>JAOTON010000629.1:1342500-2831686 GCA_034440635.1 Lepas anatifera
TGGATACAGGCTCTCCCAGCACACTGAGTCAGTCGAGTCAAGGCCGACATCGAGTCAAACCACTTGATGCGAGTCACAGACAAGTTGTATGGCATAACTTGCCGTACGCGCCAGCCGGGAATGTGGTGGCTTGTTGTGGATAGATGCGCTCCCAGCATACTGAGTCAGTTGAGTCAAGGCCGACATCGAGTCAAACCGGTTTACGCGAGTCACAGATAACTTGTGACGCAATATGCCGCACGCGCCAGACATGAGTGCTGTGGTTTTTTATGGATAGAGGCTCCTCCAGCACACTGAGTCAGTCGAGTCAAGGCCGACATCGAGTCAAACCGCTTTACGCGAGTCACAGACAACTTGTGACGCAATATGCCGCACGCGCCAGTCGGGAGTGCTGCGGTTTGTTGTGGATACAGGCTCTCCCAGCACACTGAGTCAGTCGAGTCAAGGCTGATATCGAGTCAAATGGGCTAATTAGGTCCCAGATCAGGCATACTCTTTCAGAAATTTTCCGTGATTATGCGGTTTGAAACCACTCATGGGTAGCTTATCACTGATAGGCCCACTAAAAAATGAAATAAAGGCGATATATGGTGTAAACCCTGATTCCAACGTGACTGGATGGGGTGGGACTCGCTCAACCAGGATTCAGCACAAAGCCTCTCAGAGTTTTGTCTGCTCCGCCTGCGCGCAGGGTTTAGGGGTCTGAGCCGAATTTAGCTCCGGGAACAGTGTGATACTGTTTTAAAATATAATGTGGCAGGGGCTGATGAATATACTGCATTCTAGGATTAGTTTCATCACCCGTCCAACGCTTGCACCGTGCACGTAAATGGACTTACCTGGATATATCATCGTCGGTGCAACACGGAGCTGTACGTGTAATGACCGCTTTGATGAGTTGACGTCAATTTGTGTCCATGGCCGTATCTTCGTTAACCACCACAAAAAGCTGAGTCATGCCCACTTGAGAACGCTTATCCTATATCACGGAAGTGAGGCCGATTCAACGAGAGTTTGCTGTGGATGGGTAGATCGCTGAGGAAGCCAGGACAAAATGTAGGTCATGACCAATGTCGCACCTCATTGAACATAGGCATTTGCATTTACCATAACACCGACATTTGCATCTGCGTTCCAGCAGCATTCCTGACCGATTAAGCGACCTCTGACGCGATCCACAATCCGACGATGACATCATGCCCGCCGGTCAAAGATTCGTCACCCGCAGTTTCCGACCGCCGTCCACGCGGGAAATCACAGCAAAAAAAGCGCGCGAATATCAGCCGGTTGCGCAACATTGGCCGTTGCCGGGGTGGTGGCGTCAGCTGAAGAATGTAAGGGGTCACGAAATGACACGCTTCCATCGGCGATGTTTTTTCCGGACGACTCGAGGCCGAATCGGTCGTGGCGTGGCGCTTGGCGCGAATAGTGATCTTCCCAGCGGAAGTTTTCCAGAGTGATGGAGTGTGGTGCAAGCAGTCTATGCTGGGGGATATGGGGGCATGGGGGCAGTGGTGGATACAAGGGGGAGGGGTAGGGGCTCAAGCCCCTTTCAAATATCCGAGTGCCTATCATTAATGCATAGCCGGAGGCTGTTAAGAGGCAATGGCGGGGGAATTTCGAGGCCCCTGGCTCCCCTCCGAAATGAAGTCCTGACTCCGTTTCTGGGGGGGTTGATATCGAAAAGCTTCAAGGCCAATTAATATCTAGAAAAAATTCCAGTGGGCTATTCTGTTCGTTTCGCACCTTCTCGAAAACCCTCAAGATAAGTCGAGTCTTTACGGGAAGTCGCCAATCTTACTTAACCCGCGCCCCACCGTCCGGCGCCACCTTCCCCACCGGGGGCCATCGATGGCCCCCCTCTAACCCGAAAATATGGGCGTTAGCGCAAATCTGCAAAGTGCAATAGAAAGCTCGCGTGAATTCAGTAAGAATTACTTCGCATGTTTTAGTGCTCGGTCAATGGTTTGACCTCCAGAGGTCAAATTAGGTCAAGATCGGCTATTTTCACTCAAATATGCAATGATTAAGCAAACTGGGCATAACTCTTATGTATTAGCTATTGTGTGTACATTTGATAGAATTGCGTACTTTTCCGCTATGTGCACCGTAAAGACCTCCCGTTATGTTTGACCGCCAGGTCACCTCTGACCTAATATGACCTGAGGTCACGAAAGGTAAAAGTGACCTGCCGTATATCAATGAAGCAGTGACAGACAAACACGATGGTGTTTGTTTCACCCTCTAGCTCAATTAGGTAAAGTTTGTCAAAATACTGTTTTGACCTCTGTATTATGACCTTGGAGTCAGGGCAAATATGACCCTGGGATCCGTAAAGTGTCCAAAACTTGTTCTGAGCAGTCTAGTATTTGCATCCTTTTGTGGTTTTATATATGAATAGCTTTTCCCTGCTTTTCCAATGGGTCGCCTCGTACCTGACCTCGCACGAAATCAAAATCCCGATATACACCTTGTAACCCTGAGGGTCTGGTGAGTTCAATCGATCTACCTTGAAATGTAGCTCTTCAGCTCTAAAGGTATGGGACCTTGGTTGACCTGTCTGGGACCTGACCTTGTTCCGAAAAATCGGATATAAAATATGGTGACCTCAACGCTCCGCCTTCTTCTTACCCAAAACCTTTTCGTTAATGATCCTTTGTCCTCTCATGACATTCTGCCAAGTCCGGTCTTTCTTTATCGAGCCTTCTATGAAAAATCACATCATCATTGTCTAAACTCTGCAGTTGCTGTTGCACTGGGTAATCGGAAGTTGAATGTTGCACAAATTCACGTCTCAATCTGCAACACAGGCCAGAGCTGGTGCAAGCTGGAACAATGCTGCCGGGTCGCGGGTCTGTGACTGTTGCACTGAAAGCCTTGGTATCCATGGAGTCCATACTTAATATACCACCGACACAAATAGTTTGTTGATGTTTTTAGGATAATATTAACACGCACATTGACGGGGATCTGAGCCACCTTTGCTTTGACGGGAGGGGGGCAAGTACCCGACCCCCTAAGATCTCAAGAACCACGCTAGGTAGCGAAAAACGGTAAACGGCGTTGGTGTAGCCCATCCACTTCTCCATCGAACTTATTTGGACCATTTTTGTCAGGTCCTATTTAAGGTCATTAGAGGTCAAAACATGCCGTCATAGGAATAAGAGGAGGCGCGGTAGTGGAGTGATCAGCGTAGCTGGCTTCGCCTCAGCCGACCCGGGTTCAAGGCCCGGAGGCTTCTCTGAACAAGGAGCAAGCTGGCTCCCGAGAAACCCTTCCAACAGGGAAAGAGTTGGCGACGCCATATGACCCTGGCAGTTGGCAGGGTTGGCACTGCCCACTACCCACTGGCCGGGTTTTTTGTTTTTTAGTGGGTTTTTAGTGGATAAAACCCACCTTGGTTTTTTCATAAATCATTTTCTAGATGCCCCTGAGTAAAAATATTGTCTTTTTGCTATTCACATCACTTATAAAGCTACTAAGCCTTGGTATGTGTAGAATATGCCAAGGTTTAGCAGAATTAGTACCATATGCCACCTCATACAACCCACTGGAAAACTGCATTAAAAGTGCATTTGGAAATCCTTGCCGTCTTACCAGCAAAATCATTCCCAAGAATCCACATGTCGTATAAACTGCACATTGTGCAACACAAATTTCTATCATTTTTTGCAGCAGGTAAAAGTCACTGGATAAAACCAATACTGTCTCTGAATATGACGTTAGTTTTTGTCTGTATGATGCAGTTTTTTCCAGAATTCAATCTATATATTATATATATCTTAATCAATTTATAAACATCTCTGCAGGTTCAACTTTTTATATGCAAAAAATATGCATACATATGCCAAAGTAACAGTGCAGTCCCAGATTGTGACTTTGACTGACTTTGACCTGAGACACACAAATAGTTTCATTGTCCAGCTTATGGAACCTCTAAGGCTTATCGTGGTGGAGTCACGTGCTGTACTCCAGGCGCGCAGCCAAGGTGGGGCGACCGCCTCTCCCCTTTGCTGAACTTAAGCACTGTAAAGAGCTTCCCGCACGGCCTCCTGTCGTTTTCTGATTTATGTTCCCCAAGTTGATTATAAGAAGACGGACACCATCACAATGTTTGTCTCGGAGACTCCCAATAGCAAGTCTCAGGGGCCCAAGCGTTGGTCTGACAGGGCCCACCAAAATTTTGAATTGGGGCCCCCATATTCGGCTATCAGGACACCAGAGTTTATCTCTGGGCCCCCAGACTTGTTCTCTGAAGCAGTCCCAAAAGTTTTCCCGGGGTTTCCAGAGTTGGCCTGGAGGACCCTCGAGAGCTTGTCACGGGGGGGGGCGCCCAGAGCTGGTCTCTGAGAGCCACCAGAGTTGGTCTCGGTGGGCCCAAGAGTCTGACTTGGGGATCCTAAAAGTTTTCTCAGGGAGCCCAGGGTTGCTCTTGGATGGCCTTTAAGAATTCGTCTCGGTGGTCTCAGAGTTGGTCTCCAAGGCCTTCGAGGGTTTGTCGCGTCGGCCCATAGAGTTGGTCTCGAACCTGGCTGAAAGTTGGTTTCGGGGGTCCCTAGATTCGGTCCTTAGGGTCCCTAGAGCTGGTTTCAGGAGACCCCGAGAATTGTTCTTGGGGCCCCCAGTGTTGGTCTCGAGGACCTTGAAGAGTTTGTCTTGGTTCGTGGGGCCCCCAGAGCTGGTCTCGGGGATCCCTAGACTCGTTCTCGGGCGACTCAAAATTTTTTTCTGGCGGGAGGGGAGGTTTTGTCTCGAGGCGCCGGTCAATTTTTATCAGACTGCCCAAAGAATTCGTGTTGGGGGCACCTCAGAGATCCCCGGGTCACAAAATAATAAAAAGGATACCACGCTTTATTCAGCTAGATAGGCAAAAAACATGCAAGGGAGGTAAAGACAGACAATAAAAGACACGTGAACCACACCGATTCACTCCACAATCACATCAGCCACCGCTGACCTTCTTTTTATTTTCATTAGCGATCTTTGCACTTGGGGCCCCGTGCAGTGCCCCCGAGCCTATATCCACGCCCCCTTCCCCCTGAGCAAATAATGGACATACCCCTGCTATGCTCTGAGAATTGTTATTTGGCCCTTATTGATGTACCAGACTAAGATTTTCAGCGCTAGCATTTGTCCCTGAGGAATATGAGCTGATTTAGAAGAAAAAAGTGAAGGTAAATTCCTGTGGGGCGCAGTGGTGCGGTGCTTGTCGCACTTGCTTTCTACGGGATCGCCCGGTTTTATGTCCGGAGGATTTCTTGAGTACGGAGAACCCGGCTCCTAAGAGAAAACAGTCATAAGAATCGACAACGCCGTATAACCATAGCAGTGGATGAGTTGATAAGCCCCAAAAATTTTTATTCTGGTCAAAAGTCGGTTCACTTTTCTTATCCATGGTTGCCCATAAAACTATGAAGGGGTCTGCACGCAGCCGCCAATCGGGTACTTCAGAACAGCTTGGGGAATAAGAGCTTCTTCTCCCTCCGCCACGCGAGGCAAAGACTGATAAGCAACGATGATATTGAAAGCATCACAGTCTTAATGCGTGCTCAAACAATGGCATTAATCTAGAAACGGTGTGACGAGAATGCTACAAAACAAAAATAAAAAACCCGGAAAAACCCACAAAAAACCGCAAAAAACCCGGACCCGTTGGCTTTTTATAAAAAAACCCGGGTTTTTTCCAACCCTGGCAGTTGGTGCTTCGATAAGCCCCAACAATTATTATATCATAGGAATAAGATGTAAATGAAGGTTTTCGGTCATTTCAACTGAACAAATAAAGATAGAGCAAAACAATTTAAACCATTGGAATCATCGCAGCAAACCGAATCGAATTATTTATAATATGACGTTGCTAGCTCAAATCAAGGATTTAACCTGACCTGAGGTCAGGTCAAGGTCAAATTAGGTAAAATTCGTATCATTAGAACTGAAAAGACAAGGAAAATATAATGCAGTTGAAATAAACGCTCTATCACTATTCGTGACAACGTTATTCAGTTAAAACCATTTTTCCCATGTATTTCCGATGGAGAGGTCATGGCTCGTACCTGACCTTAGGTCATCGACATGAAAAATACCGGAACATATTTAGAGAACTCGGTGGGCCCATTATGTGATGAGTTTCAATCGGATAAGTTCACTCTGTTCAGACTTATGCTATCTTTAACTTTTTTTGAGGTCAGGTCACTTGACCTGTACTGGTGACCTGACCTCAGATGACCTAACCTTAAAATGTTGACAACAGTTGTAAAAATGATGAGAGAAAAGGTATGCTAAGTACAGCGGCGCTACGCGCCGCCGTTTCATGTTTTTTCCGAAAACCCGAGGGGCGGGTACCCGCCCCCGTCAATGCGCGTGTTAATTTGTGAAAGTGATTGGCCATTGATGGAAAGTTGATTCCTAGATTCATCCAACATTGCAACGCGTCGGGGCAGAGACTTTACGGGGCCTATCAGATAAGGCAAGGGCCGCGGTTTTATGGCCAGTCGGGAGTCAGGCGCCAACTGTGTGACGGGAACATTAGAAGGAAACCAGCCACTAAGTTGTTGATTAGAATTGAGCCCAAAGCTAGAGATTGAATGTGTAGTGCGGATGGTCTGGATGAAGCTCATGCGGTATGCATGTCATGAAACTTGTTTTATATTCGGGATGCCTTAGTTCATGACCGAAAACAGAAAAAGGAGATAGACCCGCTGACAAATATTCTTCTAAAGCGATATTTAGATGACTATAATACCTCAGAAGAACGTAACTGATTAACAAATTCATATGCCCCTACCCTCAAAAGGAG
Organism: Lepas anatifera; assembly: GCA_034440635.1. NCBI lineage: Eukaryota > Metazoa > Arthropoda > Thecostraca > Lepadidae > Lepas > Lepas anatifera. The sequence continues at coordinate 1,349,297 of JAOTON010000629.1, forward strand.
AGTAAACTTCACCAATCTCTCCCTGCTAGGTACTTGAGAGGTATTGACGGAGCGAGCTGCGCTCTCAGATCAGCTGTGCCAACCTGTCAGATAAGTGATGTATAAGACCTCCCTCCGACGTGCGACGGCAGTCTGAGGTTTTCTTTTCTCAACCTCCCGTTTGTTTCCGACACCTTCGGCGAGCATTCCAAAGCTGTTGAAAATTGGTGTATTGCTGCAGCTAAATTATTGCTGCAGGTTATTCCGATTGTTTGAAAAGGATACACCTCAATAAAATGTATTACGCTGTTAGCTTCTCCAACAAACGACCCAGCTGTATATGGGCAAAACAGAGAAACCGAGGGTCGTGTCATTGGTGTCTTTTTTAATTCATCGCAGGATTTGTTCGAAAACTCGAGCGGTGCGTTCAAGTTTGAAATAAATATACAAATCTTAGAGGGTACATGGCCGGGGAACAACTTGGGTCTAAGTTATGTGGGTAAAATTTCTGACTAAAAACCTGCATTTTCAACACATCATGCGTAGTATTGTAACACTCTAATAGTTAATTATTTATTATTTTGAATGAATTTTAAAAGCCAAAAATTTCGCACTCCGCGGTGTTTTGGCTGGTTCGGAGGTTACCCTTTTCGACGGGGAAAGAAACTCCCCCGAAAGGAAGAAAGCTAAAAATGTTTTCCACTTTCCGAGCGATCGTTTAGAAGTTCATGATGTTTATTACAGATTGATGATGTAAAATTTAACAGCCGCAACCAGTGCCGCATTTGCAATATTTTAAGTGACTTTTAAATCATAAGACAGCTTTTCCCCATGCTTTTTTATGGGAGGAGTCACCTCTTGAACTGACCTCTGGTCACCAAATCGAAAAATGACTGATATACATTTTGTAGACCTTAAAGGGGTCATCAAGGACAGAAAGTTTAAAATCGATCGGCTTAGGAATGTAGCTATAGTATAACTTAAAAGTTGAAGTGAGATGACCTTGTTTGACCTCGCCTGGTGTGCCCCGGGGAAAAAAATTCAAGGATGGTGGGAACATTATTGGGTGAGAGGTAAACCCCTCAACTCCAGTGCTGAGCCAGGTCATTTTTCTGTTATTTTGAAAAAAAACCTTAGGGGCCATCGATGGCCCCCTGGGGCGAGGGTAACTATGAATTCATAGCACAACATACTTCATACTGAATAATGCCCTCTGACCGGAAAACTCCTGGTCAATGACCATGACCTTTGACCTTAACATTACTTTCATGCGGGATGACCTTGACGTATAACCTGATTATATGACGTTATGACGTCACCACCTGGTGTACAGTGCAGGTGAACTGGAGCGACCGCGCTATTACGACAGTCTCAAAATGTAGATCTGACTTTGAAGTAATTAAAGAAATCATCAACCGGTGTTAGAAAATTTCAATAATCCACGCGCTCATGAATTCTCTCAGATGTGACCTAGTAGCGTTTTTCGGCAACGAACCGTTCTCCAGTTACTTCGGAAAAACTGTTTGGGGGGTGGCTACTTAATGACCCTCTCTGCTGCGCGTGTTAAACTAAGACGTCATATCATAATATTCCTTATACTGGGTAGCGTCATTTGACGGGAAGGTCAAAGAATGACATTGAAAACGCTAGTATAACCTTGATCTGTAGTCTTGACCTTCGCCTTCATATGAGGTGACATTGCAATATCATCAGTATAAATAAAGTAAAAAAATGATCTAACATTCTAACGTAATTTTGCAGTCACTTAAGCATTTCTCAATCTGTTCCAAATTAAACTCACGATGACAACTGTGCGTGATTTCTGAATCCTACCAGACCACCCTCAGCCGGCTGTTACAGTGCTATAGTGGCGAAGAAGGTATGGCAGTGACGTCATGATCATGGTAAAGGTTGTGAAAATGATCATAAGCAGCCAATTATTGGTTATTTTGAATGTGTTTTAAAAGCCAGAAGTTAGTCGACGGTTTCGCATACAATACAATACTGTCGTATAAAATACCGGTGACGCCTCATGGAAGTATCCACAGTGAAAATTTTCGTCCTAAATTTATACTTTTAGCTTTACTCCCAGCCAGAAGAAAGACGTCTTCCACCCCCCCCTTCTCCCGCCCCCTCATTTTTTAGATCACCCATTGCCGTTTTCCAGTCCCTGAAGCTCCACTGTGGTGACCCTCTGTAATAAATAATTGTCAGAAATGTGTAAGCTAAATTTGCAGAATTGTTGCGCATAGAACCAATCTGCAGCGCTCTTAGTTTCACTACATTCATATGATGACCCCTATGACCCGAGCTAGGTCGGTAACCAGCCAGGACGATGCACCGGCTGCAGCGCTGCGCACGGAACGTGAGACGAGACTGGCTGCAGCTGGGACGCTGAGGCATTGGTGCTGTCAGGTGCGGTGGAGATAAAGCCTGGTCATGCGTCAGCATACACCTGCTGCATCACTTCTCGGGGTCATCGAGCAATAAACACAATCACAAGCGTAAGCAGCCGAGCCGGAACCTGAACGGCTGTCGCGGGCGGTTCGGGGCTCGGGTCGGGGACTGAGTTCGCCCTGGCCCGGTATCGCTGCCAAACTCTGCCGCAGTCGGCGGACTCGGCCACGTGGCTTCCCCGAATTCTAGGAAGGCGCTCCTGCTCGTACAGTCCTTGCCGCAGGCATCGCGGCGGCGGCGGCTCTGGATACGGCAGAAGTCACGTTCCAGATAAGCTGATTACGACGTCATACATTTGTCAACCACTTGCAGCAGTGCCTAGGCAGCTGCGATTAACGCAGGGTATGACGTCATACATTGGTGGGTAGTCATGTGTGACGTCATACCGTATGCACTGGTGTGGGATGTCATATATCGGCGGCCAGCCTGTGGCTGACAACAGTAACGTCACATTAGGCAGGGCATGACGTCAAAACTGTTGGCCTGTCCACAGCAGACCCCGGTGATGTACCTTGAGCAGGGTTTGACGTCAAACCCTTGACCCCGCTTAATCTTGGTTTAAGTATGGAGGCAGAAGACAGGTGTGACAAGTTTGCCTTTATTACATTATTTTTTCGGGAATGGAATTACCTTTGCTGGCCCGACACAAAGCAGAAGCCGTTTCGAAAACTTTCCCACTAAGCAAGCGCGAGGGCACTTGTTGCAGCGCAAAAACTGTGAATTCGAAAAAAGGCGTCGAGCAGCTTTGAAACGAGTTCAATTTCAGGGCATCAATGCCCAGATATTGCCTCAGACTTCTGGTGTAGTCTGTAATGAATGCTAAATTGTGTGATTTTACTCGATGCAATATAATTTCTAGGTCTGTATCCAGTGCTACAGGCTGAACATTTTATCGTAGGCTTTGCTAGCGAGAGGCAGTTGTAGGCCATGTCCTCCTTTGTCAACAAACATGTACAGTCCCCCGCAATTGAAATTGCCATAACTAGGCTCGACCGGTTTAGGATGGATATCTTGCATCCTATGGTGCCTATAGGTTTAGAAACGGGTGCATCATGTGTATTTTTTCAAGAGCTTTCCAGTGGTCACCATTATTTACTAATCTGACATCTGGGTGAGAAAATATTACACAATTACTGATTTTGCTGCTTTCTGACGGGGTAGTCTTCGGCTGACTTGCCACCGCCTCTGATAATCCCTGACCCTCTCGCCCATACCTGGACCACGTGACCTCACAGATGAATGGGCGGTTGGCATTGTGCCAGCTCATTCATCCCTCTCATAAATCTTGTCGTGTCTGAGGGGCACTCGTATTGCAATTGCTCCCACTGTGTTGCTGTGTGCTGGACAACTGGCGTCACTGACCTGGGGCCCCGGTCAGTGGCAGAACCACGCAATGCAGTGGCAGAACCACGAGTTGCTTTTTTGAGGGGGGGAGCAATATCCAATAAGATGGGCACAGATGGGGCAAACCATCGGAATATATTTTGCTGCGGGGAAGCACACGAATTTTCCCTCCTATATCCGCCCTTGTGCTTGGGTTGCGAAACATGTAAGCTGTCATTGGCTGCCGGGCTCCCCTCACCTGCATGTTTATTTAGACAGGATTCTGGTAAAACGGCTGATACAGTGATACAACTTTGTTTGGAGGTTTCATTAAAATAATATTTTCAGATACTCGTCAGAAGAGGGGACAGTTGGAGCCATAGGTGGATCCAAGGGTAAAGGAATGCAGGTCCCCCTCATTGACCCTCGGCGTCCCTAAAATGATCACAGCATTCCTCTAAACGGTCGATGGCACTTCCTGAAATGTCACTTCCACCCCCTCCCCCAGGATGCGAAAATCGGCACCCCGCCATAGGATTTGGCACCCACCTGAAAGCTTTTACCGGCCAAAAGTGGCACCCAATTTGTACGGATGACGTCCCACCCCCCGGCAAGGTGACCCCCATCGGTGATCCTGGATCCCCCTATGGTGGGGGCAGGCCCCCAATTTTCATTAAACATCGCGATTTAAGAAACAATAGGAAAATCGGGCATTGTGTGGGCAGCATTTTGCGAAGGTCTCAAGAAGCCTGAACCTGACGAGGTTTTGTTTTTAGATGGGAAATTTTCTTGTCAAGGGTGACGGTTCACTGGCTCTATCACTGTTTCGTCGGTGGCGGCGATTATTTATTATGGGACAATTGCTTCCAACTAAATGAGCTTAATTCCGTCCACAGAGAATTTTTAAATTTCCAGCTTGAGAACCTTTGTAGAGCCTATTTCTCGGGAGCATAAAACTGTGCCCTCGCTTGACTAAAATCACGCAGTCGTCTCCTCTCAACGAACGGCAGCCATTGCTTTAACTGGGGAGGATGGAGTTTCCATGAACTGGCCTCTAGACTGACATCACACGGTGCAAGCTTGGCATAGCGTTTGCGATAGTCTCTAACAAAAATTGTTGGGGTTAGACGACGCTCCAGCTCTCAAAGTTATATGGCGTTACCAACTCTCACCCTGTAAGGAGAGATTTGGTGCATTTGATCATCATACCTATTCAGAGAATCTGCCTGGACATGAACCCAAGGAGTTGAACCCGGGGGAGTTGAGCCAGGGAATCAGCGCTAGGTTTCTTGCGGCCTTTTGGCAGCACCCTCACTTGTCGGAAGGATATGATCATATTTTATGCTGAAAATATTAGATAATTTGTAGCAGTATTACAAAGGTATAAAAGCCTATGTAGCAGCTTTAGCGGTGATAGTGATCGTTGTTGAGAGTATCATTAGCGGTAAAATTGGTCAGTGATGGATCTAGGCGGTAGTTTTGGTGGGACAAACAAAAATCGAAACGCAAGAAAAAACGTCGCGCAGTGAAAGCTTTTGCAACAATCTAACTAGCCGGCAGGTTGGGGAGGCGGGGAGTGGGGAGTAAATATAAGTCGAAAAGCAAAACAAACAGGCGTCACTGGGTGAAATATGTGGCTACAAAATGCTTGCTTTCGATATCCAAGGATCATTCATCCAAATACGATTTTAAATATCAAGAGGAGCAGGCTCCAATATTCACACTGAAGTTGACTGGTTCTGTTTGAAAATGATTTCTTCAGTTAAAGCACCAACACCTTGCTTATGAACTTTAAAGGAGCCGGGGAAAAGGTCGACAGCTTGGGGGAGGGGGATAACATTATGGTTTTGCTCCGAGCTTTTTCGTTCGGGGAGAAAATACGTATTGTCCCCCTCCCCTTGGGTCCTCCATTAGAACTGGGTGCTGTTTGAGGGGTCTCGTTGCCACGTGCGACCACCGAGGGTAAAATGGCAGTGAATAGTGAATGTTTCTCTGATGAAATCCACCAACTCGAGAGCTACTACTCTTCGAAATTTAGCACGACATTGGTTCCAGCTATTATTGATGTTAAAATTGTTCGATGTGTCGCTGAAATGAAAATATTTTAGGATAAATATTGTTTACATATTCTGGTTGGGCGAAACCAGAATATTACCCGGGGGACCTTGTAACCAAAGCCTACCTTTGGCGGCCGCAGGGAGGCATTCCGGTCATGGCCCCCCAAAGCGCTGGAGGGGGGCCAAACTATCTTTCCCCCCAAACGCCGGAGAAATTTTTGAAAAAGGTGTGTACACTAAGCCTGTAGAGCACAAAAATATTCGCTTCCCCCTCCCCTCCCCGGAGAGCGATCATGCACTTGGAGAGGTAGCTTATACTAGATCTGTCGAGCACTGAAAAAGGTGTTTACAATAGGTATGTAGAGCAAAACATCTTCGCTCCCACCCCCTTCCCCCCCACAGGAGGACAGGCAGACATGGGTTTGCCCCCCAAAACTCGGGTCTGCGTACGCCCCTGAAGCCTACGCTGCTCCCTTGACCTGAGAGGGTATATTACCAACAAGACTAAAATTGGACTGGAAACGAATGTTAAGCTGGTCTGATTCTGGTTTAGCCCGAGAGATTATTATCAGTATATTGTTTTGGGATTTCATTGAGTTTAAATCTTTAGCCTCGATAAATTTTTGAGAACTCCCGCAGCCTAATATTGAGCCCCTTGGGCTAAAGGGTGTTTTAAGCTCGTGCAATCTTTCGAAAGCCTAGCTGGCTCAGAGGCCCCTAACTATCGTGCATCCTTAGCTGCCATCTCAACTTAACGTATCTGCATTGGTTTTGGTCGCCCGGAAAGAGGCACATAAGCATTTATCACTAACTTTAAGAATTGTTGGGGTTTAACGACGCACCAACTGCCAGGGTCATACGGCGTCCCAAACTCTCACCCTGTTGGAAGGGATTTTGGGGATCAGATCGACTTATTCAGAGGCTCCGCCGGGACTTGAACCCGGGACCGGTGGCTTAGAAGACAAGGGTGCTATCCACTAAGCCACCTCATCCCCTTATCACTAACTTTATACGATATTATACGTAATAAATAATTTTTGGGCTTATCGATGCACCAACTGCCAGTGTCATATGGTGTCGCCAACTTTTTTACTGTTGAAAAGATATCCCGGGAACCAGCTTGCTCCTTGTTCAGGGAAACCGCCGGGCCTTGAACCCGGGTCGGCTGGGTGGAATCCAGCTACGCTGACCACTCCAATACAGCGTCTCTAGCATTTAATTGGAATTGAAGACATCCCTCTATCTGAATACTGATTTGTGCAAATCAGCATATATTTGAATATAAGCTGATGACCATTGTTGGTTGGCAGCCCCTACCAATGGTCCCCAGCCTTTGGAATTTTTCCCTAACTGGCAAACAGTACCCCTCTAGCTCGAAATACCTGAAGGCCTTTCCCGTTTGGCAAGGGCTAATGTGACCTTTGAGGAAGGTCGTTATGAGCACATAACCAGGCAAGCAAGGGCAAGGTAGGAAACCGAAGAGCCTAATAAAGAAAACAATAGCTCTTTTTCGATTCATGTAATGTTCCCTTTGTGCCCATCTCCCAGCAACATGAGAGTTGGCGACACTATATAGCCTCAACAGTCGGTGCGTGTAAACCCCCAAAGCTGCTTTGAACCCATTTTCTTCCTTTGTCCCTGGAAAAATGCGAAAACAAGCAAGACCTGAATGTGTGTATTTCGCTCTGGACACATGAGCAACAAGAAAACAGTGGAATAAAATTCAGGCAGAATATCTGCTCCTAATTTCGAAACATTTCAAATAAATATGAGGATTCAGTACTTGCAAGTCGATAGTTTTAGTCATTTTTAGTGTAGTGGCAGGTTTCGACTCATTACCTCATGCATTTATCTACCATTTTTTGTGATTGAGACCCCATTAGCCAAACGGCACTTTTTCATGCTCCCTTCTTGTTCTTCATAAGGAGTTTTAGCGACCTAGCGTTCATGAATTGTAGCCAAATATGTTAATCATTTTCATTTTAACCATTTTCTGGTCCATAAGTCCTGATTACCATATAATAAAGAGATATTTATTTATTTATTTTGCAGCACAATGGTGACAATACTATCAGCATAATTCACAACAGGAACAGACACCCATGGAACAGGCATATATGTTAAACCTGATAAACAATTTGAATTCAAACTTACCCCACAACCCCTGGCCATTCCATTGATAAGCTAAGCGGGGAATATAAAGGAAAAAATATGCCCATTTACATTATTTTAATCGCCTTGGTGCTCTTCCCGGGCTCCATCCTCATTTTTGGCGAGTTATTTGGAGCCGATTTAAATGAGAGACTAGTCGACTTACACCAATTTATGGTTATCAGCCTGACAACTTATAACTGTAAATTGATAACAGTTCAGGTCAGGTGAACGAGTTTTAACGTGATTTCCACGCCCATGTGGGTCATTTTTGTTTTTCTTAGATAAGAACGACAAAGCAAGGGAAAAACGCGACTCCTACAGCATGCCATGGTCGAGTTTCCTCCTCATTCAAAAGCTCTTCGAAATAAAAATTTCCCAGATATCGTCTAGTTATTTTGAGATCACGTCAGTAAAGACGCTACCAGGGATCACCGGAGGTCATAGTTTCGAGCTTGTTTGTGCTCATATCTTTAGAACAAGACGGCAAGGAGCTTCCAGCGCCATTTCTATTTTTCGTATCACCTTTGCCTCTTGAGTTAACAGGGGAAAGGGAGATGGACTGACGCCCCACGTCGTAGTGGGTGCGAAAAGAGGCCAGGTGGTGTCTGGTTGACATACTTGGCTTTTCCCATTATTATCCCTTGCACCTGACTGGATTCAGCCAAATCAAAAATTTCTTGGCGTCGTCTTCACCCTCCACCGGAGGGAGGGGGGTCTGAACACCCTCCCTCAGATTTTTCCGACTGTGCATAAAAATGCCGGCGCGAAGCGCCGCCGTAATTGGCGCACCCTATCCGTAATTAATTCTTCAACATTTTCTAGAATTTTACGTTTGCACCATCTCAGGTCAGGTCAACAGTGCAGGTCAAGTTACCTCAACTCCAAAAAGTTTAAGATTTCATGAGTAGGAACGGTGTGAATCTGTCTTCTTAAAACTCATATCATATAATAGCCCCATCAATTAGCGCAAAACATATTCCGGGATTTTACATATCGATGACCTAGGATCAAATACAGATCATGACCTCTCCATTGGAAATGCATGGGAAAACAAAAATTGAGGGAAATGGTTTTATTTATGTTGATATGTAGTTGAATACCTTCACATTCTCCAAATCGTAGTAGCTTAAGCCCCTCTCCAGGCTCATGGTGCAAGTTTGGACCTGTGATCTCTGAGAGGTTATCTTGGATTGCTTAAACCGCGCCCCAGTGGGCCTACGAGCCATCTTTGCCCTGGTGGGAGGGGGGGTGTTTGAACACCCCCTCGAACTCGGCCTCTACGTGGGATAGCGAAAAAAGCGAACGCTGTTGGATAGTTCATACAAATTCATGAGGAAATTATATTTGTCACTTTTTGGCTCAGGTCAATTTTGAGGTCATGACAGGTCAAAGGAAGTGGGATTTTGAGTAGAGTTTTTGGTATCTGGCGTCTGGAGAGTTGAGTGAGACACCATTCGCTTCCTCTCGTCACGGAAAATCGAATGATGAATCAAATCGGAAAATCGAACGAGCCATACTAGGTCAAAACTTAAAAATGACCAGACCTCAGCTCAGGGTCACTTTTTAACCTAGCATAGTCAATATGCAATCAATCGACTCGCAATAGCAGTCTGAACGCAATGACATCAAAATAAAAGCTGGATCATTTCATGCAGTTATTGACATAAGTCTGAAAACTGCTTAAATAGCCCCAGATGACCTCTCAGAGGTCACAGGTCAAAAATTGCAACAGGAGCCTGGAAAGGGTCCCAGGATACTACGATTTAGGGAATATTGAGGTTTTCTCAGCTGTTGAGTACACAAATACAGCCCAATTTCTGTTTTCCCATGTATTTACAATAGCGAGGTCATGGTCCGTAGTTGACCTTAGGTCATCGATATGAAAAATCCCGGAATATATGTTGTAGCACTCGGTGGGCCCATTATATGGAATAAGTTTTAATTCGATAAATTCACCCATTTCTTACTTACGCCGCTTAAACATTTTTGGAGGTGAGGTCACCTGCACTGGTGACCTGAACTGAGATGACCCAACCTTAAAATTTGGGGAAAAGTTGCGGAATCAATCAAGGATAAAGTGTGCTAAGTACGGCGGCGCCTCGCGCCGCCGTTTTTTCGTGCCGCCGGAAAACACCCGAGGGGATGTTTAAGCACCTTCCACCGGGGCGAGGGTTAAACAGGTTGACTTGGGTCAATAATTTCGCAGGAAATGATGAAAAAGTTTTTTATTTTGATACCATTACGTTTGGATTGTTATTGCAAGTTGATTGATATGCATATTGATTATGCTAGATCAGATAAAGACCTTGACCCAGCTTTAGGTCACGTTACTTTTATGATTTCATGTAGTATAGTCATATTATACATGGTTCAATTTTCCGTAAAAAGAGGAAGCCAATGGCGCCATACAGTTTATACTAACTGAATTCAGTCAGACGATAGGCCCCATAAACTCCTCTACACCCTATCACATTTTTTTACCTGTCATGACCTAAATATTGACCTGAGACAAAAAGTGAGTAATGTAGTTTCGCGATATATTCTTATGAACCATCTACCAGTGTTCGCGTTTCCCTCTATCCTGCATAGGAGCCGGGTTCGAGGGGAAGTGTTCTCCCCTACAGCAAAAGATGGCTCGGACACCCACCGGGGCGGGTGTTAAATAACAAAATTCGGCCACAGGGTGCCGTTTTAAACCCCATGAACTCTAATCCCCCAGAAAAAATATTTCAGCAGTGATCCTGTGAGCCTTATGAGGCTGGAAACATTGTTTGAAGCCATAACTCAGACATACCCAGTCTTGGACTCTCGTGCCCAGGCGCCTCGGTCACTGGACGGACCGCCTGGGGCTAGACACCTGCGAGACAGTACTGATCACCTCGGTTCAAAACACTGTGCCCCCTGCCTGCCACACACTATTTACTACGTGTGGCCTTGCACCTGTCGTTGTAAACACGTAGTAATCACGTGACCCAGGTATGCGTGCCAGTCGAGCGAAGGGTCGGGGATTATCAGGGGCGGTGGCAAGTCAGCCGAAGACTACCCCGTCAAAATGCAGCAAAATCAGTAATTGTGTAATATTTTCTCACGCAGATGTCAGATTAGGAAATAATGGTAACCACTGGAAAGCTCTTGCAAAAATACATAATAAGAACCCGTTTATAAAGCTATAGACGCCATAGGTTGCGAGATATTCATCCTAAACCGGTCGAGCCTAGTCATGGCAATTTCAATTGCGGGGGACTGTACAATACTAAACAAATCAAGCTTATATTTTTATAGCTTTAGTTAAAGGCATCAATGAGCCCAAAACCTGTGAAATTTTTCCTTCATTATGGCAAATTTCTAGCAGCAGGCGATCCGCTATTTAAGTCCGCTGCTCCACTGCTCCGCTATTTGCAGAATCTCCAAATGGTAGCAGAGTAGCGGCAGTGGTTTCTATAACCAAAAAGTAGTGAAGCAGCGGGTAGTGGAGTCAGTACAATTAGAATTCGCTACCAGCAGCCTGTTGAGGGGACCGTCACCGAAAAAATGGAGATAGAGATTGGGATAAATGTTTTTCTTCATCAGAAAAACAACCGGATATTAAATCAATCTTTTCGTCGTGTAAATTTGTTTTCATGCCGTACATCAAAACTCGTTGTAATTGTATATGTAACACACACAGAGCAGTAGCTTTGCTTGAAATTTGCTTAAAAAGAGCAATATAAAATGCTTTAAGTAGCGCATAAGTAGCGCTTTATAACAAAAGGCAGCGAGAGCACTGAGAGAAAAAAAACTTCACCTGATTCGGGTATCAGGTGATGCCGTAAAAGTCCACCTTTTGGGGTATCTGGAAGACCTCTCTTTATGGAGTCTTTTTCCCACCAAATTTGGGGTCAGGGGTGTCAGACTCCTATCTTTGGAGTCCCAACTCTCGATTAGGGAGTCAAAAAGGATCATCTGATATCCCGTAGGGAGTCATCCGACTCCGCGTAAGGTGTCATTTGACACCCAATAAAGGAGTCAATACACCCCATTCGACTCCCATAAAGGAGTCATGATACGTGAAAAGGAGTCCATTGACACCTCTGAAGGGAGTCTAGGGGTCATCTCACGCCCTCTTTTGTCCTGATGACCCCCTGTAAGGTGTCATGAGAAAAGTCATGACCCCAAATATGGGTTCTTTTCTCCTAGAAAGGGTGTCACTTGTTTGTATTTTTGGGGTCAATGCTTGAGCATACTCCGATTCCCCGACTTAAATCCAACCACAGGGCTTGCCTGAGCTTTCATTGAAACTACAGAAGAAAAAAAGAATCATTGTATTCGATCTAAAAAAATCGTCACACAAACTCGCAAACGAACCCAATGGGCAATCTGTCATCAACCCACACCCTGACTTGGTCGGATCGAGACCGACGGCTGGGAGGGGGGGGCAACGGGGCCCAAAATCGTGAAGAAACGTTTTTTTAGGAAAACCGGTAAAAATCGGGGTTTCAGGACGACAATTGCAGTTTCCTCCCTTCCTGGATCTGCCAGTGTCTGACTAGCTGGGTCTCCAAATCCCAGAAAAGTTCAACGCCGTTGAGCCTCCGTCCCGATGCGCATTCACACTCATTGGCCAAAGGCAATCAACACATTGGCATATTTGTAACGGTCAGTGGCGGATCCAGGGAGGGGGTGAAAAAGGCATTTGCCCCTCAAACGGAAAATATCGGGGCAAAACTATGTTTCCCCCAAAGCTGTCGACCTCTTTTTTGCCCCGACTCATTTATTTTAAAAGCAAGGTTCTGGTGCTTGAACTCTTAACTACAGACAGAACCATGCAACTTCAGTGTAAACACTAGGCCTTAGAGAGAAAAACGCATACCTCTTGTGGCCAAATGTTTCACCCCGTGACAATTTTTTAGCTTATCGACTTTTGAGTTTACCCTAAAATCATACCGTCCAGCTAAATTATGGCAAAATGTTTCACAGTGTGACGTTTTTTTCCCTTTCAACTTTGGATTGCCCCCAAACCTACCGGCTAGATCCGCCACTGGCAATGGTCCCATACCACAGCACTGGAACACAAATCAACAGCAAGCCGAATTGGCACGACTTACCTCTCAAGTGGTCTCTTATTGTTTATGATTCTTATGAAAGCCGAATATTTATAGGCTTCCTAAAATGCCTTTATCACACGGGTATGTCACCCACAATGCATTCTCTTAGTGACAGCACGTGTTCAGAGAATCCTACTGTATCCTTGCACAGTGCTCATCCGGGCTGTTCCTGAAGTGGTTCACCGTTTCGCACTCGATAACGCCGGATGGAACTGTTCCAGTCGGCCACGGCCCTGTAGCTCACAGTAGGTTCCGCCGAGCACGGGTATTTGCACGAGGATGGGCGAGCTTGAACTGATGGCCTCGTGTATTGTTGACTTGCGGCTCCTTGATCAGTAGCTCCTTTGACACTCGTGAGCTTTTGCCTTATCTTTTAGATAATAATCATGCTGACGATTATTCACGGAGATCACAACGGGAAAGCCACCGAACCATGTGGCCGATGAATTCAATATGACTGCCTCAACGGCGGCGTGGTTTGCCTTTCAGTAAAAAAGACAACGCACGTGCACGCAAAGGAGTCTGACTCCGCATTTCGAAAGTATTTGACACCTTTTTAAGCGTCGGACGGCATGCATTAGGGAGTCAAGATCACAGTAGGGAGTCAGCTGACTCTTAGAGCAATTAGCCGTTGTTTTTAAGAGTGTCAATCGCTCCAAATGACTCCCATAAGGGTGGAGATGACTGCTTTCTAGAATCAGACTGTGCTTCTGAGGGTGTCTAAGTACGCTCAAAACAGGTGTCCGACACCCCAAAATAATCATTTACGGAATTGGGGTATCAAAGACCTCGGAAGTGACACCATTTATTGGGGACTGACCCTTTTCTTTAAGACCAGCGACGCTCTAGGCTGGGGTCGACCACCAAAACTGGAGCCGGAGACTCCGCGGTGGAGAGTCACTGCGACATTGGGTTTCACGAAATTTCTCTCAGTAAGCGGAGTAGCGCATAGCGGTTTCGCGAGTTGTAGCTAGCTGGGGTAGCGAGAGCACCGATAGCTGATTCCCAAATTTGCTATAGCGGCGTCCTGTCCTGCTGATTTCTGTCAGGGAAAGTTGAAAACTTACTGAACCTTTCAAATTTGGGACGAGGCTGGATTTACATATAAATATAAGTCTTCGCAGTGGGAACACCATTGGGCTACGCAACCACACACATTTGTCAGCGCTTGGATAGATTACTTACCGCTTATTTGATCGATTGTTGCCCACGAGACAAGAACTTAGGCACGCTTCCTAAATATACAGGGTTGGTCAAAGTTTCTGAGGCGTGACGTCAGCGGTCCTACTAGATTCGATTGAAGCTACTAATGCGCTGGTGGATTCTACTAAGCTCTGAATATAATTATTTTTCTTTTTTATTTCTTTCTGTATCATTGTAAGTAGACTTTTATGCTGGAGATAGAACAAATAGGCATAAATTAATCAGGGAACATTTCTTTGCTCGACGGGTTTTGCTACAAAAGCCATACATGAACTAAGTAAATCACTCACATAGCAACAATTTTCGACCAAGTTATACTTCGTCAACCTTGACTTCTAACTTCACTTCATTCACATATGCTTAGTGAGCACCTCTGTTTTGTTGTGTTTCGTGTCGAAGGTGGAGATTTCTGCGATGATGCATGTGATTCTAGATTGAATATTTACTACAGTATTAGTTTCTTAGATTTCTATTCCTTTGAGTTATATATTGGCTAATAGTAAGGCAATGGTATAAATGATCTTTTCAGCAGCATGCCAGCCTGTGTTGAGGAGATTTGGAAGACACAGCCGGTCATCGGAGACGTCATTCCATACATTTCCATCGGGTCATAGAAAGAAGACAGAATGGATTAAATCCATACGTGATGACAGCCCCTTGTTTAGAGCACTTCTCACATTTGTGGGACGCATGTTACTGAGAGCGATTATGCAAGGGAGTTTAATTTGAAATTACAAATCCGACACTGCCACCATCGACAAACTCGACGCGGACACTAAAACACCGCATTGCCTAGCTGAAGCCTTCCAGAAATGGTGCAACTGGCCATAGGCGTAGGAACCGGGGGGCCAGGGGGGCCACTGGCCCCCCACTTTTCTGTGATGGGCCCCCCACAACGGAGGTAAGAATATCAACAACTGTAATATCAAGCGAGAAACTCAAACTGGCCCGATAGCTTGCCCCGGAACCCCGTTAAACTTACCTGTGCCCCTAAACTAAGTTGAGGTCCTATGAGTTGATTTTAAGGTCCCCTAAGCTTCTCGGGGCCCCTGAACTGGCCTCTGATACCATACGAGCTAATCTGGGCTCTTTGAGCTGAACTGAGCGCCCCTGAGATGGTTTGCGCAGCATGAACTGTTCTAGGATGCCTATACTGAGCTAGGAGCCGTAACCTTGAACAGGGCCCCGTGAGTTGGCCAGAACCTATATCCACCGACCTGGGGGGCCCCTGAGCTGAGCTGGGACCGTAAAGTTAATATTGTCCCTTGAGCTAATCTGGATCCCCTGTGATGCACAGAAGGCCCTAAACTTATCTAAGGCCCCTGCACAGGAATAGGGCCCCTGCTTTGAAATTGGGTTATAAGCTTTAATTGAAACCCAGGACTGTTCTGAAACCCCAAATATGCCGGCAAGGGGCCCCTGGTTGATCCAGGCCCTGAAGCTTATCTGGTCATCAGAGCTAATATGGGCCTCTGTGTTGAACTGAGGGCCCCTGAGATGGTCTGGGATCCCTATAAGGCTTTACAGCCACTGACCTGGCGGCCGTGAGCTTGAATGGGTCCCTTGAGATGTTCTGACAGTGGTGTAGCCAGGGGAGGGGGGGTCCCTGGGGTCCGCGGACCCCCTTTGGCTGACCTTATGGACTAAAAACACAAAAATTGATCTCAGGGGCCCCTGAGCTTGGTCTCGGTGGGGGGTCTCCCGAGCTTGGTCTCAGGAGGCCCCCGATAATCGGTATCGAGGGCTCAAGAGTACCGAAAATTGATCTTGGGCGACCCCTGTGCTCAGTCTCAGGGGGTCCCGAGCTTGGCTTTAGGGCCCCCGAGCTTGGTCTCAGGGCCCCTCCTCCCCGAGCTCGGTCTCACGGGCCTTTCGATTTTGGTCTCAGGGGCCTCCGAGCTTGGGCTTGGTCTCAGGGGCACCGAGCTTGGTGTCTGGGGGCCCTCCGAGCTTGGTCTCAGGTAGCTCCCGAGCTTGGTCTCAGGGGGCCTTTCGAGTTTGGTCTCAGGGCCCCCGAGCTTAGTCTCAGGGGGCCCCCGAGCTTGGTGTCAGGGAGCCCTCCGAGCTTGGTCTCAGATAACCCCCGAGCTTCGTCTCAGGCCCCCGAGCTTGGTCTCAGGGGACCCCCGAGCTTGGTCTCAGGGATGTCCCCAAGCTTGGTCTCAGGCCCCCCTCTCCCCGAGCTTAGTGTCAGGGGCCCTCGAGCTTGGTCTCAGGGGGGCATCCGAGGGCATCTGATGCATAAGGCTGACCGTATGCACTGGAAAACACGAGCATTGGTCTCGGGGGCCCTGATCTTGGTCTCAGGGGGCCACCGAGCTTGGTCTCAGCGCCCCCCGAACTTTGTCTCAGGGGCCCCGAGCTCGGTGTCAGGGGCCCTCCGAGCTTGGTCTCAGGGAACGCCCGAGCTTGGTCTCAGGGGCCCCCCGAGCTTGGTGTCAGGGAGCCCTCCGAGCTTGGTCTCAGATAACCCCCCGAGCTTCGTCTCAGGCCCCCCGAGCTTGGTCTCAGGGGACCCCCGAGCTTGGTATCAGGGATGTCCCCAAGCTTGGTCTCAGGCCCCCCTCTCCCCGAGCTTAGTGTCAGGGGCCCTCGAGCTTGGTCTCAGGGGGGCATCCGAGGGCATCTGATGCATAAGGCTGACCGTATGCACTGGAAAACACGAGCATTGGTCTCGGGGGCCCTAATCTTGGTCTCAGGGGGCCACCGAGCTTGGTCTCAGCGCCCCCGAACTTTGTCTCAGGGGCCCCGAGCTCGGTGTCAGGGGCCCTCCGAGCTTGGTCTCAGGGAACGCCCAAGCTTGGTCTCAGGGGACCCCCGAGCTTGGTCTCAGGGCCCCTGATCATCGGTATCGAGGGCTCCAGAGTACCGAACATTGAACTCGGGGGCCCCTGAGCTCGGACTCACGAACCTTTCGATCTTGGTCTCACGGGCCTTTCGATTTTGGTCTCAGGGTGCCCCAGAGCTTGGTCTCAGGGCCCCCGAGCGTGGTCCCAGGGGACCCCTGAACTTGAACTCAGGGGGTCCCGAGCTTGGTCTCACGGGTCTTCCGAGCTTGGTCTCAGGGGGCCCCCGATCATCGGTATCGAGGGCTCTGGAATACCGAATATTGATCTCGAGGGCCCGTGAGCTTGGTCTCAGGGGCCCCCGAGCTTGGTCTCAGGGAGCATCCGAGCTTGGTCTCAGGGTCCCCTCGAGCTTGGTCTCAGGGGCCCCCGAGCTTGGTGTCAGGGGGCCCTCGAGCTTGGTCTCAGGGAGCATCCGGGCTTGGTCTCAGGGTCCCCTCGAGCTTGGTCTCAGGGGCCCCCGAGCTTGGTCTCAAGGGTTCAGGATCCCCTCGGGGTGCCCCCGACTATTGATATCGAGGGACTCATAAGTGAAGCACGAGCATTGGCCTCATGAAACCCAGAGTTTGGTCCCCAGACCTGGGTTCAGGATCCCTGAGCATCGGCATCGAGGGGCTCCAGAGTACCAGGCATTAGTCTCGAAGGGGGGCTCAAAATATTGATCTTGAGGGCCCCGGAACATCGGTGTCGAGTTACTCCTGAGAAAAGCGCAAGCATGGGTCTAAGGGTGCCCCTGAGCCTGATCTATGTGGGACCCCGAGCTTGGTCTTAGGACCCCCGGGCATCAGTATCAAGGGGCTCCGGAGTATTGGTCTAGGGGAGCAATTATTTTAGGGGCCTCAAATGGTGATTTCGGAGGGCCCCCGAAAGTGTGGATGCAGTGGTGTAGCCAAGGGGGCCCTAGGCGTCTGCAGACCCCCACCCCCTGGGCCAATCTGAACCACTGCAAAGGTTTCTCTGATCACGTGGCCCCCAGAGTTAGTCTCAGGGGCCCCTGAAGATTCGTTCTCAGGGCGTCCCGAGTCGGCCTCACGGCCCCCGCCCTGAGAGTCGGTCGTCTCAAGGCCCCCGAAAGTAGATTTCGGGGCCCCTGAGGGTTGGTATCAGGGGCCCCAAAAGTCGGTATCGGGGGCCCCGGGAGTCTGTCTCAGGGGAGGGGGCCGAGCTAGTCTCAGGGCCCCCCAGAGAGTGGTTCTCAGGGCCCTACAACAGTCTATTTCAGGGGGGCCCCTGAGAGTCAGTCTCAGAGAACCCCAAGAGTCTGTCTTAGGGGACCCCAAGAGTCGGTCTCAGGGGGCCCTCATAGTCTCACGGGTTTCTCTCTCAGGAGTCAATATTTAGTTTCAGGTGGCCCCGAGAGTTAATCCGGGGGTCCGAGAGTTAGTCTAATTTGATCCGCAGAGTGCTGGTTTCAGGGGGCCCCAGAGGGGTAATTTTGGGAGCCCTTAGAGATTTAGCCTCAGGCTGTGCCCCCCCCGAGTTGAGCACCCAAGAGTTAGTCTCAGAGGGCTCCCGGTTGTCAGTCTCAAGGACATCCGAGAGTTAATCTCAGGGTTCTGAGAGTAATTTCCAGAGGTGCTCCCGATTTTTGGTCTCACGGGCCCGGAGTTAGCCTTAGGCCCGCGAGAGCTAATCTGGAGCCTCCGAGAGTCAGTCTCAGGAACGCCAAAGACTCAGTCTCAGAGGTGATTCCACCCCCCGGGTGTTTGTCTCAGGGGCGCCCTAGAGTAAGTCTAAGAGGGCTGTTGGAAGTCATTCCCAGCCCCTCCCCCACCCCAAGGACAGCCTCAGGGGACCCCAATAGCTAATCTGGATGGCCACGATAGTCAGTCTCAGCCCCCCCTCCAGAGCAAATCTGGGGGGCCCAATAACTAGTCTCAGGGGTGCTGCCGATAACTAATCTCAGGAGCCCCGAGAGATTCTCAGGGGCCCCCAGTTTTGATCAAGAGGCGCCGTGAATCAGTCTCAGAGACCCCTTGAGATATAATCGGGAGAGCGGCCGAAAATTAGGTTTGTGAGTGCCGCCAAGTGTTGGTCTTAGGTGGCTCCAGAGCTCAAATAAAAATTTTCAAAATCATATGCCTCGGAAAAAATGTACCTACCCCTATTGCGTACTAAAAAAGGACAAATTGAAACATGTCGATCAGGTACCATTATCGAAGGAAAGGCAAAAATTAATCTAATTTTACCATAAGAGCAAATCGAACTTATAGTAAATTTTTAATCTAGTAGCTTAACACCAATAAAAACATTCCTAAATATTCTGAAATAAGCAACTTTCCAATATTTTCGTAGGAAACCAGACAAACTAGGGTAATGACAGAAATTGATGAGCATAATCCCAAAAAGAAAATAGGTATGAAAGGTTGAAAATAACAATAACAGAGTGAGCCAAAGCGATAGATATCTTGGACGCCTTTTGTCTTGGTAATTTGCTCGTTTACAAGATAGAAAGGGTAAGAAAGTAACTGGATCTCAACAGGATCTGTCGACGGAATAGAGGTTATGTAACGTTCAGGACACACTCCCTTATCCCTTGTATCTTTATTCGTTTTTTCATTTCTTTGAAAATTTCCTGATTAAAGAGTTCATGGATTCGACACCGGGAAATCTGAGCTGGTCTGGGGCCTCTGAACTGTTCTAGCATCATTGAGCTAAGCTGGGATCTGTGAGCTTGAACAAGTCCCTTGAGCTGTTTTGAGACCCTACATAAGTCGACCTGGGGACCTCCGAGCTGAACCGGGCCCCTAAGCTAATCTGGCACCCTGTGTGAATCTGGAGCTACCCTGTGATGAGCTTCTAGGGGTGCTGTGCTTATGTAGGGTCCCTAGATAAGCTGGTCCCGAAGCTAACGCACTGGTCTGGGCCCTTGAGCTGACTGATCTGGGTTCCTGAGTCATGGTCTGGACTTTGGGGCCCTCCGAGATAATTTGGCGGCCCCTGGGCGGCATAGGCATAGCGACCGGGGTCGGGGGATACTGCCCCCTTTTGAGGTGGGCCCCCGCAACGAATATACAAATATCAGCAACTGTAATATGGAACAAGAAACCCAAACGGCCCCGATAGCTTGTCTGGGAACGTTCAAGTTCGGTAGTACGCTGCCTGCAAGCCCCTGGAGGAGGAGCGCTTCGAAACAAAGCCAAGGAACCTACTACCCGAGTGTTTCCAAATGAGTTCCGAGAACTGGGCCCAATCAAACTCCATTCCATATCAATCAAAACACAAAATACGAATCGGACACGGTCCCTGCACTAAATGCCGAGCAACAGTCGTTCCTGAGCCATCGAAAGGCGCGACGTCTTTCGTTGCCAGGGTTATATGGCGTCGCCAAATCTTTCCCCGTTGGAGGGGTTTCTTGGGAGCCAAATTGCTCCTTGCACAAGGAATCTGCCGTGCCTTAAACCCGAGTTGGTCGCGTGGAAAGCAGGGTTGCTAACCACTATAACACCATGCCACACCTCGGCATCACAAAGCTGGCCATCAAGTACCAACATTGCACTTGCAGTCATGCTGGAACTCTGCATTTTAGGCGTCGAAATATAGCTAGGCGTATTTATTGTGATCAGCCTTTACCTAAATCAATCTCTAATGATGGAAAGAATAGATCCGTAATAACCTACATCAATGTCCCCATTTTCGTCATTAAATAAGCAAATACAAGTTGATTAGGCATAGCGAAGTGAGGCTATTTGGTATCAAAGCATTGCCTGTAGTTTTTTAAGCAGTTCTTAATTTTGTAAATGTAATGAAAAGGGCCGAAACATCTGTAAATATAAAAAACGCGTTCGTGGTAAAAAAAATGATTGAAATCCTCTATAAAAGCTTAAAAATGTATTTCGTATTTGAAAAGGGCATAGGTAAAAAACCAAAAAATGTTTTTTGGCGTTTTTCTATGATTTATTACATCTTAATAGGTACAACTCGAAATCATAGGGAAAAAATTAAATTCTCAATTTTCCATATATTGACATCCTTGTGTGCATGCATGCCTTATTACACTAAACGAGCTATCTAAAATTTTTTAAAATTATAGGCCCCCGTGGACTGGGGCCCCCTTGAGATGGGCCCCCTCTAAAGCTGGCCCCCCACTTTTCAAACCGTTCCTACGCCCCTGCAACTGGCGATGTATTATGAATACTATTTCAATATAATTTTTCTGTATCCGATTAGTTTTCTTTCTTTTACTTGGTATTTTGCTCGTCAAGTACCGTAGAAACATTGCATATTTTATTGATCAGTAATGTGGTGGAGACTGGTTATTATTGTCAAACATTAACACTTCAACACCAGAAGGGGTCCGATCGGACCCCTCTCAGATTTTTGTGAATGATTCCGAGCCGATTTAAATGAGACGCGCTTCGCTTTGCCGCTCTCTCGGGTGATCTATTTAACAACTTATGAAAAAATTAATATCAGGTCAGGTTAGCTTAGGCTTAGGACTTAGGCTTAGAATTTAGGCTGTTGCTCAACTTCAAGGGCGATGGTGTTATGTTGATAGCACTATGGAAGAGCCTTCTCGATCTGTTGCTCCGACGATGCCTATTTTATCCTCACCTAATACACACAAACTGTGCATACACTGTCAAATACCCAACCAGAAAACTAAGCCCGCGGGTAAAAATTAAAATAAAAGCTCTGCTTGATCTTAAACCTCGCTCCTGGTCTGGTTTCGACCACCTTACCCCTTACAGGGGGAGGGAGGGCTGATGCGACCCCTTACTCCTCGCGATTGGCCTCTAATTGCCGTAGAGCTTTGCGCCAAAAACGCGGTGCCCTTCTTGGGACCTAGCGATTGACATTAATTTATGTGACCTTAGATCATCAGGTTACATTCCAGATTTCCAACCTGTGAATTTTGCCCCTGGCTAGTAATTTTGCACCCCGGCTGCTATAAACAGACAATTTGGTACATGAGCACAAACAGCGCAATACTATGTTACCACAATCAGAAGACCGAGCTTTGAATAATAGGCGGATATAGGATCAACGAAAGTGGGTGCCAAATTCTATCGCAGGGCGCCGACTTTCGCATCTTGGGGAAATGACCTCTCAGGTGTGTGTTATCGATCTTTCAGGGGGAGGGGTGGAGGCGCCCAGAAAGTCGATCAAGGGGCAGAGCAAGTATACCCACTGGGGCCCCCTGGATCTGCCTCTGCTCTGACTTATGCATGGATTTCGCCATACAGATATGCGACCCATCCAGGTACCGCCCGAGGTGACACCAAAGACGGACTATGTCACGAGTTTGAAGTTGGGGGGGGGCACATGTTGTATAAGGGACCTTCCTGAGAGATCCTCCTTCAGTGGTGGATCTGAGGCTGGAGTTACAGTGCTGACTTTTCCAGACGGATTCCCTGGGATAGGTTGACTAAACTCGGGGTCAGCTTGGGTTGTGTTTAAATTTTCTTGGCGCTGATGCACTCTAGCTGTAATGTCCTGTTGTTTCTGAACTTCCAAGACAATATAACTTTCGCTGCACCTATAACTATCGACATATGTACTGAAAATGCAGGGAATCGCTGTATGCCGCCAGGGTAAATATTCTGACACGTGCTGTCTGTGGTGAAAGTTTCAATTTATCAACAATCTAACACGTGCATCAACTGGATGACATCTCACGAAAATCCTCAGTCTTGTTTATGGTGCAGCCCTGAGTTTTGGGATGAGGCCAATTGGGTCCAATGCTAACCTTCCTGTTGGTGATCACATGAGGCCTGACTCACCACAGAAAGACCCGTCCGGTACACAGTGGGACATGGAGGGACTAGCCTCTGCTTCTGTCATGCGACTGCGAGAGCCAACATTGCACCCAATTCAGAGTGTGCTCTTCCCGGAACTAACAAGGGATTGGTCAACCAAATTATGACAGCTGATTGATGACCAATCAGAGGCGCGGTTTCACTGTGGCATGCAACAATCGGGTGGTGTTGATTTTACCGCTCATTCTTATCCGCAAGTGGTCTGGATATTTATTGAAGGCGCCGGTTTGTGGTAATCGCCTGCTATGCAGTGTTGTTAGTGCATACGTGCACCGCGATTTTGGTCGCCACCTTCAAATGCTTTACCCGAATCACTACTGGCTTTGCGTGCTATGAATCTGGATTTGATGCTGGATCAGAAGCAATCTTAGACTGAAATAATGCTATGAATAGCAAATAATTAGAAGAAACGAGTATAATTAACTTATAGGTTAAAAGAAACGGTTCTAATGAGCTTGGAGATAGCGAAAATATTAGTATACAATAGGTATAGCATATGTGTAGTATAGCAATATATATATATATATATATATATATATATATATATATATATATATATATATATATATATATATATTTGTGTAGTTTGGCAGGATGTTTTCATTTTGGCACTGACCGTTGAATAATATTGCACTTTTTGCTTTTGCGATCTTCTTGTTGGTATTTTCGATCGATCGGATTGTCTTTTTTGTTTTCGTGTTTAGGTCAAATATAAGATTTCCCAGGGGCATTTGTGGTGGATATATTATTGCTTAACGTTTCAGATTATCTAATAAATCCATTATCAAAAGCATACATACACACATGACTCACATAAAATCAAACAGTTAACGATTGCATCGAGATAAAATCAGATCGAGCCGTTCGGGAAAGGTCATTGCAGTATATATATATATATATATATATATATATATACTGCAATCATGCGCAGTCGCATGTTGGCTCTCGCTGTCGCATGACACACACACACACACACATATATATATATATATAGATATATATATATATATATATATATATATATATATATATGTGTGTGTGTGTGTGTGTGTGATATAGGTGAACACACAGAAAGTTATTTAAGTTATACTTACTTTACAAACGTTTCACTGTTGTACAGCTTCATCAGTGTAACTACCAAATTACAAAAATATCAATATCAAATTACAAAGTTCAGCACACAGCAGGACACAATATTTCAAACTGATTCGACAGGGCATGATTTTGATTCTCATTTCTTTTCTTCTCAAGTTCTCGTGCTTAATGTTTTATGTTTTTCTTTTATAGCTAGTTTTGCCCCCCAAGACGTCCAACTTACAAAACCTGACCGAAGGTTAGTGTTCGAAAGAACTGAAATGAAGGCTGCTTCGAGTGTTTTCCTAATCTGCTTGTTTTTCGTTTCGGCTAAAACTTCAGAGCTATCAAATTTTGGTAAGTGGTCACATTTGTCTATGTGAACTACTAACGCATTCGATGTTCTATGAAATCTAACGTCGCGCTTATGTTCCTGTATCCTTGTTTTCAAACCTCTGCCCGTTTCCCCTATATAAGATTTTGAACATCCAGAACATGGAATGCTGTAAATTATGTTATTTTCAGAAGTAATCCTTTCTTTATGTTTTAGAATTGCTCCAGTCTTCGCTCCTGAGACTATCCCTACATTCAAACCTGAACGTGCTAAGAATTTTGAAATCGCAGTAGCTGCTTTCGAGTTCGGAATGAATATGTAGCGGTCTGATTTAGAATCGGGTTCTTCTTGACGTGTTTTCCTTTATAAATCGTCTCTGCCTTTTGTTTGAGCATTAGTAGCCACCCTCGGGGATATTTAAGTGTTTCAAATCGTTTGCAGATATGATTTATTTCAGCCTGTAGATATTCAGCACTGCAAATCCTAAATGCTCGTAAAAAGAAGCCGATCACAATGCCGCTTTTTGTTTTTCACTATGTCCAGAAAAATAATGAATGTAGTCCTCTTTGTTTGTTGGTTTTCTGTGAACCTTAAATTTTAGTCCATGATCAGTCCAAATGATTACGGTATCCAGGAATGCTAAAGAATTTTCACTTTCGATCTCTAAGGTGAATTGTATATTTTGGTCAACATTGTTGAGCCTCGTTAATTTTTCTTCCAGATTCATGTTTTTGGGAACTGCTATAAAAACATACCGGGCTCAGGGGAGATCCCATAGCAAGTCCTCTACGTTGTACATACTCATTGCCTTCAAAAGTAAGCGAACCAAAGTGCATGCACAATGTTACCAGCCCTATGAAGTGCGATTTAGCCCTCGCCCCACCGGGGGCCATCGATGGCCCCCTAAGGTTTTTCCGGGATAGCAGAAAAACGACGAGGCGCAGCACCGCGGTTGAGGGCTCTACCTCTCACTGCATCATTTTCCCATCATCCCTGAAATTTTTACCCCGGGTCACCCAAGGTCAGGTCACAAGACGAGGTCAACCAAGGTCACCTCACTTCACCTTTAGAGCTCTGTAAGAGCTACATTTCAAAGTCGATCGATTTGAAACTTCCTACACTTCATGACCCCTCCAGGGTCTACAAGGTGTATATCCGGGATTTTTCGATTTCGTGCCCTGAGGTCAGGTCACGAGGCGACCTCTCCCATTGACAAAGCATGGGGAAAAGTTGTTTCATGATATAAAAGCCACAAAAATGATTGCAAATACTCAGACTGCTCAGAACAACGTTTTTGGACACCCTTTCACGGATCCCAGGGGTCATATTTGCCCTTTGACTTTTCCAAGGTCATCCAAGGTCACCAGAGGTCAAAAACAGTATGTTGACAATAACTTTTGACCTAATTGAGCTAGAGCAGTGAAACAAACACCATCGTGTTTGTTTTGTCACTGGCTTTCATTTGATATACGGCAAGGTCACTTTTTGACCTTTCGTGACCTCAGGTCATATTAGGTCACGAGGTGACCTCTGGCGGTCAAACCACTGGCGGGAGGTCTTTACGTTCCACATAGCGGAAAAAGTACTGGCAATTTGCTATCAAATGTACTTCACCAGGCCTCAATAGCTCTAATGACATAAGAGTTATGCCCAGTTTGCTTAATCATTGCACATTTGAGTGAAAATAGCCGATCTTGACCTAATTTGACCTCTGGAGGTCAAACCATTGACCTGAGCACTAAAACATGTGAAGTAATTTCTTACTGAATTCACGCGAGCTTTCTATTGCACTTTGCAGATTTGCGCTAACGCCCATATTTTCGGAGTTAGAGGGGGGGCCATCGATGGCCCCCCGGTGGGGCGAAGGTGGCGCCGGACCCCCGGTGGGCGCGGGTTAAGCTTAACGTTTCAGATTATCTAATAAATCCATTATCAAAAGCATACATACACACATGACTCACATAAAATCAAACAGTTAACGATTGCATCGAGATAAAATCAGATCGAGCCGTTCGGGAAAGGTCATTGCAGTATATATATATATATATATATATATATATATATATATATATACTGCAATCATGCGCAGTCGCATGTTGGCTCTCGCTGTCGCATGACACACACACACACACACATATATATATATATAGATATATATATATATATATATATATATATATATATATATATATATATATATATATATATATGTGTGTGTGTGTGTGTGTGATATAGGTGAACACACAGAAAGTTATTTAAGTTATACTTACTTTACAAACGTTTCACTGTTGTACAGCTTCATCAGTGTAACTACCAAATTACAAAAATATCAATACCAAATTACAAAGTTCAGCACACAGCAGGACACAATATTTCAAACTGATTCGACAGGGCATGATTTTGATTTTCATTTCTTTTCTTCTCAAGTTCTCGTGCTTAATGTTTTATGTTTTTCTTTTATAGCTAGTTTTGCCCCCCAAGACGTCCAACTTACAAAACCTGACCGAAGGTTAGTGTTCCGAAAGAACTGAAATGAAGGCTGCTTCGAGTGTTTTCCTAATCTGCTTGTTTTTCGTTTCGGCTAAAACTTCAGAGCTATCAAATTTTGGTAAGTGGTCACATTTGTCTATGTGAACTACTAACGCATTCGATGTTCTATGAAATCTAACGTCGCGCTTATGTTCCTGTATCCTTGTTTTCAAACCTCTGCCCGTTTCCCCTATATAAGATTTTGACCATCCAGAACATGGAATGCTGTAAATTATGTTATTTTCAGAAGTAATCCTTTCTTTATGTTTTAGAATTGCTCCAGTCTTCGCTCCTGAGACTATCCCTACATTCAAACCTGAACGTGCTAAGAATTTTGAAATCGCAGTAGCTGCTTTCGAGTTCGGAATGGATATGTAGCGGTCTGATTTAGAATCGGGTTCTTCTTGACGTGTTTTCCTTTATAAATCGTCTCTGCCTTTTGTTTGAGCATGAGTAGCCACCCTCGGGGATATTTAAGTGTTTCAAATCGTTTGCAGATATGATTTATTTCAGCCTGTAGATATTCAGCACTGCAAATCCTAAATGCTCGTAAAAAGAAGCCGATCACAATGCCGCTTTTTGTTTTTTCACTATGTCCAGAAAAATAATGCATGTAGTCCTCTTTGTTTGTTGGTTTTCTGTGAACCTTAAATTTTAGTCCATGATCAGTCCAAATGATTACGGTATCCAGGAATGCTAAAGAATTTTCACTTTCGATCTCTAAGGTGAATTGTATATTTTGGTCAACATTGTTGAGCCTCGTTAATTTTTCTTCCAGATTCATGTTTTTGGGAACTGCTATAAAAACATACCGGGCTCAGGGGAGATCCCATAGCAAGTCCTCTACGTTGTACATACTCATTGCCTTCAAAAGTAAGCGAACCAAAGTGCATGCACAATGTTACCAGCCCTATGAAGTGCGATTTAGATAATGGAAGCGTATTTATATCAATCACGTCAACAGCGGATTTGATAGCTTTTAATGCTCCATCTATCGGCACATTTGTGAATAGAGATATTACGTCGAGGCTTGCAAGTTTCGTGTTATTTATGTTTACGCCCTTCAGCCTATCCATGAGATCTGATGTGTTCCTTAAATGGGTCCCACTTATCAATCCCAGGCATTTACTTAGTGGTTTAGCTAAGATTTTAGCCAGTTTATGGGGTGCACTGCCAATACCAGAAATTATAGGTCTCATGGGAATGTTTGGTTTGTGCACTTTTGGGAGTCCTTTTAGTTGGCGGTGGTCTGGGGGCCTCCTCGATGAGATTTAGTAGCTTCTTTCCTTTTTTTTTTCAGAATTCTCCGTGCTTCTTTGTTGAATGATTTTGCTTCCTTTGCTGAATGCCCGTTCTTCGACTTCTTGTAAGTTTCTAAGTCATTGAGAAGATTCTTCATTTTTTCTTTGTAGGCCGAACTATCCATGATGATGACACCCCCTCCCTTATCTGCCTGCGTCACAATTATGTTTTAATCGTTTGCAAGATCTTTTTAAAGCTTTTAAATATCTGTTTGGAAGGGTTGATGTCTCTTTTTTCGCCAGTGCATAGCAGCAAGCCAAAACACCTTGAATGAAACCTTTTTCTGTGTCACTATCGTTCCACCTGTAATTGCGATTCACGTGCTCCACAAATGTAAATTAACTTTGCCGGAGTCAAATTTCAGCCCAAAGGAGAGAGCCTGTTTTTCTTCCTCTGATAGCGTTCTTGATGAAAGGTTAGAATCGATGAATTCTCATCGAGGAGGCCCCCAGACCACCCGAACTAAAAGGACTCCCAAAAGTGCACAAACCAAACATTCCCATGAGACCTATAATTTCTGTTATTGGCAGTGCACCCCATAAACTGGCTAAAATCTTAGCTAAACCACTAAGTAAATGCCTGGGATTGATAAGTGAGACCCATTTAAGGAACACATCAGATCTCATGGATAGGCTGAAGGGCGTAAACATAAATAACACGAAACTTGCAAGCCTCGACGTAATATCTCTATTCACAAATGTGCCGATAGATAGAGCATTAAAAGCTATCAAATCCGCTGTTGACGTGATTGATGTAAATACGCTTCCATTATCTAAATCACACTACATAGGGTTGGTAACATTGTGCACGCACTTTGGTTCGCTTACTTTTGAAAGTAATGAGTATGTACAACGTAGAGGACTTGCTATGGGATCCCCCTGAGCCCGGTAGCCGCATGTTTATACATGGAGCGTCTAGAACAGGAAAAATACCAAGAAATTATGGTGCGGGATAGCTTCTGGGTTCGATACGTCGACGATGTTTTTATAGCAGTTCCCAAAAACACGAATCTGGAAGAAAAATTAACGAGGCTCAACAATGTTGACCAAAATATACAATTCACCTTAGAGATCGAAAGTGAAAATTCTTTAGCATTCCTGGATACCGTAATCATTTGGACTGATCATGGACTAAAATTCAAGGTTCACAGAAAACCAACAAACAAAGAGGACTACATTCATTATTTTTCTGGACATAGTGAAAAACAAAAAGCGGCATTGTGATCGGCTTCTTTTTTACGAGCATTTAGGATTTGCAGTGCTGAATATCTACAGGCTGAAATAGATCATATCTGCAAACGATTTGAAACACTTAAATATCCCCGAGGGTGGCTACTCATGCTCAAACAAAAGGCAGAGAAGATTTATAAAGGAAAACACGTCAAGAAAAAACCCGATTCTAAATCAGACCACTACATATCCATTCCGAAATCGAAAGCAGCTACTACGATTTCAAAATTCTTAGCACGTTCAGGTTTGAATGTAGGGATAGTCTCAGGAGCGAAGACTGGAGAAATTCTAAAACATAAAGAAAGGATTACTTCTGAAAATAACATAATTTATAGCATTCCATGTTCTGGATGTTCTAAAATCTTATATAGGGGAAACGGGCAGAGGTTTGAAAACAAGGATACAGGAACATAAGCGCGACGTTAGGTTTCATAGAACATCGAATGCGTTAGTAGTTCACATAGACAAATGTGACCAGTTACCAAAATTTGATAGCTCTGAAGTTTTAGCCGAAACGAAAAACAAGCAGATTAGGAAAACACTCGAAGCAGCCTTCATTTCAGTTCTTTCGAACACTAACCTTTGGTCAGGTTTTGTAAGTTGGGCGTCTTGGGGAGGCAAAACTAGCTATAAAAGAAAAACATAAAACATTAAGCACGAGAACTTGAGAAGAAAAGAAATCAAAATCAAAATCATGTCCTGTCGAATCAGTTTGAAATATTGTGTCCTGCTCTGTGCTGAACTTTGTAATTTGATATTGATATTTTTGTAATTTGGTAGTTACACTGATGAAGCTGTACAACAGTGAAACGTTTGTAAATTAAATATAACTTAAATAACTTTCTGTGTGTTCACCTATATCATATATATATATATATATATATATATATATATATATATATATATATATATATATATATATTTTTTATTTATATATACCGTTCGAGTTCGGCACTGTCACGGTAGTTTAGGACTATCACGGTAGTTCGGGACTGTCACGGTAGTTTGGGACTGCCACGGTAGTTGGGGACTGTCACGGTAGTTCAGGACTGTCACGGTAGTTTGGGACTGCCACGGTAGTTAGGGACTGTCACGGTAGTTCAGGACTGTCACGGTAGTTCAGGACTGTCACGGTAGTTTGGGACTGTCACGGTAGTTCGGGACTGTCACGGTAGTTCAGGACTGTCACGGTAGTTGAGGGACTGTCACAGTAGTTGAGGGACTGTCACGGTAGTTTAGGGACTGTCACGGTAGTTAGGGACTGTCACGGTGTTTTGAGGACTGTCACGGTAGTTCAGAGGACTGTCACGGTAGTTTGGGACTGTCACGGTAGTTTGGGCTGTCGCGTGGTATTAGGACTGTCACGGTAGTTGAGGGACTGTCACGGTAGTTAGGGACTGTCACGGTAGTTAGGGACTGCACGGTAGTTAGGGACTGTCACGGTAGTTGGGACTGTCACGGTAGTTAGGACTGTTACGGTAGTTAGGGACTGTCACGGTGGCTCGGGACTGTCACGGTAGTTTGGGACTGCACGGTAGTTCAGGACTGTCACGGTGGTCCAGGACTGTCACGGTATTTTGGGACTGCAACGGTAGTTGGGGACTGTCACGGTAGTTGAGGGACTGTCACGGTAGTTCGGGACTGCCACGGTAGTTCGGGACTGTCACGGTAGTTTGGGACTGTCACGGTAGTTGAGGGACTGTCACGGTAATTGAGGGACTGTCACGGTAGTTCGGGATTGTCACGCTAGTTTGGGACTGTCGCGCTAGTTTGGGACTGTCACGGTAGTTGAGGGACTGTCACGGCAGTTGAGGGACTGTCACGGTAGTTTGGGACTGACCGTGCGGCGGCGACCGCTGGTGGAAGGGGTGGTCTATGACAGCAGAGTCATGCCGTAATGGAGAAGGCGCTGGAAAATCAGGGAGCTTCTCCTGTGCCAGCTTCTAAGGACAGCTTTCGAGGTGCCCCTGCAAAACGGTCTCGCCATTTCACAGACATTTTCCTGTCCAGTGTGCATGCTCGGCAACTTTGACGAGAACCCAGTCGTCGTCGCCGTCGTCATCTTTAGATTGTCGTTACCGAAAAACTTTGACTCCCAGCTCTCACAGCATGAGCACCACTTACCAGTTGCAGGGCTTGACCGCATCCTTAAAAATGTACCTGACCGCATACAACTAGACTTAGTTTTTAATGACTTGGCTGCCCCGGTATGCTCCCTGGAAATTTGTTGCTGTTAAAAATGGAAACAAATATGAAAAGCGTACATGCTTGTATTCAGCTCATTTTAACAACTTATTAATTTCGAACTTTGTTACCAATGGATGCACTGAAAATACTTTCCAGAGCCCATAGTTCCTTGACTTTGTTTTTGATAACCGCTATCGTCGGAGAGCAAGGACTAAGCAAACTCGTTGTAGGGAATGGAATCAGGTGTTTTAGTGTGTGAGTTGAAATGACTAGAAATCATGCAAGATCCTACAAAAAATGTCAGCAGGCCTTTAGAAAATCCGTCCTGAGCATCACGCCCTCGCTTATAAAAACATTTTGGTTTCGCGGCAATGTCATCACCCACAAATGTATTCAACTTTTGGAAAGCATGTTGAAGGGAGGATGCCATGGCTTTGTCAGTCTCACATCTAATAATGATGCTGGGTTTAACGACACGCCAATTTTTAAGATTACATGCCGTCACCAGCTTCACCCTTGTTTGAGGGGGTCACATTGGCGGACGTAGGGGGTCATTCCGGCCATGGCCCCCAAGCGCTGGAAGGGGGGGTCAAAATAGCTTTTGGCACCCCCAAAGGCCGGAGAAATTAAAAAAGGGGTTTACACTAGGTCTGTCGAGCAATGAAATATTTGCTCCCACCCCCTCCCCCCAGGAGAGCGATCATGTACTTGGAGCGGTAGCTTATACTATAGGTCTGTCGAGCACCCAAATCGCACGTCCCATCCCCCCTCCCCAGGAGGAGAGACAGACATGGGGTTTGCCCCCTCAAAATTCGGTTCTTGGTCCGCCTCTGGGGGTCATGTAGGGGAGACTGGGGCAAAACGGACTTTGGGGAAAAGCGGACTTTAGCTGTTTCGGTATGTTGCTGGTGTTTCTACCTAGATCTTAGAGGATGAACTACTGCTTTAGACAAATGACGTCAGAAAATAGCGTGTATATCGTCAGTTAGCGGCATAATTTTGACGCGAGCTGGCTGGAGAGGATTTTCCTGCAAGTATTACGATATTTACAAGGTTTAAATCTTCGTTTTTTTCGAGTGACAATCTGAGTTCAGTTCTGATGGTGATATGTATGATTAAGTGGCAGTGTAGATTTAGGGTAAGGGTAATTTCAAATCTCAAGGCCTGCTATTTTTTTCGACACGTAAAAACTTGTATCGGAGTAGCTGTGGGGCAAAACGGACGGGGAAAAATGGACTAATGGTGTAAAATGGGCTGATGGTCCCGTTTACCACAATCACTTAGGATAATTTGTTATGTAGTTTGTTATTGTAGTAAGGTCACAGAAACAGTGTGAAAACAAGGCAGGGGCGAGTCCAGGGTGGGCGGCAGTCTTGTGCCAAAATGAACGCAGGTTAAAATTTTAGCTGCTTTAAAAGATGTGGACGCTTTAACGAAGACATGATGTTTTTTTCGCCATATTACCCAGGCTGCTAGGAATGTCGATTTATATATCTTTGGGGGTGCTCAGGCAAAGTAAAATGACAGCAGGTCATACTGTCCGTTTTGCCCCTTCCTGAATACCATTTTGCCCAGGGTTAGAGCAAAACGGACAAAAAACATTAGCTGATATATTTTACTGCCATATTTTTACATATTAATTTTTCAAGTTGATACTCTTACATTAGAGACACAATTCATTAGGCTACGTCAGGGTGTATAGCTTAACATTTTCGACCCACTATTGAGCTTGCTATGTTAGAAAAACACTTAGGGTGTCCGTTTTGCCCCGGTCTCCCCTAGTTATTCAGAGAATTCACCGGCTCTTGAACTTGGGAACTGTGGCTCAGGAGGCATACGCTTTACCACCAAGCCGAGCAAAGGCTTAGTGGTTAGTGATTGCCTCCCTCTTAGGTAACGTTTAGCAAACAATCCGAAATTGGAAGAACAGAGAAAACGGGCTATTACAGGACGCGATCAGCCTGTGCGTCGTCCGTGCTGTTCCACGTCACGCGGGCCAGGCGCTGGTGCAGAGGCAGCTGCTGCGGCTCCCCCTCCCCCGCCACAGGCGTGGCTGCAGCTTGTACGATTGTATATTGTCGATAGTTGCGGGTCCGTGTTTAAGGTAACTGATGGTCGAAAAGAGCAACAATCTTAGCTTTTCCGTGCAATGCCGGGGTAGATATAATGCCAGTGCTTAGTTCATTGAGTACGTGACTTTAAGGTATGTCACGATGCAGCGCAAAATAATAATGAAATGATAAGCTTGGAAGATTTTTCTTCGGCCACGCACTGTTCTTACGCAATATCAATTCATTTCTTATTCATGCCGCCTTACTCTAATTTTCCATGCTTGCACTTGACGTCACAGTTGTTTCGTAACGATGCTATGATTCCGGCAGCTGAAAGGTGCAGACGCAATACAGAGGTATTTCAGACAGGGGAGTGCAGTATTGGCGGGGAAGGTGGAAAATCCCCCACACAGTCTGGTCTCTTGGCCTGGAAGCACCCAGGAAGGTGTATACCCGTGCTAACCCCTTAAGCTCACTGGGTGCTAACCACTGAAACTCCTTTTTACGTATCGACGGCACCCAAAAAGCCACCACGCGAATATAACGATGTTTGTAAGAAATATATACATCTACGTAGCGCTGGGCTGTGCGATTTTCTGGTGTTGAGGTGCCGCGTGCCCTGCTTTTCAAACAGCCACAGTTGACGTTCACCATGGTGTTCAAGTGTGGAGCGGTTCGACCTCAGACAGGTACCGGAGAGTGTCACAGCTCGTAGCCCGAAATGTTCGTCAGAATCGGAATATGCACTTTAATCAAGACTGTATACATATCACCATTATCTTTCAACTTCTCGCACAATTTCCGCTCCTATCCATTTCCGTGGTTGCTAAACCACAAGTGCTATCAGGAGCCGAGCAATGATTATACAGTAAACACCAGCAAGTGCGGTTAAGTAGATCATTTCAAAAGGCAGGCTTTTGATCGGGCCTCATTCAAGGCATAAATCAAACACGCATCGCGTCATAACACCACTGTATTCTAGGTGCTTACTGCGTCATGGTTGAGTGTGAAGGGGCCCTGGATCAAAGCCGACCTCTTACAGCCTTTTCCTTGACCACCTCCTGCCCTGGAGATAGCAGTGGATTCGTCACTGCTCGTCTTGACATGGGACTTAACTGTCCAACCAGCGCCTCTGATATTAAGAGCACGGGCTTGATCGGCCTTTAAGCTGGTTCACCCGTCCGGTGGCACCGCCTGGGGGCACGGCCTCGTCATCTGTCACCTGAGCAGCCCTCTGTCTCGCCGAGACCGAGAAGTTTGGATAGACCCGTAATCGGATCTGTTGGCCATGTGAGAGGGAGCGCGCGGACGTGACAGTCTCGCAAGAGGGCCAATCAAGTAGAAACTCTGCTGAGTATATCTGTAGTGCAAAAGGTAGTGCAATCTGCAGCGTATCTGTAGTGCCTGGCTATTGTGCGAATTTCAACGATATCCTCAGTCCAGAGACAAAAGAGCACACACGTACATGTACACCGAGCCGTCCTCGTGAAATCTTAATGTATGGAGCAAGATAATCCGACAGAGTAACAAACAAGGCGGTGGTCGATGGGCGGGGTCCAAACTTAACAAATGTCCTGGATAAAGCTACCGTAAAAATTGACTCGCATTTACGTGGGAGCATTTGGCCAAGTGCGTGCTGATAAATGAGAGGGAAAAAGCAAACAAACACAGTCCCACACCTGCTGGGGGACGTCCTATTCATTGCCAAGTGTGCAGACGCGTTCTCCTCCTTTACCACGCCTTAGACGCGCGTGGCACCCCGCCTGGTAACTTGGTCTCAGACATGGCAGTTAGTGGGGATGATAAGTAGGGTACATCATGAACGGGATGTCAGAATGGATATACTCTCCAATCCGGCCAATGAATCCGATTGGATTGAGCTGACCAGAGAATTCAGATACCTAGTATTGGATACCTATGGAGTTAGACGGCTTTTTTAGTCTATGGAGGGCTTGTCGTAGATACTGCGCCATACAATTTATAAAAAGGAAGGACCTTTTGTCCCAGGAAGTAAAGATGAAAGCTGTCTAAAAATGAGAGAAAGTGTGTCGTACAAAAAGGCTATAGGGCGAGGTGGCATTCCTCTTTGTATAGACTTAATTTAGTCTTATTTGTTTCGGGTATGTGACAGATTTGGATCGATGAATCGTGGCGGGCAACCTGATGCCTTTGGAGAGGCTTGTAATTTGGACCAGATTTTATCCAGATGTGTTTGGCTATGATGTACTCCAGTGGTCTGCCACAGATCTGAGCTCGTGCTGCTACTTGTCGCTGGACTCTCAGGATCATGTTGAGCAATCGCGCTGAGGTGATTCACCAGAATTCCTCAAGAGGACGGATTTTACGAATGAGTTGTTAGGTCGGCTTTGACGCTTCCTTAAGCTGTGCAACGGGGAACGGCGGGAGACACGTTGTTCCAGAATTCCAGGTTTGGCATCGAGCCGATAAGCGTTGCTGGCGACAAATGGCTCGAGCCGTTTGTTTTTACCCTTTCCGCCTCGAAGCCTGAGGTGACGGGGCTGCGTGAGGGAGAACCGCGCTACATGGAGCAGCGGCGCTGGCGGTACAGCTGATAGTTCACCTGTAGATGCTACTGACACATGCAACGTCGCCAAATGGTGAATTTTTTCTGCCGCTTATATGCTACCCAGGTTTTGTTGTAATAAAACCATCTAAGCAGTGGCGGATACAAGGGGCTCCAGCCCCCACCCCTGAAATGCCAGTGTTTATAGTTAATGCATAGCCAGAGGCTGTTTCGAAACAATGACGGGGGAAGTTCGAGCCCCATCCTACCGAAATGTCGTCCTAGATCCGCCACTGCATCTAAGTATATCTGAGTGACCTTGCCTTCAAGTTTCATTTATATTTGTCTGGCCTAAACTCATTAGAATCCAAATAAGAAAGGATGGGTGCAATAGGGCTTTTGTACCGGATACCACTGGATTGCAGTGAATATCTAGGCTCTTGCGGACAGCTGCCAGCGTTATGCGACCTACCCAGGGGGCGGACCCAAGGTGAGGGCGATGGGGCGATCGCCCCCACCTTAGCGCGACCTTAAGCACTGGAAAGAAACGCCTCCCGCCGCAGCTGCCGGGCCTCCCGAAAGAGAACTATGAGTGAAAAGCCCTGTCTGTGCATATGTTACGGGCAGTATGAGATTTCAGGCATTTTGCGAACTGCCCAGGCGTTTTTCGAACTGCCCAGCATACTGCCCGGCCATTTGGTCAGTTTGCAAACTACCTGGGCATTTTGCATAGTGCCCGGCTCTCCGGTCATTTTACAAACTGCCCACCCGGCGGGCGGTTTGCAAAATGACCCGTTTTCACATGAATTACATGAATCGGAATGGCTCTATGCTTAGATTGAAATTATGAAACAACAAGGAAATAATTTGACCCACTTGGCATTGGTTTGAGCCACGTGACAACAATACTGGTGGTGGAACTAGGGGCACCGGGGGCACATTGACCCCCTTAAATGAGGAACTTAAAAACTATTCCTATCGCTTTTAATGGAAATAAATGTATTGAAAAGTCCATGCTGTCCCCCTTAAATCCAGACGTTTTGCCGAGATTGGGCGCGATATAGCCTAGATGCTGAAGGCGCCCTATAAACCCCAATACACACGCACGCACACAGGCGTTTTGCCGCTCCTGACAGCAGACGGTGGCCGTGCAAAAAAAAACGTTATGAATGCAGCACTCTGGCGGGGTTGAATATAAGGCGGCTAATTATTCGCGACTATAGGCCAGAACATTTAATTGAACATTGAGAGCTCCCCTTGGATTTTCCGGTCGCACTGAAAAATGGCGGCGTGAACGCTGCCATACTTGCCGTCCTATCCTTAAATTCCGCAGCTATTCTGAAAATTTAAGCTTGGGTCATCTCGACTACGGTCATTAGGCCACGTCAAGTTAACTCCCCTAAATTTTTTTTCTGATTGCTTTAGCCAGGACAGGATTTATCTATCAATCTGAAACTTATCCCACAATGGGCCCACCGGGAGCCAAAAAAACGCATTCCAGTATTTTTTATTTCGTTGCAAGGGTCATAGTGTCAGGTGCGAGGTACGATTCATGATCTTCCTATTGAAAATTCACAGGAAAACGCAAATTTGTTGAAAATTCTCTCAACTTCGGTCGATACGGATTAGAAGACTTCTTATTCTTGGGATCTTTTTTTCTTAGGGCACACGCAAGGTTCATATTGCATGTTTGACGTGTGAACTTTGAGAGGTCATTTGGGAATAGGTAGCAACTCGATGCCTCTAACCATTGGACGCCCCGACCACCCCGCAGGCGAAAAGTGCAACCTTGCTGAGCGTGACCAACCGCTTTCCCATGAACTTGTTGCCCCGCACTGCGACAAGACCCCGTCATAACTCAATTATCCGCGCATGGCCGCCCGCGGCTACCGAATGGAAATGCCGCGAGTAAGCCCGTGAGTCAGCCGAGCGTATTGTCCAGAAATCACGCTGTACGCAAGTCCGCCAGGTGCCCCGCAGGTGCAGAAACCAGACCCCGTTCAAGTTGTTTGGCAGCATTACGTCATCATGGCTAGAGGCACTACAGTTACTATGCAGGGCATTGGAGAAATTGCACTTTTTCGAAGCTCTAAATAACCTGTTTTGAACTGTATCAACAAAACTTATATGGTTGAACAGAAAGCTAAAATATTTTTATTTGTGAAACCATCAGACGTTTTGCAAACTCCAGTGAAGAATATTATTTTTACAAATTTTCCAGAGCGTGTCAAAATAAGGACATGTTCAGCACTAACAGCTGTTTGCAGTAAGACTAATCTCAATTTTGATTGGCTGTTGATTTCTGACCTTTGATTGGCTGTTGGTGGTACCTGCAGCAGAAGACAATAACCACCGGTCATCTCTTGGGCGAAGGTAAATTTATTTCTCTCGGCTATTATAGCCCTGTTCCACCTGTCAGACGTTTTATCAGCACCAATCAGCGGGCCGCGTTGCGCCTACGTCACAGGATTGTAGCCTCTCCCCGGGAACTAGTTCTAGAGGTTTTACGGGCTGATGGCCTGCTGTTTGCGCTGATGAAAAATAGCAAGTGCACAAGTGGCAGCCTAATATTTTTTAATGGTATAAAGGTTGAAGTTCCCTTTGCTTACCACAAACTAGAGGCGATTATGGCGCTGATATTTCTTTTCTGGAGGAGTGGCTAGAGGTCCTGCTGACAAAACTGTGCTGACAGCTGGAACAGGGCTTATGTAGGCCTGAGTTGATCAAATAAATGCATGCCCTTTCAACAAATTCTTTGAAGTGTTATAATTTTTTCATTAGATTTATGTAAAATACGCTGCTCGCCATTGAGATCAAGGTTACTGTCAAATGGGTGAAAGAAGTTGATTTCGATTTATACTGGATTGGTGCCAAATACGCCCAAACTTGGTATGTTTCAGCTGATCCTTCCAAAAACTTAGTAGAATCTCCTATAACTTAGTATGAAATGGTGGTGACGTCATCATGGGAGGACTATATTTAGTAGGAAACTTGGTTGTACCCGTAGTTAAAGTACCCTGGCAGAAACCACGCTAGACAGCCGGGCGTCGGCCGGCA
Organism: Lepas anatifera; assembly: GCA_034440635.1. Classification (NCBI taxonomy): domain Eukaryota; kingdom Metazoa; phylum Arthropoda; class Thecostraca; family Lepadidae; genus Lepas; species Lepas anatifera. Next base: position 1,388,446 of record JAOTON010000629.1, read on the forward strand.
CCACTGACGTCAGCATGGTGCTGTGACGTCACCGGTGCCATGGTAACTGGCACGCGCCTCGTTAGAGGAGTGCGTGCCCTGGAAGTGAGTGTGTGCATCGGTCGTGGAATCACAAGATGCATGTCTCAAAGAATCAGGTGAAAGATAAGCCGGCGGCAACGTCGGGAATAATGATTCCTCGGACATTGTCTGCAACAAGTTCAGTGCCGAGCAGAATGCATGACGCCGCCGTGAATAGCATTCACGACACTCACTGACGCGTGTGTCATGCACCCATCTGGCTGAAGAGGCTTTTGTAATCGGTGGAACACTGATGGTACCAGGCACAAGAGCAGTCGTCATCATCTTACTGGAATCCCTGCCCGGAAATGAGGATGCGGTTGCAGAGTGGTTGATGCGCCTGCTTTCCACGCGGCTGACCTGGGCTGAAGAGTTTTGGACTTCTGGAGCGAGTTCGACACCCGAAATTCCTTCCAACTGGGCAGGTCATATTTCAACGGATTGCGGCTGGTGAGCACACGGCTGAAAAATAAAACAATTCCGAAGATTTTATGCATTATTTTTCTGTCCATAGTTACTGGGTAGAATCCGGAGTCATCATTGGATTTTTCCTCCGTGCGCTCCGTATACGGAGCACCGAATCCCTCGAGAAGGAGATCAATCACATTTTCTCATCGTTTCTGAAATTAAAATACCCTAAAGCATTTTTCGTGAGGTGCCTTATGAACGCAAAGAAGATTAGAAACTCGGGAAAAACGATACCAACGCAACAGAACCATTGCAGGACCGAAAACATCTCAACGCCGAAAACTAGAAACGACACTTATACAAGCAGATATTAAGTTTATTGCTACCACAGGCTTGAAAATAGGAGACCTCATTAAGAATAGAAAAGGAACCGGGTTCGACAAACAACAATAAGAACAGCATCGTCTACAAAATTCCATGACAAAACTGTACCATATCCTACTACGGAGAAACGTATCGCGACCTGCAAACAGAATTCACGAACACAGATTAGACCTGAGAAATATTAACCCTCGCCCACCGGGGCCATCGATGGCCCCTAAGGTTTTTCGGGATAGCAGAAAAACGACGAGGCGCAGCACCGCGGTTGAGGACTCTACCTCTCACTGCATCATTTTCCCATAACCCTGAAATTTTTACCCCGGGTCACCCAAGGTCGGTCACCAGACGAGGTCAACCAGGTCACCTCACTTCACCTTTAGAGCTCTGTAAGAGCTACATTTCAAGTCGATCGATTTGAAACTTCCTACACTTCATGACCCCTTCGGGTCTACAAGGTGTATATCCGGGATTTTCGATTTCTGCCTGAGGTCGGTCACGGCGACCTCTCCCATTAGAAAGCATGGGGAAAGGCTATTTCATGATATAAAAGCCACAAAAATGATTGCAAATACTCAGACTGCTCAGAACAACGTTTTTGGACACCCTTTCCGGATCCCAGGGTCATATTTGCTCTTTGACTTTTCCAAGGTCATCCAAGGTCCCGGGGTCAAAACAGTATTTTGACAATAACTTTTGACCTAATTAAGCTAGAGCGGTGAAACAAACACCATCGTGTTTGTCTTGTCACTGGCTTTCATTTGATATACGGCAGGTCCTTTTGACCTTTCTGACCTCAGGTCATATTAGGTCACGAGGTGACCTCTGGCGGTCAAACCACTGGGGAGGTCTTTACTTCCACATAGCGGAAAAGTACTGGCAATTTGCTATCAATGTACTTTACCGGCCTCAATAGCTCTAATGACATAAGAGTTATGCCCAGTTTGCTTAATCATTGCTATTTGGTGAAAATAGCCGATCTTGACCTAATTTGACTCTAGGTCAAACCATTGACCTGAGCACTAAAACATGCGAAGTAATTTCTTACTGAATTCACGCGAGCTTTCTATTGCATTTGCAGTTTGCGCTAACGCCCATATTTTAGTTAGAGGGGGCCATCGATCCCCGTGCGAAGGTGGCGCCGACCCCCGTGCGGGTTAAAACAACCAGCTCTTTTGCATACACTCTGACAATATGAATAATTACCGAGCTGGATAAATGCAGTCATTCTTCACAGAGGCCTATCAAAAAGAGAAGAAAGTTCATGGAGTCGGCCCTGATTGAAAAAAAAGAAGAAAATTTAGCTTCCAAAAGAGAGGACTTCACAATATCAAAAACACTAGTAAATATTCTTCACGTTTAGCCTCACTTGAGTGCCAAGGAAACTGTATTTTTTTACTGACCGGTCTAGTGTCCAAGCTTTCAAACATACGCTGAGGAAGAATCGAAACGCGTCCGTATTTTTAATTTGTTTAAATACATTTAACACGCGCACTGAAGGGGGCCCCACTTGTTTTTCCGATGTGGCCGGAGAACCGCTCGTAGTCGAAGAACGATACTGGGCCACATTTGCTAAAATTTAACGGCGCATCGATTGGGGCAAAAAATTTGCAAATCAGTCGATTTTTTTATTTGTAGCCTTTTAAAGTCAAACCTGCATTTTGTGATCGCCGCAATCGCTCGGTCGGAACAGTTAACTTGCATTGTAGACCGAGTGGTGACGTTATAACGCCATATAACCGGGATGATATCTCAAGGTCACCTCACATGAAGCTCAAAGTCAAGTTCAAGGGTTTCAGGTCAAGGTCATATCTGCAATTTCAAGGTCATTGACCCCAGTGCTTCCGGTCAAATGGCGTTACCCAGTCTGACGTATATTATGTTATAACGTCTTATTTAAGGTACTTCAATGTAAATTTCAAGGTCAAAGGTCATTGGTAAAGGCCAATCCTCATATCCCGCCAAACAGTTGCTATAGTGCTAGTCATAGTGTACATTATAGGTAGTGTGCCATACTGTGACCTCCTAGGTCAATGACCTTGAATGGCCTTGACCTTAAGATTGTAGAAAATATTCTTTGCGATATTTCATCTATGACCCTTATTCGTCTCCAACTTATTCCAGTATTTTTCTCGCATAATCATGACATTTCCCAATAGCTCCTCAAAATTGCCGATACTTGACCTTTATGACCTTGTTTGACCTTGAAGATATTTATATAGGTTCATGCAAATCGTTCATGATGTATACCAAAATAGCCCGCATACACCTCCCGCCCCCAACTGGCATTTTCTACGCCTCTTAGTTTCCAAGATCTCAGGGGGGCTACCAAGCCCCCATCCAGTGTGCGTTAGTGCCAGACCCCTCTCCAGTGCGGGTGTTAACCCTCGCCCCACCGGGGGCCATCGATGCCCCCTCTAAGGTTTTTCCGGGATAGCAGAAAAACGACGAGGCGCAGCACCGCGGTTGAGGGCTCTACCTCTCCCTGCATCATTTTCCCACCATCCCTGAAATTTTTTATCCCGGGTCATCTAAGGTCAGGTCACCAGGTGAGGCCAACCAAGGTCACCTCACTTTAACTTTAGTGCTCTGTTAAAGCTACATTTCGAAGTCGATCAATTTGAAACTTCCTACACTTCATAACCCCTCCAGAGTCTATAAGATGTACATCCGGGATTTTTCGATTTCGTGACCTGAGGTCAGGTCACGAGGGGACCTCTCCCATTGAAAAAGCATGGGAAAAGTTTTCTTATGATCTAAAAGTCACAAAAATTATTGCGAATGCTCAGCGTGCTCAGAACAGCGTTCTTGGACACCCTTTCACGGATCTCAGGAGCCATATTTGCCCTTTGACCTCTTCAAGGTCATCCAAGGTCACCAGGGGTCAAAAACAGTATTTTGGCAATAACGTTTGACCTAATTAAGCTAGAACGCTGCAATAAACACCATCGTGTATGTCTCGTCATTGGCTTTCGTTTGATATACAACAAGGCCACCTTCTGACCTTTCGTGACCTCAGGTCATATTAGGTCAGGAGGTGACCTCTGGAGATCAAACCACTGGCGGGAAGTCATTATGTTTCACATAACGGAAAAAGGTCTGGAATTTTCCTATCCAATGTACTTTACCACATCTCAATAACTCTAATGGCATAAGAGTTATGCCTAGTTTGCTTAAGCATTGCATATTTGAGTGAAAATAGCCGATCTTGACATAATTTGACCTCTGGAGGTCAAACCATTGACCTGAGCGCTAAAACATGCGAAGTAGGTTCTTACTGAATTCACGCGAGCTTTCTAATGCATGTTGTAGATTTGCGCTAACGCTAATATTTTCGGAGTTAGAGGGGGCCATCGATGGCCCCCGGTGGGGCGCGGGTTAATATCCAATCTATCACCGTGTAACGTTTATCATTTATCTTTCAAATGGCTATTCAATATTTATTTTTATTTATTTGTTAAGCATTTTGAGATACCTATGTTCAAATACTGTGCGGCTATTTCACACTTCGTGTAAGCGAAATAAACGGTTAGAAACGCTGAAGAGTGCAGATCCATTTAGTATTTGTCCTCAAAACATGAATAAAAAATATTATGCTTGACCAAGGCTACAAGACTTCTGCCGCATGTCAATGACTGGTCTCAATAACGTAGCCAAGGAATGTTGGATTTTGGCGGGGAACTTCTTGCAGCGCCCGCTGGCGTGGGAAATTTGGCGCTGGCACGGTTGGCTACAGTCTCGGGTGATTCAGGTGCTACCTCAGTGAGTGCACGTCGAACCACTTTCCAGAAACCCGGCCATTTTCTGGGTATCGGCGAGAGAATTTCCATTGGAAATGGGTTAGGGGGAACATGCCAGTGCAGGAATATCCGCCATTGCTACAGTGCAAGTCATTGTGAGCTATCTATCTTGCTAGCTATCATGGACGTTCGTATCGTATGCATGTAACCGTCAGATAGCCGACAACCGTAACTGCCGGATAAAAGTTAACCGTAAATGTCGGATAACTTTGCACATAACCGTCGGATATATAACCGCCGGAGCGGGGGAATCAAAACACCTGTCCTCATTTTCATGCGAAAAGTTTTTTATTTCAGTGAGACGAGGAAGAAGTATGGAAATTTTGCACTTGGCTGGTTCCGTATTGTACATGTAACAAGAGTTTTGGGATATTGTTATAAGTTATGCTATTGTTTTCAAGCTGGTGCCAAAGTATCTGTAGCGGGAAGCTTAGGAAAAGATGTACTAGCCGCGTTTAAACGAGCGGAAATATTGCCCAGCGCAGAGCAGGTCAGAGCTGCACGGTTCCAGGGGTGACTAAAGACTGTTCAGGCGCCGCGAGAGCCTCGCCGTTTTTAGAGGACACCTGGCCCCGCGAAGTCTGGACTCGTTTCGTACACACCATCCGCTTGGGGATCCGATCGGACCCCACGATCTCGAGAACCAGCGGTGATACGAAAAAAGTGAAAACCGTGTTGGAAGCGCCCTACTGTCGTCTACTTTGGAGCCGAGTTTGAACCATATCCATTGACCCATGACGTCACAATGGGCCACAATGGGTCAAGATTAGGCCCATTTAGAACATATATTATGTCTCAAGAACTATGAGACCTAGACCAAAGCCAAAGGCATCAATGTGTTTGCCTGGACCAAAGAATGTCGATGATATACGGCACGACCTTATAAGGTCACATTACGACCTTGATCTTAGGTCAACTTCAAACGATGACCTTTCAAGGTATGGGCGCAAAATGTTCGTCGTTGTCGACGCGCCTTAAAACCCAAGTGATGATCGTGGTGACCTTTTAACCCGCGCCCCACCGGGGGTCCGGCGCCACCTTCGCCCCACCGGGGGCCATCGATGGCCCCCTCTAACTCCGAAAATATGAGCGTTAGCGCAAATCTGCAAACTGCAATAGAAAGCTCGTGTGAATTCAGTAAGAAATTACTTGGCATGTTTTAGTGCTCAGGTCAATGGTTTGACCTCCAGAGGTCAAATGAGGTCAAGATCGGCTATTTTCACTCAAATATGCAATGATTAAGCAAACTGGTCATAACTCTTATGTCATTAGAGCTATTGAGGCCTGGTAAAATACATTTGATAGGAAATTGCCAGTACTTTTTCCGCTATGTGGAACGTAAAGACCTCCCGCCAGTGGTTTGACCTCCAGAGGTCCCCTCGTGACCTAATATGACCTGAGGTCACGAAAGGTCAAAAAGTGACCTTGCCGTATATCAAATGAAAGCCAGTGACAAGACAAACACTGTGGTGTTTGTTTCACTGCTCTAGCTTAATTAGGTCAAAAGTTATTGTCAAAATACTGTTTTTGACCTCTGGTGACCTTGGATGACCTTAGAAAAGTCAAAGGGTAAATATGACCCCTGGGATCCGTGAAAGAGTGTCCAAAAACGCTGTTCTGAGCAGTCTGAGTATTTGTAATCATTTTTGTGGCTTTTATATCATGAAACAGGTTTTCCCCATGCTTTTCCAATGGGAGAGGTCGCCTCGTGACCTGACCTCAGGGCACGAAATCGAAAAATTCCGGATATACACCTTGTAGACCCTGAAGGGGTCATGAAGTGTAGGAAGTTTCAAATCGATCGACTTTGAAATGTAGCTCTTACAGAGCTCTAAAGTTGAAGTGAGGTGACCTTGGTTGACCTCGTCTGGTGACCTGACCTTGGGTGACCCGGGGTAAAATATTTCAGGGATGATGGGAAAATGATGCAGTGAGAGGTAGAGCCCTCAACCGCGGTGCTGCGCCTCGTCGTTTTTCTGCTATCCCGGAAAAACCTTAGGGGGCCATCGATGGCCCCCCGGTGAGGCGAGGGTTAAGGTCATGTTGCATATCATTCAGATCCTTGAGCAATGTTCACTGCTATGATACCTAATTTATGAATGCGTTTTATTTTGTTCAAATGTCGTAGACACAAATAATTCAGAAAACCATGACCTTTGGTGACAGCTGGTGACCTTGGTATTGACCTCAAAATACATGATACGCACAAATACTTTTCATTTCAAGAGCTTTCAAACCATGTTTGGAAACTTTATTCTAGACTCTATTCTAGAAGTCAAGTTACACCCTGGTTTTGTCAGCCTCATTTTAGAAGACCAGTTCCCTTACATGGGTTTAGAAATGATGTCATACCTCGTTGACCAGACGTTAGCTGATGTCAAATTGATCTCCCTACAGGTGTATACAAACCGACGAGCATCTGATTTAAATCGGATTGAAATCATTCGCGAAAAACCGAGGGGGTAACTCAGTCTAACACCATGCGCGTATAGCCACAACCTATATCATCACCAGCAAACGCGCGTGGTTTCATTTGTCTCGCGACACCCCCCGCCGAGGTGTTGACCCGACCTGGGCGGTGGCCAACGTGACCTCTCTCACCTTTTTGCCCCGCAGGCATGCGGCTTCCGGCGGATGGCGGCGGCTGATTGGTGGAGGCGAGTTCGCTTGCATTTTAAGAATTTTAGGGAAAATTCCCCGATGAAAATGTTAGTGTGTAAAACATACGCCAGGAAATGTATTTACAATATCATTTACAGAACTCCTTCACATTAATTTGTTTTCTATTACCTCGGTCATATGCTCTACTATCCAGTGGCGGATCCAAGGGGGAAAGGCATTTGCCCCCCCCTCAAACGGAAAAGCTCGGGACAAAACTATGTTTTTGCCCCCCCAAAGGGATTGACCTCCTTTTTCCCCCGACTCCTTTTTAGTTTATAAGCAAGATTTTGGTGCTTCAACTCTCAACTTCATACAGAACCAGTAAGTTAAGTGTAAATATTGGGCCTCGGAGTGGAAAAAGTATCTCGAGCCCATATTTTTAATCCCGTGACGTTTTTTTTTGCTTTTCGACTTTTGACTTTAGTTTGCCCCTCTCAAACCGACCGGCTAGATCCGCCACTGCTACTACCCAGGCTGTTTTGTGCAAGCTAGACGGGGGCAGAGTGGGCTAGCCGACGGCCGGATTTGCTGGAGGTCAGGGTGACGCCAGATCTCGAAAAATCTGCCAAGTCGCCAACAATGTTGGTGACAAAAGTGGATAAGTCGGTGACAAAACAGACAAGATTAGGCCCACCTAAGCGAGAGAAGTTGACGCTCGGTCTATCAATACGCTATTAATGATGTGAAAACACTCAAAGAGTCTGACAAAATTCCCCCTTTTGATGCCAAGGCTAAATTTGCTTGGTTACGCATGTTTAGCTTGAAATTTTGTTAGTGACACTTAGACATATTTTCTAATCTCTGGGTGACACGTTGCTGAGTGGAGAGGATCCGGGCCACTGATAGTAACCAAGGGGGAGGAGAGGGCGGCGTTTGTGACATAAAACAAGTAACCGGCTTGGGACGGTGCTGCTGAAGTATCATCGATAGATATATCGAATAGGGGGAAACAGGTGCTGCATGATCCCATGTTGGATGGGCGAAAAGGAGAAACTTCAGCCCGGATTCCGAACACTGCCGATGTGCTAGCACGCCTTTTCCTTCATCTCTGGCGCTATACCGCGAATGGCGAGACCCAGTGTCATTGGCGGTGGAATAGCATTGTCCAAGAAGGGCATCCTGAATAGATGCATGACATCGGCTGAATAAGTGCTGGTGGGAAGAGACTTCACCACGGATTTTAGCTCGGAGAGATGGACTCTGACCTGGTGTCAATTGGATGAAGGGGAGGAGGAGGAGGGGGATCGGAGACGAGGCCAAGACAGGTGGTCCCAGGGGGGGGCTACCGAAGTCATTCACGGAGGAATCATTAGAGAGCACTTGCCAAACGGGTGTCCCAAAATAAAGTACCATAATTTAATCCCTTGATTTCAGTGCTCTTATCAACAAAGCTATGCAAATCAATGCTCCACATACTATAAAATTCTAAGGCTTTCACCTAGAATCGCTCACCTGTCTCATCCCAAAATATGAGATTACTTAATACAGAAGGAAAAATAACGACTGGTTGATTCTACTATTTCGACGCAAGGAAAATTTAAGTGCCTACTTTCCTAAGCTTGGCTTACATGAGTTCGGGGACGCTGGTTGCTCGATTGAGAGACGCATTTTACCCTTGACCATTCTGGATCCGTCTATGGACCGAGTGCCTCCAGATAGGAAATCCTGGATCCGCGTATGCCTTCCAGGCTGTGAGTAGTGGTGTACCTGTGTTGTGCTTCGGCACCCTTTGATAGGTCCTGCTTTTAACAATGTGCCCCTTTTGTCCGAGTGGTGGCCCTCTCACCTAAGTGCCCCATCCCATCGGAGATGTTGGTCCGCTTATGCCTCCTGTTCAAGTGACGGTCTCCTACCCAAGTGACCTTCCATCTCACGAATTCTTCAATTTAATGAGGCATATGATGCGGAAGGAAAATTTAGATTGCTAGATTTGGAGAAGGTGGGTACCAAATATAATTATAGTTGTTTTTGTATATTCATCAAATTATTGACGGAGAGTATTTTTCAAGAAAACGTGCAACACTATTTGGGTCATTCCACCATAAATCGACCAAGGTATAAAACCCTACTATTTTTAATTTCCTCCAAAATTGGTATATGGCGACTCACAACGGCGTAGAATCCACCCATGGCACCCAAAAATTATTTAAAAATTGGTTTGAGAGAAATGGCCTCCGGCAATTTCTGAAGGTCAGCTAATACAGGCATTGATTGGAATGCCTATAGCTCCAAAAGTTTTCAAGCGATATCTAAAAATTATATAGTTTTAGAATGTAAATTCTACGGGCAGCATTTTGGCTATCTTGAATTTTGAAATTTAAACAAAAAAATGCTTGGTGACCTCATGACCTAATTTTATAACGGTGACCTTGACCCATAGTACAGTGAAATTAAAAAATTATCTTGAAAGCGTTTTGAAATATGGTAATAGTCTTTCATATCAAATAAAGAAAGAAATGGCTTTCGAAATGCATATACTACTTTTAGCTACATATATACACTAGGTGTCACTGTTGAGCTATGCTATCGTAACTCATGTTCTAATTGACTTGCAAATTTAAAATAAAAACATTTGAAGAATCAAAATCAAGCAGTCAACCTAGAGTTGAAGCATTTTAACACAAGCACAGGAATAGGGGTACCCTCTCCTATTTTGAATTCACATTATTGTCCCTTTGGGAATGAACTTAGCTGTTGTAAATGTCAGGTATGGCTGTTTGGATCATTGTACATCTTTTGAAAGTAAATGCGTTCCCGTCACATTGAATCACCGAACTATGATGTCATTTCCAGAAGCATTTAACCCACGCCCCATCGGGATCCGGCGCCATCTTCACCCCACTGGGGGCCATCAATGCCCCCCTAACTCCGAGAATATTGAAGTTAGCGCAAAACTTCAAAAGACATTATAAAACTCATGTGAATTCAGTAAGATTTTACTAACAAATTTAAGCGCTCAGGTCTATGTTTTGACCTCCAGAAGTCAAGTTATGTCACGATAGGCTATTTCCAGTAAAACATGCAATCCTTAAGAAACCTGAGCATAGCTCTCACGCCATTAGAGCTATTGAGATCTAGCAAAAATCATTTGATAGGAAAATGCCAGGACTTTCTCCGCTATGTGGAACATAATAGCCTCCCGCCAGTGGTTTGACCTCCAGAGGGTACCTCGTGACTTAATATGACCTGAGGTCTCAAAAGGTAAGAAAGTGGCCGTGTTGTATATCAAATGAAAACTAGTAACGAGACATATACGATGACCTTTGATTCAGTGTTGTAGCTTAATTAGGTTAAAAGTTATCGTCAAAATGCTGTTTTTGACCTCTGGTGACCTCTGATGATCTCAGATAGGTCAAAGGGCAATATCTCCCCTGAGATCCATGAAAAGGTGTCCAAGAACGCCTAACTGAGGAAATTGAGCATTTACGATTATTTTGTGACTTTTAGCTCATAAGACAGCTTTTCCCATGTTTTTCTATGAAAGAGGTTACCTGGTGACCTGAACTCAGGTCACCAAATTGGAAAATCCCAAATATAAATTTTGTAGACTCCGGAGGGTTCATAAAGTGTCGAAAGTTTTAAATCGATCGGCTTAGAAATGTAGCTATGGTAGAGCTCAAAACTTAAAATGAGGTGACCTTGGTTGACCTCGCCTGGTGACCTGACCTAGGGTGGCCCGGGGTAATAAGTTTCAGGGATGATGGGAAAATAATAGGGTAAGAGGTAGAATCCTCAACCGTGGTGCTTCCCCTCGTTGTTTTTCTGTTGTTCCGAAAAAAACCTTTGGGGACCATTGATTTCATTATTCTAGGTGGGGCGAGAGATAAGGAAGATTTTTGTATTTTGAGGTTTTGTGTCGCGTTCCCCCGGACGTAGCTTGAATTTGAAACATGTTATGTCCTCAGTTCGTCTCTTATAGCCTTTGGTAATCTCTTGTGGCATTTTCAAACGTGTTTAAACTTGACCTATTGTAATATCGTAGTGAATTTTGCTCAGCATACTCATTATGTTAGCTCTTTTATAATGAAGAAATTTTAGGCACTAAAAAAATCATTGGTGACTTTTAGTGGTGCATTGCATTGCATGGGAATTGACAAGGAAATGTTCAGAGCGCAAAATTACTCCTTAGAAGTGAAAGTAACTAGTTCAGAGTCCACATCATTTAAATGGACTATTCCTAAGCCATTCTGAATCATTTACGCCAATTTAGTGAGTTCTACTTATCTGTCACTGTTTACACCCCGTTCAATGTCAAATTAGTTCCCCAAAGGTTGAAAAAGGTCAAGTCCGTTTTGGAAGAAAAACGTCTTGCTCAGTGTCATTTTCATGCAAATTGACTATCCATAAGAAATTTTGCATCAGTTACGCCAAGTGCTTGCTTCATCATGTGTTATTGCTTACACCCCCTTCAAGGTCAAATAAGGTCAAATTTCGAAAAAGGTCAGTCCATTTAACATGCAAACCAACTAGTTTAGTGTCCATATCATTCAAATTGACTATTCATAAACCATTCTGCATCATTTACTCCAAGTAAGTTTGATTCTTCAATTGTGATTGCTTACCCCCTTTCAAGATAAAAAAGGTTGCAGGTCGAAAAGGTCAGGCCCGTATCGGACGCAAGTCAAATAATTCGGTGTTCATCTCTTTTAGAAATACCCAATTGAAACACGCATCTGTAGTCGTTATTTGACACAGAGTTATCACTTAGGTCACGCAAGGTCAAATAAAGGTCATTGAATGTCAAAAAGGCCATAAAAGGTCTAACCTGATAAAAATTAACCTCGAAGGCTGGACGAAAATATTCTGGGACAGTTCATGAGCCAATGATGCAAAAGAACAATAAGAGTCTGGAGCATTCACGTGAAAACGGGTACAGGCGCCCAAATGACCCCAACATGCCTCCACTCTTGAGGTCACAACTCCGTGACCTTGAAGGGTAGGAACAGTTCTTTGCAAGATAACCGCAATGAATGCGTCAGAGGCTATATGACATTTCAAGACTCTAACTTAAGAAGCTCGTTTTCAATTCTTGAAAAAAAACCTGAGGGGGTTTGCAACACCCCCCCCTGTACGTCTAAGGGTTAACACCCCCTATGGCGTTGACGGGAAGGAAATTGGTTGAATAGTCCATGGCGCCCCTCTTAAACTCTGACGTTCCGTCGTCACTGGCATTAACCATACCGTGAGTTACGATGGTACAGCTCCATAGTGACACCTAGTGTCATGTTTCGGAAGTAAAAAGTAGTATATTTAGTGCGAAAGCCATATTTTTTATTACTTTACCTAAAAGAGTATTTCTAAAGGCAAAAATGTTTTCACCCGAATTTATAAATCTCACTGTACTGCGGGTCAAGGTCACCGTTCAAAAACTAGGCCACGAGGTCATGGCGTCAATTTTGCAGTAATATAAAAACCGAAGATAGCCAAATTGAAATATGTTAAATGGAGAACAAAAATGTAAAATATCGTTGCAATCAATAAAAAATGGCAGAACTATAGACCCTCAAAACAATGCCTAAATGGTGACCCCGAAAAATGCCGGAGGCTATATCTGCCATACCAAATTTTCAAATCATTTTTTTGGCGCCATGATTAGATTCTACACCTTTGAAACCCCCTTGACACCAATTTTGGAGAGAATAAAAATAGAAGGGTTTTATTTTACGAAATTTTTGGTCGATTTATGGTGGAATGACCCATTTCTGACTGTCCTGTTTACAATACTCAGTCACCAGAACTCGCATCTATCCGCCATTAAGGCGGGATATTTAGGAGGCCGAGCAAGGCTGAGTGTCGTTGACTTCATTGTCAGTGTTCATTGTTTTCAGGAGTGAGCCTGCCTGGCAGCCAAATCTCCGAACCCACAAAGGAGCATACCAATTTGTTACAAATTAGATTTTGCCCGTTCACAACTTCTTTAGAAAACTTTGACGTGACCTGGATTTGAACCCAAGCCTGAATATCGGACGAAACATGGGTTCTTTTTTGCTGTCTAGCTCGCTTGGAAGAATCAAGGTGGACACTTTTGACATAGGAAGTGGAAAGTTATAGCTTTATTTTGAGCTGCTTTTGAGTATGTTAGTGGAGTCCAACACCCTCTGTGGTGGTTCTGGATTGCATGCAGCAGCACGCGACCCTATGAGATTATCGGAAAATGCCAGCCTTTAAGTCGGAAAAACTTCGAATCCTCCGGATTGAACATATCAGATGGAAATAAAAGCATATAGAAGAGTACAATGAATGAGCACTGCCATGTCTCTTGTCACCTTTGCAAATTTACTTCGATACATGGACCAAACATCAATATTCGCGAACTCAGCCCGCCCTCGCTGACATAAATCCTTGCTGCCTGCTGGTGAAGGCCGAGAAAACCACTTGACTGTTCCAGAAATAGACGTGTTGCAGAAGTGAGAGAGTATTTGCCAGGCAAAGGCAGTGCGAACGATGACCTAACTGTTGAGGCCGCAGACCTGTGCTGGCGTCAGCTGCTTCAATCGTCACGTCATCATCACTGATGTTGCGTATAGGTGATTCCCCCTGCTCGATAAGGTAGAATGGCGGCTTCTTGACACACACTGGTAAGCTGGTCCCTGGAACTGCTGACCTGTTCCCTGAGGTAATCGTCCGCGTGTTGCAAGAGTCACGGGCTGAGATCGTGAACGTTGTCGTAGCTCAACAACGCCAAAAATGATGATGGCCTTAATACGTATATATATATATATATATATATATATATATATATATATTAATAGAAATTCCTGCCTCCGTATATTCTGAACAATTCTGTGACGATTTTAGCATGGAAATACTACCCTGCGCATTGACACAACGCAGCACCTAAAAAAAGTAATAGAGTAACGCTCCCAAAACTACGAACTGAACAAGCTATGAACACTCGCCTCGTCCTCCCGAAAAAGCTGAAGTAAGCTCTACAGATGGTGCATTGAAGACATTACGAATCTAACCTTGGATGGGACAAAAGATGACAATGGACAGCAATGTGAAAGTCACGTGACTTTAACCTCAGGAAATTTGCAGGTCTAGGTTTCGTAACCTTGCCTTTAGGCTACCAAAGCCTTAATTACTAATATTTTGTTACGCACCATGATGGTTTGGTGACTGGCGTGGCCCGCACGGGGACAGTGAGTGGTAGATGATTTCAATCATCATCGTAATTTGAGAGACTTGATGTATATTTTTCGGTCAGTTTCACAGTTTGAAATCACTTAGGCAATGCCAGAGATAGGACTGAGTTTTATTTTCCGTATACAGGCAGTATTTATTACCTACCAGGGGATGTCCTCCAACCATGCAAATCAAGACAAGGCCTCTCTAGCAAAATCGTCTTCTATTTTCCAGAGGTGGGCGCTGCTTACCAATTTTTAAGCCACTGCCTCTACTTTGCTACTTTAACTTGTTGAAACCGCCACCACTACTATCGCTACTTAAATAATCGCAAAACCACTACCGCTCCTCTGCTTCTCCGCTTTCATTACTTGTATCATAACTCGCTACAAAATCGTTATCCCAAAAATGGTGTTCCATTGTTCTCTTTTATACATTTAAAGGAAACCTACTGCTTACTTGCATATTGCATCCTAAATTATCATTTTTGTAAGATAGGTAATCAAAATCGAAAAAAGCATGTACTTAATTTGGGGCCATTTTTCTTGCGTACCTCATTCCTCTTAACCTCCCAAATATAATGAAAAATCGAAGTAGCGGTCAGCCTGGCCCTGCTACGTTCTGCACATGTGCACAGATATGCGTCAAGGAGAAGCACCTCAAAATCGTGTGCTGCAGTTTTAGAGGCTCTGTTACGGAACGTGCCAAAGTTTTGCTTGTCAAGACAAGACCCATGATGACTTGCGTTCCGTTGTGACCTCTACATAAACATACATATGCGGTATGCATGTTTTGAGCTTAGAACAGTTTAGCTGGAATGCTCTACATGCAGATACGACAGTGCAGCTCATGCGTGGACTGGTGTCACCAGATACTAAATCAACGCAAGGCTAGAATCCACGGTGTTTGGCCTTGGGACCCTCACTATTTTATCGAGTCATTGCCGACAGCCCAGAGAAAGATGCTGCTTATAAAAGTGGTACATGCCATCTACGCAGCATAGGCAAAAGATTAGAACAATCCCAAAATGAATTTTTTTGGTCCTGCATAAGTTTTATTGTTTTTGCCAGCGCGGTGGGGGGGAGGGAGGGGTGGCACGCAATTCACTAACACAATCCCTTATCGCCCATGACGCCTTTGATATGAAAACAGATCATTGCCTCACCTCAGACGTAAAGGCTCATCTGGTCCGCCGTTTAACGCGGCCAGCAGTATTCACGGCCGTACTGTTGACGTTCTCGCCGTGGGTATTTTCAGCTCACTTGACCGCGGGCCGGTCTAGTTGCGGTCGAGCTAGCTGCTGCTCTGGCCGGAATTCCGTCCGCTCCCTCCCTGCGGTCACCTATGCCAACAGCGTCACGAACGCGTGAGCGGCACGCGGGCAAAACCTTCCTGCAGACAAACCAAACCGACCGTGATGCAAGCCGCCGCAACCGCGTTACGCCACCGACGTAAAGCGGCGGCGACGCGCGTAATTGTGTCCTGGATGCGGGTGTTGTGGTGGACTTCCCGTGCGATTCTGGAGGGGCGGCGTCGATACACCACGTCCGGTTTCCAGACGAGAAGTCGAACTATGTGCGTCAATGGACCGTGCGTAAATCGTTCTGTAGCGCGTTTCATCTGGGATTCTGTCGTTGTGGGTTGGTTGTTACGTCATAGTCTGGATGGGGAAATTACAGACTGTGGAATGTTAACACGCACAGTGGAGGAGGGTCCTAAAGTGTCCCCCACCTATTTTTCCGAGGTGGCCGGAGAATCGTTCGCCGCTGGAAAACGCTTCTTAGCTGCATTTGAGAAAATTCATGAGTGCATCGATTATTGATCTTTTTTTAAATCGGCCGATGTAGCTTATTTATAGACATTCCAATTCAGACCTATTTGTAATTTGAGACCCTCGCAATCCACGCGGGCGCACTAGTTCACCTGCACTGTAGACCGGAGTCAGTGGCGGATGCGAGGGGAGGGCTAGGGGCTCAATGACCCCCGAAATATCCGCGTGCCTATAGTTAATGTCCATGCAGAAGCTGATCCGAGGCAATGGTGGGGGAGGCTCGAGCCCCCTAGAAATTAAATCCTGGATCCGCCTATGGACCGAATAGTGACGTAATAACGTGATGTAATCGGTTTATATGCCAAGGTCACCCCACATTAACCCTATTTCCGGCAGGGGGGCTAATATTGCCCCCCTTCAGGTTTTTCGAGAATATCTCAGAAACGGCTTGCGATAGAACTTTGAAACTTCTTGACTTTTCCTAAAACTAGCACAGGCAGGTTTTCTGAAATTTTCAAGATTATATATTTACCAGGGGCGGAGCTATGGCTGGGTTTTTTGGGAGGTTCTATCCACAAACCAAGTATTATCGTATGCGGTGGGTTCTTTGTAAAAGGAAGCCGTCTCTGCTGCGTTATATGGTTTTATTATATCATGTGTTATGTGAGATGATAGTGCATTCACAATTGCTACTATTTGTATTCATCAGGGGCGGTTACAGCAGTTCAAAATGGGGGAATGTTATCAAGAAGGACTAAACGTTAGTAAGTGAGAAGACGACTGCTTACAGCCGTGCCAGGGCGAATACAATTGGGTATATGAAAATTCAAAATAGTTATAACCCAATTTTAGATTACCAGAGGCGTGTCCAGCCACTATAATGTAGAGTAAATCACAAATATAAAAGCATATGTTTGTTCACTTAGAGGTTTGTGCGAGACTAGCATGCTCTGTATGTATTCAGTTTCAGGAACGACTAAGAAAATATTTCGCCCATAGACAGATCACGGAGACAGCAGCATACGGAACGTGTTACCAATGGCGGAAAAGTTTCAGTATTTGAGGGGGTAACATTACATTTTCAAAATCTATATTCCCAGCCAGTATCACCGCCGCGACTCAATATCGTCTTATATTGAAAAGGTGTTTCCAATCACCCCCACCCCCCCACGACGAGAGTCCTTGATCTGCCTATGTCACCCCATTTCCCGAGCTGCCATGGGAGGGTAAAAATTATCAGAAATAAATTTCAACTAGTCGAGGGACTAATATACTCATGCATACCACTCGCATATTGTTGGTATGTATTTTACCCCACTATTTTACCTTACTGCATCCGCCCCTGATGAGTTTTTCGTTTTTTTCATTTATTTATGTGTCAAAGATGCCAAGCAGTATATGACGGCTTCTAATCCGCGTAACAAAAACTTTTTAGGTTGTATATATTTAATGTCCCCTCATAGTCCTGGTCCTGGAACTGCCATTGAATTTCGAACTTTTGCGTAACTCGAGTATATGACAATTTTAAGTCAATTATTTGTAAATCTGAACTAGTTTTGTGAAAATCGTACAACAGAGACAAGGGTTATGGAAAATCTAAAAAAATACACAAAAATTTTATATTTTGCACGACCTTCCCCTTAAAAATAAAATTTTAAATTTTCTGTTGTATCTGTTGTATCTGTATTAAATCACAACAGGTCTTTAAAACCCAATAACAGGTGAAGTCAGAAGAACTAAAAACACATGGAGGCCTAACTACAACATAAATACTACATCACACCAGTACTGGCTCGGCTGCCGCAAACACAGTATATTTTTTTCAGTACCCTGAGCGGATCACAGAATATATCACTGAGGGTTGACACGTTTAAAGCTGTTACCGACGAGGTAGCGATTAAAGCTCCGGAAGCAACAGTGTTCACTCTAGCCGGCGGTACACTAAACAAAGTAGAACGTGAATCCTAGTGGTTCTGACCGGACTGTACCGTAAAACCTTGTAAAATATGTGATGATGAGATGAGGCCTCTAAAAACTTTACATAAAAAAAGATATCTTTGGTGGGCCTAGCCTGAAGGGATTGCACATCGTACAAACTAGGAGGGACTTGTGGGAGACTGGGGCTGATGGTTGGCTGCCAATGGAATTTATGCTGAACCCTCTCCCGCGAATGAGATGAATTTTGCTGCTCCGCCCCAAATGACGGGCAGTTTAATTGATCGAACATTTGCGTTGAATACGGACACGTCGCCGCTTGTCTTTGTATCTGGGGAAGCTGACTGAAGGTTCGAATGGAAGGCCTATGCCCTATTGGTTTTAGTACTTGGATTTATTTGGCCTGAAAGTGAGTTTTTGGTGAATAACGCCTGATCTCGATGTTGTCACATTTCTGATTTCGCGTTGTTTTGTAAGACGAGGGATGAAATTGCGGTTTGGTGATTTTGATGCTTTACTTTCGTGTTTGCTTCGCTTGTCCGCTGCCCGCGAAACTGCATCAGTTTTTGAAGCCTGATGACGTCATTTTGGGTGTATTTGACGAAATTTTCCTCTCGGCAACATCAACGTTTGTGAGATTACGATGGCAATCATCCGTAGGGACGCGGGTAGCCGCGACTTTTTCAAAATAAAGTTTAGCGTTAGGGGAATCTATAGCACCTTGAATTTTCAAAATCGGCCGGACAGATTACGAGATCTTAGGGGGGCTGATATTGCCCCCCTTACCGGAAATAGGGGTAGCCGGGAGCCTGACGGAAATAGGGTTAAGGTGAAGGTCAAAGGTGACAGGTCAAGGTCATTGACCCAGTTTTCCGGTCAGATGGCATTATTCAGTATGACGCATGCTATGCTATGACTTCATAGTTAACCCGCTCCCCACTGGGGGTGCAGCGTCACCTTCGCCCAGCCAGGGGTATTGATTGCCCCTTCTAACTCCGAAATTATAGGGGTTAGCGCAAATCTGATAAGTGCGTTGGAAAGCTCATGTGAATTCAGTATGGGTTTACTTAATATATTTAAGCACTGAGGTCAATGGTTTGACCTCCAGAGGTCAAGTTGGGTCACGATAGGCTATTTCAACTAAAATATGCATTGCTTAACATTGTTTGAGATCACGTCTATATGACCTTAATTTGCTTTCACTTTGTTTCCGACTTTTTCCCGCATAATCACGTCATTTTCCAATTGGTCAACTCCAACAGGGCCATCATTGAGCCTTTATGACCCCGTTTCACCATTAAAACTTTGACCTAGGTCAACGAAAGGTGGCTATGATGTAGATCATCAGGGCCCCCACGGGATTCCAAACAGGTGTTTTTTAACCCTCTTGGTTGCTGAGGTCTCAGGGAGGCACTTTAGAACCAGCCCCCCTCTCCACTGCGTGTTGACGCATGGTGATCTTAAACGACGTGGTCGAAACCCCTCTCCACTACGCTTGTTAACGTTTCTTAAGCCGGCTGTCAGTGACGGTACCAGATGAACTATGTGGGAGGAAAAATGACAACCGTGAAATCAACTAAGCTTTTCAAAGAAAATTGGAGGATTTCGGTGGAGGGAAGTGTATTATTTTTCCAGCTCCGCCAGTTCAGTGGACGATGACGCTGAAAAAGTTAGCCCTATAGGCTGATCCAGGGTGGGAGTAAAGAGGAAAGGTGGCCTCTTAGATCGGATATTTGCAACGCTCCCCAAAGCTGACCGCTTCCCGGCACGCCCTGAACCATCGCCGTGTCCCCGTCGGCATCGTTTCCTACGCCTTCCCTGAGTGCATGCAACGGCGCGCCTGCCATACAATTCGGTGCGGTCCGACCGCACAATGCACCGAAACCCAGCCCCTCTTGTCCATATAGCGCCCTCCCTTCGGGTACCAGGGACCAGAAAAGTGTTCAGTGTGTCATCATGGAAAATTCCAAACCATGAATGTGTCACTCGCCCAGGCTGCAAAATGTGGCACGTTGTGCGTTAGTAGGATACCAATGCATACTCCTGGACCATCCTAGTTGTTGAAAAACATAGCGAGTCCAAATTACAGGTGCCAATTTTGGAGATTTGTTTCGTTACTGGTCGGGAGGAAACATGTCAGCTAATTTTTGTCACCTTGCCCACCGTGGGTTGCCACCATTTAGAATGCCAAAATGGTAGGATTTTCACCCATGCCCTCTACATTGAAAATCCTGGGAGTTTTCCCAGACAGCACTGAGTAGAAACAGACGGTGTCTACGGGTCAAGCGCTGTTCTTGAAAATGCTAAGATTGGGTATTGTCTAACGTCACCGCCGAACTATGTCGCACTGAATGATGCAGCCCATATCTCCGCTAATCCTTAGCTGTCTCTGTGTTCTGCAGACAAAAGGCAACCCCTTTTCAGTCGTAATCAACACAAAAGCTGGTTACCGTGCATGTGGGCTACGATCTTCAGCGACCAAGCTCAGAATTTACCGCCGGACTCGCTGAGACTGCGCCGCTGTGATGCGACGCCTTTCCCGTAATGACTTGCGCGGCGACATCCGCGTCAGGCGCTCCCGCAGGCGCTTCACTCTCGCTGGTCTGACACCAGCTCAGGTTGGAAGAGCGCCGCATCCTCCTCTCTCTCCCGTGGCTCCCGGACCCCGCGATGCGCCACCTGGCGGGCCGGAGCTCTCTCGCCCAGCCGTTCGTTTTCGCCGCCCGGCGGCAGTGAGTGCAGATCTCCCGTGTCCGGCTGGTGCATTGCTCGTGCATCAGTAGAGGTGGGCGCCGCTACTATATTTTTTAAGTCACTACAGCTACTTCCGCTTCTTTTGCTAGCTGAAGTGGTACTGTCGCTACGTATTTCAAAACGCGAAATCGCTACTCGCTACTGCGCTACCCAAAAACAATTTTATTTCATTGCTATTTTATCAGAATCTTCATAGATAACTTTTGTTTACCTATATATTACCTTAACAATGAATGGTTCTATTACAAGATACGCAAGCAAAATCACATGGCAAAAACATTGATTCAATTTCCATTTGTTTTTCACATTGAGAAAATCATTCCTCTCAATTTCCATTTAGCAATTTCTTTGATAGTGATCCTCTTAACAAGCCGTCTGGTACTATACTGAGACTATATGAATTTAGTCATAGCGAGTCGGAGAGTTTGCTCCTCCGCTATAATTTGGAGATTCCGCAAATAGCGAGTAGTGGACATGAGTAGCGGACCGCCCGGCTCCGTGTATCCGTGACAGTTAACTCGCGCCGGGCGTGGCCTAAAGGTGACCTGCGTGGGATGAGAAACAGGCAATTGTCCTGAAACATTCGCAGGAAGGAGCGGAACGAGACTGAATAAGTTAATTTATAGGACACTTGCGTGACGGAAGGGACGGAACAGGCTTAGATGGGACGGAAGGGACAGGACACACTTAGATGGGACGGAAGGGGCGGAACAGGCCTAGATGGGACGGAAGGGGCGGAACAGACCTAGATGGGACGGAAGGGGCGGAACAGACTTAGATGGGACGGAAGGGGTGGAACAGACTTAGATGGGACGGAAGGAGCGGAACAGACTTAGATGGGACGGAAGGGGCGGAACAGGCTTAGATGGGACGGAAGGGGCGGAAGAGACTTAGATGGGACGGAAGGGACATAACAGGCTTAGATGGGACGAAAGGGATGGGTCAGATTTAAGATGGGACAAAAGGGACGGGACGGACTTAGATGGGACGGAAGGGACAGTAAATACTTAGATGGGACGGAATAGACTTAGATGGGACGGAAAGGGACGGGATAGACTTAGGTTGGACGGAAGGGGACGGGATAGACTAAGATGGGATTGAAGGGACAGGACAGGCTGAGATGGGACAGATGGAATGGGGCAGACTTAGATGGGACGGAAAGTACGGGACAGGACCGCCACGCTTTTGGTTGGTTTCAGGTTAAAATCATTGCTGAGCAGAGTCGACAGGGTTTTATCAACTCCTACTCTGGTCTGAAAAGATCGACTCTGACTACGACTCCGGTCTGAAAAAGATTAACACGCGCCCCACTGGGTCCCTTGCATGACGCACCCCGCTGGGGTGGGGGCGTTTTTCGCCCCCTCCCCTCCGTATCTCGCTCCCCACGAAAGCTAAAGGAAAATTACCGGCGGCGTTTGAAAGCTCTTGACAAGACAAAGATAATTTATGGGGATAATTTTTATGTCAGGTCAATATTGAGGTCAGTATAGGTCAAAGAATGCTCCATAGGCTTACAACAGAGCATTGTACGTTTCTATCTCTAGATCTGCCCTCAGGGGAGCTAAAGAAAATCTTTATGCATCATTGGATTTCTCTCAGCGCGGCGAATCAAATGATGTATAATATGACCTTTGCTTTGTCAAATAGTCAAAATGGCCTGACCTCGACCTAGGTCAGGGTCAAAGAGTGACCTGGTATGGCCATGTTGCCTATCAATCGACTCCCCGTGACAATATAAGCACAATGCAAGCAAAATGGGAGCTTTATCTCAATTCAGTGAGAAGTTATTGGCAAAACAATCACTCTATGCTCCCGTGACCTGACATGACCTTTGAGAGGTCAGATGCTCAAAAACTCAACTTAATGGTCAAGATCGTGGTAAGAATAGACGGTTTGAGGGTTTTCAGCCTTATCTATTCAGTATTTCCTGAAAATGAGTCCATTCTATTTTTCACCATAGACTTATAATGGGGTGACCAAAAAATTGACCCCACCTTAGGTCAATAATATCAAAATTCCGAGATAGCAGATTTGTAGACCCTAATGACTTTATCATATTGTGGAAGTTTCAAACTGATAGGTTCGCTAATGTTCCTGAGGTTCGCTAATGTTCCCTGGGCGCTGCTTCAAACTCGTAATTTTAGGTTTTGAGGTCGGGTCCTTTGACCCTGAATAGCTCCTTGACCTGACATGACCTTAACTCAAAAGTTTGGTCAGATGTGTAAAATTGATCAGGCATAAGCTACCGTAAGTTTTGTTGTTCTGCGTCTCTTCATTTTTTAGCTATCTGGGGAAAACCAGGAGGGGGGCGAATTTCCCCCAATGGGGCGCGTGTTAACTCTGACTCCGGTCCGAAAATATTTACTCTGACTCCGATCTGAAAAGATTGATTCCGGCTCTGGTCTAAAAATATCGGCTCTGACTCTGATCAGAAAAAATAGACTCCGACTCCGGTCTGAAAAGATTGACTCCGATTCCGGTCTAAGAATATCTACTCCGGCTTCGGTCTAAAAAGACTGAATTCGACTCGGATCTGAAAAGACCGACTCTGACTCCGACTTAGATCTGAAAAGATCGACTCCGGCTCCAACTCCGGTCTGAAAACATCTATCCCGACTCTGACTCCAATTCTGACTCTGACTCCGGCCTCAACTACGGCTCAGAATGCAGCGGGATATTTTAAGCTTGTATTTGCGTTTTCTCAAATAACAGAGTCTACAAAATACCAGACCAATGAACAAGAAATTGTGGATTTTGTCTTTGGTATTTTGCTTACAATAGTGGGTCTCAGTCCTCATGGCATGACAAACCCATTTTAGCACTCAGATGACTAGATTGCTCCACCCTGCGAATAAATCCTGATTTATAGAAAAACAATTTGTTTGAAAGTACCTATCTTCGTTGCGGCTGTTTGCCTACTTTCACTGGAATTGTACGGTCCGCAGTGGAAGTGGAGATGTAAAAGGTGCAGACTGATAAATTCTATTTTTATTAAAAATTTGCTCAATTCTGAACTATTCTGCTGGATATGTGCATCGAAAATACTACAAGGTTTTATTGTTCCTGACCCTGGTTTTTGATGGCCAACCATATTAAAAAGGACGGTTTCACAAAAATACACAGCCGGGAATAAGCTTTTAAATCAATTCCTCCACCAGCCTGGGTAAGCTCTACGTCATTCTTAAAAATTTATTCCCGAGCATCACGTCTCTGAGCTAAAAAATCTCCCCCGCGGCAGCGTGAGCGATATTCAAAATGTATTAAGGCGTCGGAAACTATGCTAGACTTAGGGTGTCATGGATATATCAGTCCTAACCTTTGCCCTTGTCGCGAGTTTTTACAAACCTACACCCTTAATATTTTTTCGGACATGGCGCGGGAACGCTTGCCGGGGGCTCGTGCCACTTTGTACCGCTAACAGGGTTCATAGTACAGCTGGCAGGGTTCATTGTGCAGTTGATAAGGCTATTTGTACGGCTGACGGTATTCATTGCACAGCTGACAGGGTTCGTTATACAGCTGACGGGGTTCATTATACGGCTGACGGAGGTCTTTGTACAACTGGTAGAGTTATTGGTACGACTGACAGGGTTCATTGTACAGCTGCTGGGGTTCATTGTACAACTGGCAGGGTTATTTATACAGCTGACGGGGTTCATTGTACGACTGACAGGGTTCATTGCACAGCTGACGGGCTAAAATGAAGGCCATTTGAGCATGGAACTGACCGTAACCCGATCGAAATAGTACCGTTATAACCGCAACGGCTCAGAGAACCAAGCATGTTTAAGCACCCTACATTTTTCAGCTGCGCTGTTTCCTGGCTCGCCCTGGAGTGCATGTTTCCACAAGACGGGCCGTTACATGCTGCCTCATGCCGTGACGGGGTTCAGTGGATCCTCGCTGACGTAAGGACGAGCCGACTCCAGCGCCCCCCCCACCTCCCCGCATACCGCTGAGGGCAGCGATGTACAGATGCCTGGAGTTGAAGCTGTGCGCACTACCCGGCAGTTTTCAGCCAATCTGTGGCGAATTATTGTTTCCTCGGTCCTGGTTAGAGACTCAACATGTTCGTATGTGTATGTGTGTGTGTGTGTGTTGTGTTTGTGTGTTTTTTTTTTTTTTTTTTTGTGTGTGTGTTGTGTGTGTTGTTGTGTGTGTGTGTGTGTGGTGTTGTGGTTGGTGCGTGTGTTGTGTTTGTTGTTGTGTGTTGTGTTTTGTGTGTGTGTTTTTTTTTTTTTTTTTGTGTGTGTGTGTGTGTGTGCTATTACTTTAGCTTTGAATATAACTGACTCTAAACTGTTTGCCAAACTCATATTTTGAACATTACTCGGAGAAAACGTGGTGTATGGCTCTCTCGCGACAACTGTGTTTGCTGCTAGTAATTTTCACCTGAGACTGCCGGGTATGGATGGGTAGGCAGTCAATAGCTTGAATAAAATACATATGCTGTCTCATAGGCGGGTCCAGGATCTCCGATCGGGGCAGAGGGGGAGGGGTTGGCCTCCGGATTAGGGCGGTGCCACTTTTGATCGGAAAAACTATCAGGGGGCGTCAAATCCTATTGTGAGGGCGCTGACTCTCACATCAGGGAGAAGGGTTGGGAGGGGGAGGGGCGACATTTCAGAGGGCCCATCAGTCTTTCAGAAAGACACCGTGACCATTTCTAGGAGTGCTGAGAGTTTATAGGGGGCGAGATGCAAGTGCTCCCCTATGCCTCCCTGGATCCGCCTATGCGTTGGCTGCTGAATCACGACTAATGCAATAGGAAGAAAATCGCTGGGCGTGGCGTGAACCGATTCAATCGGCATATTGTACAAGGGGGCATGCGCCATGCTGCCTAACGCCTACGCCAGCCCAAGTCACCGATTTATGCTGGTGCCCTTTGTGGAACTCGAATGCCCAAGCCCAAAAAAGCCCTGGATTCAATTGTAGGCAGCTGTACTCTGAGCTGCAAACGTATACATGTTTGGTGTTTGATGACGCGTCAACTGCAATTATTACACATTGCTGCTGGTTACCGAGTGATTAACGCCCGCCCCGGTGGGACTCCGAGCCACCTTCGCCCTGGTGGGGGTGTTCAAACACCCCTCCCGCTCGAACTCGGCTCCTATGCGGGATAACGAAAAACGCGAATGCTGGTAGATAGCTCATGCAAGTTCATGAAGAAACTACGTCTGTCACTTTTTGGCTCAGGTCAGTATTGAGGTCATGACAGGTCAAAGAAGGTGGCGTGTTAGACAAGAGTTTCCGTGCTCTAGCGTCTGACAGGGTGGAGTAAGAATCATTTTTAGGCAGCTTTGCTTCCTCTTGTTACGGCGAATCGAATTACCCATAGTATGGCTATACTAGGTCAAAGCATAAAAATTGACGACCTAAGGTCAGGTCAAAGTCACTATCCAACCTAGCATAGTCAATATGCATATCAATTGGCTCGCAATGACAATCCAAACGTAGGTAATGGTATCAAAATAAAATATTTCTTTATTTCTTGCAAAATTATTGACCCAAGTCTGAAACCTGCTTAAGTAGCCCCAGATGACCTCTCGAAGGTCACAGGTCCATAATTGTAACATGAACCTGGAGAGGGGCCCAGGATACTACGATTTGAAGGATATGAAGGTATTTGCAGCTGTATCTACACAAATACAGCCCAATTCCTGTTTCCCCATGCATTTCCAATGGAGAGGTCATGATCCGTACCTGACCCTGGGGCATCGATATTAAAAATCCCGGGATATGTGATGTAGCACTTGGTGGGCCCATTATGTGGTATAAATGTCAATCCGATAGATTCACCCATTTCATACTTATGCCACTATAAACATTTTTGGAGGTGAGGTCACTTGACCTGCACTGGTGACCTGACCTGAGATGACCCAACCTTAAAATTTTGAGGAAAGTTGCGGAATTGATCCAGGATAAGGCGTGCCAAGTACGGCGGCGCTTCGCGCCGCCATTTTTTTCCTGCCAGAAAAACCCAAGGGGGGTGTTCAAACGCTTCCCCCACTGGGGCGAGGGCTAACTTTCGGGAAATATAATAACATGCTGTGCTAGAACTCGTTTTAAGGTCGTGATATCCACGTGGTATCGAATGGATGACACCATCTCTTTGCTCTGAGATGGCAAAATATATCTCGCTGAGTTAACCCTTCACCGCCTTGGAAGGGGGAGAGGGGTTCGATCTGATCCCCCTCGGTTTTTTGCGAATGATTCCGAGCTGATTTAAGTGGGACGTGCGTCGCTTTGCATAGCTCTCGGGTGATGAATTTGACAACTTATGACGGAGAGTTGGCATCAGGTCAGGCCAGCTCAATGAGTTATGGCGTCATTTCTAAACCCATGTAAGAGTAAATGTAAGGAGTAGATGCACATATATTGAGGTCTCCATAAGATTATGTTCTCCGTACGGCGTTTTTGTTCTTCTAAAATGAGGTTGACAAAACTAGGGCGTAAATTGGTTTCTAGGAGGGCTCTACATTAAGTTTATAAACAGTATTCCAAATCTTTTGAAACGAAAAATTTGTGCGCTGTCATTAATTTTGAGGATAGGCCAATACCAAGGTCGCCAGAGGTCACCAACGGTCCTTTCTTCGAAATTGTTCGTGTTAATAACTTTTGAACGAACAAAATATAGTCGTAAATTTGGTATCATCGTGATGGACATGACCCAAGGGCTTGAATTATATGTGGTATGACCTTGAAAGGACATTATTCGACATTGCGTTAAGTTCAAAGTCATGATGTGACCCATCTCCGACCTTACAAGGTGATGTTGCATATCATTTGAATAATTGGATCAAAACGAGCACATTTGTATCTTGAGGTTTTTAGTTTTAATTGTTCCCGAGTTATGCGGGGTTTCCTAAATCGGTCTAAATTTGACACATTTTGGCCAGTTGTGCCGTCGCGGGTCAACCGATACGGTTCAAACTCGGCCCTGAAGTAGGAGACGTCAAAGCGCTTTGTGCCGTTTAATTTTTTCCGTATCACTTCCGGTTCCCGAGACCGTAGGGGGAGTCCGATCAGACCCCTTCCCAGGCAGTGGTGTGTACGAAAACAGCCAGTGCGGTGCCAAGTTAAGGGATATTCCGCTAGGTTATGCTGTCTTCTAAATTTCATTGACACAATGTCATGGCTAGGGCAGAATGAAAAGCCAAGTTCTATGAGTAAATATTTGTTTTCATCGAATAATGTTTTCATGCCAGAAGACAAAAATATCGACAGAAGGCATCATATAGATTATGGATAGAGTTCAGACCGTCCCCATCTAACACTTCAATAAACAATCGCCGCAGAAAACATTCCAACTTGCGATCAGAGGTGTTAGTACATTTTGGAAGTGGTTAAATTGAATGCAGTGTTTGTATGATTCGGTAGCGTTAGAAGAGGGTTAAGGGGGTTACGAATATTACACAATACTGACTTTGTAGCTTGGTATTATTTCCCCTTTTATTAGCTTTCTCAGAACTTATTTTTACTCGGGAAACTTTTACCAAGGGGAGAAATCATAGGCGGGTACAGGATCTCCTGTGGGAGCGGCACTTCTCCAGGGGAGTCGCTGGGGTCCGGAGGGACACCATTTGTGCCAGAGTGGACTAGACAGATTATCTGGTTCCCTGATATTTAGGTACGCCAGCTAGTTTGCCAAGATTGGACTTTTCCTGTCATCGAGTACTATGCATTGACAGCGCCGTCTCTAGATAGCGTAGCGTAGAGTAAACCACTGTTTCCTAGGTGGCAGCACAACAGCTCACTTCTTGACAGCAGATCACATGTCCGGCGGTTACCGACAGTGGGGGACAAAATCAGATAAGGCGGGGTGGCTGGTGATGCACCTTGTCTTCTGCCACCGGTCCGGTTCGGAGCCTCTTAAGTCATCTATCCCAACCCTCCACGGTAGTTCGACGCCAATACCCTAGTTGTGTCGTTAAACCAAATTTTTAAAATCAGATAAGCATGTAATCAGGGGCGTAGCCAGAGGGAGCGGCAGGGACGGCCGACCCCCCACCCGGAGGGCCCGAAGGGTCCCTCCTGAGGACACGGGCCGCGCGAAGCGCGGCTCACCCGCACTATGCTCTGTGGCCAAATTAGAAATTTCATACCAGACAGGGCCCTCTTAAGCCCTCTTCAGCACTCTATTCTGTAACAAACAGGGCCCTTTTTACCCATCAGGGCCCTTTTGGCGCTGTCACAGGGGCCCTTATCGGGGCGCCGCCTCTCCCTGAGCGAAATCCTGGCTATGCCCCTGCATGTAATTATATAGGTTTACCGGATGGTAAGATAGATAGGTAGCATGTAATTGTACACAAACATTTAGGTCAAAGTTCCGTACGCAGTTCCGCACTAAAAAGTATTGCATCACCAAGAGAGTTCGAAGCTGCACCTGTAGACCTCAAGCTTCTTTGATCATCCATCCATTTAAAACCATAAATCAGGCCCGCGACACGCCAGCATCAGGTAAAAGCGTTCGGCTCTTTATTACAACTTGAATTTTATAATGTTTGTCCCCGTAGAAGCACGACGAAGTGTATTCACACCGGGTGCTGGAGCGCAGACATGTTTGACATCCGTAACATGATGACGTGTTTTGAGTCTTTTCAGTTGATGATGAGGTGAGAGTGACTAAAGATGTGAGCATGATTTTTGTGTGTCCCACGTGGGAACACCACGGTGAGGACTGACACCAGGTGCGGAATCACTTATTTTTTATGATGATGTGAGGGTGACTTAAGGTGAGAGCATGATATTTTGTGTGCCAGGCGTGGAAACAACACAGAACCACCGTTACATCCGTAACGTAACATAGCGGCGGGACAATGTCCCACCGTCCCACTAGATACATGTCCCACTGGCACACTAGATACACCTCCTACCGTCCAACTAGATACATGCCAAGCTGTCCCACTACAGATACATGTCTCGCCGTCCCACTAGATACATGTCCCGCTTTCCCACTAGATACATTTCCCGCTGTACTACCACATGTCCCACTGTCACACTACAGATACATGTCCCGCCGTCCCACTACAAACATGTCCCGCTGTACTACCACATTTCCCGCCGTCCCACTACAGATACATGTCCCGCCGTCCCACTAGATACATTTCCCACTGTCCCACTACAGATACATGTCCCGCTGCAATACCACAGGTCCCGCCGTCCCACTACAGATACATGTCCCGCTGTCCCACTAGATACATTTCCCACTGTCCCACTACAGATACATGTCCCGCTGCAATACCACAGGTCCCGCCGTCCCACGCCAGATACATGTCCCGCTGTCCCACTACAGATACATGTCCCACCGTCCCACTACGAAACATGTCCCGCTGTCACTACGCACATGTCCCGCCGTCCCACTACAGATACATGTCCCGCCGTCCCACTAGATACATGTCCGCTGTCCCATTGCAGATACATATTGCACTGTCCCACTACGGATAAATGTCCCGCTGACCCACTACAGATACATGTCCCGCTGTTCCACTGCAGATACATGTCCCACTGTCCCACTGCAGATACATGTCCCACTGTCCCACTGCAGATACATATCCCACACTCCCACTAGAGATAAATGTCCCACTGTCCCACTACAGATACATGTCCCGCTGTACTACCACATGTCCTGCCGTCCCACTAGATACATGTCCTGCTGTCCCACTGCAGATACATGTCCCACTGTCCCACTGCAGATACATGTCCCACTGTCCCACTACGGATAAATGTCCCACTGTCCCTCTGCAGATACATGTTCCGCTCACACTAAGACATGTCCCGCCGTCCCACTACAGATACATGTCCGCTGTACTACCACATGTCCTGCCGTCCCACTAGAACTACATGTCCTGCTGTCCCACTGCAGATACATGTCCCACTGTCCCACTGCAGATACATGTCCCACTGTCCCACTGCAGATAAATGTCCCACTGTCCCACTACAGATACATGTCCCGCTGTACTACCACATGTCCTGCCGTCCCACTAGATACATGTCCTGCTGTCCGACTGCAGACACATATCCCTCTGTCCCACTACAGATAAATGACCCGCTGTACTGCCACATGGCAGGCCGTCTGCTACAGATACATGTCCCGCCGTCCACACTAGACACATGTCCTGCTGTCCTATTACAGATACATTTCCGCTGTATTGCCACATATCGCCGTTCCATTACAACTACACGCCCCACTGTCCCACTGCAAATACATAGCCCACTGTCCCACTACAGGTAAATGTCCCACTGTCCCACTACAGATAAATGTCCCATTGTCCCACTACAGATACATGCTCCCGCTGTATTATCACATGTCCGCCGTCCTACAACAAATACATAACCTGCT
This sequence comes from Lepas anatifera, assembly GCA_034440635.1. Lineage (NCBI taxonomy): Eukaryota > Metazoa > Arthropoda > Thecostraca > Lepadidae > Lepas > Lepas anatifera. The sequence continues at coordinate 1,419,680 of JAOTON010000629.1, forward strand.
GCGCTTCTAGATACATGTCCCACAGTCCCACAACAGATACGTGTCCCATTGTCCCGCTACAGATACATATCCCACTGTCCCACTACTGATAAAAGCACCACTGTCCCACTACAGATACAAGTCCCACTGTACCACTGCAGATACATATCACACTCTCACACTACAGATAAATGTCCCACTGACCCACTACAGATACATGTCCCGCTCTCCCACTAGATACATCACCTGCCGTCCCCAAATAGTTAGTTGTCCCGCTCTCCTACTAGATACATGTCCCACCCTTCCACTGCAGATAGATATACCACTGTACCACTGCAGATACATGCCCCACTGTTGCACTACAGATAAATGTCCCACTGTCCCACTACAGGTACATGTCCCTACGTCCCACTACAGAAACATATTCCAATGTCCCACTACGGATCAATGTCCCGCTGTCCCACTTCAGGTACATGTCCTGCTGTACTTACACATGTCCCACCGTGCCACTACAGATACATGTTCCACTTTACTGCCACATGTCCCCTCTTCGCACTACAGATACATGTCCCGCCGTCCCACAAGATACATGTACCACTGCTTCACTACAGATACATATCCCGCTATACTACCACATGTCAAGCCGTCCCACTCTAGATAGCTGTCCTGCCGTCCCACTCTAGATACATGTCCTGCCGTCCCACTAGATGCATATTCCACTGTCCCACTAAAGCCACAAATCCCACTGTACTACCACCGTCTAAACTGTACTACTACCGTCACTGTACCGCCACTAAAGATACATGTGCCTCCGTCCCACTAGATATTTTTCCCGCTGTCCCACTACGGATACATATCCCGCTATACTACCACATGTCCTGCCGCCACATTACAGGTAAATCTCCCGCCGTCCCACTAGATACATGTCCCACTGTCCCACTACAGATACATGTACCGCTGTGATTACACCATGTCCCGCATCCAAATACAAATACACAAATAATGTCCTGCCGTCCCACTAGATACATGTCCCACTCTCCCACTACAGATGCATGTCCCGCTATACTACCGCTTTTCCCGCCATCCCACTACAGATACATGTCCCACTGCAGATACATAGCCCACTATCCCACTGCGGATACATATCACACTCCCCACTACAGATAAATGTCCCACTGACCCACTACGGATACATGTCCCGCCGTCCCATTAGATACATGTCCCAAAGTCCCACTACATATACATGTACCGCTGTATTACACCATGTCCCGCCGTCCAAATACAAATACATGTCCTGCCGTCCCACTAGATGCATGTCCCACTGTCCCACTGCAAATACATAGCCCACTATCCCACTGCAGATACATATCACACTCCCCACTACAGATAAATGTCCCACTGACCCACTACGGATACATGTCCGCTGTCCCATTAGATACATCACCGGTCGTCCCACAATGGATAGATGTCCCGCTCTTGTAATAGATACATGTCCCACTGTCCCACTGCAGATACATGTACCACTGTCCCACTGCAGATACATATACCACTGTCCCATTACAGATACATGTCCCACTGTCGCACTACAGATACATGTCCCATTGTCGCACTTCAGATACAGGTCCCCCTGTCCCACTACAGATACGTATTCCAATGTCCCACTACGGATAAATATCCCACTGTCCATCTAGAGGTGCATGTCCCGCTTTCCTACCACATGTCCCGTCGTCCCACTACAGATACATATCACGCTGTTTCACTACAGATACATGTCCCGCTATCCTCCACATGTCCTGCCGTCCCACTACAGATACATGTCCCACTGTAACACTAGATAAATGTCCCACAGTCCCACTACAGATATATGTCCCCTGTCCCACTACAGTTACATGTCCCGATGTACTATCATATGTCCTGCCGTCCCACAACAGATAAATATCCCCTGTCCCACTACATGTATATCCCAATGTCCCACTACAGATCCATGTCCCGCTGTACTACCTTATTTCCCGCCATCCCAAAACAGATACATGTCCTGCCGTCCCACTAGATACATGTCTCGCCGTCTCAGTACAGGTAGATTTCCCACTGTCCCATTTCAGATACATATCCACTGTTCCACTAGGTACATGCCCATTGCCCCGCCGTCCCACAATAGACACATGTTCCGCTGTCCCATCAGATACATATTGCACTGTCCCACTACGGATAAATGTCCCACTGTCCATCTGCGGATACATGTTCCGCTATGCTAAGACATGTCCCGCCGTCCCACTACAGATACATGTCCCGCCGTCCACTAGGATACATGTGCTGCTGTCCGACTGCAGATACATATCCCACTGTTCCACTACAGATAAATGTCGTGCTGCACTGCCACATGTCCGGCCGTCGTACTACAGATAGATGCCCCGCCGCCCAGCAAGATGCATGTTCCGCCGTTCCATTACAACTGCATGCCCCACTGTCCCACTGCAAATACATAGCCCACTATCCACTATAGGTAAATGTCCCACTGTCCCACTAGAGATAAATGTCCTATTGTCCCACTACAGATACATGTCCCGCTGTACTATCACATGTCCGCCGTTCTACAACAAATACATAACCTGCTGCGCTTCTAGATACATGTCCCACAGTCCCACAACAGATACGTGTCCCATTGTCCCGCTACAGATACATATCCCACTGTCCCACTACTGATAAAAGCACCACTGTCCCACTACAGATACAAGTCCCACTGTACCATTAGATACATCACATGCCGTCCCACAATAGATAGATGTCCTGCTCTCGTACTAGATACATGTCCCACTGTCCCACTGCGGATACATATACCACTGTCCCACTACAGATACATGTCCCACTGTCCCACTACAGATAAATGTCCCACTGACCCACTACAAATACATGTCCCGCTGTACCATTAGATACATCACATGCCGTCCCACAATAGATAGATGTCCTGCTTCGTACTAGATACATGTCCCACTGTCCCACTGCAGATACATATACCACTGTCCCACTACAGATACATGTCCCACTGTCCCACTACAGATAAATGTCCCACTGACCCACTACAAATACATGTCCCGCTGTACCATTAGATACATCACATGCCGTCCCACAATAGATAGATGTCCCGCTCTCGTACTAGATACATGTCCTACTGTCCCACTGCAGATACATGTACCACTGTCCCACTACAGATACATGTCCCACTGTCCCACTACAGAAAATGTCCCACCATCCATCTAGAGATGCATGTCCCGTTGTACTAACACATGTCCCGTCGTCCCACTACAGATGCATGTACCACTGTACCACTAGATAAATGTTCCACAGTCCCACTACAGATACTTGTCCCAATGTACAACCACATTCCCCGCCGTCCCACAACAGATAAAGATACAGCTATCCCACTACATACATGTGCCACTAAACATCCATGTGATGCTGTACTACCTTATGTCCTGCAATCCAACAACAGATACATGTTCTAGCGTCACACTAGATACATGTCCCGCCGTCCAAGTACAGATAAATTTTCCACTATTTCACTTCAGATACATATCCACTGTACCACTAGATACAAGCCCCGCCGTCCCACAATAGACCAGGGGGCCCCGGTCCAGTCGAGGCCGCAGGAGTGGATATTTTTGTAAGAAAATGAAGACACTAAAATTCTGGCAATGCCTACAAATACCTTATACATGTCCTGCTGTCCCACCACAGATACATGTCCTTTGTACCCGACACGTCCTGCCGTCCCACTAGGTCCATGTCCGCCGTACCCACAATAGACACATGTGCCGCTGTCCCATCAGATACATATTGCACTGTCCCACTACGGATAAATGTCCCACTGTCAATCTACAGATACATGTCCCGCTGTTTTAACACATGTCCCGCCGTCCCACTACAGATACATGTTCGGCCGTCCCACTAGATACATATTCCACTGTCCCACTACAGCTACAAGTCCCACTGTACTACCACATGCCCTGCCGTGCCACTACAGATACATGTCCCTCCGTCCCACTAGATACATGTCCTGCTGTCCCACTACAGATACATGTCCCTCCGTCCCATTAGATACATGTCCTGCTGTCCCGCTACAGATACATGTCTCGCCGTCCCACTAAACATACATGTCCCACCGTTCCACTAGATATAGTTCCCGCTGTCCAACTACAGATACATGTCGCGCTGTACCACCACATATCCCGCCATTCCAATACAGATACATTACCCGCCCTGCCATTAGATACATGTCCCACTGTCCCACTACAGATAAACGTCTCGCTGTGTTATCTCATGTCCCGCCGTCCCACAAAGATGCATGTCCTGCCGTCCCACTAGATAAATGTCCCACTGTTCCACTACAGATACATGTTTCGCTCGCTGTACTACCCCATATTCTGCCGGCCTACTAGATGCATGCCACACTGTCCCACTAGATACATGTCCCACTGTCCCACTACAGATACATGACCCCTGTCCCACTACAGATACGTGTTTTCGGTGTACTACCACATGTGCCGCCGTCCCGACAACAGATAAATATCCTGCTGTACCACAACAGTACATGTTTTGCTGTACTACCATATATCCCGCCATACCAAAACAGATACATCTCCCGCTGTCTCACTACAGATACATGTCCTGCTGTACTACCACATGTCCCGACGTCCCACACTAGATACATGTACCACTGTCCTTTCACTACGGATACATGTCCTGCTATATTACCACATGTCCCGCCGTTCAATTACAACTACACGCCCCACTGTCCCCTGCAAATACATAGCCCACTATCCCACTACAGGCAAATGTCCCACTGTCCCACTACAGATAAATGTCCCATTGTCCCACTACAGATAAATGTCCCATTGTCCCACTACGGATACATGTCCCGCTATACTACCACATGTCCCGCCGTCCCACAACAAATACATAACCTGCTTTACCACTAGATACGTGTCCCACAGTGCCACAACAGATAAATGTCTCGTTCTCCACGGCAGATACATTTCCACTGTCCAACAACTGATAAAAGCACCACTGTCCCACTGCAGATACAAGTCCCACTGACCCACTACAGATACATGTCCCGCTCTCCCACTAGATACATCACCTGCCGTCCCCAAATAGTTAGTTGTCCCGCTCTCCTACTAGATACATGTCCCACTCTTCCACTGCAGATAGATATACCACTGTCCCACTGCAGATACATGCCCGACTGTCCCACTACAGATAAATATCCCACTGTCCCACTACAGGTACATGTCCCTCTGTCCTACTACAGAAACATATTCCAATGTCCCACTACGGATAGATGTCCCGCTGTCCCACTACAGATACATGTCCCGCTGTACTTACACCTGTCCCGCCGTCCGACTACCGATACATGTCCCACTGTACCACTAGATAATTGTCCCACAGTCCCACTAGAGATAAATGTCCCCTGTCCTACTACAGATGCTTGTTCCAATGTACTAACACATGTCCCGCCGTCCCACGTCAAATAAATATTCCACTGTCCCACTAGATACATGTCCCACTGTTACACTACAGATACATGTCCTGCTGTACTACCACATGTCCCACCGTCCCACGTCAAATAAATGTCCCACTGTCCCACTAGATACATGTCCCACTGTCTCACTACGGATACATGTCCTGCTGTACTACCACATGTCCCGCCGTCCCACAACAGCTACATGTCCACTGCTGTACTACCACATTTCCCGCTGTCCCACGTCAAATAAATGTCCCACTGTCCCACTAGATACATGTCCCACTGTCTCACTACAGATACATGTCCTGCTATACTACCACATGTCCCGCCGTCCCACGTCAAATAAATTTCCCACTGTCCCACTAGATACATGTCCCGCTGTCCCACTACAGATACATGTTCCTCCGTCCCACTAGATACATGTCCTGCTGTCCCACTACAGATACATGTCCCTCCGTCCCATTAGATACTTGTCCTGCTGTCCCACTACAGATACACCGCTGTACTACCACATGTCCCGCCGTCCCATTACAGGTAAATCTCCCGCCGTCCCACTAGGATACATGTCCTGCTGTCCCGCTACAGATACATGTCCCTCCGTCCCACTAGATACATGTCCCACTGTCCCACTACAGATACATGTCCCTCCGTCCCACTAGATACATGTCCCGCTGTCCCACTACAGATACATGTCCCTCCGTCCCACTAGATACATGTCCTGCTGTCCCACTACAGATACATGTCCCTCCGTCCCACTAGATACTTTTCCCGCTGTCCCACTACAGATAAAACCCGCTGTACTACCACATGTCCCGCCGTCCCATCACAGGTAAATCTCCCGCTGTCCCATTAGATACATGTCCTGCTGTCCCACTACAGATACATGTCCCTCCGTCTCACTAGATACTTTTCCCGCTGTCCCACTACAGATAAAACCCGCTGTACTACCACATGTCCCGCCGTCCCATTACAGGTAAATCTCCGCCGTCCCATTAGATACATGTCCCGCTGTCCCACTACAGATACATGTTCCTCCGTCCCATTAGGATACATGTTTTGCTGTCCCGCTACAGATACATGTCTCCGCCGTTCCACTAAACATACATGTCCCGCCGTTCCACTAGATATATTTCCCGCTGTCCCACTACAGATACATGTCCGCTGTACCACACACATGTCCCTGCCATTCCAATACAGATACATGTCCCGCCCTGCCATTAGATACATGTCCCACTGTCCCACTACAGATAAACGTCTCGCTGTGTTACCACATGTCCCGCTGTCCCAATGCAAAGATACATGTCCTGCCGTCCCACTAGATACATGTCCCACTGTCCCACTACAGATACATGTTTCGCCCGCTGTACTACCCCATTTTCCTGCCGGCCTACTAAGATACATGCCACACTGTCCCACTAGATACATGGCCCACTGTCCCACTACAGATACATGTCCCCTGTCCCACTACAGATACGTGTCCCGGTGTACTACCACATGTGCCGCCGTCCACAACAGATAAATATCCTGCTGTACCACTACAGTACATGTTTTGCTGTACTACCATATGTCCCGCCATCCAAAGCAGATACATGTCCCGCTGTCTCACTACAGATACATGTCCTGCTGTACTACCACGTGTCCACTAGATACATGTCCCGCTGTCCACTTTTACAGATACATGTCCCGCTGCATTACCACATGTCCCGCCGTTCAATTACAAATACATGCCCCACTGTCCCCTGCAGATACATAGCCCACTATCCCACTGCAGGATAATGTCCCACTGTCCCACTACGGATAAATGTCCCATTGTCCCACTACAGATAAATGTCCCATTGTCCCACTACAGATACATGTCCGCTGTACTATCACATGTCCGCCGTCCCAGCACAAATACATAACCTGCTTTACCACTAGATACGTGTCCCACTGTCCACAACAGATACATGTCCACTTCTCCCACTGCAGATACATTTCCACTGTCCACAACTGATAAGCACCACTTCCCACTGCAGATACAATGTCCCACTGACCCACTACAGATACATGTCCCGCTGTCCCATTAGATACATCACCTGTCGTCCCACAATAGATAGATGTCCCGCTCTCGTACTGGATACATGTCCCACTGTCCCACTGCAGATACATATACCACTGTCCCATTGCAGATACAGATACATTTACTTTTAGAGGCGGGCAAAGGTGCTTTGCAAAGAACGCCTTATAAAAAGCCCTTAACTAACTAACTACAGATACATTTCCCACTATCGCACTACAGATACATGTCCCACTGTCGCACTTCAGATACAGGCCCCCTGTCCCACTACAGTTACATGTCCCGATGTTCTACCACATGTCCCGCCGTCCCACAACATATAAATATCCCGCTGTCCCACTACATGCATATCCCAATGTCCCACTACAGATCCATGTCCCGCTGTACTACCTTATGTCCCGTCCATTCCAAAACAGATACATGTCCTGCCGTCCCACTAGATACATGTCCGCCATCCAAGTACAGGTAAATTTCCCGCTGTCCCATTTCAGATACATATCCACTGTTCCACTAGGTACATGCCCATTGCCCTGCCGTCCCACAATAGACACATGTTCCGCTGTCCCATCAGATACATATTGCACTGTCCCACTACGGATAAATTTCCCACTGTCCCTCTGCAGATACATGTTCCGCTATACTAAGACATGTCCTCGCCGTCCCACTACAGATACATGTCCCGCCGCCCCACTACAGATACATGTCCCGCCGTCCCACTAGATACATGTGCTGCTGTCCGACTACAGATACATATCCCACTGTTCCACTACAGATAAATGTCGTGCTGCACTGCCACATGTCCGGCAGTCGTACTACAGATACATGCCCCGCTGCCCAGCAAGATGCATGTTCCGCCGTTCCATTACAACTGCATGCCCCACTGTCCCACTGCAAATACATAGCCCGCTATCCACTATAGGTAAATGTCCCACTGTCCCACTAGAGATAAATGTCCTATTGTCTCACTACAGATACATGTCCCGCTGTACTACCACATGTCCTGCCGTCCCACAACAAACACATGTCCTGATGTGCCACTAGATACATATCCGACACTCCCACAATAGACACATGTTCACTTTCAGTTGTCCTACTGCAGATACATATCACAATCTTCCACTACAGATAAATGTCCCACTGACCCACTACAAATACATGTCCCGCTGTACCATTAGATACATCACATGCCGTACCACAATAGATAGATGTCCCGCTCTCGTACTAGATACATGTCCCACTGTCCCACTGCAGATACATATACCACTGTCCCACTACAGATACATGTCCCACTGTCCCAATACAGATAAATGTCCCAGTGACCCACTACAAATACATGTCCTGCTGTACCATTAGATACATCACATGCCGTCCCACAATAGATAGATGTCCTGCTCTCGTACTAGATACATGTCCCACTGTCCCACTGCAGATACATATACCACTGTCCCACTACAGATAAATGTCCCGCTGTCCCACTATAGGTAAATGTCCCACTGACCTACTACAAATACATGTCCCGCTGTACCATTAGATACATCACATGCCGTCCCACAATAGATAGATGTCCTGCTCTCGTACTAGATACATGTCCCACTGTCCCACTGCAGATACATTTACCACTGTCCCACTGCAGATACATGTCCCACTGTCCCACTACAGAAAATGTCCCACTATCCATACGCGTCGGAAAAGGGGGCCGGGGGCCAGGCCCCCACTTTTTGGCAAAAAATTTCCTGATCTCAGTCAAAATAAGAGAAAGCCGGACATTCTTATATCCAGCCGCTGCGGAAGGCAAAGAGGAGCCCAAATTCGAACAGTTTTTGGTACTGATGTTGAAAATTTTTTGTCAGCATCAGGTTGAAGTTTGGCTGGCCCCCCCCACTTTTTTTGCCGGTGGCGACACTTATGCCACTATCCATCTAGAAATGCATGTCCCGCTGTACTAACACATGTCCCGTCGTCCCACTACAGATACATGTCCCACTGTACCACTAGATAAATGTTCCACAGTCCCACTACAGATACTTGTCCCAATGTACAACCACATTCCCCGCCGTCCCACAACAGATAAAGATACAGCTATCCCACTACATACATGTGCCACTAAACATCCATGTGATGCTGTACTACCTTATGTCCCGCAATCCAACAACAGATACATGTTCTAGCTTCACACTAGATACATGTCCCGCCGTCCAAGTACAGATACATTTTCCACTATTTCACTTCAGATACATATCCACTGTACCACTAGATACAAGCCCCGCAGTCCCACAATAGACACATGTGCCGCTGTCCCATCAGATACATAATGCACCGTGCCACTACGGATAAATGTCCCACAGTCCCTCTACAGATACATGTCCCGCTATACTAAGACATGTCCTGCCGTCCCACTACAGATACATGTTCGGCCGTCCCACTAGATACATATTCCACTGTCCCACTACAGCTACAAGTCCCACTGTACTACCACATGCCCTGCCGTGCCACTACAGATACATGTCCCTCTGTCCCACTAGATACATGTCCTGCTGTCCCACTACAGATACATGTCCCTCTGTCCCACTAGATACATGTCCCGCTGTCCCACTAGATACATGTCCCGCTGTCCCACTACAGATACATGTTCCTCTGTCCCACTAGATACATGTCCTGCTCTCCTGCTACAGATACATGTCTCGCCGTCCCACTAAACATACATGTCCCACCGTTCCACTAGATATATTTCCCGCTGTCCAACTACAGATACATGTCGCGCTGTACCACCACATATCCCGCCATTCCAATACAGATACATGTCCCGCCCTGCCATTAGATACATGTCCCACTGTCCCACTACAGATAAACGTCTCGCTGTGTTAGCACATGTCCCGCCGTCCCACAAAAGATGCATGTCCTGCCGTCCCACTAGATAAATGTCCCACTGTCCCACTACAGATACATGTTTCGCTCGCTGTACTACCCCATATTCTGCCGGCCTACTAGATGCATGCCACACTGTCCCACTAGATACATGTCCCACTGTCCCACTACAGATACATGTCCCACTGTCCCACTACAGATACATGACCCCTGTCCCACTACAGATACGTGTTTCGGTGTACTACCACATGTGCCGCCGTCCGACAACAGATAAATATCCTGCTGTACCACTACAGTACATGTTTTGCTGTACTACCATATATCCCGCCATACCAAAACAGATACATCTCCCGCTGTCTCACTACAAATACATGTCCTGCTGTACTACCACGTGTCCCGACGTGCCACACTAGATACATGTCCCGCTGTCCTTTTACAGATACATGTCCCGCTGCATTACCACATGTCCCGCCGTTCAATTACAACTACACGCCCCACTGTCCCACTGCAAATACATAGCCCACTATCCCACTACAGGTAAATGTCCCACTGTCCCACTACAGATAAATGTCCCATTGTCCCACTACAGATAAATATCCCATTGTCCCACTACAGATACATGTCCCTGCTGTACTATCACATGTCCTGCCGTCCCACAACAAATACATAACCTGCTTTACCACTAGATACATGTCCCACAGTGCCACAACAGATAAATGTCCCGTTCTCCCACGGCAGATACATTTCCCACTGTCCAACAACTGATAAAAGCACCACTGTCCCACTGCAGATACAAGTCCCACTGACCCACTACAGATACATGTCCCGCTCTCCCACTAGATACATCACCTGCCGTCCCCAAATAGTTAGTTGTCCCGCTCTCCTACTAGATACATGTCCCACCCTTCCACTGCAGATAGATATACCACTGTCCCACTGCAGATACATGCCCGACTGTCGCACTACCGAAAAATATCCCACTGTCCCACTACAGGTACATGTCCCTCTGTCCTACTACAGAAACATATTCCAATGGCCCACTACGGATAGCTGTCCCGCTGTCCCACTACAGATACATGTCCCGCTGTACTTACACATGTCCTGCCGTCCGACTACCGATACATGTCCCACTGTACCACTAGATAATTGTCCCACAGTCCCACTAGAGATAAATGTCCCCTGTCCTACTACAGATGCTTGTTCCAATGTACTAACACATGTCCCGCCGTCCCACGTCAAATAAATATCCCACTGTCCCACTAGATACATGTCCCGCTGTCTCACTACAGATACATGTCCTGTTGTACTACCACATGTCCCGCCGTCCCACGTCAAATAAATATTCCACTGTCCCACTAGATACATGTCCCAATGTCACACTACAGGTACATGTCCTGCTGTACTACCACATGTCCTGCCATCCCACAACAGATATATGTCCCGCTGTCTCACTACAGATACATGTCCTGCTGTACTACCACATGTCCTGCCGTCCCACGTCAAATAAATATTCCACTGTCCCACTAGATACATGTCCCAATGTCACACTACAGATACATGTCCTGCTGTACTACCACATGTCCTGCCATCCCACAACAGATATATGTCCCGCTGTCTCACTACAGATACATGTCCTGCTGTACTACCACATGTCCCGCCGTCCCACGTCAAATAAATATTCCACTGTCCCACTAGATACATGTCCCAATGTCACACTACAGATACATGTCCTGCTGTACTACCACATGTCCCACCGTCCCACGTCAAATAAATATCCCACTGTCCCACTAGATACATGTCCCTGCTGTCTCACTACAGATACATGTCCTGCTGTACTACCACATTTCCCGCCGTCCCACAACAGGTACATGTCCTGCTGTACTACCACATTTCCCGCTGTCCTACCACAGATACATGTCCTGCTGTACTACCACATGTCCCGCCGTCCCACGTCAAATAAATATCCCACTGTCCCACTAGATACATGTCCCAATGTCACACTACAGATATATGTCCTGCTGTACTACCACATGTCCCGCCGTCCCACGTCAAATAAATATTCCACTGTCCCACTAGATACATGTCCCGCTGTCTCACTACAGATACATGTCCTGCTGTACTACCACATTTCCCGCCGTCCCACAACAGATACATGTCCTTGCTGTACTACCACATTTCCCGCTGTCCTACCACAGATACATGTCCTGCTGTACTACCACATGTCCCGCCGTCCCACGTCAAATAGATATCCCACTGTCCCACTAGATACATGTCCCAATGTCACACTACAGGTACATGTCCTGCTGTACTACCACATGTCCCGCCGTCCCACGTCAAATAAATATCCCACTGTCCCACTAGATACATATCCCGCTGTCCCACTACAGATACATGTTCCTCCGTCCCACTAGATACATGTCCTGCTGTCCCACTACAGATACATGTCCCTCCGTCCCATTAGATACTTGTCCTGCTGTCCCACTACAGATACAACCCGCTGTACTACCACATATCCTGCCGTCCCATTACAGATAAATCTCCCGCCGTCCCATTAGATGCATGTCCTGCTGTCCTGCTACAGATACATGTCCCTCCGTCTCACTAGATACTTTTCCCGCTGTCCCACTACAGATAAAACCCGCTGTGCTACGACATGTCCTGCCGTCCCATTACAGGTAAATCTCCTGCCGTCCCATTAGATACATGTTCTGCTGTCCCGCTACAGATACATGTCTCGCCGTCCCACTAAACATACATGTCCCACCGTTCCACTAGATATATTTCCCGCTGTCCAACTACAGATACATGTCGCGCTGTACCACCACATATCCCGCCATTCCAATACAGATACATGTCCCGCCCTGCCATTAGATACATGTCCCACTGTCCCACTACAGATAAACGTCTCGCTGTGTTACCACATGTCCCGCCATCCCACAAAAGATGCATGTCCTGCCGTCCCACTAGATAAATGTCCCACTGTCCCACTACAGATACATGTATCGCTCGCTGTACTACCCCATATTCTGCCGGCCTACTAGATACATGCCACACTGTCCCACTAGACACATGTCCCACTGTCCCACTACAGATACATGACCCCTGTCCCACTACAGATACTTGTTTCGATGTACTACCACATGTGCCGCCGTCCCACAACAGATAAATATCCTGCTGTACCACTACAGTACATGTCTTGCTGTACTACCATATATCCCGCCATACCAAAACAGATACATCTCCCGCTGTCTCACTACAAATACATGTCCTGCTGTACTACCACGTGTCCCGACGTGCCACACTAGATACATGTCCTGCGTCCTTTTACAGATACATGTCCCGCTGCATTACCACATGTCCTGCCGTTCAATTACAACTACACGCCCCACTGTCCCACTGCAAATACATAGCCCACTATCCCACTACAGGTAAATGTCCCACTGTCCCACTACAGATAAATGTCCCATTGTCCCACTACAGATAAATATCCCATTGTCCCACTACAGATACATGTCCTGCTGTACTATCACATGTCCCGCCGTCCCACAACAAATACATAACCTGCTTTACCACTAGATACATGTCCCACAGTGCCACAACAGATAAATGTCCCGTTCTCCCACGGCAGATACATTTCCCACTGTCCAACAACTGATAAAAGCACCACTGTCCCACTGCAGATACAAGTCCCACTGACCCACTACAGATACATGTCCCGCTCTCCCACTAGATACATCACCTGCCGTCCCCAAATAGTTAGTTGTCCCGCTCTCCTACTAGATACATGTCCCACCCTTCCACTGCAGATAGATATACCACTGTCCCACTGCAGATACATGCCCGACTGTCGCACTACCGAAAAATATCCCACTGTCCCACTACAGGTACATGTCCCTCTGTCCTACTACAGAAACATATTCCAATGGCCCACTACGGATAGCTGTCCCGCTGTCCCACTACAGATACATGTCCCGCTGTACTTACACATGTCCCGCCGTCCGACTACCGATACATGTCCCACTGTACCACTAGATAATTGTCCCACAGTCCCACTAGAGATAAATGTCCCCCTGTCCTACTACAGATGCTTGTTCCAATGTACTAACACATGTCCCGCCGTCCCACGTCAAATAAATATCCCACTGTCCCACTAGATACATGTCCCGCTGTCTCACTACAGATACATGTCCTGTTGTACTACCACATGTCCTGCCGTCCCACGTCAAATAAATATTCCACTGTCCCACTAGATACATGTCCCAATGTCACACTACAGGTACATGTCCTGCTGTACTACCACATGTCCCGCCATCCCACAACAGATATATGTCCCGCTGTCTCACTACAGATACATGTCCTGCTGTACTACCACATGTCCTGCCGTCCCACGTCAAATAAATATTCCACTGTCCCACTAGATACATGTCCCAATGTCACACTACAGATACATGTCCTGCTGTACTACCACATGTCCCGCCATCCCACAACAGATATATGTCCCGCTGTCTCACTACAGATACATGTCCTGCTGTACTACCACATGTCCCTGCCGTCCCACGTCAAATAAATATTCCACTGTCCCACTAGATACATGTCCCAATGTCACACTACAGATACATGTCCTGCTGTACTACCACATGTCCCACCGTCCCACGTCAAATAAATATCCCACTGTCCCACTAGATACATGTCCCGCTGTCTCACTACAGATACATGTCCTGCTGTACTACCACATTTCCTGCCGTCCCACAACAGGTACATGTCCTGCTGTACTACCACATTTCCCGCTGTCCTACCACAGATACATGTCCTGCTGTACTACCACATGTCCCGCCGTCCCACGTCAAATAAATATCCCACTGTCCCACTAGATACATGTCCCAATGTCACACTACAGATATATGTCCTGCTGTACTACCACATGTCCCGCCGTCCCACGTCAAATAAATATTCCACTGTCCCACTAGATACATGTCCCAATGTCACACTACAGATACATGTCCTGCTGTACAACCACATGTCCCGCCATCCCACAACAGATATGTCCTGCTGTCTCACTACAGATACATGTCCTGCTGTACTACCACATGTCCTGCCGTCCCACGTCAAATAAATATTCCACTGTCCCACTAGATACATGTCCCAATGTCACACTACAGATACATGTCCTGCTGTACTACCACATGTCCCACCGTCCCACGTCAAATAAATATCCCACTGTCCCACTAGATACATGTCCCGCTGTCTCACTACAGATACATGTCCTGCTGTACTACCACATTTCCTGCCGTCCCACAACAGATACATGTCCTGCTGTACTACCACATTTCCCGCTGTCCTACCACAGATACATGTCCTGCTGTACTACCACATGTCCCGCCGTCCCACGTCAAATAAATATCCCACTGTCCCACTAGATACATGTCCCAATGTCACACTACAGATACATGTCCTGCTGTACTACCACATGTCCCTGCCGTCCCACGTCAAATAAATATCCCACTGTCCCACTAGATACATATCCCGCTGTCCCACTACAGATACATGTTCCTCCGTCCCACTAGATACATGTCCTGCTGTCCCACTACAGATACATGTCCCTCCGTCCCATTAGATACTTGTCCTGCTGTCCCACTACAGATACAACCCGCTGTACTACCACATATCCTGCCGTCCCATTACAGATAAATCTCCCGCCGTCCCATTAGATGCATGTCCTGCTGTCCCGCTACAGATACATGTCCCTCCGTCTCACTAGATACTTTTCCCGCTGTCCCACTACAGATAAAACCCGCTGTACTACGACATGTCCCGCCGTCCCATTACAGGTAAATCTCCTGCCGTCCCATTAGATACATGTTCTGCTGTCCCGCTACAGATACATGTCTCGCCGTCCCACTAAACATACATGTCCCACCGTTCCACTAGATATATTTCCGCTGTCCAACTACAGATACATGTCGCGCTGTACCACCACATATCCCGCCATTCCAATACAGATACATGTCCGGCCCTGCCATTAGATACATGTCCCACTGTCCCACTACAGATAAACGTCTCGCTGTGTTACCACATGTCCCGCCATCCCACAAAGATGCATGTCCTGCCGTCCCACTAGATAAATGTCCCACTGTCCCACTACAGATACATGTATCGCTCTGCTGTACTACCCCATATTCTGCCGGCCTACTAGATACATGCCACACTGTCCCACTAGACACATGTCCCACTGTCCCACTACAGATACATGACCCCTGTCCCACTACAGATACTTGTTTCGATGTACTACCACATGTGCCGCCGTCCCACAACAGATAAATATCCTGCTGTACCACTACAGTACATGTCTTGCTGTACTACCATATATCCCGCCATACCAAAACAGATACATCTCCCGCTGTCTCACTACAAATACATGTCCTTCCTGTACTACCACGTCTCCCGACGTGCCACACTTGATACATGTCCCGCTGTCCTTTTACAGATACATGTTCCGCTGTATTACCACATGTCCCGCCGTTCCATTACAACTACACGCCCCACTGTCCCACTGCAAATACATAGCCCACTATCCCACTACAGGTAAATGTCCCACTGTCCCACTACAGATAAATGTCCCATTGTCCCACTACATATAAATGTCCCATTGTCCCACTACAGATAAAAGTCCCATTGTCCCACTACAGATACATGTCCCGCTGTACTATCACATGTCCCGCCGTCCCACAACAAACACATGTCCTGCTGTGCCACTAGACACATGTCCCACGGTCCCACAATAGAAAAATGTCCCGTTCTCCCACGGCAGATACATTTCCCACTGTCCAACAACTGATAAAAGCACCACTGTCCCACTGCAGATACAAGTCCCACTGACCCACTACAGATACATGTCCCGCTCTCCCACTAGATACATCACCTGCCGTCCCCAAATAGTTAGTTGTCCCGCTCTCCTACTAGATACATGTCCCACCCTTCCACTGCAGATAGATATACCACTGTCCCACTGCAGATACATGCCCGACTGTCGCACTACAGAAAAATATCCCACTGTCCCACTACAGGTACATACATGTCCCTCTGTCCTACTACAGAAACATATTCCAATGTCCCACTACGGATAGATGTCCCGCTGTCCCACTACAGATACATGTCCCGCTCTACTTACACATGTCCCGCCGTCCGACTACCGATACATGTCCCACTGTACCACTAGATAATTGTCCCACAGTCCCACTAGAGATAAATGTCCCCCTGTCCTACTACAGATGCTTGTTCCAATGTACTAACACATGTCCCGTCGTCCCACGTCAAATAAATATCCCACTGTCCCACTAGATACATGTCCCAATGTCACACTACAGATACATGTCCTGCTGTACTACCACATGTCCCGCCATCCCACAACAGATATATGTCCCGCTGTCTCACTACAGATACATGTCCTGCTGTACTACCACATGTCCCGCCGTCCCACGTCAAATAAATATTCCACTGTCCCACTAGATACATGTCCCAATGTCACACTACAGATACATGTCCTGCTGTACTACCACATGTCCCGCCGTCCCACGTCAAATAAATATCCCACTGTCCCACTAGATACATGTCCCGCTGTCTCACTACAGATACATGTCCTGCTGTACTACCACATGTCCCGCCGTCCCACGTCAAATAAATATCCCACTGTCCCACTAGATACATGTCCGCTGTCTCACTACAGATACATGTCCTGCTGTACTACCACATTTCCTGCCGTCCCACGTCAAATAAATATCCCACTGTCCCACTAGATACATGTCCCGCTGTCTCACTACAGATACATGTCCTGCTGTACTACCACATTTCCTGCCGTCCCACAACAGATACATGTCCTGCTGTACTACCACATTTCCTGCTGTCCTACCACAGATACATGTCCTGCTGTACTACCACATGTCCCGCCGTCCCACGTCAAATAAATATCCCACTGTCCCACTACAGATACATGTATCGCTCGCTGTACTACCCCATATTCTGCCGGCCTACTAGATACATGCCACACTGTCCCACTAGATACATGTCCCACTGTCCCACTACAGATACATGACCCCTGTCCCACTACAGATACGTGTTTCGGTGTACTACCACATGTGCCGCCGTCCGACAACAGATAAATATTTTGCTGTACCACTACAGTACATGTTTTGCTGTACTACTATATATCCCGCCATACCAAAACAGATACATCTCCCGCTGTCTCACTACAAATACATGTCCTGCTGTACTACCAAGTGTCCCGACGTGCCACACTAGATACATGTCCCGCTGTCCTTTTACAGATACATGTCCCGCTGCATTACCACATGTCCCGCCGTTCAATTACAACTACACGCCCCACTGTCCCCTGCAAATACATAGCCCACTATCCCACTACAGGTAAATGTCCCACTGTCCCACTACAGATAAATGTCCCATTGTCCCACTACAGATAAATGTCCCATTGTCCCACTACAGATACATGTCCCGCTGTACTATCACATGTCCCGCCGTCCCACAACAAATACATAACCTGCTTTACCACTAGATACGTGTCCCACAGTGCCACAACAGATAAATGTCCCGTTCTCCCACGGCAGATACATTTCCCACTGTCCAACAACTGATAAAAGCACCACTGTCCCACTGCAGATACAAGTCCCACTGACCCACAACAGATACATGTCCCGCTCTCCCACTATATACATCACCTGCCGTCCCCAAATAGTTAGTTGTCCCGCTCTCCTACTAGATACATGTCCCACTCTTCCACTGCAGATAGATATACCACTGTCCCACTGCAGGTACATGTCCCCCTGTCCACTACAGAAACATATTCCAATGTCCCACTACGGATAGTTGTCCCGCTGTCCCACTACAGAAACATATTCCAATGTCCCACTACGGATCGATGTCCCGCTGTCCCACTACAGATACATGTGCCGCTGTACTTACACATGTCCCGCCGTCCGACTACCGATACATGTCCCACTGTACCACTAGATAATTGTCCCACAGTCCCACTAGAGATAAATGTCCCCCTGTCCTACTACAGATGCTTGTTCCAATGTACTAACACATGTCCCGCCATCCCACGTCAAATAAATATCCCACTGTCCCACTAGATACATGTTCCAATGTCACACTACAGATACATGTCCTGCTGTACTACCACATGTCCCTGCCATCCCACAACAGATATATGTCCCGCTGTCTCACTACAGATACATGTCCTGCTGTACTACCACATGTCCTGCCGTCCCACGTCAAATAAATATTCCACTGTCCCACTAGATACATGTCCCAATGTCACACTACAGATACATGTCCTGCTGTACTACCACATGTCCCGCCGTCCCACGTCAAATAAATATCCCACTGTCCCACTAGATACATGTCCCGCTGTCTCACTACAGATACATGTACTGCTGTACTACCACATTTCCGCCGTCCCACAACAGATACATGTCCTGCTGTACTACCACATTTCCCGCCGTCCCACGTCTAATAAATATCCCACTGTCCCACTAGATACATGTCCCGCTGTCTCACTACAGATACATGTACTGCTGTACTACCACATTTCCTGCCGTCCCACAACAGATACATGTCCTGCTGTACTACCACATTTCCCGCTGTCCTACCACAGATACATGTCCCTTGTACCCGACACGTCCTGCCGTCCCACTAGATCCATGTCCCAATGTCACACTACAGATACATGTCCTGCTGTACTACCACATGTCCCGCCGTCCCACGTCTAATAAATATCCCACTGTCCCACTAGATACATGTCCCGCTGTCTCACTACAGATACATGTACTGCTGTACTACCACATTTCCCGCCGTCCCACAACAGATACATGTCCTGCTGTACTACCACATTTACCGCTGTCCTACCACAGATACATGTCCCTTGTACCCGACACGTCCTGCCGTCCCACTAGATCCATGTCCCAATGTCACACTACAGATACATGTCCTGCTGTACTACCACATGTCCCGCCGTCCCACGTCTAATAAATATCCCACTGTCCCACTAGATACATGTCCCGCTGTCTCACTACAGATACATGTCCGCTGTACTACCTCATTTCCCGCAGTCCCACAACAGATACATGTCCTGCTGTCCCACCACAGATACATGTCCCTTTGTACCCGACACGTCCTGCCGTCCCACTAGATCCATGTCCCGCCGTACCCACAATAGACACATGTGCCGCTGTCCCATCAGATACATATTGCACTGTCCCACTACGGATAAATGTCCCACAGTCACTCTATACACTGTAAAAAAGTTGAGCACCCAGAAGGTGCTAATCAGACAGCAAAAAACTACCGATTTTCGCTGCTAGTTTTAAGTCAATTTTCGAGGTGCTAAATGTTTTTGGTGCTAATTTATCGATTTAGCACCACCCTGCTTTTCGTTAACATGGTGCTAATATTACGAATTTAGCACCTGAAGCGCTAAAATTTTAGCAGCTCTAGGATGCTAATCCAATTAGCAGCGAGAGGGTGCTGTAAAAAAACTAGCACCAAGCTAGTTTTTTAGCAGCCTAGAAAAGTGTGAATAGCACCCAGATTTTTAGCTTGAAAATAGCTCTTCTGAGGCACAAAGTGCTAAATTGAAGCATCTCAGCAGCACCACCGCGCACCAAAAATTCCAGATACCCTCAAAATGAGCCTTTAAAGAGCGAATGAATCCATTTTTAAGCACGAAATGTATATTTATTTCAACGAAGTATTCACTCGTCATGGGGGAATATAGCGCTCCCCGGTTCAAGGTACCTTACAACCCGGCTCCGAGCCTTGAGCCCGGGTTACCCGACCCCTGAACATTAACGACATACAAATCCCGTTACCAAAATGTGACAGTCAATGGGCCTATAATGCGGCATACATTCCGGTCAAAATCAAACAAACTCATTCAGTAATACATGTATTCATGTCTCTGAGCAAGTTTACTCAACTTATCTGCAAACTAACTTTCTAACGACACTAACTGTGACATTCGTGTGAACAAGGTATGTTGAAACTATAAAAAAACCACACCCTTCGCCCTCTCTCTCTCTGTCTTACGAGAGCTGCTGCTTGAGCTTCAGGGGCCCTTTGTGGCACTGGGTGCCCATCGTCGATCCCCAGTGAGTAGTGTTGTACGAACGCCAGTGCAGCCCGTAAGTTCTTTGGGAAGGCTAGGTTTAGCACTGAATACGCCAGTGTCAGGCACACGATGGCCTCTTCCGTACTCCCGCATGTTATCAGCGTCGTGGCGTCCGTCACCACAGATAGCCCCTCAAGGTGGGGATAGGCGGCACCAGCAGCTGTTATGGCCTCCTCTCTTGCTCCTAGCAACTTTAAAAGTTGCGTCAGTGCCTCTCCTAAAACAGAAAATCAAGACCAATTTAGTCGATTTCAACGTTCACGTCATGGAATGTGTATAAGTTGCCTGACCTAAGATATACGATAAAAATATAGTTAGCAAACTAACTTTTTCAGAGTGTGAGCGTGTTCAGTGTGTTTTTGTATGCGCTATGTGTTTGTGTAGAAGAAGGTGCATTTTGTAAGTGTTGTGTATGTATTAATGTACCTGTGTGCGTGTGCAGTGGATGGGGATGGAAGGGGTGTGTTGGGTGGATGGACGGTGTTCCTTATGTGTATGCAGATACACATATCTGTGTTGGTATATTAGTTGGTGAGTGGACACACTTCTACCTCGCATTTGGGCTACTCCTTCTGTGAAATAAAACACTGGGATTTTAACTTGACAAAGGATATGTTTTCTATATTATATGTCGAGAACTCTAATACGATTTCCCCACTTCTCCCTAAACAGGAATTCTTTGCCGTTTTGTTTTGCTGAAATTCCTTCTTTTTTGGTTTCTAGTCGTAGATTCTTGGATAAATTATGAGTGTTTGGTCGTTTCCCTTTTTGGTCGGGATGAACCGCTCAATGTGCTCAATATGGTACTCAATGTGCCTACAATGTGCCAATCATTCAGATCAATACCTTTAGTTAACCGCTTTGACGGGTGTCACCTGAAATATGTTTTTGGAGGCTGACGCTGATCTAGCGTGCCAACAGCTTAAACTTCTAGGAATAATGCGTATTCAATCAAAGATAATGTTATGATGACAGCACAGCCGTCTTTATTCAATATTATGCTAACCTTTGCACTACCGAGACCATCGATGGCCGCCTAAGTTGAGATCTGAATGGAATGGAAATGAGATGGAAATTAAGAATCGGAAATGGAATGGAACGGAATGATATTTTGTGATGCTTCTGGAATGCGACGGAATGGAGCGGCTTTGTTCAAAGAAAACTTCCCGGACGGAATGCAACGGGAAATGCATAACTAGTATCGAGCGGGATGGAACTAATATGTGGTCCCAGGCAGACATCTGCCCCAGAGGCTATTCGATGAGGATGAAAAATGGCGCAGGAAAAGTAGCATGCTGCTGAGCTCTGTACCTATCGCCTGATCATTTTACCAACATATCTGAAAATTTGGATCCGGTCCATGCTAGGTCAGGTCACCGGTAGGGGTTAATTTTTTGTCCAATGATTTTTGCTGCGGGGTGCTCTTCAAAGTCAGAGCTAAACAGAGATTTAAATTTGGTACAGGAGAAAAGTATGTAAGACTCGCTCAGGACTGTCCCAAATTTTCTGCAGTAAAATCACTTTTGATGCCGGTTCGACACCCGAGCCAACAAAAATGTTTACAGGTGGTTACCAGGGCCAACACAAAAAGGTCAACAGCGAGATATTGGCAAAAGTTTTCAGTTAGGTTTTCTTGTCATGTCTGCCGCCTAACGAAAAAAAGAACGTACAATTTTATCACGAAATCACTTTTTTTTAAAGGACAGGGCTCATCGCACGGCTGATATAGACAATAAAAAATTTGAAATTTGGGATGGATTACTCATCACCATCAAATACTTAAGAATCAACTCTTATATATCAAATAATTAGACAAAAAGAATGTCACACAACACCTTCGCCAGCTGGATGACAGTAATAGCCATTATGAGGGAAAACAAACGAGCCATAAGTAGACGATTACTCATTTCATCACACTGTGAACTTACCTCGGCTTTGACACATGAGCTTGTTTGCTACGTCGTCAAGCGTGGCATGCAGGGCGTTTGTCTGCTTCTCCACGAAATCCTCCTCCCCTGCCATCCTATCAACTTCTTTCTTGAACTGAAAAGACACAAATCATCGAGTTAGGATTATAAATAAAAATTTATGGATCTGACATAAATGTCGATATGGGGCGCCACTACCGAGTTTTTACAAGTGGGGACAGACTCGGAATGGCGATGACTGGGGGAGACCCGAATCGGGAATGAATATGACTGTCTCTGAAAACGATAATGGCGATACACTTCACCAACCAATTATCGATTCGATTTCCAAAACCTAGTATGAGTATCAGTATAAGCATTTCAGAACATCCTCATAACAGGAGAGGCTTTTCATATTCCATGTCAAATGGGTGCAGCACCCACTAAAGTAGGTTCACGCAGTTAAGCATAACATGAAAAAACACAGGTCGAGTCCCAACATTTTTCGGCAGGACATCCCCCAGATTAGAAAGTATGTGGGGACGCATTTTCCCCATCCCCCCACTTCCGACGCTCATGAGCATAGGTGGAATGTAGCAGATTAAGCCTTCACCGCCTGGGGAGGTCCGGTCGAGCCCCCTGGTTTTTTTACGAATCGTTCCGCCCCGATTCGAGTGAGTGAATCGTCGCTTTGCACTCCTGTAGAATGACCAATTTGAAGACTTGTGATAACAAATTCAGTTATGTCGGGTCACCGAGTTATGACGTCATTTCTAAACCCATGTAGAATATTATGTTAGTACGAAACAACGCTGACAAAACCAGGGTGTAACCCGGCTTCTAGAAGAGCTGGATTAAGCTTCCAAACATCATTCAACAGCTCTTGAAAATAAATCTGCCGAATCTATCAATTTTGTAATCGGAAAAAAACCGAAGGCACTAAACATCACCAAAGGTCGCATAATATCATACACTTTGCAGCTGTTCTTGCCTTTAACCCATGAACAGAGTGAGATCAATGCATTTAGCACCAAAGTGTGACCCAAGGATTCGAATGATATACAACATAAACGTCAGATCAAGGTCATAGTGCGATCTTTCAAGGTCATACCGTATATCACTGGTATCATTACTTCAAGACAAATACCTACGTTCTTTAGTTTTGTGCTTGGGTCTAATAATTAACTTTTATTATGATTTTGGAACTAGGTCAAAGTTTGACCAACCTTAGCCCCCGTGACAGCCATAGGTCTACCTGGATACTTGAAACTCGGTTGCAGTTTTGTTTCCGAGATCCTAGGGGACAGGCGCATCGTAATGGAGGGGGCGCCAGGGGACCTGCCCCCCCACTTTTTGGCCGGAAATTTCCTGATCTCAATCAAAATTGGATTAAATCAGACATTTGACTAACCAGCTGCTGGAGAAGGCAGCGAGGAGCCCAAATCCGAAGACTTTTTGGTACTGGCGTTGAAAGGTTCTTGTCAGCATGAAGTCGAAGTTTGGCTGGCCCTTACTTTTTACCGGTGGCGACGCGCCTGTAGGGGGATCCGATTGGACTACCCCCTCCCCTTGGCGGTGGCGGCTGGGAAAAAGTCTAGACGGTGCCAGGGTCTGCTATTTCACAATTATGCACGACACTTTGGTGTGCTCTACTTTAGTCAATACCTATAGCGATACCAACCAACTTACCCCATTTCCTTTGAAGAGCGATGGATACTCCTTAATTATATCAGCCCCTTCGAGCAGCTCTAGTCGTCTCCCATCATATGTCCTCTGTAGGAGATGCTCCCTTTCTTCCTCTGCAGCCTGTTCCAGCTCATTCTTTAGCCTTTGATGCTGCACTTCGCCCGGACGGGCAGGGGGGCAATAGTTGGGCAGGCCCGCTACCCTCCGGCGCTTTGCAACTGGTTTCTGAAAGCAGTTATCATTCGACGTCAAATCGCACATAAATGGACAGTTTCGGGACTGACTCCATTCTATTTCTTGAAATTTCGGAGACTGATAGCAGCTATGAATGTATGTACATTTACGCAAATTTTAGCCCCATTTGACCTGTGGTCAATTTTAGTGGTTCTGGGGCTTATTTGGACGCTGGAGGAAGCCAATAATTGAGCTCTAAGGATCTGAGGCTTATTGGGACGCTGCAGAAAGCTAATAATTGAGCTCTAAGAAATTATAAAATAGTTGCAAACTATGGTTTTAAGGTAGAATTCAACAGCCCCTTATTATCACCAAGTAGCCGTTTCTTTTTGCTATCTAAAGGCGGAGCATTAACCTAGACTCTTGAGTCTTGACCTATAGTCCCCGGGCTCAAGTCCTGGCGGGGCCTCTGCATAACTTGACCTGATCCCCCACTATTCCTCCCAACACGGTGAGAGTTGGCGACGCCGTATGACCTTAGCAGTTGGTGCGTCATAAAGCCCCAACCATCATTATTAAACCCCTCCTCCAGCCATCCAATGTATGTACGACATTGTCAGTGCGGATAATAATAAAGTTTATATATTATATAATAATTATAAAGTAAGTAAAGCTTACATGCTGACTAAATTTATCAAGCTTCTTTCGTCCATTTCGCACGTAGATCTAGAATAAAACTTGTGAAACATTGCGCTCGGGCAGTATTGTATAAGAAGGGGATCCAAAGCTCCAACCTTCCTATTGAACTATGGGTTGGCAGGCTGAAATAAATTGGGCAACTGGCAATGAAGCTGAGTAATATACGTGCAAATTTTCAACCGTTTTGAATGACGTATCTGCCCAATATAACACATTTTCTTCAAAACAGCCCGAGGATATATAAATCAATCATACTTTTTCTTCATTGTTTTCCATATATCTCAGTTACCAAGGTACCATCCTCATTCTCATTCTTGTTTGACTTGACGAGTGTAGCCGCTTTTCCTGTGAAAGTTTCACGAATATTTCTCGTACTGAAGATTTTCATATTCTAAATTTTCCGATTTGACCCCGTTGAGTCAAAGGTCATATTCAGGTCATTGAATATGAGTGGCCTAAACAAGATTAACCAACATTAAACCTTTTAATCCTGTTTTGATTTATATATGTCGTTCTTTCTTGGATCTGGAGACGCATTTGTCTTTTAATGTTCGGAAAAATATTTTGCCTTTGGTGACCTCCTTAATTGACCCCGAAGATCACCCACAGCTATGAAACGGTAAATGTGCATAACATCATAGGTGCTATCAGCCTACCCAATTTCAAGAAAACCGAAAGGGGCGAGGGCAACTGGTGTTCGATTTGACGTATAATGACCCTGAGGGCATCATCCACCCTATAGCAGCTTGCACAGACAAGATCGTTTGTGCCATTCTCAAGTTTGTATTACCTGCTTGATAAGCAACTGAGAGGATTTTATTATGCTTAAAGAGACAGCATGACTCGCGATTTGTTTAAATTAGGCCAAAATTGACCCATCACAAATCTCTCATAAATAGGATTCCTCCTAAAAACTATTATTTGTATTTATTTCTTACTATCACATTTAAGACGAACACTGGACCCCCCTCCCCCCTCCCAATCTCTCCCGTGAAATGATATGTTCATTGTTGATGAAGTGTTGCATTGCGAGCAGACCGTAAACATCAAATGGACGTGCAAGATTTTAAAAATATGTGCTGTGCTTTTTTGTGTTTTAGTGTTCATGCTTAATCGTGATCATGCCATGAGGCGAAATTGTTGACTTTTGTCAGGGTGACATTTGTAGCTTTAATTCCAACAAAAAATTCTAACAAATACTTTTTGGCAGATAATGATCATTTTTATCACAAATGCTCCAGAAAAATTCAAACAGTAACTCCCAGAACAACAGCCCCTCTGTCAGGCAACGTGTATACCTAGGGATTCGAATGGGGCGAAGTGCCAAAAATGCGTCTAATTTACCAACGTCAGGTATATACATACAAGAGGGACATCCTGGAGGTTTGGGTTAATGTAGAAATTTAGTAACTGTGCGGCAAATAAATATTCCACCCCCAACGTCATAGGCACAGGTACCGGGGGCAGACGCAGTGGCCCCCAATCTTTGGGCTGGGGTGCAGTGCACCCCCCAGCTTTGAGCCGATTTTGGACATTTTCCATTAACAAATTAATCGATAGGTATGTACATAGGCGTAGGAACAGGGGGCAGGGGGCCATGGGCCCATCAAATATCGGGCCAAAAATTCCTGATCTCATCTAAAATGGGAGGAGGTCGGACATTTTTATAAACAGCCGTTATAAAAGACAACGAGGAGTCCAAATCCGAAGAGTTTTTGGTCGTGGCATGGGAAGTTTCTGGTAAGCTTCAGGTTCAAGTTTGGCTGCCCCCTCCCAATGTTCTGGAGGTTCCTATGCCTATGGGTAGGAATAATCACATTCGGCGCCGCCAGCGCTGACGACTTTTGCCCTCTCAACATAAAAAAAATGTTTCTGCGTCAATGCCTAACTTTCCAGGCTCTCCGGAAATAGCATTGACATACTATTTATCCTACATGAGCAGGAAATAGACTTTCAATAATATCATTGCAAGTGGTGGATCCCGAGGGGGGGGGGGGGGCAAAATAAACATTCCCTCCCAACCAGTCGATTTGGTTTATTTTCTTCTTAAATCATATTTTTCACAACTTTGGATCCCTTAACCCCCAAACCATCCACTTACCTATCGGGGCAGCTTCATTGGGCGATGAGAGCATTCCTCGCTGCGAGATACCTTAAGGCTTTGCTATTTCAGACATCGAGACCAAATTAACCTGTGTTCATAACTGCGACCAAATTCGATAAATGTATATCCAGTATGTCCACTTACCTCCAGACTTTGGTCTCAGTGGGCTTTCGCCCATGCGCGCAATGACTATTGTTGGCAGATCAACACTTGGTGAAAGATGGCGTCCGACTGACCGCGAGGACGCGGCGCGTGGTAAATTAAGCACCAATAAGTGCTAAAAGTTCCCGCCAAAATCGTTTCAGATGCTCAGACATAGCACCTCACGACTAATCAAGCCGGAAATGCTGCGCGCGCGCACTCGCTTGCGCGCGTTTTTTTCAGGGGAATCGGAAAGATGCTAGAAAAACATACCTTGTGAGTGACCAGGTGCTGAAAAACAGCAACAAGCTAGCACATAATTATATCAGAGAAGCTAATTTGTAGAAATAAAGCCATAGATGTTATATTTAAGCACCACCTGGCTCTTTAGCTCCCATTTATGCTGCTAAGTACATGCTATAGCACGCATTTAGCATATGGTGGTGCTCAACTTTTTTTACAGTGTACAGATTCATGTCCCGCTGAACACATTTCCCATCGTTCCCCATCTAAATACATGTCCTGCCGTCACACTAGACAGGGGTGGAGATCTCTTTTCAAACCAGGGGGGCCCCGGTCCAGTCGAGGCCGCAGGAGTGGATATTTTTCGTAAGAAAATGAAGACACTAAAATTCTGGCAATGCCTACAAATACCTTATAAAACCGTATGATAGTGTGATTTTTACACGAACCGGATCATGACTTCCTCAGGAGGTAAAACCGGCATGCACATTTCAGCACACTTCGAGCATTTAATCAGATGTTTTCCGGAAACTCAAAATGAGATACGGATCTAAATATTTGCTGCTGACTCGGTCTTTGAAAGGATAGCGATTATAACGTACCGTGCGCTTTTTAATCTGGTCCTGAATAAAAACGTGTTGGTAGCAGACAACATCATCGTGTGAAATCAAAATACATTTCAATGCTCAATTCTAGCATATTCCCCTTCTGAGAAGGCTTATGACTCCAGCAATTAGCGTATCATTATCGCCCTAAAATATTATTAAAATAAAATATCTTGATGATATAAATAAATAGAATCTGAGGCATGCTACAGCATGGCGATAGCTAGCTCCAGTATGCAGATTCCGTAAAATTGGCTCATTATCTAAGCTGTTTCTCCCCCTTTCTCTCTCACTCGATGGTTTTGCCTTCTAAAATTCCATTACCAAAAAACTGCACCATACATCAAAGGAAACTTTATAAAAAGAAATTATGCCACGAAAAGTCGTTCCTTGAATGTGTGAAAAATTCAATAGCTTTCATTAAACCACTTTTGTGATACTTGTTCGTGTATAGAATCATGGGTCCCGCCACCTGAGGGACCCATGGGAGAGGACGGATAATATCTTGTCCCCCCTCTGTAGACCACTTTTCACGCAGGGTCCCATCATGTTGTACCAAGTACTGAAACCATAGCGAATAACAAAGAGCGGGTCTCCTGCAAACACCAATTACAACCACAATTTCTCTCCGATACACGACTGTGGGTACAGATGCCCAATTTGGTCTCTCAGGGGCCCTTCACTGGCTCAGAGATCCCGAGATCAAGTCAGAAACCTTCCGAAAAATATTTTTCAGTGGGCCCAGGTCAGCTAAATGGGTCCAGCACTAACCCAGGGAGCCAGACGAGCTAAGGGCTCTAAAAAGCTCATGGGGCCCCAGATCAGAACAATGTGCCCAGACAAACTAATTGTATCCATACTAGTTAAACAGACCCAATGCCACTTCAATGGACACCAATTCAGCTAGTGGCCCTAGGAGCAAGTCAGGAACCTCTTACATAATTCCTCTCAGGGGCCCTAGGCTAGCTCAGGACTCTCTTTGACATTCTACCTCAGGGGCCCTTTTTCAGCTCAGGGGGCCCAAAACAGCTTAAGCCGGAATATCACTCCAGTAAGCTCCTGTGCAATACCCTTCCAAGGATCCAGAACAGCCCAGAGGTCTTTTGCGAAACTCTCTCTTAAGAGGCCCAGTATCAATTCAGGAGGCTCAAGCCAAGACACTAAGCTCAGGAGGCCCATGCAAACTAAGAGGGCCACACCAGCTGGGTGCCTCGACGAACTCACGAAGCCCCAGACAAGCACAAGGGGCCGCAAACAATCCAAAAAGGCCCATACGTTAAACGGACCCGATACCAACCCAGGGGCACTTGTAAGCTCAAGGGACACTAATCCAGCTAGGGGCCATAGGACAGTCAGAAACCTCTTATGTAGCTCCTTTCAGGGGCCCTTACCAGCTAAGGTGGCCCAATACCAGGTTACGCCCCAAGACATAGTCAGTAAGCTCCTGTATCCTGACCTCTCTCAGAGTACCAGATCAGCCTAGGGATCCCTTGCAAAACTCCCTCTCAGGAGGCCCAAACCCAACTCATGGGACTAAAAATTAGCCGAGAGGGGACATATCAGTTAAAAGGTTCCAGACCAGATAGGGGACCCTGACGACTCAAAAAGCGCCAGTGCCAGCACCGGGGTTTCAAGATCAGGGAGGGAGCCTGACCATCTGAAAAGGCCTCAGATCAGCTCAGGGACAAGACCCGCTGTGAAGGCCCTAAATCGGCTCAGCAGGCTCAGAAAAACTCAGTGGGCCAGACCAGTTGAGCCCCCGACGATTTCAAGGGACCTAAATCAGCACAATCGGGCCTGGACAAGCGAAAGGACCCATACCCATTTAAAGGGCCCAATACCAGCTCAGGGGTCTTGCCAGCTCAAGGGACACCAATCCAGATAGGGGCCTTATGACCAGGCCAGAGACCTCCTTAGTAAATTGATTCAGGGGCCCTAGACCAGTTCATGGCCCCTGAGCCAGCTCAGGGTCCAAGGCTGAGCCTGTAAGCTCATGAGCAATATCATCTCAAGGCCCCAGAACAGTCCAGGGGCTTCCTACAAAACTCCCTCTCCGGCGGCTCACAACCAACTCAGGGGCCCAAGACCAGCTGATACCAATTAAAGGATCCCGACAAGCGCAGAGCGCTCCAGTGCCAACACATGGGTTTCAAGATCGTTGTGGGGGCCTTGCTATCTAAAGGTATCCCAGATCAACTGAGGGGACCCAATATCATGTCAGAGGACCCACCAACAACTGAGGGGGCTAGGCCTGTTCAGGGACCCCAAAGCCGCTCAGGGGTTCAGAAAATTTCAGAGGTCGATACCAAGGGACCTCAAGCTCAAGTCTAGAACCTCCTGTGCAAGAGTCTCTCAAGGGCCCCCAGAACAGCTCAGGGGCCCCTAGTGAAACTCCATCTCAGTACGCATAAAACCAACTCAGGGGTTCCAAAACATCTGATGGGTCCCAGAACATCTCAGGGGTCCCAAAAATATCTGAGGGAGGTCCCATATTAATTCAGGAGGGTAAAGCAAGATAAAAGACCCCAAAAAGCTCAGGGGTCCCAGTGTCGACTCACGGGTCCATATCAGCCCATGTATCTCAAGATAAGCGGGCCCCAGAACAGCCTAATGGCCCCTTCACAACTTTGATCTCAGGAGGCACAAATTCAACTCAGGGGTGCAGACCTGCTCAGGGGTCCAAAAAACATCTGGCAGGCCCCACAAAAGTTCAGGGGACACGGACCAGATAAGGGGCCCACGATGAGCTCAGGGGCTCATGTCCCAACTCTTAGGGGTCCAGTTTAGCCCAGGGTTATCAAGATCACTGCAGGGGACCCGACCATGTAAAGGGCCCAGCCCAGCTCAAGGGCCCACACCATCCCAGGGGTCCAAACCAGTTGCAGGTCGTAGCCTATTTCAGGGACCGAAGACTAGCTGAACTTCACGGAATCCCAAAACCGCTAAAGAAAGGGGGGCAACACCAACGCGGGGGCTCCACGCAAATTCAGAGGCCCAGTCAAGCTAAAGGGCCCTGAATCACCTCAAGGAGCGCCAAATCAGCTCAAGGGACCCATACCAGCTCAGGGGCCCTAACACCGCTCGGAGACCTTAACACGCAAAGCTCAGAGGGCCCTAAAGTGCCCCCACCTATTTTCCAAGGTGCCCGGGGAACCGTTCGCCGCCAGAATACGCTACTCGGTCACATTTGAGAGGATGCATGAGTAGGCAATTGGTGAACGAATTTAAAAAATTGGTTCCATTTTGTTTACTTACATACTTTCAAATTCATGCTTATATTTTGAGACCGTCGCAATCGCGCAGTCGCACCAGTTTGTCTGTTCTTTCAGTGTATTACCGCCTTTCTGCATAATCATGACATTTCCCAATAGGTTTCCAGCGTGGTCCATATCCTCGGTGAAAGACCGACTTAGGGTGCTGCTTAATTCAGCTGAGGGACCTTTACAACCTCCTTTCACCTTGAAGACACTGAGCCAGGTCAATAAAACCTAGCCATAACGTAGATCACCATCGCCCTCACGCACCTCTCAGCGGGTGATTACAAACCCTCTTGGTTTCCGAGATCTCAGGGGAGGCGCTTCAGGACCCTCCACTTGACGCCAAGCCCCTCTTCACTGAGCATGTAAGGTAAGAGAATGGCCCAACACTAAATCACGTATCCTCTGTCTTTGTTGGGGGGAAAAAAAAAAAAAAAAACGATAGCCGCAAAGACCGGCTATCGCAAAATTCCCATGCGGGCGGATACCTCAGCGTCCCGTAAACAACCCTCCTTCCCCTTTCGACCGGACACAGGGGGCATTTAAACGGCGGGCCACACGGCTCCCAAGGTCGGCGACGGACGCGCACCACCGAGTGACAGGCCAGGGTCTGCGGCCGATACTCCTTCGACGATCTTGCCGGCACAGCATAAATGAATGTGTGTGTGAGGTAATAGATAATGTGGCCCATGCTCGTGTAACATGATGCAGTGGTTTTCCATAAAGATATAAACATGCTCGACGAAATGCAATTTAGTTTTTGGAATAATTCATAGCGAATAGCAACACTCGTTGAGAATTAACTATAACTAGGGTTACTGCAAAGGAAATGTTAGGTGTAATTGCAAATATTCCATTAGGAGTGCATTCCAAAGGAAACTAAGTTATCATTGTCAATACTGAAAAGAAGAACCGTTGCACCAAATTGTTCACTTTAGCGTGCCCATGGGTTCTGGGGTTAATGTATTTGGGTGTTTAGTTCTAGATCAGTGGGCACACAACTTTGACATTTTTATGAACGACTCATGATAGATGTGTTGTCTTTCTTTTCAATTTGCGGTTGTATCTTAACCGATAGTTTGATAAATATCTGCCGTTATAATTCAACATTGACGCTTTATTGTCGCCATTGCCGCCGGTTCTGGTTCTCACACAGAGAATTTTTTAGTACCCTCTGTACTACTTGAACTCTTTTTTATTACTCAGTAGCCTGGGGCTGCTAAGCTAAGTCTTAATCCGGGAGTGAAATCGGACACACCAAATAAAGTGATTCACTAAAGTACATTTTACAGTGTCAATGCATTTTTCATGTTTTTCACTCTCCAATCGATACTGCATGGACTCCATGGCTATATTAGATTAGAGTACTAACAACATGCAAGCAAGAGGTAAGATAACCGTTATCTTAGATCAGTACCCTGGTGGCTCTTCATCCCGTACCTAATTGGAAAAATGAGTTTCCTAACACCAGGTGGTACTACATCTAACATCAAAGTTGGTGTAAGTAACCCCTGATCAAAATTTTGGGTACTTAATCTAGTACCTATTTTGGAAAAGGAGAGTTTTCTAACACCAGGTGGTACTGCACGGAGCATTCATTCGATATGTTCAATCCCCTTTGGAATACTTCAGTGTGAAGACAAAAAATGGCGCCAACTTTAGTGCAATAAAGGTGGTAGGTTACCCTCTATTGAGTTCTTTCTTTGAACCAAGCGACTTTTTGCATCTTCCAGCGCCATTTTCCTGCAGTGGGTGGCAGACGGAAGCTCAGCCCGTGGAACATTTGGCAAAAGGTGAGAGTTGGCGTCTGTTTTGTGATTGAACAGGGTTAGGTGCATTAGGTACCAGTTATCTCTTGACATCCTTTGTGTACGGCATCTTCATCATTAGACCAGCCAAATTATAAACGGCGTAATTGTATATACAAGCACGTCCATGAAACCTAAACTGAAAACATGGTAATGCTTCAAAGATTATGGTTAGGTAGTGCATTTGACTGAATTGCCTGCTTCTGGATTGAATGCAAAATCTGAAGCCCACGTAACTTCCATTAATGAGTTTTTAAAGGCCTACATGGAGAAACCATTTCTAGGAAGGTGCTCGGTAACTATAAATAATGTTGAAACTGCAACAATATTTAAAACTTCCACGGGACAGAGATGAGGATTCTATTTCTGTAGGGCATTCTACAATCACCCAGCATTTGTTATTTTATGATCACATGCTTCTATTTGACTTCCTGATTCTAAGAAGGGCGTGTTTATTTAGAAAACAGTTAATAATACAATACAATTATGTTAAACTGTCAGAGTATCCGTTTTTCTAATTCGAGCACCACCGAATAAAAAATCCCTACCCTTGCTTGTAGCTAGACTCATAAGCGTAGGTACATACGTCCAAAACATTGGGGATGAAATTTTATCTTAGAGATATTTATTTTCAGTCAACGCTATTTATCTAATAATTAAAAATAGTTAATATTGGGGGCATGGCCCTTTGGGTTTCTCTACTCTTACGACTATAGGTAAACTAGGAAATGCCGCTATGTTATCTTTGTGGTTCTTGGTATTGTTTTAAATTTGGACATCCCCAATTATTAACCCGCGCCCCGGTGGGCCTCCGAATCACCTTCGCCCTGGTGATTATCGGGGTTTATGTTATGGGGGTGGGGGGGCAGAGCTGGTCTTGAATTTTTCGTAAGGCCCCAAGAGTTTGTCTAAGGATGCTCTAAAAAGTTATTGGTGGCCGCCAGAACTGGTCTGGGGAGCCTTTAAGAGCTTGTCCCGGAGGAGGGGGAAGAGTTTATTTCGGTGGGCCAAAGGTTGTTTTGGGAGTCCCCAGATTCGGCCTCGGAGTCCTCCAGAGTTGGTCTCGGGGGCCCCAAGGCTTGATCTCGGGGTCCAAAAGTTTTTTTCTTGGGCGTGGGGCAAGATTTTTCCTCAAGGGGCCAAACAATTTTTATCAGGAGGCCCCCCGAATTGGTTTCGAAAGGGGAGGGCAAAGTGCTTATCTCGAGGGCACTCCAGAGATGGTTCCCGTGTCACAAGGAAAATAATAAAGGGATAACACGTGTTTTTTTAGCCAAATAGACCTTGAAACAAAGCAAAAAATAGGTAAAAACAGCCAATATAAGTCACGTAAAGTCACGTCATACGCTATATTTATTTGTATTGTCTTAAACCACAAATTCTTTCTCTACATGCATGATTTTGTCAGGTCACTAGTACGCCGCGGTGCTAAGTTAGTCTTATTTTGCGCCACTATAAGGAACGGTTATAGTGCCACATGGTGACAAGTGCCGGTGCAAAGGCTAATTAATCTCTAGCAGCAAATAGCCGACTGTTTGCCTTGCGCGCAGGGCCCGGACGTCGAATCATTTGAAGGATGCTCATACAGAATCTTGAGGAAGTGGGAAGATTTAAGGACGGCTGATTGGTTCTGGACAGAATTAACTCTCTTCTAATATCCATCGACAATGTGCAAGCTGCGAGGTCAGCTCAGATTTCAGTGCTATGTATATGTTGTCCCTTGAAACGACAAAGCTGTTCCAGTGAGCCGTGGCTGCTTTTTTTGTATTGTGCTGTATATGATTAAAGCTGTGCAGTGTTACCTTGATCGAATTATCGAATCACCTTAAATATACTTCTTCAAGTACCTCTTTGTTTCACAAAGGAGAGTAGGTATTGGATTGTATTGATTGAGTACATTTTAAGCACTACTTTCAGTGCCCTTCAGACACCTTCGCAGGGTACTAGCGTTAGTACCTAAAATGGAAGTACCCTAGGAGGCCTCATTTTTGGCACGGAACCAAACGGGGGTACTAATTGCAGAAGTACCCATTTTGGTGTAACTGCAAAAGGGTACTACGGGAAGTACAACCAGCTGTAACAAAAGAGGCGTAGTAAAAGTACTCATGTTATCTGACGAGTACCAAAAATGTCCGAAAAGCGTTCATAGTATACTGAATTAAGCATCCAGAGAATACTGATTTTTGGCACGAGCAAAGTGTCCCGTGGGGTGTAAATTTTTCTCTGTGTGTATAGCCTCCACTAGAACCAGAACCGTTGCTCTCACGGGCCGGAAAGTTCCCCTCTCAGACTCCAGACGAGGAGGAGACGCGTGAGCCGAGAAAGCCGCGCGTCTTGGTCCGGTGACCGCATGCAGATCGGGTCACGCTCCCTCGGAGACGGGCTCAGAGCAGCGGCGAGGCCGCACACATCGGATCAACGGCCTCTCCTCCCGGCGCACCGACCAGACAGCCGGCGGCCAGACCACCCGCCTCCGGTGAAGGACGCGCGACTCGGCGGCACCCGCACAAACAACAGCCACCCGCCACCATCCCAGCAAGGTCGCGGAACCCCAGAATATGAGCCGACCGCTGCGGCGCCAACTTCGCAGCAAGCACTCTGGAGCACTCATTCTGGGGCAGCCAATGCCATCTCTCGGCTGCGCCTGGACCTCGGGTGCACCTGTCAGCCGCACGTGGGCAGCAGAACTCGCCCCAGGTGAAGCTGGAGGGCAGGCGGAGCGGTGGCCGCAGGAAGGGACAAAGAGGCAAAGACGAGGAGATGCGGGGGGGACTCTTCATCGGCCCTCTTCTTCGGGGATTTCGGACTGCTCGGGCACTCCTCGGACGCCGGAGAGCGATGGCGTCAGGCCCATCGGCCGGACCTCTTCAAGTGGAGAGAAGCGAGTGGTTGGCCGTAATGTGAGCGAGGTGCTAAGTGCAATGTGAGTGAGTGTGTGGTATGACGAGAGTGTAAGTATGACTGTATTTAAGTGACGTGGGCTGTGTGTGGTTCATTGTTTTGACAGTCTAATTTTGCTTCATTCTTTGATTCCGTTTTAACCTCGTCCATTCTTTCATTGTTTTGGCATTACATATCGTATTAAGAACTCACCTTTTCTATAATAAACTGTCTAAAGTGGAAATTAACGTGTTTCTCCTCGCAAGAGTAAGCAGCGTAAAGAGCGAGAAAGAGAGCACGATATACGGATAAATTTGCGTAGCATCGGACATAACACAGCAGATAAGAGACATCTCGAAACCAACAACACTAAAGAACGTCATTTTAGCATTAGAAGCTCGGCCATATCCAACGTGACAAAACAAGTAAAAGGAAGAGGGAAAAATTCTCACAAGATTCCACCGTCCCACTAAAGCTACAAGTCCCACTGAACTACCACATGTCCTGCCGTACCACTAAAGATACATGTCCATCCGTCCCACTAGATACTTTTCCCGCTGTCCCACTACAGATACATGTCCGCTGTATTACCAAAGGTCCCGCCGCCCCATTACAGGTATATCTCCCGCCGCCCCATTACAGGTATATCTCCCTCCGCCCCATTACAGGTATATCTCCCGCCGCCCCATTACAGGTATATCTCCCGCCGCCCCATTACAGGTATATCTCCCTCCGCCCCATTACAGGTATATCTCCCGCCGTCCCACTGCTTGGCGAATTTGCGGTTTTGCTCTGCGTTTAAATCTGCCTAGTAAACACGAAGAGGAAATATTCTGAACAATAAAAGTTTCTTTTTACCTCGGCTTACAATAGCACGTAAAAATAATTGAGTTTAAAGCAGGGGCGCAACTTTATGTTTTCGATTGGGGGGCACCCGGATCGAAAGGGGGCCCGTACATGATGGGGGGCCCGTATTTTTTAATGAAAATGTGACCGAAAAAAACGTATTTTCGACCGTTTGTTGTCGAAAACTGTCTGCGAAGGTTAAATAAAAATGTTTAGCGCGCTATTCGTCACTGTTCATGATTTGCACTTTTTAGCCCAAAAAGTAGTCAGAAGACCCAATCTTTTGAACGAGCTGCCAAAGTATTCCAGGACAAGAAGGTGTCTACTCACCGTCTTCGTTGTCCACGCGGGATGCTCTCCTCCGGAGGTAAAACGGGATCAGCCCCTCACGACGCAAGAGGGATGGATGCTGGAGGGTCTTTTAGCAAACGGGATCCGGCTGGTGGCCTGACCGAGGAAGGCAATGATCAGAAAAGAAGGATTGGAATTACAACCTTACTCTACCGTTTTGCTGGAAACTATATACATTGCACTTTTCCGAGTTAGTTTTAAATTGGGGTTTTAATTTTTGCGGTCGGTAGATGAAGGTAGCTTGCTAATACCAAAAATAGTAGGGATATGAACTACTTTAAAGGGAATGTGGCACCTTGGTCGAATCCTGGAATTTAGTGTTATTAGGCGTACTTTAAGTAAAAAATAATGAAACCACTCACGATTTCTCTGAAAAATGTACAATAAGCTCAATATTTGGTTTTTAAAAATACTCCTCTAGAAAAAGAAATAAATATCAGCCTGTGGATGATGTCACGATCTGGCAACCACTACCATACTTGAAACGCTTCAAGGGCTTCGATTGGCTGATGCTCATCGTGACGTCAGCATATGCCGTCACACCAGTAGCTCCACAACAATGGCCGCCGGCGACAGGGGGCTGAGGGGGGCTGGTGTCAGGTAGGTTTTAGCTTTTTTCTACGGAGATATCGAGTTCCAAGACAAATGAAATATGGAGTACCGGGTTTTCCGACCTGCTTTACAACTTGGCTATCTCAGTTAAAATCATGTTGTGAAGGTGCCACATTCTCTTTAAGTGGACGCGTAAGTTGCTAGAGATTAAATGCAAATATGATCGGGGTCATTTTATAACAGTTTGCAAAATTAGTAGAACGATTCTAGATTTATAGGCT
Source organism: Lepas anatifera (assembly GCA_034440635.1). Taxonomy (NCBI): domain Eukaryota; kingdom Metazoa; phylum Arthropoda; class Thecostraca; family Lepadidae; genus Lepas; species Lepas anatifera. Next base: position 1,458,814 of record JAOTON010000629.1, read on the forward strand.
TCCTGAAAAATGAAGAAAGTTTGGGTAGTTTTGCCAAAGCAGCCTCTCGGTCTTGAATGTTCTTTGTTTTACACTTTTGTGCACCCAACTTATGTTTATACTATCCAGCCGTTTTAACATTCACACCTGGAACGAAATCGCATTATCACGAATAATTTGATACAAATGGAAGATAGAGATCGAAGTGCGAAATTCCTTTATCAGCAGGGAAATCGAACCTACTGATATTTATGTTACATGATCAAGAGACCTTTTTCTGATCCATTCACCTTGCCAGTTCAATAACATTTTACGACACTGGGTACCGGTCAAGGGGTAATATGAATAGGTGGTACTGCCTATTTCCCTTTACAATCTTCATATAGGATCAGTAAAAAAGAAATGGGGACCTAACATTTCTCACACTCCATCCATCTCTCCCCGAATGTTCCAGGAGGCATGGGACCGGCCGCATGTTGCCCGGGGAAACCACAGGGGCCCGCAAGCATGGCAGGGGGTCGGTTTCGGCAACAGGGAGCACGGATACACCACCTGGGGCACGAAACTGGTCAAAAATAAGGAACTCCTGCAAATACGCGACTAACACAACAGCTTCAGTTTCTGCACGATATTCTTAGACAAGGCGCCCGAACAGACCACAGAGGGCCTGAACACATCAAAGGGGCCGGGCAGACCACAGGAACCCAGAAAACCATAGGAGCCCGGTAAGCCCACAAGGGGCCGGGCAGACCACACACAGCCAGCAATTTGGCTGGGCTCTGCCCGATATATGCAGGGCTTTTGCCTGGGCCGAGCCCAAGTACATGGGCTCAGCCCAGGTCTGGCTCCGCTCCTCCTGGGCAGAGCCCATGGTCAAGCAAGACCGGGCTCTACCGCTCGGGCAAGATGTCATCCCCCCGACCTAATGTCAGGCTCAGCCCGAGTCTATGTGGCTCAGTTATGAGTCTTATGGCTCGGGCAGAGCCCGGCCCAGCCCGCTCTGGGCCCGGTCGGAATTGCTGGCTGGGCAGCGGGCCCGGGCAGACCCACACCGGGCCTGGACAGATGAAAAGACCTGGGCAGACCACAGGGACCCGAGCAGAACACAGGGGCCGGGCTAAGCACAGAGGGGTCCCAGTCTGCAAAGTATGGCAGCAGACTCGACGAGTCCGCACCAGCCTTGTAGATTTTTTTCGCACCAACAGCAGCCTAAAATTCACACCAAACACGGTGAGAATTTCACTGACCCGGAAATTTATAATTTTTTACCAGTTTCTCGCTTCTCAGAACTCTGTGGGTGATTGATTTGAACTGCCTCGCACCAGACGGCAAAAGCGGGCATTTGTTTGCTCCAAAGTTCGCACCACCTGAAGGGTGTCCGCACCAAGAGATATCGTCGAAAGTGCCATACTTTGCAGACTGGGAGGGGCCCGGGCAAACCACAGAGGGCCCGCGCAGACAAAAGGGGCCCGGACGAACAAAAGAGGGCCCGCAGAGGCCAGACGGAGGCCCGGACAGACCAAAAGGGTTCCGGGAAAACCACAGGAGGCCCGGGCAGACGACAAGGGGCTCGATCAGACCAAAATAGGCACTAGCAGACAAGGGGTCCGTGCAGACCAAATGGGGCCGGGCAGACCACAGGGGCCGGGCAGACCACAGGGGCCGGGGCAGACCACAAGGACCCCGGGCAGACCACAAGGGAACCGAGCGGAGCACAAGGGGCCCGGGCAGACCACAGGCGCCTGGGCAGACCACAGGGGCCTGGACAGGCCACAGGGGCCCGGACAGGCCACAGGGGGCCTGGAATACCACAGGGGCCTGCATGGCAAGCATGGCAGAGGCTGGTTGCAGTTGCACGAACCGCATCCATGGCAGGCCGGTCTGCATCCACAGGGTAGATATTAACTACTGGGAGTAGGGACCCGGCTGCGGCCACCAGGGGGGGGCGAATGGGGCAGCCACTTCTTAAGCCTAAGAGCCTCTGAGGACAAAATGCCGCCCCAAAACCCTCCCCTCCTCCAGGATGCGACGATTGGTCGCCCTTTGGGTGAAAAAGAGCGCCCTTCGGGTGGCTAAGTGCCACCCTGCCCCCTGAGGCTTTGCCCCTCCCCTTACCCAGGGGTCTAAAAACTTGCCGATCTACCTACGCCGTCGGTGACCCTATCATCTTTTAGTTGGCGACCCAGCAACCGTCTCAATCTCTGATTCAATCTGTTTTCCCATGATTTTAGCTTCCACCATCCGCTCCTGCTTCTAAATATGGTTACCCTCTCCACTGTCTCCACGCGTCATCGTAATACACCCAGTGCCCATAAAAATCTATTGGATGAAGTCTGCCAGTTCCTTTAGCCAAGAATGGGCAGAATCTACTTCGACAAAGAGCCAAGTTAGCCTTCGTTTCCCGGCTTGTTTAGCGTTTCTGAAAGACAGCTTGGCTACAACGGGGCATCTTTGGCCGATTACATCTGGCATCATCACCGCCCCTAGCTGCTGCTAGTCTTTGCTAGTTATGTTTCTTATTACAATTTTTGGTTCCAATTTTATGAAAAGCGACTGAAATTATCTGGTACCTTAGCTGATGCCATCTCCTTATACCGTATCTATGTATTATTTTTAAGTTCAAACTAGAATGTACTAGAATCCGTCACGAGTCGGTACCAAGTCGGTGATTTTCTTTTTTTTCAATAGGCGACCAATGGGCGACCGAGTCGGCCGAAACCGCCGACTTGCGTGGTTGCCTGGTCGCAGGTGGTCGCCCTGGTACATTTTCGGTGTGTGCGGCCGTCAGAACGAGCGCGGCGTGGGCTGCCGCTAATATTTTTGTATTCTTGTTGGTGGGCGCCGTTTTTGACGACTGGTGTTAAATTTGTTAAATCCAAGGGGTTAAATCAAGATGTGCGTTTATCATAGACGGTCCGTGCAATCTAGGTGGGTTTTGGAGTCTACTTGCAATGATGTTTCCTTGTTTTGCTTTACCGCGAAAAGTCTCAGAAGGAAAAAAACTTGAATACCAGTGGTGCATGTTTAAACTCTTTCCAACCACAATCACACTGAAATGTCATCGTAAACATTGTTCTATGGTCACTCATTCCCAAGGGCGTGGATATTCTGAACGATTTTTGTGGTGCCTAATTATGAGACTATCCATTACAAGTATACTATTTTTGATACCACCATGTTCTTGCCTTATAGCTGGACATATAACTGGGTGACCAAGTAGGCCTGTTATTTAACGATTTTAAAGTCCCTGAAATGAGAAATAGGAATTTTTTTAGGATGCTCTTAGTAGGCACAGAAATTAACATGAGCTTCCATTTGGGGTGCCACAGCAGTGACAGGTCCAAGGGATCCCTGAACTCGAGTTCAGGACCCCGTAAGTTTGAAAGGATTCAGGGCGGCCTGAAGAAAAGGGTACCCCAAAACTGATTAAACCAGATCTGTGAGGCAGAAAATACCTTGCTACTGCCCCCACCACTAGAATACAAATGATGGGGCTACAGATGGAGCTTTGAAGTTTAGAAGTTGTGTAAAATGGCATTAAAGGTGCTGAAAACAGGTTTTGTTATGCTAGGTTGGCTCGCATCATGTTCTGTATGGCCATATGTCTTGGTCTGTATATATTATTATCTCAAGTGGCAATATAAATCAAATATTTAAAAACTTTTTGTTGTTTTTCTAGATATCTATTAATTGATTTTGTATATGACTAGTGTTTTATTTACACAGATGCACCAAGACATGTGATTGATCATAATAAACATGTTGAGCTTCAATATTTGAAGCAGGGTATAAAGTATGATTTCCTGTTTCTGTTTGAAAGATAAATGCCCTCTAAAATTTGAAGAACAGAAATAAGCCAGGTAGAAAGACGAAAAGTTTGTTTCATGGCCCAAAATTTTGTTCTGGAAAATGGTCTCAAGCATTCCCATAATTGGGAATGGGTGTTCCCATCTATGGGTCAAGCATTCCCATTTATGGCACTGTTACCATTTTTAAGTCACACCAATTACAGTTTTCTCCCACTGATTGATGACGATAGCCACCCTTTTGGGTAAAGTGTGCCCTTTTGGTTGACAGGATGCAATCTCAGAGGGCTGCCCCCTACTAAAATCCTAGATCCATCACTTTGCATTGGTACCCCATAAGGGATATAAATGTGCATTCCTGCACAGCACAAAGATGTGAAAAACCATTTCCAATTTGCCAGAAGACTCCACTGCAAGGACAATGGTCCAATCCAAGTCTGCCAAACATAGAATAAGCTGTGTCTTTTGCACAGATGGATGCACACTGGGTGATCAGGGTGTGTGTGTATGTTTTTTAACTGATTGATTATATGCATCCAAGTTTCTGATAATATCTTGTATTTTTTGTCACAAGAAAGTTGACTCGTTTTGTTTTCTCTAGCATGGATGAACTATGGAAGCACTGCCACAGAGGTACAGTAGAAATATCACAGATTGTGTCCACCACAAAAGAACAGGTTGCTGAAATGCAAACTGTTCTTCTCAGTACCCAATCCTTGTCCAAATGGGTCATCAGCAACTATTCTGGAAACTTTTTCAGTCCTGATTATTAATGCTAAAATGCATCAATTAAGAGCTTTGGAAATAGTTATCATGGGAATGATGTCATGCAAAGAAAATAAGGTTATTCCCAAGAGACAGCATTGCTATTGCTTTGAGTAGAACCATGTTCAACAATGGAGCAATAATTGGGCCTCATCTTAGCAATGGTTGATATTTTCCACTGTACTTCTGAGGAAATGTTGCCAATGAATAATGTTTGAATTATTTATTTGAAATGTTACAGGAATTTATCTGATTTGTGGCACCTCAAGGTGAAGAATGACAAGTATTTCATGATGCATGTATGTACATGAAAAATGTTTTTTCTTTAGTTAAATGAAACATCGGAACTGTTTCTGAGGCTCTTTTTTAAGGTGCTGCAAACCCTTTTATTTGTCTCTAAGATAAGGCCTAACAATTTTTCACATGGATGGACACAAAATAAAACCATTATTGATGAGAGAACAACAATGGTGAATCAATCATGATTATATCTTGCTTGGTATAGAAGTAATGGGCGAAAATTTTAATGCCCAGGGGTGCTGCCACGGAATTTTTACAGGGGAACGGACCCGGGCTGGTGCTGGCCGGGGCAGGGGAATTGTGAGCATATTTGGTACCTGACAGCATTATTGACGATGAACCGAAAATTTTTGGGAGATGTCCCCCCTGGTTGGCCAACAGGGGGATGCGTAGGTACCCTGTCCCACAGCTTTCGGCGCCCATTTGATTGCCCTTGTGTATGGACAGCGTATCATCTTTGACCTCGATTGACCTCCAAACAGACTTAACCTAAGCTCAGTGGGCACTATCGATACGTATTCATGACTGCGTAGTGCGTATAAATGACTGATCACTATCCAACATTGGCTTTTAGGTCCGACATATCACGCTGAAAGCGAGCGTTCTTCCTATTATAACTTGAAGCTACGTGATAATATCTCCAATATTCAGTGTCCTGTTGCGCCCTAGCCTTTGACCTGATATGAAAATGGATGTTGCCTTAGTGAAAGAGCTGGTCGGGCTCTGTCGAATAGCGTTGAGAAAGTGGTTCCGGCTATTTTGCGTACGGAGATAAGCAAGGTTTTATAGAGCACTGCATTTGATACATTTTGACGTATATGAATTTTTCCCCTCTGGTGACCACAGTATTGACCTTACGCAAAAATTCCAGGAGTAACGCCGATTGCATTTCCGGTGACCTTTCGATCGCTTTTTCCGCTTCTTTCTTTGTTTCCGAGATCGAGGGTGTCATTTTTAACACCCTCCCACCAGGGGGGTTCATAGGTGATTCATGCTGGTCACCGGGGCTAGGGTTAAGGGCCAGCATGTATAGTTTTGTTGCTTTCAGATCATAACTTTGACTTTAATACTGAATTATAATCTCATGAAATCACTTAGGTAATGACTTGATTCTGGCTTAGGTCATCGATATCGAGAAACTCGATTTATATTTTATAGGTTTTTTATATCTATATTTTATTGGAACCATCCCCCTTGCACTCGCCAGTGCTTCCCTATAGCCATATTTATACCACTTTTAAGACCGATTTTGTAATACATGTAGCATTAGGTTCGGCGACCATCGAAGAAGCTTGGATTTTAGTCGGCGACCACAAGCTCACTTTTTAGACCCCTGCCCTTACCCGAAGTCGAGACACATCACTGGCGCTCATAGGGGCACAAGATTCTCCACGGCTTGGTATTCAGCCATCAGGAGAGCCGGACAGGGGATCATCACTCATTAGACATTTAGCCCGACAGCAGCTAATTGCAAACAATCACTTTACTTGCCATTCAACACCGCGCATCGGAGCACGATTTGGATTGACACGAAAAGCCCAAACGTAAAACCCAAATCAGGGCCTAAGAAACGTTTTCAGAGTAGACACAAGCCGATTGAATCATAAGCGTGCCAATTTTACTGTTAAAAACAAACTGTGTGCAAATCATTCGCCTCGGGGAATACAACAAGAGGTCCGGGAACATACCTTAGCCAAGATACTGCCTTAGCTTCCTTCGCGCTGCGCTGACAAGCCCGGGAAATTAAGAGGCTAACATTCGCCAGCGAACGCACATTATTTGACCCAGATTTGACGACAAGATATGATACACTTTTTGACAGACAAATTTAAGAGTCTTTTTGTCTGTATTTAAAATTTCACTAAAACTAACAAAAATGGAAAACTTCATGCACATTTCTGACAAAAATGCCTAGAAATACATCAATGAAGGAAAGTAGTGCCGACGGAGAGATGCCAAAATAATAAGCAAGTCAATTTATTAAACCAGTACTTATCGGAAGGGGCCCGACTGCGCACGGTGGGGGGTGGTGAACTACGGGGGATCGTAAGCAAGGCAAGGAGCCCGGCTAGAGCCAGAGGAAGCCTGGGTAGCCCAGAGGGAGCCTGAAATTATAGCACGGGTTCCCGGATACAGCGAAGTGGAAGGAATGAGGAATGGAGTCAGGTGCGGACTCAGGCCGATAGTGGGGGCAGGGGCAACGGGGCCCCAAATCGTGAAAAACATATGGTTTTTGTTTGAAGAAAATCCGTAAAAATCGGCAAAATCGGGGGATTTGGGGAATTGCCCCGTTTACCCCCCTCCCCCCCACGCTGGATCCGCTAGTGCTGTGGTTCCTTGCAGACAGCAGGGACACGTCAAAACATAGGAGCCCGGGCAAATTGCAGGGAGTCGGGCAGACCGCAGGGGGCCGGGTAGACCACAGGGGGCCTGGGCAGACCACAGAAGGCCCGGGCAGACTAAAAGGAGCCCAGACCGTCCGCAAGGGGTCCGGGCAAACCACAGGGGCCCGGGCAGACTAAAAAGGGCCAAGGCAGAATACAAGGAGCCCGATTGCAGTCACAGAGGGCCCGGCTGAACCAAAAAGGTCCTGAGACTGCCAGAAATAGGGGCCGGATGCAGCCAAAATGGGCCAGAGAAAATCGTTAGGGGCCCGTTTGCGGACACAGCGATTATGGGTGGTCCTAAAGGGGACCGCACCCAAGCAAGCATGCCAGGGAGCCCGGCTGCAGCCACAGCAAGCTCAGATAGACCGCGGGGCCCCGCACTCATGGCAAGGGCCCGACCTTGGCATTAGAGGACCCGCGCCTCCTGGACCACAGGGAGCCCACTTGCAGTCACAGGTCCCGTTTGCAGTCACAGGGGGCCCGGGTCGATCACAGGCGCACGGTTGCGGTGACAGGGGCTCGAGCGGATCACAGAGGGCCCGGTTGCAGTCACAGGTGGCCTGGTTGGACCACAGGGAATCCGTTTGCAGTCACAGGGGGCCCGGGTGGATTTTAGGGGCCCGGTTGCAGTCAAAGTGGGCCCGGGTGGATCACAGGGGGCCCAGGTAGATTACAGGGGGCCCGATTGCAGTCACAGGGGGCCAGGGTGGATCAAAGGTGCCCGGTTGCAGTCACAAGGGGGCCTGGGTGGATCACAAAAGGCCCGATTGCAGTCACAGAGTGCCTGGTTGCAGTCACAGGGGGCCCGGGTGGATCACGAGGGGGCCAGGTCGCAGTAACAGGGGGCCTGGGTGGAACATAGGGAGCCCGGTCGCAGTCACAGTGGGCCTGGGTGGATCATAGGGGGCCCGGGTGGATCACAGATGGCCCAGTTGCAGCCACAGGGGCCCCGGTTTCAGTCAAGAGTGCCTGGTTGCAGTCACAGGGAGCCCGGGTGGATCACAAGGGGACCCTGTCGCAGTCACAGGGAGCCCGGATGGATGACAGGGGGGGACCGGTTTCAGTTACAGGGGGCCCGGGTGGATCATAGATGGCCCGGTTGCATTCACAGGGGGGACCGGTTGCAGTCACAGAGGGCCTGGGTGGATCACAGAGGGCCCGGCCGCAGTCACAGGGGCCTGGGTGGATCATAGGGGGCCCGGTTGCAGTCACAGGGGCCCCGGGTTGATCACAAGGGGGGGCGGTCGCAGTCACAGGGGGCCCGGGTGGATGACAGGGGCCCGGTTGCAGTCACAGGGGCCCTGGGTGGATCACAAGGGGCCCGGTCGCAGTCACAGGGGGCCCGGGTGGATAACAGGGGGCCCGATTTCAGTCATAGGGGCCCGGGTGGATCATAGATGGCCCGTTTGCACTCACAGGGGCCCCGGATGCAGTCACAAGGGACTGGGGAGATCATAGGGGGTCCGGTTGCAGTCACAGGGGACTGGGTGGATCATAGGGGGCCCGGTTGCAGTCACAGGGGCCCCGGGTGAATCACAGATGGCCCAGTTGCAGCCACAGGGGGCCCGGGTGGATGACAGGGGGCCCGGTCTCAGTCACAGGGGCCCGGGTGGATCATAGGGGCCCGGGTTGTAATTACAGTGGGCCCGGCTGCAGTCACAGGGGACCCGGGTGGATTATACGGGGCCCGGCTGGATCACAGGGGCACGGTTGCAGTCACAGGAGGCCGGATAGATCACAGGAGGCCTGGCTGCAGTCACAGGGGCCCGGGTGGATTACAGGAGGCCCGGCTACAGTCACAGGGGACCCGGATGGATTACAGGGGGCCAGGCTGCAGTCCACAGGGGCCCAGGTGGATGACAGGAGGCCCGAGACTGCCGGAATTAGGGACCCGGCTGCAGTCAAAGTGGGTCTGAAAATATCGTTAGGGTCCGGTTGCGGACACCGAGGTTAAGGGTGGGCCACAGGGGACCCGCAAGCATGCCAGGGAGCCTGGCTTCAGCCAAAGCTAGCCCAAGTAGACCATTGGGGCCCGTAATCGTGGCAGGGGCCCGGCTGTGTCCGCAGGGGCCCGCAACTTGGGATTGGGGGCTCGTCGGGTCATTGGGGGGGCTTCTCTGAGCATTGGGGGCTCGAGCCCCCAAATACATGGAAACTTGCGCCCCTGGTTTAAAGTCATCTCTGAAAATGATTTGTCAACGTGCTCCCATGCAGTCTCGAACTCGCGACCTATTGCGTGGTATGCGCATAGGCGGATCCAGGATTGCCGATCGGGGGCACCTTCCCGGGGGGCGCCATCCGGACCGGGGGGCGCCATCCGGACCAGGCGGGCGCCACTTATGACCGGCAAAAGCTATCAGGTGGGCGCCAAATCCTATCAAGGTGGGCGCCGACTTTCGCATCCTGGGGGGGTGGGAAGCGACACATTTCAGGGGGCGCCATCGACCTTTCAGGGGGCGCCGAGGGTTGATCGGAGGGGCACGTGCCCCCCTTGCCCCCTGGATCCGGCTATGGGTATGCGAGCACTCTAGGGTATGCGAGCCTATGGGTATGCGAGTTGCGCTACGGTGACGATTGCGCGGCCGCCCGCTGGGGAGGGAGGGGTCGATGGCGGCGCGAAATCGTGTCAGCTTTTGCTCTCCCGTGGGAAGCTTTTTGTGGGCATTGTAAAACCAACTCCGAAACCCAGAAGGAAATTGATGATTTTTTTTCAAATGATATGAATTTTTGACTACCCAAATCTGCTATCTGGAGACCTTCCAAAATGAACAGGTCAATGGGACAGAGGAATTAGCACGCCCGTGCTGCCCTCAACCTGTAAGTAAAGTAATCTTGCGTGCTGCCAACTAACTTCAAGGCCAGTCGTCGCAGAGTCGTCGTTGATCGGTGGGACGGGTCAGCTGTCGTCCAGAAACTGAAATGTCTAAACCCTAAAAATCCCCAAAAAAGGTTACATCAAAATAAGCCTAAAGAAAAAAAGCGTGTCATAGGTAAATGCAACGGTTTGGTCTTAGGCCATCGTCAGGCGAGGGGTGCAAGGTGGAGGTGGCCAGAGGCTTGAGGTAAACTTTTCCAAATACCGATTGACTGGATGGAGGCCTAAGGTAAACTTTTGGTCGTAACAAAAGAGTGCTGGCAATCTTAATACCCTCTTACCGAAGAAGCAAGGGCGCATCGTGTGTGGTGTGTGTTTATACGTCTGTGAGCATGCGTTTGTGTGGGTGCCTGCCTGCCTGTGTATGTCGAGTTTACTGCAAGAGTCGCCAGGAGGATGTTTGGGTGTTGACTCAACACCTACCTACTCTCAATGCTGTTGAGAGTAGGTCTGTATTGCTGGATGAGGAATGATTCTGTGATTTTTCTGTTTGGACCATCCCTGGCATATTTGAGAAATTTTATGCTTAGGTTGTCTACTGTCAGCTCCTCATTCAGATGCATGGTTGATCTGTGTTGTCCGAAAGGTGTTTCTTGCCCCTTATTTCTAATGTCACCTAAGTGTTAGTTAAATCTGAGTCTAATGGCCCTCTCGTTCTCACCAATATTAAATGACTTGCCTGGTTTGCAAAGCTTACAATCCATCCTATAAATTATATTTATTGCATGACACTTCCCATGGATACCTGCATGACAGGCAGAGCAGAAACGATCTTCCCCAGGGCACTGCACTGGCTCCAGCGCCGATCTGACCAAAAGATCCTTCAATTTCTCCATGCCACCCGCATGGAAAGGCCAGAATTTCGAATGGCCTGCTTGACCTGTTCACTGAGAGCGTCATCAACAAAAGGTAGAACCAGAGGAGCATTGTTTCCCCGGTTTTGTGGCCTGGGGCGTGGATTTAGGGCTTCAACCCGCAGCTTTTTTAGGAGATGGTTTGGGTGTACCTCAGGTTTGGCAATAACTTATAGGCAGACACAAGGCATTGCTATGGGAAGCAGAATAGCTCCCCCACTGGCCATCATCTTCATGAACTGGCTGAAACTCTGATTTTAGCTAGCCCATGTGATCAGCCAGTGATCAGCCGGCAAGGTGAACCAACCGACTTAGCAAGTCAAACTAGCACAGAGTGAAAGATAAATAGCCCCTCTTGGACATGAAATGGTCAGAATTAGGCTACAATATATGGTTGAATATTTATAAATAATTTTGTCTGTTTTTGGGACATTCCGGGCAAAATTGAAAACTTTGAGCTCGATTCACAACCCATAGAAATTATTTGATTTTGCTGATTTTGGTGTCAATGGACTCAGAATGATCCAAATAATGGGAAAAGTCACCCCCACCTTTAAATTTCAAAACTTCATCAAATATGCGCCACCCTAATGTACACCGAGAGTTAGGAAGGGATTTTAGGGCCTCGGGAAGCTGCTCTACTAGTATCTATATACCGTGCTCTATTGGTACCATACAAATTTATTGTACACACATTGCAATCGACAGCACACATCGGAATGTAAGTGAGGGAGAGCCCCACATTCAAGGGAGGCGGAACGTGTACGACGCTGATCGGGTGGAGCTTTGGTTAATCGAGCGCAAACATGACTCAGCGGAAAAGCGTACGTCCGAAACCCAACGAGTTTTCTTCTATTTTTTTACTGCGCCACACACCCAGCCAGCAGAGAGCAATGCGCCAGAGCACCCCCGAGACAGAACCCGAACACTCGTGCGGTCGCTGACAACAGAATAAAAGCGTTATGTTTTAGGAGTGGGCAAGGTGATGTACGATTTAGTTAGTGGAGGTGGGCCGCGTCCGTGACCGCCCGTTCAGCGCGAGGTCTCTTAACCCTTGCCCCGGTGGCGGGTACGAGTCACCTTCGCCCTGGTGGGGGGGCTAAAAAGACCCCCACGATCTCAAAAACTAAGAGAGCTAGAAAAAGCGCAAAACGGCAATCGAAAGCTCTTCGAAAATGATATCGAAAAGACTTCGGTCATTTTTCTTGTCAGGTCAATATTAAGGTCACCAGAGGTCAAAACAGGTCAAAATCGCTAATATGAGGTGTACTAAGAAAACCTCATATATCTGAGAAACTATGATAGCTAGAAACATTTCTCTAACACCATTCGAAAGCTCTTGAGATGTGCTTTCATTACAGTGGCATTCATTTTCGTGTCAGGTCAAAGGCTAGGGAGCTACAGGTCACTAAATATTGGGCATATTCTTGGGCATGTCCATAGCCCCCCATGCATAAGGGCGTTTACTTTTTCGCTAATAGCTTCCAAACCAAACAAAATACAGCCATAGTTTATGCACCATTGCAATCCTCTCGTCAATACGAATCGAATGATATATGATATTGCTATGCCAGGTCAAATTTAAGAATTTGACCTGATCCAGGTCAACGGTCTGACCCAACTTGACCTGGTATAGTCATGATGTATATCATTTGACTTCCAGTGACTATATAAACACTTCGGTGACAAAATAAAAGCTCTATCTTAGTTTATTCAAAATTTATAGAGAAAAACACCAAAAATGCTTATTTGACCTAAGGTGACCTTTTAAAGGTCACAAATCAAAAATTTTGGCATCAGCTTCAGAAATGGGCTAAGAGCAAGTCGCCACCGATGTTTGAAGTTGATTCCATCCATACTTTTTGAGAAAATCTCATTTCGTGATTTTCCCATGTATTGACAATGGGGAGGTCATGCTCTGCACATGATCTTAGGTCACCAATATCAAAAATCCCGGAACAAATGTTGTAGCTCCTGGTGAGCCCAATATGTGGTATGAGTTTCAACTTGATCGATGAACCCTTCTTTTAGTTATGCGGTCCTAAGTATTTTTTGAGGTGAGGTCACTTCACCTGGCCTGGTGACCTGACCTGATATGACCTTGAGCTTAAATTTTCAGGAAAGATGTAAAAATGATGAAGGAACAGCTAGACCAAGTTTGGCGGCGCTGCGCGCCGCCGTTTTTTGGTCACTTCGGAAAAACCCGAGGGGGGTCTAAAAGACCCCCCACCCGGGCGAAGGTTAAACAGTTACGCCCAGGAGGGCACGGACGCGGACCCGAGCGTGTGTATGTGAGTGGGCAGACTGGTGAAGGGGCGTGACGCTAACATAAATAGTGTAGGTGATCAAAACGCGTTAGTGAGGCTCAGACCAGAACGTGTTAATGCGTGTGAAGGAGCGCGGCACTGACACAAATTGTGCAGATGACCAAGATAAGTGACAGACCAAAAGTAAGGGTGGGATGGACAACGGTGGACGCGATGCACCAAGTCATCGACGTGGGTGATATAATACCTCTTAGGTCACCTATAATACCGCTCCCGACACGGAGCTTGGGACACGTTAACATCGTAGAATGTAGTGCACGAGAGATACCATGGGCCCAACGAAGGGCCTCAAGCGGAAGTGCCAGCATCGGCCACATCACACCCACATCACATCACACATCACACCCATCCACAACCAACAACAAACACCTCGCTCGTTTGAAATTTCGGTCCCTGTTCGACAGTGTCCCAAAACCTGGGGTGCTGGGTGCACAACGACACCCAGTCAATCAGAATTTTCCACTCACTTTTATATTTATTTTGCTGAATTTTCCACTCACTTCCAACGATATTTACTACTATCGAATTTTACTCAACAATATTTACTACAAAGCCCAGTTCCATTGCCTCCTCTACCAAAGTTCACTGGAAAAAGAGAGCAGCAGAATCGACTAGAAGATCGCCAAATTAACTCGGCTCTTATGTGCTTCTTTCGCTTTTCTGAAAGAGAATCTGGCGATTTATATTTTTCTGGTCAATTATACCTGGCATCCTTATCTCCACCGATTTCAGTGGAGCAACAGAATCGAAATTCTGGCGCGGGCAAGACGCACAGTGCCCCCCTGCCCCACCGGAGAAAGTTACAATGGGTGAACACCGCCACTAAATTCGACCACTCGCAAAATTGGTGAGTGGAAAATTAGACACCCTGGCCTTGTGTTGCCAAAAAAATGAGCTGACCGCTTTGAAAGATACATTTCTGGAAAGCAGGTTATTTGTGCATATGATTTCTAGGCTTACGTCCTTGAAAAGTTGTTTTTGTATTTTTTGGTACCGAGAATAGTGAAAAACCATTTTTGGTCATCTTGCTGTTAAAAGCAATTATCTTAAAATTTGCATGCTAAGCAGCATATTTTTTGAAATTGTATCGTAGAAAATTAACCATTTATTGCGTACAAAATAATTTTTATCCACATTAGCCCTTCATTGCTGCGTCCACGCCGTGTGACACCCAAATCCACTCACGACACCCTACGACACCCTAGGCATAAATACGCTGATATTTAAGTTGAACTAAAAGTGTCCGGTACTTGAATATATTGAAACTCTACATTTTCATTAAATTATTTTTTTGGGCAACAAGAATGCATCCAGTTACCCTTCAAACATCGGCACTTTTTGTATGGCTTGTCTACGGCGTGGACTAACCAAAACGCCGTCTTTACATCCAGTAAATAAAAGCGGCATCTTTAAGCCTTTTGAAAGGCTGGTTTCGTATTCGCTATTGACAAAACATTGTTAGTCTTCCTCTTGGTGTGCTTTTAGTTGTATAATTTTCTAGTCTATAAGGATTTAGAAAATTAATTTAGAGCAAGTTTTGAAATGCAAATTATGTTGCTCATGCGACCGGCAACTGGATTGCGATATAAATTTAAATTAGTAGTTGCTTCGACGCGGTCGCGACCCGCCGCGGATGGCTGATTGTAGACGAAAAGAAAAACAACAGAAAGAAGGCTGTAGCTTCGATTAGATTGATAGAAAGCTGCATATTCATATGAAGGTGAGTATAATGTGAAGAGGAGCAGGGGAATTGACAGGTAAAGAAAAGAAACTTTTAGCGAGAGTCTGGAAGAGTTTATTGCCATGATAGAAAGTTTGTAGTTTCGTCTGGGTTAGTTAAGTGTAAACCAAAGCTCTACTGGGCCCTAGCATAGGTGTATGCGAGGTGCAGTGCAGGAGTGGCCTTCAAAATTCCGATAACTATAGGTATAGGTATAGGAGGGGTGTTGTCCCGGACAGAAAAACTATACAGTGTATGCTTAGATAATTAATTTTGCCACTAAGTATTGCATTAAAAAAATCTTCATTTTCACCACCTGCCGGTCTCGGAGGCCCCCTCTGCAGAGTTGGTCTAAGGGGGCCCTTTAGAGCTGGTCGTGTGGGAGAGGAGAGGGGCACAAGAGCTGGTCTAGGGAAGCCCCCAAGAGTTGATCTCCATCCCACAAATGTTAGTCTTGGTGGCTCCCATAGTTCTTTCCCCGAAGGTTGGTCTCAGAGGCCCCCCAAAGTTTTTTATTTGTGGCAATTCACCAATTCCTTAAAAAATAATTGGAGACTGCATCAGGGGGTTTCGGTTGGTAAAGATTTACCTGCTTAACACAAATTTTTCACATGGTAATAGTCAAACAATGCTGCTTGGGGACGATTTAAAATATTTACCTTGAGAAAATTAAATGAAATATCCATCCTTCAGTTCAAACAAGGGCTCTGAGAGTTAACCACCTGAGTACCTAAATTGGAAAATTTTTACTCTGCCATACATTTTGAGAGGAATTTTCCACTCACTCGCCATACATTTCGAGCTGAATTTTCCACTCGACACCCTAGTGCAAAACCTATTTTGGGTCACTGCTGTTCGACCCATGCGACCACCGCCATCGACCCGCCACCGTCCCCGGGCGCGAGCCGACCGACCACCACTCGAAAACGGAACCCGGGATCCTGCACCAGTCCCCACGCGATGATCCCGTCGATGTGCCGGGCCACCCCGAATTTCAAGCCGACTAGACCACGAGTCCGGTCGCTCAGAGTCGAGCTGCCTGTCAGCTCCGCCACCGACCAGCCAGTCCGATGTACCCCTGTGCTGCGATCGGGACACATGTCTGCCGCTCATATCCGCCAGATGGTCACTGTCATGTACGCCGGATGGTCACTGTCATATCCGCCAGTAACCATCTGGCGTATTGCCCTGATAGGAAGGATTTGGGTTGTGTAGTTGGCTTGCAGTAAGGTTCAACAAGACTAGGATTCATCTTTTCAACTATAGTTTTGGATACTAAAACCTTTTTTACTCTAAACTTGTCACATTAGAAAAATGAACTCTCTTCATTTTCTGATGTCAGTGTTTGTATATGTAGGTAACATGAATGCTGTTTAACTTCCAGCCATCACATGCTTATTGAACATCCATCACATTCAGTTTGAAAATACATTACAAACAGGTCCTGTCACCCCCTGGCCACTACAGGTGCTGCAGGCAACTCAACAAATGGGACCATTAAAGGGGATGTGGCATCTTGGTCGAATCCTGGAACTAAGCGTTTTTTTATAAATTGTGCTTAAGTTGTTCTCAGTTCGACTGTTGGAGTCGGAGTCTCACTAAAGTCATCAAGAGACTTGTCACGGAGACCCCGACCCCACCAACCGAGCGAGCAACTCCCACAATGAAGCGTTTATTTAGAAGCCAAAGTTTAACGTCCCACAAAGCACAGGGACAGCCGCCCCGCTCAGGTCACCCTCTCACCAGTTAATTGCCAGCCGACCTGTACGTCGGGTAGGAGCGTCTCAGGGGAACCGATCCCAAGCCTGGACATGCACTGCCACTGCATGCTTCTGAGCAGCGGGCCGGAGCCCAACGCTCTACCAACTGAGCTACCGGGGCGGGCAAGCAATTAGGCGTGCTTACTTAACGTAATTAGGCGTAATAATGAAACCACTCATGATTTCTCTGAAAAATTTACAATAAGCTCAATGTTTTGATTTTTAAAATACTCCTCTAGGGAAAGACAAACTATCTGCCTGTGGATGATGTCACGATCTGGCAACCACTACCATACTCGAAACGCTTCAAGGGCTTCGATTGGCTGATGATCACCGTGACGTAAGCATATGTAGTCACACCAACAGCCATGACAACTGTGGCCTGCTGCTAAGGGTACATTGCAGGTAGGTTTTAGCTTTTTTCGACGGAAATCTCGAGTTCCAAGACAAATGATATATTGAGTACCGGGTTTTCCGACTTGCTTTACAACTTGGCTATCTCAGTTAGAATCACGTTATGAAGGTGCCATATTCCCTTTAAAGTATCTCTAACTTCCTTGATGGCACCCTATGTACTGTTTGCTAGGTGCAGAATTCCATTGATTAATATACATTGGCAGCAAAATATTTTTGCAATGTAGGCGTTGCATGCGTTCTTTTAAGGAAAAGGAACTTGACTGTTCAGCTAAATGTGATGAACTATTTTCTTCCAGCTCTCATCCTCAAACTTGAAAGTTTGTGTATGCTACTCTGCTAAGCCATGGGCCAAAATGGGGTCCGGATAAACCTGAGGGTGGTGTTTAAACACCCCCCTCCCCCACCGGGCTGAGGGTTAAAGAGTACCCTACCAGGTATTATTGGACGGACAGGTTTTGACCGGGTATGTACATGCGTAATGCTTGTATGTTCGGACTGTTGTCCTCACCTTGGGCGCTAATTTTCACACAGCGCTTCGGTGGGTTACTTCTCTGACTATCTTCTGGTGTTCAAAATTGTAGTAAGAAGTTAGAAATTATTTTCTAGAAGTTGCAGATGTTCATCATCGGTGAAAGAGTACCCAGATGTTCAGACAGAGCCCCATTGAGCTGCAGTGTGGTCTGCTGCCCAAAATTCAGTTGGCCATAGTGGCTTTATCGATTAAAGAGGGCACGGTTGACCAGAGAGAGCCTTTGTGGTGGCAGAGGTCCGTGGAGGTCACAGTGGCGTAGATGACCCTCCTTTTACAGTGTTCCTATGGTCAAAGAAGGTCCTACTTGTCGGAAAATGTAGTACGGGAGGGGCTTAACAGGGCCATATTTGACGTGAAGTTCCACGGCGGGCTACTGAGAATGCTGCGGGCGGGCCCCGCTTTGCGAGGCCTGTTTCCTCAAAAGTCCTCCGATCCCTCGGGGGTGGGGTGGGGGGGGGGCGTTGGCCCCATCACCTGTTCAATGCCTCCTGGTCATTGAGTGGAAAAACAAAAACGGTTGTGATTGTGAATTTCTTTATTCTTTGAGTCTATTAGGCTTAAATACAAGTGCAATTTTGTGAAGCGTAAAAATGACCTCTGAGACCATGTATGCATTGTTTTACAGGATTTTGATGCCAGACGAGCGTGGTACTGGGCTAACTCAATTTCAGAAACATATTTCCTTTTTGCACTAAGATCAGCCCTGCAGGAGTTGGACTCAGGGAAGTTTCAGAACATTGCAGAAATGATGGAAGATGACTCTCCAGTAATATACGGACTCGAATTTCAGGTAGGTGCCGATGCTCATCAGCTTCCCAGGAAAGCTGAGAGCCGGGTGACATCTGCTGTCCCTGTCGCAGGAGGCATGCACCGTCGCGGCGTTATACGGTCCCAGCCCCTCAGTCGGCTCGCCGCTGCCGCGCGTTTATGGCCGCTCCCGTCCCATCGCGCCGCTGTGCATTGGCTACCGCCGTGACCCCAATATTTGTTTTCGTCTTCATTGCGCCTGTTTTACGTGTACTTGTCTGGGTATTTCTACTTTTAATTTAGCCCAGTTAGCGCCTACTGGGGCTAACTGGCCTACTACTTGACTTAGCCTCTGCCTTCAGGGGATCAGGAAGGCCGGGTCCACTGCTGCTGCGTCTGACACGTCAATGGTCACCGCAGACCAGCTTCGCTGCGCGTGTGATACAGCCCCCCCTCCGTCCGTTGTGCGTATCGTCTAATTGTCGTGCTGCTCTTTCATATTGTGTTTCATCTCTTGTGCCAATAAACGTGCAGGGCTTCATAAGTGTGAGTGTGCTTAGAAACACGGCTTTGGACCAGGTGGGAATTTAACTGAGGCTGGAGCTACTATGGTTTTATTTCAAAGCTCTAGACTTATACCAGGTACAAATTTGCAGAACATGTTATATAGTTGTGGAGCTGGGTGGTCCGCTACTTCGCTATTTGCGGACTCTCCAAATGGCAGCGTGTAGCGGTAGCGGCCTTTGCAAGTGTAACCAAACGGTAGTGGAGTAGCGGTAGCGGTTTGCATAACCAAATAGTAGCAGATTAGCGGGTAGCCGACTAAAAATAATTTTAAACCGCTACCGACAGCCAGTTAAGGGGCTGACAGCTAAGGGACTGCTAGAGACAGTCACCCAAAAAACTGTTGAAAGATGGAGATTGAAGGAAATTTGTTTTTTGCTCAGAAAAAGAGATTTAATGAATGTTTTTGTTGTGCGACTTTGTTTGCGTAACTTAAAATAAAACAACTTTTTTAGTTGATATACATATAAGGATTAGTTTGCTTTGAAGTTTATAAACGAATCAATGCAAACATTTTTGGCCAGCGCATTAGCAGTCTTTTCTAAGAAAAAGTAACGACATCGCAGTAGTGGGTACCGGTTTTGTGATTTTGGCAAAGTAGCGCTAGTAGTGGTGGCGGTTTCAGAAAGCCAATGAGGCGGAAGTGGCCCTAGCGGCTGCACAGTTCGATAACGGCGCCAACCAGCTGTGGTTGTTTGTGCATGAAGCCGGGTCGTTAGCCACCCGAGAGGGAGAATATAGGCCACAATCAGCCGTTACACCAAAAACTGAGCAACTAAGCTACGCACCGAGGACAGAAGTTATTCGTTGCGTAGATAATCTCTTCATTTATGTCTCCACATTTGATATATTTAAGTATACTTCGGTGTGGCTGCCAAACAACCATGTAGTCATTCCAGCCTCAACTGCAAGTGTCACTTATGCTGATACTTGTAATGCTGGCAGATCCGAATGGGGCGTTATTTTCTACGTAACCCCTTGATTTTGCCAATGTTACCCCTTCCCCTGCCTCCAACAACCGATGGAGATCCATCTCTGAATGTTGGCCTGACTGGCGACTGTCCGGCTGTCATGGCCCAGGGTGGCACTAACGACCCCTGTGCCGGCAGTCAATACCCAGGGCGGCACTAACGATCCCTGTGACGGCAGTCATGGCCCAGGGTGGCACTAACGACCCCTGTGCCGGCACTCACGGCCCAGGGCGGCACTAACGACCCCTGTGCCGGCAGTCAATACCCAGGGCGGCACTAACGATCCCTGTGACGGCAGTCATGGCCCAGGGTGGCACTAACGACCCCTGTGCCGGCACTCACGGCCCAGGGCGGCACTAACGACCCCTGTGCCGGCAGTCAATACCCAGGGCGGCACTAACGATCCCTGTGACGGCAGTCATGGCCCAGGGTGGCACTAACGACCCCTGTGCCGGCACTCACGGCCCAGGGCGGCACTAACGACCCCTGTGCCGGCAGTCAATACCCAGGGCGGCACTAACGATCCCTGTGACGGCAGTCATGGCCCAGGGTGGCAGTAACGATCCCTGTGACGGCAGTCACGGCCCAGGGCGGCACTAACGACCCCTGTGCCGGCAGTCACGGGCTCTGGCAGCGGTCCAGGGCGGCATCGACGACATCATGTTCATGGTGGGCACGCAGTCGCTCAAGTACGACAACCAGATCCACCTGCTGCAGATCGATGAGGACTCCGGGGCCCTCAACAAACAGGTGTGCAACGTATGCAGGTCTAAGTGTTTCAGATCTGGATACATTCTCTTTAACTTCTGACCTTACGTGGTGAAGGTTTGATAAAGTCCTGTGTCACTAGGCGCTCGCAGTATCAGTTTTGACCTGGCAGCCGCCTTTGCTGACCTCGCGGTACCCCGTCAGGTGTTCCCGCACGCCAGCGGTGAGGTCTGGCACCACTGACCCCACGGTACCCTGCTAGGTGTTCCCGCACGCCAGCGGTGAGGTCTGGCACCACTGGCCCCGCGGTACCCCGTCAGGTGTTCCCGCACGCCAGCGGTGAGGTCTGGCACCACTGACCCCGCGGTACCTCGCCAGGTGTTTCCGCACGCCAGCGGTGAGGTCTGGCACCACTGACCCCGCGGTACCCCGTCAGGTGTTCCCGCACGCCAGCGGTGAGGTCTGGCACCACTGACCCCGCGGTACCCTGCCAGGTGTTCCCGCACGCCAGCGGTGAGGTCTGGCACCACTGACCTCGCGGTACCCCGTCAGGTGTTGCCGCACGCCAGCGGTGAGGTCTGGCACCACTGACCCCGCGGTACCCCGCCAGGTGTTCCCGCACGCCAGCGGTGAGGTCTGGCACCACTGACCCCGCGGTACCCTGCCAGGTGTTCCCGCACGCCAGCGGTGAGGTCTGGCACCTGTCTTGCTCCCCGGCGGACCGCCATCTCTTCACTTCCTGCTACAGCCTCCGCCGGGACGCCGGCTGCCGCCTTACTGCCTCCGTCTGGACGCTGCCTCCCGACGACCAGACGGCCGATGACGTCACCTCAGCACCGTCCACGCTTCGGGAGCTGGTGCAGCTGCAGGCGCAGGTCAGCGTGTGACGTAATGGTGACGTCACCTCAGCGTTATTATAGATGTTCAGTGCGCGCAGCACGGTGCGCACGTGCCGGGCTCTCCTCCTCGCCCATAGCCCATTGCTCACCTGTTCCTGCGTCTCGAGGGTGTCTTGTGGGTTTGCGAAGTTTTCGATTGATGGTAAGCGTGAATGCGAAATAGTGCTGATAGTGACCTAAGTAATTCGGAGTTGAAGCATTAACCAACCGGTGAACGAAGAGAATTAGGGTGAGGTCAGAGATTATCGTATCGCTATGGCCTTACCAGTGCGACCCCAGCGTCCAGTGGTGGTGCTTGTGCGCTCACTTATCCTACTGCACTTGTTGCATGTTGTTATTCGGGCCTCCATACCTGCAACGAGACCGTGGCCTCATCAAACCTTGAGGCAGAGGGCCTCAGCTGTGAGCACTCCACCACTCTACCCAACTGGCGCCAGGTCCAGCGCGCCGGCCGAGCCAGTTCCGCCAGCTCAGCGGTCAGCCACGCCCCCACCACGGCGCACTCGCAGAGACGGATCCAGCCATCGCGGCCGGCGGGGAGGCGTCAATTGGCGACGTCATGGTGAGACAGCGGACCAGGACCTACTTATTGGACATCTCAACATTCAATCGCTTCGAGGACATCTTCCAGAACTTCGAAACGACATCAGCCAAACCTATGGATTCGACTTGCTGTATCTAAATGAAACCTGGCTGTCACCGGAAATTTCTGATCGCCTACTTCAAATTGAAGGGTACAAAATTCTACGAAGAGATCGACCCACCAACTTGAAACTTCCGAAGGGGAAAGGCGGTGTCGCCGTATATGCCAACGACTCCCTACAGTGCGAACTGCTACCGACTCCGCGCACAGCAGTCCACGGCAGCAATCTCGAAGCTATTTGGACAACCGTCAAAGTAAGCAACAGTGTGAAGTACATAGTTTGTTCTGTTTACCGAGTGCCAAACAATACTCTTAATCAGCTGACAAAGGATTTAGACGATTTTGAGTCACAACTTCAGATCATGTTTGGGAAATATGTTGATTTCAAGTTTGTCCTCACCGGTGATTTTAACCACTGCTTGCGTAAGGAACAGCGTGAGTGTAGGCCTCAGTTGCGACAGTTATTTGAAAATTACGGATTCAGCATTGTTAATACAACTCGTAATACTTACCGACCAGCTGGTACCATTCTTGATGTTATTGCCACAAACTGTCCTGAACGTGTCCGTCGGAGCGGCGTAACCAGGTGTCATTTAGGTGGGCCGCATGACTTTACGCGCATTGTACTGCGCGGCCCCGACGCACAGACGCGACAAGTAGCTTGCAGGCAAAAGAAACGATGTTTAGCGCGCGTAGATGTTGATGACTTTCAGGTACGGATTTCCTTGATCGACTGGTCGCCTATGCTGATGTGTGCATCGCCTGATATTAAGTGGCAAATCTTTAAAAGAGCCTTTTTGCTTCAGTTGGATTGTGTTGCCCCCTCCGCTCTGTCCCGGCTCGTAAGCCGGTCGTGTTGCCACTCCACACCATACACGGCAGATCATTCACCAGAGGCAACTTGCACTGGTCGGGGATCTCGTCTAGAGTATAAACAATTAAACCGTTTAAGTAAATCTGCCATTCGGCGTGACTCGCGCGAATTTTTCCAACGCGAAATTTTAAGAAAAGGTCGTGCTCGATTCTGGCAAATCTTGAAACCCGTTCTGGGCAAAAAACAAACGGCCTCTATACTTCTCGACGTGACACCAGATGTACTCAACGATTATTACGTTTCGGTAGGACCAACCACTGCTGCTTCCTTACCCGCCCCGACGATCCCCGTCCCAGTGCGACTGCCTCGCGTCACCACATCCAGTTTCACCGTCCAGCCCATCGACATACAAACCCTACACGCCACTATACTCAGCATGAAGCCGTCCAACAACGCCGGAGGTGATGGGCTCAGCATGGCTATGTTCACTAAATTCTTTTCTTCAATTGGATTTCTCCTTCTAGATATCATTAATTCTAGTCTTCTCACTGGCCAAGTCCCAGCAGAGTGGAAACACGCACTGATAACCCCAATTCCAAAAGCAAATCACCAGCGAGCCCGGCCGATACGCGACCCATTACAATTTTGCCCCCACCCATGAAACTTGTCGAAAAAGTAGTCCAAATTCAACTTGTAAACTACCTCGAAAACACTCATTTGCTGTCCGATTCTCAGCACGTTTACCGACGAAATTTTTCTACAGAGTCTGCTTTAAACGTGATCACTGACCGCGTCTATCGTGCCATGGACCAAGGTGAAATCAGTATTCTTGTTCTATTGGATCTGTCGAAAATGTTTGATGTGGTTCCCCACCACATCCTACTGCAGAAAATGACACTCTGCGGCATAGACACAGTCTGGTTTCAAAGTTATTCGCAAGGCCATACTCAACAAGTTCAGATAAAATTCCCTCGTGACGGCACAATCATCAGATCTGGCTAAAAATAACGATATTGGAATTTTTCAAGGTGGAAGTCTCTCTTGTATACTCTGCATTCTCTTCACTAACGACCTCTCTCTTCACGTGGAAGACGACGTGACGATCACTCAGTTCGCTGACGACACTTCCGTTCTCATAACAGGCAAAAAACAAGACTTACAACATCTTATTCAACGCATGGAAGCCATACTAAATTCCCTTCATCAATGGTTTTGTGCAAATGGCATGAAAGTAAACACGTCTAAAACACAGATGATGGTCCTGGGCACTAAAGCAATGCTGCGGAATTTTCCTACTGTTAGCCTCAAATTCGGAAATTCAACCATCATCGACTCGAAATTCGTGAAAAGTCTCGGCGTTCTGCTTGATCGCCACCTTGACTTCGAACAGCACGTAAATTCAGTCACTAACAAAACCACGGGCCTTCTTATCGCGCTCACCCACATCCGCCATGTCGTGCCAGCTCAGCTCATGCCCCAAATTATTCACTCTCTAGTGCTTTCCATCGTTCGATACTGCCTCTGTGTTTACGGCTCTTGCAGCAACAGTCAGGTGCACAAAATTCAAAAATAATCAATTTCTGTGCCAGAGTCGTCAGCGGGAGCCGAAAGCGAGACCACATTTCCGACGTTGTTGAACGACTCAAGTGGCTGGACGCCAAACACCTCATCCAGTATCACACTGCACGTTCCGTACACAAAATCATATACACTCGCACACCACCACAAATAGTACACACAATAGGTCCTCCACGCAGCACAATACACAGCCACGCAACGCGCCGGTCAGCGGAGCTGTCCCTGCCGCGAATCCGCACGGAGGCAGGCCGACGTCGGCTTGCGTACCGGGGGCAGCTCTGCTGAACGAGCTGGACATCGGAGGAGACATGCCGTTCAAACCCACTTTGAGGGCCCTGCTAATAGAGAGGCAGTGGGGAGGCTTTCGTCAGCGCTAGTTTTATGTATGTTGTGCGCGGTTCGTGTGCCTGTGTGTGATCTGATCTTATTTTTATGGTATGCTTTTTGTCCTTAACTTTTATCGTTAGTTTTACCTACCAGTCTTACCATATGACGTGGAAACGTGAAAAACCACCTACTTGTTTTACCAATGTGTGGACGTTTCCAAATACATTCTGATTCTGATTCTGATTCTGGCCGTTTTCCGTGTTCTCGGAGGATATCAGCTGACGGTGTCACGTGTTCTCAGAAAGATATCAGCTGTCGGTGTCACGTGTTCTCAGGAGGACATCAGCTGACGGTGTCACGTGTTCTCAGGACATCAGCTGACGGTGTCACGTGTTCTCAGAAGGACATTAGCTGTCAGTGTCACGTGTTCTCAGGAGGACATCAGCTGATGGTGTCACGTGTTCTCAGGAGGACATCAGCTGTCGGTGTCACGTGTTCTCAGGAGGACATCAGCTGTCGGTGTCACGTGTTCTCAGGAGGACATCAGCTGTCGGTGTCACGTGTTGTCAGGAGGACATCAGCTGTCGGTGTTACGTGTTGTCAGGAGGACATCAGCTGTCGGTGTTACGTGTTGTCAGGAGGACATCAGCTGTCGGTGGCACGTGTTGTCAGGAGGACATCAGCTGTCGGTGGCACGTGTTCTCAGGAAGACATCAGCTGTCGGTGTCACGTGTTCTCAGGAGGACATTAGCTGTCGGTGTCACGTGTTCTCAGAAAGATATCAGCTGTCGGTGTCACGTGTTCTCAGGAGGACATCAGCTGTCGGTGGCACGTGTTATCAGGAGGACATCAGCTGACAGTGTCACGTGTTCTCAGGAGGACATCAGCTGTCGGTGTCACGTGTTCTCAGGAGGACATCAGCTGTCGGTGTCACGTGTTCTCAGGAAGACATTAGCTGTCGGTGGCACGTGTTGTCAGGAGGACATCAGCTGTCGGTGTCACGTGTTCTCAGGAAGACATCAGCTGTCGGTGTTACGTGTTGTCAGGAGGACATCAGCTGACAGTGTCACGTGTTCTCAGGAGGACATCAGCTATCGGTGTCACGTGTTCTCAGGAGGACATCAGCTGTCGGTGTCACGTGTTCTCAGGAGGACATCAGCTGTCGGTGTTACGTGTTCTCAGGAGGACATAAGCTGACGGTGTCACGTGTTCTCAGGAGGACATCAGCTGTCGGTGTTACGTGTTCTCAGGAGGACACCAGCTGTCGGTGTCACGTGTTCTCAGGAGGACATCAGCTGACGGTGTCACGTGTTCTCAGGAGGACATCAGCTGACGGTGTCACGTGTTCTCAGGAGGGCATCAGCTGTCGGTGTTTCGTGTTGTCAGGAGGACATAAGCTGACGGTGTCACGTGTTCTCAGGAGGACATCAGCTGTCGGTGTCACGTGTTCTCAGGAGGACATCAGCTGTCGGTGTTACGTGTTGTCAGGAGGACACCAGCTGTCGGTGTCACGTGTTCTCAGGAGGACATCAGCTGACGGTGTCACGTGTTCTCAGGAGGGCATCAGCTGTCGGTGTTTCGTGTTGTCAGGAGGACATCAGCTGTCGGTGTCACGTGTTCTCAGGAGGACATCAGCAGCGTGCAGTGGCAGCTGATTGACGGCAGTCAGCTGGCCGGAGTCGGCGAGCATCAGCTGATTGTGTGGGACCTGGACGCCGCCCGCTCCTCAGCTGCGGTGAGCAAGGCTTGACTGCGGCTGTGGTGTTCATCACGGCTGGGGGTTTCCACTCGGTCCGGGAGGTTCTTGCATGGGTTAACACTAATACGGTAGTTCAAACTCTATACAGACCCCAGGGGATACCCAGAATCCAGGCCGGACACGCCTCCCGAATCTCCACCTATGGTGTTCATTGAAGTTGCAGAACTTGAAAAAATAAAAATTGATGGGTGGACGGCTTTGATATTGTGATTTGGTTAATTTCTAATGTGTTTGAAATTTTTTAGCGAAATTGTTAAATCTCTAAGATCCGCGCAAAATAAGCAAAAATTCTGAGTTTGATTGGAAAAAATGTGAGTCAACTTCTCACCAGTGAGAAAAAATGGTCATATACCACCTGTTTCGAATCCTCTCAATGAGAGAAATAGAATGGCACTAACATTATCTCTGTAGCACAGTCAGAGCTGGAGAAAATCTGATTCAGAACTTCCACAATCTGCCAAGTTTCCGTCATACCAGCGGCGAGGGTATGGTGTGATACTCTCGTAGGACCCTCGTAAAATACGAAACCATTCAACAAACAACATGCAATGCAAAGGTACTGGCCCGGCGTGATTCCTCGCGGGACAAGCTGTAATTATCGGGATTGACGGGCGGGTCAGTTGACCCCAATACTGCTGCCACAAGTGATGCGGCTTGATTATTTGACATTCGAAACCGATCAGCTACTTGGGACATGTATTACATGCATACGAAATGCCTGGATGCGCCGTGAAATTGTGAGATCTTTGGACTCTGTTGGACCATGGCGTGCTTTTTGTTCTCCATAATTTAATACCAAGCTTGACGATAGGAATTTCCAGGATTCATCCTGGTGTGAGCTCTAGTGTTCCTATCTTTCCTCCAGTCGGCCCTGGATATTGGAGGTGCAACACTCCGGTCTTCTCTTGATATATGACGTACTCTTTGTGCACCGAAGACCTTACTGTGGCTGCTCACGGCGCTTATTCGTGCTCCTCGCTGGTGTTCATAAAATATAATGTCTTCATCTTAACCTTTCTTGGTGAGTAGTCTGGCGTGCTTTATATTCCTGGCAGCTGAAGCGCCCTAAAACACCAGCACACATCCACTGGTGAGAAATCGGTTCGCCATTCTTATAGCATCAGGTGCGCAAATGTCTTAGAGGCTATCGAGAAGACTGGGCAAGCCCTCTCTTGACCTTTAATTGATGTCAGCATCCCTGCTTCAGAATTCTAGAGTGTCCGCCATTCACGCCAAAGTTGTTCCAGTTGTTCCAGTCTTCACACGAGCCACTTCCTATATGTAAGAATGTTTTAAGCGGCATCGTTAACACGCGCGGTGGAGGAAAGTCCTAAAGTGCTCCCCCTGAGATATAAAAATCAAGAGGGTTAGAAAACGCCCGTTTAGGGGGCCGATGGTGATTTACGTAATAGTCAAGTTCCATTGATTTAGGTCAGTATCTTCAAGGTCAAACGAGGTAGTAACGGTGAAATCTGGGCCGTGCTGGAGACCTATTTGGAAATGCCGTGATTATGTGGAAAGAAGCCGTGAATACACCAAAAGCGGACTAAGGTCATAGAGGAAGGTTCCACACAATATTCTCCAAAAGCTTGAGGCCAGGGTCATTCACATTCACTGACCTATGACGTAATAATTTGACATATTCCCACTAATTTACAATATGACTGGCACCATAGCAGCCTTTGGGCGGGAAATAAGGGTTACACCTTTAAAGGGAATGTGGCACCTTCACAACGTGATTTTAACTGAGATAGCCAAGTTGTAAAGCAGGTCGGAAAACCCGCTACTCCATATTTCATTTGTCTTGGAACTCGATATTTCCGTAGAAAAAAGCTAAAACCTACCTGACACCAGCCCCCTCAGCCCCCCGTTGCCGGCGGCCATTGTTGTGAGCTACTGGTGTGATGACATATGCTGACGTCACGATGAGCATCAGCCAATCGAAGCCCTTGAAGCGTTTCAAGTATGGTAGTGGTTGCCAGATCGTGACATCATCCACAGGCTGATATTTATTTATTTTTCTAGAGGAGTATTTTTAAAAACCAAATATTGAGCTTATTGGGCATTTTTCAGAGAAGTCGCGAGTGGTTTCATTATTTTTGACTAAAAGTACGCCTAATAACACTAAATTCCAGGATTCGACCAAGGTGCCACATTCCCTTCAAACATACGTTTTGCCTAAACCTGTGGCCTTGACCTTGACACAGTAGCCTTAACTAAGAAGTCATAGCATAACATACGGCATACTGGTTAATGTCATCTGACTGGAACACTAGGGTCAATGATTTTGACCTGTGACCTTGACCAACATGTGGGATGACCTTGACATATAACCTGATTATATGACGTTAATACGCCACTAATGCAGTGCAGGGGAACTGGTGCGATTGCGACGGTCTCAAAATATGGGTCCCATTTCGAAAGCTTATAAGTCTAAAATTATTGACTGATTTTCACGATTATTTCACTAATCAACGTTCTCATGAATTCTGTCAAATGTAGCCGAGTAGCGTTTTCCGGCGGCGAACAGTTCTCCACCTCGGAAAAATGGGGGGGGCAATTTAGGACCCCCTCCATTGCGCGTGTCAATATTGGTGCCAACGTTGTCAGCTTTCTATATTTTCATCTCCTCTCTTCAGTGGTCTGAGCAGGTGGCATGAACTGCCCTCTTCCCTCCCTCGGGGGTCGGCCTAAGTTACAGTGCCCTCCCCTCCCGTCGGAAGTCGGCGCGAGTTGCACTGACTGGTCGAGAGCTGTGAACGTCCTCCGATCAGGAGCGCTGCTTGTGTTCCCAGGAGTCGGCGCGAGTTACACTGACTGCTCGAGAGCTGTGAACGTCCTCCGATCAGGAGCGCTGATGTGTTCCCGGAGTCGGCGCGAGTTGCACTGACTGGTCGAGGATGTGAACGTCCTCCGATAGGAGCGCTGCATTGTTCCAGTCGGCGCAAGTTGCACTGACTGGTCGAGAGCTGTGAACGTCCTCCGATCAGGAGCGCTGCATGTGTTCCCAGGAGTCGGCGCGAGTTGCACTGACTGGTCGAGAGCTGTGAACGTCCTCCGATCAGGAGCGCTGCTTGTGTTCCCAGGAGTCGGCGCGAGTTGCACTGACTGGTCGAGAGCTGTGAACGTCCTCCGATCAGGAGCGCTGCTTGTGTTCCCAGGAGTCGGCGCGGGTGGCCTGTCCTGGTCGGTCCCAGTCCCGCCTCACCTGTGCCCGCTGGAACCCGCACCAGTGCTGCAGCCAGCTGGTGACCGCCTGCGACCAGCACGTGCGCGGCTACGACCTCAGGTCGGCTCGCCAGGCCTGGACGCTCGACAACGCTGACGCCCAGCTGGTCAGGTGAGCGGCTAGCGAAGCCGGAGCGCACACTGATATTGCATCGCTGGCTTCACAATCGATAATTGCTGATGCCGTTATCAAATCGCACTAATCGATAAACTCTTGGAATTTACGGTAAAGCATCGATACTGAAAATCAATGAAACCTTTTCCACGAACTAATAGTATTCTTTAAAATCTACTCAACCCAATGTTTGTCGAGCTGTTTGAGCCTCTCTTTGAACCACAACATCGACTTCCACTGACAGCGTCGTCGGCTGCCACCAGGGATATGGACTTTAACCCGAATAAGCAGTACTACCTGGCCACCTGCGGCGACGACTGTCGGGTCAAGTTCTGGGACATTCGGAAGCCGAACACCCTGTTGCACACCATCACTGAACACTCTCACTGGTCAGTCGACTCACCAGTGACAGTGGCAGCCGAGCCATGTCCGAGTTGGATTCGGTCGCTGCTCGGACAGACTGGGAGTGCTCGGACATGGCTGGTCATCGACTGCGCTCTTCACAGCGATGTCATTTTGTTTCGTGGTGCTTGCCCCGTGCGCTTAATTGCCAGACATTGGTTGCAATGTATCAGATCCGGAATTCCCTTAGCCGGGGCTTTATTGTGGGGTAATCGGGGCGTAAGTTATCGCTAAGCAAGTAAAGCAGACCACCCACATTGAAGGTTATGATTGTGTGTGGTGACGTCACTCGTCGCCGCCAGGAAGTCAGGGGCGGGGTTCCAGTGGTGACGTCACTCGTCGCCGCCAGGGTGTGGGCGGTGCGGTATAACCAGTTCCACGACCAGCTGGTGCTGACCTCGTCCTCGGATTGGCGGGTCCTGCTGACGTCAGTGGCCTCCCTCAGCTCAGAACCTTACGGCCACCTGCTGGAGGAGGAGGGAGACCCAGCCACCCCTGCCAGGTACCGCGCGTGCGTGGCAGCCTTGGCGACAATAATCGGCTGATAAAGAAGAGCTTGTAGCCGTCAGCTTAAGTATATACTTTTCCACTGTTTAATTCAGGATCTAATGAAACGATAAGATAAAATGATTAGTTAATTGCATACCATTGAATTCAAATGAAGTCACCGCGTTGCGAAAGAACGTTACTATTGTTTGAAGCGCTTTTTATTAGAACGAATTCGCGCGCACCTGAAAATCTCACAACTAGGGTTTGCCGCCGGACTGTAACGCCGCTGGGCTGTAACGCCTTTAGGCTGTAACGCCTCTGGACTGTAACGCCTCTGGACTGTAACGCCTTTGGGCTGTAACGCCTTTGGGCTGTAACGCTGCGGTGAGCTGTGCGATGTGTTCAGATGCTGTATCAGTGTTCAGCTAGTGCATCCGCGGCGATGTCGGCAGGTCGCAGCTGGGGGACGGCCAGCTGTGCTGCTGTGAGGAGCACGAGGACTCGGTGTACGCGGCCGAGTGGTCCTCCGCCGACCCCTGGACCTTCGCCTCGCTCAGCTACGACGGAAGACTGGTGGTGAGCAGGGTTCCGCGTCAGGTCAAGTACAAGATCCTGCTCTGACGCCGCTGGTCTCTGACCTTAGCTGCTCTCAAGGACGCCGCTGTGATGGACTTCTGCTGTCAGTGACCTCCTCTGTCAGGGAGCTCTGTTGTCATGTAGCTCTGCTGTCAGGGACACCGCTGTGGGGGAGTTCTGCTGTCAGGGACGCCGCTGTGGGGGAGCGCTGCTGTCAGGGAGCTCTGTTGTGAGGGACGCTGCTGTCAGGGAACTCTGCTGTCAGCGAGTTCTGCTGTCCGGGACTATGGGTCGGAGTTCTGCTGTCGGACGCCGCTGATGGACCTCGTGATTCTGTCAGGGAGCTCTGCTATCAGGGAGCTCTGCTGTGAGTGAGTTCTGCTGTCAGGGACGCTGCTGTGAGGGAGCGCTGCTGTCAGGGAGCTCTGCTGTCAGGGAGCTCTGTTGTGAGGGACGCTGCTGTCAGGGAACTCTGCTGTCAGCGAGTTCTGCGGTCCGGGACTGTGCTGTCAGGGAGTTCTGCTGTCAGGGACGCTACCGTTAGGGAGTTCTGCTGTCAGGGAGTTTTGACGTCAGGGATTGCTGCTGTCAGGGACGCTGCCGTCAGGGAGCTCTGATGTCAGGGAGCTCTGCTACCAGGGACCATGCAATCACGTAGCTCTGATGTCCGGGACCATGCTGTCCGGGAGCTCTGCTGTCAGGGAGCTCTAATGTCCGGGACCATGCTGTCAGGGAGCTCTACTGTCAGTGAGTTCTGCTGTCTGGGAGCTCTACTGTCAGTGAGTTCTGCTGTCAGGGAGCTCTACTGTCAGTGAGTTCTGCTGTCAGGGAGCTCTGATGGCCGGGACCATGCTGTCAGGGAGCTCTGCTGTCAGGGAGCTCTGCTGTCAGGGAGCTCTGCTACCAGGGACCATGCAATCACGTAGCTCTGATGTCCGGGACCATGCTGTCCGGGAGCTCTGCTGTCAGTGAGCTCTGCTGTCAGGGAGCTTTGCTGTCAGGGAGCTCTGCTGTCAGGGAGCCCTGCTGTCAGGGAGCCCTGCTGTCAGGGAGCTCTGCTGTCTGGGAGCTCTGTTGTCAGTGAGTTCTGCTGTCAGGGAGCTCTGATGCCCGGAACCATGCTGTCAGGGAGCTCTGCTGTCAGGGAGCTCTGCTGTCAGGGAGCTCCGCTGTCAGGGAGCTCTGCTGTCTGGGAGCTCTGCTGTCAGTGAGCTCTGCTGTCTGGGAGTTCTGCTGTCAGGGAGCTCGGCGACCATTGGCTCTGCTGAGGGTTGCGCTCCGATGCAGCAGGTTCGGCCCAGCCTAGCAACTTGGGGCTTTACGACACTGCTGTAACACACTGCACATAGCTTGCGACTGCTGAGGTCATATGACGTCGTCAACTCTCACCCTGTTAGAAGGGTATTGTCGGGATCGGAAAGACTTATTCAGTATACCCGCTCGGGATTTGAACCCGGGTCACCGGCGTGGAAGTCGGGCGCTCCCTCACGCCACCGGATGGTTTCTGTTCAGTTTGTGATGAGTTGGTCGGAACCAGCGGTCCCTGCACGTCACACTTCTCTGCGTTACGCAGTTTCCGACCAGGCTCTGCACACGTTACGCGGCTTCTGACCAGGCTCTGCGTACGTTGCGCAGTCTCTGACCAGGCTCTGCACACGTTTCGCAGTTTGTGACCAGGCTCTGCACACGTTACGCGGTTTGTGACCAGGCTCTGCACACGTTTCGCGGTTTGTGACCAGGCTCTGCACACGTTACAGGTTTGTGACCAGGCTCTGCACACGTTACGCGGTTTGTGACCAGGCTCTGCACACGTTACGCGGTTTGTGACCAGGCTCTGCACATGTTACAGGTTTTTGGCCATGTTAGAGGTTTCTGGCTGGGCCGCACACGGTTTTGGTTTACGGTGTGTATTGGTGTTTTGTATCATTCCCAGATATTTGGCGGGTTTCCAAGAATATGTCGGGATTTCATCTTGAAATCAACTGTTATAAAGGGGAACATAGGTGCCGTTGTTTTTGTCAGGGCAACGCCCTGTAATCCGAGCAGGCGCTGCGGCATTCAACCCCAGCAGGTATCCCATCTACGTCGTGTTAGACTGTCCGAATATCGAAGAAGTGCATATATAGAGTTACTATTGTACCAGTGCATTCATATTTACATATTTTTGCAGTTTACTTCCATTGTTTTGCCCGGCCAATAAACTGGTTCCATCGTGTCGGATATGTTTCCATATATGTATTCCGGTGTGCAACAAACACCCCATACACAACACATTTCAGAATACGAACATGGGAGAGTGGAGAAACACACGAGGATTCGAGAGAAGAAGAGAAAAAACTGGAAGGCGATTTCTGGACTGAGTATGTCGGGGTGAACGGGACGGTAGCCGCGTGAGAGGGCTCCGAGAGGACGGGCACATATCCCTCCACTCTCCCCCAATCTGGAAAACTCAAAAGGGTTAAGAAAACGCCCGTTGACCTTTTGTGGCGGCTACTGTGATGTAAATATATTTGCAAATATTTATTAATTTTAGTATTAATTAATGTTATTAATTTAGCATGGCCAACATAAAAATAATTGCTAAATTGTGTTCGCCTTGGTCGATTAATTCAAGGTCAAACGAGGGCATAAAGACCAAATATTGGCCAAGCTTGGGACCTATTGGGAAATGCCGTGGTTACACGGAAAATGTTGCGAATCTGATAGCAAATCGGCGCGCTTCAGGGCATGGTTCGGAGGTTGGCCTCACTATAAGGGCATACCGAGAGAGGATCCGGAGCTAGGCGCTGGTATGCTCTGCATCACTGCGGGATGGAGCTTCAGGTAGCTGAGAAGATGTTTGGCCCCTTCGCCCAGGAATATTTTACCTTGGTATTTAATCATATGGGGCGTGTACGGAGACAATGTGACCAGAATCATTTGGGATGCCGAGATAGAGCTTGTTGAGCTTCCGGTAGAGGTAGTGAGTCGCGTCTCTACCGATCGTAGCCAGCTCTCGTAACTGCTCCTGGCTGTGTGCGGCGTCTCTCCACAGAGCTAGCGCTCAG
Organism: Lepas anatifera; assembly: GCA_034440635.1. NCBI lineage: Eukaryota > Metazoa > Arthropoda > Thecostraca > Lepadidae > Lepas > Lepas anatifera. The sequence continues at coordinate 1,493,403 of JAOTON010000629.1, forward strand.
GACTGGTTCACAGCTGGTGCTGCTCCTGTGGATGTTCTGTCGCAAACTGTCCGGAGAGCTGCTGCTCTGGTTGAAGACAACAGTCGCTCAATTACTGCTCTGGAATGGCGCCAAGGTGTCACAGGCCCAAATTGATTTTGGATGCAGCCATGCCGCAAAGGATTGTCTTGTATGGCGCAACCCATGCACTCGATTTCAGCTGTAGTTCGCGGGCTTACACAGATCCAAGGCGTGAATAATGGCATTACTAATGGTGGCAACAGTTTTCCTGATAAATATCCGACAAATACCGGCGAACCATGTATTATACATTTCTGTCGCGTGCATGCCCCTACTCGAACCAGTGAGTGATGTGGGACTGCGGAAAATGTCACGTGATTCTTAAGAAGCGCGAGGGTGTTTTGCAGTGGATTTGGAGGCTGGCGTGCGGCGGTTTTTGTTACAGCAATGATAACAATAATTTCAGAGATCTCCGACCGCCTTTCTATTGTATGAAGCAGAAACTGTCACGGTAGCGGACGTTTCGCCGACCATTACGCAAAATCATATTTTTCGAAACTATAATGCCTCCATATATTGTTGAAAACTCACTTATGTAAAACTTTGATTCTGTTTTGGGAAGAACAGAAACCCACAATAGACACTAGACAGTCTATTTGACGTATTTCTTACGTCTTGCGGCTGAAAACAACGAGACAATGTTGAAAATTCGGAGTATACGCGTGATTCTTCAAATGTTTCTTCAACAAGGCAGCAGTAGAAACAATGGTATATTCGACAAGCAAGTCTGGCCCAGTGCATCGTGCCCCTGTCCCGATTCCGGGCATGCGATCACATATGGTCACAGAAGGGATGACTGTAGCGTGACTTGATAGCGCACTAATCAAAATACTTGTGACAACTTGCAACACCCCAAGCAGAAAAACGATCACGATACTAATGAGGACGAAAATTAAACCAGAAAACCGACTTGTCCCATCAGAGGTACTGCAATGGCGGCAGCGGGGGCGACCACGCCGTGATATACAGATTACCACGCGCCCAACAACATACGTATGTGTGTGTTGGGTTTTTGGGGCACTTCAGCGTCTGGGATACGTTACGCCCATGTCAAGCAACCTGCAATAGGCGCGTCCGAGAGCATAGCAAGCGTAGAGACAACACTAGCCAGGCAATCACGCGCGGAAGCAGGCGGCGTGGTGGGACAATCAAAAATGGCCATAGCCACACAGCGTAACGACACGTCACATCGATAACAGACTTCAATCACAGACAATTCCGCAATTGCAACCGACGTAATTTACATGATAATACATCCAACTTATGTATTTATGTAAATACAGATAATATAGTTAGGTAGTTATAGGTAAATGCATATAAATACATCCGCCATTTACGTAAAGTCGTTCGAAATGCACGGTATTTGTACCTTCAGCCTCAAGAACGTCACCACCGGCAGAACAGGGGGGGGGCAAGACCAGCCGCAGAATGAAACTCCCTGAAGCAAAACCACCACCTCTCCTACCAAAAACTTCGGATTTCGGCTAATCGTTACCTTACACACATACTGCAGATAATGTAAAGGTTCTGTCTGAACTCCGTTGATCACTACTTTCGCGAATATAGGGTAACCCCCTCCAGTGGCGACGTCCTTGTTTAGCCTCAGCACTAGCAACACCACTTAATCTACCCTATCTTTTGATCGATTCACATAACCTCGGATCACCTCAGAAGGGTGGGCAGTGCATGCCGACGTACAATCCAGCCAAAGCATGTGAATTCATGACTACTGATATCCTAAGGCAATACAATAACAACACGGTGAGTTCGCTGGATGAAGAATGTCCGTCTGCCGGAAATGGTCCCTCAGGTTTTCACAGCCACTAATGATCGATGGCACAGAGGAGGAGGACTGGAATGAACACGTAGAGACAAGCGACCAGGCGCAGAATTACCAAATACCAATGGAAGACGGTAATGTACACAGAGGACACATGGTGCTTGGCATACCAGCCTCTCACAGGGCGTCCCTAGAACTCTGAACCCGTGAAATCCTACCGTATCCGCTTGAGCCCGCCTGGTTCCTTATTTAAGACTCGTGCAGCTACTCTTCTTAGCGAATAGATTACTACAAAACGCAACATTTGTAACAACAATTAGTTCATTACTTGGCCGTGACAATAAGGAGGCACAACCTTAATCACAACCGGCAACAATGCAACGGACCACTTTAGTTCAGCAAAATACTTAATTCACCACAAGGAAGAAAAATACGCGCCAGAAAGAGACGAAGGGTCTATTCCCGAGTTTCCTCCTAAGAAAGGATGGCACGGAGATGAAGGTGCGCAAATATGCGTCCGATGAAACGGACCTGGACGACTCCGGAGTAGATAAAAATTAGTAGAACTAATTGAAACTCGTGTACTATAATTGAGTCCTCAAACATCCCAAAAACCACCCTTCGTTCCCAAAAATCACCTCTCAAACTCCCTCTAATCTCGTAGGAGTCACAGCTTCCTCGCGAAGTTGTGAGGATACCGCGTCGTTTTCGCTGCAGTCAGCTATCCAACCTAAACCCAAATCAAGATAACCCGGACGGCTTACGTGAGCTCACATTTCAAACCACCAAATCCACAGCGATACACATGTAATCGACGTGCTATCCGGTTGGCGGCTGCACAGCGTCTGCCTCCCTGTTCTGTGCGAATTCAGTCAGTCGCCGCCTCTGCCAGTTTGAAGAGCGCGTCGTACGCCTGTTCGTCCCACAGGGCCTTGGCGAGGTTCTCGACAGTGGCGTCTCTCGCCTGCTTCTCCCGCCAAGCCAGTAGCATGCGGTAGCCCACCTGCCACCGAGCCGCACAAGTCATGTATTTGGTCTCTATCTGGTACGAATGCGTGCTCTATGATTCTAATTACGAGTGTTTCATGTGATAACATCTTCCTAAGTTTAAATTCCAGCCAGCTCTGAGCAGAAGACATTGAGGCATCTGATGGCACAGGCTCACTAGCGCAGGCCCGTGGCTGCATTGCAAATTACGGATTTGACTGGAATTTTCTGGTTTAATGTTAATTTTCAATGAATACAAATAGCAAAAATGAATCTAACAGCTTTAAAATCATTACAAATAGCAATAAATGAATCTAACAGCTCTCAATAAGTTAAGAAAACTGACGGTAGTTGCACGTTCCATATAGGTATCTTCTGAATATGAAAGGGAATGTGGCATCTTAGTGCAATGCCAGACTGCGGTGGTTTTATGGGTAATATATAATAATAATTGTTGGGGTTAAACGACGCACAAACTGCCAGGGTCATACGGCGTCGCCAACTCTCACCCTGTTGGGAGGGATTTGAGGGATCAGATACGGGCAATATACGTTGAAAATAAGCGGCTGTTCACATGTGACGTTAGCGACCAAAGGGGAGGGCTAATGACATTTATTGTCTGAGCAAGGTGCGAGGGGTGCCTGGCCTTTCCTTGACGATTCTAAAACAACAACAACAAAACTTTATTAAAAGTAGCGATATCAGCATGACATTCATCACGGAGAGGCACAAAAGCACAAGGCTTAAATCCCGGTACCAATCCGTGCCACAGTGGTAAAGATTCTAGAATCAGAAAACAATGTGAGAAAACAAAATGATAGTTGACCCAGGACGCCGCGAAAGGTCGCATCCCGACCTGCCGGACACCCGCCACGGCGCCGCCTGCCATCCGACCGCTTCATTCTGACGGGGGCGGGGTCAAATCTTCGGCTGTCAGATGCAAAGTGGGGAGGGGGCACCTGCTCCCCCATCGGTGCCGGAGTGCCCCTTTGATCATTAAGCGGTGTACCCCGTTCGTGGTGTGCTGCTCGAAATTTAGTGTCCTACGCCGTTGAACCTAAATGCAACAAGACCGCATGTAGTCATTAAAACTATTGTTTGACCATTTTGTACTTTTTTGGTCAGCTAGGGCATTCTGCTGCGAGGCTCTCTGAGTTGGTCTGATGCCCCCGAGCTTGCCTGGTGCCATAGTAGTTGTTTTGGTGCCCCTTGAGCTGTTCCGGTCCCCTGAGCTGATTATTGATGCCTCTAGATTATCTGGTGTCCCCTAAGCTGGTCTGGTGCAGGGTTGGCAGGTTTTTGCCACTGGGTGGTTTTTACCGGTATTTACCATGTTTAAAACCGGCTGGCATAAACTAGTTTTTGCCAGTTTTTGCCACATTTTTTAAGAATAAAAATAATGTGTAAATTATTATTGACAATACAAAAATATACGTTTTTTACGCCCTTATGCCTAAAAGGTCTTAAAATTGACGTTACCATTCTACTACCCTTTGAACGGCGCAGCGGCGCTGTTTGGCATCAAAGGAGTTCCTCATCGCTTAGCTGTCTTTCTCGACTTTTCGCTGGTAAGACCTAGCAAGAACTAAGAAATATTATTTAAATATATCTTGAAATCCTATGGCTTAGGTAAAAAATGGTTAAAGGCTTGTTTGGATTACTTTTCATCAGGGATGCGGAGCCGTGAAAATTTTGGACGGCTCCGGCTCCGGTCCGGGGTTATGATTTCGGCTCCGGCTCCGGGTTCAAGTGTCCTAACGGCTCCGGCTCCGGGAAAAATAGTCGTCTCCGACCAGCTCCGGCTCCGGCAATGTACCTATATCCAAAATGTGATCGACACGTTCTCGAGGGCGTGGAAGTCCATCAGATACAAAGTGATTATGTATTTGTACGAATGAAAAATGGCGACTGGATGAACGAACGCTCTTGACCTGATGCCAAAGGCCAGTGAACCTCAAAACTGGACCGACCTACACTGCAGTGTATTCGTATAGCAAACTGCACTGCACTGTTATGGCAAACAGAAATATGGGTCAGACATGCCCGTAAACCCACATAAAAAATTAAAGATACAACGATCAAGTAAAGCTTGGACGGCCCCGCAAAAAAATTTCGATGAGCTAACAGTGTTCAACATCGAAAAACACATCAGATAGGCTGATGACATACGAGAAAAATCGAAACCAACCACCCTACTGCCCGGTGCCCAGTGCCCAGCAGCTGGTTCGCTCACTACACCACCCAATCGCAGTTGAAGCGGAGCAGCAACATTCCCTCCAATATGTCAGCTCTTAGTCTGAACCTGAGATCAGTAAGCAGCAGCTTCATCGCGGAGAACCTTTCCACGGACACCTGAGTAACTGATAGCGCGGCCATTACCAGGCTAGCCGGCTGGATGATGGCTGGATATCTATCTAGATGTCCCATACGGTTACCCCCTTTAGGCGACCCAGGTTTTGAAGTCGGCTAGTGCCGCATCGAGTGACGAGGGTGGGAGCAAAGATTTTATTGCTCAACAGACCTAGTGTTAACACCTTTTTCAACAAATTAATTCGGCCTTTGGGGGCCAAAGATAGTCTGCCCCCTTCCACGGCTTTGGAGGGGGCCATGGCCGAAATGGCCTTCCCGCGTCTGCCAACAGGGGCGGATGCAGGCCGACGGTATGGGGTAAATCGTGAAAAACATGTTTTTTAAGAAAATCGGCAAAAATCGCCAAAAATTGGGCGGTTTGGGTGAAATGCCTTTTTGCCCCCTTCCCTATGGATCCACCAGCGTCCGCCAATGCTTTCATTTGTTGCCAATTTCTGCCCATGCTAAATGGCCGGAGCGCATCCCCTACCCGAGAGTGAGACCGTCTACGGAACACCCTAGTTGCAATATTTCACGAATCTCGATATACACAACATATTGAGAAAATGTAATATTTCAGGTGAATAAATGTGTTTCCATGCGACATCTCACGAGGCAAAACATGACCATTTCATGTTTGATTCTTGGTAATTTTAGAGCTCTTTGGGAACCGGAGCCGGACCCTTTCTGACGGCGCCGGCTCCGAGCAAAATGTTCCGGCGACTCCGGTTCCGGGCAGAATGGTCGGCTCCAACCGGCTCTGGCTCCGGCTCCGCATCCCTGCTTTTCATTCCCATTACAATACAGCAATTGACTTTAACCTGATTCCTATAATATATGTATAATGTATCGGTAATGTATTTGTGCTCCCTCTGTTTGAACGCTCCTTGCCACACAAGGCAAAATAATCACCACCAACCATTGAAACATACGAAACCACGTACGATACAGCATTAATTAGCACATTAATGCTTGAATGGGCCCAGCATACGTATAGATAATCGTCTCAATGGAGCTTTAAGTAGTGACACCTAGCAGCAATAGAAGAGAATATTTAAATCCTACGCTTTAACACGCTCATTGACGGGGGCGGGTATCCGCCCCCTCGGGTTTTTCGGAGATAGCATGGAAACGGCGGTGCATAGCGCCGCCGTACTTGGTATACCTTTTTCTAACGTGGTAAATTTCTGGTCCGCATGAGGTTGAAATTTGGCTGGCCCCCTCATGTTTGCTGGTGGCGACGCTCATATCATCAACCGTCATTTTCAAATTGCATAGCAATTTTTCCTGAGAAGTATCTATTACAAAAAGCTTCCTTTTACCTCTTACAGCTACTTGCTCCCGATCACGCTCAGCTCGAACATAATATTTTTTAGATATGTGGGGAGCGCAAAAATACTAGCCACGCATGGTGTACCACCTGAACGGGGTCCTTTGAAAGGGAGATACGCGAAAAATTATTATTGTGGTTTCTTGCTATCTGAAAAATCCTGATTACGAAACTATCCATTATTTTTGTATCTTCGGCAAAATTTTGGGAGGCCACTCACTTATTATCGAAATAGGTTAACAGTTCCGATAAAATGCTGAAACCTTCAGCCATCACTTACTTTTCGAAAACTATTTCAAGTAGTAAAGCAATATTTTTTGTAATAGAAATATCTGTTCTCCTGTATTTGTACTTGAATTGATTTTAAAAAGCTTTTAAAAACTACAAAATGAATTAGTTTGTCCTAGAAACGGAAAAAACATAATTACTCAAGTCTTCAGCGGTTTCGTACCTCGGGTCTTGAGTCATTTTCTGCTTAAACCCCAGGGCCCTGATCGGCAACTAAGATTCTTAGCTAAGACTGTCTTAGCTAAGACAGAGCATGCGCAGTACGTCTCACGCCACCCAGCTAGCCACCTAGCGGTAAGACTGGCGTTAGCTCGTACATGACGTCACAAAAGTATGACGTCAGCACTAAGACTGTCTTACTTGTCAGCTAAGGCAGAAAATAGTGACTGCGCGCAGACTGAAATATCGGCATATCTGGCGCACATGGGATGATTAGAGCAAGTTGCGTTTTGCGGTGCGGCAATCTGGTGCGAGTGGTTCACAGTCGTGGATAACGATGTATGTACCTTTTACTCACCGTCTAAAGGTAGAAAAACGCGCAAACACTACAAGGGCGTTCCAGCTGCCCTATAGTGCTAAGAATATGAACTAACAAATCGACTTGCCTGCCACCTGGTGCTAAGACTGGCGTTACACCGATGACGTCACTGTTCATGACGTCGATTATGACGCGTCTAAGCCTAAGAATATTCTTAGATGCCGATCAGGGCCCAGGATGACAAAACTCTTGCGTCAGATAGGTCACGTGACCCCAGTTTGCGAATTCCAAGGCTTCTGATTGGTTAATTGTGATTTCTTTTAAGCCCTATATTTCTGTTTCAAAAGAGTTTTTGAATGTTGTTTTTCTAAAGTAATTTTTCCTGTAGTAGTACAAAGTTCTACATCACTGTTAAGGATAGATATAACCTAATTCTTAGAGACATTGATAGCCTTAGCCGTGTGTACGTCATATACATCGATATGAGGTGCACCGGTAAAGTCGTCTAGAAATGTTGACTTTGAGAGTCATTTTAAGGCATTTGCAGGCCGTATTCGCAAAAATGAGAATATGACTTCTGAAACAACTTTTGTGACCTTTTGATCTAGCCAATACAATTTTTTCGCGTATCTCTCTCTAATAAGGTGTCTCCCGTTCGCGTGAAGAAAACTGCTGATCACCTGGCGCTCGTATAAAGAAAGTAAAATGATAGCTGCAACACGACAATTTGTCGGAAGACGCTACGGAAAGCACGTATTTACATTGAATCTTGTGATTTGATTTCTAAGCGTTCCCTTCGCAGTTAGGAGTTTCAATTACCCACAATAATTATTAACAACCGCCCCATTGTGCCTCAGATCCACCTTCGCCCACTTCCAAATCCCAGGGCGCTGGGTGGGGAGCCGCAACTGAACAAGTTGGATGATCCATTCAATTCTGTGTGTTATTTTTACCTATTTTCCCACTCACTTTTCAAGTGGTGCTTTTCAGCCGCATTCAATAGCCCTGGTTTTTATGAACTCATCAAAAGTATGGAACTAAGAACAATTCTCGTGGAAAATTCATTCCTATACTGTAAATAGGTAAGGGATGTAAAAGGTATTTTGTTTTCTGCATGACTCTCAAAATATTACTTGAAAATTCCACTTGGGGGCTATATTTCCCAATATGAATTTCACACTCGGCATCGTGTCGCAAAACCAGTTTCTGGCACACTGGTGGGGGGGGGTGTTTAGCACGCGCATTGACGGAGGTCTGAGCCACTTTCGCATTGACAGGGGGTACCCGCCGCCCTCCTAAGATCTCAAAAACCACGCTAGATAGCGAAAAAGTAAACGGCGTTGGATAGTACATCCAAGTCTCTACAGAAAAATCAACCTTATTTCAGGTACATTCTTGGTCACTAGAGGTCAAAACATGCCACCATAGAGATAACATGTAAATAAAGGTTTTCAGTCATTACATCTGAGCTGGTAAAGTTAGAACAAAAATGTAGGCCATTGGAATCCTCGCAGCAAGCCGAATCGAATGATTTGTAATATCACCTTGCTGGGTCAAATCAGGTAAAATCTAGAATTTTACCTGACCTGAGGTCAGGTAAAGGTCAAATTAGTTACCTACCTCGCGAAGGCTGTCCCCAGCTGTAGCGTGAGGGAGTTACCTACCTCGCGCAGGCTGTCCCCCAGCTGTAGCGTGAGGGAGTTACCTACCTCGCGCAGGCTGTCCCCCAGCTGTAGCGTGAGGGAGTTACCTACCTCGCGCAGGCTGTCCCCCAGCTGTAGCGTGAGGGGAGTTACCTACCTCGCGCAGGCTGTCCCCCAGCTGTAGCGTGAGGGGAGTTACCTACCTCGCGCAGGCTGTCCGCTCTGAACTCGAACTGGTCGGTCTCTGCGCCGAGGAAGCCGAGTCGGCGCGCCACGTCGCGCCAGGCGGCGCCCAGGTAGCGGGACGTGACCAGCAGCTGGCGGTCCGACGCCTCCACCGGACACCGGAACAGCGCTGCCGGCGGAGTCAGCGCCGTCGGTCCACCGCCAGCGACCAATGAAAAAGGGTGCCGCCATAGACGGCCCTGAGTTTGGTAGAAGCAGGCCTTGTCATGAAAGACTTGGATAACAATATATTTTGGAGTGGTGGTTACACTACACTATGGAAATGATTTGCTGACATAGCGCAATAGTCCGCATGCTAAGTCCAAAGGAATTGAAAAGATTACACTAACAATTCAGAACTCTCCAACATTTTCAAATTCAAGACTGAAAAATAAATTGACAACCATCTTTCCTAGATGTCACATTACAAAGACCACAAGATAGAAACATCTCCACGAGAATATATCGCAAACCAACAAAAACCGGATAGTACATAGCCTTTCACTCTCTCCACAGTTCTGGCCACATAGAGGCAGAAGTACGAACATTGATGAGAAGGGCACAATGAATAACGTAAGGGCAGCAAGGACGAGCAACGAGATGCGACATGTCGAAGACGACGTGAAACAACTACACAAACTTCATAAAACGGACCAACTACAAAATTCAGAACTCAACAAAGTCGAAAACAGGCAGATGAGAACGAGAAACCATTCCTAGTATTGCTATATGTGACAGATGCAACAGAAAAATTATGCGTCTGGTAAAACCGTACGCATAAAATATGAAAGAGACCACCGAACAATCTCCAGAACGTATTAATGAAACGAACAGAAGAGAAAAGTAAAAAACCTACTTAGTGCAAGTGAGGGACATCACAATAGGGGACCCAAATCAGTCAGATACCTCTGAGCGTGCTATTGGAAAGGAACAAACTTGCACACTTGACTGGAATGGAGTCAAAATTATAGCAAACAAGACTGGAGGAAGAAAAAGCTCGCATGGAATGTGTAGAGCCCAAACAGACCGATACGCGCTACTAAATACCAAACCAGATTAGGTTAGGCGATAGCATATGCGACATATATACACAGTCTTGAAGATATAACACCTAGCCTAAGAATAACCATAAAACCTATCCATTAAAAACGAGAACTATTACAACGCAACGCAGCACCAGTGGAACTCCCGTGTGGGCGGAATCCGAGCGGGCACGAGATATCGAAAATTGGAAGGTAGGATCATAACGGACGAATCTTTCATGCGGCGGACCCCAAAGAACGCGACATTTTCTACATGACATTGACAACGCTGAAACTGTTTCGCACGTATAAAAAGCAAAAATTTGCATACCCAATGAAATACGCATATAGCTCATAATGTAGGAACAATTTTGTCTAAAGGGAAATTAACACTAGAACTTTGTCGCTTAGGCTTTGGGCTTTCTGAACATTATATTTTCGAAGAAAATGAGCGTATACTCTGGTTTTAAATTGACGAAAGAACAAACCATTTGAGATGGCAAGTTTTCAGTGTAGCTATATTTCCGCTTCCGTGTCTAAGTTTTCGGCCCCAGTGGTTTGGTATAAATTAAAAACGGTTGCCAACGGCTGTAAAAATTCCAACAAAGAATATGTGCATATGTAGTACAGAGAGTATAACAGAGTACGAGCAAAGCCGACCTGGAGAGCGTGCGAGACAGACCCCTGAGAAGCGGAAGCCGACACGCACACAGTTCACAGAGTGGACGATCAAGCTTTCATCCGAGCATACAGCTACGGTGTCCATCGTAAGATCGGCGATACAACGGTGCTGCCTTAAGCAAGGGTAATTCCGTCACAGATTCCCCGTCAGATAACAAATAAGAAAATGGTGGGAGCGATAAAGGGAAAGTAAATAACTGACGAACCTATCCCACAAGCAAAGTACAGTCATCCCACTTGACCGCTCATATCACCAATACTGTGTTGAGCCTAATCAAGAACATATATGTGCACAATGTAGTGCACGCGTGCTTCACGAGCGGAAAATTCAACACATTGAACCGTCAAAATCTGACGTAAGCAGTCAAATCAAAATATCTTAACTAACATTACAAGCAATTACAAAGGCAAGATGACATGCTTAAAGGGAGTGTCCCCTTTATAATGGGTTTTGAACTGCGATATGTTTGGCAGAGCGTGCCGAGAAACTAGAACTGGCATATTCAAGTTCACCCAATGCCCTCTCTATCAAACTTCCGCAGGGTTTTCATTTTAAGTTCAAAGTATGGGGGGTCGCTACTTTATGTCAAATCATTAAATAATCCCTTCCCATCTGGAAGCGCATGTCACGTGATACATGTTAACAAATCGCATGGCCACGCAACCTTACATGTCGCAAGCCAGCGCAAGCTTCAAAATTCGTGATTACATGCGATGCTTGGGTCAACCCACCGTAGCAAGACAAGAGACCATGTCTTTGTTTTGAGCGATTGGATGTAGAAACAAAAAGTGGTTTCATGATTTTCAGACCTATATTGTCAATAAATTGTCCTTTATAGAATTACAACAAAGTGCTCTATTCCCTTGAATGTAAATTTTCGTGCCTACGGCGCCGATACTTGGCTGATGACATCTGACGTTCATTAAGTTAACTGCCCACAATATCTGATGGAAAGGCAATACAAACCGAAATAACAGGATACATAAGGCAAATATACTCCTTTTTTGTCTCAACTTACTATAAATGACTATACCACACATTGTGAACCTTTTGTTGCAATTGATGAATGATTTGTGCTGCTCTGACAAGAATTTGCTGAAATAAGCGAAAAATCGGAGCAAATAATCCAACTTTGGCACCGTGCGGTGTTAGAAAGCTCGAATTCGCAAACAAGCAGACAAATATAATCAGTTCGTCAATTCACATCAGTGCACCTGCAAGGAGCAGCAACATTCCAAAAAAGTGTTCCAAAAAGGCCACCCTAGAGCGTGGGTAGCTCTGATAATCAGAGACGGCGCGGCAGCGGGGGAGCGCGTTACCTCGCACGGCAGGGGAGACCTCGGGTCGGCGGCGCACCATCTTCCTCGGTGAGCTCAGGGTGATGTTGCTGCCCACATGCACGTTGTGGGAGCCACAGACCACCACTGAAGTGGGCGCTGCCACGCAGAGGACCCGATCACACAGCAGTATAGTGGCGGCGCATGGTCAGTATTGATCTTAACAGCACACAGCCACACCACACGCACAACCGAAGCACCGAGGCGTGGTGCGTCAAGGCTTTGGCTACGCCGATCCCGTGCTAACATTACTGTTTTTCTCGAATACAATTGATTGATACTGCAACACACCTTTCACTCAACACCACTAACCCGAAGTTCCTACCAGTGTACACGTGAGCCAACAGCGGCCGACTCTGCTTACAGGGAGTGGCTGGCTGGTGTGCGGCGTGTGACCGCCCGGGCGGCTGGGGGCGCTGCGGCACCCGACCGGGGTCCATCACAACAGGCTCAGCGCCAGAACCAAAGCTGACCGCGTCCGACTCCACACCGCTCCACATGTTAAAGCTTCCTCGGCTTTGCGAAGACCTCAAGGAAGGTCTGTCAATTATGCCCTGCAAAGGGAAAATGGGCACATCAAAACATCGATTTCTGTTTTGTATAACATTCGAAAGCCTTTCACATGACACATCCGATGGTACCAATATCGAAATTTTAAACCACAAACAAATCATATATTTTACAACATATTTAGGAAAAACAGGGTAACTTGCATCTTTGCTCTGAAGAGGCAGAGTTTACAACGGAAAAAGGGTTACTGGTTACTGCTTTTTCCTGTGTGGACTCGGCCCAGAACATCGGAAATTCCAAAGGAAAAAGGCATCTCACCATGTTAGATGGAATTCATATTCGCGAGCCACTAAAGAATTGCAAAAAGCCTTTGAAAGCTGCTGACGAGACGAAGATAAATTATTTGAGAATTTTTTATGTCAGGGCCCCATTTCATAAAAGGCGTAACTTACGCTTATAGCGTAGAAGTAGCATAATGCAGCGTACAAAGTGAATAATACACAACAATCTTGTTTCACAAAAATGCACCGTAAAATACAACTACTTGCAAAGTTACGCTGCTCTAAACTACGCTGTACTGGAATGCAGCATAGAATATTCCCAATCTTGTTTCATAGAGCAGACGACATATACGTTGAATATGTAAAACACTCCTGGAAAACTATGCAAGAAATAGCAGCGTAACATTTATCAGACAATGAAGCAAAACATGAAAAATATATAATTTCTTCTGAAATTCTGAATCTCAGGCAAAATAAGGTTGTGTAGTGAAGGACAAAAAGTCATGAATGTAAAACAAACTGAAATAAAAAAGGTGTGTAAGTTCTTGCTTGCACAGGTTTGAAGTGCAAATTACTCGTACCGAATTGATACATTACACGTTTATTATACACATACACATCGGAAGGCGAAGGATCCAAACAACATTCCCCCCACTACAAATCTTTAAATGCAAAGAACATGAAAAGAAGCAAGTGGGCCTCGCTCCGGCGAACCCACGGATTGCCCAGGGCAGCCTGCTAGCTGTCATCTCGGGAACCGATCACCATTTTCCCAGGGCTGTTAGAGCCAGAGAAACCTAAGCAGAGCTGCCAGGTGGCGACATTCCTTAGGGAGGACGATGTGGACAGGGACACCAGAATCGAGACGGCGACGGGGCCAGGGGCGCAGCAGAGCGTGACGCAGCGGCAGAGGGAGCGCGGCGCAGCGGCAGAGGGAGCGCGGCGCAGCGGCAGAGGGAGCGCGGCGCAGCGGCGGAGGGAGCGATTGACATTCCTTAGGGAGGACGATGTGGACAGGGACACCAGAATCGAGACGGCGACGGAGCCGGCGCAGCAGAGCGTGACGCAGCGGCAGAGGGAGCGCGGCGCAGCGGCAGAGGGAGCGGCGCGGCGCAGCGGCGGAGGGAGCGTGACGACGCTGCGCCCCTCCGCCGAGCTGATTTGATCCGCCGAGCTTAATTGAGCTGATATGCAGAGTTCTTTGGCCATTTGGTATGCCAAAAATGATAATAGCTATTGATGCAAATACACAGGAAAGCTGACATTGATTTTTTACTTTGACTTTCTGCCGTTACTGTTATTTTACAGTCTAGGGAGCAGACTTGTTGATGACTCAAATTTTCTTGAGTCGACTCAACTCTGACTCACAGCTAAATGGCTGACTCCGATTCTGACTCGAATCACTGAGTTGAAAATGGTGAGCCGACTCGACTCAGGCCAAATTCAGAAGTGAGTCGACTCGATTCCGACTCAAATCAGCATTGTGTCGGAGTCGATTCCGACTCAGAATTGTGGCAAAATATGCACAGAAAAAATGTTCATTTCCTTCAATAGTATGCACAATCCAGTATATGTATTCATGGCGTTAAGCTAACTGCACATTTCCTTTAATAATATGCCAATTTCAATGCATTAATTCATGACAGAAATTATTCCTGCATAGGAATGAAGAAAGATGCTAATCGCGAACAGGTGAGTATGAGGAAGGGCCTGATGGCTTTGCATTTTACAGGCATGCCCTTTATGAGCAGTCATAATTGAAGCAATAAGCGACGTTTCAACTGCAAAAAACAGGAATCAATATTTCAACATATGATATTTTGAGAGGCAATCCCTGCCCCAGAACATTCTGAACAATCCTGTGACGAACTTAAATTAGAAATAAATACTTCACTGTGCACTACCCCTATCCATCACCTCACCAAAACCAAAAACGATGATGAATACTCGCCTTGTCCTCCCGAAAATGCTGTAGTAAACACGTAAAAGTTACAGATGGCGCATTAAAGACATTACGAACCTAGCCTCGGGTAGCGCAAACCTGACGATGGATAGCACTATTTTTCCATACATACATATATTGAAAGTATACATACATAAAGCGTACACTCCTATACTAAAAGAGACACGAACTCATACCTCAGGAAAAAACACAATTTGCACCATAAGGCTGCAAAAAAGCCTCCCCGGCGCGGGGCCCCTAAATTACGCCGGGGAGGTACCACAATACGTGCACGAACGGCACTCCAGGTTTAAAACCCAAACATTGTTAAAAAAACATTACAACCACACGGGCACAGGCTCGACCTGCCCAGCCAACGCATTAGGGCTCGACATCGTTGCGCCGCCACACCACACCACCGACAGAGGGCCGCTACACCACGCCACCGACAGAGGGCCGCCGCACCGCCACCACGCAATACGCAAGAGGGCCGGCGCCCCGCAACCCCGCGCCGCCAGAGGGCCGACGCGCCGCGGGCCCAGCGCCACCACTCAGCCGCCAGAGGGCTCAGCCCACGGTCAGCAGGGGCCGTCACATAGCACCCCACAGGGGCGGCGCAACACACGCGGACCGGCGGCCGCGCCCACTGCAGAAGCGCCGCCGCCAAACCGCGGACGCCGCACAAACGCCGGCCACCGGCGCCGACAGCAGCGCTGCCCAGCGGCCGCAACAGAGCCAGCCAGCAGCCGCGATGGCGCCACAGGCACCCACCAACCCCAGCGCGTCAGCAAGCTGTAGACAGAGAAACAGTCAGATAGGAGGGAGAGATTGGAAGAGAATGACGCCGCACGAGAGTGACACGGGTTTATGGAGACATCATGGAAAGCGCTGCGTTTTGAGGCTGATTAGGAAGTGGGCAGAAGAGGGTGCCGGAGGCGGGCCTGTATCGATGCCTACAATCTACCTATTTTGAAGGCTCCGCATACATTTGTTGATTTAAACTTATTTTAATTCATGCAAAAAATGGCGTCAGCATATCGTGGCTGTAACAGTGACTGGCGAAAGGGTTCGGTCGTGCCCATTTTTAAGAAGGGAGACAGGCAGCTGCCCAACAACTATCGAGCAGTGAGTCTAACGTCTGTGCCATGCAAAGTAATGGAGTCTGCTATTAGGGACCAGCTCTTTCTGCACCTAACTGCAACTGACCTACTATCCAAGGACCAACACGGTTTCAGGCCAAGAAGGTCTTGCGAGACTCAGATGCTTGAAGTTTTGGAGCACTGGAGTTCTTTAATGGAGGACCATCACCCGGTTGATTCACTGTACCTCGATTTTAGCAAAGCGTTTGATTCGGTACCCCATGAGCGACTACTCCTAAAGCTGTATGGCTATGGGGTGCAGGGTAGACTCCTAAACTGGATCCGAGCTTTCCTGACCAATCGACAACAACAAGTGGTGGTAGGCACCGAAGCTTCCACTCTGGGCGAAGGTGACTAGTGGTATCCCCCAAGGTTCTGTTCTGGGTCCCCTTCTGTTCGTGGTGTATATAAATGACTTGCCTGACATTGTAGAATCTAGTATCAAAATTTTTGCCGACGATACTAAAGTATACAACTCAGCTCAACATCATGCATCCAGGAACAAACTGCAAAATGATATGAACCGCATCATACACTGGTCAGAAAACTGGCAGCTCCCATTTAACACAGGAAAATGCTCAGTTCTGCACCTTGGGTCAGGCAAAGCTCATCAACAGTACACAATGTCCGGTGGGCCTGTCCGTGAAGTCAGTTAGGAAAAAGACCTGGGCATCATGATCGATTCCGGCTTGAAGTTCAGGCACCAGGTGGCCTCTGCGGTATCCAGGGCCAACAGGGTACTTGCTGTGGTTCGAAGGTCTTTTGCCAATGTTGACAAATTCACTCTACCCTGATTGTACAAAGCACTTGTGCGTCCTCTAGTTGAGTACGGCAACGCTGTGTGGGGGCCGTTTAATCGGGCCGACCAGCAACTGGTGGAGAAGGTACAGAGACGTGCAACTCGCATGATCCCCTCACTACGCCTTTTACCTTATATGGATAGGCTCTGAAGTCTAGATCTCCCGTAATTGTATTACCGTAGACGAAGAGGAGATATGGTGAAAATGTTTCAGTTGCTGCATGGGAGGGTCGATCCGGACTACTCAGACTTCGTAGCACTGAACACAAACACACGGACTAGAGGCCACCCGCTGAAATTGACAAAACCCACAGCTCAGACCAGGGCCCGCCGATGTGTGTTTGGGGTTCGAGCCGTCTCTGACTGGAACTCTCTACCCGAGTCTGTAGTTTCTTCACAGACATTATCTCATTTCAAGGCCAACTTAGACACTCACTGGAACCATCTCAGGTACCTGATCCCTGAGAACGACTGAGATAAGCACACATTCATCTGGAGCTCGTTGAGAGTGGGGGAAGCATGAGAGTGGGGTGTATGATGCCGCAGAGGCGTCCTAAGACACATGATAATAGGAGGCAATGAGGGTTAGGTTAGGTTAGGTTAAGTTAGGGTTTGGTTTGGTTTGGTTAGGTTAGGTTAGGTTAGGTTAGGTTAAGTTAATCTAATACCGAAAATGCCTAGATGTGAAACAGACGGAAGGAGGGAGGGTTTGATTAGTGTACAAGGGTACCTAGACCAGAGGCGCACTCAGATTCTGGGAAGAGGGGTGATATCCCCAGACTAGGAAATAGGGACCAAGGGCATACACAACTGACCTGACCTGACCTGACCTGACCTAACCTAACCTAACCTGACCTAACCTAACCTAACCTAACCAAAGCAAAACCTAACCAAACATAACCAAACCTAACTTAACCTAACCTAACCCTCATTGCCTCCTATTATCATGTGTCTTAGCACGCTCTGCGGCATCATACACCCCACTCATGCATCTGAGCACGCCTCTTTGGACGTTTTGAACGTCGGACTTCTTATTCAAAAGGTCTAACTTTCACAGGGTAGAACCTATGAACATTAGACCCTTTGATCAGTGGACCTTCTGATGTGATCCTTTTGAACTGTGAGACGTGATCCACCTGCTGCGATTGATTGAAAAGAAAATTCTGGAATTGGCGGTTGGAAATGGCCGTCCCTACCAACCCCACTGTTTCAATTGCCTTCTCTCTCTCTCTAAAAAAATACTCAACAGTATTTCAAATTACCTACGTCTGTGCGTTATGTCGTGAATAAAACGTGAATTGGTTCAATTTCTTCAACAACATTCAACTACCGCACCACGCTTCGTTGTCGTAGACAACAACAAGAAACGCCACTACTGTCTTTGAAGAAAAATTAAACCCAGCAGAAGCACAAGCTTTAGTAGCCTCAGGGCTAAAAAGTATTCAAACCATGTGATATTTCAGTAAATTTTTTGTTTTTTCTCTTACTAAGCGTGATAATGTATTATTTGTCTTTAGTGCGCCGTCTTTGGCTGCTGTAATATTTTTTGTCTATTACAAGCAAATATTGTATTGGTATTAATAATTAACAAATTTGATGTTGAAGTTGAAGTTGAAGTTGAATCATACGGACGTGTGGAGGCTCTAGGCCTGTAAGGGTCCGGTCTCAACGCGCTCGTGTACAAGTGGTGTCGCAACCTAGTCGGTGTCTGGCACTAAGTACATGATATCCTTCCAATGGTTGTCGAGTCTGGTCTTGAAGGAGTTGACACTTAGTGCGGAGACTACTTGCGTGGGGAGAGCGTTCCAGTCATTGACAACACGGATGCCAAATGCATTTCGACGGATTCTAGACTCAGCGCGCGGTTTGATTAGCTTGTAGTCGTGTCCTCTCGTCCGCGAGTTCTCGTCGCGCTGGAAGAAGTATGTTGGATCAAGATCAATGGCACCGTGGAATATCTGAAAGACTCGGATCATGTCACCCCTGCGCCGTCTGTAGTACAGAGAGGGAAGACGCAGGTCCTGCAGCCTCTCGCTGTATGATTTGTGCCGTATCTCGGGGATCAGCCTGGTAGCGCGCCTTTGGACTCTTTCAACCCTCCTCTGGTCCGCCCTGCTGAAGGGTCCCCAGACTAAGTTACCGTACTCTAGGTGAGGTCT
The DNA here is from genome assembly GCA_034440635.1 of Lepas anatifera. Lineage (NCBI taxonomy): Eukaryota > Metazoa > Arthropoda > Thecostraca > Lepadidae > Lepas > Lepas anatifera. The sequence continues at coordinate 1,512,414 of JAOTON010000629.1, forward strand.
GACGAGGGCCTTGAACAGTATTGGAAGCGACTCGGTTTATGACACTAAATGATCGCCGAATCAGTGCCAGAATTTGCGACCCCTTTGCCACCGCCGAAGCAGCCTGAGCACGAAATTTGAGGTCTGCATCTACAAGGACTCCAAGGTCTCTTTCCTGGACGGAATGGGCAAGCATGGTATCCCCCATAACATATGTGAGCTGCTCGTTGTTGGTTCCAACATGAAGAACAGTGCATTTACTCCTGTTGAATGACAACTGCCAGATTTCAGCCCACTTGCTTGCACGTTCTAAATCAGCCTGAAGTATATGTGAAGAGGCTGTCGAGCTAAGTGGGGCGTACAACTTAGTATCATCTGCAAACACTTTGGGAGCAGAGAGGAAGACATCAGGCAGATCATTAACATACACTACAAACAGCAAAGGGCCAAGCACGGAGCCCTGTGGCACCCCACTCACCACAGGCACCCAGTCAGACTCACAACCATCCACTACAACTCGCTGCTCTCTACCTCGCAAGAAGCTCCCTATCCAAGCCAGCAACTTACCACCAACACCATACCCTTGGAGTTTACAGAGGAGTCTTTCATGTGGCACAGAATCAAAAGCATTCTGAAAATCCAGGTAGACTGCATCTACTGGCTGCCCTGCCTCGATAGCCCTACTCCAATCATCAATAACTTCCAAAAGCTGTGAGTCGCATGAGCGGCGAGGGCGAAAGCCGTGCTGAGCGGCGGAGAGAAGATCATTCTGCAATAGATGCTGCATCAACTGGTCCCGGATTAGCGCCTCTAGCACTCTACAAGATATGCACGTGATACTAATAGGCCGGTAGTTGCCTGCGTTCTGGCGATCACCCTTCTTAAAAATGGGCACCACCGACCCTCTCTTCCAAGATTTCGGAAGCACTCCCTCATCAAGAGTTTTTCGAAAGAGTGTTGACAGTGGAGCTGCCAGCACATCAGCTGCCTCATACAAAACTCGGGGATGTAGGCCGTCAGGGCCCGGAGAGCTGCTTGATTTGAGCCTACAGAGCTTTTGGTGGACTCCTTCGGTTGTGATGGTAATGTCTACAATACATTCACCAGCATAACGGTTTGTGAAGGTAGGAACAGTGGCAGTGTCCTCATTAGTGAAAACAGAAGAAAAGAAACTGTTTAGCAAGGTTGCTTTTGTATGAGCACTGCACTGAAGGACCCCTTTCTCATCTTTTAAGTCAGCGACACGAGATCTAGCTTTAAGTCTGGAGTTAACATGTCGCCAGAATGGTTTGACTGACTGCTTGATGCTGCTTATTATCTTGTGTTCATACTCCACTAGTAATCTCCTGGTTAGAGCACGAAGCTGATTTCTGAGCATGGCATATCGGGCATGGTCAAGCATGCGTTGTGTCTCATCCTGTGCATGTCAGTAGATATTCCAGGCATCTCATTTCTTTTTCCTTGATTTGTTTAAAATAATTGGAAACCGTTTTAGCACGAATCAAAGAAGACATTTTTTGCTACTAGCTTTGCTTACAAACACATGCTTGGCCTCCATATTTGGAAATCCGTACATGGACATCAGCCCTATTGTTTGTGTCTATATGTTGGTTGGTTGTTGGGAAGTGTCTCTATTGCTTTGGTTGGGAAGGAAGGAGAGAAGGAGGGAAGGTGGGTGTTTACCTAATTGTTTTTGGAGAACTACCAAGGTACGTAAAACATTAATTGTCAGTTCCTTCATCCAGTGTATCAACATATATTCTGTATATACTCTGTAACATATATTCCAGTGTATCGCATGATTATTCATAAACAGCCAAAAACAGTCCTGTGGTCACATGGCAACTGCAAAAGTGATATGTCAAACTGCTCCTGTGCTTTGGTGATTTGATCTTAAGGCTCTTGAAGGTATTTGTGCTCTGACCTTCCCTGATAAAACTTATGTAAGCTTATTGATTGAATGTTTATGGATGGACTGAAGGGAGGTGTGATACAGCTTGAGTTTGGATTGATGTATAATTTCTTGGGTACCTTTTAAGGGTTTGACATGCAAACGTTTCCTCAGAGAGCATTGTCAGATAATTTTGGCCATTTTTCATGATATTAGGTAAGGATTTCCTGAAGCTATAGTTCATACTTTATGCTGATTTGTTTATGTAATGATGATATGAATTTGCTTAATATGTTTGGCTCTTAATCCACAAGAATTAATATGTTTAAAAGCCAATAAGTGGGAAAAAGGCTGCCGGGACCATGCCGGGACCACATCTTTCTTGCCGGGACTAGGCCGGGACCAAGAAATGTTGGCCGGGACTGGGACCAGCTTTTTCCAAAAAGTCCCACCTCTAATGCTGATACGTTTTTAGTGTTTTAGCGAAAGGAAGGAAGAAAACAGAAAATAAAGATATGGTTTCCTAGGAGTGAATTACCTTTTGCATGAGAAAGAGCTTAGGATTTTGGATGGTGTGCATTTTCAAAGTTGACAAAGTCTGATTTTATGCGTAATCACACATTTTTCTGCATGATTCTGCGTGCCATTGCTGGGTTAAACAAAAAAAACTACCAAATGTGTGTGCTTTTAAACTATATTTTACATAACTTGTGTTGCTAACAACTGATCCAAGTATGGGTCTAGTGTGGATAGGAGAATAATGAATGACATGTTATTACCAAATAGCAATATGAAATCCTTCAAAATTAGATGTGAAAATTTCTAAAATGTCAGTCATGTGATCATTTATGTTAAGAAAATAGTGTTGAGTTGACTCAACTCTTGACTCACAGCATGGAGGCTGACTCTGATTCTGACTCAACTAAACTGGTTGTCCAGTTGAGTTGACTCTTATTCAACCCAAACTTGAAGTTGAGTCAACTCAACTCTGACTCGAGCAAAATTTGAGTTGACTCTGAGTAGACTCTGACTCTGAGTCACGACTCAAGTCTGCCAGGGAGTACAGAACCCTAGATAAGCTGATACTGACATAGTGTTACATGGACTCTATGGAAGTTAAACATTCAATTTAAGGTGCTTCTTTCTCACCAACAAAATCCAAGTATCTCTACTGAGGTCTCTGGCGAAAATGATGATATACCTAGGTAGGTACCTAAGTACCAGCATTTATTTATTCTTCAAAGATGTTGGCTCACTATTCCTTTCCCAGTTTCACAACATTATAAGGTTCACAGACCTTTCACAGTTCACTCACGATTAGTAAATACAATTCAACTTGAATTCCACTGAAGTACACTTGCACAACAACACGGGACATGCTACTACACTGCCGACTCCAACTGCCAAAACTCAAAATCTGAACCATTGCAGCAACTGCTTAGCTTTTCAGTATGACAATAGATGACTACCTTTTCTACAAATTTGTATCCTTTGGTGAGGTTTCGTTCACTAGAACCTGTTTTATTAGACTTTTTGTTACCCGGAAATAGGGTCGGTTACTGCCAGAACTAGGTGCCAAAACTCAACTCACGAAGGAATGTAACAATCGCTTAGAAAAGCTTTGTGCCGAGCTAAAAATAGCAATTCTTAAAATTTGTACCTTTTCACGATGTTCTTTTTGAGGACAACTGTAAAATCATCGATTAAAATGTCACTACCTTATTACAGAGGAATATTTTCTGTTGCTCCTGGTGTTCATGCCCGGAACCGAAGGCTGCATACCAGATCAGAAATAACTCAACATTCTTCCCCATATCCCAAGATATCAATAATTCCCCATACCAGGAGCAGGGGCGTACTTAAAACGTTGTCAACACAACAGAGAACGACAGCGCATAGGCGGATTCAGGATTTCCGACGGGGGGCACCATCCGGAACAGGGGGCACCACTTTTGACCGGCAAAACCTATCAGGTGAGCACAAAATCTTATTGGTGAGTGCTGATTTTCGCAACCGGAGCGGGGATGGGAAGCTATATTTCAGGGGGCGACTATAGACCTTGCAGGGGGGTGCTGAGGGCTGATCGGGGGGAGGGCGCGGGACCTCTGCCCCCTGGATTCGCCTGTGCGACAGAGGCGTGCTAAGACTGCTGGAAAGGGGTGCAGTTGGAAAAGGCGTTCAAAAGAGACTGCTGGCAACGAGATGTATTCTACAGAGGCGTGCTCGAAGGTTAGGAAAAGGGTACAGTTGGCAAAGGCGTGTCCAGGAGACTGCTAGTAGGAACATGTAATGCAGACAGGCGTGCTCAGAGTGCTAAAAAAGATATATAGTACAAAAAGCGATCTCAGAGTGTTGGAAAAGAGTGCATTGTACAGAGGTGGTCTCAGACTGTTAGGAAGGGGTTCAAGTGGAAAAGGCGTCTCCAGAAGACTGCTGGTGGGGGATGATTTATTCAGAGGCGTGTTCAGAATGCTGGGAAGAGGTGCAATTGGCAAAAACGTATCCAGATCAGTGCCGTAGCCAGAGGAGTCGTTGGGGACCACGGACCCCCTTGGGCAGATCTTGTGCACTGGAAAACACGAGCATTCAACTCGAGAGCCCCTGAGCTTGGTCGCACGGGACCCCCGACCTTAGTCTTAGAGGGCCCCCGGGCTTGATCTCAGGGGCCCCGGAGCTTAGTGTACCACTGCCCTCCGAGCTCAATCTCGGGGACCCCCGAGCTTATTGTCAGGTTGCCCTCCAAACTTGATCTCGGGGACCCGAGCTTGGTCTCAGTGGCCCTTGGTTGGTCTCGGGGGAGTTCCCCGAGCCTGGTCTCAGGGGTACTCCGGTATCGAGGGCTCCCAAGTATCGAACATTGACCTTGGGGCCAACTGAGCTTGGTCTCAGGGGGCCCCGAGTTGGTCTCAGGTGCCCCCGAGCTTTGTTTCAGGAAACCCCCGAGCTTGGTTTCAGTGGACCCCCAAAACTTAGTCTCAGAGGACCCCCAAGCTTGGTGTCAGTGGCCTGAGCTTGGTCTCAGTGGGCTCCATGAGCCTGGTCTCAGGGGCACCTCGATCATCGGTATCAAGGGCTCCGGATTATCGAACATTGATATCGGGGGCACCTGAGCGTGGTCTCAGGGGCCCTGAGTGGGTCTCAGGAGCCTAAACATGGTCCCAGGGGCCCCAATTGGGCCCCTGGGATCTTAGTCTTAAGATGTTAAGAAGGTCCGTGAGACCAATCATAAGATTGGTCCCACGGGCCTTTTGATCTTAGTCTCACGGTCTTTCGGTCTTGGTCTCAGGGAGCCCCCGAGCTTGGTCTCAGGGCCCCCAAGCTTGGTGTCAGGGGACCCCGAACTTAGTTGCAGGGGACCCCCGAGCTTGGTCTCAGAGGATCCCCAAAATTAGTCTCAGAGGACCCCCAAGCTTGGTCTTAGTGGCCTGAGCTTGGTCTCAGTGGGCTCCACGAGCTTGGTTTCAGGGGACCCCCGAGCTTGGTTTCAGTGGCCCGAACTTGGCCTCAGGGGCTCCCCGAGCTTAGTGTCAGGGGTCCCTCGATCATCGCTATCGAGGGCTCCGGATTATCGAACATTGATCTTGGGGCCCCCTGATCTTGGTCTCAGAAGCCCCCCGAGCTTAGTCTCAGGGGCCCCCAGCCTGGTCTCAGGGGACCCCCGAGCTTGTCCTCCGGTGGTCTGAGCTTGGTCTCAGGGGCTTCACAAGCTTGGTCTTAGGGGCCCTCGATCATCGATATCCAGGGCTCTGGATTATCGCACATTGATCTCCGGGGCCCTGAGCTTGGTCTCAGCGGGGCCCTGAGTTGGTCTCAGGGGCCCCGAGCTTGGTCTCAGGGGCCCCAAACTTGGTCCCACGGGCCTTTTGATCTTGGTCTCACGGTCTTTCGGTCTTGGTATCAGTGGTTCCCCGAGCTTGGTCTCAGGGCCCCCGAGCTTGGTCTCAGAGGACCCCCAAAACTTAGTCTCAGAGGACCGCCAAGCTTGGTGTCAGTGGCCTGAGCTTGGTCTCAGTGGGCTCCACGAGCGTGGTCTCAGGGGCACCTCGATCATCGGTATCAAGGGCTCCAGATTATCGAGCATTGATCTCGGGGGCCCTAACCTTGGTCTCAGGGGGCCCTGAGTTGTTCTCAGGGGCCCCGGCTTGGTCTCAGGGCCCCAAAAACTTGGTCCCATGGGCCTTTCGATATTGGTCTCAAGGACCTTTCGGTCTTGGTTTCAGGAGGAATTTGAGCTTGGTCTCAGGGGCCCACGAGCCTGGTCTCTGGGGACCCCGAGCTTGTCCTCAATGGCATGGGCTTGGTCTCAAAGGGCTCCACAAGCTTGGTCTCAGGGGCCCTCGATCATCGATATCAAGGGCTCCGGATTATCAAACATTGATACCGGGGCCCCCTGAGCCTGGTCTCAGGCGCCCGAGTTAGTCTCAGGCGCCCGAGCTTGGTCTCAGGGGCCCCGAGTTGGTTTCAGGGGTCCGAGCTTGGTCTCAGGGCCCCAAACTTGGTCCCACAGGCCTTTTGATCTTGGTCCCACGAGCTTTTCGATCTTGGTCTCAGGGGGCCCCTGAGCTTGGTCTCAGGGGCCTCAAGTTGATTTCAGGGGCTCGAGCTTGGTCTCAGGGCCCCAAACTTGGTCCCATGGGCCTTTCGATCTTGGTCTCACGGGCCTTTTGGTCTTGGTCTCATGGGCTCCCGAGCTTGGTCTCAGGGGGGCCCAGAGCTTGGTCTTAGGGTCTCCCTCGAGCTTGGTCTCAGGGATTCCGAGCTGGTCTCAGGGGCCGAGCTTGACCTCGGGGCCCCAAACTTGGTCCCACGGGCCTTTTGATCCTGGTCCCATGGGCCTTTCGATATTGGTCTCACGGGCCCTTTTGTCTTGGTCTCATGGGCTCCCGAGCTTGGTCTCAGGGGGGCCCTGAGCTTGGTCTCAGGGGCCCTCCGAGATTCATCTCAGGGTTCCCCGAACTTGGTGTCAGGGATCCTCCGAACTTGGTTTCAGGGCCCTTCCCTCCGGGCTTTGTCTCAGGGGCCCCGAGCTTGGTCCCCCGAGCATCGGTAGCGATGGCACTGGAGTGCCGAACATTGATCTCAAGGGGGGCAATATTGATATCGGAGTACCCCCAACTATCGATATCAATGGCCTAACGAGTGAGGAACGCGCATTGGCCTCACAGAATGTTGTGTTTGGTCTCAGAAGCCCCAGGCTTCAGGGGCCCCCAAGCATCGGTATCGAGGGGCTCCAGAGTACAGAGCATCAGTCTCGAGGGGCTCCGAATATTTATCTGGGGAGCCCCCGAACATGGGTGTCGAGTTACTCCTGAGGTAAGCGCGAGCACGACCCTAAGGGTGTCCCCGAGCCTGAACTAAGTGGGACCCTGAGCTTGGTCTTAGGAGCCCCCGTGCATTACTATCAAGGGCCTCAGTAGTATTGGTCTCGGTGGGGGGGGGCAAGTAATGATTTCAGGGGCATTCAAATGTTGATCCCGGAGGGCCCTCGAATGTACGGATGCAGTGACATAGCCAAGGGGGTCCTAGGAGTCTGCGGACCCCCCTTGGGCTAATTTGAGCCACTGCAAATGATTCTCTGATCACTGTGCCTCCTGAGTCAGTCTCAGGGGACCCTGAAGATTCGTTCTCAGGGCGTCTCGAGTCGGCTTTAGGGCCCCCGCCCTGAGAGTCGGTCTCAAGGCCCCCAAAAGTAGATTTCAGGGGGCCCCTGAGAGTTGGTCTCAGGGGGCCCGAGTGTCGGTCTCAGTGGGCCCTGAGAGTCGGTATCAGTGGGGGCCGAGCTAGTCCCAGAGGCCCCAGAGAATGGTTCTCAGGGCCCGCGAAAGTCTATTTCAGCGAGTCCCCTGAGAGTCAGTCTCTAAGAACTTCAAAAGTCGGTCAAGGGGACCCCAAGAGTCAGTTTTAGGGGACTTCTGAGATTTGGTCTCAGGGGTCCCTCCCCACGAGTGTCGGTCTCAGGGGGGGCCCATAGTCTCACGGGCGTCTCTCTCAGGAGTAAATATTTACTTTCAGGTGGCCCCGAGATTAATCTGAGGGCCCGAGAGATAGTCTCACTTGATGCGCAGAGTGCTGGTCTCAGGGGCCCCCCAGGGACAATACTGGAAGCCCTTGAGACTTATCCTCAGGCTGTGCCCCCATTTTTGTATAAGGGGCCCGAGAGCAAATCTCAGGGAGCACCCAAAAGTTAGTCTCAGGCTGCCTCCGAGAGTCAGTCTCAGCGACATCCGGAAGTTAGTCTTGGGGTTCAGAAACCTCTGAGACCAGGCCCTTGGAGCCCCCTGAGACCAAACTCAGGGGCTCTGAGACCAAGCTCGGGGAACCCCTGATACCAAGACCGAAAGGCCGTGAGACCAATAAAAGGCCGTGGGACCAAGATCAAAAGTTCCCGGGGCACCAAGTTTGAAGCCCCTGAGACCAAGCTCAGGGCCCCTGAGACCAAGCTCAGGGGCTCCCGAAATCAATGTTCGATAATCCGGAGACCTTGATACCAATAATTGAGGTGCCCCTGAGATCATGCTCGTGGAGCACACTGAGGCCAAGCTCAGGCCACTGAGACCAAGCTTGGGGGTCCTCTGAGACCAAGCTCGCGGGTCCCCTGAGACCAAACTCGGGGGCCCTGAGACCAAGCTCGAAAAGCCCGTGGGACCAAGATCAAAAGTGCCCGGGGCACCACGTTTGAAGCCCCTGAGACCAAGCTCGAAGGGGGCCCTGAGACCAGGCTCTGGACCCCCTTGAGATCAAGCTCAGGATCCCATGAGACCAAGACCAAAAGGCCCGTGAGACCAAGATCGAAAGGCCCATGGGACCAGTGGCGTAGCCAAGGGGGGTCCTTGGGGTCCGCGGACCCCCCCTTGGGCTGATCTTATGCACTGGAAAACACGAGCATTGGTCTCAGGTGCCCCCTTGAGCTTGGCCTCAGGGGCCCTCCGAGCTCGATATCAGGCCCCCGAGGTTGGTCTCAAGGGACCTCCGAGCTTGGTCTCAGGGGCCCCCAAGCTTGGTCTTACGGGCCCCCCTGGTCTTGGTCTCAGGGGGCCCCCGAGCTCGGTCTCAGGGGCCCCCGAGCTTGGTCTCAGGGAGCACCCAAGCTTGGTCTCAAGGGACCTCCGAACTTGGTCTCAGGGGCCCCTGAGCTTGGTCTCAGGGGGCCCCCGAGCTTGGTCTCACGGGCTTTCCGAGCTTGGTCTCAGGGGCCCCCGATCATCGGTATTGAGGGCATCAGAGTATCGAACATTGATCTCGGGGGGCCCTGAGCTTGGTCTCAGGGGGCTCCTCGAGCTTGGTCTCAGGTCCCCCAAGCCTGGTCTCAGGGCCCCCAAGGTTTGCATCAGGGGGCCCGAGCTTGGTCTCACGGGCCTTCCGAGCTTGGTCTCAGGGGGCCCCGAGCTTGGTCTCACGGGTCTTTCGATCTTGGTCTTAGGGGCCCCAGAGCTGGTCTCAGGGATCCCCGAGCATTGGTATCGATGGCTCCGGAGCAGCGAACATTGATCTCGGGAAGTGGGGGAGGGGGACAATATTGATCTAGGGGTGTCCCCGGCTATCGATATCGAGGGGACCCCGAGACAACGACAGACTATTTCAGGGGGCCCCATGAGAGTCAGTCTCAGAGAACCCCAAGGGTCGGTCAAGGGGACCCTGAGATTCAGTCTTAGAGGACCCCCGATATTCGGTCCCATAGTCTTACGGGCGTCTCTCTCAGGAGTCAATATTTACTTTCAGGTGGCTCCGAGAATTAATCTAGGGGTCCGAGAGCTAGTCTCATTTGATCCGCAGAGTGCTGATCTCAGGAGGCCCCTGGGGGGTAATCTTGGGAAGCCTCGAGATTTAGCCTGAGGCTGTGCCCCCCCCTAGTTGTTGCATAAGAGGCCCCGAGAGTCAATCTCAGGGAGCACCTAAAGATAGTCTAGAGTGCTCCCGGGAGCTAGTCTCCGGTTCGTCCAAGAGCTAATTTTGGGGCTTTGAGAGTAATTCCCAGAGGTGCTCCCGAATTTTGGTCTCACGGCTCCGATTTAGCCTTAGACCTCTGAGGGCTAATCTGGGCTTCCGAGAGTCAGTCTCGGGAGTGCCGTGCCAAATACTCAGTTTCAGGGGTGGTTCCACGCCTCCCTCATCGAGTGTTAGTCTCGGGGGCGACCCAGGGTTAGTCTCAGAGGGCTGTCGGAAGTCATTCCCAGCCCCCCGCCTCACCCCAGAGACAGCCTCAGGGGATCCCCAAGAGCTAATCTGGATGGCCCCGAGTTTCAGTCTCAGCCCCCTCCCCCCAGAGCAAATCTGGGGGGCCGATAAATAGGCCCAGAAGTGCTGCCGATAACTAATCTAGGGAGCCCCGAGAGATTCTCAGGAGTCCACAATTTTGGTCAAGAGGCGCCGTGAATCAGTATCAGAGACTCCCTGAGATCTAATCGGGAGAGGGGCCGGAAATTAACCTTGTGAGTAGCGCCAAGTGTTGGTCTTGACGGCCCCAGAGCTAGTCTCAGGTCCCCCAAGAACTGATCTCGGAAGCCCGAGTTATATTCAGGGGACCTTTCCGTTCTAGTGTAAGGAGGGCCGGAGAGCTAATCTCAGAGATCCGACAATTAGTCTCACGAGGTCTCCAGGAGTTAGTCTCAGGGGTTCCCAGAAGCTGCCCTCAAGTGTCCCCAAAAGCTAGTCTCAGCGAGCATTCCTCTCCTTCCTCCCCCTCCCCTCAAAGTTATCCTCAGGGCCTCACGAGAGTAAATTCCAGGGAGTCCCAGTAGGTAGTCTCATGGTACCCCCAAATGCTGGTTTTGGGGGACGTAAGTACTGATTTGCGGGAAAAGTGTTGTTTTCGGGGGTCCCAGATACTGGTTTCTGCGCCGTGTCAAGTGCTAGGCCCCTGGAGATCTCTGCTCGACCCAGGAGTCAGGGGGGCGGGGGCGGTGGGTGATGGTCCTGGATGGCTTAACACTGGCATAGCAATACAAGCCCTGTACAAAGCCTATCAGAGACCTAAAGTCCAAGGAAGTACTCACCTCCCCAAGCCCCCGGGATCTCCAACCAATGGCTAGGGAGGAGTAAGTGAGCGGTTTCATTAGTAGGACTGTTCATGGAATAGGTTTTATATAGCATCTGGGGCACACTCATATATCCTTTTTATTGAGCGTCCTTTTTCCTTTCCGTTTCTTTTAGATTTTAGAATACAATCCAGAGATATCGCTTGAAATCCTAGGCTCAAAGAAGATTTCGAAAATCATATGCCTCTGAAAAATTTATATATTCCCATTGCGTACCAAAAAAGGCAAATTGAAACATATTGATCAGGCACCATTCCTGAAGGAAAGGCAAAAATTAATCTAATTTTAGCATCCATAATAGCCAATCGAACAGGGAATTTGGAACTTAAGCTGGTTTTTCAATCTATTAGCTTAGTCCCAATAACTACCGTCCTAAATATTCTGAAATAAACAACTTTCAAATATTTTCGTAGGAAACCAGAAAAACAAGGAGAATGACACACATTGATGAGCATAGTCCCAAAAAGAAAAATAGGTATGCAAGGTTTAAAATAACAATGACAGAGTAATCCAAGGCGATAATTATCTCAGGGGCCTATTGCTTCGGTAATTTGCTCATTTACAACATAGCAAGGGTAAGAAAGTAACTCTGGTGAATTCATCAAGATCTTTCCGCGGAATAGACGGTATATGACGTCCGGAATACACCACCATCTACCATATCCCTTGTATTTTTATTCATTTTTTTCCATTTCTTTGGAAACTTTCTGATTAAAGAGTTCATAAATTCGACACCCGGAAAAAATGGTAATCATTTTCCGTAGAAGACCATTTATTCGTACTCAAAACGACTGACCTTCAATGACTTCATAGCTGATTACCAGAGTGAATTGAGGTAAAGTCAGGTTTAACATCATGCACGCAGCAGCATTTGATTTCCGAAATGTGCCACAAAACTGTTATTATAGCCACGCTGTCATATAGGTATGGGCCAGCCTTAATATTTGGTGACCTAAACTTACCAACACTTGGTCGGATCGAGAAAAATCAAACTATAAACAAAATAATAACAAACACTTAAAAATGGATAGAAAAATTTCCGTCGTGTAAATGTTATAATGCCAAAATATTATACGACACATATAGGAGATGGGCCCCGACTACTAAGGGGCCCCCGGCCTGGGGGCCCCCGATGGTAGTCGGACCCCCTTGGCCGAATCCTGGCTACGCCACTGCATGGGACCAAGATCAAAAGGCCCGTGGGACCAATCTTGAGGCCCCTGGGACCAAGTTCAGGCCCCTGAGACCAACTCAGGGCCCCTGAGACCAAGGTCAGGGCCCTCGAGATCAATGTTCGATAATCCGGAGCTCTTGATATCGATGATCAAGGGCCCCTGAGACCATGCTCGTGGAGCACACTGAGACCAAGCTTGGGGATCCTCTGAGACCAAGCTCGGGGCCCCCTGAGACCAGGATCCAAAGGCCCGTGAGACCAAGATCGAAAGGATCGTGGGACCAAGTTTGGGGCCCTGAGACCAAGCTCAGGCCCCTTAGACCAACTCGGGGCCCCTGAGACCAAGCTCGGGAGCCCATGAGACCCAGATCGAAAGGCCCGTGAGACCAAGATCGAAAGGCCCGTGAGACCAATCTTGGGGCCCTGGGACCAAGTTCGGCCCCTGAGACCAACTCAGGGCCCCTGAGACCAAGCTCAGGGGCCCCCGATATCAATGTTCAATAATCCGGAGCCCTTGATACCGATGATCGAGGTGCCCCTGAGACCGCGCTCGTGGAGCCCACTGAGACCAAGCTTGGTGTCCTCTGAGACTAAAGTTTGGGCGTCCTCTGAGACCAAGCTCGGGGGCCCTTGAGACCAAGCTCGGAGGCCCCCTGAAACCAAGATCGAAAAGCCCGTAAGACCACGATCGAAAATCCCGTGGGAACAAGATCAAAAGGCCCGTGGCATCGAGTTTGAAGCCCCTGAGACCAAGCTCGGGGGTCCCCTGAAACCAAGCTCAGGCTGCCCTGATACCAAGTTCAGGAAGTCCCCTGAGACCAAGCTCAGGCCACCCTGAGATCTGGTTCAGGGGGTCCCAGGATCAATGTTCAATACTTCGGAGCCCCCGATACCGACGATCATGGGGCCCCTGAGACCAAGCCCATGGCGCCCCCTGACACTAGGCTCAGGCCACTGAGACCAAGCTCGGGGGATACCAAGACCGAAAGGCCGTGAGACCAAGATCAAAAGGCCCGTGGGACCAATCTTGTGGCCCCTGAGACCAGGCTCGGGTTCCTGAGACTAACTCGGGGCGCCTGAGACCAAGCTCAGGGGCCCCCGATATCAATGTTTGATAATCCTGAGCCCTTGATACCGATGATCGAGGGCCCCTGGGACCAAGCTTGTGGAGCCCCCTGAGACCAAGCTCAGGCCACTGAGGACAAGCTTGTGGAGCCCACTGAGATCAAGCTCAGGCCACTAAGACCAAGCTTGGGGGTCCTCTGAGACTAAGTTTGGGGGTCCTCTGAGACCAAGCTCGGGGGTCCCCTGCAACTAAGTTCGGGGTCCCCTGACACCAAGCTTTGGGGGCCCTGAGACCAAGCTCGGGGGCTCCCTGAGACCAACTCGGGGGCTCCCTGAGACCAAGACCGAAAGACCGTGAGACCAAGATCAAAACGCCCGTGGAACTAATCTTAACCCGCGCCCCACCGGGGGTCCGGCGCCACCTTCGCCCCACCGGGGGGGCCATCGATGGCCCCCCTCTAACTCCGAAAATATGGGCGTTAGCGCAAATCTGCAAAGTGCAATAGAAAGCTCGCGTGAATTCAGTAAGAAATTACTTCGCATGTTTTAGTGCTCAGGTCAATGGTTTGACCTCCAGAGGTCAAATTAGGTCAAGATCGGCTATTTTCACTCAAATATGCAATGATTAAGCAGACTGGGCATAACTCTTATGTCATTAGAGCTATTGAGGCCTGGTAAAGTACATTTGATAGCAAATTGCCTGTACTTTTTCCGCTATGTGGAACGTAAAGACCTCCCGCCAGTGGTTTGACCGCCAGAGGTCACCTTGTGACCTAATATGACCTGAGGTCACGAAAGGTCAAAAAGTGACCTTGCCGTATATCAAATGAAAGCCAGTGACAAGGCAAACACGATGGTGTTTGTTTCACCGCTCTAACTCAATTAGGTCAAAAGTTATTGTCAAAATACTGTTTTTGACCTCCGTTGACCTTGGATGACCTTGGAAAAGTCAAAGGGCAAATATGACCCCTGGGATCCGTGAAAGGGTGTCCAAAAACGTTGTTCTGAGCAGTCTGAGTATTTGCAATCATTTTTGTGGCTTTTATATCATGAAATAGCTTTTCCCCATGCTTTTCCAATGGGAGAGGTCGCCTCGTGACCTGACCTCAGGGCACGAAATCGAAAAATCCCGGATATACACCTTGTAGACCCTGGAGGGGTCATGAAGTGTAGGAAGTTTCAAATCGATCGACTTTGAAATGTAGCTCTTACAGAGCTCTAAAGTGAAGTGAGGTGACCTTGGTTGACCTCGTCTGGTGACCTGACCTTGGGTGACCCGGGGTAAAAAATTTCAGGGATGATGGGAAAATGATGCAGTGAGAGGTAGAGCCCTCAACCGCGGTGCTGCGCCTCGTCGTTTTTCTGCTATCCCGGAAAAACCTTAGGGGGGCCATCGATGGCCCCCCGGTGGGGCGAGGGTTAAGATCGGTCCCACGGGCCTTCTTAAGATCTTAATACTAAGATCCCAGGGGCCCCAATTTGGGCCCCTGGGACAAGTTCAGAACCCTGAGGCCAACTCAGGGCCCATAAGACCAAGCTCAGGTGCCCCCGATATCAATGTTTGCTAAACCGGAGCCCTCGATAGCGATGATCGAGGGACCCCTGACACCAAGCTCGGGGAGCCCCTGAGGCCAAGTTCGGGCCACTGAAACCAAGCTCGGTGGTCCCCTGGGACCAAGTTCGGGGGTTTCCTGAACAAAAGCTCGGGGGGCACCTGAGACCAAGCTTGGGATCCCAGAGACCAAGCTCGAGGGACCCCTGACCCCACGCTCAGGGCCCCTGAGACCAAGATCGAAAGGCCCGTGAGATCAAGACCGAAAGGCTGGTGGGACAAAGAAGAAAAGGTCCGTGGGACCAAGCTTGGGCCCCCAGAGACCAAGCTCGGGGTCCCTGAGACCAACTCGGGGCCCCCTGAGACTAAGCTCAGTTGGCCCCAAGATCAATGTTTGATACTTCGGAGCCCTCGATACCGGAGTACCCCTGAGACCAGGCTCGGGGAACTCCCCGAGACCAACCAAGGGCCACTGAGACCAAGCTCGGGGACCCCGAGATCAAGTTTGGAGGGCAATCTGACATTAAGCTCGGGGGTCCCCGAGATTAAGCTCGGAGGGCAGTCGTACACTAAGCTCCGGGGCCCCTGAGATCAAGCCCAGGGGCCCTCTGAAACTAAGTTCGGGGGTCCCGTGCGACCAAGCTCAGGGGCCGTCCAGTTCAATGCTCGTGTTTTCCAGTGCACAAGATCTGCCCAAGGGGGTCCGTGGTCCCCAACGACTCCTCTGGCTACGCCACTGATCTGGACACGTCTTTGCCAATTGCACCTCTTCCCAGCTTTCTGAACACGCCGCTGAATAAATCATCTCCACCAGCAGTCTTTTGGAGACGCCTTTTCCACTTTCAACCCCTTCCGAACAGTCTGAGACCACTCTGTACAATGTACTCTTTTCCAACACTCTGAGATCGCTTTTGTACTATATATCTTTTTTTAGCACTCTGAGCACGCCTGTCTGCATTACATGCTCCTACTAGCAGTCTCCTGGACACGCCTTTGCCAACTGTACCCTTTTCCTAACCTTCTGAGCACGCCTCTGTAGAATACATCTCGTTGCCAGCAGTCTCGTTTGAACGCCTTTTCCAACTGCACCCCTTTCCAGCAGTCTTAACACGCCTCTGTCGCATAGGCGAATCCAGGGGGCAGAGGTCCCGCGCCCTCCCCCGATCAGCCCTCGGCGCCCCCTGCAAGGTCTATGTCGCCCCCCTGAAATGTAGCTTTCCATCCCCGCTCCGGTTGCGAAAATCAGCACCCACCAATAAGATTTTGTGCTCACCTGATAGGTTTTGCCGGTCAAAAGTGGTGTCCCCTGTTCCGGATGGCGCCCCCTTGCCCGAAGTCCTGAATCCGCCTATGCGCTGTCGTTGTTTCTTGTGTTCACAACGTTTTAAGTGCGCCCCTGGTCCTGGTATGGGGAATTATTGATATCTTGGGATATGGGGAAGAATGCTGGGTTATTTCTGATCTGGTATGCAATTTTCGGTTCCGGGCATGAA
Source organism: Lepas anatifera (assembly GCA_034440635.1). Lineage (NCBI taxonomy): Eukaryota > Metazoa > Arthropoda > Thecostraca > Lepadidae > Lepas > Lepas anatifera. Next base: position 1,528,603 of record JAOTON010000629.1, read on the forward strand.
CACCAAGAGCAACAGAAAGTATTCCGCTGTAATAAAAGTAGTGAGGTTTTTACCTATGATTTTACAGTTTTCCTGGAAAGGAACATCGTGAAAAGCTACAAATTTTAAAAATGACTATTTTGAGCTCGGTATATAGATTTTCTAAGCGATTGTTGTATCTATTCAGAGTTGAGTTTTGGCACCCAGCTCTGGTAGTCATAGATCCTACTTCCGGTTGACAAAAAGTCTAATAAAACAGTTTCTAGTGAACGAAACTTCACCAAAAGATACAAATCTGTAGAAAAGGCAGACATATATTTCAAGACGAAAAAACTAAGTAGTTGTTGCAATGGTTCGGATTTTGAGTTTTGGCAGTAGCATGAACACTAACGGCACCAAAAATTATTCCGCCGTAATAAAAGTAGTATAATTTTAACCTACAATTTTACAGTTGCCAATGAAAGAAACATCGTGAAAAGGTACAAAATTTAAGCATTACTATTTCTAGGTCGGCATAAAGATTTTCTAAGCGATTTTTACATTCTTTCGTGAGTTGAGTTTTGGCACCTAGTTCTGGCAGTAACCGACCCTACTTCCGGTTAACAAAAAGTCTAATAAAACAGTTTCTAGTAAACGAAACCTCACCAAAAGATACAAATTTGTAGAAAAGGTAGTAATCTATTAGCATGCTGAAAAGCTAAGCAGTTACTGCAACAATTCAGATTTTGAGTTTTGGCAGTTGGAGTCGGCAGTGTAGTAGCATGTCCCCAACAACACAATAACCTTTTAGTGGATTCCGGCCAAGGGATTCCGGCCATGTATAGCAACAGCACGGTGTGTGACTTTTCTGCGGATTATTATTGCGGAGAAAAATGATTTTCACAACCAGACCACCTAGAGACTTGCGGTTTTCACAAAAAGAATTGCCATTGTCTGTTTAGTGAGATTCCAGAATTTCATCACTTTACGCCCAGTAACAACAACGTTATAACGTAAAACGGTAAATAACTCGTGGATTTGTTGCGGAGAGAAGTTGCGGAGAAAAATGCTCTCGGTAACCAGAGCACCTAGCGACTTGCGGTTTTCTTTATCATATTCCTTGCCACCAGCATTGCAAGATTCCAGAATCTCATGAATCTAGATCCCTTGGGAGCAATGTTATAACCTATAACTACAACGTCTTGCGGAGAGAAACGTTCTCAGAAACCAGACCAGATATCGACTTGTGTTTTTCACCAGCGTCATCGGCGTCATCACAAACGTAAGATTCCAGACTTTCGTGGTGCTCAATCCAGTAGGGGTTATATACGTTACAGGGTCAAACGTAACAAAACGTCTTTTCTGCGTAGAAAAATGCTCTCCGCAACCAGAGCACCTGGCGACTTCCGGTTTTCATTAAAATAATCATTGGCATTGAAAATGAAGGATTCCAGACTTTCATGATCATAGTCTCCTTTGGTGCAACGTTATAACGTAAAACGTCTTGCGGAGAGAAACGTTCTCGGAAACCAGACCAGATATCGACTTGTGGTTTTCACCAGCGTCATCGGCGTCATCACAAACGTAGGATTCCAGACTTTCGTGGTGCTCAACCCAGTAGCAGCAACGTTATAGGGTCAAGCGTAACAAAACGTCTTTTCTGCGGAGAAAAATGCTCTCCGCAACCAGAGCACCTAGCGACTTGCAGTTTTAACTAAAATAATCCTTGGCATTGAAAATGAAGGATTTTAGAATTTCATGATCGTAGTTTCCTTAGGTGCAACGTTATAACGTAAAACGTCTTGCGGAGAGAAACGTTCTCGGAAACCAGACCAGATATTGACTTGTGGTTTTCACCAGCGTCATCGGCGTCATCACAAACGTAAGATTCCAAACTTCCGTGGCGCTCAACCCAGTAGCAGCAACGTTATAGGGTCAAACGTAACCAAACGTCATTTCTGCGGAGAAAAATGCTCTCCGCAACCAGAGCACCTAGCGACTTGCGTTTTTCACTAAAATAATCATTGGCATTGAAAATGAAGGATTCCAGAATTTAATGATCGTAGTCTCCTTAGGGGCAACGTTATAACGTAAAACATCTTGCGGAGAGAAACGTTCTCGGAAAACAGACCAGATATCGACTTTTGGTTTTCACCAGCGTCATCGGCGGCATCACAAACGTAAGATTCCAGACTTTCGTGGTGCTCAATCCAGGAGCAGCAACGTTATAGGGTCAAACGTACAAAACGTCTTTTCTGCGGAGAAAAATGCTCTCCGCAACCAGAGCACCTAGCGACTTCAGAAAACGTCCTTTTACACGAATATTCGTACATATACATCATGATGCAGACCTATGTTCTAAGTGAGTGACAGTTATGACGCTGGTGAAAAATGCACTTCAATAAATGTCCTGTTTCCGAAAATAGTTTTCTCCGCAACACGTTTTAAGTCAAACCGCTGCAGTTAAATATCCGAGTGTAATGTCTTGAACGTATTTACTACCTCAATCTAATGTAATTACACGGTCTTCCTTTTCAGATGTGTTGGTCCAATAAAGACAAGCCAAGAAAGAAGACTTTACAGTTAAAATTCTTTGGCATTGAAAATGAAGTATTCCAGAATTTCATGATCCTAATCCCCTTAGGTGCAACGTTATAACGTAAAACGTCTTGCGGAGCGAAACGTTCTCGTAAACCAGACCAGACATCGACTTGTGGTTTTCACCAACGTCATCGGCGTCATCACAAACGCAAGATTCCATACTTTCGTGGTGTTCAACCCAGTAACAGCAACGTTATAGGTTCGAACGTAGCATTGCTGGGCCCAGGTGTGGTTGCTTGTTTACAGCCGAGACTGGGGCGTCGACGCTGTGTGTGGTGGCAGGTGGCGCCACCTAGAGTGCTACCGGCGGTTACGCCACCTGGGACGTGACCGGCCTGCCGTGCCGCGATGGTATGGGACCAACCCAGTGATCTGGGGATCAGTTCAGTCAGTGACCTCCCTGAACCGGGGATGACCGGGCCCTGCGGGGCTGAGCTACTCGGCCTATGACGCACCAGTGCCGTGCACTAGCGATTGCTGTCATAACGACGGTACTCATAATATTTCATGAGGTATTGACCTCTTTGTGATTAAACTGAATGTGGCACTTTCACAACGTGATTTTAACTGAGATAGCCAAGTGGTAAAACAAGTCGGAAAACCCGGTACTCCATATTTCATTTGTCTTGGAACTCGATATTTCCGTAGAAAGAAGCTAAAACTTACCTGACACCAGCCCCCATCAGCCCGTCGCCGGGCGGCCATTTTGTGAGCTGCTGGTGTGACGACATATGCTGACGTCACGATGAGCATCAGCCAATCGAAGCGTTTCAAGTATGGTAGTGATTGCCAGATCATGACATCATCCACAGACTGATATTTATTTCTTTTTCTAGAGGAGTATTTTCAAAAATAAAATATTGAGCATATTGTACATTTTTCAGAGAAACCATTAGTGGTTTCATTATTTTTGGCTAAAAGTACGCCTAATTTCACTAAATTCCAGGATTCCACCAAGGTGCCACATTTCCTTTAAAGGGAATGTGGCACCTTGGTCGAATCCTGGAATTTAGTGTAATTAGGCGTACTTTTAGTCAAAAATAATGAAACCACTCATGATTTCTCTGAAAATGTACATAAGCTCAATATTTGGTTTTTTAAATACTCCTCTAGAAAAAGAAATAAATATCAGACTGTGGATGATGTCACGATCTGGCAACCACCTATATACTTGAAACACTTCGAGGGCTTCGATTGGCAGATGCTCATCGTGACGTCAGCATATGTCGTCACACCAGTAGCTCACAACAATGGCCGCCGGCGACGGGAGGCTGAGGGGGCTGGTGTCAGGTAGGTTTTAGTTTTTTTCTACGGCAATATCGAGTTCCAAGTCAAATGAAATATGGAGTACCGGGTTTTCCGACCTGTTTTACAACTTGGCTATCTCAGTTAAAATCACGTTGTGAAGGTGCCACATTCCCTTTAATTTAGCCTATTCTAAAACAGAGCACGAAGATGACACCCATGAAATGTACGGTTAGAACCAACATGGGACATAGTCGGTGCAATTGACTTGGCTCCTGTGTTTCCTATGAAGTCGGCCGGAATTTTTAAGTGTATCCTAAATTCCCTGTTCTCAAGAATAATATTTGCAAAATCTCCTGTTATAGCAACGTTATAGGGTCGAACGTTTCTGCCTTGTGAAATATAAGACTAGAGAATTCGTAAACATTCGATTTACCGCGATGAGAGGAATCCAATTATGCATAAATATTTTCTCTATCTCATCTGAGGACAGATCTAGAGAGAGAAGCGTAAACTGCTCTGTTGTAAGCCTAAGGAGCCCTCTTTGACCTATACTGACCTCAATATTGACCCGGCATAAAAATTCTTCGTCTTGTCAAGAGCTTTCAATTACCGCCCGTAATTTTTCGTTAGCTTTCGTGGGAAATGCGATATGGGGGGGGGAACGACCCTGCAGCGGGGCGGGTCATGCCAGGGACCCCAGCGGGGCGCGTGTTAAAGGGAATGTGACACCTTGGTCGAATCCTGGAGTTTAGTGTAATTAGGCGTACTTTTAGCCGAAAATAATGAAACCACTCATAATTTATCTTAAAAATGTACAGTAAGCTCGATATTATGATTTTCAAAATCCTCCTCTAGGAAAAGAAATAAATATATGCCTGTGGATGATGTCATGGTCTGGCAACCACTACCATACTCGAAAAATTTCAAGGGCTTCGATTGGCTGATACTCATCGTGACATCAGCATACGTCGTAACACCAGCAGCCCACAACAATGGCCACCTGGCGAGAGGCACATGAGAGGTACATTCCAGGTATGTTTTAGTTTTTTTCTACGAAAATATCGTGTTCCAAGACAAATTATAGATAGAGTACCGGGTTTTCCGACTTGCTTTATGACTTGGCTATATCAGTTAAAATCACGTTATAAAGGTGCCACATTCCCCTAAGTTCTTACAGTGCGTTGTCGGTAGCGTTTTCAGGGACGGCTGATGGGCTCAAAATTCGCGTGACCTGTATCGCTAGTCCAGGGTCCGTCCCCTAGCAAAATTCCCTAAATATTCCCCGAATGGCGTCTGGAACCATGTAGGGCGTGTCTCAGCTATATAGCGTGATGATTTATTCACCATCATACATATAAATGCATAAAACAGACAGCATACAAGAGAAAAGCAGTCATGATGCTTCGAAAACGCAGGACTCCGCAAAGAATCACAACACGATACGTTCGCGGAAGCGTGAAACATGCAAAAATATTTCCAAATAGTCTGTTTATGCCATCACGTTTCACCACCGTGGTCAGCTTAATTTTTGATGCCTTGAATACCACCCTTATTCAAACACAGCTAGATATACCTCGCGGATATGTTCACTGCGTGGAAGACTGTGAGATTCGTTACGTTTGGTGGCACCGACCTCCTGTCACCAACTCGCTTCTCAGACTGGAACTTAGCCGCAAGAAATGCCAGCTTTGGTTTCAATGATCAGCACCAGCACAGTTGCAATATAGCTGGATATTACTCCGGAAGTCGAAGTTTAGGCGCCCGTGCTTCATGGTCTCAGCAAGCGCCTACAAACATGTTTCCAAGTTTGGGGTTTCACGACACACCGACCGCTGAGGTCATATGCTGTTCCCAATTCTCACCCCATCCCCAAAATACCCCCCCAACGGGGTGAGAGTTGTGGTACAGGGCAGCAAAGCCCCCAAACTTCAAAATATGTATAGAGGCGCTTGCTGAAACCATGAAGAGTAAGCGCCAAAGGTTAGACTTCAGGAGTAATGCCTAGCAATATTGCAATTGTGCTGGTGCTGAACATTGCAACAAAGCCAGCATTACTTTCAACCTAGTTTCATTATTACTTCGGTTACTTTCTACATTTTTCGTAGGCACAATTACCTACACTATGACTTGCCACAAAATGGCACGGACGGTACACTATCTATCACGTGCCTGAGCTAAGGTCGACCACTGACCGTTAAGGAACTACAAATGTATCACAGGGATGTCATCGTGCATCATGCCAATACAACACTAATATCCCAACACACATGGGATCACTAGTGAGGGTGAAAAGGACGAATGGAGCCGGCATCTGACTCGGCTAATACTACTGTTTGGTATTATCACTTGCCAGGAAGCGGTCAGTAAGACCAGTCATCCTACAACTGCGCCACTGCGAAACTAACTAACATGTAAACGGGACAGAAGTTAACCCAAGCAAAGCCTAAGCACAATGTACAGCATAAATGTTCACCCGAGGCAGGACAGAAAGGCAGTCTTCAAGAACACAAATCAGCACAGGTGAAGATTTCACCCTTTTCTTTCGGGTAACTACACAGCCCCTAGCCAAACGCTCATAACATTCAAGTCTTCTCGGAATTTCGTTATCTTAATAGTTTGAAATTTTTTCAACAGTCTTGCAGAACAACTTAAAAAGTTTTGTTTTAATAATACATCTACAATATACACACGCCAAAAGTCGCCTGTTACACCCCAAATCATTTTACAAGATCCAAGTAATTGGTAATCAAACAACCCGTGCCCATTTGACCGCTAAAGACTAGTCGCTGAGTTTTCGTGGAAGTTTTGGCTATACATTTTTTCTTGTTAAAACCAAGCTAGCGAAGGATATAGACATTAATTTCATTCAAATACGAAGTATTGGGCCACATTATCTTCCAAATTGAATAAAAGTCATAATACCAGTTCGAATTTGTGTGCAAATTTGATTCACTTCAACGTTCAACCGACACTTTGACGAGAACGGCATGTTTTGTTCAGGCCGATATGAACTGCATGCAATACAGCCCCGGCCAAGAACATCAAGTTAAAGACGTAGTTAAAATTTCTGATACCTCATTGTTATTGCATTCACTCGTCTGTTGGAGGTGAAGGCTCCCAATACACACGCGGGAAAGGAAGGTGGGATCACGCACTATGAGAAATTCAGCATACGCTTTTCTGCTATAATTTTGGAGTAGCAAAATCGTTTTTTTACATTCACTTCTGACCCAAGGGCCACATTGGGTCGATACACGTTTTAGTCTGAAGGGTGAGCACGGGCGGGGAGTGGGTGTTTGGTCGGACATCCCCTGCACACGCCAAAGCATAAGCCCGATGGGTGTCTCCAGAAATTAAAGCCAGCAAGAATCAAGACGTTACAAATCAGTGTCACATACAACTGCTCTTCACACACACCACTTTGTTTTTGTTCAATAGGTTTTAAAAGCCTTTCGAGTGACACCTTGCAAATGGGACTTGAACAGAGATAGTCATGTGATAGAGCGGGCCAAAATACCGTTTGATCTCAATTTCATTTGTCCCAGAACATAACGTTCGCGAAGAAAGGTCAGAATTCGCCGCTTACTGATCCCCTTCCTCTCCCAACGGTCACGTGGAGTCAGCTGAACTTCGGAACGTGATGGAATGGTTAGGCCCGCTAAGGGGATACTTATCTCTTTCTTGGACCTCTTTAACATCTACGCGTGCCTCTGTTAGTAGACTGTGGTGACTAAACACGCGTATTACTTTATTATAACTAGTTTGAAATGTGTTTTAATACATCAAGAAAAATAGTTTAGCGAAAAATATGCGAAACCCGTACTTATGTCACTTTATTTCTTAATAATAGCCCCATTTAGCTAAACGCGCTTCATTTGTATTCATGTTTTAATTTAATGAAACAATTAAAAAGTTTCAATCCGGCACGAAGCATAACGAAATCCTGCCACTTTGACGTCACCAAGTTCCTTAGAGCGTTGCATGTCACGTGACCAGACGTGAGAGGACGGGTCGGTAGAAAGTGAATTTAGACCTTTCTCCGCGAACGGTGAGTTCTGGGACAATGGAAATTTCATTCAAGTGCCTTCAGGGCATGCTATATCACATGGGTATATCACACTTCAAAATCCATTGTGAAGGTGTCGCATGCCCTTTAACAAAATAAACAAAATGGGACGTTTTACGTTTTTCCAGCAACGCAATGCTCTCACACAGCAGCTGATTGTGGAATCACGTGGGTATTGACGAGCCCAGGTTCCCGACCAATGCTGTCCGATCTTGTATGTATCTCCGAGTAAGCCTATTATCTGTCCCTTGTGGTTGATACGTGGTCGATCGCACTTTGGTGTATACCTTCCATCACGCAGGAAAAACATGGCCGTCTACCTAGACTTCATCACAATACCTACTGGGATTGCTACCAGCGCTACCAGCAGGGTAATTAAGCCCGCGTCCTCCCAATGCGTCTGAAACAGAACAGCAACAGAGTAGGTCAATCAGCAGAATGCGCACAGGTAAAGATCAATTATATATATATATATATATATATATATATATATATATATAATGTATATTAATATATTGCCAGGCATCCGCACATACGATGGTTATTTTTCACACTGGCCAAAACTGATTACAAAAAAAGGTAACGCAAGTTTACCATAGGCATTCTCCGCTTGAAAAATGAAAAGTTGATGTCAGGTCCATTGCTTTAAAGCCAAAATATATACGATACTCCAGCTGGGATTTCAAGTAAGGCACATTCGTCCAATCCGTACAATATTTGAAGCAGCGCGGTCCATTAAAAACCCCACAGGGGATGACAACAGAGTCCGAACTCCAGTTCATATTAAGTGCACTCGTAAACAGATTGACGACGGCCTTAAACCAGGCTCATCCCAAGGAAAATATTTTCATTTTTACGAGTCCAGGTGACTTGTTTTATCCTGCGGTATGCACGACTTCTCGTTTTTCACTGCTTTGTAATCCAAACGCATACTGCTGTGCAATTGCCCCATGGGGGAGAGGTCATGGTCCGCAAATTCTAAGAAAACGTATTTTGTTACCCCCAAACTGTGGGAAAACGCATACAAGACGGAATCAGTGAGAAAACACAGCTCTAAAATATTCGGCTGGTCGTCATCGTTCCTCAAGGACCAGCCGAACAATGGTGGCAACATTAAACGCCTGATGGCCCCAGACACAGATTGCCGGATTTTTTCGTAAAAATACTTGGTGCGACATGACACCAGACTAAAACGCAGGAATATAAATATGAGAGAAAAGAAATATATATGATTGCAGAAACGACTGTGGAAGGCGAATTCCGGACGGAGTATGCCAGCGTATGCCCATTTCGTCGGTTCGGGTGACTGGATCACGCCTCAGGCGCGTTTGCGACTATGCAGCACACGTGAGAGCACGAGCGACGGAGTCGAGGGACCGCGCGGGCGCGATTGTTGGTCTGGCACAGGGATGGAAGCGAAAGGGTCCTGTGGCCATTGGCCGATGAATGATTGAAGGAGAACTTCAGCTAGCGTCATCAGTACGGCTATCATAGCAGAGGCAACCACTCACAACATGTGGAGTGTACATCACATCCGTAATGCCTCCGGCAATTTCACCAAGGAGCACTAAACCGCGCCTCAGAGTCTATGAGGAAGCAGCGAATCACGAGACCAATACACATTAACTGGAAAGTGCATAAGTACCTCATGTACCCTCCAGCAAGGCTATGCACCGGCGCACACCGCCAGAAAAAGCCAATACTGATGCAAAGCGACTTTCAGCATGGCGTTACTTCTGATCTCATAGCTCCAAAACATAGCTCTGCCAGGATAACAATGGGCGAGCGAAGCAATTTTCAACAAGCCTGCGCTCACAACGCAAATGACGGCCAGCTGGCGAGAGGTTACGGAGAGCAACTATATGGAGGTCGTCGGGTGTGGCTGCTACAGCTTCCACGACAGGGTGGAGGTACAAAGGCTGAAAATGGAATAATACACTAGATGACTTCGAAACGAAACGCCCGGTTAGGAGGAGACATGCAGAGCCCGGCTCTGTCTTCTCTTGTATTATATGACTGAAACCCTGATGTTGCTTTTGTCTGGATTTAGATCGCGCGGCCTCTGTAGCAAACACTAGCAACTAAGCATCATGAAGTTCCCCCACTTTTTGGATCATACGCCAGGTCATCAAGTTGTAGGTCACAATAAGTTCAAAACATTAAGTTTACGAATAGCCCAATGATAGCATCACCTACGGTATTCCGTAACTTCCCCGACAACACATCCAACTTGCAGCCCTGTGTATGGAACGCCCACCTGCTGAAGCTGCAGTCGACCGGCCTCCTCAATTCCAGGATGGTCCCGCTCCAGCTTCCTCATCACAAAGCGCACGTGATCGCGACAGTTATTCAACAGCAATGAGTACCAACTGACGAAAACAGTGACACGAGTTATCACAAAGCGTACGTGATCGCGACAGTTATTCGCCAGCAGTGAGTACCAACTGACGAAAACGGTGACACAAGTATCACAAAGCGCACGTGATCGGGACAGTTCTTCGCCAGAACGCCAGTACCCACTGACGAAACAGTGACACGATTTATCACAAAGCACACATGATACCGACAGTTATTCGCCAGCAGTGAGTACCAACTGACAAAACAGTGACACCAGTTATCACAAAGCGCACGTGATTGCGACAGTTCTTCGCCAGCAGTGAGTACCAACTGACGAAAACGGTGACACGAGTTATCACAAAGCGCACGTGATCGGGACAGTTCTTCGCCAGAACGCCAGTACCCACTGACGAAACAGTGACACGATTTATCACAAAGCACACATGATACCGACAGTTATTCGCCAGCAGTGAGTACCAACTGACAAAACAGTGACACCAGTTATCACAAAGCGCACGTGATTGCGACAGTTCTTCGCCAGCAGTGAGTACCAACTGACGAAAACGGTGACACGAGTTATCACAAAGCGCACGTGATCGCGACAGTTCTTCGCCAGCAGTGAGTACCAACTGACGAAAACGGTGACACGAGTTATCACAAAGTGTACGTGATCGCGACAGTTCTTCGCCAGAACGCCAGTACCAACTGACGAAACAGTGACACGAGTTATCACAAAGCGTACGTGATCGCGACAGTTATTCGCCAGCAGTGAGTACCAACTGACGAAAACGGTGGCACGAGTTATCACAAAGCGCACGTGATCGCGACAGTTCTTCGCCAGCAGTGAGTACCAACTGACGAGAACAGTGACACGAGTTATCACAAAGCGCACGTGATCGCGACAGTTCTTCGCCAGCAGTGAGTGACAACTGACGAGAACAGTGACACGGGTTATCACAAAGCGCACGTGATTGCGACAGTTCTTCGCCAGCAGTGAGTGCCAACTGACGAGAACAGTGACACGAGTTATCACAAAGCGCACGTGATCGCGAGTTCTTCGCCAGCAGCGAGTGACAACTGACAAGAACAGTGACACGAGTTATCACAAAGCGCACGTGATCGCGGCAGTTCTTCGCCAGAACGCCAGTACCAACTGACGAAACAGTGACACGATTTATCACAAAGCACACACGATACCGACAGTTATTCGCCAGCAGTGAGTACCAACTGACAAAACAGTGACACCAGTTATCACAAAGCGCACCTGATTGCGACAGTTCTTCGCCAGCAGTGAGTGCCAACTGACGAGAACAGTGACACGAGTTATCACAAAGCGCACGTGATCGCGACAGTTCTTCGCCAGCAGTATCAACTCACGAGAACAGTGACACGAGTTATCACAAAGCGCACGTGATCGCGACAGTTCTTCGCCAGCAGTATCAACTCACGAGAACAGTGACACGAGTTATCACAAAGCGCACGTGATCACGACAGTTCTTCGCCAGCAGTATCAACTCACGAGAAGTGACACGAGTTATCACAAAGCGCACGTGATCGCGACAGTTCTTCGCCAGCAGTATCAACTCACGAGAACAGTGACACGAGTTATCACAAAGCGCACCTGATTGCGACAGTTCTTCGCCAGCAGTGAGTGCCAACTGACGAGAACAGTGACACGAGTTATCACAAAGCGCACGTGATCGCGACAGTTCTTCGCCAGCAGTATCAACTCACGAGAACAGTGACACCAGTTATCACAAAGCGCACGTGATTGCGACAGTTCTTCGCCAGCAGTATCAACTCACGAGAACAGTGACACGAGTTATCACAAAGCGCACGTGATCGCGACAGTTCTTCGCCAGCAGTATCAACTCACGAGAACACAGTGACCCAAAATAGGTTTTGCGCTAGGGTGTCGAGTGGAAAATTCAGCTCGGAATGTATGGCGAGTGAGTGGAAAATTCCTCACAAAATGTATGGCGGAGTGAAAAATTTCAAATTTTGTACTCAGGTGGTAAACTCTCAGAGCCCTTGTTTGAACTGAAGGATGGATATTTCCTTTAATTTTCTCAAAGTAAATATTTTTAAATCATCCCCAAACAGCATTGTTTGACCATTCCCATGTGAGAAATTTGGGTTAAGCAGGTAAATCTTTACCAGCTGAAGCCCCCTGATGCAGTCTCCAATTTTTTAAGGAGTTGGTGAATTTCCACAAATAAAAAACTTTTGGGGGCCTCTGAGACCAACCTTTGGGGGAAAGAACCCTGGGAGCCATTAAAACTCTTTGGGGGCTTCCCTAGACCAACTCTTGTGCCCCTCCTCTCCCACACGACCAGCTTTTAAGGGCCCCTGAGACGAAATATCGGGGCCCCCTTAGACAACTCTGCAGAGGGGCCTCCGAGATCGGGAGGTGGTGAAAAATGAAAAGGGATTTTTTTCATGCAATACCTAGTTCCAAAATTAATTATCTACGCATACACTGTATAGGGTTTCCTGTCCGGGACAACGCCCCTCCTATACCTATACCTATAGCTATCGGAATTTTGGAGGCCACTCCTGGCCTCAATCACTGCACCTTGCATACACCTATGCTAGGGCCCAGTAGAGCCTTGGTTTACACTTAACTAACCAGACGAAACTATAAACTTTCTATCATGGCAATAAACTCTTCCAGACTCTTGCTAAAAGGTTATTTTCTTTACCTGTCAATTCCCCTGCTTCTCTTCACATATATACTCACCTTCATATGAGTATGCTGCTTTCTATCAATATTAATCGAAGCTGCTGCTGCAGCCACGGTTCCTATAGATGCAGCCTCCTTTCTGTTGTTTCTTCCTTTCGTCTACAATCAGCCAGGCGCGGCGGGTTGCGACAGCGTCGAAGCAACTACTAATTTAAATTTCTCATCGCAATCCAGTTGCCGGTCGCATGAGCAACACAATTTGCATTTCAAAACTTGCTCTAAATTAATTTTCTAAATCCTTATAGACTAGAAAATTATACAACTAAAAAGCAGACCAAGAGGAAGACTAACAATGTTTTGTCAATAACGAATACGAAACCAGCCTTTCAAAAAGCCTAAAGATGCCACTTTTATTTACTAGATGTAAAGACGGCGTTTTGGTAAGTCCACGCCGTAGACCAGCCATACAAAAAGTGCCGATGTTTGAAGGGTAACTGGATGCATTCTTGTTGCCAAAAAATCATTTAAGGAAAATGTAGAGTTTCAATGTATTAAAGTACCGGACACTTTTAGATCAACTTAAATATCAGCGTATTTATGCCTAGGGTGTCGTAGGGTGTCGTGAGTGGATTTGGGTGTCACACGGCGTGGACGCAGCAATGAAGGGCTAATATGGATAAAAATTATTTTCTACGCAATAAAAGGTTAATTTTCTACGATACAATGTCAAAAAAATATGCTGCTTACCATACAAATTTCAACATAATTGCTTTTAACAGCAAGATGACCAAAAATGGGTTTTCACTATTCTCGGTACCAGAAATACAAAAACAACTTTTCAATGACATAAGCCTAGAAATCATATGCACAGATAAACTGCTTTCCAGAAATGTATCTTTCAAAGCGGTCAGCTCATTTTTTTGGCAACACAAGGCTAGGGTGTCTAATTTTCCACTCACCAATTTTGCGAGTGGTGGAATTTAGTGGCGGTGTTCACCCATTGGAACTTTCTCCGGTGGGGCAGGGGAGGGGGCACTGTGCGTCTTGCCCGCGCCAGAATTTCGATTCCTTTGTTCCACTGAAATCGGTGGAGATAAGGATGCCAGGTATAATTGACCAGAAAAATAGAAATCGCCAGATTCTCTTTCAGAAAAGCGAAAGAAGCGCATAAGAGCAGAGTTAATTTGGCGACCTTCCAGTCGATTCTGCTGCTCTCTTTTTCCAGTGGACTTTGGTAGAGGAGGCAATGGAACTGGGCTTTGTAGTAAGTATTGTTGAGTAAAATTCAATAGTAGGAAAATATTGTTCAAGTTATTCAATAGTAGTAGTAAATATTGTTGGAAGTGAGTGGAAAATTCAGCAAAAAATATAAAAGTGAGTGGAAAATTCTGATTGACTGGGTGTCGTTCTGCACCCAGCACCCCAGGTTTTGGGACACTGCGAGAACAGTGACACGAGTTATCACAAAGCGCACGTGATCGCGACAGTTCTTCGCCAGCAGTATCAACTCACGAGAACAGTGACACGAGTTATCACGTGCTCCTTCGGCACGCATACAGAAAAAAACCGGCCAACGATAAGGGCGACAGGTCTAGCACAGACGCCGCCAGTACGTGACACAGATTCACTCAAACTGAGAGTCCCACTTTTCTAATGAGTTTTGAACTGGGATAGCAGTTTTGTAGCGTGTGCCGAGAAATCACTCTTGGCATATTCAATTCCATCCAAAGCTCTGTTTAAAAGATACGTAAGCTTTAAAGTTCAAAGTACGGGGGCTAACCACCTTATTTGAAACTATAAAAATTACTTTAAATTGGCAGCGCTTGTCCCGTGATAAATGTTAACAAATGCCATGGCCACACAGCCTTACATGTCGCAAGGTACCAGATTCGTGATTACAAGCGACGCGTGGGCCAACGCTGCGTGGTAAGACAAGAGGGAATATCTTGAGCGATTGGCGGTGGAGGAAAATGGTTCCCTTACTTTCCGATCTATTCTGTTCACAAATTATTAGTTTAATAATTTCGACAGAGTGGTCCATTCCCTTTAATGAAAAAAGCTGTGTTACAGACAACACTGAGGAGTTACTACTACTTGCTTCATTAAAAAGTCTTGTTTCAGTTTCCTAGGCACCATTTTTCGTCTTGTATAATAGTGTATGACATTTGGGCGCCGACAGGATTGAATACACCATCCTCAGCTTGGGCAGCGACGCACGGTTGTCGGCAGAATAGTGCTACCAAGCAAAGTAAGAAAAAGTACCTCAAGTGGGACAAGTATAAATGCGGCATCAGTTTGTTTTGCTTTGCATCGCTCATTCTGAGCGAAACCCATAATACATCTGTGCCTCTGGAAAAATAAATGAAGCATTCTATCAACTTCTCCAGTCAGGGGTGAACCCAGGAATTTCCCAAGGGAGGGGGCGAACCCTGACGTGGGCCCGGCCTCCTCGAAGGGGGGCCGGAATTGGTTTCGGGGCCCCGACTGTGCAAGGTATATATTTTTTATTAAAAAGCATACATCATATGTCAGCAAGCAAAATTTCCGAGCCTCTTTTGCCCTGGTGTAAGGAGGGGGTCAAACACCCACCCCTCCTCGAATTCGGCTCCTATGCGGGATAGCGAAAAATCGCGAAAGCTGTTGGATGGCTCATACAGATTCACGAAGAAACTACATCTGCCACTTTTTGGCTCAGTTCAATATTAAGGTCATGATAGGTCAATGAAAGTGTCATGTTAGAGAAGAGTTTCCGGGCTCTAGCATCCGACAGAGTGGAGTTAAAACCACCTTTAGACAATATTCGCTTCCTCTCGTTACAGTGAATCGAATGCTGTATATATGACTATACTAGGTTAAAACATGAACATTACCTGACCTAAGGTCAGGTCAAGGTCACTACCCAACCTAGCATAGTCAATATGCATATCAATCAACTCACAATAACAATCCAAACGTAATGTTATCAAAATAAAAGCTTTAGCATCACTTCCTGCAAAGTTATTGACCCAAATATGCTGCTTTACCCAAGCATTTCCAATGGAGAGGTCATGATCCGTACCTGACCATAGGTCATCAATATGGAAAATCCCGGAAAACTTCCAGTTCTCGGTGGGCCCATTATATACTATAAGTTTCAAGCTGAAATATTCACCCATGTCTTACTTATTCCAGCTTAAACATTTTTGGAGGTGAAGTCACTTGACCTTTACTGGTGACCTGACCTGTGATGACCCAACCTTAAAATTATGGGAAAAGTTGTGGAATTGATGAAGGAAAAGGTGTAGCAAGTACAGCGGCGCTTCGCGCTGCCGTTTTTTCATATCAGCGGATACCCCCGAGGGAGGGTGTTCAAACATCCCCATCGGGGCGAGGGATAACCTCCGTTACAAAACCATGAACTGGCCCTAAAATCGCTGGTCCATGCAACGTTGGATTGGATCTCCAAAAAACCAGCGACCGCTCAAATTTCGACAAGGATCACTAATCGGGACTCAAATCGCACAAAACATTCTGTGGTGGTTGCCGCCACAGAGGCCCGGGACCAAAGGGGTCCGGCAAACAAGGCAGGGAGCAGACTGTGAAGACCACACGGTGGGGGGGGGCATGATTGCTAGAAGTAGGGGAGTGGCTTCGGCCACAATATGTTTGAGATTATCATGAAGGGCCCGGTCACAGACCGGACTACAAGAGGCCCGGAAGCGTGTCAGGGTGCCCGAATAGCCACAGGAGGCCTGGGTAAACCTCCGGACCTCAGGAGGAAGGTGGCAGCCACAGGAGCCCCGGTGGAATACAGGTAAGTTCTCTGCAACTGCTGAAAATGGGGCCCAGCTTTGGCAACAGTGGGACCGGGATAACTGTGAAGGGCCCGGTCGCGAACACAGAGGTCCCGAATGAATCAAAGGGGGTCCCGGAAGCATGTCAGGGGGCCGGGATAGCCACAGGAGGCCAGGGTGAACCGCAGGGGGGCCGGCTGCAGCCACAGGGGGCCACGTGGAACACAGACGAATTCTCTACAACTGCTGAGAATAGGGTCCCGGCTTCGGCAGCAGTGGGTCCGGAACAATTGAGGGGCCCGGTCGTGGAGAGAGTGAAATCTAAGTAACCCAAAGGGCACCCGAAAGCATTTCAGGGGGCCCGAATAACCACAGGGGCCCGGCTGTAGTCACAGGGGCCCGTGACCTAGCTGCTGAGAATAGGGGCCCGCGACCTAGCTGCTGAGAATAGGGGCCCGGCTTGGGTCGCAGTGGGTCCCCCAGACGATTGTTAGGGGCCCGGTCACGGGCTTCTGAGGCAGGGATCCGAAAACAAATCTGGGAGACAAATTCTTGAGTACTCCGGGAACAGCTCTTTGGGACCCCAAAAGCAACTGTGGGGGGCCTCCGAGACCAAACACTGGAGGTCCAGAAACCAATATTTGGGGGGGCACGAAAGCAACGCTCGGGGATCCCAGAAGACAACTGTTCAGGGCGCTTGTCATTAATTTCAGGGGCCTCCAGATACATTATAAGGGACCCCTAGACCTACATTTGGTTGACATTTGAAAGGCAACTTGCGGGGTCCGGCTATAGTCGCAGCCGCCACCCCCCCCCAACCGTGGCTGCGGCGGGAGGCGTTTCTTTCCGGTGCTTAAAGGGAGATACGAGAAAAAATGTATTGGCTAGAGAAAAAGGCCACAAAAAGTTGTTTCAGAAGTCCCTTTCCATTTTTGCGAATTCGGCCTGCAAATCCCTTAAAATTGCTCTCAAAGTCAACATTTCTAGACGACTTTACCGGTACACCTCTTATCGATGTAAATGACGTACCCACGGCTGAGGCTACCAAATTCTCTAAAAAAACCGGTCCCATTTTTCCTAAGCAGTGACTTGAAAGTCTAAAACTATTGAATAAAAAGTTATTGTAAAAAAGCTACAGCCAAAAATAATATAAACACAAAAATACAGGACTTTTAAGAAATCACAATTGACCAATCAGAACGTACAGCCACCTCATAGGGGTGGGGGTCACGTGACCTTTCTGACCTTTCAAAAGTTTCGTCGTCCTGGGGCTGAAACAGAAAACAACTCAAGACCCGATGTACGAAACGGCTGAAGACTTGAGTAATAATGTTTTTTCCGTTTCTAGGGCAAACTAATTCATTTTGTGTTTGTAAAGGCTTTGTAAAATTAATTAAAATACAAATACAGGAGAACAGACATTTTTATTACAAAAAATACATTACTTTTCAACTTTAAATAGTTTTCGAAAAGTAAGTGATGGGTGAAGGTTTCAGCATTTTATCGGGACTGTTCACCTATTTCGATAATAATTGAGTGGCCTCCCAAAATTTTGCCGAAGATATAAAAATAATTGACAGTTCCTTAATCAGGATCTTTAAAAAAGAAAGAAACCACAATAATAATTTTCGTGTATCTCCCTTTAAGGTCAGTCTAAGGGGCGACGCCCCCTCCCTTAGAACCGCCCCCGTCTCCGGTACATTATTAGAATATTTGGAATGCAAGACAATTTGCCAACATTTTGACCACACATATGACAGATATATTCTCCATACGTACGGTGTCGGGGTGAGCAGCGTCTTCAGGTCGCTATGAGCGGCCTGTCTGCTGCGCTCGCTGTCCATCACGTGCACCACCGGGCGGCCCACATAGTTGACATGGCCCAGGTCATTGGCCGACTCCACGGTGATCTTGGCCGGAGTCACAATCAGACTCTGTATGTACTGCAGCCAGTCGTCCTGAGCTGGCGAGACCACAGAGTTTGGTTCACTGTCATTGGACTGAAGTGCCGGAACAGACTTAATGCATGCCTGATTCAAAACTAGATCATTTTAAGATAAAGGAGGGGGCGCAGAAAAATTCCCGATCGAATTGATGACACCTTCATTTTTGGGATATACCAATACCTTTTGTGTACATATATTCTCTGATGCCCATAAAACCTAGCACTATCACTTTGCTTCGAAATGGGCTCCATTGCCTTCACAACAGCCCCAAGACGTGCCTTCTGAGAAAGGTACGATATCCTCACTCAGGTTGGGCCATGCAGTCTCAACGGCCAGCTTCAGGTTGGTGGTGCTACTGTGAGGTACAGCACCGCATCCTTCTCCAGTATGGACCAGATGGTGAAGTCCATGGGGTTGACGTCTGGACTCTTTAGTGGGTGGGAGCCTGTCCCAAAATCCCTTCAGGTCGGTCTTGCACCAGTGCTGGGAGACGTTGGATCCGTGGGACGGCGCATCGTTCTGTGGGAACACGTATCCACCAGCAAACGGGGCACTGGCCCACTGCTCAAGGTTCTCTTTCAACAAATCCACGTTTACTGGGGTATTACACCAACGTTAATAGACACCAATATATTTTGTTCTAGCAGATTCCGTATCGACCCAGACAATGACCCTGGCAGGCTTCTGTCGTCGATGGATAGTCTGTGCCGCCAGGTCGATCCTGGAAGAGCTTGCTGCCAAGACCCGGTCGTTCTTTGAGTTCACTTCTGGTTAAGCCGTTAAGTGTCCTCATCAGACCAGATGTAGACCGTATCACCGGCGCTTCACATTTTCTCCGGTATCTTTTCGGCCTTGCTACACCGTCTGGTTTTGGTAGCTTCTGAAATTGGTTGACGGCGTTGATTATTTGGTGCTTTGAGTCCTTGGTCATTTCTTACCACTCTATCAACCGTTCTTGAAACCTGGAGGTCTTTAGCCATCATATACATGCTTCTTCCGAGGAGTTTTATAATTTTTGCGGATGGCGTCAACAAGTCTTTCTTTGCGAACATAGCGTTTTCTGCCCGAGGCTAGCGTTCCAGATACACTACCTGTTTCATTAAAACGCTGAATCACGTTAAACATGGTATTTTTGGGTCCATGCCGACCCATTTTGCAATCGTCTTGTTGTGGCCGGCGATTTTTTAGGACTATCTTCTGAAGACCCGTCACATCTAAGGCAAAAATGTTTTATAAGGTACCTCGCTGTTACAGCACACATAAGACTCAAGGAAATGTATACATATTTTCAGACAGATTCGTCCATAAGTATCTGAGTTGTGTTGAAAAGACTGATCGGGGAAGTGTTCTGCGCCACCCTGCCTGTACTGTATCTACATAATCCGGCAGTATAAACCTATAAGCAGGACTCAAGCTACAAAGACACAATAGGCGCGGGTAGCCACAGCTCCGTGGCAACCTTATCAAAACAGACCAGCAGCGCTTAAACGGTTCTACGGCACCAACACGGGCCCATGGAGTTGTTTAAATATGAATGTAACCGCTAACAATAATCGTACAAGATAGTTCAACTATTACCTGGTCTAACGTTGATGGTATATTTTGGCACATTATCGAAAAACAGCAGAAAACCGGTATGTCTGAAGGGCATATCTAAATGTTTAAACGCCACAAACTTGAAACAGTGGCAGTACTGAAGCTCCTGGTATAGAACGGTCTGGTCATATTCTCGAGACGCCAATTTGCCTCCTAAGCCCGACATCTTTCCTGAAATAAAGGTATCTGAGATCATTTTTCCTTTACTCCGTGGTTACTCCATTTCAACACCTGCCATGCATTGTGTAAAGAGAAAATCACAATAAGTAAGACGGAACACGTTGGTGTGGTCCACATGTTTCTGCTATGCCTGTAAAACATAGGACAAACCACCACGACACAGGTGGGTATCCCAGATCACATAGACGTACATGCATCCAAAACGCACATTCACAAACAACTCCACACACAGACACATACACATACCTAAACACAACCTCACAGAGGCACTCTCACATACACAAACATGTAGACAAGTTGGAAGGTTGAGAAGTTTAAAACCAACATTACTCATTTTAAAAAGGTTTTCCTATTTCAATATCACCAATATATATTTACAACCATACACGTATATTCACACTACGGGCGATACATGATACATACAGGGACCCTAAAACAAGCCCAGGCCGACTGAGGTGGACAAAGAAAAATTACACACGGAGGCGCCGAGCCCCGAACCCGTGACCGCCGACGGCGCGGGCGCTCTAAATTACGTCCAGACGGGCACGGGCTCGGAGCCCGGCAGACGTCAACTGACCGGGTGCGTGGAAATATAAATCAGGATGATGATGAACGCATGAGCGGGATAAACAATACACAGTTAAAAACGTGAGCGAAACCAATAAAACACGGAGGTAGCCTCATAGTGTGCAGACACCGCCCAGGGGAGCAAAGCCCCATCAGCAACGCAGACTAGGACGACGGACAGTCCACCTTTCCACCACGCCGCCCCCCGACGGAACGCGCGACGCCTCGTCTACCCGGATAGCAGAAGCCGGGCCCTCCGTCCCGCAGCAGACTCCTGCCCCGGGACGACACCCCGACCGATCGGCAGCCGAGCGACTTACCGGCTCGGCAGCCGAAGAACTTCCCCGACTCCGCTCCAGTAAGCTGTATAATATTCCGATATCCTCACACGACCTCCCTCTCGCCGGCGGCGGCACCAGCCTTCTATATTGAAGGGGATGGACGGGGAAGACGGGTGGGCGTCGGCGCTGACTGGAGCCTGTCTCACGCTGACCGTGCTGGCGTCAAGACTGCGCTGCTTCTTCGGTGGCATTGTCTCTGCTGTGCCGCCTCGGACTTCGCTTCTCTGCGGCCAGCAGTCTTGCTTCGTCACCTCCTGTGTTCAGGGTGTGAGTATCTCGTCTGCTTTCAACACCTGCCCCGTTTGTGCGGTCGCCTCGTTTTCCTCTGTCACTTACTCGTGCCCGCCGGCGCCATCGGGGTTCCGTCTTTCGGCATCAGAGCTTGTGGGGGAGTTGCTGTCTCTGTGCAGTCGGCTGGGTGCGTAAGTGGAAGTGCCCAAATCCCAAGACTGATCTATCTATGCGCTGATACTCTTCTATGCATTGCTTACTGCTCTGACTGCATTGTCCGCGAGCGTCGGGGGTTCTGTATGTTGCTGGCTGGACCTGTTACTTTGATGCAGGTGCCTTCGCCAGGGGCATTATGATACACTTACACATCATGTACATTGGCCCCACCTGGCATTCACAGCTGTTATGGCTAGTGGCGGGGCAGATATCCCCCTCCGCTCTGGCTGCAGTGCAAACTGCTGAGTGGCACTGCCTGGGCACTCAGACAACACACCCACATTGTTTATGCAGTGCGTGGGACACACAGTGGATAGACACAGTGTCTGCTTAGCCCCCTCCCCCTCAGCTGTGTATGCCAAACACGGTAGGCAGGCACAGGTCCGTGGATCCCTTCGCCCATCCCCCTCAAACTAACTGTATGCAATCAATCATCAATATTTCAAACTTTTTTATTTTAGAAAGGTGGGCCACTTCAAAAAGAGTCACTTTTACATACCCCTTTTAGAAAGTGTATCAACAAAAATAGGAGAGTACCTACTCTTAGAAGTACCCATCTTTAGATTTGCTTGAACATAATTTCATGGACTGATGTAGGCTTCTGCACATGTTGGAAGAGAAATAACTCATGCATCATGTCCATGGAACTGTGATGAAAAAGGGTGGCTCAGGGAGGCCATCGCGATAGAGAATTTGAATTCACCTAGTCAGCCTGTTTGAGTGAAGTTAAAATCCTCTTCAACCAGACAATGTGAATGTTTACTCTCCTGGTTGGTCCCCTTGTATTTTAATTGTCAGCCTAAGATGGGAATGACATTGACATTAACATGACATTGGCATGAGTGGATACAGGGAACCATGACCAATCAGACACCAGTCCAAAAGATACACATCTTGCAGTTTGATATTCTTAGATTGACTGAAATTGTGGGCCTTCCAGAGTAGGTAATCAGTCCCATTAAAATGAACCTTACAGCATAAAAACTACGAATAACATAAAAAAATGAAATATTTGCACTAACAGGGTACATACACCCCAATCTGCAGAAAGTGGCCAGTCTGCAGAATGTGGCAGATTTCGACGAGATCTCGTTGGGGCAGCCTCGGGGCAGACCAACCGATTTGGGGCAGCTTTTGGTCGAGCTTGGGGCAGAGGAGGGCCTTGGGGCAGGAACTAGTACTTGGGGCAGCAGTCAGTCTGGGTAATCACCGAGGGAAGAAAAAATAATGAAAAGAAATGACGATCATTAGTTAAACTACAGTGAGAGAAGGGGTGTTTGACTCAGATCATTCAGAGATCGTGTGTTCTGTTCATGAAGTGAAGATTTCTGTTCCTCTCGTGACCAGAACTGAAGCTTTTTATTACAAACATGCTGATTTCGGTGGACTGAGGACAACACTAGATCTTCTGCCGTGGTCAGTTTTGGACAACATGCCGGTCGACGATGCCGTGGAAATGTTCTACAGCCTTTTTGAAGACGCCATTGCCGACCATATTCTGACAGTGCATATAAAACTGCAGTATCCACCGTGGTTTGATCGTAACTTAAGGCATTGTTTGGCAGAGAAGGAGGCTGTTTTCAGAAGAATGAAACGTCATCGTGCCGAGAATGAGAACGAGGCAATTGTTACTGACTCGTGACAAGCGTCGCATTTTCAAAGAACTGTCCGGTAAAAATATAGTGATTATTTACTAGGACTTACGTATGATTTCGGTGCGAATCCCAAACGCTTTTGGTCGTTTCTGAAAAGCCTGAAAGGGGAAAGAATCCGTCCTGCGTGACGGCCAGACCGATATAGCCGATGATACAGCAAAAGCCAATCTGCTGAACCGTACTTTTGCCGCAAAGTTTACTGAGCCCTCAGTGTCCGACATATAGCATACCGGTCCTGTCCGCCATAGAGTGCAATCCGGAAATCGTGAAAGTAATAAAAGAAAGTATTCCTGTGAACAAAGCATGCGGACCCGATGGAATCAGCACTCGCATTATTCACGAATGTTGCGACGAACTTGTCACACCGTTGTTTAAGATTTGTATGATGTCACTGACGCAGGGAACATTTCGCAAACGGTGGAAGGAGGCGAACGTTGTGCCCATTTTTAAAAAGGGAAACTCCAAAGACCCGAAAAACTACCGATCGGTGTCCTTCATTCCGCTGTTCGGAAGTTTTAGAAAAAGTGAGTGTTTATTTCAGCATGTTAGCCCAGTTTTATCTTTATCACAACATGGTTTCGTGCCCAAGCGATCATGCGCTACAAAACTGGCAACTATGCTGAGCACTGCCTGGGACTCTATTTCGGAAGGCTTTCAAACAGACTGCATATATACCGATTACACTGCGGCCTTTCAAAGTGTGAACCACTCAATCCTGATATACAAACTGAAAAAAATCTTTCAACGTTTCTGGCTCAGCTCTCAAATGGTTTTCTTCTTACTTACAAAACAGACATCAGCGTGTGATTCTGAACGGCAAGTGCTCAGACTGGTGTCGGGTTGCCTCAGGCACTCCTGAAGGAGGGCTGTTATCTCCGCTGCTTTTCTCGCTCTTCATCAACGACCTCCCTGATAACATGACCTCCTCTTGCCTGATGTTTGCCGACGACGTGAAGTTATTCCGAAAGGTCACCTGCGCAGCTGATGCCTCTCTCCTTCAGTCTGACTTGCAAAGGCTGTGCGAGTGGTCGAACTCCTGGAAACTAAATTCGAATCCGGCCAAGTGCAAAACCTTTACCATGACGCTAAAAACCAGACCTCTAAAGTCATCCTATTTCATCGGAAGTACAAGTTTGGAGCAAGAAGAAACTATTCGAGATTTGGGAGTGGTTTTGGACAGAAAACTCACTTTCGGACCTCACGTCGACGGCATCATCATGCGAGCCAATAGGGCCCTCGGTGTACTGATAAGATCATTTCCAATCGTTAAGAGTAGACGATATTTCAACGTCAAATCAGTGTTTGTATCCTACAATGCTCATGTTCGATCGGTGCTGGAATACTGCAGTATAGGCACTTCAATCTCGTTACACTTCGAGCGCGAAGGACACAACACGATCTCATGTTCATTCGCAGTATTTTCAACGGTAGAATAAACTCACCATTTTTACTTCACTCATTTTACCTGTGCACCCCAGCGCGGGCTTTTAGACATCACACATTTCTACACGTTCCATATGCACGGGTGAACACCATTCAGGAAGGACTGTTTGCGAGACTTCCCAAGGTGGTAAATGCTTTTATTCAACAACGCCTGGGAACTGACATGTTGTACGACACACTGAATTCGTATCGCCAAAGTGTCATGTCTTATGGCTCGTCATTGCAGTGCTTTAAGCTGTGAGATGACCAAATATGCTGTCACTGTTTTTGTAGTGTCTCACCCACAGCTTTGTTTTTATTTTAGTACGCTGACTTTATCCTTAAATGGGGTATCCCGTGGATGATTGAGCAAATAAATGAAAATGAAATGAAACTTGCGCTGGAAAAGCTGATTTGTCTCAAAAGCGTCATATTTGTCATCAAGCGATATATGGTTTCAAAGATACCAGACAAAGGAAATCTATCATTGACGTAAAGTTTCTGGAAGTGAATAAGAAAATTAGGCAAAAGGCGCCTTTCAACAGCTAAATTTACAATTATCTTCTAAATTTTTAATCAAAACTTAATTTCAGCCACATAAAACTATCTAAAACCTCAAAATAAAATTTCCCTGTATGTAGTTTTTTTGCATTTCCTCCGCTGTTTTTATTGCCAAAGGCTGGCAAATAATATCAGCCCCTTCCCAAGAACGAATACCGGGCCGTGATGTGACGTCACATGAGGGTAAGGTTTCTTTAGGTCTTGTGAAAATATTCCAAATTTTGCAATGCTTTCATGCAAATTTGGGAAACAAAAGGGAACAAAATGTTTTAGCTGTGGAAAAATATGGTTGAATATAGTTTTCAATTTAAATATTTTCTTTTAATATCAATTGATGCGGCTTGAAACCATAAGCAAATGACGTCACTAGGGGAAAGACTGCGCTCGTAAATATACCTTTGAATCAAGGTATCTTTGAAATTGTGCATCATGAATGCAAAATAGCTGCTGTGCGTGAGTTTCTACTGCTGTGATACATGGAGGGTCGTAAGTACTTCGTCGTCGTCGGGTCGGATGCAATTTTATTTTATTTCTGTGCTTTGTTTAAAATGGAGTACATATAATTTTATCAGTAAAAAATTACCCCCCCCATTGCAGGAGTCTGCCCCAGCAAAAAAATTTCTGCCCCAACTGTGGCAGACTTTGGGCTGCCCCAAGCACCTCGTCGAGTCGCCTGCCACGTTCTGCAGACTGGGAAAGTGGCAGGTTTCAAAAAGGTCTCTTGAGAGCAGCCTTGAGGCAGACTTTCCTGTTTGTGGCAGCTTTTGCCCATCTTTGGGGCAGGTAAGGAAATTTTGGGGCAGACACACACTCAAGCACCATAAAGAAAAAAGAGAAAAGAAACAGTGGCTATTCCTGTTTTTTGTGGCCTTCCTACAATATATGAGTCAATTCTAAGAACCCTAGCCAATCAGCAGTAACATCAAATTCTCCTGAGGTCAAACATGAAGCCCAACATTAAGTTTATTGACACAGCAATTGAAGGGCTTAGGGAGCAACTGCAATCCCTTAAGGATGAAATAGGTGCTGTCAGGGAGGAAATCAAGGGGGTTCGCTCCGACCTTGGAGTATGTGAGCTCAAGGTATCGGAAAATGCTGAGCATGGTGAGTCTCTGAAGTCAAGCCTGGATAGGCTAGAGCAGAGTTGCTCTTCAGCATTAACAATGCATGCTCAGCTGTCTGATAATCAAAATCAGCTTATCGATGCTCTCGAAGAGCAATGCCAATACACTCGCAAATTCACACTCCTCTTATCGGGTCGGGTGGTCCCCCCTCCAGAGAAGGACGAGAACACCAGGAGAGTGGCAATTTCACTCATGAGTGAATACCTGGGGGTTGCAGTCCGAAGCGACGAAATCACCGCCTGTCACAGGCTTCAAAGCAAACGTGTGATACTGGTGCGATTTGCCTATTTGGACCAACGCATGTTTGTGTATAGCCGCAGGGTGCGACCCGAACGTCATGGGCTCCTAGTTCACGAAAGTCTTACCCCTCAAAGACTCTCTGTGGTGAAAATCCTGCAGAGGCTCCACAACCCGAGGGAAAAATCCCCGTTTGTATCGTACTACACTAACAGTGGACGAATTTTCATAAGGCTACGGAACTCAAACAAGGCTACTGAGATCCCTGTCACTGCAACCAAGGAGGACATCCTGGCAATATGCCACTCTCACAGCCGAGGCGCGGGCGTGGCGGAGACAGTACCCAAGAGGCTGTTGTCGCCGATGCCTCCGCCGGGTCCGCGTCCGCGGGGGCGCTTCCGCCTGTGCCCTCGAGCGTATGTCCTCTGCCTGGCTCCCCTGGCGCTGGCGCTGACGCTCCGCTGGACGTTCGTGCCGCGGTTGTCTCTGATGGGGGCTGCCCTGGGCTCCGGCTGGGGGACTGCCCCTGCTCCGGCCCTTCCCTCAGATTGCGGCCCTATAGTGCCCTTGACCGTGGACAGTCAAACCGGTGGTCAAGCTTCTACCCAACCATTATCGCGGAGCGGCGATAACACTCAGATGGTCGTACGTGATCCGATTCGAGGCGATGTGCCGGAGGTTGGTGCAACCGAAGAGGTGCCTCTCCGGAGTTCGAATGTGACTAGGGGCCCTGTCCCAGCTTCATCTGGTGGGTCACCCATGGGGATGGGGAGACTGGTGCGTTCGGATCTGGGGGTGGGAGGTCGGCGTGTGACATCGGGGGATGTATCCCCTCGCCAACTATGGGACTCACCGCGCAGCTGCCCACCGCCCGTGCGCCCATGGGCGCTCCGCCCCATGGGTTGCTGACCGGCACCGATTCAGGCATGTCCGCACAGCCGCCCCGTCCATCATCACCATTGACAACCACTGGACTGACCGATCTTGTCTGAGACCTCGATGTGCTTGGGCGCATGCGGAGCCGGGGGCTGCTGTGGGTGGTTCGGGGCTGGTTGTTGGCTGATGTAGGCTTTTGTTCTTTGGGCTAGTTGTTCTGGCGGGTGCTGGTTGTTTGGTGGTTGGGTTTGGACACGGTCATGATTATTATGGCCGTGTTCGACCTACCATCAGTGATGGCCTGGGCTTGTCGGTGTGGCTGGCTGCTGGAGCACGGGCTTGCGTCTGGTGGATGGCTGGCGTGTGCTTCCCGGCAGCGGTTCTGGGCTCTGGGGGTGCCCGGGGGAGTCGGTGGTCTCGATATGTCCATAATTTCATCATTCACTGCTCAGTTTGTCACCTGTACGTCGCTTAGTCTGGATCTAGTTTATTTAGAAAATCTCAACGATTTTAGGCTTCCTTGTCGGTTCATGGATTGGTGCGTTTTCTGAAGCCATTACCAACTCCAATCTGAACTTCTCTCCCCGCAAGACACCACCACTTGGCTCATGTTTGGAACACACTGGGTTGCTGACTGTATAATTAGTATACTTTGCATATCTTGGCGGGCCTACTTGGTGTTACTTATTTGGGGACCTACATCTTTTTTTCTGCCGTAGTTTACAGACACTTTATTTGTGCCAAGCATTTCTTTATTTCTATGCTTGCAAACACCGCCTGCTCAAACGCACAACTAAAACGATTTTGCCCATTGTATTCTGGCACTGACACCGATGTTAACCCAATCCCTTCAAATCTCTCAACTATTCTAGAGTCATGTCAATATGAAAATGTCTGCTTTAACAATACTTCAACATTTAATAAGACAAATTTTTCCCTCATCCATGTCAACATTCGATCACTACCCAAAAATTTTGATAGTTTACAGCACCTCATTTTGAATCTAGACCCTAGGCCGCACATTGTTCTTGTTTCTGAGCTATGGCTGGCCCCCGAATCGAAAGCAAACTATGACATTGAAAATTATTTTTTCGAATTTTCCTCAACAGCTCAATTTAGAGGAAAAGGGTCTGGAATATACATCTCTAAAACTATCCCTTACAAAAGGAGAACCGACCTAGAAGCTCACTCCATTCAACAGCAATCAACATTCATTGAAATATCTAAGGTATTTCCCTTCCATATTGTAATAGGATCATGCTACAGGTCCCCCTCATTCCCCTCATCAAATTTTCTTGAATACTTAGACGCTACTCTTGAGTCTGTATCAAAAACTGAAAAAACTTGCATACTGGGAGGCGATTTCAACTTTGATATTCTCCAATATGAATCGCATGAACCTAGCTCATTATTTATCCAATCTCTTGCTTCTCATGGCTACTTCCCATGTATTTCCATCCCGACCAGAATAACCTCTCAGACCAAAACCCTTATCGACAACTTTTTCATAAACGATACTTCTCTCGTTTGCTCATCTTCAGTGCTCACCGCAGACATCAGTGATCACCTCCCCATATCACTAACACTTCAATCTTTGTTTAAACCCCAATCCTCACAAGATAAGTTTCACAGGTCTTTCGACTTCAGGATGATTGACTCCCTCAAGAGTAATCTATCTATAAAACTGGAAACAATATTCACGATCCAGGACCCTGTGACGGCAGCTAATCTTGTTCATTCTTCCTTATCAGAGGAAATCAATAGATTTTCATTAAAGAAAACAGGTAGGAGACATGTACCAAAACAGCCATGGATCTCTTTCCGGCTCCTACAGTCAATCAACAAAAAAAACGACCTTTATCACAAATATATTCGCACAATGAACCCTCAGGATAATCTAAATTACAAGGCATATCGTAATACTTTAATCACTACAATACGACAAGCCAAAAAAGACTACTTCCAAAGGAAATTAGAACAGGAAAAGGATGACCCTAAAAAGCTCTGGGGCACGCTGCTAGGCCTAACACATAAACATAAAAGTAAAAAACCTCTGCCAGAACAATTTGAATTAAACGGCGAACTAATTTCTGACCCTGACCTCATTGCCAACAACTTCAATGAATATTTCTCTACCATTGCTTCTTCATTAGACGAAGCTCTCCCAACACCTTCGTCAGATCCCCTTCAATACCTAGAAAATTATCAGGGCCAGCTGTTCGAATTTCACCCAATAACTGCTGAGGCAACTCTTTCTGTGATAGCTTCCCTAAAAATACCGGTCGTGGACCCGATGGTGTCTCCTCCAAAATACTCAAACTAATTTCGCCCACAATATCTCGACACCTATCGCACTTATTTAATCTATGCCTGCGATCTGGTACATTTCCAGCTCAGTTTAAGGAATCACTTATTGTTCCCGTCTACAAAAGTGGTAATCCTACAACTTTTTCAAATTACAGGCCTATTTCCCTTCTACCGGTTCTCTCTAAAGTTCTTGAGAAAATAGTATATAGCCAAGTAATCCAATATCTTGCGGACAATTACACAATATTTGAGAACCAATTCGGTTTCCGGCAACACCATAGTACGTTCATGCCAGTTGCCTTACTTTACGACAAAATTACATCAGCACTGGTCTCAAAAAAGAGTTGTGTAACCATTTACTTAGACTTCTGCAAGGCCTTTGACACGGTGAACCATGAAATTCTCCTTCAAAAACTTCAAAAATATGGAATTCAGAACACTTCGTTAAAATTTTTTGAAACATATTTATCTGACCGAGTCAAAGTGTCAAAATTAATTCTCATCAGTCCACAATTACCAAAACAACTAGGCTAGGCGTTCCCCAGGGCTCTGTTCTGGGCCCACTCCTCTTTCTACTTTACATTAATGATCTTAACCGCTGCTCCCAAATTCCTACCTTCTACTTATATGCTGACGATACTGCCTTACTCTACACTGCTGACACAATCCAGTCCCTTCAACATGATATCAGCTTTAGTATGCCTCAAATCTGTCAGTGGTTAAATTGCAATCGTCTCACTTTAAACATTAAGAAATCAACCTTTCAAATTTTTTCTAATGTAAAAAACACGGACCTAAAAATTGAAATTGGTAATGTTCCTTTGCAAAGAAACTTCACAACCAAGTACCTCGGTGTTCAAATTGATGAAGACCTCAAATGGACAACTCATATCAGAAGCCTTGAAAATTCAATCTCTAGGACCATTGGCATAATTCAAAGAAACCAATATATACTAAATTCTTCCCATCTCCTGCTGCTTTACAACTCACTTATTCTCCCCTTCTTGACGTACTCTATTCAGATCTGGGGATCAACCTACCCCTATAAGCTTCTCAAGCTCACGACTCTTCAAAAAAGGGCTGTTAGAATTATTGAGGGGACTGACCGATTGGCACACACTAGCCCCATCTTCAAAAAACACGGCATACTAAAGCTTGAAGACCTCGTTGAATTCTCTCATATTAATGTTATGCATAAATTCCTAATAAACCAACTACCACAACCACTGTCTTCTTACCTTTCACTTGTCGATCTTCAACGGACGCAGCGAAATGCCAGACAAAGACAACACTTTACTGTTCCCTACGCCCCCACAATGTATCGTAAATTTTCCCTCTTCATTACAGCTCCCAGGGCATGGAACAAAACTGTGGCTTCAAAAATAAGAAACATTGAAGATGTGCCCCTGTCCAAAACGTTTTTCAAAAAGATGTTAAAAAAGATATATACCGACCTTTACTAGAGACTATGTCCTCATGCTTAGGAAGTGGTGTATGGTCTCCTGTAATTACGCATTTCAGCGCTAGTACTTCAGGTTTACGCTTTTCAGTTATCTTAACATTATCTAAACGAACGCAGAATGGCCCATTTACTCTCATTAATCGCGGAACAAATTTGGAATCCAGGCATTTAGGTGGTTGAACAGGCTAGCCTCCGGCACTCATTTGTCGCCTCCTTGTAATCCCCTCGTGAATCTGTACCGTTAGCTTAAAATCTCCCCAAGGCCCCCCTTCTCATGTAAAATGAGGATCTACGCCCAAGTTGAAGTGGAAATCTAAGTTTCCCCAACAACGAAATTAATAATGCCCCGATTGGCACAGGATTTGGGCTGCCCTAAACACCTCCGTCCAGAAGCCTGACACATTCTGCAGACCCGGTTTTCTGACGAAAATCCATGCTATCAAACAGGAGTGTATACTGATACATGCATACTTACCTAGAGAATCGACTGCAGCATAAATATTTATTAAGTCTGAGATTTGACGACAAGCGCGCGCAATAACGCACAACCCCGTAATCTCATCACAGCTGTGGGGGCTTATCTTTTAGGGCTTTGTGTGGGGGGAATCTCGCTCTGGCCACGGTTCCTATGGATATGGTTTGGACATGACAGCAGCTGACTGCCTGCTTTCGCAGCATGTTGAGGATATGGTAGTATTTTGGAGAGTTTTGTTCAAGATACCTTGGATTCTGGTAGCAGAAGGTAAAATACAGCGTTCTGATTGGTTGAGCGAAACATTTCAAAAAGAATTCTAAAGGAATTAGCATGAAATTTATCGTGGATTTTCCTTGTTATAAAAGCATGTCAGGGACTAAAACTGCACCCAGAAGATAGCCTGATCGATTTTACATACCGAAGATAAAAATATACCCTTAAGCACCGCTTAAATTTTCCAACTGGCCCGTGCCCCAAACCCCTGCAAACAGTCCCATTGGAATTACATGTTAAATTTTGCTGCAAAAAAACTGTCAGACCCAGAAATGGAACCTTCAAAACCCCCAGAATTCTAGAGAAGTATCTCATGTCTGTCCCCTGTCTTTTAATTCATTTTTCTTCTTGCCTCGGTGGTTAACTGGACTGATTACTGCCCCAAGTACCAGTTCCTGCCCCAAGACCCCCCTCTGCCCCAAGCTCTCGACCAAAAGCTGCCCCGAATCGGTAGGTCTGCCCTGAGGCTGCCCCAATGAGATCTTGTCGAAATCTGCCCTGTTCTGCAGACTGGATTGTCTGCAGCAGTACATTATAGCAGCATAGTGAGAAAAAATGTTAGTGCAGTTTTAGTGTTCATAAAAAATAAAAAGAGGAAAATGAGAAAAACATAAAATAAAACAATGTTTGGCATTTAAACTGAATCACCAGTCCGGTGGCACTGCCTCGCCACATGTCACCAGAGGAGTCATGTGTTTCACTGGACCCAAGAAATCGGGATAGCCCTGCCGCCTGGTATGGTGGGGCGTGTGACAGGCAGCGTACGGATGACTGTCCTGCAAGGTTGCTGATAAGTGGAAACCTGTGCTGTGTTCAAAGTGTGTGTCTACATGTGTGTGCTGTAGATCTGTAGAATGTTTCCTGGCTGCAGACTCCAAAATATAAAAAAGGATAAGCTATACATTTTGTACTGCTTGAATTCTGTCATACTTTGAGCTGGACAGAGAGTGTGCCAATTTTCTTAAATGCCTAAGCCAGCAGCTTATGCTATCAACAGCCCATTCTCCCTG
Source organism: Lepas anatifera (assembly GCA_034440635.1). Lineage (NCBI taxonomy): Eukaryota > Metazoa > Arthropoda > Thecostraca > Lepadidae > Lepas > Lepas anatifera. The sequence continues at coordinate 1,561,748 of JAOTON010000629.1, forward strand.
TGTTCCTTGTCACCTGAGTTAAATTATTTTGTGAGGATTGACATTAGAGGTGGGACTTTTTGGAAAAAGCTGGTCCCGGTCTCAGTCCCAGTCCCGGCCAACATTTCTTGGTCCCGGCCTTGTCCCGGCAAGAAAGATGTGGTCCCGGCCTGGTCCCGGCAGCCTTTTTCCCACTTATTGGCTTTTAAACATACTAATTTCTTGTGGATTAAGAGCCAAACATATTAAGCAAATTTATATCATCATTACATAAACAAATCAACAAAAAGTATGAACTATAGCTTCAGGAAATCCTTACCTACTATCATGAAAAATAGCCACAATTATCTGACAATGCTCTCTGAGGAAACATTTGCATGTTAAACCCTTAAAAGGTACCTAAGAAACTATACATCAATCCAAGTTCAAGCTGTATCACACCTCCCTTCAGTCCATCCATAAACATTCAATCAATAAGCTTACCTAAGTTTTATCAGGGAAGGTCAGGACACAAACACCTTCAAGAGCCTTAAGATCAAATCACCAAAGCACAGGAGCAATTTGACATCACTTTTGCAGTTGCCATGTGACTACAGAACTGCTTTTGGCTGTTTATGAAGAATGATGCGAGTTGATACACTGGATGAAGGAACTGACAGTTAATGTTTTACATACCTAGGTAGTTCTCCAAAAACGATTAGGTAAGTACCTACCCACCTACCCTTCCTTCCTTCCCACCAACAACCAACCAACACACACACACAAACAAGGCTCTGGCTCGCTCGCTCGCTCGCTCAAGGCACTCAAGCAAGGTCAGGGTGATTTGTTATCGGGTCGTGTGACGTCGCACCTCGTAGCATATAACATGGGAAAATTAAAGGGACATTGTCGCAAAAATTTTTATTGGCTAGATCAAAAGGGTACAAAAAGTTGTTTCAGAAGTCATATTCTCATTTTTGCAAATTCAGGCTCAAAATGCCTGAAAATCGGCCTCAAAGTCAACATTTATAGACGACTTTACTGAGTCCTTATGGTAACGATAAAGTGACGTAGACCCGGCTATAGCTATCAATTTATATATGAAAAAATGTCAAACATTTCTTTTAAAGCAGTCCAGTAGCCAAAACCTATAACATCAAAAATTATTCTATAAAAATATATTTCCAAAATCCTTTTGAAAGAGAAATATAGGACTTTAAAGAAATACCATCAACCAATCAGAAGCCCAGTCCTTATAGGATCTGGTCACGTGGGCTTATCTTACATCAATGTGATGTCATCATGGCTACCGATGAACTATCGATATTCACCATTTCAAAAACCGCGGCAAACGCGAAGATATAAATACAAATTCTATAACACTAATTAGCGCTGCGGTCAGGCCCGAATACCCTAAAGATTATAATTAATAATTTTTCGTTATTGCATGATTGTATAAGAAGAGCACCTCACATCACACAATCTCCTCACAGATCGCCAACATGGGTTTATGCGGAAGAGGTCCTGCCTAACCAATCTTCTTGAAACTCTTGAGGACTGGACTGAGGTGCTTGACAAAAACAGCTGCTTGGACGTAATTTTCTTAGATTACCAAAAGGCGTTCGACTCCGTTCCACATCTCAGACTGGTCAAGAAATTGAGTGGGTATGGAATCAAAGGCAAGGTCCTCAGCTGGATTAGAGACTTTCTTGTGGGAAGGCAACAACAGGTATCAGTGAGATCTGCATCATCTAAGTGGCAAGAGGTACGAAGTGGAGTTCCCCAGGGCTCAGTCCTGGGCCCAATTCTGTTCAACTTATATGTAAATGAACTACCAAGCCTTGTGACTAGCAAAATCAAGCTCTTTGCAGATGACTCGAAACTGTACCAATCCATCAACAACCCAGGAGACAGCTTAACACTACAGTCAGACCTCAATACTCTGAGCCAATGGTCTGACGACTGGCTGTTGAGATTCAACCCCAACAAGTGCAAATCAATGCATTTGGGCCAACACAACCCCGAGAACACATACTACATGCAAGGGGTGGCTCTAAACAAGACATCCTCAGAAAGAGACCTTGGGATCATAGTAACAAATACCTTGAAATCTACAGAACACTGTCAAAAGGCTGCAAAGAAGGGAATGGCAGCCCTGAGAACTTTGAAAACTGCATTTGATGGATTCACTGTAGACAACTTCACTGGAATTTTCAACACATACGTTCGACCTCACCTGGACTATTGCATCCAGGCAGTTGGCCCACTGCTGGTCCAGGACCTGAATGCTCTAGAGCGAATTCAAAGACGGGGAACACAAATGGTCTCAGGACTCAAACAAATGTCATACGATGAACGACTAAAAGTGCTCAAAACCATGTCCATAAAAGACAGGATTGAAAGAGGTGATCTAATCGAAGCCTACAAAATCATGACAGGTAAAGTTAACATCAGGAAGGAACAATTCTTTGAAGTCAAAACCACTCGGACTCGTGGTCACCACCTGAAACTGGTCAAGAAAAGAGCAATACACCAATCAAGACTAGGATTTTTCTCCAATAGAGTGGTGAACAAGTGGAACCAACTTCCATCACATGTCATCTCCGCAAATACCACAAACACATTCAAAACGAGGCTAGACAAACACCTCAAGTCCTTGTCCTGATGCTTCCAAAACAAGATGTGGACACCAAATAGCCTTTGCTAACCCCAGTCCACAACCACATACCTATACCTATTGCAGCTAAAATGATACAATAAAAAGATACGGGTAGCGCGATCCCGAAGAGCCTCCTTTGAGGCATGAAGAAAGCTTTGGGTGGTTTTTCGGACGAGGAGATTGTCGCCTCTCCGGTCTCGTGGATCAACATATCGTCGGTAATCTGCACGTAGAATATTTTGAGCCTTTGATGTGGTCAATTGAGATTTTCTTAGAGGTAAAAAATCTATGCGTGAAAAGTTAATGAAACAATTTGAATTTTTGCCATCCATCTTTGCTGGCCACCAATGCTTATTGAGGTTTTGTGTAGTGAGTGTAGTGAGTTAGTCAAACACTAATCCTATCAAGTATGGGCAATGCATTTATTGTTTCTGTTCTGCATTAATTAGGTTCATGAAGTTGCCAAAAAGCAAATTGTATGCTTAATTGATAACTATTCATTTTGGCCCACTGTTATAGCTGTGGTCTCGTTTCGTCTGTCAACACCAATCAGCGAGCAGCATTGAGTCCCGGTCTGCAAAGTATGGCAGCAGGCTAGACGAGTCTCACCAGCCACCTAAAATCATTGCACTGCCAGACACCGAAAATTCACACCAAACTGCTATATACCATAGAGAAAAATGCACCCTTTCCTACCCACACAATGCAATGCTACCTCTTGTATTAGTTAGTTAAATACTTGTTATAAGGTCCCCTCCTGTGTCTTTATAACCATTCAGCCATTATTTGTTTGGTTTTCAGTGTCACCTTCCTTGCACCAGTCTGGGAAATTCACACCAGGTTGATGAACTTCACACCACTCACTCTTGTCTCCTAGGGCACTCACCCTGACGAGATCTCGTTGAAAATGCCATACTTTGCACACTGGATTGAGTCTATGTCACATGGCTATAGCCTCTCCCTGAGAACCAATCTTAGAACCAATCTTAGATTTACAGGCTGGCTACCTGCTGTGGTGCTGCTGGAAAAACAGTAACAGCACAACAGTGGTAGCATACTTTTTTGTGATTGGTAGATAAGTATTCTGGTTCATTTTTGTCTGACTAGCCATAGCACATACTAGAGACAGTTGTGGTATTTCTTTTCTAGAGGAGAGGCTCGAGGGCTCACGGACAAGGCTGTGCTGGCAGACGGAACAAGGCTTATGAGCAGTGTCAATGCCAAAAAGTCCTCATTTTATTGTTCCACAGGTGAACTTGTGTACCAAAATAGGTGAAAATCATTTGGTGATGGCAATTCCCCAATGATTATTTAAGCATATTATTTTTGAAGTGCCCATATTCCCTCTGTTTTTGGTCTAACTTTATATTTACAATATTTGTGCACTCTAGTAAAAGTCTATATCAAGCTTGTAATTTGAATTACAAATTTCTACCTGTTACAAATACTGGCTCTGCACAATGTGTGCATGCTAGTGCATTTGCTGCTTAGCTTACCTTCTTTTAAGTATGAAAATGTTTTTGATTAATTTTACAGATTGAAACAGATTTTCCATTTATTTTGGTACCATACAGTACATAGTAGTCAGTGTACTCCTATCTACTTATCAGATCCATTTACTCATATTTCAAGTGCTACTGTTTGTTTCCAGACATGAAAGTGACTGTAGCATGAATTCATCCATCTGCCCTCGGAAAATGCCCATCTGCATTCATGCCCATCTGCAGATGAATTCATCCATCTGCCCTCTGAAAATGCCCATCTGCATGCTTTTTATAATTGATATTAAAAATGAACTGAAGGAAAACTAGGATAAGATGTATTATGATTTGAAACACTAGGAGTGTACCCAATACAACAATATAATTGTGAACAAAGAGTATGGATAGTCATGTAGGAATGACAGGGGGCAGTCTTGGGTGATGCAATTTTTGTGTTTTCCTGGAAGAATATATGAAAGATTAGGCGGGTCGCTTCAAAGAGAAAATTTGTTTACTAGAAAACCTGTCTTTTGTAGCTGCTGTGTATCATCAAGCTATCGTCCCAATGGACCAGCTTGTGTATGATCAGTTTGCTTGTTAGTGTGAATGGGATGAACCCAATCAGACCGATTCTCCCATCGACCTGAAATTTGGAATATTTGTTTCCTATTGTGGGCCAGTGTTGAAATAATGTATTGTAATTTATAAAAAAACATGAATTTGCATGGTTCCACCTGACCCCTCCACAAACTCATGATCTAGACTATAGATCGTCTTTGGGGATGTCTTTGTTGTTGAATATATATATATATATATATATATATATATATATATATATATATATATATATATATATATATATATATATATATATATATATATACATATATATATATATTGCATATGTTTAAAACAAGATTCAGTGATATCTTGTTTGCTTTCATTGTGAGCTTGTGATATTTTATTGGTACCATTTATTTGGTCCCATTTGTTCTTGCTGTGAAAATATCTTCTAATTTAAGAAGAGCTTACCCCAGCAAGCTGAACGCAAAACAGAAATAATCAGGTGCTGCCCCTCGACAGTGACTATCGCAAATTACGCCTGCTGCTGGAAGACAAGCTTCAGAGGACGAGCAATGGAATCCCAGAGTTGGCAGAGTACCACAGCCAGCAGTTTTTTGCATTGAACACGAACCTGCCTGAGTGCACCTCGGTCGTCTGCCTGTGTGCCCGCAGTATACGTTCATGTATGTGCGTAAGTTGTGTTTATCGCGGTATATTAAGGCAAATCCTCTGAGGACCTCAGTAAAACATGCCATTAAAAGTATTTTTTAGCCTAAAGGTAAGAAAACTAGTAATGCAAAGGGTCTTTATAGTAAAAAATCAAGTGGTCAGATTTTGTTGGTGGTCGTACCTGCGAAAGTCGGCGAAAATAATAAGTGACACCTCTGTGCTCAGACTATTGCGGTGAACATTTTATCAAACCGTGTAGCACTTATTGTGGACAGATGCAAAATCTGTTATGCTTTTGATGTACACTCAGTATTTGGTTCGCTCCCAGCCTTCTTAGAGTGCACTTCAAGGACTGGAAGCTAGGAGCTGCATACCCACTGGTGGGTTCAGGGAAAATTTACTTTCCTCCCAAACTCTGCGATTTTCACCGACCTTTAAAAAAATGTGTATTCACGATTTTGGACCCTGTCCTCCCCTCCCCCCCACAAAAACATTGGCCTGGATCCGTCACTGACGTACTGAGTTATATCCTCTAGTCCACGTTGCACTCGGAAGACTGCTCGTTGGGGACTCGCAGACCTGATTGTTGCACGCGTTTCTCACCTGCCGAGGGTTATCACTCGCTTGTAATTTCCTGGTAGGTTATATTTTCTCATGTTTTTGTGAGATTGAATATAAGCCTCATTGATCAACTGATATCTGTTGGTTTTGAAAAGTAGATGAATTTTGCATTGCGTAGCCGTGGAGCATGATTATAAATTGGTAAGATGTTTCATGGCTTTGCCTCTCGAATTCTTGACGCAAAATGGAGCCTGTGATCACACTGTGCTCACATATTCGGGCACAGCCCCTCGCCAGAATCCTCATAATACAATAAGCGAAAACTTTTTGTCATAGTGTGACCAAGGCTTGAAATTTAGATCTGATTTGGAAATCGAATGCTGGAATAATGCAATTCAGTACTGGAATATTCAAATATTGGAACTCGATTCGAGGTTATCCTAGCACTCTGACTAAAAATGTATGTGTTCACCTATTATATTATGAGAATTTTGGTGAAGGGATGTACCTGAATATTTATCAGTGTATTAGCCCCATTTTGGAACTATGATTCGAGGAGGCTGGTCATGAAATATCTTATCAACGTAGATAATCTAATAAACAATCTAATAAAAATAACGGTTAATATACTATTTTATATAATGATATGATGTTATATGAAGTGCTTCTGGAATTGTTTGTTCTATTATGAGAAAGGACCGTTTCCGAACTCCGAAGTATTAAAAATAAACGCTTATCATTTTCATAAACAAATGTCACTCATGAGGCTAACAGCTTGCTTGTCTTAAAGCTGCGATGCGTCTTCTTAGGTTTAGACTCTGTGACTACCAATGTTAAGATTAATTATAGAATCCTTTTTATTTAATACGAACTGTTCCAGGCTATAATTTTGAGGTATATTTTCTTGATGTGCCCTGATCAGAAACTAACTCAACTTGAAGTAAAAAACAATGTATTCTTAAATCTTGTATATCTATATACGAAAAAATTAGAAAGAGCTACCACCACGGACAGAGGAGTGAGGTGGCCAGTCCATCTCCAACCTGCAACACACAACAAACGTTCCCCCTGAAACAAAAAGTGATCAGGTTTGGGTTCGTGGTGCGTTCCACACTTTTGTTAGTTCATCCAAGGATCGTGGTGGCTGCTCTCTGGTTCCCCAGTTCTGACGCATATCAAGAGTTATTCTTCCGTATCACATTCAGCTATTCTCCGGTTCTCTAGACTACGTGTTTTTATATTCTCCGGAGACCAAAGAATTACAATTATATCAAAGATTTAGATGTCGACGGACACATTTAATCTGATTGATTGATTGAGTGTTCCGGCCATATGGGAGGGGGGCGCCCCTGCAGGCGCCCCAACCGCCGCAGGAACATCGCCAGCCGTCGTGGGTCCGCCAGCGCTTCCCGGATGGGCGGGTCGTCCCGTCCAAATATGTCCCAGCGCAGGTCAGCGCACGCAGGGCACCGGGTCAGAAGGTGGTGGAGGATCTCGTCCTCTCCATCGTCGCATTCCTGTAACGTGGCCTCCGGGTTCAGGCCGATCCTCTTTCGGTAGCTGCACAGGAGAAGGGAGTGGCCAATGCGCAGGCGCTCCACCTCCACACTCTCCTGCCGTGAAAGGCCCAGGTGGTCTTTCAGGGTGGTCCGCCCTGGGAGACCGCCACATTTAATCTCGAACACGTTTTATCTCGTACGGATTAACGTTTTATCTCGTTGTTTTACCAGATTAACACGCGCATTGACGGGGCTCTGAGCCACCTTCGCTTTGACAGGGGGCGCGGGTACCCCCTAAAACCTCCAGAACCACGGTAGGTAGTGAAAAATGGTAAACGGCTTTGGGTAGCCCATACGCTTCTCCATCGAAATATTTTAACCATTTTGTCAGGTCACTTCAATCGGATGAGTTCACTTTGTTCCGACTTATGTTGTCTTAAACTTTGAGGTCAGGTCACTTGACCTGTACTGGTGACCTGACCTGAGATGACCTAACCTTAAAATTTTGACAAAAGTTGTAAAAATGATGAGAGAGGGCATGTCAAGTTTTTTAACCCGAGTTTATTTTTAACCCGAGTGTGTTAAGTACCTACCTAATAAATGTGTGATGGCTTAAATTCCGTGGCGGCGCCCCTGCCTAGTTTTCTTTGCCTAGTGTTAGGAGTGTATGTTTTACCATGTACTGCGTTTTTACTGTTAATATACGCGTATGGATACAAGTGCGGCGGCGCGTAGCGCCGCCGTTTTTATGTTCTATCCGAAAAACCAGACGGGGGGCGGGTACCCGCCTCCCGTCAATGCGCGTGTTAACCCGCGCCCCACCGGGGGTCCGGCGCCACCTTCGCCCCACCGGGGGCCATCGATGGCCCCCCTCTAACTCCGAAAATATGGGCGTTAGCGCAAATCTGCAAAGTGCACTAGAAAGCTCGCGTGAATTCAGTAAGAAATTACTTCACATGTTTTAGTGTTCAGGTCAATGGTTTGACCTCCAGAGGTCAAATTAGGTCAAGATCGGCTATTTTCACTCAAATATGCAATGCTTAAGCAAACTGGGCATAACTCTTATGCCCTTAGAGCTATTGAGGTGTGGGAAAGTACATTTGATAGGAAATTGCCAGTACTTTTTCTGCTATGGAAACGTAAAGACCTCCCGCCAGTAGTTTGACCTCCAGAGGTCACCTCGTGACCTAGTATGACCTGAGGTCACGAAAGGTCAGAAAGTGACCTTGCCGTATATCAAATGAAAGCCAATGACGAGACAAACACGATGGTGTTTGTTTCAGCGCTCTAGCTTATACAGGTCAAAGTTATTGTCAAAATACTGTTTTTGACCCCTGGTGACCTTGGATGACCTTGGGGATGTCAAAGGGCAAATATGGCCCCTGGAATCCGTGAAAGGGTGTCCAAAAACGCTTTTCTGATCAAGCTGAGCATTTTCAATCGTTTTTGTGACTTTTAGATCATAAGACAGCTTTTCCCATGCTTTTTCAATGGGAGAGGTCACCTCGTGACCTGACCTCAGGGCACGAAATCGAAAAATCCCGGATATACACCTTGTAGACCCTGGAGGGGTATTAAAGTGTAGGAAGTTTCAAATCGATCGACTCCGAAATGTAGCTCTTACAGAGCTCTAAAGCTGAAGTGAGGTGACCTTGGTTGAACTCGTCTGGTGACCTGACCTTGGGTGACCCGCGGTAAAAAATTTCAGGGATGGTGGGAAAATGATGCAGTGAGAGGTAGAGCCCTCAACCACGGTGCTGCGCCTCATCGTCTTTCTGCTATCCCGGAAAAACCTTAGGGGGCCATCGATGGCCCCCGGTGGGGCGAGGGTTAAACGATTAATTAATCTCGAGACACATTAATCTCGAGATTAACACATATAATCTCGAAGAGCCACCCCTGCTTTTTATTGGGCCGGTTTCTGGTTCTTGGTTTGCACGAAAACCGGTCAGCCTTCAAGAATGGCCTTCAGCAAAGGACACAAAAGACATTTTCGAACGGCGAACAGCGTGTCCCGCTGGTCAGAAAACAGGGGAACTGGTCTCCAATAGAGGGAAATCCGACGAATTGAGAACCATTGCAGGGAGCTGGAGACAAGCCGGTTCCAGTTTGGCACGCCGGTCAGATTAGAAAAATATTTGGGGCTAATATTCCCTTTCCCTCAACTACCCGGACGGAGGGATAACCAGAAGAAATTGTCCTTAGAATATTTACTTCATCCCATAGGAGGATCCAGGAGGGCAAAGGGGGCACGTGCCCCCCCTCCCCTCTCTGATCAACTCTCGGTGAACCCTAAAATGTCGCGTCCCATCCCCTCCCCCAGGATGCGAAAATCGGCGCACACTGATAGGATTTAGGGTCCATCTGATAGGTTTTGCCGGTCAAAGGTGGCGCCCCCCTGGTCCGGATGGTGCCCTCCCCGGAAGTTACCCCCCGATGGCCGTTTGGTGTTAATTCACCTGTGCGCCTGAAATTCGTGTTGGATCAGATGCCTGACCTGTTGTTAATTTGATTTGTTTGATCTTTTTATTTTGTTGATGCCAAAGTTTTCCCCCCGATCGGCAATCATGGACCCGACTATGCTTCATCCATTAGTACGCATGAACAAACAAGAAGAAAATCAGAAAAATTGTTTTTACAGTAAAAACTTCCACGACCTAGATTCGAACCCGTATTACCCGGGTGAGAGTCGGGAATGGAGGCCACTATACCATCCCCGCTGTGCGACACCTGCCCGATTTTAAAACTTTCCTGATTAGTTTTCTCAAGCCGAATGTTTTGGACAAACTAATCTAATATTTGTATTTTTAAGGGTTAATAAAAATAAATTGAATACGAATACAGCATAAAAACATTTTCTACTTCCAAAAAATCATTTATAGAACTTAAAACTTTGATTGATAGAATAGAGGTGAAGAGCAGGTTACAGCCTATTATTGATATTGTTAGCAAATTTGAATAATTGTTGAGTGGCCTCCAAAAATTTAGCTGAAGATAAAGAAATGATTGATAGTACCAGAATCAGGATTTTTCAAATATTAAGAAACCACAATAAAAATTTTTGCGACAATGTCCCTTTAAATGTTAACCATTTTGGAAGAGGCCATGTTTTTAGTTTGTGATGCTTGTACCGGCCACAAATTGTGCGGGGTGCCTTGGAGTTACGGCTACGAGCCTCGCCGTGACCATCGGTTCCTCTTGAATTAGGGGAGACCTCAAATCGCCCACAAACGAAACGACCACAGCTTAATTCGACCACGGCTTAAATCACCCACAGTCAAAATCGTCCACACCAAAATCGCCCACGGCTTAAATCGCCCACACATTATTTTGCCCACAGCTCAAATAGGCCACAAAATGCCCTGTTAGGGAGAGATAAATATGACCACAGTTAAAATCGCCCACACTTAAAAGCGCCCACAGCTGATGCACAACATCCACCCGAATGAACAAACCGCCCACAGATTAAACTACCCACAAATGAAATCAGCCACAGTTCTTGCGACGTCTCTTGTAACCTTTGGTATACAACTGTGCCGCTAGATGACCAAAAAGCACGAAAGTCTACGGAGTGCACTGAGGGATAGGAAGTTAACAGGGTGGCCAAGCTGAAATGAATTTTGTTCCCTTCACCCTGTAACTGAATTTTGACTGAATGTAACTGACGAACTGAATCCACCGCCGCTCAGGGGCGGATCTAGCCGGAAAGTTTAGGGGGGCAAGGATTCCGGCACTTATTGTGGAGACAATTCTTACCATTGAAAACAGTTTGCACTCCTGTATGGAGAGCGGCGCTAGCGACATCAATATTGATTGTATTGTGATATGGATAGATATCAATATTTCCAAAAAGTATGTATAGGGTTCTTGGAGCCATACATAAAACCTTTATTCGAGGAGATGATAATTCCGGGGCTTATCGACAAGAGGCGCAGCCAGGGGGAGGTGGGCACAGGGGGCACGTGCCCCCATCGGTGCCGGGGTGCCCTTTTATCGCTAGGCTGTGTACCCCTTTTGGGCCGTGCCGCTTGAAATTTAGTGCCCTACGCCGTTGAACCTTGATGCAACTAAATGGCATTTAGCTATAAAAGCTATTGTTTGACAGTTTAATGCCTTTTTTGGTCAGCTAGGGTATTCTGTCGCCTTTCCAAGCACCCAGGAAGAGTATGGGTACGTAATCCGTTTCAAGCTATTGCCTCATCGTCGCTCTTAATCGTAATCGTACGGCCGGAGATAATCTGGTGCCCCTTGAGCTCATCTGGTGCCCACTGAGCTGGTTTTGGCCCCTTGAGCTGATCACGTGCCCTTTAAGCTAATATGGTGCCCCCTGAGTCAATCTGGTGCCCACTGAGCAAATTATTGTGCCTCTTGAACCTATATTATGCTCTCTGAGCTAGTCTGATGCCTCCGAGCTTGCCTGGTGCCCTATTAACTGTTTAAGTGCCCTTCAAACTGATCTGGCCCCCTGAACTAATCTCATGCCTCCTGGAGTTGATCTACTGTCCCCCGAGCCAATATGGTACCTCTTGAGCTGATCAGGTGCCTCCTGGGCTGGTTATTGATGTCTCCTTAGATGATCTGGTGCACCCTGAGTTGACCTTGTGTTCCCTGAACTGATATATGCCCCTGCTCTAGTCTGGGGACTAAAAGCTGATCTAGGCCCCCGGACTGATCGACCTGGTGCCCCCTGAGCAGATATGTTGCCCCCTTAGCTAAAATAATGCCCCCTGAGTCGATCTGGTGCCTCCTGAGTCATCATTGAGCCTCCTAAGCCCATTTTATGCCCTCTGAGCTAGCCTGGCGCCCCTTGAGCTAGTTTGGTGTCCCCTAAGCCAATCTGGTGCCTTTTTTAGCTGATCTGGGCCTCCTGAGTTGATTAAGTAATTTCTTCAGCACTCTGGCGCCCTGAACTGAGCCGGGCCCACATAGGCTGATAAGAGCCCCTGAGCTGGTATGGGGCTCCTGAGCTGATTAAGTGCCTCCTGACTTGATCTGGTACCCCGAGCTGATCTGGGTCCCGAGTTGGTTGGGGACCACTGATCTGGTTCCTTGTCCCCGAAGCTGATCTGGTGCCCTGTGGGCCGATCTGGTGTCCCCTGGGCAGCTCTGGGGCCCCTAAACTGAATGTGCCCCGGCCTGGTTAGGGATCCCTGAGCTGATTTTGCACCCTGACTTGATCTTGCCCCTTGGCCTGACTTGAGGCCCCTGAACTGATCTGGGGCCCAAGAGCTGATCTGGGGCCCAAGAGCAGATCTGTGTTCTGTGGGTGCCCTGACCTGGTATGGGCCATTAGGGGATAATGAGCTGGTCTGAGCGCTGAGCTTGTGAGAGTTCTTTAACCCTCGCTCCGGTGGGGGGGTGTTTGAACACCCCCTGGGGTTTTTCCGGCAGTACGAAAAACAGCGGGCAAAGCACCGCCCTACTTTGCACACCTTACCCTTAATTCATTCCGCAACTTTTTTCAAATTTTTTTAAGTTGGGTCATCATAGGTCGGGTCACCAGTGCAGGTCAAGTGACCTCACCTCCAAAAATGTTTAAGGTGGCATAAGTAAGAAATGGGTGAATCTATCGGGTTGAAACTTATACCACATAATGGGCCCATCGAGTGATGCAAAATGTATTCCGGGATTTTTCATATCGATGACCTAGGGTCAGGTGTGGATTGTGAACTCCATTAGAAAAGCATGGAAAAAACAGAAAATGGGTTGTATTTGTGTAGATACAGAGCAGCTGAGAATACCTTAATATTCACCAAATCGTACTATCCTGGGATTTCCCGGTTCATGCTGCAATTTTTGACCTGTGACTTCTGAGAGGTCATCTGGGGCCCTACTTAAGCAGTTTTTAGTCTTAGGTCAATAACTTTGCAGGAATTATGATACATCTTTTATTTTGATACCGTTACGTTTGGATTGCCATTGCGAGTCGATTGAAATGCATATTGAATATGCTAGGTCGGAAAGTGACCTTGGCCTGACCTGAGGTCAGGCCATTTTTGTGTTTTGACCTAGCATGGTCATATTATATATCATTCGATTTGCCGTGACGGGAGGAAGCAAATGATGTCTAAAAATTATTCTAACTCGACTCCGTCAGACGCTAGAGACCAAAAACTCTACTCAAAATTCACCTTCTTTGACCTGTCATGACCTCAATATCGGCATGAGAAAAAAAGTGGCCGACATAGTTTTTCATGGAATTGTATGAGCTATCCACCGGCTTTCGTATTTTTTCGTTATCCCGCATAGTTCCCAGAGTTGGAGGGGGTGTTCAAACACCCCCACCAGGGCGAAAGTGGCTCGGAGGCCCATAGGACTCCTTGTGCTGGTTCAAGGCCCTATGAGCCTATCTGGGGCCCATTGAGCTAGTCTGATGACCCCATCTCTGGGGTCACTGAGCTAGTCTAGTCCCTGGGTAAAGCATGAGCTGCTCTGGGGGCTCTGTTCTGCATCTGAGGCCCCCTGAGCTGGTCTATAATAGACAGAGAATACGAAGACAAGGCCAACTCCCATCACCTCGGGGGGGGGTCACTGAGCTAGTCTATTCCGTGGATGCACTTCTGAGGGGATGGGGGTGGGGGAGGCTACTAAGGGCTCTGGTCCACACTAGGGATCCACCTGAGCTGGTCTTGAATAGATGGGGAATAAGAGCACGATCAAACTCTTCTTGTAAAATGGAGCTAACGAGGAGTGATCCATCGCTAAAACGGCTTGTGATGCCCAGGCACCCCTGGTTATATAAATTGCTTATTACACTGGTTTATTCTGGGAAGGGGTGATAAAAAGGCATGTGCCCCTGAGCTCAGAACACAGTCTCCTAAATCAGGATTTCTACAAATTTATTGAAATGAAGAACTAGTTTTCACAATTTTTAGCCGTCACACCATTTCCAACCAAACCACCGGCCTGTTCGCCTATTCCTTACTCCAACTAGGACCGGTCTTTGAAAATATGGAACTTAATAAATACGTTAAAAAGGTATCTCCAAAATTATTCTGGCAGCAAAATTGTATTCTTCCAATGTTACTAGGCCACTCCTCCCACGGCCATTGTGGGGACTGAAGAACTTAACCCGCGTTCAACCAGGGCTCACTCGTCAGGGCAAAACCAGAGGGCATAACAAATCATGTTTCGACTCCAATGTCTTACCTTGCACATAGCGACATATATCACAGGTTATACTGATTTCTCTGATGTTAAGTACTTGCATGAGTTGGCTTGAATGTATCCGAAACAGTCGTGTTTTGGCTACTTTCATGATATTTCGATGACACTTCTTTCCGGTTTTAATCATTTTTTCTTTCTCCGTCAATGCTCCATTGACATTTTTCTTCAGTCAAAAGTACCCAAAAGTTGATATAAATTAAGATATAGTAACTTTTTTAGATTACGTTAAAAAAGTGCCCTTTCTCTCCCGGGATGCCCCTCAAAAGTGGTGTGCTCCCATACCAAAGGTCTGGCTGCGCCCCTGTTATCGCCACACCAACTGCCAGGGTCATATGGCGTCTCCAACTCTTACCCTGTTGGAAGGTTTTCTCGGGAGCCAGCTTGCTCCTTGTTCAGGGAAGTTGCCGGGCCTTGAACCCGGGCCGGCTGCGTGGCAGCCAGCTACGCTGTTGCTGCGCCCCCAATTCGAGGAGATAGGTAAACTACATTGCATCAACTGGTACTAGAAATGTACCAACTAATAATTTTTTAACATTCCATGAAATGACAATAAACTTATTGAAAGGTTTCGTTGAGCTGAGTACCGCAAAAACTTATGTCCAAAAGCGGAAGTATTGGTATGCACACATGTTTGTACTCGCTTGCGTTTGTAAGTACAAATGTTTGTTCTCGCTGATGTTCGCAAACGAATCAGGTACAAAAAGGTGCCACTCTTCCGAGTGCTCCACCTTTCCCATCGGAGAACCGGTATCCCCCATGGATGCTGCTGTTAGAGATTACATACCCTTCTATAGCTCCAGGGGAGTTCCATCGCAGTAGAATTCCCAACGATATGCTCAAAAAATGCAATTGTTAAGATTGTTTTCCTGATTTGCATTTCCCTTCCAACTCGGGCATCAGGTGCCACTTCCGCCTAACCGGGGGTAGGGCTGCTGCCATTGGGGGTCTTTTTAACCCGCGCCCCAATGGGGATCCGGTGCCACCTTTACCCCACCGGTGGGCATCAATCGCCCCTCTCTACCTCCAAAAATATTGGGGTTGAAGCAAATCTGTAGGTGGCTTGGGAAGCCCATGTTAATTTAGTATGGGTTTACTCCATATGTTTTACTCAGGTTAATGGTTCGACCTCCAGAAGTTAATCTATGTTGGGTCGGGCCACTTTCACTAAAAAAATGTAACGATTACGCCAAATGAGCATAGCTCTCATGCCATTAGATCTATCGAGGCAAAGTAAAGTTTATAGGAATATTCCACGGCTTTCTCCGCTATGTGGAACATAATGACCTCCCGACCTGAGGGAAGTGACAAAGTGGTCTTGCTAATATCAAATGAAAGCCAGTAACGGGACAAACACGATGAAGTTTAATTCGACACCCCAGCCTGATTAGGGTCAGAAGTTATCGTCAATATACTGCTTTTTACCCCTGGTGACCTTTGATGACCTCCAATATGTTAACCCGTGCCCAAGTAGGGGTCCGGTGCCACCTTCGCCACACCGGGGGCCATCGATGGCCCCTCTAATTCCGAAAATATGGGGGTTAGTGGAAACCTTCGAAGTGCATTGGAAGGCTCGTGTAATTTCAGCATGATTTTACCGAAAATGTTAAAACGTTCAGGTCAATGGTTTGACTTTCAGAAGTCGAGTTGGGTCACGATAGGCTATTTGCACTAAAATAAGCAATACTTAACACGCGCCCCGCTGCACATAGGCCCTAAATGCCTCCGTCCGTGGCCAATATTACATTTCGTGGAAAACTTCTTCGCAATACCGCAAATTCCCCCCGATTTTTGGACAAAGGAGCTCATTTGACAGATAATTGAACAGCGCATAAATCTTGCATTCGACATAGAGGTTTTATTTTACATGGGCGTAATCAGGACAGTGAAAAGAGGGGAATTTGGGGCAACTTAATCCAGCCCAAGGTGTCCCTAAAATATTTTGCAGATGTTGTCGTTGCGCCATGAATTGTGACCGAATTGCAGTTTGAAACACTGCAAACAATAAACATGTAATCCATGAACAACGATACAGCAATCATGGTGTGCCATAAATTCATAAGCGTCACCACGAACAACAAAACGGGAGGCATCATAAATGTGTATTTGAGCTTGGTTTTTCTTTCTAAGCCAGCTTTTTGATATAATTGTAACTCCTTTTCTGCATGGCAATGTTCTATTATAACTGGTATTCGAGTGATTATTAACAACCACACTGGAGAGGGGTCCGACATTAACGCGCACAGGATGGGGGGCTGGTAAGCCCCCTGAGATATCGGAAACTTAGAGGCTTAAGAAATTCCGATTGGGGGTGGGTGGGGGCTATGGTGATCCACATCATAACTAATTTTCATTCACCTAGGTCTATATTGTCAAGGTCAAACGAGGTCATAAATGTCAAATTTTGGCCATATTTGGGACCTGTTGGGAAATGCCCTGATAAAATAATTTTTGGGGCTTATCGACGCACCAACTGCCAGGGTCATATAGAGTCGCCAACTCTTTCCCTGTTGGAAGGGTTTCTCGGGAGTCAGCTTGCTCCTTGTTCAGGGAAGCCGCCGGGCCTTGAACCCGGGTCGGCTGAATGGAAGCCAGCTGCGCTGACCACTCCACTACCGCGCCCCCGAAATGCCCTGATAATGCGTGGAAAAAGCCGGGAGTAAGCTAAAGCCGGACAACGGTCATAGAGGTTGTGTCGCAAAGAATCTTTCCTTCATTTTTGAGGTCTAGGTCATTCAAGGTCATCGACCTATGACGTCAAAACATGGTATATTCCCTATTATGCACACTTAAAGTAGCACTATAGCAAACCTTGTGCTGGAAAGGAGGATTGACCTTTACCCATGATCTTTAACCTTGACCTTTGACCTTGAACTTACAACTGGGTTACCTTTACTATGACTTCATAGCATAATATACGTCAGACTAGGACACGTAAAGCACCGGGGTCAATGACCTTGAAATTGCTGGTATGACTTTAAACTTTGACCTCGACCTTCACGTGAGGTGACCTTGACATATCATCCCGTCTATATGACACTGTGACGTCACCACTTAGTCTCCAATGCAAGCAAACCGGTTCGACTGCGCGGTGGCGGCGATTTCAAAATGTAGGTCTGACTTTAGAAGCGTATAAATCAAACAATTTTCGACAAATTTTCAAAATTATTTCACTATTCAACGCGCTGTTAAATTTTCTCAAATGCGACCGATTCCCGTGTTTTGGCTACGAGCGGTTCTCCGGTCATCCCGGAAAAAAGTAGTTGGGAGAGTATCCGAGGCCCCTCCAGTGCGCGTGTTAACACGCAGAGTAGAAGAAAGGGGTAGAATATATACCTACCTTGTGTTTCCTCAACAAGGCATATCAAAATATCAGTCCGTGAAGATCAGTACGTTTCTCTCCACCCCCCCCGCCCACCCTCCGCTACATATGATATCGCGGTATCGCCAAATATGGGACGTAGGTCACCTGAGCAGCCCGAGCGTCATCTTGCGTCAGCTCGTGACAGTGGGAACGGCGAGGAAATTCGATTCCGGATTGAATCCCTAGGACACCTCGGGACTCCGATGGTTACGGCGACCGTTCATTTGGATGAAAAGGTATGACTGGTATTCACCATATGTGGTTTAACGGGTGATATGCAGCAAAACAGGATTCTTAGGTATCGTTTTTTGCTGTCCCGGCATTGCTTGAAGGTGTTATAATAAATGTCTGAATCGCGGGATCACGAGAGGCTTAATCCCGTTATTGGGGCTTTTTGAAAATAGCGGGATCCCAATCCTGATATTGACATACCTAGCAGGCACATTTCTCATGCAATAAATGGTTCGTTGTCGGCAGTCCCTCCGGGTATTTGGATAACAGTCAACACAGCAGTCAATACACAAATTTAGGCGGTTATAGTGCTTTGAATTGTATAAACTAATTTTAGCACTTCTCGGCATTTCTTATAGCATCGTTCTCTGATAGTTCACTCATATTGCTCATTCTTGGCCGGTCCATGCCTCTATTCGGTAACCCACGGCGTTGCGTTAGCACCGCAGCGGCCTGGTTGGAGCCACAACTTCAGTTATTATATGTCATCTGGAACGCGGGGCTGCAAGTGGACGCAAGATATTTTGACTTGCCCTTGTAGAGCACATCCTGGGGAATCGTTTGATGGTAGTCTTATGCTGGGCCGGTGCTGGCCAAGTTTTAAATCCCTCTCTTTGTATTTGTAAATCGAACAGTTTTTGAGATATGCAGTATACTGAGAGAATGGTCTATAAAATAGTTATCAAAACTATTTTTGCATTATTTTATACCAAAACCCATTGCAAAGGGCTCACAAAACAGTGGTATTGCCATACTTTGACCTGTTCTTGCTTTCATGGTCGATTTTAAGCATAATGAAATGTACGTAGTTTTCGCTGCAGATCTCTGGTCCGCGGGTGGCGCACCCGAGTGCTTACTTCAAGCAACTCTACAAAGACTTACAGAGCACGGTTTGTGTTTTCCATGCCTGTTTCAAGTGCAGTGAAGAATTCTCTATCAGTATATGTGCTCAGGAAATGATTTAGAAAAAGTTGCATTTTCGTAATATTGGCCACGGACGGAGGCGTTTAGGGCCTATGTGCGCTGGGGAGGGGGAGAATTTCGCCCCCACCTCCTGGTTTTCACCAGATAACGCAAAAACGAAGAGACGCAGAACAACAAAACTCACGGTACCTTATCCCTGATAAATTTAACACACCTGACCAAATTCTTTAGGTGAGGTCATGCCAGGTCAAGGAGCTATTAAAGGTCAAGTGACCCTACATCAAAACCTAAAATCACGAGTGTGAAGCTGCGCCTAGGTAACATCAGCAAACCGATCAGTTTGAAACTTTCACAATATGATGAGATCATAAGGGTCTACAAATCTGCTATCTCGGAATTTGGATATTGTTGACCTAAGGTGGGATCAATTTTTTGGTCACCCCATTTTAAGTCTATGGTGAAAAATAGAATGGGCTTGTTTTCAGTAAATACTGAATAGATAAAGCTGAAAATCCTCAAACCGTATAACCTTACCACGATCTTGGCCATAAACATGAGTTTTTTTCAGCATCTGACCTCTCAAAGGTCATGTCAGGTCACGGGAACACAGAGTGATTGTTTTGCCAATTTCTTCTGACTGAATTGAGATAAAGCTCCCAGTTTGCCTGAATTGTGCTTATATTGTCACAGGGAGTCGATTGATATGCAGCATAACCATACCAGGTCACTCTGTGACCCTGACCTAGCTCGAGGTCAGGTCATTTTCACTATTTGACCTAGCAAGGTCATATTATACATCATTCAATTTGCTGAGATTAGAGGAATCGAATGATGCATAAAGATTTGCTGTAGCTCCACTGAGTACAGATCTAGAGAGAGAAACGTACACTGCTCTGTTGTAAGCCTATGGAACCTTCTTTGACCTATGCTGACCTCAATATTGACCTGACATAATTTTTTTATAAAATATGTTCGTCTTGTCAAGGGCTTTCGAACGTCGGCCGTAATTTTTTGCCAGCTTTCGTGAGAAATGAGATACGTAGGGGGGGCGAAAAACGCCCCCCCAGCGGGGCGCGTCATGCTAGGGACCCCAGCGGGGTGCATGTTAAGAAACTTGGGCAGAACTTCCATGCCATTAGAGTTATTGAGATCTGGTAAGATACATTTGATAGCAAAATTCCAGGGCTTTCTCCGCCATGTGAAATATGTTGACCCCCGCCAGTGGTTTGACCTCCAAAGGGCTCCTCGTGACCTAACGTGACCTAAGGTCACGAAAGGTCATAAAGTGACCTTTCCGTATATCAAATGAAAGCCAATGACGAGACATATACGATTACGTTTGATTCAGCGCTGCAGCTTAATTAGGTCAAAATTTATAGTAAAAGTATTGTTTTTGACCTTTGGTGATCTGTGATTACCTCACATATATCAAGGGAAAATATTGCCCCTGGAATCCGTGAGAGGGTGATCAAGAATGCTTTTCTGATCAATCTGAGCATTTTCAATCATTCTTTGTGACTTTTAGACCATAAGGGAGCTTTTCCCCATGTTTTTCTATGGGAGAGGTCACCTCGTGACCTGAACTCAGGTCGCAAATTCGTAATATCCTGGATGGAATTTTTTTTAGAGCATGGAGGGGTCATCAAGTGTAGAAATTTTCAAATTGATCGGCAAAATGCAGCTACGGTGGAGCTCAAAATTTAAAGTGAGGTGACCTTGGTTGACCTTACCTGGTGACCTGACCTAGTGTGATTCGGGGTTAAAAAATCTAGGGATGGTGAAAAAATGATGGGTTGAGAAGTAAACCTCTCAACCACGGTGCTGCGCCTCACAGTTTTTCTGTTATTCGGAAAAAACCTAAGGGGGCCATCCTTGACCCCGGTGGGGCGAGAGTTAAAGGGCAAATATTGTCCATGCAATCCGTGGAAGGGTAACCACGAATATTTTTTCTGAGATATCCGAGCCTTTGCAATCATAGCTGTGACTTTTACAGCATAACACATATTTTGCCATGTTTTTCCAATGGGGGAGGTCACCTCGTAAACCGCTCCTCGGGGGGGGGTGGGACGTGCAATTTGGGTGCTCCACAGACCTATTAGTGGGTCATGGCCGGAATACCCCCCCCCTGCGTCCGCCAATGCCTCATGAGGTCATATTTAGACGGCAGAATAACCATGGAAATTTGGTAACTGCCACTTGCGACCAAAGCCGAAAAAGCACGTTCTCCAAAATGTTTATTGCCGTGTCGCCGTTGTCTCAGAAGCAATGACATCGAGTGCAGCTACACTCGTCGTTGTTTCCTTGATCATGTCTTCCAGAAAGAAAAAGAAAAAGTTCACTGCTGGACTTCTTATCGAAAATGCACGGTGCATGCTGTAAAGTCTTCCTGAATTTGTTGAGGCTGTACATATGTAGATCAGAACTGTTCATAACTGCTATACAGTACTAAAGCAGGTTCAAAAAGGTAACATGTGGTAGCTGTGCATCTATTCAAACTAGTTTACAAGGGAAGCGAAATCATTGCCAATATCTGGGAAACGTAGCTTGTGCTTAACCCTCGCCCGTCCAAAAGGAACACCGATGGTCTCCATAAGGTTTTTCAAGGATAGCGGAAAAACGGCGGGGCTGCGCGGGCAGGCTGCTTATCTGAATGTATCCTTCAGCTTTGCTGCTTTCTTCATTGGATGCCAAGCACGCGTTTAAATGGATGAAGTCATCAGACAACACTGGGCTTTGTGTTTTAAAAATATAATAATTGTGCCCATGAGAAAGCAACGGATATTCGTGCTGTGCTGCGGCCTAATCCCGCACCATGCTCCTTATAATTTGTAGCTGGCACCGCCCATTCAAGTGCCGCCGCGCGTGAGGAGAAAAACAAATGAGTAGTCGCATTTCCGATTTTAAATCGCTCAAGACGTTGTTTTGAGGCTTTCCACGCCACACGCCGATTCCAGTGGCGTAGCCAAGGGGAGAGGAGGGGGTCGGCGGACCCTCCCTTCTTATTTTATTTGTATAATTTTATCCGGGCCACTACCGAGAGGCACACTTGCCCGATTACAGAGAATATTGACGTGGGTGTAAAAGGATCATCACCACGGGGTCAGATCGGACACGGAAGGCGGTTTCCAGCCGTGGGGAATAAAACCACGTTATTCCGGGGACGTAACCGGGATTTCGCTGGGGGACCGGTCGAAAAGGGCCCCTGCGATCAAGGGTGTAATTTTCCTAAAATCTATGGGGGATGCTCAGCCGGTTTGGGGGGGGGGCGGTACCCCATAGGGGCAGCGGCGTTGCGGGGGCGGCATCCCCTCATTGTTCCAAATCTGTTTCGCTTTTTTTGCCTTTTATAGCACAGGGACATTATATTTTAACACGCGCATTGACGGGGGCGGGTACCCCGCCCCCTCGGGTTTTTCGGAGACAGTAGAAAAACGGCGGCGCGTAGCGCCGCCGTACTTGGTATACCTTTTCCCTCATCATTTTTACAACTTCTGTGAAAATTTTAAGGTTAGGTCATCTCAGGTCAGGTCACCAGTACAGGTCAAGTGACCCGACCTCAAAAAAAGTTTAAGATAGCACAAGTCTGAGCAGGGTGAACTTATCCGTTTGAAACTCATATCACATAATGGCCCTACCGAGTTCTCTAACATATGTTCCGGTATTTTTTATATCGATGACCTAAGGTCAGGTACGAGGCATGACCTCTCCATTGGAAATACATGGGAAAAATGGTTTTTACGGAATAACTCAGTAAAGGATGGTGATAAAGCATTTATTTTAGCTGCATTAGACTCGCCTGGGCTTTGCGGTTCTAATGATATGCAATCTATATAATTTGACCCTGCCCTGACCTCAGGTCAGGTCAAATCCTTGATTTGACCTAGCAAGGTCAAATTATATATCATTCGATTCGGCTTGCTAAGATGATTCATATAGTTCAAGTCGTTTTGCTCTATCTTTACTTGTTCAGATGTACATAATGCCCGAAAAACTGAATTTTACATGTTATCCCTATGACGGGCATGTTTTGACCTCTCATGACCTTAAATGTGACCTGACAAAAAATGGTTCAAATGTTTTCGATGGAGAAGTGGATGGGCAGCCCAACGCCGTTTACCGTTTTTCGCTACCTACCGTGGTTCTCGAGATCTTAGGGGGGCGGGTACCCGCCCCCCGTCAATGCGAAGGTGGCTCAGACCCCCGTCAATGCGCGTGTTAAAGGGAATGTGGCACCTTGGTCTAATCCAGGAATTTAGTGTAACTAGGGGTATTTTTAGCCGAAAATCCTGAAAACGTCCATGATTTCCCCGACAAATTTACAATAAGCTCAATATTTCGATTTTTAAAATGTTCCTTTAGTGTGACAAATAAAACTGCCTGTGGATGACGTCATTATCTGGAAACTTCTACCATATTCAACAGGCTTCAATGACTTTAAGTGGCTGATTACCCACCGTGACGTCAGCGCTGTCGTCACACCAACAGCTGACAACTGTGGTCGCCTGGCTGGGGTGCATTTGGGATACATTTCAGGTAGGCTTTTAGTTTTTCTCCACGGAAATTTGAGTTTCAAAACAAATTACCTATATTAAGCACCAGGTTTTCGGGCATGCTTAACAACTTGGCGATCTAAGTTAAAATCACCTTAATAAGGTGCCACATTGCCTTTAACCCATTAACACCCGCACTGGAGGGGGGTCTGGCACTAACGCGCACTGGAGGGGGGCCTGGTAGGCCCCCCTAAGATCTCGGAAACTAAGAGGGTTAGAAAAACGCAACTTGGTAGGTGGGTGGGGGCTATGGTGATCTACATGATGACAAATTTTCATTGACTTAGGTCAATATCTTCAGGGTCAAACGAGGTCGTAAAGGTCAAATATTGGCCATGCTGGGATCGATTGGTAAATGCTGTGATTATGCAGGAAAATGGCGGGAATAAGCTAAAGACAGACAAGGTTCATAGAGAAGAGGTCTCAAAGAGGCTTCCCCACAACTTTTAGGTCAAGGTCATTCAAGGTCATTGACCTTTAAGGTCACCATATGGTATACTACTTATTATTTACACTTTGACTAACACTGTAGCCACTGTTTGGTGGGAAATGAGGATTGACCTTTCCCAATGACCTTTGACCTTGACCTTTGACCTTGACCTTTGTATTGGGGTACCCTACCGATGACGTCATAGCATAATATATGTCAGACGGGGTAACGTCATTTGGCCGGACGCACAGTGGTCAGTGACCTTGAAAGTGCAGATATGACCTTGAACTGTGACCTTTGACCTTGACCTTGACTTTCATGTGAAGTGACCTTGACATATAGTCCCGCTTATATGACGTTATGACGTCACCACTCGGTCTTCAATGCAAGCTAACTGGTCCGACCGCGCGTTTACGGCGATCTCAAAATGCAGGTCTGACTTTGAAAGCCTATAAGTCAAAAAATTTTCGGCCGATTTTCAAAAAGTCTTCACCAATCGACGCGCTATTAAATTCTGTTAAATGTGGCCACGTTTCGTTTTTCGGCTACAAGCGGTTCTCCGGCCACCTTGGAAAAACAGGTGGGGGGCCTCAGAGGCCCCCCCTCCAGTGCGCGTGTTAAGGCCCAGACCAAGTTCACGTTGGAATTTTTTCCGTAATATTTTGCAGTCTTCCGATAACGGCAATAAGAAATCCTGAAAATGTCAAAATCTTGGCCTTTATAGTTTTTGAAATATAGATGCGTCCAAAAATGGCCCGCCGGCCCCAGCGATGACCCTACGCGCAGCCGCCGACTGACCGGACGGCCGCGTAGCCGAAGGGCAGGCGTCACGTTTCCAAATGGCGCATGTGTCAGATTTATGACCGTTTTAATTTGCTCAATGGGCGTAGTTGTAAGGATATGCATGGACGGTCACACTGCATGACCAGGGAAGTTTCGAGCGGTTGCAGCAAAGTGATTGTAGGGGAGAGTGGGGTAAGATGCCCCATCGGGTAAGACGCCCCATCCCCTCTTTTGGCAATCCGGGCCACCACTGGTAAAAAATATTGTTCTTGGTCGAAAGCAGAGGCCTTGATTGTTTCTTGCGCAAAAATTCAGTTCCCTCCTGTGATTTGCGTGAAGCTGGTGGGTAAGTCTTTATTTCGATGCTTTTCTAAGAAAAAATGGCTCACATAGGTTGCAGGTATCTCGAAGAATATTGGATGCGTGCTTTGTTTGACTTCCCATTACAAATGATGGCATATTTAACTCATTAACTGAGCATTTCCCTTGAGTGTATTAATTGTATGATTTTTGCCCTTCAGGTTTTATCTAGTTTGGGTACTGATGGGAAAGATGCCCCCTCAACGAATGGGGAAAGATGCCCCATGGGCAACTTTTCCGGTGGAAAGGGGGCGTCTTTACCCAGAGCAATATAACGCCATTTGTTAGAGTAAACAACTGTGTCTTAAACTTGGGGTTAGTCCAAACCTTACCCACGGGCAGCTCCACGGAATTATTACTGGGGGCTGCGAACCCTAGACTGGTGATGGCGGGGGAGACGTGAACTTTAAATTGACCTTTGAAAAAGCTAATGACCATGAAGCTCATGAACAAATTTACATAGGTCAACGTAGGTAGGTAATAGGGAGACAATAAAAACCAAGGTCGATGCCCAAAACTTGTCGGGAGACGTCCTCACAGACGCGCGAATTATGGGATCCGTCCTCCCGTTCCTGTCCTATCCTTTCGACGCGCATGACCGTACGTGTTAACCCTATTTCCGGCAGGGGGGGCTAATATTGCCCCCCTCAGGTTTTTCAAGAATATCTCCGAAACGGCTTGCGATAGAACTTTGAAACTTCCTGACTTTTCCTAAAACTAGTACAGGCAGGTTTTCTGAAATTTTCAAGATTATGTATTTACCAGGGGCGGAGCTATGGCTGGGTTTTTGGGGAGGTTCTATCCACAAACCAAGTATTATCGTATGCGATGGGTTTTTTGTAAAAGGAAGCCGTCTCTGCTGATCCTGATACCAGTTATATGGTTTTATTATATCATTTTTTTATGTGAGATGATAGTGCATTCACAATTGTCACTATTTGTATTCATCAGGGGCGGTTACAGCAGTTCAAAATGGGGGGAATGTTATCAAGAAGGACTAAACGTTAGTAAGTGAGAAGACTGCTTACAGCCGTGTCAGGGCGAATACAATTGGGTATATGAAAATTCAAAATAGTTATAACCCAATTCTAGATTACCAGAGGCGTGTCCAGTCACTACACATTTTGAAAATGTATATTCCCAGCCAGTATCACCGCCGCGACTCAATATCGTTGTATATTGAAAATGTGTTTCCAATCACCCCCACCCCCCACGACGAGTCCTTGATCCGCCTATGTCACCCCCTTTCCCAGAGCTGCCATGGGAGGGTTAAAAATTATCATAAATTAAATTTCAACTAGTCGAGGGACTAATATACTCATGCATACCATTCGCATATTGTTGGTATGTATTTTACCCCACTGTTTTACCTTACTGCATCCGCCCCTGATAAGTTTTTCACTTTTTTTCTCATTTATTTATGTGTCAAAGATGCCAAGCAGTATATGACGGCTTCTAATCCGCGTAACAAAAACTTTTTAGGTTGTATATATTTCCCCTCATAGTCCTGGTCCTGGAACTGCCATTGAATTTCGAATTTTTGCGTAACTCGAGTATATGAAAATTTTGGGTCAATTATTTGTAAATCTGAAGTAGTTTTGTGAAAATCGTACAACAGAGACAAGGGTTATGGAAAATCTAAAAAATACACAAAAATTGTATATTTTGCACGACCTTCTCCTAAGAAATAAAAATTTTGAAATTTTCTTTTTTCAAAATAAAGTTTAGCAGCAGAGGAATCTATGGCACTTTGAATTTTCAAAATCGGCCGGTTAGATTACGAGATCTTAGGGGGGCCGATATTGCCCCTCCTGCCGGAAATAGGGGTAGCCGGGAGCCTGACGGAAATAGGGTTAAATGAGAGCACACTTCAATCTATCGCTTTGTGACTAACATTTCCAATTGAGGGCCTCGCACCTGAACCCAGGCCACTAACGCAAGGAATCCCATAACAGCCAAATTTTGTGGTTGGTGCTTTCATTCGATAAAGCGAATCCCAGCTCAATCATTAAAACCTTGAGACAATTATTTGGAAGTTCACCGGACCTGGCCTGATACCCCAACCGGAGATGACCTCATGGTGGGCTCAGATCAAACTGGTGTGGTGGAGGCGCAAAGCAATTAAATTAAAATGGTCAAAACCGTAAAACATATTTTAAAACATAATTGGCCAAAATCGGTCAATTTTGGTCAATTAGGAAGGGGCTATGGCTGAACTGTTTACTCTGGATTCGCCTATGAATGAGCTAGACCTGAAATATTTCACATGGTTAATCCTACAAAGCTCCGTACCTGATCTCTTATGTCGTCCCTACATTTGCCATCCCGGTAGCCCAGTTGGTAGAGCTGTGGGCTCCGTCCCGCTGCTCAGGAACGTGCAGTGGCAGTGCATGTCCAGGCTTGGGATCGGTTCCCCTGAGACGCTCCGGCGCTCAATAGTTTACCCGACGTAGGTCGGCTGGCAACTGACAGGTGAGAGGGTGACCTGAGCGGGGCAGCCGTCCCTGTGATTTGTGGGACGCTTAACTTTGACTTTTAAATTAAATCTTCATTACAGGAGATGCTCGCTCCGATGGCAGGGCAAGGGTCTCCGCGACAAGTCCATTGATGACCTTAGTGAGACTCCGCGACTCTAAAAGCCGAACTTGCAGCAACATGCATCTATAAAGGCTCTGAAAGACAGGCTAGTTAAAGGGGTTGCGAAAGCAAATTTATCTAAAAAGACGTCGACGGGGCAGGCAAAAGCTGTATAAGGGAAAAGAAAGACAGTGGGCGTGACGATACCAGATATCTCATCTGCAGAGTGAGTTTTGTTCTCTCGTGCAAAGAATGGATCGAGTGCACTGCCTGGGAAGGCTGGGCCTGTGTGCCTTGACAAGAAAGCTAAGGTGGCTGTGCGCCATACATTATAGACTGGGAGCCTGTGATGGTTAGTGGGAGGAAGCTTTGAGTCACCACAAGTCATTTTTACTGTCTGAAGTGAGTGTTTTTTTATTTAACAACTTCTGGCCTACATATTTTTTTAAATGGGGAATTGAAACAAAGGGAACACAGAAAAGACAAGGTAGGGGATTAAGGGGAGGTTCTCAGAAACCTAGTACCAGTTTACCTACTTTCGTACTTCGTTGTTTGTGTGTGTGTGTGTGCAGGGCATATTTTAACCTACAAAGTGGCGGGCATTTTGCCCACCAGTCCCCCATGCTGTGTCCACCAGACAACGGCTCGGAACGGCTCAGTGCCCACCAGCTACCAGTCACTTGATGCTCCAAGAGTGCCCTTTTGATTGGAATGCTTGCCCTTTTTAGCCGGATGCCCACCAGCCCCAATTCCTTAAAATATGCCGTGTGTGTGTGTGTGTGTGTGTGTGTGTGTGTGTGTGTGTGTGTGTGTGTGTGTGTGTGTGTGTGTGTGTGTGTGTGTGTGTGTGTGTGTGTGTGTGTGTGTGTGTGTGTGTGTGTGTGTGTGTGTGTGTGATCTTATATTACTTTTATGGTATGCTTTTATCCTTGGTTTTTATGTTTAGTTTTACGTAACTTCGTTTTATCATTTGACGTGGAAACGTGAAAAACCACCTAGGTGCATGTTTTATCAATGTGTGTGGACGCTTCTAAATACATTCTAACTTCTGAATAATGCTTAAATGATTACCAATGAAGCTAAGAACTGCGAAAAAGCTACTTCATCAACGATAGACCAAAATGGGGTAAGATGCCCAGGGGTGGGGCATCTTACCAGGCCCCAGGGGCGTCTTACCCACCCGATGGGGTAAGATGCCCTTTGCAAGCCTCTGGTAAAATCATAATAGTTAGAAAATATGATAATCATCAGCAATTTCATCGACTCTATAAGGAAGATAAATGCTCATGCTACGACTTGGCATCTAAAGCAGCGCTGTTGGTACCGCGGTTATTCTATAATCCGGATTTCCCTAAACCCTGGGCATCTTACTCCACTCACCCCTATACTTATGAACGCTGGTACCGTCAGTTACCCTCCCTCTCGGCCATGAGCAAAATCTAATTACAGAACTGTGACTGCGGGACAATTTCATGTTATTTGTTCTTTAAATTGCCACCTTAAATAGCAAGAACAGTATTGATATCTGCCCAGCAATTGCAAATTCAGCCAACTCGCAGTAATGTGTATTGCAGGCTACATGTGTCAAAATCCATAAACTAGTTTTGCACGAATATGCAACAAAGAAGCATTGCTGAATGCTGACACTCTATTACTGGGTTGCGAACTAGGCAAAGGATAGCAACACTTTATGAGGTCTTGAAATATATTACGAGTAGCAGACAGCCTGAACAGCCAAACACTCTCCTCGCCTCAAAACATATTCCAGCTGGCCCGCTTACACGCTCTGATGATACGCTGCAAAGCAGGGCAGGCACAGAGGCACATCACACTTGACGCACTTCTTGGAAGACCTCCGTTTGCAGCTCTCCCGCTGACAGCGACGGCGGGAGCTTAGGACACCAGGCAGGTAACCCACGACGTGGTACCGGAGGCTTCTAGGAATCCAAGTGGCGTGCGTGCGCTTGAAGCTAATCGGCTTCTCCACAGCTCCGTTGTTGGCACCGGCAGCCGCCATGAGTGACGATGTCCCGGCGAAACTGAAGCAGCGTCAGTTGCTGTTGTCGGGCCACTGCAGAGCGGTGAAGCAACCAGCTGTTGACTACCGCCATGTCGAGAGCTCTCGTGATCAGACACCAGTACCACTTCTTTCCTCTAATTGAGATCTCGTACTTGCCCGGCAACCAGTCATGGAGGTCTACGCCTCCCATGCCAGCGTTGTACGTCTTTAGCAGGTTGGGCAGTGGCACATCCACCCGTCCCTTCACGCCTCAGTCATAGCGCTTCGTCGTGGTCACGGGTACAGCCGTGTCGAAGTTGGTCATCACGTTCACCACTTTATTTTCTTTCCAGCGCACCAGAAGGACTTCTGAAATCGTGTCGAAGTGCTGCTCGTAGGCTCCGCGTTTGCCCCTTGTCATATCCTTCAGAGGCGTGACAGGGCACTTGTCCAGCCTGTTCTCACGAACAGTCCCACTGGCGCCCAGACCACGTCCTTTCAGCTCGTCAAGCAGTTTGGATAGTTTGGATAGTTAGCTTTGATGGCATGTAGGTGCAATTCAAGGGATCGCTAGTTTTGCATCAGAAGCCGTTGACGAATGAAGTAGAGTATGCGATTTGCTGTATGTTGTGCTGCGTGCTGAATGAGAGCTCCTCGTAGCCTCCACTCAGTAAATACAATGTTTTTGAAAATTATTATTTCATTGAATTTCAACGCGCTTGTACCGAACGGCACAGTTCGCATATTTCAAGGCGTTCAAGGCACGTGATATTCCATTCGTCCGCAGAAACAGTGACAGATATATGCGAAACGTTGAACATGCGCACTGGAGGGAGTCTGAAACTTACGTGCACTGGAGGGGGCTGGTAGGCCCCTAAGGTCTCGGAAACCAAGAAAGTTAAAAAACGTGCGTTTGAGGGTTAGTGTTGGCCGAGCTGTTTTACATTTTTACCAAATTTTATTGACCTTGGTCAATATCTTCAAGGTCAAACGAGGTCACAGATATCAGATATTGACCGTGTTGGAGACGTCCCGGGAAATGCCAGGATTTTTTCGGAACCAAAGACCAAACTTTCGCTTCCCCCCTCAGGATGCGAAAATCGGTGCCCACGACAGGATTTGGCGCCTCCAGGGCCAAGTGGCTCCCCCGGGAGACAAACGGGGCACCCCCCACCCTCCGTTGCCACCGCTTTTCCCCTAGGTTTCCTTAAAAAATCATATTTTGTCACGATTTTGGGCTCCATGGCCCCCCAAGCTTCGGGCTTGATCCGACTCTGGTGCCCCCCCCTATTCACGATCGGCGGTTCTGGATCCGCTCGTGGAACTAGGGGCTTGAGCCTCCCCAACTTCCTTGTATCGCCACTGCTTGGACCCGTTGTCCAGGGGGACGAAAAACGCATTTCCCCCACCCTCTGCTGCCTCCCCCACGCCCCCTCTAGCCCTCTGTTGCCCTAAGGCACTGGCAGATCCATGTGGGGGGTGGGGGCAACGTGGCAGTCGCCGCCAAAGCCCCTGATTTTTGCAGATTTTTACCGATTTCCTTAAAAAACCATGTTTCACGATTTTTTCCCGTTGCCCCCCAACCGTCGGCCTGCATCTGCCCCTGTCCTAAGGTGGCCCGGGGCGGGGAACTGGGCAATTCCCCCTTCCCCCAGCCCTCCATTGCCACCGCTTTGCCCCTCGATTTTTTTCTTAAAAAACCATGTTGGTGTGATTTTGGGCTCCGTTGCCTCTGTCGTTTTTATAACACACGCTATTTCGGGTATCTCCTGAATCGGCAGATTTGTCATCAGCTGGCCTGAAATTGTTTTGATGTCACGTGATTTGGCCGCCCTGCTACTGGTCTGAATCCACGACAGCCGCTGTTCACATCCAAGGTTTACGGCACAACAATGCCACAACAATGCCGCCACGCGCAGCGTTTCCGCGGCAACGAACTCGACTTGCACTTGACGCTGTGGCCCGGCGGTTCAAAATTGGTCGCTCAAAATATCGGCGTCAGCCCAGCTTTACACACACCGATCGAAAACTCATTATATTATATATATATATATATATATATATATATATATATATATATATATATATATATATATATATATATATATATATATATATATCATTCCGTTCCATAAGTTCTCTTGCATTTTTGGTATTATCATATTCACAGCTGCCCTCATTTTTCCATGATATGCAAATTAGTAGTCTAAGGCAGGGGCGCCGCCACAAAATCTTCGCAGGGGGGACGGACCCGGGCTGGTGCTGACCAGGGAGGCGAATTTTGAGCATATTCGTTACCTGACAGTATTTATGACGATTGACCCAAAATTTTTTTTTGGGGGACGTCTCCCCCTGGTTGGCCAACGGGGGGGCGCATTCCCCGTCCCCCCGCTTTCGGCGCCCATGGTCTAAGGTCACGAATGGTAAAAACGGCCAAATTTAAGACCCTAAAATTTTGAATCTTACGGTGCAACGCAGCATTTTTCGGTTTAACAGGAACTATCGGGCTTTCACTTCATGCCAACATGATTCCAGCGATCATAGAGTGAAAGGCGATACGTACAGGCCCTTTTGAAACGACCATCCAAAAATGGCCCGCCGGGCCTTAATGGGTGAATGTTGGGCATGAATTTAACAGCTTTTTCCAAACATGTTTGCTTTTTAGGCAAAATACCAAAGCTCCATATACGTCTTAAAAGAATCCAATCTGAGTTGTAAATCTGTCCACGATTGGAGCATATCAGTTTTGTGGGGTTAGATTCTAACTTCGGAATAACGGAGTGGATGGAAAATAAAATGAAAGCGAAGGACTTAAAACTAAAACTACGTGAAAAGAGAGCAAAACGCCGATAAACAGCGCGTGTAAATATTAATAAAGATGGCAATTCCACTGTACCTGTGCATGCCCTTTATTTTTGCCCAAGCGTCCTTTATGTTTTTAGCCTAACACGGTAACACGGGCGGTAAGAATCAGTGCTGCAGTGATGAGCCCAGGGCGGTAGTTATGGACTAAGAACAGTACACATTAGGATGGAAGTGATAAGCTGGGGGCAACAGTGATTGGCCGGCACGGCAAAAAACAGGGCAAAGTCATAAGTCGATGGCGGCAGTGATGAGCCAGGGACAATAGCCATGAAGTAGGAGTGGCGCGAATCAGAGTGGAAGTCTCCATTCTTGCTTTCTCTCCATTCCTGCTCTCCATTCCTGCTTTCTAAGCTCCCACTGGCTGTGCCCACCCGGCAGCTCCGCACCAGAGCTACATTTCATGTGATGTACGCCCGGATAAATACCGTCCGAACGGTTTATTTTGCCGAATACCGAAGGCGTGCAACGCCTTCTTAAATGCAAACCGCGATGTAGATGTGTGGTATCAAAATGTCACCGAATTCAAGAAACGCGTTGTTTTATACTTACGTGACAGGAGATAATGACGATCGGCTGTGCCTGTTTCTGTATTGATGTTTATTGTTTTAAACCTTTTGACTTCACCTGTCAGTGGGTGCCCATGCCTGTTGGTGATCCTTGAAATACATACATACATACATACAAGTGATAAGGCGAGGGTGGCAGTGAGGACTCGGTGTGAAAGTTATGGACTAGGGGCGGCAGGAGCGCAGCCAAAGCTTTGGTATGGGGGGCACACCAACTTTGAGGGGCACCCCAGGAGAAAAAGTGCTCAGTGACCCTGCCCCGAGATGATGGGAGTTGGCCTTGTGTTCTTATTATCTGTGTAGACCACCCCAGGGCCCCTGACGTAGATCAGGGCCCTAGAGCAGCTCATGCTTCACCCAGGGACTTGACTAGCTCATTGGCCCTAGAGATGAAGTCGTCAGACTAGCTCAATGGGCCACAAGTAGGCTCATAGGGCCCTAAACCAGTTTTAGAAGCCCCAGAACAGTTTAAGGCGCCAGCTCACCTCAGGGGACCTCAAGCCAACATTAGGGGCTCTCACAAGCTCAGAGCCCAGACCAGCTCAGGGTACCCTCAGAACCCAGATCCGCTCCTGGGCCCCATATCAGCTCTTGGGGCCCCCAGATCAGTTCAGGGGCCTCAAGTCGGGTCAGGGGACAATATCAAGTCAGGGGCACTTAATCAGCTCAGTGATCCCTAACCAGTTCGGGGCCCAATCAGTTCAAAAGCCCCAGAGCTGCTCAGAGGACACCAGATCGGCCCATAGGGCACCAGATCAGCCTCGGGGACAAACAATCAGATCAGTACTCCC
This sequence comes from Lepas anatifera, assembly GCA_034440635.1. Classification (NCBI taxonomy): domain Eukaryota; kingdom Metazoa; phylum Arthropoda; class Thecostraca; family Lepadidae; genus Lepas; species Lepas anatifera. The sequence goes on from JAOTON010000629.1 coordinate 1,595,743, forward strand.
CGACCAGCTCGGAACCCAGATCAGCTCGGGAATACCAGATCAAATCAGGAGGCACTTAATCAGCTCAGGAGCCCCATGCCATCTCAGGGGCCCTCACCAACCCCTGTGGGCACAGCTGAGCTCAGAGCCTGGGAGCTGCTCAGGAAATCACGTAATCAACCCAGGAGGTCCAGGTCAGCTTAAAAGGGCACCATACTAGCCATGGAGCACCAGACTAGCTCAGAGGGAATCAGATGGGCTTAGGAGACACACTGATGACTCAGCAGGCACCAGATCGACTCAGGGGGAATTAGTTAAGTTCAGAGGGCAGTATATCTGCTCAGGGTGCACCAGACCGATCAGCTCAGGTGGCAAGTTCAGGTCAGGGGCACTAAATCAGCTCAGGGATCCCTCACCAGCTCGGGGCCCAATCAGTTCAAAAGCCCCAGAGCTGCTTAGGAGACACCAGATGCCCATAGGGCACCAGATTATCTTCGGGTACAAACAATCAGATCAGTGGTTCCCGACCAGCTAGGGAATATCAGATCAAGTCAGGAGGCACTTAATCAGCTCAGGAGCCCCATACAATCTCAGGGGCCCTCATCAGCCTCTGTGGGCCCAGCTCAGCCCAGGTTGGGGGATGATAATGATGGTTAAATATTTTTTTGAATAGACCTATTGCCACTCAGGAGGTGATTCTAGGGTTAAAATGGAGACTTTGAGTGCAGATGTTATTTTTCTACCTTGCAAAAAACTTCGGCCATAGGCAAGTGAAAATTTCGTCTCTGGTGCTTGTTGTCCGGCACCTATTGCGAGTTCCATTCGACCTGCTACTCTCAGTTTCTCTTGCAAATAATTCCAAAAGTATTTTTATTAAGGCAAATTCAGTATGCGTATCTGCTACCTGACAAATTTTTAAAATTTTTGACAAAAATACCTAGCTAGGTCAGGTCAGGTCGCTGAGTTATGAGGTCATCCCTATGCCCATGCATAGTGATTTTTCGAAGTGGAAATCTAACTCGCTCTTAGAAATGCAAGACGAAATTTCTGGATAACATTCAAAAGCTGTTCAATTGAAAAATGTGATATGTCACAAACAGATGTCCGGTTAGGTCCATAGCCATGTCAGCAGTGGTCACCAAGGGTAAACAAAATTATCTGAGTGTTAAAAATTTTCAATTAAACGCAGTATAACTATTATTTTGTTGTCATGGAGACCATTCGGCTCATACTAATAATCATGGTCATGCATGCTATTGCCTTGTTGGGGTAATTTATGCCTTTGACCTTACATCAAGACCACCCTGCTACCTGAACTGTCGGCCTTGTTCTTCTCCCCCAGAAGGTGACGGGTACCGGGAGAGCCCTGGTGGAGTTAGTATGTTCTACAAAAGAATGTTACTGCATTAACTCGACTTGATATAAGGTGCTTGGGCACTAACTGATTTTTTCTCTGCAGGGCCTTTCAGAAGTAGTTATTTCCGTTTGATTTCACGTTTATTGCCACTGTAACAATGTGTCTATGCGTGAAAGGGGAGCCTCATCTTGCCTCAAGGAAACGGACAGGGTTCATCTGGCGGAGCAGAGTCCCATATCTGGCGGCATTTAATAAGATATATGGCGGCATTTTATAAGACATCTGGTGGCATTTATGTGTTTGTTCCAGGTCAACGAGACGAATGGCATGCAACATTGCCTTCTTAGGTTACAGGATACTCTTATATTTGACCATGACCTGAGGTCAATGACTTCGGTTCAGGGTCAAATAACGACATGTCAAGGTCATGTTGTATACCATTTGAAGTCCTGTGTCATGAAGCAAAACAATTGCCGTATCTTTGTGGGTTGCCTATCTAATCAGGGCTGCCTAGGTTACAAGGGGAGTTTCCATCGTGTTCTTATTCCCCATCTATTCAAGACCAGCTCTGGGGCCTCCAAGTGTGAATCAGAGGCCTCCAGAGCAGCTTCCCCCATCCGCCTGTTGTGCTTCCAGGGACTAGACTAGCTCAGTGACTCCGCCCCGAGATGATGGGAGTTGGCCTTGTGTTCTTATAATCTGTCTATTCAAGACCACCTAAGGGGCCCCTGATGTAAATCAGGGCCACAGAGCAGCTCATGCTTCACCCAGGGACTAGACTAGCTCATTGGTCCCAGAGATGAGGTCATCAGACTAGCTCAATGGGCCACAGATAGGCTCATAGGGCTTTAACACGCGCATTGACGGGGGTCTGAGCCACCTTCGGATTGACGAGGGGGCGGGTACCCGCCCCCCTAAGACCTCGAGAACCACGGTAGGTAGCAAAAACAGTGAACGGCGTTGGGTAGCCCAGCCGCTTCTCCATCGAAAATATTTGAACCATTTTTTTGTCAGGTCACATTTAAGGTCACCAGAGGTCAAAAACATGCCGTCACATGCCGTCATAGGGATAACATGTAAATTAAGTTTTTCGGCCATTACATCTGAACAAGTAAAGCTAGAGCAAAACGACTTAAACTCTATGAATCCTCGCAGCAAGCCGAATCGAATGATATATGATTTGACCTTGCTAGGTCAAATCAAAGATTTGACCTGACCTGAGGTCAGGTCAGGGTCAAATTATATAAAATGCATATCATTAGAACCGCAAAGCCAAGCCGAGTCTATTGAAGCTAAAATAAACGCTCTATCACCATCTTTTACTGAGTTATTCAGTAAAAACCATATTTCCCATGTATTACCAATGGAGAGGTCATGCTTTGTACCTGATCTTAGGTCATCAATATCAAAAATACCGGAACATATTTTAGAGAACTTGGTGAGCCCATTATGTGATATAAGTTTCAATTGGATAAGTTCATCCTGCTCCGACTTATGCTATCTTAAACTTTTTTTGAGGTCGGGTCACTTGACCTGTACTGGTGACCTGACCTGAGATGACCTATCCTTACAATTTTCACAGAAGTTGCAAAAATGATGAGGGAAAATGTATACAAAGTACGGAGGCGCTGCGCGCCGCCGTTTTTCTGCTGTCTCCGAAAAACCCGAGGGGGCGGGTACCCGCCCCCCCGTCAATGTGCGTGTTAAACCAGTTCAAGAAGCCCCAGAACAGTTTAAGGCGCCAGATTACCTCAGGGGGCCTCACGCCAACTTAAAGGGCTCTTACAAGCTCAGCGCCCAGACCAGCTCAGGGTACCCTCAGAACCTAGATCCGCTCTTGGGCCCCAGATCAGCTCTTGAGGCCCCAGATGAGTTCAGGAACCTCAAGTCAGGTCAGGGGGCAAGATCAAGTCATGGCCACTAAATCAGCCCAGGAATCCTCCACCAGCTCGGGGCCCAAGCAGTTCAAAAGCCCCAGAGCCGCTCAGGGAACACCAGATCGGCCCATAGGGCACCATATCAGCCTCGGGGACAAACAATCAGATAAGTGGTCCCCGACCAACTCGGGGCCCAGATCAGCTCGGGAATACCAGATCAAGTCAGGAGGCACTTAATCAGCTCAGGAGCCCCATACCATCTCAGGGGCCCTCACCAGCCCCTGTGCGCCCAGCTCAGCTCAGAGCTTTAGAGCTACTCATGAAATCATGTAAGGAGGCCCAGATCAGCTTAAAGGGCACCAGATTAGCTCAGGGGGCACCAAACTAGCTCAGAGGGCATCAGATGGGCTCAGGAGGCACCAGATCGACTCAGGGGCATTAGTACAGCTCAGGTGGCACCAGATCGATCCGCTCGGGGGCCAGATCAGCTCCCAGCCCCCCAGACTATGGCATGAGCCTGAATCAGCTCAGGGAGCAACATAACAGCTCAGGGGACACAAGGTGGGCTCAGGGCCCACCAAACCAGCTCAGAGGGGCGCCAGGCTATCTAAGGAGACATCAATAATCAGCTGAGGGGGCACCTAACCAGCTGAAGAGGCACTATATTGACTTAGGAGACAGAATCAACTTTGGGAGGCACGAGGTCAGCTCGGGGGCCCGAATCAGCTCAAGGGGCACTAAATCAGCTATTAGGGCACCAAGCAGTCTCGGAGGCATTAGACTAACTCAGAGGGCATTATATAGGTTCAGGAGGCACAATCATTTGATCAGTGGGGCACTCGATTGACTCAGGGGCACCAGATCAGCTTAGAAGGCAAGTAATCAGCTCAAGGGGCCAATACCAGCTGAGAGGCCACGAGATGAGCTCAAGGAGCACCAGATTAGCTTCACCCCTACGATTATTGGCGACGATGAGGAATTAGGTGAACACATACTAGGTGTCCATACTCTTCCCGGGTGCTTGGAAAGGCGACAGAATGCCCTAGCTGACCGAAAAAAGGTATTAAGTTGTCCAACAATAGTTTCAATCGCTACATGCGGTCCAGTTACATCTAGGTTCAACGGCGTAGGGAACTAAATTTCGAGCGGCACGGCCCAAACTGGGTACACCACCTGACAATCAAAAGGGCACCCCGGCAGTGATGGGGGCACGCGCCCCATGTGCCCCCTGGCTGCACCCCTGGACAGTAGATCAACCCCGGGAGGTATTAAATAAGCTCAAGGGGCCCGGATCAGCTCAAGGGGCACTAGAACAGCTAAAAGGACACCAGGCAAGCTCGGAGGCATCAAACTAACTCAGAGAGTATTATATAGGTTCAGAAGGCACACTTATTTTCTCAGGGGGGGCACCAGATTGACTACGCGGGCATCAGATCCGCTCAGAGGGCACATGATCAGCTCCAAGGGGCACCAGATGAGCTTGGAGACGATAAGGCATTATCTGGAAACGGATTACGTGCCTATACTCTTCCCGGGTGCTTGGAAAGGTGACAGAATGCCCTAACTGACCAAAAAGGCACTTAATTGTCAAACAATCGCTTAAATCGCTAAATGCAGCCTAGTTCCATCTAGACTCAACGGCGTAGGGCACTAAATTTCGAGCGGCACGGTCCAAAGAGGGTACACCACCTGGCAATCAAAAGGGCACCCCGGGACCGATGGGGGCACGTGCCCCCTGTGCCCCCCTGGCTGCGCCCCTGCGGGGGCGAGGAAGGGGCAAGATCGCCTCCCCGGCTCCTCCTGAAATGGTCACGTCTCTTCTTCAAAGATTAATGGTGCCCCCTGAAATGTCACTTCTCATCAGTGGCGGATCCAGTAAATCATTATAGTAATTCATGCTCAAGCCTTGCCCGCCATTGTGTGCAACGCATTATCTACAGGCAGTCTGACAGTACAAGGGGCTTGACCCCTCCAAGCCCCCCCTTCTTGTATTCACCACTGCTTCCACCTCGGACGCCCCTCCCCCTAGAATGCTAGTATCGGTGCTCCCGTGATAGGATGTGCCCCAACTCGTTCCTGGTACGCATGGTGCCCCATCCCGATAATGTTTGCGGCTCTAACTACCACCCTATTCCGATTATGTATACCCCCTGATTGGAAATCCTGGATCCACCTTTGTCACTTTTGACGTCCTCATAGGGTCTCTTATTTACTCTACCCTCCTTGGTGACGCCCCTTACTTGGGTTAAACACTACAACTATTACCCTTCATAAGGTCAATAGCTTAACCCTCGCCCCACCGGGGGCATCGATGGCCTCCCTAAGGTTTTTCCGGAATAACAGAAAAACAGCGGGGCACAGCACCGCAGTTGAGGAGTCTTTCTCTCACCAAATCATTTTCCCATCATCCCTGAATTTTTTTACTCTGGGTCACACTAGGTCAGGTCACCAGGCGAGGTCAACCAAGGTCACCTCACTTCAACTTTTGAGCTCTATCATAGCTACACTTCTAAGCCGATCCATTTGAAGCTTCGTGTACTTCATGAAACCTTCAGGGTCCTCAAAGTGCATATCTGGGATTTTTTGATTTCGTGACCTGAGGACAGGTCACGAGGTGAACTATTCCATTGAAAAAGCATGGGGAAAGCTGTCTTTTTATTTAAAAGCCACAAAAATTAATGTCAATGTTTATCTTGCTCATAGAAGCGTTTTTGGACACCCCTTCACGGATCCCATGGGCAATATTTTCCTTTTGACCTATCCGACGTCCTCACATGTCACCAGGGACAAAAACAGTATTTTGACGATAGCTTTTGACCTAATCAAGCTAGAGCGCTGAATCAAACGTCATCGTGTGTGTCTTGTTACTGGTTTTCATTTGATATACAACGCGGTCACTTTCTTACTTTTCGAGACCTCAAGTCATATTAAGTCACGAGGTACCCTCTGGAGGTCAAACCTCTGGCGGGAGGTTATTATGTTTCACATAGCGGAGAAAGTCCTGGCATTTTCCTATCAAACTATTTTTGCTTGATCTCAATAGCTCTAATGGCGTGAGAGCTATGCTCAGGTTTCTTAAAAAGAGATACGCGAACAAATTTTATTGGCTAGATCAAAAGGTCACAATAGTTGTTTCAGAAGTCCATATTCTCATTTTTGCGAATTCGGCCTGAAAATGCTTAAAATTGCTCTCAAAGTCAAACTCAAAGTCCTACGGCAAGGTCACTTTCTGACTTTCGTGACCTTAGGGTATATTAGGTCACGTGGTGACCTCTGGAGGTCAAAACACTGGCGGGAGTTCATTATATGCCACCTAGCGGAAAAAACCCTGTCATTTTCCTTTCGAATGTTTATTTTTTATCAAATCTCAATAGCTCTAATGGCATGAGAGCTATGCCAAGGTTTCTTTCGCATTACATATTTTAGTAGAAATAGCCTATCTTGATCTAAGTTGACCTCTGGAGGTCAAACCATTGATCTAAGCGCTTAAACATGCGAATTAAAATATTACTGAATTCACACAAGCTATCTAATTCACTTTGCAGATTCGCACTCATCCCCAAATTTTCGGAGTTAGAGGGGAAGCATCGATGCCCCGGTGGGGCGAAGTTGGCACCGGACCCCCGGTGGGGTGCGGGTTAAAATATTCTTCTACTCCTGCTAAACGATTTAAATAAATTTTTCAGCAGAATGCGTGCCACTGGGGAATAAGTCAGTGACAAAAGGTGGACCTGAGGCATCCACTGCACTCGGTGCCCGTAAATCTTCTCAGCTTTCCACCTTTCCCAAATATCCCTTTATAAACTTATCCCTCGCCTCCCAAAGGAAACGAGAAGCGGCAACTCACAATGTGACTCAGAGCATTGGCGGACGCGGGGGAGGGCGTTCCGGCCATTACTCCTCCCCAAAGCGCTGGAAGGGGTACCAAACTATCTTTTGGCCCCCGAAAGGCCGGATAATTTTTTTGAAAAAGGTGCATCCACTATGGGTCTGTCGAGCAATTAAATCTTAACACTATTTCCAACGGGCTCCCGGCTACCTCTATTTCCAACAGGAGGAGCTTCCGCCCCCTAAGATCTCGAAATCTACCCGCTCGATTTTAAAAACTTAAACTGCAATCGATTCCTCTCAGGCTTAACTCCATTTTTTTAAATGATAATTTCAAAATTTTGAAAACTGAGGGAAGGGGGTTCAAAATATACATTTTGCCTTGTTTAGATTACCCGAAGGTCCTGTCTCTTAGGCTTGATTTTCACGAAACTAGTATGGATTGACAGGGAATTGCTTGGAAATGGTCAAATCCCTCACTTAGGTGAAATTCAAAATTCAAGGGTGGTTTTAGGGCCAGAAATATGTGGGATCATATAAATTGTTTTCATATTTTTTTTGCAGAAATGCACACGCCAGGTACAGTGTAATATCTCTGATGTCAAGCAAAGTGCTCAAATATCGAAAATATGTCAGAAGTGGATTCAGGGAGGCTGAATAGTGTGGTAAGACACAAATTACCCTGCCTTTCAGGTATGAATATTTTTCAAATTACCCTGCCTTTATCTACCCCTGGCCGAACCGGGGAACACTCCTGGATCCGCCTATGGATGAATGGTGTCCATTTGGTGTTAAGACTAAAGGCAAATATCTACGATGCTTTGCCTCATTCAATGCAGACACGACACTAAAATACGCTTGAAAGATAGCGAATCCCCTAATTACGGTACCTGAGCGCGCATATGATATGAGTTCGAATGGATAACATTGTAGACAACCCATTTTGAGCTCCTGGAACCGCCTATGGCCAAAAATATACCAAAATACACATCAACTGTCATTCCAAATCTCATTTGGTCCTAGAACTAAATGCATAGTTGCAATGCTTTGTCCCATTCAATGCACACACAACACTAAAACGAGCTTGAGTGCGAGTGAACCCCCTAATTACGGTACCTGAGCACGCCTATGGCTTCTTATAATCATTAAATACACATATGTGATCAAAGCATGGTTATGTTTACCCTTCCCGAAGATTCTGTATGCAATCTATTTACTTTGGAAGAGTTTGGATGGATAACATTGTAAACCCCGCATTTTGAGCTTCTGGAACCGCCTATGGCCAAAATTATATCAAAATATACATCAACTGTCCTCCTATATCTCAGTAATAACATTCAAACATTACAACTGCTGCCAATTCGCAACGGACAGCTTTATTGTAGGACAAACGAAGCGCAGGCGACAATGCTCGGCTTCGGGATAAACCCCCAGATTACGAGCCATGGCCGCGCCTGAGGCACATATATATTTTCAAAAATCTCAGGGAATATGTGCTACTTAGTTGTAAGAAAAGTCACCAAATTTCAAGAGCCTATCTCAAACCGTTGCGGAGATACTATGGAAAAACCTGAGAGGTGGGCAGAATCTGCTCCCAGCTGGAAATAGAGTAAAAATAAATCCCCCAGGGTAGCAATCATGCATTCGAGAGGTAGCTTATATTAGGTCTGTTCAGCGCCATCTCGCCGCCGCCGCCGTCCCCTCGCCCCCCCAACGCCGCCGCCGTCGCCCCCCCGACGCCGCTGCCGCCCCCTCCCCCCGACGCCGCCGCCGTCGATTTCGCAGTGGACTCTGGGGTAGGTCGCGTCGGAGCCGCGCTGTACTTTGCGTCCCACGTTCCCCCGCCAAAAATATAACGCCGTTATTCCCCACGTGGTATCTAAAAAAAATCGCACGTCCCAATCCCCCTTCCCCAAGAGGAGAGATAGACATGGGTTTTGCCCCCCCCAAAACTCGGATCTGCGTCCGCCCCTGACTCAGGGCACCCTTATAGGTACCTGGTTAAGAACTGCGCTCTCTGGCTCAGGTACATCATCCCAACAAAGCCTAACGAACCAACCCACCTCTTTACAAATTCTCAATACGCCCATGGATCCCGCGCGAACAGGGTCATCGAACCCTTCTGTGTTTTCATTGCCCTTGCGAAAGCGCGGGAAAACCTGCGGCACAAATCCGCCTTGGTGTACTTTACCTTTGCAGCATATTTTTTTGACACAAATATCCAAATACCTATCCCGTCGTGCACTCCCATGAGAGCTTTGCTAGCCACCTAGCGGCATTTTCATATACTATTGAGCACGTGATATGACGCACGGTTATGTGGGTGATTTGCTTCATGGCCTTTTTGAATTGTGGGCGCTTTAAGCATTTGAGTGTGGGTATTTTAATGTGTGGGCGTTTTTAGTCGTGGGTGGTTTGAAATCCCCTTATGGGAGCATTTGTGGGCCCTTTAATCCGTGGGTATTTCAATTTGTGGGCGATTTAAGCCGTGGACAGTTTTAGTTTGGACGTTTAAAGCCGTGGGTCTTACGTTGTGTGGTCGAATCAATTTGTGGGCGTTTTTAACTGTGGGCGTTTCCATAGGGCTCCCAACGCTCCGCCTCCAAATCATGGCAACCGCTTGTTTTCAAGGTCATTTTTGTTATTGTCGAGTGATGACGAAATATCAACCAAACAAACCGAAACTCCGGCGAGTCGCGTACCTGGCGCAGTCGCGCGTCTGGACTCGGCGGGGTCGGGCGTGTCGGACCTTGGTTCCTCTCGTTGCTTGTTTGCTCGGTTGGGTCCAGGATTTGGGAGTTGTTCCGGGAAGTTTGTGATGTGTTAATTGTGGATTTGAGTTAGTTGTTCCTAGTTTCGCTGGAGTGTGGTGGAGTGGTGATTCTTTCTTCAGGTTAGTACTCGGATTCCTTTCTTTCTTTTTTTGGCGCGCTGTCGGGCGCGCCCTGACGCCATTTTGTTTTTCGATTCGGACTTTGCTCCGTATAGGTTCTTGATAGGTTCTTCCTTTTCTGATTTGGACCATTCGTTCTTCAGGGTCTTGCCTCAATGGCAAGGCCTAAGAAAAAGAGCGCTTGAAGAGCTTACGGACCGTGGACATGAGGGTGAAAGTGAGGGCTCCTATGTAATCCTTGAGCTAGCTTACAGCCATACACAGTATATTATTACATCAATACATCAATACACTTAAAACACATTCAAACAAAAGGAGCATTTCAGGAGCCCTACGGGCTCGCGCATCAGACACCCCCGACGCGGGGCCCCTACATGACGCCGGGGGCATTGCGCAGCTCCAGTTTAAGAATATCGGCACTGAGGTATGCGATAAAAGTACACAAAGCAGATAAAACACCGCAGCAGCAAGGACCATCTCGGAAAGTCACAGACTCCGCCACCAGAGAAAGCTCCAGGCATCACTCCAACAGTGCGGACACCATCGCCAAGCCCGCACCCGCACCACAACCCTCGACGGCGCGCACACAGCCCACGCACGGAGCGCGCCACAGATCGTAGCCCAGCGCGGGACGCAGCGCGAGCGGACGGACGGACGAGCGAGCGAGCGAGCAGGCGGGCAGCCGGGCGGGCGGGCGGGCGGGCGGACGGACGGACGGACGAGCGGGCAGGCGGGCGGACTGGTGGGCAGGCGGGCGGACTGGCCGGCCGGCCAGCTGAGTCGCGACCCGGCCGGGGCGTGAGCGAGCCCACCGGCAGGTCGGCGAGAGCTAACGGCTCCCGGCAGGCCGGGGCGGAGTCATCCGCCCCACCCGGTGGCACACTAGGGCGGCAAAGCAACCGCTCAGCGGTGGCAAGCCAGGCCCCGGCCACGCCGGAAACACTGAAATGAGAGAGAAGTATGTAGTTACCAGGCGGAGGGATTAAGGGTTTTGGTTCATTGATGCTTTACCGAGACGGTTCACGGGAGAGTTCAGAGGCGCACGGTACAAATCAATTGTTATTTAACTTAGGAATTGGACAGGGGGTGTCGGAGGCGTGCCTGTTAGATGCCCCTAACTGCCAGATCAGAGCTCCGCGCAAGTTATGTGCCTGAGGTGCGAAATAAAGACCCAGTGCCGAGGGTAATCAAGAGGAGGAAGAATGAAAGCTGTAACAATGTATTTGAAATTTAGGTTGAAATTAGTAGGAATCCAGATATAATTTTCTTGCTACTTTTTTGAAAAACACTTTACTGGTTGGTATATCTGGAAGATTCCTTATCTTTGAGGCAACAATATTGTTCCAAGTTCGAGGGGCCGAGATAAAGAGGGAGAATTTGCGGTATACGGTGGAAGCAAAGGGTACTTGAAAGTGTTGGCTTCGCCGCGCAACTCTCCTGGCTACATTTACGTCGATCAGGTTTAATTGACTAGCCATTGGGGAAGGGAGAGAACCAAGCAAGAATGAATGCAAAATTTTGATTTTGCTAAATCCTACAATGTCATGAATTTTGAGGATTTGGTACTTTCTGAAAATGGGGCTACTATGGGCAAGTCTGTCAGCGCCATCAATCATTCTGACTACTCGTTTCTGAAGTAGATGTAGTTTATGTAATCTGAAGTCATAGGTACTACCCCAAATTTGAATACCATAGCTTAGAAATGGAAGAATAAACGCGTTGTACAACAGGAGAAGGAGCCTAGAATCCAGAATATGTTTGCAGCGATAAATAAGTCCAATGTTACGTGCAACAGTATTTTCAACGTTCTTTATATGGGTCGTCCACCTCAGATCCTCATCTATCTGCACTCCCAGGTACTTAGTTGAGAATTTTCTTTGGATAGGTGAGTCATTAGTAGCAATATGTAGGTCTTGACCTCGAGTGGCTGAGAAAAGTTGGTAGGTAGATTTTCCAGTGTTAAGAGACAGACGATTACAGTGCAACCACGAGGAAATTTGTGGTAAGCTATGGTCAATTTTATGTTGTAAGTCCGACAGGGTGTCGCCAGTGAAGAGAAGAGCGGTATCGTCGGCAAATAGGTAGAAATCAGGTCCAGAAGAGCTTTTTGGAATGTCATTAATATAGAGAAGAAAGAGCAGAGGGCCTAAAACAGAGCCCTGAGGAACTCCTAGAGGCATGGACATTGGGCAAAGAGATTTGAATGAGTTATATTTAACTACTTGAGTACGATTTGACAAGTAAGATTTAAAGAAATTAAGTTCAAGGTTTCTAATTCCATAGTGCTTCCTTTTGGAGAGAAGAATAGAATGGTTAACCGTATCGAACGCTTTGCTAAAATCGAGGTATACAGTAGCACAATGCTTTTTTAGAAACAAGGGAGGAGGTAATTTGGTCGTAAATAAGGGAGATGGGCATGTAGGAGCTATGGTTTTTGCGAAACCCAAATTGCTTGTTATAGAGTATGGAATTGGAGTTTAGGTAATGACTTATTTGTTGGTACACAGCCTTTTCAAATATCTTTGAGAGAATTGGTAGCAGAGATATGGGTCTATAATTATTAAAGGTGGAAGGGTTTCCTGCTTTAAAGATAGGAACTACTAAAGCTTTTTTGAAAATATCTGGAAATATGCCACGGGCAATACATGCATTGAACAGGTACGTAAGATGAGGTGTAATTGTAGGGGAAATAAGCCTGAGAATTTTGGATCCAATACCATCAATACCACCGCCTGTGTTTTTTAGGGAAGATGTTATATTGTGGATGGTTTCAGCGCTGAATCTACAGAATTTAAAGCACGATCCGGTAGGGTTATCCAGATAGCTTAGAGGGTCTGAGGTGGACGCGGGAATTGAAGCATTCAAGTTTGAAGCTATAGTTGAGAAAAATTTGTTGAATTCGTTTGCAATACAGGCAGAATCTGATAAGTAAGTACTGTTACATTCAAAACGCTCAGGAAGATCTTTTTTAGGTTTTGACTTATGGGTTAAATCAAGCAGAGTACTCCAAAGTTTTTTTGGTTTAGACATCTCCTCTTGTATTTTACGCTGGTAGTATAACTTTTTTGCAGTCCTGATTGCACCAGTCAGAACGTTACGATAGCGTTTGTACATCAGTTCATCATGGTTGTTTTGAGACTTAATAAATTTTTTGTATAAATCATTCTTTTTGTTAATGCAGTGCAGGAGATTATAAGAAATCCAGGGCTGGAAAGGAACTCTTCTTCTACTGGATCTGATGATTGAGAATTTTGCAATTTCAGATTCAAGGACAGACTGGAGAAAATTTGCAGCAACATTAGGATCACTAATGCTCTGGAAGTTTGTTAAGCTGGCAGCTAAATTTTGCTTGAGATTCTCAATTTTCCTAAAGTCAAAAGAAGACACCGGAGAAGAGTGTTTATTTTTTTGTTGTTGAATGTTTGCGGTAAGTTGAAGCTGGATAGGTAGATGGTCACTGATGTTTGAAACAAGCACTGAGGATGATTTTACAAAAGAAATATCATTGCAGAAGAAGTTATCAATTAAAGTTTTAGAGTGACTGGTTATCCTAGTGGGGACAGAAATACATGGGAAGAATCCTTGAGTAGTAAATGCTTGGAGAAATAATGAACTGGCCTCACAAGAATTATGTTGAAGTAAGTCAAAATTAAAGTCACCTGCAATGATGCAGGTTTTGTTTTCATTTGTAATTTTTTTCTAAAGAGGATTCAATGTAATCCTGGAAATATGTTGAGGGAAATGAAGGAGATCTATAGGAGCAGCCTAGTGTCAAACTGAATCTGAAGACTTCTGAAATTTCAAGGAAGACTGATTGATGTTGGATGCAACATGATTCTAAGTCCCTTCTCCTGCTGTAAGGAATTCCCTTTAGTATGTATATACCCGCACCTTTACCCCTAAATTCTGATGGACATGAAGTTTCAAATGTGTAATCCTTTATTTCATACATACTAGTGGATTCGGATGAGAGCCAGAGTTCAGTTACAAAAATTATACTAGGTTTGGGGTTCAACTTATTTAGTAGTTGGAGAAAACTGTCAAAATTACGAGGTAGCGATCGAATATTTCTATGCAACATTGAGAATGCACCATTCTGCATATTTTTGGGTGAGGAATTATGCATTGTATGGTAATCACATGCATTTAACAGGTTGAGTAGATCAGTGGGAGCGTAGTCATCATCAGTACCAAAACCAGAGAAGTCAGGGCGAAATCTAGGATGATTATTACTGTTGCTTTGCTGCAAACACATGAGTATTAAGAAGTAGTGCAAGGAATACCAGTACCAAGTTACACAAAATGTAACTTGGAAAGCTAAAGCTTAGATGGGTGACTAACAGAAATAGGTGGACCACAGTTGAGCCAATTGCAATGAGGCAGGCAGAATAGCAAAATAAGGCAGGCATGTCAAGTTGTGTTGGGATCAAGTCAGCACTAAATACAAAAGGCACCTACGAAAGTGAATGAAGTATGTAGACAGGTATAAATGGTAAATGTATGAGATTTTACACAAAGTCAGTTGTGCCAGTAGTGGACATAGGAGACAGGGGCGCCTGAACCCCAGACAGAGGAGTCACCACCGCCGGCCGGCTGCGGCAGGCCGACAGGCTTCCTGGCGAAATATCACCCCGGGCACCCGGAGGCAACAGGAGAGGGACCAGCCCAGGGACGACATCAGGCCCGCCAGTACCCGCGGAAGAGGCAGCCCCCTCCTCAGAGTGGTCGGGTCCCAGTGCAGCGTCAGGGAGGGATCCACCCCAACAACAGAGGGAGGCGAGCTGAGGGCTGAGGTGCCAGCAGCCAACACGGCGCCAGCATCACCATCAGCTCTAGCACCATCTCGATCAGTCAGGTCTCCATCACCTGATGGAGCCCCTTCCCCAGAGCAACCACCAGTCCCAGGCCCAACTCCAGGTAATATGTCACCAGGGGCACCCGAAGATCCGACGTCCACTGAAGATCCAGATCCAAGAGTCACTCCCGGTGCAGAGGCACCAAGACCGCCCCCAGCATCCTCCACTCCACCCTGCCCTCCTGGGGGCGGGAGGAAGGAGACACCGCCAGGCACGTCATCCCCGCGCATCCCCCCGCGGTGAACACGAGACCCCATATCAGCCCCAGACCGCCGGCCAACAATGGATTGACTCCCCGCCCCCCACCGATCCGAAGGACATCTTCTCTTGAGGTCCCCACTGCAAGCTCAATCGGTTTTACAGTGCTAGCAAGTTTGATGAAAATCCTCCCACTGTTTGTGTGGTAGGAGAGTAGAGGTGATGTTTCCCTAGGTGTGTGCAATTTCTGCAGCATTTTGACCACTGCAAGCCTCTCAGGGGTGAGGCTCTCATGTATGATGAGACCATACTGCTTGGGCTTAACCCTACGACTGTAGACATACATACGCTGTTCTAGGTAGGCGAACTGCACCAGAATCACCCTCTTGTTTTGGAGGCGGTGGCAAGCAGTAATCTCGCCCGGACGGACCTCTACTCCCAAAAAGTCCCTGAACAGGCATATAGCCACATGTCTGGAATTTTCATCACGTACTGGTGGAGGAACAACTTTTCCAGACAACAGGAGGGTGTATTTCCTGGAGTATTGATGCTGCTCCTCCACTGTAGCAGCTAGTTTCTTTTGATGTTCAATCAACAGAGAGTGAGATGCAGTAATAGCAGAGACACTGCTATCCAAGGTATCCATGCTGGTTACTAGTTTTTCTGCCTCGATAGTTCTGAAACCTTTGACTGGCACTGGAGGAATTCGGAACGTACCTCACGAATCTCATGCTTGAGTTCTGCGAGTTCAACCTTAAATGAACCAAGTTGCTCCCTAATACTTTCGATAGCTGAATCCAGGAATTTCAGAGAAGGTTTTGAAGGATGTGGCATGATAAGTGTACGGAATAGCCCTATTCACATTATATCTTGTCAAGCAGTGTGTCAATGGAGCCTTTTACAATACAATAATGCCAAATTCAATGTGAGATTACAGTAGGTCCACCCATTTCTTGTTAGCAGAACATAATTTACAAAATGGTTGAACAGTAATAAGCAGTCTCCCGATAAATTACCTTCAGATGTACTGGACACCAGCGGAGGGTAAGCACTTAGGTCCTAGAATCCCAAGGTTTCGGATAACCAGACTTCGAGCCGACCATCAAAGGAAGAACAGCCCGATCAAAGGAAGAACAGCTTCTGGTAAACCACTCAAAAACAAGGGATGGCCTCGTCTTCAGGCATGTATTAGAAACATCGTAGGTGCGGAAAAAGTTGAAAAGGCGATCTTCGTAGGAGAAGGAAAACTACTGGTCAAAACCAAATCCATGACACAGACTCAAAGGTTCTTGCGTGCGAAATTCTTCGATGGGGAGGAGGTGATATGTAAACTGGACGAAAGGAAAAACAGTAGTAAGGGCACTATCTATGCGGTTGACCTCCAGGAGCTCAGCGAGGAGGAGGTGGTGGAGGGGTTGCGCGAGTTTGGGGTGATAGCTGCAAAGCAGGTGAAGAGGAGGAGGGGAGAGCGGGAGGAGGGTACGCCTTGCTTTGTACTGACGTTCAGCAAGCTGAAAGTTCCTGAGGAAATTCGCCTGGATTATGTAGTTTATAAGGTGCGCCCCTGTCTCCCAAGACCTCTTCTATGTCAGAGGTGTGGCAAGTATGGCCATACCTGGCAGCGATGTGTTCGTCCTAAGGTGTGTCTTAGGTGCAGCCAGACAGCACATGAAGGAGCGTGTACCCTTCGTTGTGGGAACTGTGATTCAGCGAGCCATACTTTTATGTTTGTGGAGGAGTGTCAGGTGTACAAGAATGAACAGGAGATTATTAAGATTAGGTATGAACATGATGTTACATACAAAGAGGCTAGGAAGATTTTTCAGGATAGGAACCCAATAGTGATGTCTCGACCCTTCAGCAAAGTTGTTGCGAACTCAGCTCCCTCCTCCAGCTCCCAATCTGCAGTTCAGACTCCGGATATGGACTGTAGATTGCGGGCTTTGGAGGAGAAGTTTGATAAGATGATCAGTCTGATGAGTAAAATAATAGAAAGACAGGATCAGTGTCAGTTGAAAGAGGCAAGCCCGGCTAGTATCCCTCAAGATGAAAGTGAAAAGAAAGCAGAATGTCAGGGCGAACAGCATATGAATGTGGATGTAGATGTTCAGCAGACAAGGTCTGATAACCTGTCTAAAGCGGAGGAAGGATGGACGGTAGTGTCTAGGGGCCGAACAAGCCATAGAAATACAAAGCGAGACAGTGTCTCAACAAGTAGTGGCGGAGAGTCTCGCCAGAGCACCTCTCGAGGGGCTAGCCTGCAGGCTTCACAGAGGTTGGTGGTCGTCAACCTTGATGAGCTTAAAGAGAAAGAAAAGAAAAAAATGGTTGATCTCATTTCCTCATTGTGGTGGCAGCTTTTTGTGTTGCTCTTTATTATGTTCTCAATGAATAGGTTTCTTTCTTGTAACACTTATCTTTGTTTTGTTCAAACTAAAGATTGGGCGATATCCATTGTCTTGTGTGTTTCTTCTGCAATCTCTGTGTCAGGCTCACAAAGCTGTGTTTTTGTATGCTCTGGCGCCTGGCCTTGTTTCTTTCTTTTGCGATGTTACTTAGGTTTTTCGCGGCATTTATAAGATCTCAGTGTACCTCAGCATTTGCTTACCTGTTTACACTTCAACCTTGGAACATCATAGTCTTTTCTTCTTTTTGTGCGATCGCTCTCCTGATGATCTCAGACGTTCATATACTTTGTGATGAGTTGTGCTGCCACCACCTTCTCCCTTCACCTGTATCATCATCAATGCCACCCTTATTTAGTGTATTTACTAGGGTGCATGGTACTAACACTAACATTAACATGTGGCATCGGTCTGGGTTAACTTGTTTGTTTTTTTCAATCCATACTATGTGTTGGCTGTTTTGTGGATGTCTGTGTTCTAACCATCTTGTTTACATATGGATTATGTTGGCTTCTCGAAAATCTGACTTAATTAGCCCAGTTTTTTCCAGGTCTTTCCGTTATTTCAGGTTCTTCTGCCCTCCTACTAATTTGTTACTAATTTATATCACCTATGTACCTCAGGTTACGTTGTTCACTAACCTTTTGAAATGTGTGCTGATTAACCATAAGCACAGGATTCGGAGCACATGTGCTCTGACAAGCGCCCAGCATAGGCTGCGCTACAGCAGCTTCCTACATTACCAGGCCTGGGCCTGGAGGTGTAGAGGAGACGCCAGGATTGACGCCCCTGTGTCTCTTTCTGGGCGTTTCTCCAGCCGCACGACGTCAACAACCACAGATACCTTCTCAGGTACGACAGCGACCACACCTCGATGTTGCAGGTTTTTCAGGGCTGGATGGGGGTCATCAATATCATCAAACAGAAATGAACAATGAAATTCTGCAATGGAACTGTCGTGGCCTGATTGGTAAGTGGGCGGAGGTGAAACCGATGCTCTTATTATTGTCCCCTATGTTCATATGTTTTCAGGAGACCCACTTTCTTCAGAATGACCCATATAACTTTAACCTTGTGAACTATTCATGTTATAATGGCTATGCTAACACTGGTGTTCGCCAGGGTGGTGTAGCTTTATATGTTTCAAATAAAATCTCACATTATCAACTGGATTTAAATACTACACTTCAGGCTGTAGCAGGTGTATGTGTCATCAACAGACGGAAAATCATAATCTGTTCTTTATATCTCCCTCCAGGTACACCCCTTGTAAAAGATGACCTTGACAGCCTGATCACACAATTTGAATATCCATATATTATTTGTACAGATGCAAATAGCAAAAACAGAATGTGGGGATCTCCTAGAAACGATGCACGGGGAAATATTTGGGGGGATATTATTTGTGAAAATGCTCTTCATGTAATGAATGATGGAAGTCCAACTCGGCTGGATGAATACTCTGGTAATTTTTCTCATATCGACATAACAGTTTGCTCCAGCTCCTTGGCTCCATTGTTTACATGGTGCGTTGACAAAGACTGCTTTAACAGCGACCATTTCCCAATACATATATCACTTAACCAAGCTGTTCAAATATATCCATTGCCTACTGTACAATACAATACAAAAAAAGCAGACTGGGTGGAATTTGAAAAGAAATGTGAAATACGAGTTGACTTACAAGATATCAACCATGGATGCAAATCAATATCAAACACAATAATGAATGCTGCAGAAAAGAGCATTCCCCATAAGAAACATTACCACAAATATAATTGCCCCTGGTGGTCACCAGAGTGCAGAAGGGTGGTGGCTGCCAGGAAACGTGCGCTGAACAGATTTCGAAGGGATAAAAGGAACCGATCTTTATTGTTGGAATACAAACGTTTGAAGACTTTAGCTAGACGAGTGATCAGATTGGAGAAAAAGAAAAGTTTTGAAACATTATTAAATACATTTACTGTACAAACCCCTCTAACAAGGCTATGGAGCCTAATCAAGTGTTTTTCAGGAAACAAATATCAGCCTCCAGCACCCATTGTACTCGAAGAGAATGGAACAATGATAACTGATCCGTTTGAGGTGGGGGAATTGTTTTGGGCAATTTTTCTCTGATGTTTCGTCATCAAATAATTACAGCTCAGCATTTCAGCAACATATATCAAATATAATTAACATGGACTATACATCGAACAACACCGAAGTTTATAACTCCAGGTTCACCATTACAGAAATAAAGGATGCCATTGCGAATGCTGGGTCAACCTCGGTTGGTCCCGACAGGATTCATTATGATTTCTTAAAACATTTACCATCAATATTAACCCAACAGCTACTAGATTACTATAATATGATTTGGAAGAATGGATTCTACCCATATGAGTGGCGCCACTCATTCATTATCCCCATATGCAAGCCAGGAAAACCTCGATCCTTAACAAAATCCTACCGGCCAATCCAGTTGACCTCTTGTCTAGCAAAAACATATGAGCGTATGATTACAAGGAGAATTATGTGGTATGTTGAAAAGGAAAAATTACTGAACAAAGTTCAATGTGGCTTTAGGAAAAATAGGAGCACCACGGATCATCTAGTTCGACTCGAATCCGACGTCCGGAGAGGTTTTTTCGACAAGAAATGTACAGCTGCCATCTTTATTGACATCAAGTCTGCTTATAATATGGTTAACAAACGTGTTCTTATGAATAAACTATGTGCTTTAGGTTTCAGAGGACACTTCATGGGATTTGTGGATAATTATTTGACAAACAGAACCTTCCAGATAAAAAACCAAGTGCTATCTGATACTTTCCAACAGGAAAATGGTGTGGTTCAAGGAGGAGTGATCTCTCCCTTGCTCTTCCTCTGCATGATAAATGATATTTTCGATGGTCTCCCTGAAAACGTTCGTACAGCAATGTATGCAGATGACTGTACTTTATGGACGACCCACGAAAATATACATTTAGCGATTGATATACTACAATCTGCTATAAACCGTATCATGGAGTGGTCAACCAAAAATGGTCTGAGCTTCTCTGCTGAGAAATCACAAGTTATGATATTTAAAAGAAATATTAAACTACCTTACCATGGCCCTTTACAGCAAATCCAAATGGGGACGCCCCAGTTGGATTTGCACATGAAGTTCGATTCCTGGGCGTCATCTTCGATGAGAGGCTATCGATGGAAAGCCATGCAAAATATATCAAGGCAAAAGCTGAAAAAAGAATATCTATTCTAAAATGTATTTCAGGTCACTCATATGGTGCAGACAGGAAAACATTACTCCGAATTTACATCTCGCTCATTCGCCCCATCTTAGAATACGGTTGTCAGATACTTGATGGATCAACTCACAAAACCATCAACTCCCTAGAATGCATACAAAATACGTGTATCAAAATTGCACTGGGTGCACTTAGATCTTCACCAATAAAGTCTCTCCAGGCAGAGGCTAACATCCCCCCTTTACAGGTTCGTCGACGATACTTAACCCTGAAATACTGCTTGAAAGTTTTGGCGGACGAAAATCACCCAGTTTTCACAGAAGTTTCTACAATGCACTCTCTCCTTCTCCTGGGAGAGAGAAGACTTCAGCGGTTATGTGGAATCCCCATCTCCTGCCGATTAAAACAGACCCTGGACATACTACAATTTCAGATGCCAAACAACCTGAAAACAATATATGGTGATATAGCCCCGTGGCAGCTCATCACGCTGACCCCAAAGAAATTGGCGGTTGATAAAAAACAAAGCATGTCTCAAGTTGAGGTCTTGGAAAAATTTATTGATTTAGTAGATAAGTACGCTGACTATAGGTTCTTTTTTACCGACGGCTCCAAGATCGGGGACAGAACGGCGTACGCTTTTGCGTTTACAACCGGTTCCTTTGAGGAGAGACTTCCAGACGGATTGCCAATATGCTCTGCGGAACTGTTTGGAATTTTACGATGCCTGCAATTTATCAAATCAAGAGATATTAAAAAAGCTGTTATATGTAGTGATTCTTTATCTGCATTACAAAAGATAAGCAACATCGATGATCCTTCCCCAAACTCAATCCACGCTCGGGAATTAATTCATGAACTGCTCCTTGGTGACCATGAGATTGAAATGATTTGGGTACCCAGTCATATGGGAATCCCAGGAAATGAAAAGGCTGACCAAAGAGCAAAACGAGCAATTTCTTTCGAATTCCCTGCTGAAGTTAACGTTCACTTTACAGAGTATAGGTCAAGAGCGCAGACCGCTTTGAACACTTATTACAAAGAACAATGGCAAAAAATGAATGTTTCTGATCAGTATAAAAACCGAATCTTACTGTCCATAAAACAGGACCTAGCAGATGATGAATTTTCTACTAGGCCGAATAGACGAGAGGAGGTAATATTGGCCCGTTTACGTCTGGGACACACGAGACTAACGCATAGTCACCTTTTTTCTCAGAACCCCCCTCCAATTTGTGATGTGTGCAATCGCCCGATTACGGTTAACCATATACTCTTGAACTGTACAAAATTTCAGGTTCATCGGCGACGCCTCCGCAAGGTATGTGTGGATAATCAACTTGAGTTAAGCTTGAAAAACCTGCTTGGTCACAGTGATATCATTTTTCAAGAAGTGTTGAAATACCTTAAGGACATTCAACTGTTTTCTGAAATATAGGAACATGGTTTCGAAACTGACGCGTTCTCTGTTGACGTCATGAATTAGAAAAATTGAACCAAGATTCTAATATTATAAAACCTGGACACGTTAAGATCAATTAACAATGTTTAGTCATATGTATCTGCTCTTAACCAGGCCTCTTTCAGCGGACTGGCGAGTCGGGGCAACGCTGCACGATATGGTCGGTGAGAATGTTTAGCAACATGGTCTAGAAAAGACAAACAGTAGTGATTTTTGGCTTATTGTCTGCCTGTTTAAACTGTGATGGTAGTATTTGTTTGACTAGAAGTCTGGGTCAGAAATTAACAGCTAATTAACAGGTCGTCCGTCACCGCAACCGGTTCTGGTTCCAGTACTCCACTGGAACCAGGACTGGTTCTCTCACAGCCCGAGAGGCTCTTCCCCTTCCCCACAGGTAAAAGACGCCTGAGCCCTGGAGGCTGAGGGTCTGAAAACACCATCATCATCATCATCGCGTACCTGGTCTCGGCGGGGACGGGTCGTGGAGCTCCATTGTTTGTTCCGATTGTCGGTCCTTCGGTGGCGATTTGATTCAGCGAGTTCAGTAGTGAGGATGGGTTGAGTCTGCTCTGGGTTTTCGGTTTCAAATCTCGTGGTTGTTTTCTGCAGGGTACTGTCTTCTGGTCCAAATTGGTGCGAGTGTCGTTCTATTCCGTGAGTGGGTGTGGTTCTCTGTTGTTTTGGCGGCGGCGCCGCCATTTTGGATTTAGGGTTTCAGGTTTGTTTTTCTTTTTAGGTGGAGATCGATCAACAATTTTCAGGTTTTCTATCTGCAGTTCCGGTTGGTGTTGGGATGACAACTAGGGCCAAAAAGCGGCCTCTGGTTGTTGACTATGGAGCAGGTGGGAGTGATGATGATGACGGGTTGGATGAAGGGGCGTATGTTGTGCTAGAGCTGGCATCTGGCCAGCCCTTAAAGAATCGAGGCTGGCCGCGTCTTCAGGCCTGCATCCGGAATGTCATAGGTGAAGGTAAGGTTGATAAGGTGTTCTTCGTGGCGGGAAAGCTGATGGTCAAAACAAACAATGCGAAACAAACAAAACGGTTCTTGGCTGCCAAATTCTTTGACGGGGAAGTTGTGAAATGTTCGTTGGATGAGAGGAGGAATGCTTCAAGGGGGACTATTTACGCTGAGGATTTGAGAGAGGCTGGAGCAGAGAATGTTGCAGAATGGTTGAAGGAGTTTGGGGTGACAGAGGCGCGGCAGGTAAAGAGGAAAGTAGGGGACAGAGAGGTAGGCTCGCCATGTTATGTGCTGACATTTAACAAGCCGAGGGTCCCTGCTGAAATACGCTTGGACTATGTGGTATACAAGGTTCGCCCATGCATGCCTAGACCTATGCTGTGCGAGAAGTGCGGGCGTTACGGGCATCTTTGGCAGAGGTGTACGCGAGCAGAGGTGTGCCTCAAGTGTAGCCAGCCTACACATGAGGGTATATGCATCCTCAAGTGCGGAAACTGTGGATCTAAGGACCACACGTTTATGTGTACCCAGGAATGTCCAACTTTCAAACAGGAGCAGGAGATTGTGAAAATTAAGTACGAGCGCGATGTTTCCTTTGGGCAGGCCAGGAGGATATGTGAGGAGAGGGCAGCTCCTCTCCATCGCACTTTCGCTGGGGCTGTTACCGCTGGAGTGGCTCCCTCTGACCATCGACCTGCAGTCCAAGCCGACTCAGGTCTGGACTGCAGATTGAGGGCCTTGGAGGCGAAGGTTGACCGGGTGATCGGATCGTTAGAGCAGAAGCTGGAGAGAATGCTGACCATGATGGAGAAGGTGCTAGAGAAGGGATGTGATGTGAAGCTGGCTAGTGGAGTGTGTACTGAAAAAGAGCAGGGTGGTGACACAAATAGGGACGTAGCACAGAGCAGTAAAGACAGAGAAATCTAGCAAGTCAGATGATGAGGGCTTTGTAGTGGTGGGCAGGGGTCGTAGGAAAGGTAAAAACACAAATAATTCTTCATTGGAAGTTGATGCTGCTTCAGAGGCACAAGTAGGTGGCCGGACTGAATACTTGTCTGTGGGGAATCAGAGCTCTGGAGCAACGTCAAAACATAGGGAAGTCCGCCACCGGAGTCTCACCCCAGTTAGTCAGACTGTTCGGATAATTAGGATGGGGTTTGAGGATATTACTGATAATCAATGAAGAGCACATTCATCTCTATGTCACTGTGGTGGCTCTTGAACTGTATATACTCTTTGTTTCATCTGCTAAAAGTCATGTTCTTCTGTTTGCAACTTGTGTTGGGCGTATGTTTCTGTGCGTATATCAGCCGGCGGATGGCTCTCTTTGTCATGATCATGAGAAGGATTAGCTATGAAGTTATATTCTACAATTTTCATCACAGCTCTTGTTCTACTTGTGTGGAGAGTACCCGAATTAATTCATCTGTCATTATGTCTGTTCTGCTCGCTATGTTATGTTGGGGACTAGCCCTGGTGAACGTAGTAACCCTTTTTCAAGCGTATATATTTAATTTGGCCACCTCAGTGCACTTAGAGTATGTATTTAAAGCAGAATATTGTAGATATAGAAGAAGTAGCTCAAATAAACCATTAACTACTAACCATGTCAGTATGAGTGCCTGTCTGTCAGTTGTGGTTTGGCAGCCGGGTAAATGTGGAATCCCTCAAATAGTAGGTATCAGACTGATAACAGTCGGGTGCCTGGTGTGTTATGTATTGCCCACAGCATACATTCTCAAGCAATTGATTTCCCTCTTTTCAGGATTTTCAGAGGGTGTTGTTAAAACATCTGTGTTTGTTAACCATGACTAACCACGAAATTTTTCAATGGAATTGTAGAGGCCTGATCGGAAAATGGGCGGAAATCAAACCCATGCTTCTGTTATTATCACCACTGGTGATCTGTATGCAAGAAACGCATTTCCTTGAAAACGACAAATATGATTTCAACCTAAGAAACTACTCGCTTTACAGTCAGTATGCTGGAACTGGAGCGCGCCAGGGCGGAGTGTCCATCTATGTTAATAATGGGTTATCACATTTCTCAGTGAAATTAGATACGCCTTTACAGGCTGTGGCATGTGTCATTAACATAAATGGACAGAGAATGACTATCTGTTCGCTTTACCTTCCTCCCGGAATACCAATCATAGAAAATGATCTCAGGCAGTTACTTCAGCAATTTCATACTCCTTTTGTCATATGTTCGGACGCAAATAGCAAGCATCTTATGTGGGGCTCGCCAAGAAGTGATACCCGAGGTAGGATTTGGGAGAAAATAATTCATGATGAAGCTCTTCATATTCTGAATACTGGCTGCCCCACCAGAATGGACGAATACTCCGGCATTTTTTCACATATCGATATTTCAATCTGTTCGAGTTCGCTGGCACCATATTTTGACTGGCGTGTTGATCCTGATTGCTACAATAGTGATCATTTCCCTGTCCACATATCGTTCTCTCAAAATGTTTTCACAGTTAATAAACAACCAATAAAACAGTTCAATACAAAGAAAGCGGACTGGCAGAAGTTCCAGGAAAAATGTGACGCGCCCATTCCCATAGGAGAAATAACGAGCAGGTGCGGTAACCTGTCAAACAGAATTCTGACTGCAGCGGAAGAAAGCATTCCATACAAGAAAAATACTCATAAGTACAATTGCCCATGGTGGTCGCCAGAGTGCAAACGGGCAATTGCATTACGGAAAAGAGCACTGAATAGATTTAGGCGAAATAGAACAAACATGATGCTACTCTTCGAGTATAAAAGACTGAAAACCTTGGCTAGGAAAATAATTCGTTTGGCGAAGAAAAGGAGATGGGAGGTTCTACTCTCCACGTTTACTGTGAGAACCCCACTCTCGAGACTTTGGGGGATTGTGAAGTGTTTTGCAGGAAAACGATTCAGACAAACCGCACCAATTGTGATAAAAGAGAATGGTATAACTTATGACGATTCTTTGCAGGTCGGAAACGTCTTCGGTAAGTTCTTCTCGGAGTTATCATCAACAACAAATTACAGCCATAATTTTCTGGAATATGCCCAAAATATGGAAGTTCCAGATTATGCTTCCTCCAACCAAGAGATATATAACACTGCATTTACCATGTGTGAATTGGACAAAGCTTTGAAAGTCTGTGGATCCACGTCAGTCGGCCCGGACGGAATGCATTACGATTTTTTGAAACACTTATCTGCTTCAACATTGAAAGAGCTTTTGAATTTTTATAATGAGATATGGACAAAGGACTATTATCCCCCTGAGTGGCGCCACTCCTTTATTGTAACGATTTGCAAACCTGGGAAGTCACCGCACTATGTTAAATCATATCGTCCCATCCAATTAACATCATGTCTGGGCAAAGTTTATGAAAGAATTATCACGAAAAGGATGATGTGGGTCACAGAAAAAGAGAACCTGCTTAGCAGGGTACAGTGTGGCTTTCGACAGGGAAGGTCGACGGTAGATCACATGGTATCCCTGGAATCTGCTATAAGAAAAGGCTTCTTTGAAAGAAAATATACTGTTGCGGTGTTTTTGGATATTCAGTCTGCTTATAATATGGTACATAAGAGAACACTTCTTGCAAAACTGTACAAAATGGGCTTTAGAGGCCATTTTATGAGCTTTGTTGATGGATATCTAGAAGGGCGCACGTTTCAGGTTAAGAACAATGTACTTTCCGATTACTTTACACAAAATAATGGTGTGGTACAAGGTGGTGTGATCTCGCCGTTTCTGTTCCTTTGCATGATTAATGATGTTTTTGATGATCTCCCGATTGAAATTTCCAAAGCAATTTATGCAGATGATTGTGCATTGTGGTTTTCACATGAAAATATCAACGAAGCTCTCCATGTTATTCAAACAGCCTTGACAAAGGTAATGACTTGGTCGCATAGAAATAGGTTTAGTTTCTCAGCCGAAAAATCGCAGGCCATAATATTTCAGAGATCCATAAGGTGCCCTTTTTTGGTCCCTTGCAAGAACTCAAGATGGGACACGAAGTCGTACAATTTGTATCGGAAGTGCGGTTTCTCGGTGTTATGTTTGATCAGAAATTAACAATGCATAGTCATGTTGGGACTATCAAGGCCAAGGCCGAAAAAAGAATATCAATACTCAAGTGCATATCAGCTTCCAGCTATGGAGCGGACCATAAAACCCTGCTTCGTATGTATATGGCTTTAATCAGGCCTATATTAGAGTACGGTTGTCAAATTTTTGATGGAGCAAATAATAAGGCATTGGAATCTTTAGAAAGTGTTCAGAATACTTGCATCCGTATAGCTGTAGGAGCACTTAGGTCGACAAATGTGAAAGCACTCCTGGTTGAAGCAAATATTCCCTCACTAAAGGTCCGACGAATGTACCTGTCTCTTAGGTATTGCTTAAAGGTAGTGTGTGACCCTGAACACCCCTGTTATGACGCTGTTACCACTCAGGGATCCCTCTTACAGCTCGGCGAGAATCGCCTTAGACGAATCTGTGGAATACCGATATCGTGTCGCTTTATAAAAATGAGACAACTTATTGAATTTGAAATTCCAAACAATTTGGAGAAAACAGGACGGGGAAGTCCCCCCTGGAAGCTTACACCCATAGAAGTTCGAAAACTTATAAGTACTAAAAAACAAAATACCAATCCTGTGGAGGTTCATGAAGCATTTGTTGACCTTCTATTTAGATTTGTGGATCACACCTTCATGTTTACAGATGGGTCTAAGAGGGATGAAAAAACAGGTTGCGCTGTTTGTTTCCCTTCGGGATCTATTGAAGAAAGACTCCCGAACATGACTTCAATTTGCACTGCTGAACTGTTTGCGATATGGAGATGTTTACAATTTATCAAATCAAGAAACGTTAGGAAGGCTGTCGTTTGCATTGACTCCCTTTCAGCTATACAAAAAGCAGCCAACGTGGATGACCCTTCGCCAATCTCCAGCAACATTAGAGAGCTTTACCATGAACTCATAGCTGAGGACTACGACATCAACTTCATTTGGATACCAAGTCATCAAGGCATTCCAGGTAATGACAGGGCTGATTTCAACGCAAAAAGGGCATTGACATACGAAAACGTCGCGGAAGTAAGTATACATTACACAGAGTGCTTCAGTGTGGTTAAAAAATGTGTATACAATTTTATGTGTAAACAGTGGCAACATATGAACTCCCCGACACATTTAAAACAGATCAAAGTGACCGCAGGTGATTAGCAGTCCTCGTATAGAGAAAGTAGGCGGGAAGAGATTGTATTGGCCCGTTTGAGATTGGGGCAGACAAGATTCACTCATAGTTTCATTATGAACCGAGATCCCCCACCGATTTGTAGTGAGTGTAATGTGCCTGTTAGTGTGAGCCATATTCTCGTAACATGTCCTAAATTCCAGGTGCAACGATCCAAACTTCGGTCAACATGCAGGATGCTTAATATGCCGTTTTCATTAAAAAATTTGCTTGGAAATAACGAACATGATATTTTCCGTGATGTTGTGGTCTTTCTCAAGGAAATAAATTTGTTCAAGGAAATGTAAACATGTATTCAATAAGAAATGTATTAAAAAGGTTCTAGACATATATACTAATCTGTCTCCATTCCAGCTGAAGTAATAGGAAAGGATAGGAGTGGCTCCCAGGCTAGCCTTGTATTGCGTTTTGTTGTATATCTAATTGACGTTTAGCGTTCTTTCGGAATGTGTTTCTCGGTGCAACTTGTTTTTTTGGCAGGAATCGTCTTTTGGCATGATTGTTCTCACCAACACCCGCAAGGGTCCCATTTGCAACCTATAGACACCAGAACCCTTGAGGTTGTGTCTTAATGCACTTTCATTCATTCAAACCGAAACTCCCCGTCCAGATAGCATTGAGGGAGGTGAGATGGAGATTTGTTATGGCGTGTGGTGAGTAGAATTGGGGTAGGGTGGTATTGTAATATAATTTTCTGAATAGAGAAATGATCGAGGAATATGTCCAGCATAGAAAATGACAATTTTACATCATAGTTTGTCACTAATACGTGTTTAAATTCGGGGATGCGTAAGTGGCGCGTTCGAGTTTGATACTATGCGAGGAGTTTTTAGCCTTTTGGAAGCCTGGAAATCGTATTTAATGTGCCAGTAGGATGGGATGGTGATTTTCACATTCTGTGGACCTGAAGTGACAGGCCCAATCGAGATTTTGCAGAAGAAATGTATGATTTTTCATATCAGAATACTAAGTTTTCCATGTGAGTCTATTGCCATTTATTTATGTGTGGTTTATTTATTTTGACCTGTCCTTTCCATGTGATTAACTTACATTTCCTCAATTGCATGATTATTATCAGTTAGTTTCATATCATCCAGCAAATCTGGTCATATTACAAGCTGTATTATACTTATACTACACTACTATTTATGTATGCAATACCTACATACATGGGCAAGCCATGACTATAATTGTAATGTGTGCTGCCCATTATACCCAAGCAAAATGCATATTCAATGCAACTTCAAATATAAAACAAAACATCCATTTTTGGACTGAGTGTTCTTAAATGTTGAATGAACAGTGCTGAATTGAATGTTGTACTTGGAATTTGTCGGAATTTGTTATGTATTGGAATTGTGCTGTCCCGCCACATAGGCATGCATCAGTCATGCTTTGCCATGGATGCATGTATTGACAAGGGCATTCATAGTATTTTTTTGTTAATAAGAGCAGTGTTGCAGTGCTAAAATGGTATCTCCAATGCATTGGCAATGGGAGATACCCCATTTTCTCTTGCACAGTGGAGAGCCACTCTGCAAAGTATGGCAGCAGGCTAGTCGAGTCGCCCTAGCAATGTAAAATTCTTGCACCACCAGCCTCCAAAAAATTTCACCAATCTTTCATATACCAGGGAGAAAAATGCACACATTGCTACCCCCACAATGCAATACTACCTCTCTTATTAGTTAGTTGGTTAAGGACTTTGTACAAGGCCACCTTCTGTATTTTAATAACCATTCAGCCATTGTTTGTTTGGTTTAAGTGTCAACTTCCTCGCACCAGTCTTGCAAATTCACACCAGGTTGATAAAATTCACATTACTAGCTCCTGTCTTCAAGGGAATTCGCACTGACAAGATCTCGTTGAAAATGTCATACTTTGCACACTGGGTGGAGAGGTCACATGCTGAAATAGGTTCTCCAGAAAGTCACCCACTTGTTCAATTACTATGGTCAAATGCAAATTTCCTCCTTCTTTGTCATGATGTTACTTTGTGTATGGTGAGGAGGAAATGCTGCTGGTAATTTTAAATGATTTTAAATTTCAGCCTCAGCATACTCAAAAGCCTGTTTAAGAATAAGCTTTAGTGCTTTGCAACAAACCAACCGCTGAAGTAATGGTGCTGCCAACTTTCAAAAGGATAAGGAAATCCTTACTGTATCACTTGGTATTTGAACCTGGGTCAACAGTAATGAAGCTAATCCTGCATTCTTTGAAGTATTCAAAACTGAGTGAGGCTTGTACCTTGGATACTGTTGAAGCATGTTACTGCCTTTTGCCTTTAAACTCTTAAATCTGCTTTCTTTAGAACAAAGCTTCAGGTTGTTTGTTGGTTGATTAGCTTTTTCTTGTTTTATGTACATTTTGTCATTTTGCTCACTTAAAGACTCCAGGGAAGCTGAAATATGAACTAAAACTACAATGGTGGCATGGAAATTTAAAAAAATAAGAGCAGTGAATAGAGTTAATTTCCTGTGTAAAAGACAGGAGCACAGACCATGGTTGTTTTGCATGATTTCTGTGTAATATATAATGAGTTTGTCCAGCCATGTCATGAAAAACATTCACATAGGTTTTCCTCTTGTGTTTCTACCTCCTTATTTGCTGCTAGATCCATCGAGAATTTAGATATGTGCGGAGGTTCGTGTAGCCTCCCCAAAAGGTGGGATTCTGTTCTGGTCTTTGCTTCTCGTTGAAAATTATTGGCCAGCTCTCATATTTGGATGCAGGGGGTGGGGGGGCAGGTGTCATACCGATCGACCCTCGTCACCCCCTAAAAGGTAGATGCCCCCTTCCACCTGAAAGGTTGATGGTGCCCCTTTGAAATATCGTTCCTTCGATGCGAAAATCGGGTACCCACTGATAGGTTGGCGCCCACCCGATTGTTTTTCCGGTTAAAACTTTTGCCCCTGGTCCGGATGGCGCCCCCCCCAATGGACAACCTGGATCCAGCTCTGCCAGCTCTTTGATGAATTACTCAAATATCAAGCAGGTATTAGCAGACATCATCATTACATTACTTTAACTTTATATGAATTCGCTGAAAAATGCCTATGGCTGGTGGCACGATTCAATCTTGATTCAACCCACAGCCTCACTCAACCATGCTCTTTCTGCCTTTGCTTAGATGGTATGAATGAAAATGGTAATATCTTAGATGGTTGATAATTTCGTCTGCAGGGGTCTGCAAATAGTCTTGTCTAATGTGACTGCAGCAGTTTTCTCGTTTGTTCCTCTCTCGATAATTTAATGCAATTTTCCATATCCAAGCAACGTCAATTGTTACGATTTTGGAATTTAATGCAATTTTACGTGCTCTTTCAGGAAGTCTTCGCTGCTGGCATGCTCAGGAGGCGATGCGTAACTGCCATTTGAGTTGGCAAACAAAGCCTGCAAGAAGTTTTCGTAACTGAAGAAGAGAGCACATTCAGCCTCCTATTGTCGTCTGTAGAATTTAGGCTGTGAACTAAGAGCAACATGTCCCATGGTACATTTCCCCTTTGTTGTTCAAGCATGAGTTGTTGGTTGAAATAAATATATTAAGCTCTTATTATAATTTTTCGTCTGGTCTGTTCATGCAAGCTAGCGTTTTCAGATATATCAAAGAGACGCAGTGCATCGTTGTCCTCTCTGCCTTCATTCGGCGCTGACGTCCACTGCATCAACGGTCTCGTCAAAGGTAGCACCATCGGCCGGAGACGGTATGCCGCCACTTCGTTTCGTGGTTTCCGTTCAATACTGCTTCAGCGGGAATAAACTCACATAAAATAGCCATTTTTAACTTAACAAGTGATATATATTCAATAAGTGCGTACGGTGAATATTCGTCGGTAATGGATACGACATGACTAGCTATTTCTGAAGGTATATCACTACAGCAGTGGAAAGTTTTTTACGAAGATTGATGTGCCCAAATTTGAAAACATATTAGTATCCCGATATTAAAAGAGAAAGTATAGAATGAAGCATGTGATCTATATATAATGAGGCCTGTGGCCCACGAATCTATTGGACTGCCTCGAACCAAGTTCGAGACATTAGAAAATGAAAACACAGACTTAAGGGACATTTTTAACACCGCTTGCAGGTTTCACTTGAGCTGTCCCAAGGACATACTAATACACACCCCTGCGATATTATGCAGGAACTAGTATTTTACGCGCCCAATTATTTCTTTAATAAATATCACAGGAAAAAGGACACTTCTACGATAAAATTTGATGCAGGTAACAATGACTCTTAACAGGTGCATCAGATAAGCTGAACAATTAGCGTCACAGCGTCATGTTCCATGTACAAACTGAAGAGTATCACTTTGCATCACCCTCATGAGTTCAGCGCACTTTCCTTGACATTTTCGTAAGTGTCTTTGCACACCATGAATTTTTGCGGACACTTCGCCTTCACGGTCATTGTAGTTTCGTCCACGTTTGACCGTGAGGGAGAGAAAATAACACAAAGCCAGGTCGGATGAGAAGGGAGGTTACTGCAGCACGGCGAAATTATTTACCGTAGACTGTTGGATGCTCAGAGAATTGAGCAGATGCGTTGCCATCAGTAGTCGATGAAGGTGCCGGCAATTGTCTTGTCACAACTCACGCCTCTTCTTCCCCAACGAACGAGAAGTTTACTCGCGACAGAGCAGGCATCACCACCATACTCAGTTTGCGTCCATACACTGAGGGTAAAGGCGAACGGCGTCGAACCGACGATAACGACACCAACCAGGCACTACGCACTCCTCACCTCAGCTTATCTGTGTTGCGATTCGGACGAAAGTGTGGGCATCGACCAGGATGGCACAGCGGGAAAGCAGCGGATTCCCCATCCAGGGATTCGGCTCACGCATTACCCACAATATTGCAGGGAGAGAAAGTTCATTACATAAACAAGCAGCACTGGACTACTATCACCATTAAACAGCGCAGCACGACGCTGCGGTGGCTGACTTGGCGTCTAAGAAGATGGTGATGCAGTCCGTTTCATAGTTTGCCACGGCCGAGAACAAGTAGAATATCTTGGCACGGTAGCGAGAGCACAGCTGTCTGTCCGTCATCTTGTCACTAGCCACTCAGAAGATCTCTAGTTCGAAGGTGGAGAGCTTCCATTTTCTTAGCAATCTGCTGCTTATGCCCACAGTGCGGACAAAGCTGAGAGCAGAGATAATTATAACCGAGCTCTGTGCCGGCCCAGGACCCGTAGGTACCCCGATATCCTACCCTGCAGCCTCGCATCTGGTGAGAGAAAGAGGAGAGTAACGTCAGTAAGAAGAAGACTGGAGCAGTGGTGATGACTTTGAGCTGCCTCGTAATCCTACTTTTTGAATTCTTCTGAATGGTAAGGAGTGCATTTTGAAAATGGTTTGCATTTTGGAATTATTGTTGTTGGATGCTGGAATTTTGCATATATATTTATTAACATGGACAGTTATGAAAATATGACTCAAATAATATGTGTTGTTCAATTGTCTGAGCACAATTTCAGCGAGCTGTTCCAAGTAGTACCTTCAGTGAATGTCAGATAAGAAATACAATTAAAAGACTAAATGGCAGATCGGTCACTCATGTTCTTGAACTTATTGGCTTACAATGACTTCTTGTGAGCGAGTTCAACAGAGAAATTCAAAATAGAGCAGAACAAAGCACAAACAACACAAGCGTATCTAATGAAATCCACTGCAAAGGTTCTTCAGACAATCATGAACACCAAAATAAAAATCAACGAGATGGAGCTAGAACTACTTATAGCTTTTCAATAGTTAAGTGCCCAAACTGGGACCACCCACCTCATGACAAAAGCTTATTAAAGCATTTTTATTATTTTCAGTTAAAATATCGATGGCATAATGATAAAAATTTCATTCAGCTGAAGCCTTCTTTGGTTAGAGTTTGAAGCCTTCTATATAGTTTGGAAATTTTAATTTGCAAATAGTAGCAGTATTACTGAAATTGGAAAGTGCTCCAGAAATGATTAAGCTAATATATTGTGCCACACAGGCTAGAAGTACCTGGAATTTATTTGTGAATTGTATTTTCAAAAACTACAAGGTCCTTAAAGGGATAACTACTTTTTCAAAATTCTAAAAAGAATGATTGACGGACAATATAAACATAATTTAGGCATAATACCACCTACAATTCACATCAGTGTCCACCCTGATCACCCATGGGGCCACACCTAGCACCAGGGTGCCATAGCTATCCCTGAAAATTCTTTCAGGACAGCTGACGGAAATGTGAGCTTTGGTTTTGCAGACTATTTTTCTGCCAACTGTTTTATCACCAGGACGATTTTCTGCATCATTATTTGTTTAGGAAAATGGCAAAGAGAGCTTAACCAAATTTTTAAAATGTTCTTTCTTCACTCTCATATTTAGAGGATTTAGCCATCACTGAATATTCTTTGCAGTGCCCCACAACTGGTTTTCCACTGGGGTGCTAGCTGTAAAAGCCACCAGGGAAAATATAATCAGTGGGTGGAAAATTGAAATGAAATGAGAGTCAAGCCCTTACCTGTGCAAATCATTCAAACTACCATACAAAGTTTTGGAATAATTGTTAGCAAAATGTCTTTAATACCATATTTTTTAAGAGTTCATAAATTTACAACAGGAGTATCCAAATGTGTTAAAAAGACCACTTCATATCCTGCAACAACCTTATTGGTAGTCTGCTAACATTCACAATTGGTGCAAATAGTCAGTATTTACAACAATAAAATTAGGGCACACCCATAGAGTGTCTGCTCCCCAAGGACTTCATAGTTGAACCCAGTTGATACTCCCTGCCCAGTTGCACAGATTAACAAAGACCCTGCTTCCATGCACAATGCTGACCAGGATTGCATGATTGATCTGGATGCATTTACAATATGGATAAAGCTTTAGGCAATGGAAACCAAAGTTTCAATCTGATTGCATCTATCCATATCGAGCCAGGTCTGGCAGCACATGGCAGTGGACGTTTAATATTTTCCTTACACTGCAAAGAGAAATAAGAGTAGTCCGTTGAGAGTAAAGCTTGCTTTGTTAATAAAAAGTTATACTAAACCTTAACAAAAACTATTCAGTACACAACATTCAGGAAACAAAACTATTATTAAATACATGAAAGAAACAAGCTTGTACAAAGAATAACATCATTGGTGGTGTTTTTGGGCGCGTCGACGGCCTCGGTCATTTTGCGCCCATAACGACAAGTGGGTATGGCGGAGTTTGTTTTGACTAGGATCGTTAGCGTGTCAGTTGGTAGAAAAGGTATGGATTCATGAAAATAAACACATACAAAAGTTGCCAGCGAAGTCTGTAAATATAACCGCTCAATCATTAATATCCTTTGCCTTTATGTGGTATCGAGCCCTGGGGCATTTCCCGCCTATTGCCGGTCCCGCCCCAGGGCCACTCGCCCACATAGCTTATCCTAACCTACACGAGGGCTATGTGGGCGAGTAGATAGCCTTGAAACCCGCGTCGTCCAAAAAGCTAACTATTCTAGACACGTCTACAGTCGGTGCCTCACCAAGTAGGTCTGTCAGGGTCGGTGAGCTCGGAAAGTGCCGTCTCCTTTCAATCTCGAAATCTTCACACTCCACGAGGACGTGCCGAACCGTAAGGCGGCTACCGCATCGCAAGCACTCTGGTGGGTCTCCACCTATCAGCCGAAACGAATGGGTCGCGTAAGTGTGGCCAATTCGCAGTCTGGAAAGGATCACCTCGTGTCTTCTACACTGGCAGTTGCTGGACAGCCACGTGCCAGTCTTGGGTTTCAACTCCCTTAGCTTAATTCCCTTTGTGTCTGTGGTCCATTGCTCCTGCCAAACATCGTCGATGTGTTTACGGATGAGTGGGATAAAGTCTGAATATGGGAGACCAAGGCCGGGCGGTGGTGAAAGTCGCGCCGCTTCCTTCGCTGCTGCGTCGGCTCTCTCGTTCCCACTGATACCAACATGACTAGGAACCCATGCCAATGTAACAAGTTTATTCCGACATTGTGCTCGGTGTAGTCTCTGTCTGATGAAATCTAAAATGTATGAGGATGTGGGATGGAGCTCAAAAGAAGTTAGTGCCTGCAGTGATGAGAGAGAGTCTGTAAATATTACAAAACGGTCGTCCCTGCATCGCAATATTTGGTCCATGCAGCGGAAGATGGCATAGAGTTCTGCAGTAAAAACTGACGCGTGTCCTGGAAGTGTAAAGCGTTTTTCAACACTGTCACCAACAAATGCGCAGCCAGTACCGCTATCACACTTGGATCCGTCAGTGTAAAACAGCGTGTGTCCTCGGTAAAACATGTTGCAGTGGTCCAAGAAAATCTGGCGGACAACCTCCGGTGAAAGTTCCCTGGTTTTTGAGATCAAACTCGTATCAACTGGAGTCTCGGCAACAAGCCAGGGCTCTACTGAAGGAGCATGGTAACCTTCAACCTGGTCAAGGTTGACATTAGCTTCATCTAGCCACGCGCGTATCCTGAGCCCCGGGTGCCGTGCTGAGGCTGGGAAACTGTCGACCCGGCGTCGGAGTACCTGCGAGAAAATCCTCGAATAGGATGGGTGATCAGGAAATTGCCGGAGTTTCAGGGCGTATCTCATGGACACCATGCGCCGACGCAGGGGTAGGGGCATTTCATTTGCGTCGACCAGCAAGCTGCAGATTGGTGAAGTGCGAAAGGCGCCTGTAATAGTTCTAATCGCATGGTGATGGATTGTATCGAGTACTTTTTTCGCGGTCTCCGTTGCCGATTCATAGACAATGCACCCATATTCCAACTTCGATCTTACCAATGACCGATAGAGCATTAATAGAGTTTTACGATCGG
This sequence comes from Lepas anatifera, assembly GCA_034440635.1. Taxonomy (NCBI): domain Eukaryota; kingdom Metazoa; phylum Arthropoda; class Thecostraca; family Lepadidae; genus Lepas; species Lepas anatifera. The sequence goes on from JAOTON010000629.1 coordinate 1,632,868, forward strand.
CTCCGAACTGCATTCTAGTCAGAACTTTCAAAATATTAAGGGTTTTAAAGCATTTCTCTCTAACTTGATTGAAATGGGCAGAGTAAGTCAATCTTCTGTCAAAAAGTAAGCCCAGGAAGCGAGTTTCTTCCACGACGCTGATTGTTTGCCCATACAGAGTGAGGACAGGGTCCTCACACTGGTTCCTTTTCCGACAGAAATGGACGCACTTTGTTTTTTCTGTGGAGAACTGGAGACCGTTTTTCGCGGTCCACCGTAGGAGTTTCTCCAATCCGATTTGCAGCTGCCTTTGTGAAGCAGCAGACGATGAGGAGGTGGTCCACATGGTGAAATCATCGACAAACAGTGCACTGTTGACATTTGAGGGGAGACCATCGGCCACGTCATTTATAGCGATGGCAAAGAGGGTTACAGAGACCACTGACCCTTGGGCCGTACCATTTTCCTGGATGAGCCTGTTTGATAGTGTATCACCTACTCTGAAACGAAAACGCCTATCTTTCAAGAAATTGGAAATAAACCGACCCATACGACCGCGTATACCTAATCTGAACAGCTTTTGTAGAATACCATGTCTCCACGTGGAGTCGTAGGCGTGCTTGATATCGAAGAATACAGCAACAGTGTGGTGTTTTCTCATGAAACCCTCGCGAATACTTGCATCGAGCGCAAGCAAATGGTCGACTGTGCCTCGGTTTCTCCGGAATCCGCATTGAATGTTAGTCAAGAGGTTGTTGCTTTCCAGGAACCACATAAGACGAGTGTTTACCATCCTTTCAAATAGCTTTCCGACACATGAGGTGAGTGAGATGGGGCGATAATCATCCGGGGAGTAACCATCTTTTCCTGGCTTCAGGATGGGGATGATTATGGCCTCCCGCCACTGCTCCGGGAAATCATTTTCAATCCAAATTAGATTGAAAATACCAAGAAGCGGAATGAGGGCGCAATCAGGAAGATGTTTGAGCATTGAATTGCTGATCGTATCTGGTCCTGGTGAGACAGATTTACATTGTTGCAGAGCATTCTTTAACTCACGGATGGTAAATGGGGCGTTATATGTTTCTGTGTTGTCATCTCCAAAGTTTACAGGAGTTGCCTCCTCCTGCCTCCGAAAGCTCTGAAAATCATGGCTTTGCATGGCAGTGCTGCACCTAGTTCTAAACGCAGACGCCATTTTATTTGCGATTATTTGCGGATCTGTGATTTTTATGTTATTTTCTACCAAAACTGGGGCAGGGGTGGACCTTCGCTTGCCTTGAATATTCTGAACTCGGGCCCACACCTGTGCAGATGGGGTGAAGCGATTTAATGTGCTTATATAGGCCATCCACCACCTGCGCTTGGAATTCAAGACGACTCGGCGGGCGGACGCTCTAGCCTGTCTGAAGAGGATTAGGTTGTCGTTTGTCGTGCGTTTCTTAAAGACCCGCAGAGCCCGTTTCCTTTCCAAAATAGCTTGCTTGCATTCAAGGTTCCACCACGGAACTGGAACGTGTTTTGGTCTTTTAGACGTCATAGGGATATACATTTTCGCAACTGAGATAATCATATCATTAAACTTTTGGATTGCAGTGGTTGCCGAGGCACCGTCTGAGGATAGATCTGCCGTACCGCACGCCGTCTCAAAGCCTAACCAGTCTGCGCGGTTATAGCTCCATCGCAGCATGCGATTTGCAAGAGGGAGTGATCGAACTGGTTTGAGAACGATAGGATAGTGGTCACTGCTGAAAGGTTCCTCGGTAGTATTCCAGTGAAACTGAGATAGGAGAGAAGGGGAGCAGATAGAGAGGTCGATGGCCGAGAGTGAGCCGGATGGAAGAGTAATATGAGTAGGGCGGCCGGTGTTCAGAACGCATAGGGAATTTAGGTGAAGGAAGCGTTCTACAGTCCGGCCCCGAGAGTCGGTGCGGCCAGCAGATTCCCCCAAGCTGAGCTGTGGGCGTTGAAATCGCCAAGTAAGAGAAAAGGGGTTGGAAGTTGGTCAATTAAACAATTTAAGTCATTTGAGTTTAAGTTGCCACCCGGTGGAAGATAAAGTGAGCATATTGTTAATTTGGTAAATCCAAGGTCCGCCCTGACGGCCACCGCCTGCAGGCTTGTAATTAGAGCTAGATGGTGGCAGGGGGTGGAATGGTGCACTGCAACCATAACACCCCCGTAAGCAATCGTAGTACTGAAAATGTCTTTCCTAAAATTCTGAAAGTTTCGTATGTCAAATGATGACCGAGGAGATAACTTGGTCTCCTGGAGGCATATAACAGAGGGGTTATATTCCGATATAAGATGCTGCAGGTCAGTAAAGTTGGCTCGGAGGCCTCGGCAATTCCATTGGATAATGGGTGTCATTTAGACAAAAGGGGAACAGGCTTAATAAAGAATCACTCGGCCTAACCCTTCCACGGGGGTCCAGAACCTCCATATGGGTTCCTGACTGGTCCAGCACTGTGGCCACCGAGCCGGTTCCGGACGGGACCACGACCTCTGCTGCCTTCTGCGGAGTTTCCGCGGGCCCGCGTGGTCTGCTGAGGGAGGTCAGGGGGCTATCAGCCGGGCGCTTCACTGGCGACCTTCCTCGCGTCGTACTCTCAAAGTTCTTTCGAACTGCCGCCACAGAGCGTGATGCAGCAGGTATGTTTGAGTCGGTCACTATGTTTGCTGGTGGCGTACCCGATATCTGCTGTGGTTGTTGCGGCGGGTGCAGACTTTCCGGCTTGTTGGGAGGTACCACAGGTGACCGTTCGCGGCGCCTCTGGGTTGGATTATGCTTCCCCTTGGGACCTACAACAATCCAACCGTCCGACTGCTCGGGGTCGGGGGGAGGAGGGGAAGAGTTGTCACCTCCCGCACCATCAGCTGGCATAGGAGTATGGGGCTCAGGGATGGGGGGAGCCCCGTCCTTGGGTGCACCTCCACCGGCTCTCTGCGGGGGTGGTGGGGGTGGAGAGGGTGCCGCCGCCGGCGCAGGCGCCAAGGCGGTGGGCCGGTGCGACAGCACCAGGCCCATGCTCCCTGCTAGGCGAATGAAATCCGCCACAGTCAGGGATCGGAGGTACTCTTCAGGAGTCACCCTGGGAGGAGCAGGCGTCCCCGCGCCAACCGTCTGAGCATACGACCTCCGAGGGTGGGTGGCCTCGTAAACATCACGAGCCTCTCGAAAGCTTAATCGTCTCTTCACTTTCAGGCTCATAATTTCACGCTCTTTGATGAGGGTCGGGCACTTTCGGTCAAACACTGTGTGAGGGGTCTGGCCCTCCCCACAGTTAACACAGAAGTAGGAAGGCGACGTGCAATCTGCTGCTACGTGGCCTGATGCTCCACACTGGCCACAAGTTCGTACTCCTCTGCATGTTGTGGTCGTGTGTCCGTATCGATGGCAAGTGAAGCAACGCATTGGGTTTGGGATATACGCTCTCACACTCACCTTTGTGTATCCAACATATACGCTCTCGGGCAAGTCCAGGCCATCAAAAGTCAAAACAACGATGTCTGTTTCTTTCTCTGCTCCTCCACGCTTCGTCTTCACTCTCTTCGATCCCACTACGCCAAACTCTTCCAAACCATCGAGAATTTCATCGTCAGGAACACCTCTAAGTTCGAAACTCCTGATCACCCCCCGACAAAAGTTTTTGGTCCTGTGAGTCTCGACAGTCACTTTTACCTTAATCATTCTGCGTGCACCATTTTCTCTACGTGTGTAGGTAAGCTCCCTAGCATTAAGCGCCCTTGCTGCATCTCTACTTTCCGCAAATTCCAGTTCCCAGCTCCCGTCTTTCAGGGAGTCACATCTCAGTATTTTACCAAGGCGGTCGCATGCCTCCTTACGCTGAAAGGGTGAGAGGTTTGATAATGAGCCATCAACACCTCGCACTATCAGCACCCGTGGGTTAGATGACTTGGTGTAGTCCTTTCGTGGTTCTGACTGCGTCGGATGTTGAGACCCATCCCCCGGTGGGGGTGTGGGTGGCCAGCGATGGGTTGGTTGACAACGGGATCAGAGGGAGGAGGGTTGTTTGGTTCGGAGGAGTTTTGGGTATCCATGGAAAAGTGATTAATTTCGACCAGCCACGTGCGCCCCCTTCCGACGAGGGTGCTACGAGGCGAAACGACGCACGGGCTGGCTATACGGGGGAGACGCCGCCGTTACAGAGGGGGAGAGAGACTCACCAAACCCCCACTGCCCCGACGACGGTCCCCCCTTGCACCTAGCCTGGACGACCCCGGGCGGGGCGCGGACACCCCTCCCTCCCCGGGTGAAGTCGGGACCTCATCCAAGGAGGGAGGGGCAGCCAAGCCCCACCAAAGGCCGACAGACTTTTACAATGCTGCTACTCTTGTCGATGCCTTCGAGAGTTCCCCGCCCTTGCGGAAATCCAGACCAAAGTAGAGTGTTGCTAGAGGCACACGAACCATAACAGCGCCTACCTCAGCTCAGCTACCAGGACTCCTTCATCCCGGGGTACGGGTCGGTGCGCAGCTCACCTTAAAAAGACAGGCGCCCCCACACGGCCTCATCGGAGCAGGCGACTACCACCTGCTCGTCACAACTGATTCCCGGCTGGTCCGAGAGAAGCGAGCCCCCGGCTTGCAGGGCCGGCGATTAGAGGGATCCAATCGTCAGCCACACGAGCCGGAGGCCCACATACACCCAGACCATCCAGGAATCATAGGCACGTGCGGGGACGCCCATGACACTGGGAAAAAATGGGTAACTGGGAAGTTATGGGTTGGAAAAGGAAGAGGGTCGGTCTGCGCTGTCCAGCCCAGCCGCGCGCCACACGCGACCGAGATGTCCACACTCAAGACGAGCAAGAGTGCACACATCCCCGCCACCCACGGAGACACGCCGGGCCAGACATCGCAGACAGTGGATAGGAGGGGTATTTAGGAGTGGACAGAAAGGATACGGGTGGAAAGGCATGGATACACAAGGAAATAAGGAAAGAAGAGGAAAAGGAACAAGGAGTTGGTGGGATTTGAAGTTTAGGAAGGCCAGGAAAGGATGAGGATGGCAGTTTCGATTTGGCCTCTCGCCCGAAGGCGGGGGGCGAAACCCATCCTGCCAACTGGGGTCGCGGGTGTCGTCACATCCCGTACCCAATTATCCATGTGCCGGACCAGTCAGCAGGTGCCAACAAGTCCGGCAGATGAAAATTGGTCCCCTGCGGGCTTGTACAAAGAATAACAACTATTTTTTTAGAAAAATTGTACATTTGAGTGAAGGGAGCAAAAGGAGATATCAATGGGGCACTAGAAATGTAGCCCAAAATCGAGATAAAAGACTATTCTAAACGTCAATGTCCGAGCTCTATACATATCCATCCAATCTATCCATATCCAAGCCAGTGTTGGGATAACCACAGTTGTTGCTTCCTGATTCTCAGCTCTATCTGGGTTGGTCCATCAAGCAGCAAATGAAAGTCTATTACAAATGTAGGACAAATCATACAAATGGTTTTAAAGGACCACAAAAAGGAACAATAGGGACTGCATAAAACACTATAATTCTGCAAGGAGCAAAAAAACAGCATGCCAGACAACAAGAAGCATTGCTAAGCCAGACACAGAAATAAGTAGGTGCAATTTACTCTATTACCTAAAGTGTAGAACCTAACAGTACATAAATAGGTGCTATTTACTCTATTACCTTAGGTGCACTCCTGTATTCGAGGTAATAAATATTCCTGCGCCAGATTCGTAACGCTCCATTCAACACAGAATTACTATAAAGCTACATCAAAAATCCCAAATATTTGTGACTGAAATCATTTTCCAGTCATTTCTCTACCAGAAAAACTAAATTTCATGACCCTACTCCCACGGATAGTGCAAGAGAACACACAAAAATCCCACCCGAGTCACAATTCCCGCCCACTTATCATGGAGCCGTGCTGTTGCATGGTTGACCTGACGTCATCGCAGCCGTCAGGGGTCGCCAAACGGTTGCCACTTTCCGCCAATGCTGAAGGGCCGGAGCGCACCCCCTGACCGTTACTCTCACATCATTAGGTAAAGGTATCTTGTCTCACATCTACCAGTGTCTTATTTTGAAATAAATTTGAGACGTTGGGATGGATTGATTTTCTGTTTGTGTGTGTGAATTTGTGTATGGACGGAAAGCTGTTGACTTTTTAAATTACCTACCTATAGTGCCAATTTCTTTGGTGTGATACTAAGCGCTGTGATCACCGCGGTGCCCAAGAATCATATCAGGCACAGATGTGTGCTCAATGCCTGGATGTATGAAGACCAAGGAAAAGGATCGTGATCTGCCATTCTTCAGGGTCCCAAAGGAGCCAACTAGGTAGGAAATATGGCACAAAATGATTTTACACTTTTCAAAATTGCCTATGGGGCTGTGGAAGTTGGGCGGCTCTCCTCCTTGCCAGTCTGCAAAGTACGATAATTCTGACCAGTTTTTGGTGTAAAGTGTACCTCAAGACTGGTCCACACAAAGCAAATTTTGGAGAAAATGAAATGTTGACCAGTATTTACCAATACTGAGTGTATAAATGAGAGTGGCAGTTGCCAATACTGAACTCACATAGAATTTGCAGCGTATAGAAACTGGACGAAAGAATATAAAATACCATATTGTTATTCTAAGTTAAACAATAATTCATCACATTCATACTTCATGCCCTAGGGCAGCTGGGGATATAGTACCAGTTGTGTGGTTGGAGTACCAGCCAAATTCTTTGGAAATAAGTAGAGGTCAGTGTGATTTTATGCCCATTTTGGTTCCAATTTTAGGTGAGTGGTGGTACGATCATTCTCAATAGCTGGTGCAACTTCTTTGGCATGCTGCCATACTTTGCCAACTGACCGTCTTACTGGATGGTTTCCTCTTATCGGTACTGACTGACTGCCGCTTGATTCAGCATGTAGAATTTGACAGATTTACACAAGATCTCATTGGTGTAGCCTTTGGGCAGAATTACTGGTTTGGGGCAACTCTTGTCATTCTTTGTGGCAAGTACAACAATATTGGAGCTGAGTGTGACAGCTTGGACAGTGCTGACCCTTGTTAAAGTCATAAATGTGTCAATAAGTTAGTAAAACAGGTAAAATTGATGAAAAATAGAGTACTCGCGGTTGTTAAAAAGTCCATGGCTTATCTTGATGCACACACGCTTCCTATTCTGTATAAATCACTCGTCCGCCCTCTTCTGGAATATGGCAACGCGATTTGGGGCCCGTTTAATAGGGCTGACCAAATTCTCCTGGAGAGGGTTCAGCGGCGTGCCACTCGCATGATCGGTTCTCTTCGGGGAATTCCCTATACAGACAGGTTGCGTATCCTCAAGCTCCCATCGTTGTACTACAGAAGGCGACGTGGCGATATGATTCGAGTGTACCAACTTGTCCATGGGATAACCGACCAGGATTATGCCCATTTCTTCGCACTCGACACCCAAACTCGCACTCGGGGCCATCCGTGGAAGCTTGTTAAGCCGAATGCAGTCTCCAGGGTTAGGCGTAACTTCTTCGGTGCCAGGGTGATCAACGATTGGAACTCTCTACCATTGTCGGTTGTCGCAGCTCAAAGCCTGAATCAGTTCAAAAATCGGCTCGACGCTCATTGGGCCACCTTCATGTACCAAGTTCCTGAACTTGTCTGATACCGATGCATCCTATCCTCTTGCCTCAGGAGGACAACTTCTTAGCCACCCTCAGGTCTCTTTTCCTGAGGAGGATCGCGCCGAGACACTGATATCCTGAGCTCGTCGGAGAATCGGAGCCAGCGGGCCATTGTGGTCCCCAAAATTTCCGAAATCGTTAGGTAAGGTAAGGTAAGGTAAAAAGAAAATGTCTGCTTCAGTGTACAGAGGACTCCGGCCCAGCTGCTGAATTTCTTCCCCAATTGGGGTAGGATTTGAGCTACCCCAAGCATATTTTCCAGTTTCCTGCCACATTCTGCAGATCAGCCCTTGACTAAATGACAATCCAGTCATAGGCGGATCCAGGATCACCGATGGGTGGGGGCACCGTGCCCGGGGTGGTAAGAATTTGATGCCTGGCTTCATAAGAATTCAAGTCCTGTCAGCTGGTGGGGCACTAATAGCCGTTTCATTAATATATTTGGACAGGCTTCAAAAGCCTTATTCATCAAAATGATTTGATTATTTATAATACCCCTCAGTACCGATTGTTAGTTATTTGGGTTTTCGGGCGCACGAACCAATATTAATTATCGCCCATTTGGTACCCATTGTAATCGTGTTGTATTGTGTTCTTTTCCAGCGCGACTGAGGTAACCTGGGCCCTGTTCACGGCGGCCTGCGACTCTTTAGGACGCGGCGTCTTTCTGCGTCAAACCAATCAGATGCGAGCATGTGGGCGGAGCTTGGGAAACGGTCTCGTTTGGATGACGTCATCCATTGCGATCAAAGACCGAAAACCTGCGACCTTCTGCGTCGCTGAAACGGGAGACGCAAAGCCGATGTCAGTTGATATGGCGCACACAGACAAAATAGATTGTTGTTCGCGGGAAGGTGGAAGAAAAAGCGGCATCATAGGAACGGACGCCTGTGATAAAAAGACTTCAACGGAAGGGTACTAGGGCCTTGGGTGCAGCCAAGAATTTGTAAGTTCGTAGCGTCAATTGTAGAAAACGGGGGAGAATATGGATCTCATGATGACAAAAAACGGCATGGGAGGTACAGGGTAAGTGATGAACCTTTTTTGGTTAAATCAATTTCGGTTATACACTCCGCCAAGCACACCATTGGTACAGTACATAGTTATAGGCAGGGTACTTGTTATAGGTACTTTACCAAGACTGCCTCTGTTGCCTGGTTATGCAGTCATCCACTTTTTGGAAGGTGGGAGTAATTCAGCAATTTCAATGGAGAGATCATTCTGCACCTTGACCCCGTCTGCAAAGTATGGCAGCAGGCCAGATGAGCTGCACCAGCCATCTAAAATTCTCGCACCGCCAGCCACCAAAAATTCACACTAACCTGTCATATTACCAGGGAAAAACATTCTCATTCCTACCCACACAATGCAATGCTGTCCCTCTTATTAGTTAGATAGTTACAGACTTTTTCAAGGCCCCCTCCTGAGTCTTTATAACCATTCAGTCAATATTTGTTTGGTTTTCAGTGTCACCTTCCTTGCACCAGTCTCACAAATTTGCACCAGGTCGATAAAATTCGCACCACTTCCTCCTGTCTCCAAGTACACTCGCACCAACGAGATCTCGTCGAAAATGCCATACTTTGCACACTAGACCTTGACCCGGTAGTCTTGTCTGTTGTCAACTGCTGTTGATGCATGTGCCGATTTGTGAGTTTTTTGGTCTGCTCTCAGTGTGAAATATATGTTAATGGCTTGAAGTGATATTCCTATCATTTCCCTCAGACATAGGCCCAGTTTCCATACACATTGGACTGATTCTGATAGAGCTGAGAATGGGGATACAGTGAAAGAGGTTTCCATTATACTTCAACTTAAGTATGGATTGAAGTGTAAAAGATATGAGTCTGTGTCAGGTTTGTCTTCATCTCTAGTGCACCATTAGTCTCCTTTCACTTCCTGCGCTTTCCCCTCTGAAATATACAATTTTGTTTAAATAAGAATAAATATCTTTAATAGAACTTGACATACCCAGACTCATGCAATTGGTGTAAATTTTGAAGGAAATTACTTGGTCATTGTTGTGAGTCTGGTGTACAAAGCAAGCCATCATGCCTGAGTTTTTGCTTTTAAAATAATAATTCATAAGTTTTGCTGGTCAAAAGTGCCCCCCCCATTGGCAGTGCTAGATCCACCTATGATACCTGGTGCTACTTATTTGGCATGCTTCCATACTTTGCAGACTGGAGAGGCATACCATGAGTAAAATGGTACTTCCTAAAGCGACCAAAAACTTTTTAGATCTGACTTCATACAAACTTCATGCAGGTCTGAATGCTGGAAGAAGTGGGCGAACCTAAAGCCACACTTCAGGGGGCTTTTGGGTGGCTTCAGGGAACACCACCATGTTTTGGGGGCGCTGAAAGATCTATGGGTGTATGAGTCCATTGTGTTGCACTTCTGCCTTTCCACTTGTCACATCTAGACAGGTTTCGTAAGCTCACAGAAAATGTAGAAATTAATTGTGATGTTTTATTCTTCCTTGCCATGCCTACACTTTGCTGTACCTTTCAGCTTTTTGCCTTCCCCCTCTGTTGCAGGACTGGTGACGCGCTGCCGCTTTTTGCTTGCCCTCTGTGCTCCATCGTCTACGGGACTGAGGGGGCTGCCGTGGAGCACGCGCAGCAGTGCACAGGAACATTTTACGGTGTGATATTTCAGTGTGGTTTTTGTGAAGCCGGCTTCGCCGAAACAGACGTGTGCGATGGCCATGTGGTGACATGTCCGCAGCGGACGGAAGGAAACCGTGACACGACATGCGCGTTTTTAGATGAAATGGAGCTGCGCTACGAAACTTTCAAGTCCATGACACCAGGACGAAAACGTGTCCACTGGGAGGAGATGGGTAGAAACTTTGGGATGACTGCCGAGGAAGCACGGGTAAAGTGGAGTCGACTCCTATATTCCCACAAACGACTAGTAGACAATGCTGGTGCTAAAAAACAGGACGCGGAAGCGCTCCCAAATGGATTCACTCTGAGCAGATGGGACGGATTTTGGGGTCTAACCCAGCGTTGACTCCACGATTCGTGCTTTCTTCCATAGATAGCCCTGCGGCAACTGCCACCAGCAGCTCCAGTGCCTCAGAATCACTGCGTGAGGTCCCCTCGCCAACAGCCACAGTGTCTCTGCCGCCCGTCGCCGCGCAAACGCCAGTGACGACGCCTAAGTCCAGACCTCAGGCAAGGGCGAATAGGGTGAAAAGTAGGACCGGCGTGATTGAGGAGTACCTCCAGAGGAAGGAAGAAAGGGAAGAAGAGGTACTTCAGAGAAAAGAAATTACGTGAAGAGAAAAGACTCAAGGTAGAGGAGCAGAAGCTGCAGCTTTTACAAGATATCGCCAACCGCCTGTCCGAGCGTCGCAGCTGAGAGATGAGGATTCGAAGAAGCTGGTTTATATAGTCAAGAGATCTCGTTTGATGGCTGTGCTGCACGCCCTGAATTGTGCGTGTATTCATTGTGTTTTGCTTAGTTCAGATTTATGCGTTGCCATTCGTCTGCTGTGGTATTATTGTGCCTTGAATGAACAGAAATTGTAAGGAGGCCGCAAGGCTTATGCATTTCCACCGGGATGTGTTCCACAGTCCACAGTACCTGCCTTCTGCATTCAGAATAAAACGTTCATTCGTATTGCTTTCCAAGAGTTTTCACAGACGCTGCCTGTGTCCTTGTTCAGAGCTGTTTGGCGTTACTACCGTTTAGCACCATGTACACTTCAGTGCTTGGACCGCAGTTGAGGTCCGCCTCAGACCACTGCCATTTAACCCGCGCCCCACCGATGGCTCCCCTCTAACTCCAAAAATATGGGGGTTAGCGCAAATCTGCAAAGTGCATTAGAAAGCTCGCGTGAATTCAGTAAGAAGATACTTTGCATGTTTAAGCGCTCAGGTCAATTTTTTTACATCCCCATGGGTCAAGAAAGGTCACGATAGGCTGTTTTCACTCAAATATGCAATGCTTAACACGCGCATTGACGGGGATCTGAGCCACCTTCGGATTGAAGAGGGGGGCGGGTACCCGCCCCCCTAAGATCTCGAGAACCACGGTAGGTAGCAAAAAACGGTAAACGGCGTCGGGTAGCCCATCCGTTCTCCATCGAAAATATTTGAACCATTTTTTGTCAGGTCACATTTAAGGTCACCAGAGGTCAAAAACATGCCGTCACATGCCGTCATTGGGATAACATGTAAATTAAGTTTTTCGGCCATTACATCTGAACAAGTAAAGATAGAGCAAAACGACTTGAACGCTATGAATCCTCGCAGCAAGCCCAATTGAATGATATATGATTTGACCTTGCTAGGTCAAATCAAAGATTTGACTTGACCTGAGGTCAGGGCAGGGACAAATTATATAAAATGCATATCATTAGAACTGCAAAGCCAGGGCGAGTCCAATGAAGCTAAAATAAACGCTCTATCACCATCTATTACTGAGTTATTCAGTAAAAACCATATTTCCCATGTATTACCAATGGAGAGGTCATGCTTCGTACCTGACCTTAGGTCATCGATATCAAAAATACCGGAACGTATTTTAGAGAACTCGGTGAGCCCATTATGTGATATGAGTTTCAATTGGATAAGTTCACCCTGCTCCGACTTATGCTATCTTAAACTTTTTTTGAGGTCGGGTCACTTGACCTGTACTGGTGACCTGACCTCAGACGACCTATCCTTAAAATTTTCACAGAAGTTGCAAAAATGATGAGGGAAAGGATATACCAAACACGGCGGCGCTGCGCGCCGCCGTTTTTCTCCTGTCTCCGAAAAACCCGAGGGGGGCGGGTACCCGCCCCCGTCAATGCGCGTGTTAAGAAAACTGGGCATAACTCCTATGCCATTAAAGCTATTGAGATCTGGTTACGTAAATTTGATAGGAAATTGCCAGCCCTTTTTCCGCTATGTGGAACGTAAAGACCTTCCGCCAGTGGTTTGACCTCCAGAGGTCACCTCGTGACCTAATATGACCTGAGGTCACGAAAGGTCAGAAAGTGACCTTGCCGTATATCAAATGAAAGCCAATGACGCGACAAACACGATGGTGTTTGTTTCAGCGCTTAACTTTAATTAGGTCAAAAGTTATTGTCAAAATACTGTTGACCCCTGGGATCCGTGAAAGGGTGTCCAAAAACGCTGTTCTGAGCAGTCTGAGTATTTGCAATCATTTTTGTGGCTTTTAGATCATGAGACAGCTTTTCCAATGGCAGAGGTCGCCTCGTGACCTGACCTCAGGTCACGAAATAGAAAAATCCCGGATATACACGTTGTAGACCCTGGAAGGGTCATGAACTGTAGCCAGTTTCAAATCGATCGACTAAGAAATGTAGCTCTTATAGAGCTTCAAATTTGAAGTGAGGTGACCATGGTTGACCTCGCCTGGTGACCTGACCTTGGATAACCCGGGGTAAAAATTTTCAGGGATGGTGCGAAAATGATGAGGTGAGAGATAGAGCCCTCAACCGCGGTGCTGCGTTTCTTCGTTTTTCTGCTATCTCGAAAAAACCTTAGGGGCCATCGATGGCCCCCGGTGGGGCGAGGGTTAACACCCGCGCCAGTGAACCTCCGATCCACGTTAGCCTTAGCGCCATCGCCCCTTTAGAACTCAGCTTCTATGCGGGATAGCGAAAAACGTGAACGGCGGCGAAAGGCTTCTGAGAAAAAATGAAGTTACTATATCGGCCACTTTTTATCGACATTCAGGTCATTAGAGGCAAGTCACAGTTCGGAGAATCCTTTTTGCTCAGGCGTTAGAGTCTGTAATTAACCGTCACTCGATTCCCATGTTACGGCAAATCGAATTATGTTTTTTTCTTCAACATATAATACTTTGTAAGACTGGCATCACTGAATATATAGAATATATATTTCTGAACAAAATAACATCAATAACAGCAGTTCTGATCGTATTATAACTCTCTTTTGATTTATTCCGTTGAGCAATGTAACGTTATTTGTGTACGATTTGGTTGTCGACTGCAGATCTGCGCCGATGACTCTTGAACAACCAGAGTAGCCATAAACGGGGTATGGCAGCGTCCCACAGGCGGCAGAGCAGAATGGTGACGTATGTACCAGGTCTGAAGCATGGTGCTTTTGGTACCCAAAACAGAGGTACAATAAATTAATAAATGAAAGATGGGTGCAACAGACGAGACCAAAAGGTAAAGGCCGATGTTTTTTAACCAATCCGTTCTGACAGGTGCCATCTGAGTATTCATCTTCCAGGAGAGCTTGATTTGGTCGCCCCGACAAGTAACAAAAAGGTTTTGTGGGTCGCCGGTGAGGACGGTAGGACGGAGCTATTTTTTAGCCCTGCCCCCCTTTTGCATTGATAAATGAGGCCCCTCAGGGGCCTCCGAATATTTCCATGCAGCATATTGGGTGCTCAGCGCATGCTCACCAGGTCATGATGCATATCATTCGAAAGCTCTCAATTGCCCAAACACAGTGCGAAAGTCAAATCTTACCTGGGGCCTCAGGGGTCTCGCTGAGGCCCCTTCGAAATATTGGCTCTATGGGGAGGCCCCTTCAATTTTCCAGCAGACGTGCATGTGCATTCCCTTATCGATGTCAGTTAATCTGGCTGAAAGACCCCCTTTTGCATTGATAAATGAGGCCCCTCAGGGGCCTCCAAATATTTCCATGCAGCATATTGGGTGCTCAGCGCATGCTCACCAGGTCATGATGCACATCATTCGAAAGCTTTGAATTGCCCAAACACAGTGCAAAAGTCAAATCCGACGTGGGGCCTCAGGGGTCTCGCTGAGGCACCTTTGAAAATATTGGCTCTATGGGGAGGCCCTTCGATTTCCCAGCAGACGTGCATGTGCATTCCCCTATCGATGTCAGGATGGGAATGCACATGCACGTCTGCTGGAAAATCGAAGGGACCTCTCCATAGAGCCAATATTTTCAAAGCGGCCCCAGCGAGACCCCTGAGGCCCCAGGTCAGATTTGACTTTCGCACTGTGTTTGGGCAATTGAGAGCTTTCGAATGATGTGCATCATGACCTGGTGAAAATGCGCTGAGCACCCAATATGCTGCATGGAAATATTCGGAGGCCCCTGAGGGGCCTCATTTATCAATGCGAAAGGGGGGTCTCTCAGCCAGATGAACTGACATCGATAGGGGAATGCACATGCACGTCTGCTGGAAAATCGAAGGGGCCTCCCCATAGAGCCAATATTTTCAAAGGGGCCTCAGCGAGACCCCTGAGGCCCCAGGTCAGATTTGACTTTCGCACTGTGTTTGGGTAATAGAGAGCTTTCACATTATGTGCATCATGACCTGGTGAAAATGCGCTGAGCACCCAATATGCTGCATGGAAATATTCGGAGGCCCATGAGGGGCCTCATTTATCAATGCAAAAGGGGGGTCTTTCAGCCAGATGAACTGACATCGATAGCGGAATGCACATGCCCGTCTGCTGGAATATCGAAGGGGCCTCCCCATAGAGCCAATATTTTCAAAGGGGTCCCAGCGAGACCCCTGAGGCCCCAGGTCAGATTTGACTTTCGCACTGTGTTTGGGCAATTGAGAGCTTTCGAATGATGTGCATTATGACCTGGTGAAAATGCGCTGAGCACCCAATATGCTGCATGGAAATATTCGGAGGCCCCTGAGGGGCCCATTTATCAATGCAAAAGGGGGTCTTTCAGCCAGATTAACTGACATCGATAGGGGAATGCACATGCCCGTCTGCTGGAAAATCGAAGGGCCTCCCCATAGAGCCAATATTTTCAAAGGGGCCTCAGCGAGACTCCTGAGGCCCCAGGTTAGATTTGACTGTCGGACTGTTTGGGTAAATGAGAGCTTTCGAATGATGTGGATCATGACCTGGTGAACATGCGCTGAGCACCCAATATGCTGCATGGAAATATTCAGAGGCCCCTGAGGGGCCTCATTTATTAATGCAAAGGGGGGGGTCTTTCAGCCAGATTAACTGACATCGATAGAGGAATGCACATGCACGTCTGCTGGAAAATCGAAGGGGCCTCCCCCAGGGGTGGAAAAACCCGCCAATTCGCCAAGCAGGGATTGCGACAGAACTTGGCTAGTGCAAATATTCTGTGCGACAGATAACGTCTACCAATAGGAACTCCAGCAGCCGCCGAGAAAACAAAAAAGCTAGCTTTTTTCCTGTGAGTTCCCAGGGAGCCGGGTCCTTATGCTGAAAAACCTCGATACACAGACAGATCCAGGAGGCAAGGGGCCACTTGACACCCCCTCCCCTCACATTCCCATAAACTCTCGCCTCCATCTGAAATGGTCACGGGCCCCTGAAATGTGGATGGCGCCACCTATAAACTGCCCCTCCCACTCCCATCCCCTCAGTATGCAGGTACCGCGCCCCCACAATAGGTTTTTTCGTACAAAAAGGCTTCCTCATGGTTCTGATGGCGCCTCAGCTTAAACGCTCCTTTTTTCACGCAATCGGAAATCCTAGACCCGCCTATGTTACGTTAGACGATTCAATAGATAAGACTTTCTGGCGAATGAAATAAGTAATCACAATTGTCTAATTAGTAGTCACGTTCCTTTGCTGTTTTTCTACTGCAGCACTGCGGAGTTCAATGACCCCAGACAGTGTGGATGGGACAGTGAGCATCGGCCACAGCGGCCTTGGGCGACAGTCAGATTTGCCGGATATACAGGGCCCGGCCAGTCCCCACGGCAAATCTGAACCATTGAAATCCCTCAAGGCCCTAGAGAGAGAAGGTAGAACGCTCCGCTTCCAAAACATGGCAACCGCTTGTTTTCAAGGTCATTATTGTTATTGTGGAGTGATGACGAAAGATCAACCAAACAAACCGAAACTCCCCGTCCAGAGAGCATGGAAGGAGGTGAGATGGAGACTTGTTATTCGCTGTGGTGAGTAGATGCGGGGTAGGGTGGTATTGTAACGTAGTTTTCTGGATAGGGAAATGATCGAGGAATATGTCCAGCCTAGAAAATGAGAGTTTTGCATCATAGGTTGTCACTAATACCTGTTTAAATTCGGGGATGCGTAAGTGGCGCGTTCGAGTTTGATAATATGCGAAGAGTTTTTAGCATTTTGGGAGCCTGGAAATCGTATTTGATGTATCAGTAGGATGGGATGGTGATTTTTACATTCTGTGGACCTGAAGTGGCAGGCCCAATCGAGATTTAGCAGGAAAACGTGTGATTTTCATATCAGAATATTAAGTTTTCCATGTGGCCCTATTGCCATTTATTTACATCATCATCATCTTTTTATTTCATTTTTCATATTGATAGGGAACAGAAGTAAGGGAACAGAACAGCAAAAGAAGACATGAGCAGGGAAAAGCAATAAGGAGCAACAAAAGGAAGACATTTATAGGTATACAGCATCAAACAAAAGAAATCTGGCGAATACGTAGTTAGATTAATGAAAATGATCAATATAGGTAGAAAAAGGAAAAACATAAGCTGCCAAAGAAGGAGTAATACACACAGAAACAGCAAAAAAATAAAGGAAAAAACAAAATTTAATGTCAAACAGAAAGACTGATAAAACATAACAAAAACGAGATGAGCCGATACAAAAAACAAAATAATTATGTGTGGTTTATTCATTTTGACCTGTCCTTTCCATGTGATTAACTGATATTTCCTCTATTGCATGATTTTTATCAATTGGTTTCATATCATCCAGCCAATCTGGTCATATTTCAACCTGTATTATACTTACACTACACTGCTATTCTTGCATGCAATACATACATAGGCAAGCCATGACTATAATGGATGCTGCCCTGAAACCCAACAAAATGCATATTCAATACAATTTTAAATATAAAAACATCCATTTTTGGACTGAGTGCCCTTACATGTTTAATGAGCAGTGCTGAATTTAATGTTGTACTTGGAAGTTGTCAGAATTTATTATGTATTGGAATTGTGCTCTCCCACCACATAGGCATGCATCAGCCATGCTTTGTTGTGGATGCATGTGTTGGCATGGGCATTTATAGTATTTTGTGTTAATAAGAGCAGTGTTGCAGCGCTAAAAGGGTATCTCTAATGCATTAGCAATAGGAGATACCCCATTTTCTCTTGCACAGTGGAGAGGTCACATGCTGAAATAGGTTCTCCAGAAAGTCACCCACTTTTGTCAATTACTATGGTCAATAGTGGATATTTCTCTCAAATGCAAATTTTCTCTTTCCTTTGTCATGATGTAACTTTGTGTATGGCGAGGAGGAAATGCTGCTGATAATTTTAAATGATTTGAAATTTCAGCCTCAGCATACTCAAACGCTTGTTTAAGAAGAAGCTTTAGTGCCTTGCAACAAACCAACTGCTGAAGTAATGGCAGGAGCATTGAAACTATGTTCAACATTGGGGGAGGGGGCAGCGGGAATTTTCAAGTCATTTCTTTCCTGTCAACACCATAGGGTTAATGGTTAAGAATCATGAAAGTTGGAGGGGGGGCAACTGCCCCCCTGCCCTCCTGGTTCCTACGCCCCTGAGTAATGGTGCTGCCAACTTTTAAAAGGATCAGGAAATCCCTACTGTTGTCACTTGGTATTTGAACCTTGGTTGATAGTAATGAAGCTAATGCTACATTCTTTGAAGTATTCCAAACTGAGTGAGGCTTGAACCTTGGATACTGTTGAAACATGTTATTGCCTTTTGCCTTTAAACTCTTTTATCTGCTTTCTTTAGGACAAAACTTTAGGTTGTTTGTTGGTTGATCAGATTTTTCTTGTTTTATGTACATTTTGTCCCTTTGCTTACTTATAGACTCCAGGCAAGCTGGAATATGAACTAAAACTGCAATGGTGGCATGGAAGTTAAACAATATAAAAAATAGAGCTGTGAATAAAGTTAATTTCCTGTGTAAAAGACATGAACACAGACCATGGTTGTTTTGCACGGTTTCTGTGTAATTTATAATGAGTTTGCCCAGCCATGTCATGAAAAACATTCACATAGGCTTTCCTCTTGTGTTTCTGCTTCCTTATTTGGTGCTAGATCCATCGAGAATTTAAATATGTGCGGAGGTTTGTGTAGCCTCCCCAAAAGCTGGGATTCTGTGCTGGCCTTTGCTTCTTGTTGAACTATTGGTCATCGCTCATACTTGGATCCAGTGGGTGGGGGGGGGGCAGGTGTCATACCGATCGACCCTCGTCGCCCCCAAAAAGGTAGATGCCCCCTTCCACCTGAAAGGTTGATGGTGCCCCTTTGAAATGTCGTTCCTTCGATGCGAAAACCGGGTGCCCACTGATAGGTTGGCGCCCATCCGATTGGTTTTTCCGGTCAAAACCTGCGCCCCTGGTCCGGATGGCGCCCTGAATTGACAATCCTGAACCCAGCTCTGTCAGCTCTCATGAATTACTCAAATATCAGGCAGGTATTAGCAAAAATCATTTTTACATTACTTTAACTTTGCATAAATTCGCTGAAACATGCCTATGGCTGGTGGCACGATTCAATCTTATTTCAACCGACAGCCTCACTCAACCATCCTTTTTCTGCCTTTGCTTAGATGGTATGGATGGAAATGGTAATATCACCTTAGATGGTCGATAATCATCTCTGCAGGGGTCCGGAAATAGTCTTGTCTAATGTGACTGCAACAGTTTTCTCCGGGTTTGTTCCTCTCTCGATAGTTTAATGCAATTTTGCATATCCAAGCAACGTCAATTATTACACTTTTGGAATTTGCCTGTTTCATTCTTGTAGGCAGACAGGAAATACAAAATTTACTGATTCTTCTCTTATTTTAAAGCCCACTCAGAACGAAACACATTTAAATGAATGTCGATTGTCTGCTGTTATGTCTACCCGCCACTCTGAATAAGCGTTAATGTCTACTTGCTCTTACAGGAAGTCTTCGCTGCTGGCATGCTCAGGAGGCGATGCGTAACTGACATTCGAGTTGGCAAAACAAAGCCTGCAAGAACGTTTTCGAAACTGAAGAAGAGAGCACATTCAGCCTACTAGTGTCGTCCGTACAATGTAGGCTGTGAACTATGAGCAACATTTCCCATGGTACATTGCCCGTTTGTTGTTCAAGCATGAGTTGTTGGTTGAAATAAATATATTAAGCTCTTATTATAATTTTTTAGTCTGGTCTGTTCATGCAAGTTAGCGTTTTCAGATGTTAAAAGAGACGCAGCGCACCGTTGTCCCCCATGCCTCCACTCGGCGCTGACGTCCACTGCATTAAGGATCTCGTCAAAGATAGCACCATCGGCCGGAGACGGTGTTCCGCCACTTCGTTTCGTGGTTTCCGTTCAATACTGCTTCAGCGAGAAGAACCTCACATAAAATAGTCACTTGTTAACTTAACAAGTGATATATATTTAATAAGTGCGTCCGGTGAATATTCGTCGGCAACGGATACGACATGACCAGCTATGTCTCAAGGTACATCACTACAGCAGGGAAAAGTTTTTTTTACGAAGATTGATGTGCCCAAATTTGGAAACATGTTGGTACCCCGACATTTAAACAGAAAGTATAGAATGAGGCATGCAATCTATATATAATGAGGCATGTGGCCCACGAATCTATTGGACTGCCCCGAACGAAGTTCAAGACATTAGAAAATGGAAGCACAGACTTAAGGGACATTTTTAACACCGCTTGCAGGTTTCACTTGAGGTGCCCAAGGACATACCAGTCCACACCTGTGCGAAATTATGCAGGAACTGGTATTTTACGCGCCCAATTATTGCTTTAATAAATATGACAGGAAAAATGACACTTCTTCGATAAAATTTCATGCAGGTAACAATACCGCTTACGAGTGTATCAGACAAGCTGAACAATTAGCGTCACAGCTCCATGTTCAATGTACAAATTGAAGAGTATCACTTTGCATCACCCTCATGAGTTCAGCGCACTTTCCCCGACATTTTCGTAAGTGTCTTTGCACACCCTGAATTTTTTGCGGACACTTTGTCCTCGCGGTCATTGTAGTTTCGTCCACGTTTGACCGTGAGGGAGAGAAAATAACACAAAGTCAGGTCGGATGAGAAGGGAGGTTACTGCAGCACGGCGAAATTCTTTACCGTAGACTGTTGGATGCTCAGAGAATTGAGGAGATGCGTTGCCATCAGTCGTCCAAGAAAGTGCCGGCAATTGTCTTGTCACAACTCTCGCCTCTTCTTCCCCAACGAACGAGAAGTTTACTCGCGACAGAGCAGACATCAGCATCATACTCAGTTTGCGTCCATACACTGAGGGTAAAGTCGAACGGCGTCGAACCGACGATAACGACACCAACCAGGCACTACGCACTCCTCACCTCAGCTTATCTGTGTTGCGATTCGGACGAAAGTGTGGCCATCGACCAGGATGGCACAGCAGGAAAGCAGCGGAGTCCCCATCCAGGGAGTCGTCTCACGCATTACCCACAATATTGCAGGTAGAGAAAGTTCATTACCTGAACAAGCAGTACTGGAATACTATCACCATTAAACGGCGCTGCACGAAGCTGCGGTGGCTGACTGGGCGGCTAAGAAGATAGTGATGCAGTCCGTTTCATAATTTGCCACGGCCGAGCACAAGAAGAATATCTTGGCACGGTAGCGAGAGCACAGCTGTCCGGCTGTAATCTTGTCACTAGCCACTCAGAAGATCTCTAGTTCGAACGTGGAGAGCTTCCATTTTGTTAGCAATCTGCTGCTGATGGTCACAGTGAGGACAAAGCTGAGAGCAGAGGTAAATGTTACCGAGCTCTGTGCCGGCCCAGTACCCGCAGGTACCCCGATATCCTACCCTGCAGCCTAGCACCTGGTGAGAGAAAGAGAAACATCAGTAAGGAGAAGACTGGAGCAGTGGTGATGAATTTGAGCTGCCTCATAATTCATCACCTGTTGTTCTGAATAGTAAGGAGTGCATATGAAAATTGTTTGCATGTTGGAATTATTGTTTTTGGATGTTGGAATTTTGCATACATATTTATTAACATGGACAGTTATGAAAATATGACTCAAATAATGTGTTGTTCAATTGTCTGAGCATAATTTTAGCGAGCAGTTCCGAGTAATACCTTCAGTGAATGTCAAATAAATACAAGTAAAATACTAAATGGCAGATCGGTCACTCATGTTCTTCAACTTATTAGCTTAGAATGACTTCTTCTGAGCGAGTTCAACAGAGAAAGCCAAAATGGAGCAGAACAAAGCACAAACAACACATAAGCACATTTAATGAAAACCACTGCAAAGGCTCTTCAGAGATATCCTGAAGACCAAAATAAAAATCAATGAGATTGAGCTAGAACCACTCATATCTTGTTTTCAATAATTAAGTGCCCAAACTGGAACCACCTCATCACAAAAGCTTTTCATAGCATTTTTATTATTTTCAGTTAAAATATGGATGGCATAATGATAAAAAATTCATTCAGCTAAAGCCTTCTTTAGTTAGAGTTGGAAGCCTTCTAAATAGAGTTAGAAAATTTTAATTTGCAAATAGTAGCAGTATGACTGAAATTGGAAAGTGCTCCAGAAATGATTAAGTTAATATTTTGAGTGACACAGGCATAGCCGTTATTTACAACAAGAAAATTAGTGCACACCCATAGAGTGCCTGCTCCCTAAGGACTTCATAGTTGAGCTCAGTTCATACTCCCTGCCCAGTTGCATAGATTTGAAGCCATCACATGTTTATTACGCTCTCATCACACTAGGGTTAAAAGTAAAAAACAATAAAAACTGAATCAACATTACATCACCAGCGGACACAAGCTATGACAAATCATCCAGCAACTGGGCACCATCAGGCCCCTTGGTCCGCAGACGCCGACACTGACACCTAGCTCAGCGGGAACAAGACTCTGGATTTACATACAAAGACCCTGTTCCCATGCACAATGCTGATCAGGATTACATGATTGATCTGGATGCATTTACAATATGGATAAAACATTAGGAAATGGAAACCAAACTTTCAATCTGATTGTCATTAATCCATATCCAGCCAGGTCTGGCAGCACATAGCAGTGTGACGTTGAATATTTTCCGTACACTGCAAATGGAAATGAGAGTAGTCCACTGAGAGTAAAGCTTGCTTTATTAAAAAATTATACCAAACCTTAAAAAAACTATTCATTACACAACATTCCTTAAAAAAACTAGTATTAAATACAAAGAAGAAACAGGCTTGTACACATAATAAGCCATTGTTTCTAAGAAAAATTGTACATTTCAGTGAAGGGAGTGAAAGGACGTATCAATGGGGCACTAGAGATGTAGCCAAAAAAAGAGATAAAAGACTATTCTATATGTCAATGTCAGAGCTCTATCCATATCCATTGAACCTATTCATATACAAGCCAGTGTGGTGATAACCACAGTTGTTGCATCCTGATTCTCAGCTCTAGCCAGGTTGGTCCATTGTGCATGGGAACTGGGTCCAGCAGCAAATGAAAGTCGATTACAAATGTAGGACAAATCATACAAATGGTTTTAAGGGACAGCAAAAAGGAACAATAGGGACTGCATAAAACACATCATTCTACATGGAGAGAAAACCGTCTGCCAGACTACAAGAAACATTGCTAACCCATAAACAGAAATAAGTAAGTGCAATTCCTCTATAACCTAAGGTGTAGAAGCTAATAGTGCATAAATAGGTGCCATTTACTCTATTACCTTATGTGCAATCCTCCTTTATTCCAGGTGATAAATATTCCTGCGCCAGATTCGTAATGCTCCATTCAACACCTAATTACTATAAAACAACATAGAAAATCCCAAATATTTGTGACTGAAATAATTTTACAGTCATTTCTCTACCAGAAAAACTAAGTTTCATGGCCCTACTCCCACGGATAGTGCAAGAGAACACACAAAAATCCCACCCGAGTCACAATCCCCACCCACTTATCATGGAGCCGTTCTGTTGCATGGTTGACCTGACGTCATCGCAGCCGTCAGAGGTCGCCAAACGGTTGCCACTTTCCGCCAATGCTGAAGGGCCGGAGCGCACCCCCCTGGTTTAACCTATTTTGTTTGAGCTGGTGGCAATGCTTTTTGATGGGCCAAGACAATATAAACACTTTTAAGCTCTGCCCATAGTGGTCTGCAGCTAACTGCGCCTTATATTTTCATTTTTAGCAAAGATGACTGCCATTAGTGTCACCTTGAACAAAATATTTGGTATGAAAACATTATATATTATAGTGGCAGAGAAGGCATGGCAGTGGGGTCATAATGGTGGTAGAGATGGTAAAAATGAACATTATCTAGCAAATATATATTATTTTTAAATGAGTTTTAGAAGCCAAGAAATTATTATATCATTCAAATCAGGGCTCAATGTATCCTCTAGCAGTGACACTAATGTGAAATCCAACTCATTATGTAATTTGATTAATTTGATTTGGCCTTGGGGCCCCACTTACCAGTGCTGCATTCTCTTTTCACATAATACTGTTTGTAATATATGAGAGCAGAACTGCCCTGCTGGTGCAGGGTATAGGTATAGTATTGTGGACTAGGGTTAGCAATGCTATTTAGCGTCCACATCGTGATAGGTAGTGGTTTCAGGACAAGGACGCAAGATGTCTGTCCAGCCTCATTTTGAAGGTATTGGTTGTTTTTGCAGAGACTACATGTGATGGCAGTTGGTTCCATCTGTTGACCACCCGATGAGAAAAGAAACCTGCTCTTGCGTAGTGGTTGGCTCTCTTCTTCTCCAGCTTCAGATGATGTCCTCGTGTGTGGGTGGGTCTGATAATAAAGAACTGTTCTTTCTGGATATTTACCTTGCCTGTAACTATTTTATATGTCTCAATTTGGTCTCCTCTTTCCAACCTGGCTCTTAACGAAGTTGTCTTCAACAATTTAAGGCGATCTTCATAAGGCGTGTGTCTTAGCCCTGCTACCCTTTTAGTCGCTCTTCTTTGCACTCGTTCCAGGGTGTCAATGTCTTGTAACAGTTGGGGACCAACAGCTTGTATACAGTAATCTAGATGTGGCCGTACATAAGTATTGAAGAGACCTGTGAAGTTTTCAACTGTGAATTTGTCAAACGCAGTCTTCAGTGTTCTAAAGGCAGACATGCCCTTTTTAGCAGCAGTTTGACAGTGTTCAGTGGCCTTCAGCGAGTTGGTTATAACAATCCCGAGGTCTCTCTCTGATGTGGTTTCGGCTATCTCAACACCTTGCATGAGGTATGTTTTCTTGGGATTACTGGGTCCGCAGTGCATTGTCTTGCACTTCACTGGGTTGAATTTTAGCAGCCAGTCATCAGACCACTTGCTGAGGGTGTCAAGGTCTGATTGCAAGCGGACATGGTCCCTTGGGCCGTTTATCTCCCGGAACAACTTTGCGTCATCAGCAAAGAGCTTGATTTCGCTCTCTACGAGAGCGGGAAGCTCATTGATGTAGGCTATGAACAAGAGCGGGCCCAGTACAGAGCCCTGAGGGACTCCGCTCAGCACTGGTTGCCAATCTGATGTTGCTGATCTAACGGCCACTTGCTGCTGTCTTCCAGTTAAGAAGTCTTGAATCCAGGTGATGATATTTCCCTTTACTCCGTAAGCACTTAGCTTCTTGATTAACCTCTTGGGCGGCACCGAGTCAAAGGCTTTTTGGTAGTCTAGGAAGATCACGTCTAGGCAGCTGTTTTTGTCTAACGTTGCAGTCCATCTCTCGAGTGTTTCCAGCAAGTTGGTTAGACAAGAACGCTTTTGGACAAAGCCATGTTGATGTTTCGAGATCAGTCTATGGGTCGTGAAGTGGGCTTCCAATCTTGTTTTTATAATGCGCTCAAAGACTTTGCAGACTTGACTTGTCAAACTTATGGGCCTGTAGTTCTCTGCTTTTTTCGAGTTCCTTTCTTAAAGATTGGGGTGACAGTTGCATTTTTCCAGTCCAGAGGTAGTTTGCCCTCATCAAGTGACTTGGCAAATATTTTGCAAAGAGGGGAGGCTAAGGCTTCCGAGCAGGATTTCAAAACTGGTGATGGAATGCCGTCTGGACCTGGTGCCTTGTCCTCGCTTAGTTTTTCCAACTCGTGCTTAACCTCTTCGACTGTAATGGTGATGTTGTTTATCTGCTGGTCTGGTTGGAGTAGGTCGGGAAATACGGCAGTTGTCCGCTGTCCTCATCGACAAATACTGAGCAAAAGAAGTCTTGAAGCACTTGCGCAGCCTCTTGGTCAGTGTCCGTACAGCTTCCGTCTTTTTCAGTAGTATTGTGACTTTTTCTTTGATTTTGGTCTGTGATCTTATGTATTTTGCAATCGCTTTAGGGTTCTTTTTAGCTGTCTTTGCCAGCTTAGTCTCAAATTCTCTTCTTGTGCTTCTTATGAGATTAAGTGTTGTGTTTCTAGCTTGTGTATATCTTCTAAATCCCTCGCCTGTATCTTTATAGTTTCTCCAGGCCTTGTATTTTCTTTTAACTTGCTTTTCGAGCTTTCGGTTCCACCATGGCATGACATTTTTTGCTTTACAAGTGGATTTAAACTTTGGGATAAAGTAGTCCATGCCCTCTTTGATCTTGGATTTAAACCAGAGCCAGCTTTCTTCCACATTCAGGATTTCCATTTCAGACCAGTTGACTTGTTGCAGGGCGTAAGTCATGTCCTGATAGTTGCCTGCCTTGAGGTTCAAAGATGGTTTACTGGTGCATTTTTCTTTTAAGTTGTCTGTAAGGCACATCTCCCAGGCGAGAACACAGTGGTCACTCTTGCCTAAGGGCGGATGGCTTATTAGCTCCTGTATATCGTTCTCTTCTTTTGTAAATATCAGGTCTAAAGTGGAGGGTGTGTTACCTTGCCTGAAGCAGGTGGGGGAATGCACATGTTGACAAAGGAAGCTGTCTTGTACAACATTTAGGAACAGCCTTGCATCTGAGCTATCAGGACCTTGAACAATACCAGTCCTCCATTCAATTTCTTTGTAATTGAAGTCGCCCATCATCAATGTGTGAGCAACATTCATTCTGCTTGCTTGTTCGAACAGAGCCCTGAGATTTGCATTATTGGTACCAGTACTTTTGGGGGACCGATAGCAGTTACCTATGAGTAGTTTCTTCTTGTCATTTGTCTGGAGTAAACACCACACAGAGTCCTCAAATCCTTGATCAACTAACACATCCCTTTCAATGATCTTGAGACTGTCATGAATCAGAATCATTACTCCTCCCCCAATTATGTTGTCTGGTCTATCCTTCCTGATTGCAGGCTGATATCCGTTTAGAACAAAGGTGCTCTTATCCCAAACCTCTGTGATTCCTATAATATCAGGTTTGATCAAATCAATATATCTGTTTAATTCATGTTTCTTGTTTCCAATGCTACAAGCATTTGTGTACATACATCTCACCTTGCTATTACTCTTGGATGATCTGTTTCCTTGGGACGACTTGTCCCCGAAAGATCCGGTGGCTGTCCTTTCCCTTCGCTATCCACTCTTCTCTCAGCTTTTTGTTTTTCTCTTTCCTCAGGTTCTAAGTCCTTGGTAATGTATGTGTTAGGAAACCCTGCATCTTTCAACTCAAATCTCTTTCTAAAGAGTTTTTCCACATCTCTTTTGTCTCTAAGCTTCACAAGCATTAGTCTAGGTCTGGTTGTGTCTTCATTTTTCTTCCCAAGCCGTATTATTTTCTCAGTTTCAATCCCATTCCCATCACCGTAAAGTGCTTTGGCCACCTCTTTGAACTTTGATTCGTCGTGACTTACTCTGCATTCCAGATTTTCTGAATCGCTTTCCAGGATGTTGTGGATAATTACATTGTGCTCTCTGTTACTCACACTACCCTGCTTCTGTACTGCCTTTTTCAAGTCGTTTGACGAGTTCATGAGTGCCTCTTTTTGAGCACTTATTTGACTACTTCCGTTTCAAGGTTCAAAATCTTTTCCTCAAGGTTCTTGTCTAACGGGAGGGCTGGAGGAGCCTTCTGGATAGCCTCAACAATTTTCTTCTCGGCATCGGCAACCCGACGTTCTACTCTTTCTGCAACATTTAGCAGAGTTGGGAGCTTTTTTCTACACTCGTCACAGAGCCATAGCAGATCAAACTTTCCTAGCGCCTTAAATGCCTCGTTGCTTAGATTTTGACAGCTAGGGTGGAACCACCCATCGCAAGCCTCACAGAGTATGCAATCATCGTTCATTGATATTACCTGGCCACATACCTTGGTTCCTCCTTTGCAGACGTACTTCACTTTTTTGGTGACTTTTTACCAACCGCTGTTCTCCACACGCTGCTTTCATCACTACCTTCCTCACCGCTATTGTTCCTTCTGGCTTCTTCTGTTCCGACTTCTTGTTGTTGCTGTTTTGCACTTTTCGTTGACGTTTGCGGCGCCCCTGTAGGTGCTGACGGGAGTCTCCCGCGCGTTTTCGCCATAGGTAAGCTGCCACTATATTAAAGAATATTTGGCTTGAAGTGCTAAGTGCCTAAGAAGTATTTTTTTGTTGATATAATAATGTTTTATTAGCCGTTTTCACAACGTGAATTAAATCTTGGGTGTCTTTTTGAAACGTTTTTTGGTAGCACTTAAGGCAATAGAGTAAAGGTAAAACGGAGCGGGCCGCTCAGCCATGGCCAATGACAGCAATTTTTACAGCTGGCACAGGATAGCTGACTGCTGGAAAAGCATAGGGTGGCTGCAGAGCCAGAAAGTTTCCATCAATACATATATCTACTGAGGTAGTTACAGGTGAATATAATATTTTATTATATTTATTTATCCTATTTTGTAGACACAAAAAGAGTTTCAGTAAATTTTATTGTCAACTGATTGCCGCCAGGTCCCGAGCTGGCGGTGTGTATCAGGGTAATAGAGGACGGGTACACCAAAGTTTAGTATGTGCGCCATGAGTCTATTTTAATGATTTGTGATTAGATTACCACAAAAACAATATTTTGTTTTCAATTTCTTATTTATAAGAAATAAATGAGCAGCAACTTAAGAAATACTTTCTAAAATTTAAATACAAATATTTGAGTATTGTCCTCTAGTCTAATTTTAGGAGGAAATAGTAGATTCTTCCAAATTTAGTTTGGATATGGGCTCTGCTCGATAGCGGCGAACACTGCGCTTTTGGTTTGATTTATTTATTGCTGGACGGACGAGACACTACACTCGGCGCGGGAGATGCATGCATGCTTTCACACAGTTGGTCTTTTATTCACCTCTTACGGCACTTACATGTCCTGAAGGTGGACTATTTACTTTTGTTTTGGGTATTTTTTGTCTTGTGTGGGATCTAAGCAACGTCTAAGTCATTGACCATTTGGTGGTGATAGTTTGTCAAATATTCAAATGGACGCCATGTATAATCATCGGACGGAGGATACCCCGGTTTGTGCATTTTGATCCTGCATCACAAGGGAATTTATTGAATCTGTATGAGGAAAGGGTCAAAGCAAGATGCCTATGTGAGGTGGACATCAGGATGTGATCACACTCCAGGGTAGGTAATGAGGGATTCTGGGAGCTCAATATTATGGTGGCCTTAATTTTCCTGCCTTATGTTCTTATCAACTGTTGTTTTTCAAGATCCAAGTATGACCAAGTGTCAATTCCCATTGCCAATCAGCCAGTGTGCAAAGTATGGCATTTTTGATGAGATCTTGTCGATGTGAGTGCCCTTGGAGACAGGAGCAAGTGGTGCAAATTTTATCAACCTGGTGCAAATTTGCAAGACTGGTGCGAGGAAGGTGACACTGAAAACCAGTAAAATAATGGCTGAATAGTTATAAAGACACAGGAGGGCGGTCTTATAAAAAGCCCTTAACTAATTAACTAATAAGAGAGGTAGCATTGCATCATGTAGGTAGGAATGTGTGCGTTTTTCTCCCTGGTATATGGCAGATTCGTGTGAATTTTTTTAGGCTGGTGGTGCGATAATTTTGGATGGCTGGTGCTACTCGTCTGGCCTGCTGCCATACTTTGCAGACTGGCCAATCAGGATTGTGCATTGTATCAAGATGCAGGATACATTTAAAATACTGATAGAGCTTTGGGCAATTGAAACAGAGTGAATCCGCTTCACGTCTATCTGTAGCTAGCCAGGTTTGACAGCACATGACAGAATGATTGTAAATATTTTCCTTATTTTGCAGAGGTAAAGGTGAGTAGTCTGCAGAGGGTGAAGCTTTCTTGGTCATTAAGCAATATCAAATGGAAGAAAAGTGTATTAAACTTCAAATAAAACTGTTAAACAACATTCATTAAACAAAACTATTATTCTTCAAATAAAATTGCATAGTTGGTTTAAGGGAAAGTGAAGGGAGTGAAAGGAGATGTGAATGTTTTGCTAGAGATATAGACAAAATTGTGATAAAAAACTCTTCTATCTGTTACAGTTCCACCTATATCCGAGCCAAAGTGTCACAGAAACTGTGATCCCTGTATCCTGATTCTCAGCTCTATCCAGATTGTCTCATTGCACATGGAAGCTGGGTCTATGTTTTGCCATGGCCAGAAACAAGCAGTGCATAATTTGACAATAATGCAGAACACATTTAAAAGAATCAGGTGTCCATTATGCACATTGATGACACACTAAAAATAAGCATGGGAGCCAGTCAGGATACATGGCAGTGTGATGGGGGGGGGTGACCCATTTATTCATACACATATATTGACAGTAAGAACATCATCATCCATTAAGTATGCTTTATCATTGAAGCCTTACACATACATTACTGCAGTGGCACATACATCAGGATATGGTGCCCTACTACATCAAGCACCAGCTGATTCAAATATTTTCAAAACACTCACTTGGTACATCCCAATATGGAAGATAATCAGAACTCATGTGCGGGGCACGTAACAGTGTTTTTTTATAAATTTGTTTGCAACCAAGGGAATAGAAGAAACACTTTCAACTGGTTGATGAGGTCACCATCCCCCAACTGTTGCAAAAAAATTGACTTTCTGAAAAGCATAAGTGGTTATGAAGGAAGCTTTTGCAATTGAGCTTTTAGTGCCTTCCCAGCTATGATTTTTTGTTTTGTTGAGTTGATGGGTGTAGATAAAGTCCTAATAAGTCACAAATAATACCAAGTCAGCTATATACTCAGGTGGAGCAAAGCAAGGTGGTGATGAAAAGGCTTTACAAACAAAAACACATGGTTTGAATATAGAGATAAACTCATTTGATACATATTTATTAAGTACACCTATTTGGAAGTTAAGAAAATATGTCAACACTGCAAGCTGGTCTTAATTCAATGTCTCGAATTTCACTATGAGAAATTAACATATTGTTGCCTTCAATCCTTTCTGAATATGTGTGGATTATCAGATGAAGAATATAAAAATAATAAATTACATTATATAAAAAGGTACACAGTGTATTAGGGATGCTGGGGGAGAAATTTCATGTGAGGGTTTGTGGTTAGTTAGTTGGTCAATTTGTGTTTCCACTTCTTCACTTAGTTGAGCTATGTATGGGGCGTATGCATACTGGAGGAGGAGGTTTGCGGCCTTTATCTAACCTGGAAGACTCATTGTATGTCTACGTGAGGAAGGGGACGGGGGTAAACAATGGATTGGAGATGCCGAGCAGTGCATTTGTGGGAACGGTTGTGACTAGTGATCCCATCCATCTTCTTATGGTAGGATCTAGGGTGTCCGATTGGGGTAGTGGGGGCATCCGGATCAGCGGGCGCCAATTTTGGTCGGCAAAACCTATCAAGTTGGCGCCAAATTCTACCGCAGGACGCTGATACTCGCATCCCGGGGAACGACCTTTTAGGGAGAGTCATCGGAAATTTCAAAGGGGCGTCGATCATCAATTGAATGGGGGCATGCGCTTCTCCCTCTGGATCCACCTATTCCTTGCGAGATTGGCATTTTCTATTTTCTGCCGCTCCCAGTTTGGGTAACGAGTATGACCCCTGCCTCTGTCAGAGTCCTGGAAGCCCGTTTTAATGTCAGGGCTAGGGGCGGAAAATGTCGCCCCTTCGTGAGATATATGGTATAATGCAAAAAGTCATCAGAGATGGAAGAAAGAAAGCAAAATAGTGGGGCAAGATTCATATTGGCAATGTCGGGGAACTATGCATGGGCACCAATATATGTTTCTCAACTTTTGATACTTTGTATCTTGCTTGACCTGTTTCCGCCTGTGCAAAACCCGGGTGAGCGTAATAGTCTTGTCTCTCTAATCCGTCTGTGGGTGAATTGTTGTCTTTTCGGTCTTGCAACCGAATGCATACCGAAGATGCTTGTACCATTCATTGGACTGTGAAAAACTGCACCTGCGTGACACCCCTTAATTACAATACCGAAGCACGCTTATGCCATTGCACGGTTATAAAAAATAGGGCTGAGAGCAGCGGCGGATCCAGGGCTTCATTTCGGAGGGGGATAGGGTCTTTGCCTCAGATCAGGCTCCGCTTATGTATTTGCTATATGCACTCGGAAATTTCAGGGGGGGGCTTGAGCCACCCTAGCTCCCTTATATCCGCCACTGGCTGGGAACATGGTATAGTTTTCTTTATTCCTCGAGGCTGCCCTGTAAGCAATCTTGTACTCTGGAAAGTAAAATTTTAATATACTAAAAATCCTGATTTTTGGTTGCTGTAACTGCCTCCGTTAAACAAGCTGAAAATGTAAATGAGCTATTACCTGTTATCATATTCATAATATTATATCATTATGACATATCTCAATGTTGTAACGGACGGCTTTGTTGTGCGTAGAACGAGCCGTATACAATAATACTCATTTTGGGAAAAGAACCTCCCCAAATATTGGGTCATAGCTCCGCCCCTGGTCAAGATTTAGTCTCAAAACTTCCATGGAATCTGTCCCAGTTTTACAAGCCAGAAAGTTTCAAATGCTTATCGCAAACTGTTCAGGAGATATCCTGGAAAAAACGTACTAGGTGGGCAGAATCTCTCCTTGACAGGAATAGGGGTAAATTCTGTGTCGGATCTAGGAATTCATTTGGGGGGGGGCTCACCTCAAGCCTCACCGGCTCGAAGCTCGAGCCTCACCCGCCAGTATCTCGGTTAGTCGCTCGTCTATCTATTAACTTTAGAGGCTCGTAAATTTTGGGGGCTTAAGTCCCTCCCCCTGGATCCGCCACTGGGTAAAGCGGCAGCTTTATCTTTGTTGTCTAACTATAGTTGTAAGAATCTGCATGAGTTCTGAACGACTAAATTGATTCGTAAAACTTAATGTTAGCGGTTAAAAACGTGTGCCGCGACTAGGTCTCGAACACACGCTCTTCTGATCTCTAGACCATTGCTCTATCCACTGCGCTACGCCGACGCTGGCGTAAGGGGTGTGCGCCAAGAAATCTGTGGCGCACATTTGCAGAGTTATCGAAAATTGATGTTTCGAGGTAGTTCTGTGCGTCTGACGTAAAAACGCCAAATATAACATGGAAAGAGCAGAGAACAGGCTTTCTAACAGCTTTATTAGATCTTTTCCAACGGCCATAGGCTGATGACAGCAGCTGTCGGAAAATGACCAATTTAACACGTAAGCTCTATGGAGCAGTCGCATTTGTGCGCCATGGCATTAGATTGCTACCAACTAACTTTGGAGGGCCCTGGGTGTGTATTGGCCTCGGTCATCGAAAGTGTTGGCACCTGGCGGATTTTTTTGAAAACGCCAGTAGAGGGACTGATGTCTGGCGCGGCTGCCTCATATCCGGCGCATTGTTGAAGGCGATATAGATTTTGAACGTTTATTTTCAGTCGTGGTGAACTCGTTGCTCTGAAAAAGTGTAGTTCATGTTGGGTGGACGTGAATATTGAAGACTAGCGTTATTTTCTTGTTTGTTATAATCTTGGAAAGTTCAAAGAAAATGGAGGTGAGACGGATAACCATTACATCCAATCAGAACTGCTGCGTTCTTCAGTGTGTATCCTTCCGAAGAAAGTGTCCAAGTCTCAGCTTTCACAAGTTTCCTCAGGATAAGGTACTGTCCAAGCAGTGGAAGTCGAAACTGAGAATTGGGAAGACGATGGGCTCAAATGCTGCTGTCTGTTGCAGAAATTTTCAGCCATCTGACTTCCATTCACATCCACCTGGTAAGCGGCTGTGTGGCCAGTGTGCAAAGTGTGGCATTTTCGACGAGATCTCGTCCGTGCGAGTTCCCTTGGAGACGGGACCGAGTGGTGCGAACTTTATCAACCTGGTGCGAATTTGCGAGGTTAGTGACACTTAAACTAAACAAATAATGGCTCAATGGCCATTAAGACACAGGAGGTGCCTTATAAAAAGTCCTTAACTGACTAATTATTGAGGTAGCATTGCATTGTAGGGGTAGGAATGGGTGCATTTTTTCCCTGGTATGTGTCAGATTGGTGCGAATTTTTGGAGGCTGGTGGTGCGAGAGTGCGACTCGTCTGGCCTGCTGCCATACTTTGCAGACTGGCTGTGAGGCAATCTCCAGTTCCGCTTATGCCTCCTTCCACTCCCCTTGAGCCTGCTTCTAGCAGGAGTAAGCCTTAATCCTTGGGCCGTCATCATAGGCGGATCCAGGATTGCCGATCAGGGGCACCTTTCCGGGGGGCGGCGCACCATTCTTGACCGGGAAACCGTATCGGATGGGAGCAAAACCCTATCGGTGGGAGCCAACTTCGTATCCTGGGAGGGGGTGGTGGTGGGAAGCGAAATTTCAGGGAGCGTGGCCATTTCAGGGGGCGCCGAGGGTCGATGGTGGGGGGCACATACTCCCTTTGGCCCCTGGATCTGCCTATGGGGCATGTGCCCACTTTGCCGTCCCGCTGGATCCGCCTGTGGCTGCATTCCTTTTAGCCCGGAAAACTGACATCTTGAAATAATTCGGTAGATATACGCCTTTATTTGTTTCAAGCTGTCTGAAATTCCAGTTTGAATGTACGATGGAAAATGCGTTTCCAAACACAAGCGTCGCCACCGGTAAAGAAGTGGGGGCAGCTAACTTCAACCTGATGCTGACTACAAGCTTTGCTCCTTGGGACCAAAAACTCTTCGAATTTGGATTCTTCTCTGCCTTCCGCAGTGGCTGGTTATAAGCCGCTGCCACATACCAAACAAAAGACACGTATAATTCACCGCTTACCATGCTATTCCCGGGGCCAACTAACGTTGTTTACCTTTCGGAGTCCCTCTTTCGCGGCCATCTTGGAGGGCACACTAGCGCCTCTGGTGAGCGTGACCGGGGTCAATTGGCCTCGGTCATCGAGAGTGTTGGCACCTGGCGGAATTTTTGGAAACGCCAGAAGAGGGACTGACGTCTGGCGCGGCTGCTTCATATCCGGCGCATATGTAAACAACCTCCTTGGTCCCTACACGGTTCCTATGGTAACGGATTTTCAGTCGTGGTAAACTCGTGAAAGAGCGTGGTTATACGTGACGTTGGGTGGACGTCAATATTGAAGACTGGCGTTATTTTCTTGTTTGTTATAATCTTGGAAAGTTCAAAGAAAATGGAGAAGAGACGGATAACCATTAGATCCAATCAGAAATGCTGCAATCCTCAGTGTGTATCCTTCCGAAGAAAGTGTCGCAGTCTCAGCTTTCACAAGTTTCCTCAGGATAAGGTGCTGTCCAAGCAGTGGAAGTTGAAACTGAGAATTGGGAAGAAGATAGGCTCAAATGCTGCTGTCTGTTGCAGACATTTTCAGCCATCTGACTTCCATTGACATCCACCTGGTAAGCGGCTGTGAGGCCAGTGTACAAAGTATGGCATTTTCGACGAGATCTCGTCGGCGCGAGTGCCCTTGGAGACAGGACCGAGTGGTGCGAATTTTATCAACCTGGTGCGAATTTGCAAAGTTAGTGACACTTAAAATAAACAAATAATGGCTGAATGGCTATTAAGACACAGGAGGGGCCTTATAAAAAGCCCTTAATTAACTGACTAATGATTGAGATAGCATTGCATTGCAGGGGTAGGAATGGGTGCATTTTATCCCTGGTATGTGGCATATTGGTGCGAATTTTTGGAGGATGGTGGTGCGAGAATTTTAGATGGCTGGTGCGACTCGTCTGGCCTGCTGCCATACTTTGCAGACTGGCTGTGGGGCAATCTCCAGTTCCGCTTATGCCTCCTTCCACTCCCTTGAGCCTGCTTCTAGCAGGAGTAGGCCTTTATCCTTGGGCCGTCATCAAAGGCGGTTCCAGGATTGCCGATCGGGGGCACCTTCCCAGGGGGGGCGAGGCGCCATTCTTGACCGAGAAACCCTATCGGATGGGAGCAAAACCCTATCGGTGGGAGCCGACTTTCGCATCCTGGGGTGGAGGGGGGTGGGAAGCGAAATTTCAGGGAGCGTGGCCATTTCAGGGGGCGCCGAGGGTCAATGGCGGGGGGGCACATACTCCCTTTGCCCCTGGATCTGCCTATGGGGCACATGCCCACTTTGCTGTCCCTTTGGATCCGCCTATGGCTGTATTCCTTTTTAGCCCGGGAAACTGACATCTTGAAATAATTGGGTAGATATACGCCTTTATTTGTTTCAAGCTGTCTGAAATTCCAGTTTGAATGTACGATGGAAAATGCGTTTCCAAACATAAGCGTCGCCACCGGCAAAAAGTAGGGGGGTTGCAGCAAACTTTAACCTGATCCTGACTACAAACTTTGCTCCTTGGGACCAAAAACTCCTCGAATTTGGGCTCCTCACTGCCTTCTGCAGCGGCTGGTTATAAGCCACTGCCACATACCAGGCATAAAACACGTATAATTCACCGCTTACCATGCTATTTCCGGGCCCACTAACGTTGTTTACCTTTCGGAGTCCCTCTTTCGCGGCCATCTTGGATGGCACACTAGCGCCACTGGTGAGCGTGACCGGGGTCAATTGTCTATGGAGCTGGCGGTGTGTTGAAGAGATAGGGACTTTTTGGCGTACAACTTGGCGTAAAAGAGACAATTTACAAACAACGTTCATGTACCGTTATTCTCACATCTACCAGTGTCTTATTTTGAAATAAATTTGAGACGTTGGGATGGATTGATTTTCTGTTTGTGTGTGTGAATTTGTGTATGGACGGAAAGCTGTTGACTTTTTAAATTACCTACCTATAGTGCCAACTTCTTTGGTATGATACTAAGCGCTGTGATCACCGCGGTGCCCAAGAATCATATCAGGCACAGATGTGTGCTCAATGCCCGGATGTACGAAGACCAAGGAAAAGGATCGTGATCTGCCATTCTTCAGGGTCCCAAAGGAGCCAACTAGGTAAGAAATATGGCACAAAATGATTTTACACTTTTCAAAACTGCCTATGGGGCTGTGGAAGTAGGGCGGCTCTCCTCCTTGCCAGCCAGTGTGCAAAGTATGGCATTTTCGACGAGATCTCCCTAGTGAAAAAATCCCATGGGACTGTCCCATGAAAAAT
Source organism: Lepas anatifera (assembly GCA_034440635.1). Lineage (NCBI taxonomy): Eukaryota > Metazoa > Arthropoda > Thecostraca > Lepadidae > Lepas > Lepas anatifera. The sequence goes on from JAOTON010000629.1 coordinate 1,669,782, forward strand.
GCATGGGACAATCCCATACGAAAGTGAAACAGGGATTTGCATGGGAATCCCATGCGCATTCCCATGGGAATCCCATGCACATTCCCATGGGAATCCCATGCGCATTCCCATGAGAATCCCATGCGCATTCCCATGAGAATCCCATGCGCATTCCCATGATAATTCCATGCGCATTCCCATGGGAATCCCATGCGCTGATCCATGGGATTCACATAGAAACTCTGCTCTGGTCCCATGGAAATACCATGCAGGACCCAAGGAAAACCAGCCAGTCCAAGAGGGGTTTCAATGCCAATTCCAGAAGACTGTTTGCCATAAATTCGACAGCATCTCTACGCCGGTCCTGAAAGCATCATCACTAAGACGTCAGAACTAAAGACTTTTGGTTTTCAGATTCAACTATATTATATTCAGTTAAATCCTTTGGTTTTCTCTCACTACGCACTACTGGTTCACTTCACTCCGCCCTTCACTTCTTTTTAACATCTTCTGCTCGTCATGAATTTTTCTGTGGAGGATTTCCTTTGTCTTCCCATATTCAAGTCCCGTCTTTTTTCGGACGAAATCTGAGGACAGGCAAATGTGTTAGTTCATCATCCAAGAATAGACAATATAATTCATAATCAACCCTTATTTTTACTTAATATTTAATTAATTATCAACCCTTAATATTTACTTAATTAGCTGAGGCATCAAGCTCAGACATGCAGAGACTTGGTATTATTGTTTTCAATCCTTACCTTGGCATCCGGAGATTTTCTCAGGCTCTCCACCTCGAAGTCCAGAAACTTTCTGACCTGCTTCACTCTATGACCTTTGCCATACGAGACATGGTCATCTTCAGTCTCACTGCCAGAGAAGTCAGTGCTGTCCGAACTCTCAGCCTCTATCTCTTTCATCTTGCGCTCCATCTCAGATGCAGTGCCTGGTTTGTATCAAGCACGGAGCAGAAGTTAGTCCCTCAGGTTGCAGAAAATAAATTAAGTGCAAATATACATGCACATTGTAGTATCTGGAGAGTTATAATTTCCTAATGTTATTTAGAGGTTTTGTTCCGGTTGCTTCTGGCATCTATTGTGTTAAGCTAAAGGAAGGATTTGCCTAAAGAGTTGATGTCAGAATTACCAAGGGTTAGCAAAATCAGTTCAGTCTTGAACTCGGTAGTGTTAGCATGTGATTGTGTGTTCTTGTTGCTGATGGTGTGGATAATCATGTTGTTACTTTATTCCACATTTTAATCGGATCGTTCAAGGTTGCGACACTACACACATATACATAAACAGCATCAGAACCATATGGCAAAAAGCAGAGGCAGGGGCCTTGGGTAAAATCATTCTTCCCTAAGGTGAGGGCTCAAAATTGAGTAGGATAAAGGCAAAAAAACAGACCAAACACCAGGGTGTGAAATCACTTTGGATTCCTCACATTTTGTTGAAAATAAATCCCAGATGTTTCTGGTTTGATTTAGCTTATTTCAGACAGCCGGCTCTCATGGTCAAAATTAATTGCCGCAAGAACGTTTATTGACTTGGGGAGCTTGCATCTGTGACTATCAAGTGCAGCTCAGCTTGGGCCATTGAAACCACTGCATGACCAAAGCTGCTCCATGCTAGGTATTGAGGATACAGTACTCCCCAGAGCGCTGTTAAAGCGGCTGTGTCTCGACCTTGAAAACAAGCAAAGAAATGAAGGAAGTATAAATGTCTGAATGAACATACCTGTTTGGTAGCAGGTAATTGAATATGTACCTACCTAAGTATATTTGTGCTAAAAGGCTAATAAGCTGGAAAAGAAGAACAAAAAATTGACATCAAATGGAAAAGACGTACCACGTACCTTGAGCTCTTAGAACTGCAGGAAACCACCGTTTCCCATGTTTCGCTTCCACCCGAGCACCAAGCGATAGACCACCAAGACCTTCTTTGATAAACTTCACGGGTAGTACCGAAAATGAAGGCGGGTTTTCCAGCCATTCCACGACAGCACTCTGGTTTGAAGCTTGACTCATCAGTTCCGATCCCTCAAAATACCAATAATTTCGAACAGTGACCTTTTAGAAATAACGAGCACTAACCACACGAAAATCCAACTGGGATTTCAAATATCAAATCAAACCGATTTTCGCAACGGTTGAAGAGAAGTGTTTCCTGATGACGTCATAGGCACTGCGGCCGCCATATTGGTGCCCAACCGACGCCGGCCAGTTGCGGTAGATAGCATTGGAGGGGATGTGTGCGTGTTGTAATTTGGATATTTAAATTGGGAATTTGAGCGTTGAAGGGATTTTGAATCAATCAGCATGATGGAGGCAAACAAGAAGAACTTAATAGAGCCCATCACTGTCGCGGACAGCAAGCGATATGGCGAGAAATTGACCTACAAAGGAAGACGGTTGCTCGACCCGTACTATGAAGTAGCCAGTGAAAAGTGGAGCCGAGAACTCGTATCGTTGCCATGTGTCACTTTTCCGGACATATTTTGCTACTGTGTAATGAAGACAGGTTTTTATACCAACCAGCAGCTGAAAGCTTACAGGTCTTTGGAGGCTCACAACTACTTCGAAAATGGATTCGTCCAGGAACTGCTCACAGCAAGAGCCTGTGATGATGCAGTTTTCATCAAGGCCAAAGTTCTTCCCAGCCAGAGAGTTGGCCAGAAGGCACAGCCATACTCAGCATGGATACTGTGCACAGCAATGGGGGAGGTTATTTCTGCACACTGCACATGCATGGCAGGGTAAGTTACATGGGCTGGTAAAGTAATGATCATCAGTGTTGATAATTCATAAAACCTTTCCTCTTCAAAACATTTGATGTATAGATTGTATATTATTGTGACTTTACAAGAGTATGCAGCCATGCATATTTCTTGTTGATTTTTCAGTTGCTTAGCCGGCATTGGCAGTGTACCTGCATATTTTGTTAAACACTCGGCCAAGCCAATGACATTTTGCATGTGCAGCATCCCGAGTTCAGCTCTACCCAGACACAGGATTTAGTGCTCTGCCCTGGCTCAAGCTTTACTTATTATTATTTCCCTCTCTGAAACTATTGAATGCCAGGAGGTGGTCATCATTTAATTGCCAAATTTATTAATTTTGAGTCTTCTCATCTGGCATGGTACTGCCATTCAAGGGATTTCTAGGCGATAGGGGGCCCTGATGTGGCTGAGAGTGGCCTTTTAAAATATTTTTGAAGGGTAAAATTATGTCCCATACTCTGTTGGCTGGGGCCGACGCCAGGCTCTTAGTCTTCGCCTTGTTAGCTGCACTACACGTCTGCTGTATGCCCTTCCCGGTCTCGCCTATGTTTACCCACTCTCAAAAAAAAGTGTCACATTCAGGGTATTTTACAGGAGAGCTCTTTTTATCTTGGCTAACATTAGCGGAGCTGTGGAACTGAATTGAAAATATTATATAACCAAAAATTAAGGGAACTTTGTCAAAGCATTGATAAGTAGGTGCAGCTTGTCTGTCTGCATCGAATGATACTAAAATCTCAAAATTGAAAAAATGTGGCTTACGTTTTTCTTCTATGAGACAACGGAGTAGGTCTAAGTTAGTGTGATAATGATTTGCTTCTTTTTTATTTTATTTTATTTTATTAGGGTCACTCCCAATGGGCATACTTGTCCAATTACAGGGAGTATTGGCATGGGCGTTTAAGGATCCTCTCCGGTGTTTTCATTACTCTAAGTTTAAAAAGCGCATAAATGTATTTATACTTACTACAATCAGGATTAAAGCAGTGCAGTGTGTGGAGCATCATTATCCAATCATTTATAAGGATAGTCATCAATTTTCAACGGCTTCAAATAGACCAGTCAATTTTAAGCTGGTTAAAATGGTCATGATCTGCTAGTGGTGAATACCTGCACACATGCACTCTTTTTCACCTTGAAGAGGGTCTGTCTCTCAATAAAACAGATGTTCATTGCATTCTTGTCATGTTTCTTTAAGTGTTATGATTGCAAGCATGCTGTTGCAAACATAACTGTGTTTGGTGGAATTTATATTTGAATTGAAATGTTACAACTTTCTTCATTTATCTTGCAGGTTGGATGAGACATGCAGCCATGTTGCTGCTATACTCTTCAAGACACAGGCAGCCGCTATGCTGGGATTGAACAAAAGCTCGTCAACCAGCAAGGCATGTGCATGGAATAATGTGTTCCGCAAGAATGTGTGTGCCTCTTTGGTGAAGGACGTCCAGCTGACTAAAGTGAGTGGCAGTAGAAAGAAACATGCCACTCATGAGGAGCTCCCTCTTACCAAGGAGCAAGATGCGCAGATCAGGAGCGAACTTGAAGCCTTTGGAAAGGAGTATGGGTCTGTCTTCATGACATCTGTGAGCGAGACGCCTGTCATAGATGCTGTGGCTGCAGATCTCCCTCTGACTTTGGTCCGGGCTTGCGCGCTTAGCCGAGTCGCTTGTGGGGAACAGATAGAGGCACAGTTCTGTGAACAATTTCTTGGGAAGCTCCCAAATATGTTCAGTGAGAGTACGTTCAATACCCTTGAGAAGAGGACCCGTTCACAGAGTGAGTGCCGGCTGTGGTTTGACCACCGACAGGGCCGCTTGACGGCAAGCATATTTGGGGACGTTCTAGCGCACATGTCGTCAGGTCGCTCAAATCCGTCTCTTCTACGACGGATTTGCTCTAAAGGTAATTTTTTCAGAGGGAAAGTGGGCCCCAAAGCTCTGGAGTGGGGCAAGAAAAAAGAACCAGTCGCTTGCCAGCACGTGTTGGATGGCATGGGCCAATGTCATGATGCTGTGACACTTGAGAGGGTTGGGCTGGTCGTAAAAAAGGAGATCCCATACTTGGGTGCTTCTCCAGATGGCATCATGACCTGCAGATGTCCCACCTGCCCCAGGAAACGAGTTGTGGAAGTCAAATGCCCTTACTCGATGAGGGAGAGTGAGCCTGAGGCTGTATCATATCTGGATGACACGAAGCAGCTCCGGAAAAATCATAAATACTACGCGCAGGTGCAGGGCCAGATGCATTTATGTGGTATTACGGAGTGTGTGTTTGGAGTGCTAACCAACAAAGGAACACTTCTAGTCATAGTGGAACGGGATGAGGCCTTCATCCGAGAAATGTTAGAGTCTTTAAGACGGTATTATGTCACAGAGGTCCTGCCAGCCCTGCTATCAAAGTAGGTTCTTCTGAATGCTATGATATGTGCTATGCTGTCGCTAGAGTAACAAATCATTAAGTGACATTAGGTGGTTTCGGACAGCGCTGCGGTCGCGATGTTCATTAAAGATGGCGCTTCTATCATTGGCTTGGGTGGGACCGCCTCTTTTCAGAATGGTTGTGGTACCGGGTTGTGACCGTATTGAGGCTGTTGGGTCATGCCGTCAGACCATGCGTTTCCAGGATCCGATGGCGACTCTTGACAACCTTGTTTCGTCTCAGTCTCTTAAATCCTCTTGCTGTGAAGTAATAAACAATTCTTCGCTCATGTAATCTATTGCGGTGATTTCTTACTCTAGTGTGTAACTGGAACCACAAAGAATGGCTCAAGTTGAAAATGTATACGCGTACATTCTCTGGAATTCTTGATATGTTGAGTTACGGTGACAGGCATAAGCATTTGGTGGGCGGCCTCGATATGTCTCCCAAGTATAACGAGCACACGCAGTACCTACTGTCGCCAGTTAGTCTTAAATATGTTCCGTGTTAGGGCATTCCAACAATGTTTAAAAGCCTGGAGCTTGAAACTAGTGTGCCTCCTCGTACCTAGCTTACAAAATATGAGAGCAGTTGCGCACTGTATAGGTACCACCCAATATTTCAAATACCAACAACAGTTTCACAAAACAGATAAATGTTATTTTCTGAAATCCATGAGTTCTAATCATTTCACTGAACATACAGTCAACCAAGCGAAAACAATCGTTAACAACACATGAAGCACAGAAGGTACGCAATGACCAGTACAAAAGTGTACAAAAGTGACACCGTGCCGACTACGTCATCGGTTCTCATTGTCCCTTCAGCATAGAAGCCAACAAGCTCACAATAATCAGCCATCAGCCTGTCAACAAGCTCACAATAATACACAGTATGGGCGGAAAAAGGGGGCAAACGGGGATAGGTGCCCCTCCCCCATAGACCCGCGGCGACCCTGAAAGATCGATGACCTGAAGTGTCGCCTTCCCACTACCCCTCCCCACCCCGCCCCCTCCGAAAAGAAAACCGGCACCGGCGCCTAGAAACGGTCGCCAAAGTGTTGTTCGGCAGTGTCAGTTGCAGGACGACGTGTTGCTACAAATAAGCACTACATTGCTGGACTCTCCGTTCAGCCAACAATGCCATGGTGGAGGTTTACCAGTCCACAGCATACAACAGCGATATTGTCAATGTGCGGCAAAAGATTAGCCGGCAGCACCCCGTTGAGGATACGAAAGTTCCGCCGCACCCTTCCAATCACACGTTCTACGTGTATGCGGACACGAGAGATGCGGCGCGATTCCTGGACCTGCTGCTGTGTCATTTGTCGCTGCCCCCGAGTAAAATGTGGTGTTACTACTTTTACATTTAAAGCAGCCATCTCATCCCGGACAAGAAAACCCCGGTCAGCGAGAATCACGTCAAGCGGTTCCACTAGATCTATAAGGTCACTCTGCAGCGTGATGATCTTATCGGAGGCCCGTCCGCCCCATGCTCGAGATAGGAACGTGACTGCTCCGGACGGTGAGATCCCGATGAGAAACTTCACGGTGCTGTGACTTTTATAATTACTCCATAATTTAGCACGAGCAGCTAAGGATTTGGGTCGCTCAGTAAATACTTCGAAGCAATCTACCACGACCCTCGTCCGAAGCAGGTCACCGCCAGCTAGCAGAAAGCATGTCGGAAGATTGGCCCCGACTGCTTCTTTAGACGGCCACACTATTAAACGGCGGGTGACCGTCGCCAATATCGCCAACCGCGATCCAATGATCATCGCTACGTAAGCTCTGCTGATGCCAAAACGATAGGCCAGGTCACTGTTCAGCAAACCAAGCTTAAGCTTCATGAGGATAAGAAGCAGTGTGTTTTCGATAGAGAGAGTTCTAAATTTTTGGAAACCAGCGATAGTGACAAGGCGCAAAACTAGAAAAAAACTAGCACACGACGGGAGACCAGTGTGGAATGCTACTTTTTCATCGTTTCCGGACATTTGGTTAAACACATCGTGTCTTGATGCCGTTTTCAAACGCTTGACTTCTTCCTTCAAGCTGTGGATTTCTTTCTTTAGGTCGTCATTTTCTTTCAGGAGCATGTCACAGACGACGCGTAGGTTATCGACCTCGGCACTGGAGCACTGGGTACTTGCATCTGGGAAATAAACAATACACACATCATTTCTCACACAAACAACTTGTAGCTTACAACCCACAGGCTGCAAGTTCAAATCCCAGTGTCCCAATGTGAGGCAGAGGAGACCTCATACTGGGCATGGAAAAAAGTTCTTTCCACTTCCATCCAAATTTATTCCCTGGTCAAAATTGAATAATTTCCATCCAGAAAGAAACAAAAGGCAATGATCAAACTGGTGAAGGGCATCAATATTTACATTATAAATTCAAACATAACAAATAGTCGAAAATAACTTACATGCATATTTCCTTGCTTTGAGAGTTCAATTTACACAGCATACTATAAGAATAAAATGACAACATTTCATGCAAACCTTGAATGACCATAACACTTTTAAGACTTTCAAAGATATATGAAGCATGCGCTTTGCTGGTTGGATGTCAGAGCCAGGAAGGTTTTAAAACATATCTGCACAGTATAATGTTCAATAACATTATATGACCTACCCTTTGAGACAACAATAAGTTGAAATAATTTGTATTTCTTTACACTTTTATGGTCCCTTTACTTGACTACATCACTGGTTTCACATTTCTCACCCTTTGCCTTAGATGCTGCATTTATTGCAGGCTGTCCTCCATCACCACTGGCATATTCAGATGGTTGGATGTTTTCTTGTACCACTTGTAGCAGTTTGTGTCTCTCTCTTGACCTTTCATAGCGTGAGCATCGTTGTTCATTGTCCCCAGATCTTGCATGGCTGGCAGGAAAATTGACAACAGAAGGCACATAGTCTGGACTTGTCTTCTCCCATGATCTGGCTGGTTCTCCTGAAAAACAGTGTATAAATCAACGGCACATCACACTAAACAATGTTTCAGAGAGACAATACTTCTACCCACAGTGCTATCATTTAATTTTGATAAATAACTAGGTCAAGGTTAATCTAAAAACGTGAGATCAACCTTGAATATAACTTAACCATAGTGACCTAGCCACACATAATCTGAAACAGAAAAAATCTAAATCGAAATTAAGCACAAGACAGCAACAGCCCTCATAATATTTTCAAGAACAAACAGACAGAGAATTCAGGAAAGAAAACTAGATCAATAAAACAACATAGATGAATATAAGAAATGAAGGAAGAAACAAGTCTGCCTAACCTTACAAAAATATCACACAGATCATTTCTCATCATATAAATTCGGAGCCAGTTAAGTCATTAATTAATCCATTCATAAATAAAAGCGTGAAAATGTGCAAACCACCCACACAGCGGAGTTACTAGTTTACGCCCAATTAATCACATTTCGATCCACAGCATATCCTGGGATACAAAATAGCATTATATGCTAATGTGGTTGGTATAGTGCCTTAAAATCTTGTATAATCATTTCCAATCTAATTTGTTTTCCTCCAAGGGGTCAATTTTAGTTAATGCAAGCATGCGCTGCCACTCATGAGGTACTTAACAATGGCCCGTCTAGCATTCAATGTCCGATAGTAACTCGAAATTTTAGACATTTCCAAATACTGGAAATCTGAAACTGTGTCATGTGCTAGGATTACAAACCACCACGCATACCTGAGATGAAGTGATCCGAGCAAATTCGAGCAGCATCGTACGGCTCGCCCTGCCGCCTTATTGCTTGAAGCCAAAGCCGACGGCGCTGCGGGTCTCGCACAGCAGAGGGTATCCGAAAGAATCGAATGCCTTTACACGCTTCAGAGCCAGTCCGTCTTGAACAGCCATATGCATAACATGTAGGCATACTTGAAGATCACATTAAAACCTAAAAAACTGAAAACAACGCTTTATTTGATCCGTGGCACCGCAAAATTTCCGACGCCCCTATACTCTTTTTAGCATGTAAAGCCTATGAGAACCACTGCGACATCTAATGGCGCTGAGCACCATTTTACTCGTCGCCAATCGTGACGTCATGATTGGCAACTTGTGAACACTTCTAGGAAGAGGGGTGCTGCCAATTTTGCAAAATACTTTCACCAATCGAAGGAATCTCTGTCTTGAAAGACTACTTTACCTACTAAAATATAAAATATACATAAAAATACCCTAAATAACTGTTAAAATTAAATTAATATACATTCTCGATAAATAAAATTCATCTGAAGAGGCCCAAAGAAAGGTAAAGTGAAGGAAATTATTGGCCTTTGTTTTAAATCGGCCATGTTTGGTTTGGATGCGGCGGCAATTGCGGCAATGGTGGAGGGAGTCATAGTAGTACACACAATACTCAGGCCGGGACCGTCGGCTGCGAAGCTGGGCAGGCGCAGTCAGCTGATACTGATTGATGCAAATTGCTGTTGTCTCACTTCAAAACCCAACTAGAGATGAAAATCTATCTGGCAGTACCCCGAAGGCCGTAATGAGCTCGGTTTGGTGAATTAGGTTCGGTTTTAGTATTTCAAGTGTGGAGACCATGGTGTTATTAACAGGAACTTGTAATGTCGGATCCAGGTTTTCTCTTTGTAGGGGAGCATTCGGCCCGGACATACCCTAGACAATGGGCCAGATGTCAGGCATGGATGGTCACCAAAATTGTTCCAATAATATTTTGGGTAGGGGTGGGGGATGGGTTTCTTACCACAAGACACCAATTCTCGCATGCCAGGAGGGAGGGTGAGGAGACATTTCTGTTGCCATGGAAATAGTAGGGGAAAGTCCCATGGGACAAACAAGTCCCGTCGATATCCCGTGGAGACAGTCCCGTGGGACAGAAAATCCCATCGACGTCCCATGGGACAGTGAAATCCCCTGGAAATCCCAGGGGAAAGTCCCATGGGACGATGAAATCCCATGGAATTGTCCCATGGGACAGGTCAGTCCCATGGGAATTTTCCATGATCCCATGGGATTTTTTCACTAGGGCTCGTCGGTGCGAGTGCCCTTGGAGACAGGGCCAAGTGGTGCGAATTTTATCAACCTGGTGCGAATTTGTGAGGTTAGTGAACTTAAACTAAACAAATAATGACTGAATGGCCATTAAGACACAGGAGAGGGCCTTATAAAAAGTCCTTGACTAACTGACTAATGATTGAGGTAGTGTTGCATTGTAGGGGTAGGAATGAGTGCATTTTTTCCCTGGTATGTGGCAGATTGGTGCGAATTTTTGGAGGCTCGTGGTGCGAGAATTTTAGATGGCTGGTGCGACTCGTCTGGCCTGCTGCCATACTTTGCAGACTGGCTTGCCAGTCTGCAAAGTATGATAATTCTGACCAGTTTTTGGTGTAAAGTGTACCTCAAGACTGGTCCACGCAAAGCAAATTTTGGATAAAATGAAATGTTGACCAGTATTTACCAATACTGAGTGTATAAATGAGAGTGGAAGTTGCCAATACTGAACTCACATAGAATTTGCAGCGTATAGAAACTGGACGAAAGAATATAAAATACCATATTGTTATTCTAAGTTAAACGATAATTCATCACATTCATATTTTATGCCCTAGGGCAGCTGGGGATATAGTACCAGTTGTGTGGTTGGAGTACCAGCCAATTTGTTTGGAAATAAGTAGAGGTCAGTGTGATTTTATGCCCATTTTGGTTCCAATTTTAGGTGAGTGGTGGTACGATCATTCTCAATAGCTGGTGCAACTTCTTTGGCATGCTGCCATACTTTGCTGACTGGCTTCCTTACTGCATGGTGTCCTCTTATCAGTACTGACTGACTGCCGCTTGATTCAGCATGTAGAATTTGACAGATTTACACAAGATCTCATTGGTGTAGCCTTTGGGCAGAATTACTGGTTTGGGGCAACTCTTGTCATTCTTTGTGGCAGGTAAAACAATATTGGAGCTGAGTGTGACAGCTTGGACAGTGCTAACCCTTGTTAAAAGTCATAAATGTGTCAATAAGTTAGTAAAACAGGTAAAATTGATGAAAAAGAAAATGTCTGCTTCAGTGTACAGAGGACTCTGGCCCAGCTCCTGAATTTCTTCCCCAATTGGGGTAGGATTTGAGCTACCTTAAGCATATTTTCCAGTTTCCTGCCACATTCTGCCGATCAGCCCTTGACTAAATGACATTCCCGTCATAGGCGGATCCAGGATCACCGATGGGTGGGGGCACCGTGCCCGGGGTGGTAAGAATTTGATGCCTGGCTTCATAAGAATTCAAGTCCTGTCAGCTGGTGGGGCACTAATAGCCGTTTCATTAATATATTTGGACAGGCTTCAAAAGCCTTATTCATCAAAATGATTTGATTATTTATAATACCCCTCAGTACCGATTGTTAGTTATTTGGGTTTTTTGGCGCACGAACCAATATTAATTATCGCCCATTTGGTACCCATTGTAATCGTGTTGTATTGTGTTCTTTTCCAGTGCGACTGAGGTAACCTGGACATGCGAAACCTCTTCGGTCGCGAGCAGCAGCGCGCGGCTGAGGCAGCCTGGACTTGCGAAACCCTTCGGCGGCGAGCAGCAGCGCCGGCAAAGCTCGCGTGCAGCAAAGCCGTCATCCAGGCGCTGTGCTACCAGTGCTCTCTCTGATATGGTGGCGTGTAGCCGCAGTTCAATTGATAGCTGGATTTGTCAATCAATTTGGGATTCTTGTCTCTGGGTTTGCAAGAAATGTTCAAAATAAATACCAATGAGATATTGAATAAGCTACGAGTGGTACTAACGGGGTGAACATTTATCCCATGCCTTTTTAGATTAGATGAGTATTTTTATTAATACTGTGTCCCAGTTCCCACAGAAGATCTATTGGTGCCATGCGGGACTTGGCTCGCAAAACTTTCGAATACCTACTTTTGATAACTGCAATGGAACTCTTCACTGTTCTTGTCATTTGGCCTTGCTCAGCGACCAACTCCTCTAGATTTGTCATCTACCCAGGATGGCAAAGTGACTTTGAGTTATACGTATGGTAGAACAGTGGTCTACCAATATAATTGCACATTTACGGTGGACTCATTTTGCACTGCCAAATTTCTATATTTTCGTATGTCGCGCCGGCTCCCCGCCATTGGATTGGCCATTCCGCCATTGGAGAGCCATTGACCTTTCATAGTGGTTTGATGGGCATTTCAGGAAGCTTCGTATAGATCGGCCAACAAGTGCTCCCTCACCCTCTGAATCCGTTCATTGTCGGTGCCAATATCTAAAGCCATTTTTAGGCACAGGGGCAACACGTTTGAGAAAGGTGTTCGGCGAGAAATTGCCGCAAGCATGGTGTTTTATAAATCAGCTAGAATATAGTCATTTGAGGAGACCATGGCCTCTCAACCTCCGACAAGATTTGGATTGCCTACGAACACATGGACGTCGAAAGCGGGGGGATGATGAGACGCGTCCCCCTACTCGCGGATCAGAGGGGGACGGTCCCGCAAAAACTTGGTGACTCGTCCTAGGTTTTTATTTGGATCCTCTTATTACTTGCGTTTACCTTCGTTAATTGCGTGCAATTCTGCAACCCAACTCGCTAAGTTTGTCGGTGAAGTTTATTGCCAGTATCGTTTTCAGATACAGCCCATTCGCTCCAAATTTTGCGCCCCAGCGCCCCTCCCCGCCTCTGGTCGTCCCGAGTCATGGTCCGTCCCCACCGGTAAAAATTCCGCGGCGACGCCCCTGCCTTTGCACCGCAGTCTCACATTTTGCGGCGCCCGTCATCGAAGCGATCGAGCTTCATATGTGTAGGTGGGGTTGGACAGGGGCGGACGCACGAGTGCTCTTTGGGGGGGGGGTGGGGCAACGCAGGAGAAATAGTAAAAACATAGTATTGTTAAAAGATCGGTAAAAAATTGCCATTTTGGGGGGCATGGCCTCTGCCCCCTCCGTACGCAGATCCAGGAGGGCAGGTGCCCCCCATCAACCCTCGTCGCCCCCTGAAATGGTCACGGCGTCGCCTTGGAAGGCCAATGGTGTCCCCTGAAACGTCGCCTCTTACCCTCCCCCCATTGATGCAAAAATCCGTGCCCACGGATATGATTTTGCGCCCACCTGATAAGTTCTGCCGGTCAAAAGTGACACCCCCTGGTCCGGATGGTGCCCCCCCTCACCCGATCGACAATCTTGAATCCGCCTAAGCCCCTCTGCGTCTGCCAATGGGCGGCGGGGAGGGGTGGGTAATGTTCTATTCACTCTTCTCCCCTTGGAAGTTGGATCCGTCGCTGCTCCGGACATTTTTTACTTTTACCCGATTATATGATGACGGGAGTATGGTCACTGGCGGCGGAACGGGGGGGTACCGGGGCACGGTACCCTCCCTTAAATCATAAATTTTAACAATAACCCAATGGCGTTGACTGGAAAGAAATGGGTTGAAACCTAAGCGGATCCAGGATTGCTGATCAGGGGGGGGCGTTTCCGGGTGGGCGCCATCCGGCCCGGGGGGTGCCACTTTTGACCGGAAAAACCTATCAGATGGACGCAAAATTCTATCGGTGGGCGCCGATTTTCGCATCCTGGAGGGGGGGAACAAGCGACATTTCAGGGGGGCGAGAGTCGATCGGGGGGAACGTGCCCCCCTTTCACCCCCTGCATCCGCCTATGGGTTGAAAAGCTCATGGTGCCCGCCCCCTTACATTTGGACGTTCCACCGTCGCTGAGTATGGTAGAAATCCGTCGGAATATATATATTTTCCACCGTTCCGCATATTATTTCTATGCGAATGCTACTTTTCCAAGGTACTATTACCGTTCCAATTTTTTATCAAGCGTCGGTGAAAATTCCGTGCACTAGAATAGTCTCCGCTGATGGCATTGCTAAAATTAAAAATTTCGTCGAACTGCATCCTTTACTTTACGTTTACGCTCTTTGCTTGTCCCATTTGAGCATCTCCGGAATACGAGGTTCAATAATCAGCTGGCATGAAATTGTTTTGATGTCACGTGACCGTGCCTCCCTGGTAGCACTGTAACATTGCTGCCATTTGTCAGAATTTCACAAGAGTCTTGGGAATTTATTGAGTAAATTATCTTGAACATCTGGCAATGCTTCACAGTCGCCGGGCTCCCTGTGTTGCGGAAATAAAAAGAATGAAATTCAACTTTAATAAGTCGTATAATGAGTGAAATTTGCATCAGTTATGCTCCTGCTACCCAGTCGCTTCAATTTACATGTCGTTTTTCTCTCAGTTTCTATATTAGCTGTGTAATAAGCTCAAAACAAAAGGAGTAGGGATTAGGGTAACGTCTGCTTGTGTAATACTCGGGCAAGTTTCCAATTAGGTACATTGAGAAAAAGTGTATTACCTAGGTAACCAACTTGCATACGAGCAGGGGTGTGCTAAACAAAGGGTGACAGGCAGAGGAATCCCGAAATGTAAATCAGGGTAGATATTATGCCAAATTTTCGGGGTTGAATGATTTAATTGCATTCTCATTACAATTAATGTGTGGATCCACCCAAATTTTGAGACTTGCTAATTTTTTGGCGAATTGTTTGAGCAGTATCATTTGAAGACAAAGAATTTAGTCCAAAATTTTGTCCCACTGCATGTTTTCCCTTGCTATTTTAGTCTGAGCATCTCAAATAATTAAGTGGTGATGTCCGGTATCCTTAATTCAGGGTATGGGTGTTTTGACTGTAAGCGGTTTTCACCTTGAAGTGGGCGTTACTGGAAAAATATAATTTATCTTGGTTTCTCAGGTTTGCTTGGGTATATGTGCTATGCAACTAGTAATACACTAGCGTGCAAAGTATGGCGTTTTTAACGATATCTCGTCAGTGCCAGTGCCCTTGGCGACAGGAGCAAGTGGTGCAAATTTTATCAACCTGGTGCAAATTTCTGAGACTGGTGTGAGGAAGGTGACACTGTAAACTTAACAAATAATGGCTAAATGGTTATAATGACATAGGAGGGGCCTTATAAAAAGTCCTCAACTAACAACCTAATAAGAGAGGTAGCATTGCATTGTGTGAGTGGGAATGAGTGCGCTTTTCTCCCTGGTATATGGCAGATCGGTGCTAATTTTTGGTGGCTGACGGTGTGAGAATTTTAGGTGGCTGGTGCGACTCATTTGGCCTGCTGCCATACTTTGCTGACTGAGCAATACAAAACACTTTGTTTATTATTGAAATAGAGCTATATCCGCTTCTCAGGCCAGGTCAGGCTTTTCTCGTCATTTGAAGAGGTTTGCTTCAAGGTGGTTCCAAATGAAATACAGGATATGTACAGATTATCCCTGTTTTCAAAATATACCTACAGGCATTAATGCTAATTCACCATAATAAGATGGCGTAGCTTTGTTGGTTGCATTGCTCATTTACCAAAAAGATACTGGGTTTCCTGAGATAAGTAAGAAGTAACTAAAGGAGTTTCCTGATGTTGATCATTTTGTCATGCTCTTGGGATTCATACTTTGATACCTTAAAAGTATCAAGCTCTAAAGTGGTGCAGTATCAGGCTTAAGTTTGGTACCATTTGTGAATTACATGTGTCAGCTAGTCACATGATGCCTCACATCGGCGCCCCTTCCAGTTAGGGGCACCGTCAGAGAGTTGTTACAGGGGGAGGGGACAGACCCCAGCTGGTGCTGACCTGGGAAGGCGAATTTGAGCATATTTGGTACCTGACAGCATGAATGGTAATGGACCAAAAATTTGGAGGGGCATCCTTTTGGTTGGCCAACAGGGGAGATGCCCCCCGCTTTCGGCGCCCATGCTTCTAGTGATGTGAACCAAAGTTTGAGGTTGACATGCTGGGTGAATCAACCCCACATGCTTCAGCAAGCTTGGCTTTGCACATTAGACATCTACAGCTGACATTTATTGCGTATTTATTTACTCCAGGAAAATACAGTGGATGGTACGATTCTATGCAAAGGGTGGGAAGTTGAGGTAGACTGTTTTTACCATTCTTGTACCATTTTAACATGCCCAGCTGGGGTCTCTTGCATGATGCGCCCCCCTTCGTATCTCGGTCCCCACGAAAACTAAAGGAAAATTATGGGTGGTGTTGGAAAGCTCTTGACAAGACGAAGCGATTTTATACGAAGAATTTTCATGTCAAGTCAATATTGAGGTCAGCATAGGTCAAAGAAGATTCCATAGGCTTACAACAGAGCAGTGTACGTTTCTCTCTAGGTCTGCCCTCAGGGGAGCTAGAGCAAATCTTTATGCATCATTGGATTCCTCTCATCGCTGCGAATTGAATGATGTATAATATGAGCTTCCTAGGTCAAATAGTGAAAATGACTTGACCTCGAGCTAGGTCAGGGTCAGAGAGTGACCCGGTATCGTCATGTTGCATATCAATCGACTTCTCGTGACAATATAAGCACAATGCAAGCAAAATTGGAGCTTAATCTCAATTCAATGAGCAGTTATTGGCCAAATAATCACTCTATGCTCCCGTGACCTGATATGACCTTTGAGAGGGCAGATGGTTAAAAACTCAACTTAGTTTTCAAGATCGTGGTAAGAATAGACGGCTTGAGGATTTTCAGCTTTATCTATGCAATATTTACTGAAAACGAGCCCATTCTATTTTTCACCATAGACTTATAATGGGGTGACCAAGAAATTGATCCCACCTTAGGTAAAAAATACCTTAATGATTTTATCATATTGTGGAAGTTTCAAAGTGATCAGTTCGCTGATGTTCCCTGGGCACCGCTTCAAACTCGTAATTTTAGGTTTTGATGTCGGGTCACTTGACCTTGAATAGCTCCTTGACCAGACGTGACCTTAACTCAAAGATTTGGTCAGATGTGTAAAATTGATTAGGAATAAAGTACTGTAAGTTTCGTTGCTCCGCGTCTCTTCGTTTTTGAGATTTCTGGAAAAAACCAGGAGGGGCGAATTTCACCCCTGCGGGGCGCGTGTTAATTTCACAGACGCACACTGCCCATTTCACCATGTTGACCTACAACCCCTATGTATGTTTAGTACGCTATGACCGATGGAGTTGCCGCCTTCTGGAGATTGCGCGGCAACTTGCCGGTCGCCGCATTGTGAGAAGTTATTCGGCGGCGCCGGCTTCCCCACCTGGGCCTGCGGCAACGGTAGTCGCCTGGGTAACTGTGGCCCAACCCGGGCCAGCGGCAGCGACCGCCCAATCAGTGCCAGTGCCCTTGGCGACAGGAGCAAGTGGTGCGAATTTTATCAACCTGGTGCAAATTTCTGAGACTGGTGTGAGGAAGGTGACACTGTAAACTTAACAAATAATGGCTAAATGGTTATAATGACATAGGAGGGGCCTTATAAAAAGTCCTCAACTAACAACCTAATAAGAGAGGTAGCATTGCATTGTGTGGGTGGGAATGAGTGCGCTTTTCTCCCTGGTATATGGCAGATCGGTGCTAATTTTTGGTGGCTGACGGTGTGAGAATTTTAGGTGGCTGGTGCGACTCATTTGGCCTGCTGCCATACTTTGCTGACTGAGCAATACAAAACACTTTGTTTATTATTGAAATAGAGCTATATCCGCTTCTCAGGCCAGGTCAGGCTTTTCTCGTCATTTGAAGAGGTTTGCTTCAAGGTGGTTCCAAATGAAATACAGGATATGTACAGATTATCCCTGTTTTCAAAATATACCTACAGGCATTAACCCTCGCCCCACCGGGGGGCCATTGATGGCCCCCCTAAGGTTTTTCCGGGATAGCAGAAAAACGACGAGGCGCAGCACCGCGGTTGAGGGCTCTACCTCTCACTGCATCATTTTCCCATCATCCCTGAAATTTTTTACCCCGGGTCACCCAAGGTCAGGTCACCAGACGAGGTCAACCAAGGTCACCTCACTTCACCTTTAGAGCTCTGTAAGAGCTACATTTCAAAGTCGATCGATTTGAAACTTCCTAAACTTCATGACCCCTCCAGGGTCTACAAGGTGTATATCCGGGATTTTTCGATTTCGTGCCCTGAGGTCAGGTCACGAGGCGACCTCTCCCATTGGAAAAGCATGGGGAAAAGCTATTTCATGATATAAAAGCCACAAAAAATGATTGAAAATACTCAGACTGCTCAGAACAACGTTTTTGGACACCCTTTCACGGATCCCAGGGGTCATATTTGCCCTTTGACTTTTCCAAGGTCATCCAAGGTCACCAGAGGTCAAAAACAGTATTTTGACAATAACTTTTGACCTAATTGAGCTAGAGCGGTGACATAAACACCATCGTGTTTGTCTTGTCACTGGCTTTCATTTGATATACGGCAAGGTCACTTTTTGACCTTTAGTGACCTCAGGTCATATTAGGTCACGAGGTGACCTCTGGCGGTCAAACCACTGGCGGGAGGTCTTTACGTTCCACATAGCGGAAAAAGTACTGGCAATTTGCTATCAAATGTACTTTACCAGGTCTCAATAACTCTAATGGCATAAGAGTTATGCCCAGTTTGCTTAATCATTGCATATTTGAGTGAAAATAGCCGATCTTGACCTAATTTGACCTCTGGAGGTCAAACCATTGACCTGAGCACTAAAACATGCGAAGTAATTTCTTACTGAATTCACGCGAGCTTTCTATTGCACTTTGCAGATTTGCGCTAACGCCCATATTTTCGGAGTTAGAGGGGGGCCATCGATGCCCCCCCGGTGGGGCGAAGGTGGCGCCGGACCCCCGGTGGGGCGCGGGTTAATGCTAATTCACCATAATAAGATGGCGTAGCTTTGTTGGTTGCATTGCTCATTTACCAAAAAGATACTGGGTTTCCTGAGATAAGTAAGAAGTAACTAAAGGAGTTTCCTGATGTTGATCATTTTGTCATGCTCTTGGGATTCATACTTTGATACCTTAAAAGTATCAAGCTCTAAAGTGGTGCAGTATCAGGCTTAAGTTTGGTACCATTTGTGAATTACATGTGTCAGCTAGTCACATGATGCCTCACATCGGCGCCCCTTCGAGTTAGGGGCACCGTCAGAGAGTTGTTACAGGGGGGGGACAGACCCCAGCTGGTGCTGACCTGGGAAGGCGAATTTGAGCATATTTGGTACCTGACAGCATGAATGGCAATGGACCAAAAATTTGGAGGGGCATCCTTTTGGTTGGCCAACAGGGGAGATGCCCCCGCTTTCGGCGCCCATGCTTCTAGTGATGTGAACCAAAGTTTGAGGTTGACATGCTGGGTGAATCAACCCCACATGCTTCAGCAAGCTTGGCTTTGCACATTAGACATCTACAGCTGACATTTATTGCGTATTTATTTACTCCAGGAAAATACAGTGGATGGTACGATTCTATGCAAAGGGTGGGAAGTTGAGGTAGACTGTTTTTACCATTCTTGTACCATTTTAACATGCCCAGCTGCGGTCTCTTGCATGATGCGCCCCCCTTCGTATCTCGGTCCCCACGAAAACTAAAGGAAAATTATGGGTGGTGTTGGAAAGCTCTTGACAAGACGAAGCGATTTTATACGAAGAATTTTCATGTCAAGTCAATATTGAGGTCAGCATAGGTCAAAGAAGATTCCATAGGCTTACAACAGAGCAGTGTACGTTTCTCTCTAGATCTGCCCTCAGGGGAGCTAGAGCAAATCTTTATGCATCATTGGATTCCTCTCATCGCTGCGAATTGAATGATGTATAATATGAGCTTCCTAGGTCAAATAGTGAAAATGACTTGACCTCGAGCTAGGTCAAGGTCAGAGAGTGACCCGGTATCGTCATGTTGCATATCAATCGACTTCTCGTGACAATATAAGCACAATGCAAGCAAAATTGGAGCTTAATCTCAATTCAATGAGCAGTTATTGGCCAAATAATCACTCTATGCTCCCGTGACCTGATATGACCTTTGAGAGGGCAGATGGTTAAAAACTCAACTTAGTTTTCAAGATCGTGGTAAGAATAGATGGCTTGAGGATTTTCAGCTTTATCTATGCAATATTTACTGAAAACGAGCCCATTCTATTTTTCACCATAGACTTATAATGGGGTGACCAAGAAATTGATCCCACCTTAGGTAAAAAATACCTTAATGATTTTATCATATTGTGGAAGTTTCAAAGTGATCAGTTCGCTGATGTTCCCTGGGCACCGCTTCAAACTCGTAATTTTAGGTTTTGATGTCGGGTCACTTGACCTTGAATAGCTCCTTGACCAGACGTGACCTTAACTCAAAGATTTGGTCAGATGTGTAAAATTGATTGGGAATAAGGTACTGTAAGTTTCGTTTCTCCGCGTCTCTTCGTTTTTGAGATTTCTGGAAAAAACCAGGAGGGGCGAATTTCACCCTGCGGGGCGCGTGTTAATTTCACAGACGCACACTGCCCATTTCACCATGTTGACCTACAACCCCTATGTATGTTTGGTAAGCTATGACCGATGGAGTTGCCGCCTACTGGAGATTGCGCGGCAACTTGCCGGTCGCCGCATTGTGAGAAGTTATTCGGCGGCGGCGGCTTCCCCACCTGGGCCTGCGGCAACGGTAGTCGCCTGGGTAACTGTGGCCCAACCCGGGCCAGCGGCAGCGACCGCCCAATCCGGGCCTGCGGCGGCTCCTTGGAACAGCGGTGGCCCCCTCTGATTCAGTCAGTCCTCGACACACTCGTGAACGTGACAGCGGCGATATATCGACGGAGGAGATGCCTCAACTGTTCGATGAGCCGATGTGCAGTCTACGGCGTCATGGTCTCCCCCACCTCCCCCCCAACTATCCATCGCCTCGCGCCTCACGAACACCGTCGCCTCCCGCCTCCGGCCTTGCCAGTGCCGTCACCCCCGCCTCACCAGTGCCGTCACCTCCCACATCACTAGTTCCGTCACCTCGCGTACACGGATCTTGGGGGGGGTTAGGATGGACCCTCGGCGCCATCTGAAATGGTTATGGCAACCCCCTGAAAGTTGAATAGCGCCCCCTGAAATGTCGCTTCCCATCCCCCCTAGAATGCGAGAATCGGCTCCCACCGATAGGATTTTGCGCCCACCTGAAAAGTTTTGCAGGCAAGAAGTAGCACCCACTGGAAAGGTGCCCCCGATCGGCAATGTCGGCGCCGTATAGGCCTTCCCGGGGGCGCCATCCGGACCAGGGGGCGCCACCTTGGACCGGCAAAATATTTCAGGCGGGCGCAAAATCCTAACAATGGGCGCCGATATTCGCATCTTTGGAGAAAAGGTGAAAAGCGATATTTAAAAGGTGAAAAGCCGATCTGTAGGTGTTGATACAGGCCGTCCTCCGGCACCTCTCATGCCCCTTCCTATTTCCCCCAAATAAACCGCAAAGTCTACTAATTTTCAATTTCTCTACTAACACCTCACCAGCAAACTGCGCCCTCTCCTTCCCCCTAAGCGCCCCTCTCATCCGCAGGAGAAGCAGGCGTGCAGGGAGCTGAGAGAATGCAGCCTGGTGCCATGGTCCTGGCTGCTGGAGGAATGCCAACGATGGGGCATCGCCATGCCGTGTCGCAGCGGTGGGGCACCATCATGCCGCATCGCGGCGATGATGCGCCGGCATGCCGCATCCACCCGATTGCGACGACAGCCGCTGCACTGGACAGCTGTAGGAGGTGACGACCCCTGATGCTATGGACATCTCTGATGGATGGCGGCACCGTGGCAACCCTGTGATACCGACAATGTAGTGAGACTCACCGCATCGAGGAATTCCAAGATTGTAGCTTAACGCCTCATTCTCATGCTTGGCTGCCCTCGACCTTGGCGGGATAGTATGTATTTATCGGCCTGCTACTGTTCCATGGCCTCACTACCATAACCAGTTGTGAGAGGTGGCAGCACCGGCTGCCCTTGCCGGTGAACAGGAGAGGTGGCTTCAAACCTCAGACTATCTCTAATGGTTCACCCTCATGCCTCGCTGCCGTCGTTCCCATCGGAGTACACCTCTATTTGTCGGAGCGCCCCTGCTCTGTAGCCTCGCTGCCGTGACTGGTTGTAAAATTATGGTAGCACGTGCTGCGGCGGTCGGTTGTGAGGGGTGGCGGCGCCTGGTATTGTGACTGTTTCTGACGGGTGGCGGCTGCGTTAAACTGATCTAGTGATGTAATTGACCCACTGCATTCGGGGATCTCCAGGACGGTTTAAATAACCCATTCTCATGCTTGGCTGCCGTGATCCCGCTGGGATAAGCATCTATTTGTTGGATTTCATATGTTATTTGCCGTCGCTGCCAATGGTCGATTGCGATAGGTGGCAGCACCTGCTGTCGTGACCGGTTGTCGGGGTGTGGCGGCTCCGAAACCATATTGGACTTTAATGGTTCAATCACATGCTCGGCTACCCACGTCCCCGTGCGCCGTTATTTGTCTGCCACGACTGCTCTATGACCTCGCTATCATGGATTGTTGTGTAATTAAGGGAGTAAATGCCAGTTGTGAATGGCAGTGCCTTATGCTGTGACCGGTGCTGATGCGTGGAGGCGGCCGTCGCAACACTGTGAAGCTGACCAAATGGTATAAATGTCCCTCACCGCATTCGGGGGAAACTAGAACTGATCGAAGCGGCGCGATGTCATGCTTGGCCGCCTTTGGATGGTTATCATGCATTTATCATTCTTAGCATTCATGCATTATATTAGTTATCACGTGTCAGTTCACTAATGTTTCTATTGTCGCGCTGCCCTGGCCTGCTGTGACATGTGGCAGCACCTGCTGCCGTTGCCGGCTGTAGGGGGTGGCAGCGCCGGAAATCTTGACTGTCTTTGCTGGCTCGTCCTTATGATTCATGCCGTGTCACAGTTTTCCGACTGACCCCTGGCAAGGTTTTCCGACTTTGACCCCTGGCGCCAATGCTGACACAAATAGGAGTGGCACCGTCTTGCTTTATTACTGTGTTTTTACCGAGCCCGCTCCAGCCCAGGTCAAATATTCATTTGAGATGACATCATTAAGACTGGGGGACGGTGATGCCACTTCCGGTAATTGAAATTCCAGCCATTCGGGCCCGGTGTTGTTACCCAGCTGGCAGCAGCCGAGCAGAACGATCGATATGGTGCCCCCTATGCGGGTTGTATCTAATCAACCATTTGAAAGTGTGCCGAAATGCTCGGTTGTGAACCATCTGAAAGTGTGCCGAAACGCCCAGTCTGTGAATGCTTGAGCCGATGTGAGCCTACTTGCCGCCGTCCGCTGGCCTTTCCTATCTCCGATGTTGGCCGCCTGGCCGCCCCCCTCTCCTTATTCGGTCGCTCCTACATGACTGGGGACGCACTTGCCCGCGTCTCGGCAAGGTCTACTGCGAATACGTTCAGGAAAACACGAGGGCACGCACGCGAGATTCCGGCATGGTGCATGTGCCGTGTTAACCGGACTACACTGACTGCTACCACACCACTGACTGCACTGGCCGCAGCCGCAGCACTGCTTATTTTTCTTTATTTATTTATTTTTTTTACTCAATTTTTGCCAAATATTTATATACGTTTTTTTATTCTAACCTACACTTGCTACACAGGGTGCCATCTCAGTGAGGCAATAGTGCGCGGTCCCCGCATCCTACTCCCCTCGTAAGGGTAGCCAAAATAAAGTGCTACTCGCATTCTACCCGACCTCCCTCCTGACACCATAACCAACTGGATTGCGCGTGGGTGTTGGTGTTCGCAATGCGGTTACCTCGTTCTTTAGTGACTGTATCCTGTATTGTGTGTTACGCTCATATGTATGCCAGTGTGTAATGAAATAAACGTATGGATCTATTTCAGGGGCGCCATCAACCCTTCAGGCGGCACCGTAGCCATCCAGGGCATAGGCAGAATCCAGGGGGTGGGGTAAGTGTCCCTCCGATTGACGCTCGGCGCCCCCTAAAATGGTCACAGCGCTGCCCTGAAATGTCGGTTCTCACCCCTCCCCTCCCCAGGATGTGAAAATCGGCGCCCACCGATATGATTTGGCGCCCACCTCATAGTTTTTTGGTCAAAAGTGGCACCCTCCTGGTCTGGATGGTGCTAACCCGGAAAGGTGCCCCGATCGGCTATCCGGGATCCGCCTATGATTCAGGGGCACAGATGGTCGATAGAAGGGTTACCTGCCCCTTTAATTGACCCCCGATCTGTATGGTGATGGGAAAAATGTCTGCCTGACTACCGCAAAAATTGGTAACGATCAAATAATTTCAATCAAATATTTATCTTTTGTTCCTAAATACACGTAAAATAACGATCGTAGCTCATATACCGTGAGAAAAGAAACATTAGAGAACAAACTTTTCCCGAACACGTTCCCCGAACGCGACCTCTCTCTCTCTCGGGCCTTGAACGCGGCCATGCTGCTCCCAGAATACTGCCCGATGATTGGTTCTTGGCTATGACGTAGGCAGTGACGTCAAGCGGGCAAGTCCTGCATAAATCACCGACCTCAAAATTCGCTCCTGCATATGGAAGCCTCTGAAAAATCTCTCCAGACAAATCTGGAGACCGAAAAGACGGGATCTAGAGGCTTGGGTGTCTTTTGAAAAAACCGACCCTGGAGGTCGGTTTTTTGAAAAAGACGCCCAAGATCTTGGGATATTGCCAAAATATATATCCATTAATTTAGATTTATCTATTGAATTTAATGCCAGGAAAAGCTCAGAATTTAGATATTTAGGGTAATTACTTTCAATTTTGGGTAAGCATATTTCTCAAACTTCTAGAGTTTCACTGAAATGAGCGCTGTTTTTTGGCTTGGGAAATGGTAAAAAACTACCAAAAGACACCCAAGGTTGATTTCAATTTATTCACGTTGTGAAAACGGCTAAATGTTTTTTTACATCACTCTTGTGTTTATTTTTTCTTCAAAGTTTCAGTGAGTCCTAATAGAGGCTGAACAGGGAGCGGGTGTGGTCGGAGGATCGGAGCAGGAGCGTCCTGCATGACTACCTTGCATCAGCAGGGCAATACTGCAGGATAGCTCGCTATATTAAGACAAGGCTAGATTATATTATTTTATGTTTCATATGTTTTCAACACTGTAAATATGGTCCAGTAAATATGGCCAGTGCTGATTGACTTAGCATATTAATCCACTGTGTGCTTATGGTGTGTAAGTCTTACATTACCGTCGGGAGCGTGAATGTGAAGAATGTAGTGATTTTCTTTTTTATATCAATGATCTCCCAGATGCTGTAAATTTCGCAGTAAAAATATTTGCCGACCACACGAAGTTATACTCTAGCGCCAATGACATTCGATCCGCCGTAAGCATGCAGCTCGATATCGACCGCATGCTGAGGTGGTCGGAGCTGTGGCAAATGCCCTTCAACTTGGGAAAGTGCTCGATCTTACAGATCGGTGAGTCAAACAGAAACTTCGACTTTGCCATGAACGGTGTGATGCTGCAAAAGTCGTTTTTGGAAAAGGACCTCGGAATCGTCATTGACAAGGACCTCAAATGTAGGCAACAGGCTGCCTCTGCTGTTTTCAGGGCATCGAGGGTCCTAGCTGTGATAAGAAAATCGTTTGTTAACATCGATACGTTGACACTTCCGCTTCTCTGCAAGACACTGGTCCGTCCCCACTTAGAATATGGGAATGTTGTTTGGGGTCCGTTTAATAGAGGAGACCAGAAGTTAGTTGAGAGGGTCCAGCGGCGTGCGACACACATGGTTCGAGTACTGCCCCATCTCCCTTACACTGAACGTTTGCGTGAGCTTGGCTTGCCTTCTCTCTACTTTGGGAGACGTCGTAGAGACATGGTCAAGGTTTTTCGACTTCTTCATGGCGACATGGACCAAGATCCATCACAGTTCCTGGAGCTCGACAGTCGAGGACGTACGCGCGGTCACGCCTTGAAGCTGATCAAACCAAATGCTGTCTCAAGAGTCCGTCGCTTCTCCTTTGGTGTTAGGGTTGTTAACGATTGGAATGTTCTCCCTTACTATGTCGTCAACGCCACCACTCTCTCACAGTTTAAAGCCAAATTAGATGCCCATTGGGCAAATCAGAGATACTATGTACCTCCGCAAGACTGAGACGTGACATATTCTGACAGGAGCTCGTTGACGACCGAATCCAACAGGCTCTTGTAAGCCTTCAAATTTCGAAAAAAAACTTATCGTATCGTATTTTTTACAATTTTGTCTGCTTTCAAATATTCTACATGAGGAAATGTGCTAAGCACTCAAAATAGTTCATATAATTCTGTAAATATGCTTTGGAATGCCACTGTTTCGCATAATTGCTTGAAAAGAAATTCAATTGATTCAGACTTACAAATTAGCATCTTCAGCTCATTTGCACTAGCCTCGGATTGACGTCAGGTCACGTGTCTGGTTCAGTGATGAATGTGCTCAAGAACTGCATTGCCGGATTGCATAATCTTTGTCTTGCTTTTCAGGTAGATCAGTATTTGCTTCATAAATGTGTTAAGTTCTCACATCATTTGAACAATTCATTTGCACTTCAGATTAGCAAAAATGGAGCCTTATCTTCCCTTTGAAGATATATCTCTTGAGTGTCTCTTGCAGCCACTGAAGGGAAGAAAGAGGATACAGGTAAGCAACTATTTTCTGTGTTAACACATCTGTTTTCTGTCTGGAAAACTAGCAACCTAATTTGGCCAAGTATTTTTATTTAATTTTCCAAACCAAACAAGGCTGTATCTCATCCTAAAAATAATATTTGTTGTCATAGTGGCATGTTTCTCACCAATTTTATTATTTGTGTTTTCGCATGACGATATGAATTGTTGTTTTTGCAGTGGAACGGATCGAAGTGTCCACTTAAACTGAAATTGAATGTTTTATATGTTAAGAGCACTGCGGCCCAGCCTAGCTCCTCTTCACTCCATTCGCTCATATTGCCTTGAACTAGCCCAATGACCAAGTTTCACAGCCATGGCCATTTTCCAGTGGTCATTTGCCAGTGTTTAGGGCCAGTGGTTAAAACCCATGTGTAGTGGTGTTGATATCCATTAGCAGAGCTCACCTGTGTGTTGTTCTCTCCAATGTCACATTTTGAAACCCCATTCTTGTTCTCAGTGATAGCTTGGACAAATAGTTTGGCTAACAGTACTCACCAAAAATAATGTTTTTTTTTGTGCCAGCGTATCAAAAGGATCAAGTAACCAAATACATGTGCCCGTCGTTGTATGCATATATCATGATTGTCTCCATTTTTGCCAGTCATCGAGACTGAAGGACGACTCAGGTGCTCGGGGCAGCTCAATACAAGTCCAAAATAGGAAATGTTCGTCTTTAAACAAGGATATGGCAATTTCCTCGCTAATATATTAGATTTGCTACTTTATCAAAAAGACCCTCAGCATAGAAATATCACTAGAGCATCGAAGTGTGTTCCAAGTTTCGGCGTCGGCCCAAATTTCTCTATACTATGTTAATAGCAAAATTTGCCCATGTGCTTCTTCTTACATCTAACCCGAATATTTTTCATTCGTTGGCTATATCCCTTTACCCCATGTCACCATGTCACGAGACTGTGGTATGATGTGGCGCTAACTCTGGGTTGTTGGTGCATGTTTCAGTACACCTGTTTCACGGTATCGTCTCAGTTCATCATGATAGGCGCCAACACGGGTGGTGTCTACGTGTTCAGTCGCAGCTCACAACAGTTCATCAGCATTCTGCCCGGTCAGGTACGGCTGCAGTCAGACAGACAGGCAGGTGTACACCTCGAGCTACGGTGTGCCACACATGGGCCAGACAACGATTAAATTCGACTGCGTATCTAACATTGGCAGCGTCTAGGAATTCGCGAATAGCGGGGCTGATTTCAATAGTTTTTTTTGTTTGTTGTTGTTTTGTTTCAAGTGTGTGACGCGTGTGTTTGAGCTGACTTCTACCAGCCACAGAATGACCGACACTTTATGTCGAATTGGTGATAATAGCGTGTCCTAGTGACGATCTGGTGATGATAGCGTGTCTTAGTGACGATCTAGTGATGATAGTGTGTCCTGGTGACGGTCTGGGGATGATAGCGTGCCCTAGTGACGGTCTGGGGATGACATCGTGCCTAGTGACGGTATGGGAATGATAGCGTGCCTAGTGACGGTCTGGGGATGACATAGTGCCTAGTGACGGTCTGGGGATGATAGCGTGCCCTAGTGACGGTCTGGGGATGACATCGTGCCTAGTGACGGTCTGGGGATGACAGCGTGCCTAGTGACGGTCTGGGGATGACATCGTGCCTAGTGATGGTCTGGGAATGATAGCGTGCCTAGTGACGGTCTGGGGATGACAGCGTGCCTAGTGACGGTCTGGGAATGATAGCGTGCCTAGTGACGGTCTGGGGATGACATCGTGCCTAGTTACGGTCTGGGGATGATAGCGTGCCTAGTGACGGTCTGGGGATGACATCGTGCCTAGTGACGGTCTGGGAATGATAGCGTGCCTAGTGACGGTCTGGGGATGACATCGTGCCTAGTGACGGTCTGGGGATGACATCGTGCCTAGTGACGGTCTGGGGATGACATCGTGCCTAGTGACGGTCTGGGGATGATAGCGTGCCCTAGTGACGGTCTGGGGATGACATCGTGCCTAGTGACGGTCTGGGGATGACAGCGTGCCTAGTGACGGTCTGGGGATGACATCGTGCCTAGTGATGGTCTGGGAATGATAGCGTGCCTAGTGACGGTCTGGGGATGACATCGTGCCTAGTGACGGTCTGGGAATGATAGCGTGCCTAGTGACGGTCTGGGGATGACATCGTGCCTAGTGACGGTCCGGGAATGATAGCGTGCCTAGTGACGGTCTGGGGATGATGGTGTGTCCTAGTGACGTTCTGGGGATGATAGCGTGCCCTAGTGACGGTCTGGGGATGACATCGTGCCTAGTGACGGTCTGGGAATGATAGCGTGCCTAGTGACGGTCTGGGGATGACATCGTGCCTAGTGACGGTCTGGGGATGACAGCGTGCCTAGTGACGGTCTGGGGATGACATCGTGCCTAGTGATGGTCTGGGAATGATAGCGTGCCTAGTGACGGTCTGGGGATGACAGCGTGCCTAGTGACGGTCTGGGGATGACATCGTGCCTAGTGACGGTCTGGGGATGATAGCGTGCCCTAGTGACGGTCTGGGGATGATAGCGTGCCCTAGTGACGGTCTGGGGATGACATCGTGCCTAGTGACGGTCTGGGGATGACAGCGTGCCTAGTGACGGTCTGGGGATGACATCGTGCCTAGTGATGGTCTGGGAATGATAGCGTGCCTAGTGACGGTCTGGGGATGACAGCGTGCCTAGTGACGGTCTGGGAATGATAGCGTGCCTAGTGACGGTCTGGGGATGACATCGTGCCTAGTGACGGTCTGGGGATGATAGCGTGCCTAGTGACGGTCTGGGGATGACATCGTGCCTAGTGACGGTCTGGGAATGATAGCGTGCCTAGTGACGGTCTGGGGATGACAGCGTGCCTAGTGACGGTCTGGGGATGACATCGTGCCTAGTGACGGTCTGGGGATGACATCGTGCCTAGTGATGGTCTGGGAATGATAGCGTGCCTAGTGACGGTCTGGGGATGACAGCGTGCCTAGTGACGGTCTGGGAATGATAGCGTGCCTAGTGACGGTCTGGGGATGACATCGTGCCTAGTGACGGTCTGGGGATGATAGCGTGCCTAGTGACGGTCTGGGGATGACATCGTGCCTAGTGACGGTCTGGGAATGATAGCGTGCCTAGTGACGGTCTGGGGATGACAGCGTGCCTAGTGACGGTCTGGGGATGACATCGTGCCTAGTGACGGTCTGGGGATGATAGCGTGCCTAGTGACGGTCTGGGGATGACATCGTGCCTAGTGACGGTCTGGGAATGATAGCGTGCCTAGTGACGGTCTGGGGATGACATCGTGCCTAGTGACGGTCCGGGAATGATAGCGTGCCTAGTGACGGTCTGGGGATGATGGTGTGTCCTAGTGACGTTCTGGGGATGATAGCGTGCCCTAGTGACGGTCTGGGGATGACATCGTGCCTAGTGACGGTCTGGGAATGATAACGTGCCTAGTGACGGTCTGGGGATGACATCGTGCCTAGTGACGGTCTGGGGATGACAGCGTGCCTAGTGACGGTCTGGGGATGACATCGTGCCTAGTGATGGTCTGGGAATGATAGCGTGCCTAGTGACGGTCTGGGGATGACAGCGTGCCTAGTGACGGTCTGGGGATGACATCGTGCCTAGTGACGGTCTGGGGATGATAGCGTGCCCTAGTGACGGTCTGGGGATGACATCGTGCCTAGTGATGGTCTGGGAATGATAGCGTGCCTAGTGACGGTCTGGGGATGACAGCGTGCCTAGTGACGGTCTGGGGATGATAGCGTGCCCTAGTGACGGTCTGGGGATGATAGCGTGCCCTAGTGACGGTCTGGGGATGACATCGTGCCTAGTGACGGTCTGGGGATGATAGCGTGCCCTAGTGACGGTCTGGGGATGACATCGTGCCTAGTGACGGTCTGGGAATGATAGCGTGCCTAGTGACGGTCTGGGGCTGATAGCGTGCCCTAGTGACGGTCTGGGGATGATGGTGTGTCCTAGTGTCGGTCTGGGGAGGATAGCGTGCCCTAGTGACGGTCTGGGGATGATAGCGTGCCCTAGTGATGGTCTGGGGATGATAGCGTGCCCTAGTACCTTTGATGGCCCCCACCGGCTACAGAACTGGAATATCTCGGTAATCTTAAGTGCACATCGTAGCGCTCTTACGGAAACCCCGCTCACGCACGCTCTTGCTGCCGCCGCCGTGACCCCGAGCACGCCGCCAGCGGCCCTCTACACCACAGGCCTCGCCGTCGGCCAAGTTATCGTTCCAGTCGGGGTCGCGTCATCCCACCCCTCCCCCTCCATGTGCCACGTGGTGCCCATCCGATGCGCAGGAGAAGTGAACTGATCCGCTGACTCGGTTCATCATGCCACCCCACTCCACCCCACCCAGACCAACCTCCAATGTCTACTCTTTATGTGGCCACAACCCGCGTGTCGTTCGGGGTGTTTGGGGATGTGTCTGCTCGCTTAGTGTGTCTTTCCCTTGCACGAATGAATATGTACGGTCGTAACCCGTTATATTTTGAGGTCATGTATTCGTGTGGCATACTTGTGGGCTTATAACGAGTCATCTCCTTCGTCTGTTCCATGTTTTACGTCTCACGAGTAGCAGGCTTGTCTGCTGTAAGACAGGCAGGCGAGCTGGGTGACAGGTCTAATGACAGCCCCTCTGCCGTACCGCTGCGTTGTGAGCATGGCGGCCGGGGTCACGTGTCTGCCATGAGTGCCTCTGACACCCCTGTGTCGGCAGGCGGCTGGGGTGACGTGTCTGTTGTGAGTGCCTCTGACACCCCTGTGTCGGCAGACGGCCGGGGTCACGTGTCTGCCATGAGTGCCTCTGACACCCCTGTGTCGGCAGACGGCCGGGGTGACGTGTCTGCCATGAGTGCCTCTGACACCCCTGTGTCGGCAGACGGCCGGGGTCACGTGTCTGCCATGAGTGCCTCTGACACCCCTGTGTCGGCAGACGGCCGGGGTGACGTGTCTGCCATGAGTGGCTCTGACACCCCTGTGTCGGCAGGCGGGCGGGGTCACGTGTCTGCCATGAGTGCCTCTGACATCCCTGTGTCGGCAGGCGGGCGGGGTCACGCGACTGCCGTGAGTGCCTCTGACACCCCTGTGTCGGCAGGTGGCTGGGGTGACGTGTCTGTTGTGAGTGCCTCTGACACCCCTGTGTGGGCAGACGGCGGGGTCACGTGACTACCGTGAGTGGCTCTGACACCCTGTGTCGGCAGGCGGGCGGGGTCACGTGACTACCGTGGTGGCTCTGACACCCCTGTGTCGGCAGGCGGGCGGGGTCACGTGTCTGGCGGTGGCTGCCGGTGAGTTGCTGGTGGCGGCCGGCTCCCAGCAGGGTGCTGTCAGTGTGCATGCCTGCCCCACCACGCGCGCCTGGTCCGGACAGCTGACGGCGCTGGCGCGGCTGGACGCCGAGGTGCGCTCCGTGTGCTGGAAACGCTCCGCTCCCACCTGGTCCGCGCGCACCGTGTTTGTAGGCACCGCCGCTGGAAAGGTGCTGGCCGTGGCCATCAGCAAGAAAAAGGTGGGCGTTAAACTGGGTACAGTGCATAGAAAGTATATATTGCCTATTAAGGTTTGTTGCATCCGGTTGAAAGTTTTGGCCCGCGGCCCGCGACGCGCACTCAGGGTTTTTATGAGGATCTTGAAGTCATCTAAATGTACTGGCCAATGTAGCCTATGCCTATCGATCTTGCACACCTAGAAAAGGAAAGCAATAACAGATGAGGCTTTCGATATAATGCATAATTTACAATGAAAATGCAGCCTGAGCATTGCTGGCTGAGCTTGATAACATCTCGTTATATCGAGGATGTGTATTTATGGGTTCCCGGTTCCATCTATCACCCCGTACAGTTTCCTCCCTGGAAAGGCTGCTTCTATTGTTGTGATGCTGGTTTGTGTTCGGGAGATGGTTTGACGGCAGCGGTAACTTTTGCAGACACCAGCGGCCTCGGCCACCATCACTCCCATGCTGCAGCTGGACTCCAGCGTCTGCGAGATGGTCCTCTGCGGCCAGACGCTGCTCGTCTCCACCCTCAGCTTCTGTTACCTCTGCAACATCCAGGTCAGTCCACAGTGGCTGCCTCGCAGCTGGCTAGTTGGTGGGTTGGATGGAGGTTAATGTCTTTAACTGCTTGTTTATATTTGTGTGGAAGGGGTGCGCGCGGTTTCGCCTTTATACACATCAACACGTGTCGGTAGGAGGGGAGGGATCCGTGCTACTTCGCTGGTATGGGGGGTGGGTACCCTCCCTCCCTCCCGATATCTCAGAAACCATGCAAGTAGCGAGAACCGAAAGCAACCGAAAATGTTCTATTTTATTTTGTGGTCAGCTCGCTTTTGAGGTCACTGGAGATTATAGCAGGTTCTCACAGGAAAAGCTACGATGGAAACTTACGTTTTGTATCATTAAGGCTGGCGGAGAAGCGCTACAGAAAATGTATGAGAACTATCGGTATACTCGTCTAGCTCGGTCGAATGATGTATCTTCTGAATTCTCAGGATGCATCACAAATTTGACCTGACCTGAGGTCAGATTAAGACTAGTTGAAGACTACCTTAGATCATACTGCTTATTATTCAAACCCAAGTGCAAGGCAAACACCATCTGTGAAAAAACATTAGAAGGAGGGAGAGGGTAAACGTCATTCCCCCCGTACCGGCGCGTTTGAAAGTTTTCGACTTTCTCTCTTTCAGTGCTACGGCATAAGTTCTGTTTTACCAGTTGCTGTGTTGTCCTGTTTTTATCATCCAGCCATCTGACTACTGTATCTCGGCTCCGTCAGATCGAAGTGTTCGCCCAGGTGGGCACCCAGCCTCGCGCTGGCCGGCTGGGCGCCTGTTTCCTGGACACACAGACGGTGCTGTGTGCGCGGCCTGGCCTGCGGCTGTGGGAGGTGCAGCTGAGCGGCCGCATCGTCAGCACACAGCAGATGAGGCCGGCGCTGCAGGAGGCGGCGCCGCGCCGCGTCGTCTCCGTCAGCGGAGACCCGGCCGCCCTGCAGGATGGCGTCAGCGGCGGCGGCAAGGCGGCGCTGGGCTTCGTGCGGCTGCTGCCGCTGTCGGCCGGGCAGCAGGTGGTGGCCTTCTCCGGCGACGCCGTGTTTGTGCTGGACCTCCGGGAGAGGCGTGTCACCCTCTGGACCAGCGTGCACCGGCGCGTGCGCGACATCGCCGTCTGCGGCGACGAGCTGTACGTGCAGTGCGAGGGCGGCACGCTGCGGCGGCTGCTGCTGCGGCAGCCCTCGCAGATTGTGCGGGACGTGCAGCTGCGCTGCGGCGCCGCCGAGTGCGCCCGCTTCCTGGTGTCTCACGGCGAGGTGGCCGACCTCTGCCGCAGCCGGCGCGCCTACGACGTGCTCAGAGAGGCGATGGCCGGCTGCGATGACCCGGAGATGCGCGCCGAGCTCTCCCGGCTGGCTGCTGTGGTCAGGGAGAGGCTGTCAGAGGACGGACTGGTCAGCCTGCCGGATGAAGCGTCTGCAGGGCGGGCAGAGGACGTGCGAACTGCGTCGTCAAAGCACGGGAGCAGCTGCCCAGGCGGTGCTGTAATGGCGTTAGAAGGCAGTGACGGGAGC
The DNA here is from genome assembly GCA_034440635.1 of Lepas anatifera. Taxonomy (NCBI): domain Eukaryota; kingdom Metazoa; phylum Arthropoda; class Thecostraca; family Lepadidae; genus Lepas; species Lepas anatifera. Next base: position 1,704,023 of record JAOTON010000629.1, read on the forward strand.
AGTGCCATTCCACCTGATCAAGCTGGCCTTCCGGGAGCCGATGACAGAAACGTTGCTGGTGCTCCGAGTAGTGTATTTACCTCATCCACAGACAAAACAATCGCCGGCACACTCCTGGCGAATTCCCAGTCCTCAGATCCAGCCTTCACCGAACCGGACCCTGTTGAGATTGTTCCAGACGAGTCGTCAGTGGACTCGGTCGTTTCCGTGGACTCGGTCGACTCTGAAGAAATGCGCACCGCATCTAGCTCACAGGAGGAGCAGCCGGCGCCGCCCGAAGAAGCTATAGTGTTCAGATCAAGCCGCCTCCGCCGCCGGCTGCGTGCCAAACCGACCACCAACCAATCAGAAGCGAAGCACAACGCTCCGAAATCGGCATATCCACATCAAAGTGATGGCCACTTCTCAATGGAAGGACAGGCTCTACACGGCAACTCCCAGCCGAGACGATCAGCCGACGTGCGTGTGTCCCTTGAGCGCAATCCGTCCGTCGACGACGGCTACGGCGGCGATTGTTCGCCGGCTGGCGACGACCAGTACGACTCGCCGGCAGCGGTGACCCGGCTCAGCCAGCGCCATCTGCCGCCGATGGGCGTCTACGGCTACACCCCGGCGCTGAACCTTAACTCGGACGTGCTGGACGTGTTCTCTGACGTTGTGGAAGACCTGCGCGGCGCGGTGACCAGTGGTGCTCAGATGCTGGTGCGTCGGCTGAGGGCGAGGCGAGGTGGAGAGGAGAGCGTGCTGGAGCGGCAGTGGACCGTGCCGGAGGCTGCGGCGGGCGCAGCAGCAGCAGCAGCGGCGGCGCCAGCATGTTCGTCTGGAGAGGACGCTGGTCCGGGACTGGAGGGGATTCTGTCGGAGCGGACGGCGGCGGCGGACACGCTGGATCTGTCACTGAGGCCGCTGCTTCGCTGGTTGGACGCAGTCGCTGCTCTGCACCTGCGCAACAGCACAGCTGGAAAACTGAAGGAGAAAGCAGGTGGACAACAACCTAAGACAGCAGTGTGTTCATCGCAGAGTACTGTGCACTGCAGTGCCGTTCATAATCAGCGAACGGGAGAAGTTGCCCCGGCAGACAAATTTGAAGCTCTGATGTGTCTCTGCTCTGAGCCGCGCGAGTTCGTCACAGAGCGGCCATTCCCCGTGGTGCCAGCGCTGCGAGCGCAGGTCTCAAGGCTGCTGGGTCGTGCCGTCCTGTTCCTCATTCGGCAGGAGCTGCAGTGTGAGGAGCTGAGAACTCTGGTGAGAGAGGACTGCACTGCTGGAGCTGAATTCTTTGGAAATGGGGCTTCCAGTGCTAATGTTGATGAAGCGGCTACAAAGACGGAAGGCATTGCTGTAGGAGGGGAAGAGATGGCTAGGGAAAATGCATCAGTGCCTGTATCGTCTTCATGTAATGGTGAAGAAGGGGAGGCGGGCTTATTGAATCATCATCATGCGGACGAAATCGAATGTCATGTAAACCCTGGGAATGAAGCACATACTCCCTCCGAAACCAGTGACCAGGCCCAGCCAAGCAGCAGGTGTAGCACTGAAGCTGACACCGTTACCCCGCCACTGGATGTTGCCAGTGACCCGGCGGGAGGCGATACCGTCAGCCGTGGGCGGGACCCTCCCGTCGAGACTGCTGCCGCTGACGCGCCCTTCCACTCCGCCTGCAGCGGGCAGCGGTGCGTGGTTGGCGGAGATCCTAACCCATCGCCTGTTCTACCTCCTCCACACGGCTGAGCTACACAGCCAGCTGCTGCCGCTGCCGCCGCCGCTGCGGGTCCGGCTGTGGCACAGTCTGCTCCAGGGCACGGAGACACGGCTCGGTGTGTTCAAGGTGAAGCCGGGAGCTGTGGGAGCGGCGCTGGAGCTGGCGGCGGCCAGCAGTCTGGCTGCCTTCCCTCTGGCCAGACTGGCGGTGGGCCTGTACCGGTGTGACGCGGCGGCCGCCGGCGAGCTGTGTGCCCAGAACCCGGGCCAGCTGACGCCGCTGGACGTGCTGTATCTCTGCCGACACAGCGTGGCGGCCGCTGACTTGGACGCAGCGTTCGCCGCCTACCTGCTGCGAGTGTCGCCGGCCGAGCCGCTGGTGACGGCCGACCCCGAGGTGGCGGCGGCGGCGGAGGCCACGCTGGTGACGCTGTGGCAGCGGCAGGCGGCCGCGCTGCGCTGCGGCTGCGGACTGCCGCGTCCCGGCGGCCACCGGGTGCCGCGGCCGGCGCCGGCGCTGCTGCGGCGGCTGCAGGCCGCGCGGCTGAGTGGTGCAGCGCTGCTCACAGCCCGCTGGTCCGCCGCCGACTTCGTGGGGTGTCTGCTGGCGACGAGTGCGGCGCGGCCGGCAGAGTCTTCAGAGGAGGTGCCGACTTCCCGGCTGCTGGCGGCCCTGCTGCAGCTGGACGACAAGCGGCTGCTGCCGGCGCTCAGCCGCCTGCTGCCGGGGTCGGACGGCTGGGAGCCGCTGCTGGCCATGCTGTCGAAGCTGAGGGCGGGCCGCTGCGGCTGCGGTGCGGAGCTGCTGCCTGCCGAGGGGCAGAGGGAGCCGGCCGGCAGCGACACGGTGACGCTGGAGACCCTGCTGGCGTTCGTGGCGAGTGAGGCGGGGCCGGGCCGCGCGCTGTCGCTGCTCAAGTCTGCTGCCAACACCGCCGACCGCCACCTGCTCTCGCCCGGGTAAGTTCCGATTAATCTGTCTGTGTGCTCACCGGTCAAGTGCGGAGAAAAGTGAACGCCCGGCGTTGGGTACTGTTAGACATTTGTCTGGCTTTATGCTGCTCTTCGCCCGGAAATGTGAACGTTTCTCACCATGCATTGAAGAGCATTGAGGTCAGAGTCGCTAATATTGTTGCCCTTGCGGCGGCGTACGCTTACATGAATGCAAATAATCAACTAATTCACGCTGTAAATATCTATGTCATCTCCTTACGGACTAAGCTAATCGATTCCTTGACGTGACATATGTATAAATCGTCAGTGAGTGACCTTTATGCAATGTTGTATAATACGGACGTAAATCTGCGAGGAGACTAAAACTAGGGAATACTGCACTCTGAAAGTAAGCACCGGAGATTTACAGCACGATCGTTTATTGTTCCAAGGAAACCATCAAGCAGCCACTTTGACCCGGAGTACGCGTGGCTCGCCACAGTTCTCAGGTGATGTGGTGACCTTTTTACGATCTAAACTAATTGCTCTTCCTTAGTATGTTCATCATACTGGATGAACATACTACAACATACATAGCGTCGAGGTTCCAGAGGCTTGCCAAGTGGGAAAATGGCGTCCCTACAGGGCCCTATATTGGTGTCGGAACAGCCGGAAGTTGCAGCAGTTCAAAATATTTCCCGTGCGAAGTTTACGTCACATTGGCAGTGCGGAGTGATGTATGTTGGAACATGAACCCCTCCCCTCCTCTCCAGCTATGTGAAAAAGTCCGCCAGTAATGACAGGGAGAAAATGTTCGAGGAGGATATCCCTATACAGCTGTACTTTTCCAATCAGCCCTTCATTGACTGGAGGTGTAATGAGCATGCCACCAGGATCCCGGAACAAGGCGTAAACACCGAACCTTCTTCGTTAGGGCCCGCGCGTGTGCCGTCTTGAGCGGGGAGGGACAGCCTGTCACTGAGATGAGGGTTTCTGTGTCTTGAGTTTGCAACTGGGAAGCCGGTTCTCATCCTTTGTTCCTTCACGTTCCTGGGAAAGCCGTTTTTTTAGTATTAATCCAGACAATCTCCGGAGATGGCTCGTGTACCCCGGAGAAAGTTCATGATCATTGTGTCGCACGATTCTATTGGCTCTGGTCATTTCTGGCCAGGCACATAAAAAATGCCCTTGGAAAAAATTTTGATGCTACGGAGGAGAAAAGGGCCACAGCTTAGAGTATCCCACGTATTGAATAATGCAAATGTAAGCCCACAATGTGGCTTAACACCTCGTGTCCAGCCTCATGTGTTAAAAGCATGGAAGAAGAAGCCAGAAAGTTGTGAATTGGGCTTTCTCCTCGAATCCTGGATGCATAATATAAAAAATTTACAGTGGTTATATATTTGAGCACAGCCCCTCCTCAGAATCTTCATATAGGCGATTGATGATCCGGAAAATTTGTTCATAGTGTGAATAGCATAACAATAGCAGTTGCCTATAGGAAGATTCTGAAGAGGGGCATTGCCCGTTTATATAGTCACAGTGAATGTTCTATTTATTCAGGGTTCGAGAGTCGGCTCATAAATACATTTCGACTTACAATCATGCTTTTCGGTGCAGCACCCCAAAATCTGTACTTAAGAAGAAACCGATTATTGTTTTTTTCACTGCACAACACATCTATACCAGAAGTGAAAACAGAATCGCTCGTTGATATTAGTTGAACCCCTCGTGTTAGTTCGGTACCTCCCCGCCCATTCTTCGCCTGCTGAAATCATTTCAAAGACTTCCGCGTGGAACTTTATAATTTGTGTCATCTTGTTAGAGTCTCGTCGTCAGTGCTCCTCCATTCAAGCTTTGGATGGGATGTTTCCCAATCTGAGCTCCTAATGACGTCTGTTTCTGGTACATTTTTCTCACTTATTTCTACCACGAAATAAACATGATTCATCTATATGATTGGAGATGGGTTGCGTTATTCGTCCTTGGAGTGACTGGTAAACTCCAGCTGGCTGTTCTGACGCTAGATTTATACTTGGTGACCATTTAGCTAATATGCTCGGTATTTGCATATCATAACAAAATATTGGTTTTTGCGTGGTGATATGTAATCTGGAGTGCCTTCATTTTTTGTCGATGATTTTCCAGTTGTCACTGTCGCATAAAGGTGGGCCAAAGTTGCATACATTTTTCCGTGATTCCAAAACACTGCCAGGTCCGGATTTTACATTAGCAAACACACTGATTGTTTCCTCGGCTGTAACTTTATTTTTTATGCTATGCCATCTCCGACACTGCTCTGAATCAGCCTTTTGAATCTTTTTATGATTTATTTTCTCCCCATGGCTCAGCCGAGACTCCAACGATTCTTGGGTGCCTTGCAAGGTTTTATCGGAATGAGTTGGAGTGAATATATCGTGTCCAGCCGGCCCACGTGGTCCACGGTTCCAGGACGCTCTAATTAGTTTCGGTCCGTCGGCCTCAGCTGTGGCGTGGCTGAAATGTGTCGGCCTCTGTGGCGGTTCGATACGGTGTTGGCTGATTTGACTGTGTGCAGCCTGACGGCCCGGTCTGTTCAGTGACGGCTCCGGCCGGTTTTGACAGCTGCTACCGCGGAGTGATAGCGGGCTCCCTCCTGGAGGGCCGCGGGGAGGGACTGGGAGCCGCCTACGCCAGTCACAGTCTCAGTACAGCTGTCACACCCTTCTCCGATGAGGTACGTCCGGGGCGTGGCCGCCACGGGCCCGGCCAAACGGTGTGGCATAGTGGTGTGTAGTGTCGACACGCCTTCAACGGTGTCTCGGTACCTTCCTGGTTTGACCTCGGCTGTGATGAAGGGGTAATAAAGGGTTGGGTGGGTACGATCAGCATATTATATCATCGCGATTATGACATTTTAGTCTAGTAAAGTAAACGATAAATATGTTTCCGATTAAGTATGTCTAAAGGAAATTGTTGAATAGTAGAGGAACGCCGTGAAGTTGATCAGACACACCTTGCGGTACTGCTCATCAATATGGGCCTGTTTGTGTGGACAGGCGGTGAGTCTGCTGTCCTCGGAGCTGGGCTGCCTCTCGGTACCGGCGGCACCGTCCCCGGGCCGTCGGCCCACACACCTCGCCTCGCTCTCCGCCGACTGCCCCGCCTGCTGCCTGCCGCTGCGCAACCGCCAGCTGCTGCGGCCCCGGGGCCTGCTGGTCTTCCGCTGCGGACACGCCTTCCACGCCGTCTGTCTGCTGCGCCGCGGCGGAGCCTGCCTGCTCTGCCAGCGGTGAGCCCGCCTGCTCTGCCAGCGGTGAGCCCGCCTGCTCTGCCAGCGGTGAGCCCGCCTGCTCTGCCAGCGGTGAGCCCGCCTGCTCTGCCAGCGGTGAGCCCGCCTGCTCTGCCAGCGGTGAGCCCGCCTGCTCTGCCAGCGGTGAGCCCGCCTGCTCTGCCAGCGGTGAGCCCGCCTGCTCTGCCAGCAGTGAGCCCGCCTGCTCTGCCAGCGGTGAGCCCGCCTGCTCTGCCAGCGGTGAGCCCGCCTGCTCTGCCAGCGGTGAGCCCGCCTGCTCTGCCAGCGGTGAGCCTGCCTGCTCTGCCAGCGGTGAGCCCGCCTGCTCTGCCAGCGGTGAGCCCGCCTGCTCTGCCAGCGGTGAGCCCGCCTGCTCTGTCATTGGTGAGGCGGCGGAGCCTGCCTGCTCTGTCATTAGTGAGGCGGCGGAGCCCGCCTGCCGTGTCATTAGTGAGGTGGTGGAGCCCTCCTGCTCTGTCATTGGTGAGGCGGCGGAGCCCGCCTGCTCTGTCATTAGTGAGGCGGCGGAGCCCGCCTGCCGTGTCATTAGTGAGGTGGCGGAGCCTGTCTGCTCTGTCATTGGTGAGGCGGCGGAGCCCGCCTGCTCTGTCATTTCTTTAGGTGTATTTTGTTTCAGAGGAATTTGTGCCATTATTGTTCTGAGGGAAATGTTATGAAAGCCGTTTGTAAGCTTCTCCTTTGAGGTAGCTGGAGATTATTTGTCCAAGTGTATTTGAAAACCGCCGTACGTTTATTAACTTGTCATGATGTAATGATGATATATTTGTTTCCGTTCATTCCTAAAACTAATTTCTCCCGTCGACTGTTCTTCTTGAACAGAAATCCAAACGCCATTTGCTGAGGAACAAGCTTCAATAAGTAGGTAACCTATAAACAGTGCCACTTATTATTATTGTATTATTTAACACTTGTAGTACTAACTTTACCAATTAGATGAACGCGAGACAGCTTAAGAGTGAAAATTGAGCGAGAAGCAAGTATATTGGAAAGTTTGCAACGTAGCAATAACGTTTTGGGGGTCAGAAGTCGTGACTCCTGTGCCTCAGTGACCTTCCACCCTGTGATGGCTGTGCATTCCAGGTAGCCTCATTCCGGAGGCTTTTTCTTGAGGACCGTGTTCTGGAAAGCTGAGATGTTTTGCTGGTTTGGAGAAATATTTCGAAGCCAGTGCTCGAATAGGAAGATGTATGGCTACACCACATGAATTGGTTTCGTTGTTTAATGTGATGTCAGAAAGTTTATGTCGTAATCCCAAAATATTGTTTATCCTGGGTGAATTTCTGCATTATATAGCCAGGAATCCAGGATGCTGCTTGTGTTGGATATGTGTGAGTCATATTCTTGGTAATTGGTACCCATTCGTGTTGAGCTGTCTTGCTACAGTAGCAGACGATTGCCAGTGTATCCGACTGTGTCAATTTTTGGGCATATTTGGGCTGTATTGTGTGTCCTGCCTCAGTTTATTCCGTGCATTCCAATTTTGCATGTATGTACATACATAGTTGCAAGGCATGATAATGTCTATTTTATGTGTTACGTGTATGTAGATTTATCGTATTTCTAGCTTTTTTCTAAGTATTTCCTCCTACTTACAGAACGCTAGCTTTGTAATTAGCCAAGTTCAGTTTTCGATGCTTAGGCTAGCACGTGGTGGAGAGTGCAACGTTGTGTGTGAAGAAACACAGTCGTGCTTGCAAGCCGGGAGATCGCTGGGAGCTGGTGCCCTGAGATAAATGACATGATTGGTGGACGATCAGTCACTTGTTTTATGTACAATGGGGGTGATGCGATGCTTCTAAACTCTGCTCGGTTTGTAATTGGTCTAGTCGCGTTAACTTTTCCTGTCAGTGGTGGAACTCCCATCACCAAGCATTCACTCGAGTACAATGCAGCCTTACATGCTTAAATAACGTATAGTATTCAATATTCAATGGTTTTGTACTTACTGAAACAGTGGACAATGCCAGCTGCTCATCATATATAATGGCCGAGTGGCGGTAAGTCCGCCCGTTGTGATTGTGCAAATCATTTCACAGTCAGTATATTTGGGTCAGAATGAATACTGCACGTGGTTGCTGACAATATCAATATGAACATGATGTATGCAGGCTCGTCAATTGATAGTGTTTACCAGGAAGGTAGACGCCTCCTCGTTTTATACCTGCGTGTTTTATAGAATCTCTTAGTAATATCTAGCGGTAATCCTGTCTAATGAGCGCTGTATGATTTGTAATGGGAGTTTGTGCGTTGGATTGAATCTTTATACCTACGATTTAATAATTTTATGGTGCCAAAATAAACTTTTGATTTGTCCCAATGTTTTTTAGATAAGGTCGGGACATGACTGCAGTGCTTAAGATATTTGATTTCTGATTCTCGCGTAATAAACTATTATGTGGAATATTTAATGTAATATCACACTCCTAGGTTGCACTTGAAGAAAGCTACAAATAAACTGCACGAGAAGCCAAAAATGTTGTCATAGTCTGAAGACCAAGTCCACATATTGCTAGAACTAAGATTCACGCCTGATTGCTAGGCTTGAAGCCAACGGGTCTCAAGTAAAGTCATTGAGTCAACTTTAGCCACCAGCCCGCAATAGACTCGGAATAAAACGGTGGTATGCTGACAGCGGTCCCAGGTGTCCATGGGATACATTTCTATCAACTTGTCGCGTTCACTGCCAATAAACCGATTGAAGAGGTAAATACTCTCGCTGGACTAGACTCGGTGATAGTTTTATTCCTCATAGTACTTAACTAATAAATAGAACGCAGTTCCGTGAGCGCGTCAATATTTGATGCCGGGCTGCCTTTACCAGCTGAATGGACCTGGTTCGGATTACGACTAAATGAAGATCCCAGTTTCAGTTTAACCGTGTCCGGTGGTCTTTCGTCCGACCTTTGACATTTGACTCTGGACTCCCGTCTATTGCTTAAGTCACGTTTGGTGGATTTAAGTAGCTGTGGGCTTGAAAGGTTGGAGTGCACAATTTCAGGTGTATGGCGCTGGGTGTTTGGTTGGATCAGGTGGTCAGCTCTCGGCTGCGGGCTTTGAACAGTCCATATTGGAATTACGGGCGGCGTGAGTCACCGTTCTCCTGTGTTCCTGGGACGAAACCTCGATGACGTCGCGTGGCGATTGAATGATACGCGCTTTCGCCTTTCAGAGAAACTCAGCAAACAGCCAAAATAATTATTTGAGATGGAAACTATGTTCAAGTAATACTTCTTTGATTGAACAGTTTGTATGGGAAGCAAATTTGAAAATTTATCCAGTCGCCTGACCGGTCATGGCGGTAGTCATCGTGGGCAATCTCATCCGGGCTGTTGTTTTTCTTGCGGATTTGCCGGGGAAAATGAGCTGGAAGGCCTCAAGGGCAATTCAGAAAGAATTGGCTGTCACGTCACGATTCCCGAAATTCCAAATCGAAGTGTTCAGAGAACCCACCCTTACTCTCAAGTTATTTCAGTGGTAGTCATTATCGTTGGGGCTCTTGATGGACATCTAGGATGGTTGTGGGCTATTCAACTGTTCTGGTTGTGGGAACCATCTTGGCAGCTCGCAGTTTTAGTGCAATTTGCTGTGTTTTGTATAGATATTAAATTATAAAATGTACAGATTTCGAGGAAAACTTCGAGATGAAAAAAGTAATGAGGACAAATCTTTTAAGCTTGTCAAAAATCTAATAACATTGTAGACTATCTGAAAAAATGGCTTTGTTGTGAGCAGGTATGGCATCATGCCTAAGAATCATCATGCCATCTCTAACGGGAGGCATAGCCTGCAAATAGATTAATTCCAGAAAATCACTTGCTCAATTCTGTAGCTATGTCATGGAATGGATCATCGCGTGCAGTGGAAGGGAGGGATCAGTCTGCACATGTCTCGTGTTTTGCCAGGTTTTCAACCAGTAAAACACCTGAAAGGTAAACAAAGTGAGAGGACCTGTTATCGACAAACTAACGTTTTAAAATAATGAATGTTTTGATGAATTTTCATTTTGAGAACTTCTAAAAACGTAACATGTTTGTATTCCGCTTGGCCCTTACAATGTCGAAGCCAGGGGCTGGGAATCCAGGGCCTGGGAAGGTCAGGCTCTCTCGTCCCCCCCACCTCCCCACGCTCCTATTCCGACGCGTACCTCTCTGCTCAAAAGTTGTAGACACCAGTAAGCATGTATGCATGCACGTGTACAGGTTGCGTGTGCAATAGATGACTGTCCACAGATAAGCCTTTCTAATCTGACATTTCAATGTTTCTACGAGGCACATAACAAGCGATTCGCTTGCTTTCATATAGGCTTCCACTGACTTTTACCCTCTGGTCCACATTAGAAAGCTGGTTGCCTTTTTATATTTGCTAAAACGCACCTCGCCCGTCGATGAGCAAGATACGCTGGTTTTTGTATTACCTGAAGGCCGATTTCTAATGTTTATTCAATCTCGCACAAATTTTGTCGGTCACTTGATGAGTATGGTTCGGAATGAACGGAGTTGTCCTGCGAATACCCGGGGGGCAAAGAGCCAAAAGCTGTCCGGCGTGTTGTAAAAGGTTGTTGCACAAAAATGAAATCCCTGGAGATTCAGGATCATGACCTTGGGTGGACAACCGATACAGCGCCTACTCGTTGTCCGCAGGAGGTGCATTTGTCAAAGGATGCACGCGCAAAATCGGCCCTTGCCTCTTGGACTTAAACGGCTTATAACTAAGCTAAAAAGACCGTTGGTGGCAAAAACATAATTTAATTTTCAAGCTCAAAATACACTGCTTCTACACATGTCAGTTTGTGTATTCTGGTTTAGTCCTATCACGTCATTTTTGGCACGTGCAGCTCAGCGAAAGAGGTGTACGTCAACACCCCTTCTGGCTCAAAACCTGTATCTCTGTATTGGTTAAACGAACAGCCGTGAAACTTTGCATACATGTCGCTTAACATGTTCGGTATAATTTCTCCAAAAATGGTTTAGACACCTAGAAGAAGTATTGAGATATGACGTCATATCTGGGCGCATGCAAATGCACTGTTTTCAAGCCAATTGGGGAACTTTGTCCGAGATGTTAGCTTCCTGCTTCAGTGCTGGTAATAACTGATTGGATAAGCAAATAGTTCCAAATGGTATCTTCCTGGTTGAAATCAACCATTGTTCTCCATATTATATAGGGAATTGCGCAATGGGTGTTCTCCCCAATCCTCCAGCACGTGGAAAATCGCCTGAGGGACATCGTTACACCCCTTTCAGTTAAACTCAAGTAGATTAAACTCAGTTGAGTTAACAAACACCAAATTTGGCAGATGTAATGCTGCACATGTTTGATATATTAACACAAAGTTTTGTAAGACTATAAAGACTATTGCAAAAGTTATGGCCATTCATCAAAACACACGTATATGTGTGGTCCAATGCAAAATGTAGCGCACTGCAGTACCCTTATTGGCAGTGATGTTTGGGAGTAATTTAGTCCACCTGTAGTTATTATGTGCCGCATTGCAGCTCACGTCTGAAAACTGAGGAGGTATGATTTGCGCATAAGCATATGTTCCCTGGTATGAACGGTAGCGCAGGGTACCCCCGAGTTTGCCCGGTCTCTTCCATTTTAGCACCAGACCTTAGGAGTTGAGATCAAAAGATCAGTACCTACATTTGACTTTCATAGCCCACGTCCAAAGATATACTACATGCAAATGCCACACCATGCTTGCTTCTGTCGCTAACTAAGGTCGATTTAGAACTTTTTTCCAAAAAATATTACCGAAAGAAATAGCGCAGGAAGCTTGCAAATGGCGAAACACTAAAAAACACGAGAACGACGCCAGCGGAGAATGCCGACATTGAACATCTCGTCAGTTAGTAAGTAAGACGTTAGGCTTAGAAATGTTGAAATATATTATTTTCTAGGTCATCTCCCATGGGGTTGTTAATGAGGCACCGCAAAAAAGTGAATCCACGTGCACAGGGTTGATGTATTGTATACAAGTCTTACACGAGTAGCTCAAGGTTAGAATGGATTTGAAGCGATGGAATGGTGTGTTTCCTGGTAGACTTTGGTTCCTGAATAGATATTACATTGTGGGACATGATTAAAATATCATGATCTATCATATTTTAGCTGCGTTTTTTTGTAGGAAGAATCTTGGAACCAAGATGCATAGCCTTAACAAATAACGTTTATGTTCTAGCAGCTCTGATGAGCGCAAAATGCGACAAAAAATGTCACTATTACCCGAGAAACGGAAGACAGTTGCTCAGCACGCCAGCAAAAAAGGACTCGCATTTATTTGAGTACAAAATAGGCATGGCGCATCATTTTCCAAGATAATATTGCAGACAATTTATGCTACGTTGAGTGGGAGATAAGATCAAATTTCACAAAGATTCGCCACGGTGAAGTTTTTCGAACAATTTGCGATGGTGCATTATCAGGACATTGTCAGTCAGAGAAAGAAGTGGCATCCCTGATATCAGAATCGGTATTTTCACAAAAAGAGCTGTCATTATGCTGACAGGAAGCGTCTTTCTGATAATAAAAAGTAAGTAGATACGCAAGTAAGCTAATCTGAGCCTCCCGAGTTGATAGCGTGATTTCCTGAGCAGCTCTGGGGCCCTCAGCTGAGCTGGGCGCGCCGAAGCTGATGAGGACCCCTGAGCTGGTATGGGGCTCCTTAGCTAATTAAGTGCTTCCTGACTTGATCTGGTACCCCTGAGCTGGTCGGGACCACTGAGCGTTATGTTCTGAGCACTGAGCGTTATTATCTGGTCCCCTGAGCTGATAAGGTGCTCCCTGAGCTGATCTAGGCCCTTACTCTGGTCTAGGGGATAGGAGCTGATCTGGGCCCCCGAGCTGATAGATGTGGTGCCCAACAGATATTTTGCCGCCTAAGCTGAAATAATGCACCCTGAGTCGATCTCCTGAGCCCTTATTGTGCCTCCTGAACTCATGTTATGCCCTCTGAGCTAGTCGGGTACCGCCTGAGCTAATCAGGTGCCCTTTAAGCTGATCTGAGCCTCCTGGGTTGATAAAATATCCTGGGAAGGTCTGGGTCTCTGAGCTGGTATGGGGCTCCTGAGCTGATTAAGAGCCTCCTGACTTGATCTGGTACCCCGAGCTAATCTGGGCAATGTCTTGGTCGTTCTGGTGCCTCCTGAACCATAATTGTTCCTCCTGAGCCCATATGATGCCCTCCGAGCTATTCTGATCCCTCTAGAGCTAATATGGTGCTCTTTGAGCTAATCTGGTACCCTTTGAGCTCACCTGGGCCTCCTGAGTTGATTATGTGATAACCTGAGCAGCTCTGGGCTCCTGAGCTGATCGGGATCCCTGAGCTGATAAAAGGTTTCTAAGCTGATTTAGTGTCCCTTACTTGATCTTGTCCCCTGACCTGACTTATAGCCCCTGAACTGATTGGAGGCCCAAGATCGGATCTGGCTCCTGGGGGTACCCTGAGCTGGTCTGGGCGCTGAGCCTGTTAGAGTTCCCTAAGTTGGCCTGAGGCCCCTTGAGATGATCGGGCGCCTTAAAGTGTTACGGGGCTCATTGAGCTGGTTCAATGCCCTATGAGCCTACCTGGGGCTCATTAAAATAGTCCGATAACCCCATCTCTAGGGACCACTGAGCTTGTCTAGTCTCTGGGCGAAGCATGAGCTGCGCTGGGGAGCTCTCGTCCACATCAGAGGTCCCTGAGCTGATCTTGAATAGGTAGAGAATAAGAATACAAGGCCAACTCCCATAATCTCGGGATGCCACTGAGCTAGTCTAGTCCCTGGAGGCACAACTGGGGGGTGGCTGCTTTGGAGGGCTCTGATCCACACTAGGGTACCGCTGAACTGATCTTGAATAGATGGGGAATAAGAACACAATGCAAACTCCCCTTGTAAAATGGAGCATGGGAGGAATGAGCCATCGCTAAGACGTCTTGTGATGCTTAGGAACCCTTAATTATATACATTGACTACTATACTGGTGGATTCTAGGGAGTGCCGATAAAAAGGTGGCACCCGACTAGCTGGGACGGCATCAGATGGGCTCAGGAGGCACAATAATGGCCCAGGAGGCCCAAGATCGACCCAGAGTGCATTGGGCTCAGGAGGAAAAAATATGGTTCAGGAGGCACCAGATCGAATCCGGGAGCAGTAGTTCAGCTAAGCGATCCTCGACCAAGAAGTTGCCCAGATAAGCTCGGGGTACCAGATCAGATCAGGAGGCACTTGATCAGCTCAGGAGCCCCATACCAGCTCAGGAGCCCAGACCTTCTCAGGATATCATTTTATCAACCCAGGAGGCTCAGATCAGCTTAAAGGGCACCTGATTAGCTCAGGGGGCAACGACTAGCTCAGAGGGCATAATATGAGTTCAGGAGGCACAATAAGGGCTCAGGAGATCGACTCAGGGTGCATTATTTCAGCTCAGGCGGCAACATATCTGTTCAGGGGCACCAGAGTTATCCGCTCGGGGGCCTAGATCAGCTCCTATCCCCTAGACCAGAGCAGGGGCCTAGATCAGCTCAGGGAGCACCTTATCAGCTCAGGGGACAAGGGATTAGCTAAGTGGTCCCGATCAGCTCAGGGGTACCAGATCAAGTCAGGAAGCACTTAATTAGCTCAGGAGCCCCATACCAGCTCAGGGGTCCTCATCAGCTTCAGCGGGCCCAGCTCAGCTGAGGGCCCCAGAGCTGCTCAGGAAATCACGCTATCAACTCGGGAGGCTCAGATTAGCTTACTTGCGTATCTACTTGCTTTTTTATTATCAGAAAGACGCTTCCTGTCAGCATAATGACAGCTCTTTTCGTGAAAATACAGATTCTGATATCAGGGATGCCACTTTTTCTCTGACTGACAATGTCCTGATTATGCGCCATCGCAGATTGTTCGAAAAACTTCACCGTGGCGAATCTTTGTGAAATTTGATCTTATCTCCCACTCAACGTAGCATAAATTGTCTGCAATATTATCTTGGAAAATGATGCGCCATGCCTATTCTGTACTCAAATAAATGCGAGTCCTTTTTGCTGGCGTGCTGAGCAACTGTCTTCCGTTTCTCGGGTAATAGTGACATTTTTTGTCGCATTTTTGCGCTCATCAGAGCTGCTAGAACATAAACGTTATTTGTTAAGGCTATGCATCTTGGTTCCAAGATTCTTCCTACAAAAAAACGCAGCTAAAATATGATAGATCATGATATTTTAATCATGTCCCACAATGTAATATCTATTCAGGACCCAAAGTCTACCAGGAAACACACCATTCCATCGCTTCAAATCCATTCTAACCTCGAGCTACTCGTGTAAGACTTGTATACAATACATCAACCCTGTGCACGTGGATTCACTTTTTTGCGGTGCCTCATTAACAACCCCATTGGAGATGACCTAGAAAATAATATATTTCAACATTTCTAAGCCTAACGTCTTACTTACTAACTGACGAGATGTTCAATGTCGACATTCTCCGCTGGCGTCGTTCTCGTGTTTTTTAGTGTTTCGCCATTTGCAGGCTTCGTGCGCTATTTCTTTCGGTAATATTTTTTGGAAAAAGTTCAAAGTCGACCTTAGTTAGCGACAGAAGCAAGCATGGTGTGGCATTTGCATGTAATATATCGTTGGACGTGGGCTATGAAAGTCAAATGTGGGTACTGATCTTTTGATCTCAACTCCTAAGGTCTGGTGCTACAATGGAAGAGACCGGGCAAACTCGGGGGTACCCTGCGCTACCGTTCATACCAGGGAACATATGCTTAGGCGCAAATCATACCTCCTCAGTTTTCAGACGTGAGCTGCAATGCGGCACATAATAACTACAGGCGGACTAAATTACTCCCAAACATCCCTGCCAATAAGGGTACTGCAGTGCGCTACATTTTGCATTGGACCACACATATACGTGTGTTTTGATGAATGGCCATAGCCTTTGCAATAGTCATTATAGTCTCACAAAACTTTGTGTTAATATATCAATCATGTGGAGCATTACATCTGCCAATTTTGGTGTTTGTTAACTAAACTGAGTTTAATCTACTTGAGTTTAATTGACAGGGGTGTAACGATGTCCCCCAGGCCATTTTGCACGTGCTGGAGGATTGGGGAGAACACCCATTGCGCAATTCCCTATATAATATGGAGAACAATGGTTGATTTCAACCAGGAAGATACCATTTGGAACTATTTGCTTATCCAATCAGTTATTACCAGCACTGAAGCAAGAAGCTAACATTTCGGACAAAGTTCCCCAATTGGCTTGAAAACAGTGCATTTGCATGCGCCCAGATATGACGCCATATCTCAATAACTCTTCTAGGTGTCTAAACCATTTTTGGAGAAATTATACCGAACATGTTAAGCGACATGTATGCAAAGTGTCACGGCTGTTCGTTTAACCCATACAGAGATACAGGTTTTGAGCCAGAAGGGGTGTTGACGCACACCTCTTTCGCTGAGCTGCACGTGCCAAAAATGACGTGATAGGACTAAACCAGAATACACAAACTGACGTGTAGAAGCAGTGTATTTTTAGCTTGAAAATTAAATTATGTTTTTGCCACCAACGGTCTTTTTAGCTTAGTTATAAGCCGTTTAAGTCCAAGAGGCAAGGGCCGATTTTGCGCGTGCATCCTTTGACAAATGCACCTCCTGCGGACAACGAGTAGGCGCTGTATCGGTTGTCCACCCAAGGTCATGATCCTGAATCTTCAGGGATTTCATTTCTGTGCAACAACCTTTTACAACACGCCGGACAGCTTTTGGCACTTTGCCCCCCGGGTAGAAGTCGTCGAATGACAGCTTCTACATCAGGCGACAGATGCTGCTCCGTGGCTTGGCGACCATGACTGATGTGCGACAGTTGCCAACCAGCGTTTTAAGCGACACTCCTGTTCCCGGTCTTCCCGACTTATGTGGAGGATCAGTTCTGGGTGTTTCATCTGGCCTGGAATCATCGGCAGTCTTCACCACGGCGGTCTCGGCTGGGATTTCTCTAGCGGGCCTGGGTAGCTCAAAGACTTCATCCGTGCCCAACAGTGTATCATCTCTTCCATCGCCACCATTCGCATCTTTCGCTTGTTCTTTCTTGACATCTCCGTCATCGTTGTGCAGTGCATCTTCGCTGCTTGCCTGCGGTAGGACGGGACCCTCCGCGTTCGCGGCAGAGGAGGCGGCTGTGAAGTTGAAGCATGGAAAGAGTCCCTGACTTCGGCGCCGTTTAATGTCACTCACTCTTGAACCATCGTATGAGACCAGATCAGCGGCTGAAACGAACAAGCAAATCGTTGTTTCAACTTAGGGGCACCAGCACTGGGTTGAAATGGTTGTCTTCTAGTGTGGCTCAGCTATTATATGCTGGGTTTGCATACGATCCTTACATAAAACACCTAACTGCTTCCCTCAGCGGCAGCTGCGGCTGGTTTTCCCTTCACCACCTGGAAGACCGATTGAACCCCTCCCCCTCGGTTTCTCAGGAATGATTCCGAGTCGACTCCAATGAAAAGGCTTTGCTTTGCAGACCTGTAGGGTGATTAATTTGACAATTTAAGACAACAAATCAGCATCCGGTTAGGTCAAAAAGTTATAACGTTATTGCTAAACCCTTGTAAGGTGATCCTGTTCTAAAATGAGACTGAGAAAACCTAACTCGGTTCGGAAAACCGGCAAACTAACTTCCACTAAAACTAACTACTTGGCAAAACTAACTCCTTAAATCGGCTCCTAGAAGAGCTAGATCAAGTTTCTAAATATAACTCGAAAGCATTTGAGCAAATATACGCATTATAAATCTTTTTTAGGTCAGGTCAATACCAAGGTCAGCAGAAGCCATCAAAGGTCACGGTTTTAATTTGTGTCTATATCCTTTGAATAAAAAAGATAGTCTAAATTTTGGTATCATAGTTATGATTCTGACCCAAGGATTCGAATGATATAAAATATGACCTTGAAAGGTCATTGTTTGACTTTGACCTAAGGTCAAGGCCATGATATTGCGTTACAAGGTCATATCGTGTTATAGTTTGAATCATTTCGTCAATAAAAACACATTGGTGTCTTTTTGTTCTAGGCCTAATTAGTTCTCAAGTTATAATGGAGCTTATGAATGGGCCTAAATTGAATCGTCCATTTTACCCCACTGTGACGTCACGGGTTCATGGTTCAAACTTGGCTCCAGAATAGAAGACGGTGGGGCACTTCCAGCACTGTCTCAAATTTTTTTCCGTATCACTTTCGGTACCCGAGATTGTGGGGTCCGATCGGAATCCCCCAGGTCGTGGTGTGTACGAAAATAGCCCAGGGGATGTCGGGTTACGAAAAAGATGACAACACACAAGTCTGGCCCGTTGACAGATCGAATATTTATGTGGTACATGGTCTGACCAGTCACGTTCCTGAACTGCGACCGAAGGCTACTTGGTGCCTACCTTTGACTGGCGCCGAGCGGCTACTTGTAAGTGAAGATAGCGATTGCCGATGTCTGTCGCGCCTCCATCCGGTGGCGTCGGGACATTCTCTCCACTCTCGCTCAGTCGCAGTCTGCAGCAGAACACTCTCAGTGGAGCCCGGCGGAAACGCAGGGTTTCTGAAGCCGAAGGCCTCTGCTCCGGAGGTTTTGGATGGTCCGCAGTTCTCTGGCTCGAGGGGTTTGTACCCTACTGAGCTGGACAGAGGTGCTGTGGGTGGCGAAGGCCCATCTGCAGGCAGCCTGGTACTGAGCGGTGCTCGGCCCGTCTTAGATGACAGCCAAAACGTCTTCATAATACCTAGAAAAAACATCACAGACGGGACTCAGAAAGCTATGGTTGCAATTATCAGAAATGTGTTAATTTTTTGTGATTTAGTTGGCTGACCCTAAGTCATTTGATTTCATCCGAAGCCGGCGCTACGTCTTACCTAAGCAGTGGCGGATCCAGAAATTCATTTCAGGGGGAGCTAGGGGCTCAAGCCTCACCCGCCAGTACCTCGGGCAACCCCTGGCCTATGTATTAACTATAAGGGCTCGGACATTGGGGGGGGGGCTTGATCCCCCTATTCTCCCTTCCTTGGATCCGCCACTGTTCCTAAAGATAGTAAGTCTGCACCCATCCAAGAACAGCTTTGGACCTTGTTCTGTAGCCCGATACTGGCAAACCAAAGAACAAGTTTATCTCCTCTCCACACAGAGCAAATACCGAGGGACCTATGCACTCGATGCTATTGCTGCAAATAGGCATTGTTAGATGTTTAACACTTAAGCTAGCCTATATATATATATAATTGGGGTTTTAGGGCACTGCAGCTGCAGAGGCCATATGTGCCCGTCTGTACCATATTAAATCATTCCATCAATATTCCAAGACTGTCCCTATTAGCTACATTGGCGTATACGGAGGGTGTGATATCTACGAATTTCCAACGGGATTGTATACTACGTCAAAACGAACTTCTCCCAGGTAGGATAAAACCTTCCTAATATCCACGACTGCGTCATTGCCTAGGATCTGTCCCAGCGGAACCGGCGGGAAGAATCGCCGCTGACTTCGCCTCAGCTGGTCACAGCTGTCAGTAACAGATAAAACATGTTGCACACTGTGGTGGCTGCCACAGTGAGGACATGTGCTAGGTGCGGTGCTGTTTAGATAATGGGCATGCGTCGCGAAACAGTGACCGATTCGAAGCCTTGTAAGGCTCACCTCCTCCCATCTGCTTCGCCTGTAGCTCGATTCCCATGGTTTAATCGATGGACGCAAACGTTTCAGAAAACAATCTGGCTCTGCAGTCCACCTGTTCTGCCACTCGGCATCTACCAACATTTTAAACGATGATTTCAGATCCGCGGCTGGAATCTTAAACCTGCGCGAGGGGGGCAGCTGACACGCATCTTTAGCAACCCTATCAACTTCTTCATTACCCAGAATGCCGACGTGGCTCGGCACCCAAAGGAAACACACGTCAGTACCTCGGAATGCAATAACTGTCAGAAGCTTACGAATTGTCAGCACGAGCCAGTTCTGCTGCGTGTGGTGAGACTGGAGGGCTATTAAAGAGCTTGCTGAGTCTGTTATAATAATACATCGCTCCTCAGGAGTGTGTCTGATGTGTCGTAAAACGCACAAAATAGCGTATAGTTCCGTGGTAAAAACTGAAGCAGTCGCAGGCAAGCTGAAGCCTTTGCTAAGTCCGTCCCCCACAAAGGCACTGCCAGCGCCACTGGCACCCTTGGAACCATCGGTGTAAAACCTTGTATGTCCTGTGTATGTTCCTATTTTATGCATAGCTAAGTCTAAGAACTCTGCAGGCAGGATTGAAGACTTTTTGTGGCGCATCAAGTCGAGGTCGCATTTGAGAGGAGTGAGTCGCCATGGTTCTATGCGCTGCACCCTAGTTTCAGCTATCTGTTCCAGATTTATGTTAGAATCCTCCAGCCATTGGGTTACACGTGTGCAGAGTGCTATTGAGGACGAGGGCCGTGCTGTTCCGAGAGGGGCTGTTAGCACCTCATCAAATATCCACCTGTGCGTCGGGTGAGTGGGATATTGGCGGATCTTGCTGGCGTATGCGAGTGACAACCTTTTTCGTCTAAGATCCAGTGGCGGTTCGTTGGCGTCGACTAAGAGGCTAGCTCTGCGGGAGGTGCGGAACGCACCCGTCGCAATCCTCATACCAGCATGGTGAACAGCGTCCAGGGGTTGTTTGACGCTTTTCAGAGCGCCGTCGTATGTAACTGTTTATTTATTATTTATTTATTTCAACATCACGGTGCTCATCCATATCAATGGCTATTAATGAGCCCAGGTCAAAAATGGGGGTGGATGGGACAGACACGCGACAGTCAAAATTGGGTACAAGTCAAGTCAAGAAAAGCCGAGTCAAAATCGGGTACACTCATCAACCGAGCAGATGCTTTTTTAGGCGTCGTTTGAAGCTGGAGAGGGAGCCATCCCGGATCGCCGGTGGCAGTCCGTTGAATGCTGCTGCAGCACGGTGCATAAAAGCTCTCCTCCCAGTTTCAGTTCTTAGGCGTGGGAGGCATAAATCTACGTCTTGGCGAGTAGTGCGGTTTCTGAATTCACGCCTAGTCACGAGCTGACGCTTCAGGTATCAGGATTAGGAGCCGTAATCTAAGACGGATCTGATTAGGGCGCGGTAAAGCCGAGTCAGTGACAATCTGTCGGCACCATAAGATGTGCGAGAGATCATTTTTAGCACATTCATGCGTTTAAAACACTTGTCGCGCAACAGTGATATATGTGGTGCATATGTCAAGCGTTTGTCTAGTGTCATGCCAAGAAACTTGGCCTCCAGCACCACTGGGATTCTACGTCCGTACAACTGGAGCCTGATGTCGGGACATGTTCGGCGGCGACAAAAATGTATACACACAGTTTTTTCCGTCGAAAACCTAAAACCGTTTCTCAGACTCCATTCGGTAAGTCGGTCGATACATATTTGTAGTTGTCTTTGGGCTGAGATCGATGTGGAAGTACTCAACCACACGGCAAAGTCATCGACAAACAGAGACTTCTCGACCGTGGGAGGCAGGCCGTCGCATATATCGTTAATCAAAATTCCAAACAGTGTCACGCTTAAAACTCCACCTTGGACCACCCCACTGTTCTGGCAGAAATTATCCGACAAGGAGTTTCCAACTCTGACTCTGAAATTACGTCGTTTCATGAAATTGTCTATAAAATACCCCATGTGGCCCTTGATACCGGCTTTTCGTACTTTCTGTAAAATTGCGTGGCGCCAGGCCGTGTCATAGGCCTTTTCAACGTCGAATAGCAGAGCAAATACGTGTTGTCGCAAAGCGAAAGAGCGGCGCACTGATGTGTCCAACGATACGAGATGGTCTGTGGTAGAACGGCCCGCACGAAATCCACATTGAGTGTCAGAGAAAAAACCCGTGCTCTCCAAGTACCACATCAGCCGCGCGTTCACCATGCGTTCGAAGAGTTAACAGACAGAAGATGTCAGGGCGATAGGTCTGTAATGTAAAGGGTCACTGCCATCCTTGTCAGGTTTTAAAACCGGAATAATAGTGGCATTTCCCCAGGCACTGGGGAAGTCATGCGTAGCCCACATCCAGTTAAAAGAAGACAGTAGAGCAGTAGTAGAACGTTCGCTGAGGTTTTTCAACATGTCAATGTGGATGCCATCTGGGCCAGCAGCTGTGCTCCTCGCCCGTGAGAGTGCTGTCCGGAGTTCTGCCATCGTGAAAGGTTCATTAAAGGAGAGGTTATCAGATGAGCTAAAATTCACAGGGCAACGCTCACTCTGCCGTCTATGCCTAGTAAACCTCGGATCGTCGCATCCTATCCGCCACCGAGCTACCCAGGCCCTACCAAACATATTTGCTACCTCGGTAGGACTGGTAACAGTACCGCTAGGTCCAGCCAACACGGGCACAGCCATTGGAGAACTGCGTCTCGACAGTCGACGAACTCGCCGCCAAATAGTTGTCAGTGGGGTGAGCCTGTTGATGGTGCTGATATATGTTTGCCACGATTGACGCTTGGCATCTCTTACGGTACGTCTCGCCAATGCCTTGGCACGTCTGTATTGTATTAAATTTATAGTTGTCGGTCTTTTTGTAAATATCTTAAAGCATCGCCGGCGTTCCTTAATGGCACGATGGCACTCCTCCGTCCACCAGGGCACGGGGATGCGCCGTGGTAAGGAGCCAGTCATGGGGATAAACCTATGTGCAGAGTCAATTAACCCGCGCCCCACCGGGGGTCCGGCGCCACCTTCGCCCCACCGACGGGGGCCATCGATGGCCCCTCTAACTCCGAAAATATGGGCGTTAGCGCAAATCTGCGAAGTGCAATAGAAAGCTTGCGTGAATTCAGTAAGAAATTACTTCGCATGTTTTAGTGCTCAGGTCAATGGTTTGACCTCCAGAGGTCAAATTAGGTCAAGATCGGCTATTTTCACTCAAATATGCAATGATTAAGCAAACTGGGCATAACTCTTATGTCATTAGAGCTATTGAGGCCTGGTAAAGTACATTTGATAGAAATTGCCGTACTTTTCCGCTATGTGGAACGTAAAGACCTCCCGCCAGTGGTTTGACCGCCAGAGGTCACCTCGTGACCTAATATGACCTGAGGTCACGAAAGGTCAAAGTGACCTTGCCGTATATCAAATGAAAGCCAGTGACAAGACAAACACGATGGTGTTTGTTTCCCGCTCTAGCTCAATTAGATCAAAAGTTATTGTCAAAATACTGTTTTTGACCTCTGGTGACCTTGGATGACCTTGGAAAGTCAAAGGGCAAATATGACCCTGGGATCCGTGAAAGGGTGTCCAAAAACGTTGTTCTGAGCAGTCTGAGTATTTGCAATCATTTTTGTGGCTTTTATATCATGAAATAGCTTTTCCCATGCTTTTCCAATGGGAGAGGTCGTCTCGTGACCTGACCTCAGGGCACGAAATCGAAAATCCCGGATATACACCTTGTAGACCCTGGAGGGGTCATGAAGTGTAGGAAGTTTCAAATCGATCGACTTTGAAATGTAGCTCTTACAGAGCTCTAAATGTGAAGTGAGGTGACCTTGGTTGACCTCGTCTGGTGACCTGACCTTGGGTGACCTGAAAATTTCAGGGATGATGGGAAAATGATGCAGTGAGAGGTAGGCCCTCAACCGCGGTGCTGCGCCTCGTCTTTTCTGCTATCCCGAAAACCTTAGGGGCCATCGATGGCCCTGGGCGAGGTTAACTGCGCACGCATCTCTTCTTCAAGTATAGTAGCAGTCTTGCCTTCGTCAGGTATAAAATCAAGAATACAGTCGGAGGTAAAACCTTCCCAGTCGGCCCGCCGCAGGTTCCATTGCGGTGTTCTTTTACCCGGATGAGGGGTCTCAGACCACAGCCAGATTGGGTAGTGATCACTACCGCACGGGTGGGAATGTGTTCGCCATTGAAAACGATCGGTCAATGAGGGTGAACAAAGGGACAAATCGATTGCAGATGTTGCCCCTGATGGTAGTGAGATGTGCGTTGGGATTCCTGTGTTGAGAGCACATATATCAAAACGGTGAATTATTTCTTCCAGGCGTCGGCCTCGCCTATTTGTCCGCGGACAGCCCCACATTGTGTGGTGAGCGTTGAAATCGCCCAGTAGTATGTAGTTTGCTGGTAATTGTTGAATTAAATTATTAAGTGCCTCCTCCGGAAAAGCTTCACTGGGAGGGAGATATACAGATACTATTCTTGCTTTATGTTGTCCGAAGTCTACAGTTGCAGCAACAGCCTGGATGGTAGTTCTCAAGCGAAATGAATAAGAAGGAACGCTAAAATGGACGAGCAGAGCTACTCCTCCATGGGCGATTGTCGGAGATTGGATATCGTGGCGAAACGTTTTATAATGTAATTGTTGACATATATAATCGTGTTTAACACGCGCATTGACGGGGGTCTGAGCTACCTTCGCATTGACGGGGGCGGGTACCCGCCCCCTAAGATCTCGAGAACCACGGTAGGTAGCGAAAAACGGTAAACGGCGTTGGGCTGCCCATCCACTTCTCCATCGAAAATATTTGAACCATTTTTTTGTCAGGTCACATTTAAGGTCACGGGAGGTCAAAACATGCCCGTCATAGGGATAACATGTAAAATTAAGTTTTTCGGCCATTAAATCTGAACAAGTAAAGATAGAGCAAAAGGACTTGAACTATATGAATCTTCTTAGCAAGCCGAATCGAATGATATATAATTTGACCTTGCTATGTCAAATCAAAGATTTGACCTGACCTGAGGTCAGGTCAGGGTCAAATTATATAAAATGCATATCATTAGAACCGCAAAGCCCAGGCGAGTCTAATGCAGCTAAAATAAATGCTCTATCACCATTCGTTACTGAGTTATTCCGTAAAAACCATTTTTCCCATGTATTTCCAATGGAGAGGTCATGCGTCGTACCTGACCTTAGGTCATCGATATCAAAAATACCGGAACATTTTTTAGAGAACTCGGTGGGGCCATTATGTGATATGAGTTTCAATCGGATAAGTTCACCCTGCTCCGACTTATGCTATCTTAAACTTTTTTTGAGGTCGGGTCACTTGACCTGTACTGGTGACCTGACCTGAGATGACCTAACCTTAAAATTTTCACAGAAGTTGTAAAAATGATGAGGGAAAAGGTATACCAAGTACGGCGGCGCTACGCGCCGCCGTTTTTCTACTGTCTCCGAAAAACCCGAGGGGGGCGGGTACCCGCCCCCCGTCAATGCGCGTGTTAAGCTTGGTTTCCTGTAACGCAACCACAGCAGGAGTTTTAAGTGCTAACAACGTTTGCAGCTCAGTGTGGTTTGCCCTATACCCTCTTATATTCCAATGTAATACGTGTGTCATTGAGTAAAGTACTAGTGAGGTGTGTAAAAGCTGTCCTAGTTTAAAACCCGCACCGTTCATTATGCCTCCCAACTCCTCCCGTCAAACAACTCCGGCTCCCTCCAGCCCACACGCGACTTCCAATCTCGTACCTCACGCGGAGGGACATTGCAATCTCGTGGAGGTGAGCGCCTGGTGAAGACTCCACCATATATGCATCGCCTGCATATGCCGGTCTCCCATCGTCTGAAGGGGTGGGCCTGCGTATCCGCTGCCTAAGGTCCGCAGAATTCCTTAAGTCTGCTTGCGCAGGCCCCAGGTTCTCCATTGATCGGGCCCGCTCAGAGAGGTTGTGTTTTGTTTGTTGGTGAGTTGTTTTTATTGATACTCGAGGAATTTCTAACTGGACACCTTTGCTGGATCGGAACGGGTGTCCTGTTCCTTGTTTCGCGGCCATATTTGTGTTGTTGTTACTGTTTGAGCGATTTGTATTTGTTGGGGATACAAGTTTACGTTTCTTACTTTGTGTTTGATTGTTGTTGGTGATTTCACTTTGTAGTTGTTTCTGTGTCTTTTGCGGCACTGCTGCATCACTGGGAGGAGGGGGTATCTGATCAGACTCCTTTGTTTTGTTTGAATCCGTGACCTCCGTACGTGTTGTAACTTTCCTAGGCTGCTGTATTTGTGCGACTGGAGTTTCGAGATGTTTGCTTGTTGTGAGTTTTTTTTGGGTGGTCTCCTCCCCGACTGCGGTACTTGTGGCAGATGTCTCAGTCGCCGGGCTTTCTGTGTTAGTTTGGCATGATCCTACTTCATGCATGTTTTGCGGCTCTGAGTGGCTTTGGGCTTCACTTGCTGGGGAAGTGTCGACTCTGGGGCGCTTTGTGTTGGGCGGGGAATCGCTTGGCTCGTCAGCAGCTGGTGCGACTGTGGTGTTTTCGGCCGCATCAGTAGCAGTCATATCATCAGGAGCCTCGGTCTGAGTGGCGGCATGTGTCTGTGCCTTGGTCAGGTCGCACTGGGTGGCCTTTTCGGCCGTTTCTTTTCCCGGCAGGGTGCTGGGTGGTCCTGTGTGTGGGATGAAGCGTCGTAGGATCTGAACCAGGCTCTGTATCGTTAGGTGAGATAGCTCATTCACTCTAGTGTTTTGTGAGATGTTTTCGATGGATGTGCTAGATCTGAGCAAGGTATCTCGGTATGAAGGTGAGCCAGCTGCCGCTAGAGACCTTGGTCTCGCCGCAGCCTCCCGTGTCACTGCAGCTGGGGTGACAGGGATCGCTGCTCCGGATCCCTGTGCTCTCTTCCTTAGAGCTTCTTTGGCCCGCGTTAGCTTGGGACAGGTCCTGCTCCAGGCTTCGTGGGCTTCACCACAGTTGGGACATTTCAGCTGTTTTGCCTTGCAGGCTTTCGAGCTGTGTCCCTGCTCCGAGCACCGGCTGCAGCGCTCTTTGGCTCTGCAGGTGTTTGCAAAGTGTCCAAATGACTGACATTTAAAGCACCGTATTGGGTTAGGAACGAACGGTCGGACACGGATAGATCGCCAACCAACACGTACCTTTTCAGGCAGATCGCGTCCTGCAAATGTCAGTGCAATCGTACCCGTGCCAGTTGGCTTTCCCTCTTCTCGCCTGGACATCTTTTTAACGCCTACTACGCCCTGATCTCTCATTTCCGCGAGAATCTCGTCCTCCGAGACATCCTCTAGCTCCGGAGAGGTGATGACACCTCTGCTACTGTTTTTCGTGGCGTGCGGGACAACTGTGATGGGTATGGACCTTGTGCCGTTCGCGGTTCTAACACTAAGGCGCGTAGCCTGGAGTAGCTTTGCCGCATCTGCGTCGTTGGTAAACTCAACGTCTATGTTCCCGTTGGGCCGGCAAAAAACGTCGCTCGGATTTCCGTATGCCTTGAGAGCAGCGTGAAGTTGGAAGGGGTTCAACTTGACCAACGGGTCCTCAGTCCGAATCGTCAATACGCGGGGTATTTCAACCCTGTCATCCCTCTTATCGGCGGCATCATAGGGTGAGCTGGAGCTGGTCAGTGTCGTTGCGGGAGTCGGAGTCCGTGCGGTCGATTCAATGAGTGGTTGAGCATTTAAGGAGGCCATGACAGATCCGTTTACCTTCGGCCCCCCGGGTTACCAGCTGTCAATAGCTGGGCCCGGGGGCTGGTACAGTGCCTACGGGGGCAGGTGTGCCCGTCTCAGAGGGGCGAGAGATAGCTAATACCACATAATAGCTTAAGCTAGCCTAATACCACAGAGTTGTCAAGGGACGCTGCTCACTCTCCATCAGTCAAGTTAGACTTAAAGGGAATGTGGCACCTTGGTAGAATCCCGGAATTTAGTGCATTTATGCGTACTTTTAGCCTAAAATAATGAAACCAATCATGACTTATCAGAAAAATGCACAATAAGCTCAATATTTTTATTTCTAAAATACTCCTATAGAAAAAGAAATAAAGATCAGCTTGTGGATGATGTCACGATCTGGCAACCACTACCGTACTTGAAAAGCTTCAAGGGCTTCGATTGGCTGATGCTCATCGTGACGTCAGCATATGTCGTCACACCAGCAGCTCACAACAATGGCCGCCCGGGGGGGCTGATGAGGGGGCTGGTGTCAGGTAGGTTTTAGCTTTTTTCTACGGAAATAGCGAGTTCCAAGACAAATGATATGGGGAGTACCGGGTTTTCCGACTTGCTTTACAACTTAGCTATCTAAGTTGATTTTAACTTATGAAGGTGGGGCATTCCAGGACAGATCGACGAAGGCTTGACACCACCATATCGAGAAAAAATCTGAAACTTCGTCTCCGGGGTAGTTTTGGGCCAGAAACACGCCTATGAGAATCTTAGCCCCCTCCGACGAACGGTGACCGAGTTATAGCCCGAGGCATTTTCGGGAGGTCACCTTGTAGACTCATCTTTGATGCTTTATAACTCCAAAACGCATTGCTTGATTAACAAGTTTTGTAAAGCATTGAACTCGTCTTGAATTTAACCTTTTTTAAGAAGAAAATTTCAAAATTTTAAAATTTTTGACTTTTAATTTGTTTGACCTTTTCTTTTTGACCTAGCTTGACCTTCTCGCAGTTGAAATTGCCATTTTAGACACCTCAAAAATTTGCTTCATAAAATATATTTCGATAGAAAAAAACAATGCGTTTTTGCTATAAGTTCCAAATTTTTAGCACCTAAGGTAGGTATGCAGACGGTTTTTCACCACTGTGGTAGTACAGCCTTGTGTTTAACGCCGCGAACAAAGCGATTGCTTTTGTAATCGGTCGCTTACAATCATATGGCATTATCTTTACGAGATTTTCATCGTGCAAGTGTCAAAATATATGATAATTAACACGCGCCCACACAAGGGGGTGCGCAACCGACCTCTTCAGGTTTCCACAGGTAGTAAAAAACACCTTCGCGCAGCGCCACCGTACTTCATGTACTTCTAACTCGAAATTTTTGCAGCTTCTGGAAAAAATTAGGTCTGGGTCATGCCAGGGCAGACTGCCAACCCAGGTCAAGAGACCTAACCTCGAAAAACTTTGGGAGGTGTATCAGTAATATCAAATTTAGCCTATCGTGGTTAGATTCACATTACATAGTAAGGTCGCCGAGCAAGATAATTTTTTCGTAGCAGGATTTCTATATCGATAACTGGGAGCAGGATCAGGGTCATGATCTTTCCATTAGAAATGCATGCGACAATTGGTAAATTTTGATAACTTTGGAGAATTGAGAATTGCTGAGAATTGCGATTTAGGTTTTATTTTTACGTTGTCGTGTCTGACTTGCCACTGCAGTTTGATTAATATTCGTTTTACCATGCAGACCTAAGCCTGGCTCTAGGTCAAAGCAGGCTAATTTTGACATTTGACTACGCAATATTATGGGCTCTACAAGAGTGCTCCAATGGTGCTGAACATTTATTTCTACGACTCTCCTCTGTCACCTATTATGCCACAAAATTTAGGTTTCCACTTAGTTCCTGTAAGAAATACTGTGACCTCGAGCAACCTCAAAGGTGACACGACCAAACGATTGTATGTAACATAGTGATTAAATTATGTAAGGTAGTGATTAAAACTGGCTATTTAGCGGCATCACTCCCAGTGCACTGTGTCATTATTCATCTGGGATTCTGGGATCCGTGTCAGCTATGAAATGATCACCTTGTAAAAATATCATGAGGCAGCCTGTTCAAGTGACAAAGTCGTATGTGTTACAAATTCAGGACATTTTTTTCGCATATATGAGCAGATTCAAATTACTTTTTGGGAATGGAAGCCTTTCAGACAAGTTTGTTTACATTGCATGAATCCTCTCAAACGTATGCTGTGGGGTCACCTTGTATCGATACAATTTTTCCATCTCCGGGAACGATGTAATTGTGTGAGTTAGTGGTGCTCATATGATAAGTTATACTTGTTTCAATTATGGTTAAAGTCGCAACATCTTTGTAAATTTTCGTTTAAGGCTGAAAGGTCCATTATTAATAAGTTAATTTGCCCTCGTCCCCCTCGAAACAATGGATCCCTTTCTATCACTTAATTACTGCAATTTCTATTTTTATAAATATTGTCTAAGTTGCTCCCAGTTCAGTTTTAGGAGTAGGTGTCTTACTAGAGTCATCAAGGGACTTTTTACATAGACCCCGACCCCACCACCCAAACGAGCAACTCCCACGATGAAGTATTAACACGCGCATTGACGGGGGGCGGGTACCCGCCCCCCTCGGGTTTTTCGGAGATAGCAGAAAAACGGCGGCGCGCAGCGCCGCCGTACTTGGTATACCTTTTCCCTCATCATTTTTACAACTTCTGCAAAAATTTTAAGGTTAGGTCATCTCAAGTCAGGTCACCAGTACAGGTCAAGTGACCCGACCTCAAAGTTTAAGATGGCATAAGTCGGAGCAGGGTGAACTTATCCGATTGAAACTCATATCACATAATGGCCCCACCGAGTTCTCTAAAATATGTTCCGGTATTTTTGATATCGATGACCTAAGGTTACGTACGAGGCATGACCTCTCCATTGGAAATACATGGGAAAAATGGTTTTTACGGAATAACTCAGTAATGGATGGTGATAGAGCATTTATTTTAGCTGCATTAGACTCGCCTGGGCTTTGCAGTTCTAATGATATGCATTTTATATAATTTGACCCTGACCTGACCTCAGGTCAGGTCAAATCTTGATTTGACCTAGCAAGGTCAAATTATATATAATTCGATTCGGCTTGCTAAGAGGATTCATACAGTTTAAGTCGTTTTGCTCTATCTTTACTTGTTCAGATGTAATGGCCGAAAAACTGAATTTACATGTTATCCCTATGACGGGCATGTTTTGACCTCTCATGACCTTAAATGTGACCTGACAAAAAAATGGTTCAAATGTTTTCGATGGAGAAGTGGATGGGCAGCCCAACGCCGTTTACCGTTTTTCGCTACCTACCGTGGTTCTCGAGATCTTAGGGGGCGGGTACCCGCCCCCGTCAATGCGAAGGTGGCTCAGACCCTCGTCAATGCACGTGTTAATCAAGGAGCCAAAGTTGAAAGTCCCACAAGACATAACGACGACCGTCTACCTCAGGCCACCCCCTCACCAGTCAGCTGCCAGCTGGCCTTCAGTATTTACAGTGCCTACCACCTCCCTGTTGACCTAAATTACTTTTCCATAAGTTGAAAAATGTTAGGTTAGAGGTATATGGAAAACGGTGACACTGCGCGAAGGTGTTTTTTTACTACCTGTAGAGACCTGAGGAGGCCGGTAGCCCACCCCCTCAGGTGGGTGCGTGTTAATTGTCATAAATTCTGACACTTGCATGATGAAAATTACTGTATCTCTGTATCTCTGTATATGTATTAATCACCAACAGGCACATACCCAATTATAGGTGAAGTCAATGAAAGATAAAAATGCATAATCACCAACAGCCTACTCCTAAAACGCGCAAAAAACATTTCTAACACAACAAACACAGATAATCATTCTGGTACCTGACCTATGAAAGCTGTTTGTAGAGTTATAAAAGAGGCGATACACTTTTTAAGTCGTCCAATGGGAACCGTGAAAATATCGCAGGTTGGTGAGAAAGCTAAAAAGTTATTAACAACGCGATGAGCCCGCACAAACACACATGATTGTATCGTGTTCACTCGACCAAAAGGCACATTTAAGAAAGTTGCACTAGCATTCCTGGTAGTTCTAGATGGTACATGAAGCGAGAAATATTCCAAAAGATGAGATGATGCGATGACACCTCTAAAAACCTTGCTTGTGAATAAGATGTCATGTTGACCACGCCTTGCCAATAAAGTACGAACATCATAAAACTTCGTCAATTCCTCGTAATCTAATGGTGGACAGGCTGGGTCAACATGGTTCGCAAGCCACATCAAAAACTTGTGTTGGATTCGTTCTACACGACCCAGATGACATTTTGCGGCTCCAGCCCAAACCACTGAACAATACTCTAAAACTGACCGAACATTTGCATTAAAAGCCGCCAAAGCGGCCTTCTGATCCAGCTTACATCTAGAGGAGGCTGTCTGGAAGGTTCTGATTAATAAACCGAGTGATCTGTTTGCTTTGGAAACCATCGAGTTTATATGGTCGGAAAAGGTAAGCTTTTGGTCAAGAATGATTCCCATCATCATCATCATCATAATTGGTGGTTTAGGGCGCGCCGACAACAAAGGTCATGTGGCGCCCAAGAATGATTCCCAAATCTTTTATGGAAGAAACGTTCTCCAAAATTGTTCCGTTGATTTTATAAGCCGAATCAATGAGATTGCGTTTTAAAGATATTTTGAAAGACTTGCATTATGAGGCGTTTGGATTCATCTTCCAGGCAGCAGCCCGACTTGTTACTGCGTCCAGGTCTTTCTGTAACGTGTTAACGTCATTTTGGGATTTCACTTGATGGAATATTTTCAGATCGTCCACGAAAAGCAAACACTTGGTAGAAACTACGTGTGGCAGGTCGTTTACGAAAACTGAAAACAACAACGATGAGATGAGCCCTCCCTCTGGTGTGCCTGAGGCCACACGAGCCCAATCCGAAACTTTTCCGTTCAGCACCACTCTCTGTTTACGTCTGCCAAGATAAGAACTTAACCATCTCAACGCAAAGTTGTCAATGCCATACATTTTCTGCAGTTTGTACAATAAAAGACGATGGTTAACTCTTTGGAACGCGCTCGAGAAATCTGTGTACACTGCGTCTAGCTGACTGCTGTCAGAAATGGCTTTCCACCCGTGTGCCAGAAAAGATGCCAGATTAGATTGACATGATCTATTTGGCAAGAATCCATGCTGACATGGAGAACGATGAGGCCGGACGTGCTGGTAAATCAGTTTTTTTTCAAAAATTTTGGCACAAAGAGGCAGCAATGAAACAGAGCGGTAGTTTTCAGGATTTTTTCGTGTCCCTTTTTTTAATATCGGAACAATATTTGCTTCTCCCCACTGCTCAGGAAATATTCCACAGTTGAGGGACATTTTGAAAATTTTGCACAGAGGGCTAGCAAGTTCTTCAGTACATTCGCGAAGCACGCGAGCACTTAACCCATCAGGACCACAGGCTTTGGTTACAACTAATTCTTGCAGCAAGCGACGTACAGTTTCCTCTGACACAGTGAAGGCAATCAAACGATCATCCACACTAAAAGGTATGTCAGGGAAATTTACAGCATTAGGGTCAGAGAATTTAGAAGAAAAAGTACGGTTTAATAGGTTGGCTTTGTCTGTGTCGTCGGTAAAAAGTACGTCATTGCTTTCTAAAACCGGTACTCCCTTCGTCTGTTTAAAACACTTCATAAAACTCCAAAAACGTTTCGGGTTGTTTGTAAAGTCTGAAACAAGACATTTCAGGTACTGTGAGTAGCCCTGACTAGACAAGTGTTTGAAAGCACCGCGCTTGTCAGCAAAGTCCGCCTTCACACGTTCATCACCAGGCTGGCGCTTCATTCGTTCAAAGGCAGCCTGCTTCATTTTCAGTGCACGCCTGACCTCTGCGTTGAGCCATGGCGGATAACGTTTTTTGGGAAGAACTAATGGTATATGATCACGAATGGCGGCGTCAACAAGAGAATAAAATAGTGATACAGCTTCGTCGATATCCATACCGTCGAACAAATGCCAGGGAGCCATCCTTAAAGCTGCTCGGAGCCCATTAAAATCAGCTCGGCGGTAGTTATAAGCCGCAGAGCGTGTAGCTCGCAGAGGAGGCTGTGTACGTATAACGAACGAGATTGCAGCCTCGTCATGATCGGAGGCGATCGTGCTTTTCCTGGGTACAGCACTCACGTTGGTAATACCCCTTGACAACACCAGATCAAGGATGTTCTGCACACGAGTTGGCAATGTGACGTGCTGGCTAAGGTCAAGGAATTCACACTGATCAACAAAGTCAACGGCTCGTCTCGAGTTTCTGATCAGCATCGCATTCACACGCCCATCCCTCTGCTGCCTCCATTTAATCTCAGGTAAATTGAAATCGCCAAGTACAAGCAAAGGCCCAGTGCTGGGTAGTGCTGCCAAACACTGCAATATCCCAGCCAAAGACAGATCATCGTTCGGGGGCCGGTAACAAACAACAACAGTCATACTAGGTCGAGCCAGCTTGATGAACAGAGTCTCAGTGTTCCGATCCGGCTCGGTGCGTCTGGTTGGTTGCATAGATGAGCGTACGGCGCAAACAACTCCCCCTCCGACATCGCCCCTGTCACGGCGAAATAAAGTGTGGTCAGGAAAAGAAGCTCCCAATTCAGCGTCGCAGATGTCGCTGTCTAGCCAAGTTTCGTTGAAGGCGATCACGTCAAAGGTCTTCAATTCCTCCGCTCTCGCTCGTAGTGAACCCAGTTTGTTTCGAAGACTTTGCGCGTTATGGAGTAAAGCAGTGAATGTTGAAGGGCGCTCCTGGCTGCGTAACTCGCCGTCATTTGCCGGTCCTGGATTCGTCTCGATATCTCCTGCTAGCAAGGAACGTTGCAATTGAAACGTTGCAACTGAAGACGTACAGTATGGGACACGAGACGTGTTGTAGCTACGTCCCCTTCCAACTTGCAGGACAATCCTTGGTATAGGAGGGGCTCGCAGCACGTCCAGAGGTAACGGAGGTTTTACCGAACTTCTCGTACCCGTCAGTGGCCGGCTGCACGCGGACAGTACCAAAAACAGCAGCAGCGCCGCACTCCGAACCAGACCCGGTGGGTTTCGAACTCGGGTCTTCCGAACTAAAGCCGGACTCTTTGACCACTCAACCAGCGGCGCCACACCACCCCCGAGTGATAAACAACTTGTGGATCGTCTCCCCTGATCAAACGCGCGGGAACCCTCGGAAAACATGGCGGAGAGGGCAACCTGCATCCAACAATCCGACTCTAAATTCCTACTGTCGGGCGTGTACACTTAAAAAGAACGTCAACGGACCGAAAAACCGAACAATGTGCGTAAGGAGAAGGTTTTGCCAGGTCCAGACAAGTGATAGCGGCTTGCTGACCAGGAAAAACCCGAAAAAACTACGGAGCGTCAAACGCACAGCCACACCCAGCGCACAGCGGGGCAGCCTCAATTTCGTAAAAACAAAGCAATATGATTGTAAGCAACCGATTACAAAAGCAATCGCTATGTTTGCGGCGTTAAACATAAGGCTGTACTACCGCAGTGGTCAAAAACCGTCTACATACGTACATTAGGTGCTAAATATTTGGAACTTATAGCAAAAACGTTTTTTTATTTTTTCTATCGAAAGATATTTTATGAAGAAAAATTTTTGAGGTATCTAAAGGGGCAATTTCAACTGCGAAGAGGTCAAGCTAGGTCAAAAAGAAAAGGTCAAACAAATCAAAAGTAAAAATTCAAATTTTGAAATTTTCTTTTTTTCAAAATAAGGTATAATTCAAAACAAGTTCAATGATATACAAAACTTGTTAATCCTATGCGTTCTTGAGTTATAAAGCATCAAAGATGAGTCTACAAGGTGACCTCCCGAAAATGCCTCGGGCTATAACTCGGTCACCGTTGGTCGGAGGGAGCTAAGATTCCACAGGCGTGTTTCTGGCCCAAAACTACCCCGGAGACAAAGTTTCGGATTTTTTCTAGACACGGTGGTGCCAAATTGGAAATATTTTTGGTCGTTTTGTCCTGGACTGCCCCAGGTGCCACATTCCCTTTAACACGCGCATTGACGGGGGTCTGAGCCACCTTCGCCTTGACGGGGGGGGGGCGGGTACCCAAAACCCCTAAGATCTCGAGAACTGCGCTAGGTAGCGAAAAACAGTAAACGGTGTTGGATAGCCCATCCACTTCTCCTTCGAAAATATCTGCAACATTTTTTTGTCAGGTCACAATTTAAGGTCACTAGAGGTCAAAACATACCGTCATAGGAATAACATGTAAATAAAGTTTTTTGGCTATTACATCTGAACAAGTAAAGATAGAGCAAACATATTTAAAAACTACATGAATCCTCGCAGCAAGCCAAATGAATGATATATAATATGACCTTGCTATGTCAAATCAAGGATTAGACCTGACCTGAGGTCAGGTCAAGGTCAAATTGGGTAACATGCGTATCATTAGAACCGCAATGGAGAGGCAAGTCTAATGCACTTAGAATAAATGTTCTATATCTATTCTTTACAGTTAAAACCATTTCCAATGTATTTCCAATGGAGAGGTCATGGCTCGTACCTGACCTTAGGTCATCGATATCAAAAATACCGGAACATATTTTAGAGAAATCGGTGGGGCTGTTGCTGCCATCGAAAAGGGTGCATGATGGTCGGTTGTTTGCATGCGTGTGTGTGCGTTTAAGTATGCTCTTCTAATTGCTTTCACTTCTCCTTTACAGATCATTAATGTTACGTTAAGTGTGTGTAGTTGAAGTGTCGCTATTGGCTGACATAATTGGTCTCACATTGCCTGAGATTGGAGACAGATTAATCCGTCAGCAGGACAAAAGACCATCTCCCTCTACACCCGGACGAAGTAGGTATCTGATCTGGTCACTGGTCTGTCTCTCCCGTACTTATTGTTTTCTCTCTGATTTCTTATTCTAGTCAACCGAAGCTAAATTAATGTTTGGCATTTGTCTGTTTATACTTCCTATGTGAGATTGGAATGCATGTTGAATGTTTTGAGGTTTGTGGGTTTGAACCTGTGATTAACGGCATGTTGTGTCTAATGAACGTTGTTTGTGTGTTTGTTGACAGTTTTTACGTTCATGGCATATCTTCACTGCACTGGCGATTCCACAATACAGAACCATAGTCACCCGATTTCCAGTGTAGTTATTGATTGAGACTGAACATCTAGAACAGTAAAAATTCTCCACCTGTGGTTGGAATGGTATCAAACCTTGATCACCATCACTCTAGAATGAATTGTGATGGTTCTAACAAATGTAGTGTCTTTAATCCTTGTATTTAGTATTGTGTAGTGTTTCACATCCTGTATCCTGTGCCAAACATAGCAGTTTGACTAACTGTCTCCACAGCTAACTGTAGTGCCTCTAGATATTCTTGATTAGATAACGCCCAGGGGCACAGAATGGATCAAGACAAACATGCTGGAGGTGGCGCCAGGTCTAGATCGGGCAGAGCACTGAAGCCAACAGAAGCGGGCCAAGAGTTTCAGGCAGAAACGAAGCTGCAAGTCTATAAACGACAGCTTCAGAACCTGAAAAGATCTGCTACCAGAATCCTGAGCGAGGATGGTACTGAAGTTCTCCCTGATATCCATAAAGAAGCATTGGATGATTGGATGCACACCTACGTCTCCTTTGTACAAACGGAGCTGGACCTGCAACATCTCATGCCAGGGGAAGACATGGAGAAACATGAGAGAGATCATGATGAAGTCATGGAGAGATTTAACAGGATGAAGAATTTGATTCAAGAAAGGCAGACAGATCTGAAAGGAAAGAGACATACACCAGCTTCTTCCATCGCAAGCCAATCGGCAAAATCCAGTTCCTGCAAATCAGTGAGATCTGGCTTGAAGCTCATGCGAGCACAAGATGAACACCGAAAGGCTGAGACTGCCGCAAAGCTAGCAATGCTAGAGAAGAAACGTCAGCTGGAGAAACAGCAGCAGGAGCTGAAGTGGATGGAGGAAGAGTTAGAGATCCGTACTGAAATGGAAATACACCGGTTGAAGACTGAGGTTGTGGAGAAGTTTGAGAGAGACCTGGACGGTGCGCCAGAGAAGTTTGCCACATCTCAAGCACAACCAGTTCAGACAGTAATTCCCGAACTTCTGACACGAGCAAATGATGAAGCTTCATCATTCACAGCTCGTCCCTTGCTTCACAACACTAACACTGCAGGTGCAGGACCTGCCATCGCTAACGTGCCAGACAGAACAGAGGATCAAGTAGGCTATTCTCAACCGAAGCCAGCATCAGATGTGGATGCTTTGTCAGGACTTGTCGGCCTTCTATCTGAACAGATGAAGAAAAACAACCTACCCGCTCTGGAGCCTGAGATATTCAGAGGCGACGTCGAACAGTTTCACCTATGGAGAAAGTCTTTTGAAAGCTACATTGAAGCACGTACGTCGTCGCCCACTGAGAGGCTTCATTTTCTGGCTCGATACACCGGCGGTGAGGCTCGGAACGCCATCCAGGGATTTCTTCACCTGCGCTCAGAGGATGCCTATGCCCGAGCCAAGTCAAAGCTAACTGATCGCTATGGGAACGACTTTGTGACCGCAGCCACCTACAAGAGGCGTTTGCGCAAATGGCCCAGAATCAGCGCAGGTGACGGCAAGGCTCTCACTCAGCTTGCCGATTTCTTGGAGAGTTGTGAGGTCGCGTCCGACACTGTGACCGGTCTGAAGGCACTTGGTGATTCAAGCAAGAATGCCAAGATCCTGAACCTGCTGCCGAAGTATATTGTGAGCCGTTGGGAGCGCATCGTTGATGAAAGGTTGTATGAGCCTCCCCGGGGCTCTTCAGGTCACTACCCTGACCTAAGAGAGTTCGTTATTTTCTTGGAAGGAGGCAAGAATAGCAAATGGTTCTGTTAGTGTTCATGCCACAGAAGATGTTGACACGTCTAACCGATTATCCAGGAGGGTGACAGCACGGAGCAAGGCTGGAACATTTGCATCTACCGCAGCTGGTGCCGTATCTGATGGAGCAAGTTCTGCTTCTGGAACTATGAGCAGGAATGGACAAACAACTAGAACTCTCAAGTGCTGTGTGTGTGGGCTTCAGCACGCGTTAGAGTTCTGCAAAGACTTTGGGAAAATGAGCATCGCCGATAGACACGCGGAAGTCGTGAAACACAGTCTTTGCCGCGGATGTCTTAAACCAGGACACGTGTGGCGCGTTGGTAATAGGAAGAGACGCTGTGATAAGTGCAGTTGACTTCATCCAACCTTGCTGCATGATGACAGCCTAGGAAATACGTCAAGGGAAAGCGCCCGGAGATCGTGCAAAGATGAAGGGACTCAGACGAGAGCCACATCATTACAAGTGAACGTCAGTGAAGAGTACTCCTTGTGTGCGCATTCAATGGTCGTCCCAGTGCGACTTAATAATAATAATTGTTGGGGTTTAACGACGCACCAACTGCCAGGGTCATACTGCGTCGTCAACTCTCACCCTGTTGGAAGGGATTTTGGGGATCAGATCGACTTATTCAGAGGCTCCGCCGGGACTTGAACCCGGGACCGGTGGCTTAGAAGACAAGGGTGCTATCCACTAAGCCACCTCATCCCCCAGTGCGACTTAGGCACAAGAAACATCCGGAGCATGAGATTGTGACTTATGCTCTACTGGATCTGCAATCAGACGCCTGCTTCATCAAGGAAACGGTTCGAGATCAGATTCATGCTGATGGAGAAGTAGCCTACCTTCAGCTCAGCACAATGACCGGAAAGTCAGTGGTAAGGAGCTGCACCTATGAGGACCTGGTTGTACAAGCAACTGACGGGAGTGCAGAAATTGATCTGCCAACGACGTTCTCGCGTGCCGACATACCTGCTGAACGAAGCTTGATTCCGAGAAAGGACACTGTTCAGAAATGGACACATCTGGAAAGGGTTGCAGAGGACCTTCCCCCATACTTCAGCGAGGCGGATGTAGGAATCCTCATCGGTGTGAACTGCCCTAGAGCTGTCAAGCCTCAGGAGGTTGTTTCTGGAGATGATGACGAAGCCCCTTGGGCAGTGCGAACTGCGCTTGGCTGGAGTGTCGTGGGTCTGGTGGGCTGCACTCGGTCGGAACAGGACACCCCTCGACCGGCCAGTGAAAAGCGAAACGGACGCACATCATGCCATTTCGCATTCAAGGTCAGCACACATGAGGTGAGCCCAGCACATCTACTGCACCTGTTTGAGTCTGACTTTCACAATGCTCTTGAAGAGAAGAAGCTTTCGCAGGAAGACATCAAGTTCGTCAACATGATCGAAAACGGAATCCACCAACGTGAGGACAGCCACTTCGAGCTTCCGCTCCCATTGAAGGACCCATCATTCAAGTTTCCGAACAACAAACCAGTGGCAATGAAGAGACTGATGGGTCTTAAACGACGGCTGTCAAAAGACCCGAAGTTTCGGGAAGACTACGAAACGTTTATGAACGAGATGCTGAACAAGGGCTACGCAGAGCTAGTTCCTCACGATGAATTGGAAAATGACGATAGCAAAGTATGGTACGTTTCGCATCATGGGGTATATCATCCGAAGAAGGAGAAAATCCGAATCGTGTTTGACTGCAGTGCCGAACATCAAGGCACGTCGCTGAACTCACAGCTCATGCAAGGACCGGACACTGTAAACAACCTAACAGGCGTGCTGATGCGCTTCAGGAAGCACCAGGTGGGACTAAGCTGTGACGTGGAGGGAATGTTCAATCAGGTCGGTGTGAACACAGAACACAGAAACCTGCTGCGCTTCC
Source organism: Lepas anatifera (assembly GCA_034440635.1). Classification (NCBI taxonomy): domain Eukaryota; kingdom Metazoa; phylum Arthropoda; class Thecostraca; family Lepadidae; genus Lepas; species Lepas anatifera. Next base: position 1,744,154 of record JAOTON010000629.1, read on the forward strand.
TATGGTGGAGTGAAGGTGGTCTGACATCCGAACCGACAGAATATCGGATGACCACCCACCTTTTCGGGGCAACATCATCGCCGGCACGCGCGATGTATGCACTGAACGAAACGGCCAACAAGTACGAGTCAGCCTGTGGTGAAGCAGCAGCTGAGTTCGTCCGTCAAAATTTTTATGTTGACGATGGACTTATCTCCACTCCAGATGAAGAATCTGCCGTCAGGCTTGCGACGGACACAATCAAGTTGTGTGCTAGTGGAGGCTTTAACCTACACAAATTCGTTTCGAACGATCCCAAAGTGCTGCGGAAGCTGCCTGTGTTCAGCCTCGCCAAGAACCTGCAGGAAGTGGAGTTCACCCTTGAACAACCGCTGCTGGAACAGGCGCTGGGTATCACTTGGGATCTGAGGTCTGATGTCTTCCGCTACAACCTCAGCCTGTCGGAAAAACCGGCAACCAGAAGAGGACTCCTCTCTATGACCAGTTCCTTGTTTGATCCTGTGGGCTTCATCTCACCATTTATCTTGCAGGGCAAGAAGATGCTTAAACAGCTGTGCTGCGACGGATGCAGCTGGGACGAACCTGTGCCGGAGGATGTGTTAACGGCGTGGGAATCGTGGAAGGCGGACATTCCCCATCTGTCTCAGGTAGAAATCCCAAGATGTTACTCGTCCTACAAGTCGGAGTGTATCAGGGCATATGAGCTGCATCACTTCTGCGATGCTAGTTTGAGTGGCTGTGGCCACTGTAGCTATCTGAGGACCATCACAGAGGAAGGACTGACGTCATCCTCACTAGTTATGAGCAAGGCTCGCGTTACCCCAAAACGCCCGATGACTGTGCCGCGTTTGGAGCTAACAGCCGCCGTCTCTGCGGTCAAGGCCAGTTGCTTTCTTAGGAAAGAATTGGGGATCGCAGAACTAAAGGAAGTGTTCTGGAGCGACAGTAAGGTGGTCCTGGGATATATTAACAATGAGACCAAAAGGTTCCACGTCTTCGTTTCAAATCGTGTTCAGCAGATCAGGCAAGCAACAACCCCAACTCAGTGGCGACACATTGCCTCGGAGGACAACCCTGCAGACCTCACATCAAGAGGTGCAGGAGTGAGAGAGTTGATCCACAATGACCTATGGTGGCATGGGCCAGCGTTTCTGAGAGAACCTGGAGATGTTCCCCCCGATGAGACGCAGCCAGAGGTCCTTGAAGGCGACCCAGAGGTCAAGACGTCTTCAGTGTTATCTACTGAAGCCAGGCAAGTGTCTGACGCAGCTGCTCCATATCCAGCATTGCCTGAACGTCTCAAATATTTTTCGAGCTGGTTCAGAGCCAAAAGAGCAGTTGCAGTGCTGCTACGTTACAGGAGGATTCTGCAGAATCACGCGAGAAGCAAGACAGGGACGCCTGAGCCTGTCAAGAACGATTTGAAGAGGTCAGCTGGGCAGAAAATCTCACTCGATGTTGGAGAACTGAAAGAGGCAGAGATGGTAATCCTCAGATCCCTGCAAATAGAGGAATTCAAGGAAGAATTCAAGACATTGGAGGGTTACCAAAGAACCAAGACCGAAAGAGGTGAAGCCAAGAAAGGCCTGAAGAGCGAAAGTGCGCTCCATCGTTTGGATCCGTTCATCGGAAGAGATGGCTTACTGCGTGTTGGGGGACGACTTCAGAGAGCAGATGTACCTGCTGAAGTGGCTCATCCAGTAATATTGCCCAACCGCTCACATGTGACGGATATTGTTGTAGCGCACGTGCATAACCAACTGAAGCACGCAGGACGGGAGGCCACACTGAGTGAAATTCGACTTTCAGGGTACTGGGTCGTGAGGGGCAGATCGGCCGTCTCAAGGTGTATCCTGCGCTGCACAAAATGCATCCGGTTAAGAGGCACACCATGTTGTCAAAAGATGTCAGATCTCCCTCAAGAGCGAGTGGAAGAAGCCGAGCCATTCACATTTAGTGCTGTAGATTACTTCGGGCCATTTTATATCCGGGAGAAACGGAGTGAGGTGAAGCGCTGGGGCGTGATTTTCACGTGCTTGAGCTCCCGCTCAATCCACCTTGAAACGGCAAATTCAATGACGTCTGATGCGTTCTTAAACGCGTACAGACGCTTCATAGGTCTTTGGGGTCCAGTGAGGCGCCTCTTCTGTGACCAGGGCTCTAATTTCATCGGCGGAAAGAGTATCTTGGAAGCTGCCTTGAAAGAAGCTGACCACCAGAGAATCAAGGAAGAGCTCCTCAAGGAGAACTGCGACTGGGTGGAGTTTCGGTTTAACGTCCCTCATGCAAGTCACATGGGAGGCGTATGGGAAAGGCAAATCAGAACGGCGAGAGCTGTCCTCAGCAGCATCTTGGACACGCACGGTCGTCAGCTCGACGACGAACTGCTTCGCACAGTGATGGTGGAGACGGAGGCTATCGTGAACAGTCGACCGTTGTCCTACACTAGTATGTCAGATGCTAACACTCTAGAACCAATAACCCCTCAGCAGTTACTAAACCTCAAGTCCAAAGTAGTGTGTCCTCTTCCTGGAAGGTTCTGTGTGGATGACCTGTATGCTGCTCGTCGCTGGAGGAGGGTGCAGTTCCTGGCGAACAGTTTCTGGACGCGATGGAGGAAGGAGTTCCTGCCTACCCTCCAAGAAAGAAGAAAGTGGCAACGTCCACAGCCCAACCTTGAAGAAGGAGACGTCGTAGTGGTAGTCGACGACGCCGCTCCAAGAATCAGCTGGCCAATAGGTAGAATAGTGGCGACATACCCGAGCAGCGACGGGCTCGTGCGTAAAGTGCGCGTACAGATAAAACAGGCGCAGTACGATAGACCCATTCACCGGCTCATATTGCTTCTGAAGAACCCAGACGTTGATTCAGAACCTGCTTCTGTGTAACAGTCGTCACAGACAAGTTGTGTGTCGATACCGTGGCATTGTTTCGTGACATTGCGCAAAGGCCGCGGATACACAGTGAATTACGATGAAAGAACAGTTCAGGACGTTCAATGTGAGATCAGTGACTGATGGGGCGGGACGATTGTAGTGACTCGTGACGTCACGCTAGCCTAGTTGTGACTGAGTGGTACGGTTTGGTTTTTCTGAACCTGAAGTGCTTCAGAAGATGGCACATTATGTTAGTTTCTTGTTAAACTCCGCTGGGTTTCGCTATGCAACGTAATTTAGTGTATAGTGGTGAGTATCCCTGTATGAAGACCAGGGCGTGAGATTACCCGTAAGGGAAGCTGAAGAGACGAGCGAGCTGAGCAGCTTGGTGAATGGACCGGTCCTGTTGCGGGGACATTACTGAAGAAGAGGAAATTTTTGGCCAAAAATTTTGGGGAGCCATGTTGCTGCCATCGAAAATGGTGCATGATGGTCGGTTGTTTGCATGCGTGTGTGTGCGTTTAAGTATGCTCTTCTAAGCTTTCACTTCTCCTTTACAGATCATTAATGTTACGTTAAGTGTGTGTAGTTGAAGTGTCGCTATTGGCTGACATAATTGGTCTGACATTGCCTGAGATTGGAGACAGATTAATCCGTCAGCAGGACAAAAGACCATCTCCCTCTACACCCGGACGAAGTAGGTATCTGATCTGGTCACTGATCTGTCTCTCCCGTACTTATTGTTTTCTCTCTGATTTCTTATTCTAGTCAACCGAAGCTAAATTAATGTTTGGCATTTGTCTGTTTATACTTCCTATGTGAGATCGGAATGCATGTTGAATGTTTTGAGGTTTGTGGGTTTGAACCTGTGATTAACGGCATGTTGTGTCTAATGAACGTTGTTTGTGTGTTTGTTGACAGTTTTTACGTTCATGGCATATCTTCACTGCACTGGCGATTCCACAATACAGAACCATAGTCACCCATTTCCAGTGTAGTTATTGATTGAGATTGAACATCTAGAACAGTAAAAATTCTCCACCTGTGGTTGGAATGGTATCAAACCTTGATCACCATCACTCTAGAATGAATTGTGATGGTTCTAACAAATGTAGTGTCTTTAATCCTTGTATTTAGTATTGTGTAGTGTTTCACATCCTGTATCCTGTGCCAAACATAGCAGTTTGACTAACTGTCTCCACAGCTAACTGTAGTGCCTCTTGATATTCTTGACGGGGGTCTGAGCCACCTTCGCCTTGACGGGGGGGCGGGTACCCAAAACCCCTAAGATCTCGAGAACTGCGCTAGGTAGCGAAAAACGGTAAACGGTGTTGGATAGCCTATCCACTTCTCCATCGAAAATATCTGCACCATTTTTTTGTCAGGTCACAATTTAAGGTCACTAGAGGTCAAAACATGCCGTCATAGGAATAACATGTAAATAAAGTTTTTTGGCTATTACATCTGAACAAGTAAAGATAGAGCAAACATATTTAAAAGCTACATGAATCCTCGCAGCAAGCCAAATGAATGATATATAATATGACCTTGCTATGTCAAATCAAGGATTTGACCTGACCTGAGGTCAGGTCAAGGTCAAATTGGGTAACATGCATATCATTAGAACCGCAATGACGAGGCAAGTCTAATGCACTTAGAATAAATTTTCTATATCTATTCTTTACAGTTAAAACCATTTCCCATGTATTTCCAATGGAGAGGTCATGGCTGGTACCTGACCTTAGGTCATCGATATCAAAAATACCGGAACATATTTTAGAGAAATCGTTGGGGCCATTGTGTGATATGAGTTTCAATCAGGCAAGTTCACCCTGTTCCGACTTATGCTATCTTAAACTTTTTTTGAGGTCAGGTCACTTGACCTGCGCTGGTGACCTGACCTGAGATGACCTAACCTTAAAATTGTTTGACAAAAATTGTAAAAATTATGAGATGAGGAAAAAGGTATGCCAAGTACGGTGGTGCCACGCGCCGCCGTTTATCTCCGAAAAACTCGAAGAGGGCGGGTACCCGCCCCCCCGTCAATGCGCGTGTTAAAGCGTTCTCTTTACTATTATTTCCCGAAGCAACTGAACGCTTCTGCAACTGTGCGAGATATAGACCCTGAGTTAAGGCTACATAAGCCTTGTATTTCTGTTGAAAGAAGAGACAAGAGGTGAGGCCTGTTTCTCATGAGTTTTCATCCAATTAACACTCATAATCTTATTCCCAATTTGAAGATCCCATTCACCGTTTTATCTGATGGATAAGTAACATGTAAAATTGTGTGCTGCCATGTGTTTCACACCTGTCAGTGGATTTGATTGTTGTTTTCTATGCGCCGTCCACTCGCTCACCCTTTCCCTTCAGTTGAATTCCGCCGCGCTCCAGGGTGACGTACTCTGGTCCGAGGCGCCCTCTCGTGGTCTCCGAGACGTGGATCTGCATGGCCTCACTGCTGGACTCCATCCGAGAAGCTGGGAGAGCGCCGGTGTCAAACGTTAGTTGTCTCTGGAAATGGCCTCGGTTGTCTGATGTTTGAGCGCGTATTTTTCCAAGGCAATTCTGATGAGTTTTTTTGCAGGGGGGGGGGTAAAGAGACATCCAGATCACCTTTTCATCCATCGGTAGATTAAAATGTTTGTTCGGTGAGAAGCACTCTTTAAAAGTACCGAGCAGCTTTGATAACAAATAAGAACTGATCATGAAAGAAACGGGACCTTAGGCCGGACCCTCACACTTATTTGACTCAGTCAGGAAAATCAACGATGCAGACCAAGGTATGCGCAACTGCACGGTGTTGACGGGAGACTTAACACGCGCATTGACGGGGGTCTGAGCCACCTTCGGATTGACGAGGGGGGCGGGTACCCGCCCCCCTAAGATCTCGAGAACCACGGTAGGTAGCAAAAAACGGTAAACGGCGTTGGGTAGCCCATCCGCTTCTCCATCGAAAATATTTTAACCATTTTTTTGTCAGGTCACATTTAAGGTCACCAGAGGTCAAAAACATGCCGTCACATGCCGTCATAGGGATAACATGTAAATTAAGTTTTTGGCCATTACATCTGAACAAGTAAAGATAGAGCAAAACGACTTGAACTCTATGAATCCTCGCAGCAAGCCGAATCGAATGATATAAGATTTGACCTTGCTAGGTCAAATCAAAGATTTGACCTGACCTGAGGTCAGGTCAGGGTCAAATTATATAAAATGCATATCATTAGAACCGCAAAGCCAAGGCGAGTCTAATGAAGCTAAAATAAACGCTCTATCACCATCTGTTACTGAGTTATTCAGTAAAAACCATATTTCCCATGTATTACCAATGCACAGTGTTATAAGGGGCCGCGAAAACGGACATAATTGAATATCTCGGGAACTAAGAGACGGAGCCTCATGAAACAAAAACTGATGTGTACTTTAACACTCACCACACCTTTTGACACCAAATTTGACACTTAACCCGCGCCCCGGTGGGCCTCCGACCCAACTTCGCCCTGGTGGGGGGTGTTTGAAAATCCCCTCTTCGAACTCGGCTCCTATGCAAGATAGCGAAAAAACGCGAAGGCTGGTGGAGAGCTCATACAAATTCATAATGAAACTATATCGGTCACTTTTTGGTTCAGGTCAGTATTGAGGTCATGATAGGTCAAAGAAGGTGGCATGCTAGGGTAGTGTTTTTGGGCTCTAGCGTCTGACAGAGTTGAGCCAGAATAATTTTTTAGACACTATGCCCTTCCTCTCGTCACGGCGAATCGAATGATGTATAATATTACTATGCTAGGTCATGACACAAAAATGACCTGACCTGACCTGACCTGAGGTCAGGTCAAGGTCACTTTCCAAACCAACATAAGCAATATGCATATCGATCGACTCGCAAAAGTAATCCAAACTTAATGGCCGATGTTGGCTGATTTTTCGTTTGCCTTCACGGATAAGCTAAGACGATAGCCAATGTGAGCTCAAAAAGTACCATCCACGCATGGAGTGTTGAGAGGCTAAACTGATAAGCCACTTTGTTTGCCACCTTCTGACGAACTTGTTCTAAGTCATTCATCTCAGTCGGCTTAGCTCCACAGATGTGACATATTTGAGATGACGCTGTCCCTGTCAGTGCATTCGCAACTTTCCCATCTACCATTGTCAACTGCATACTGTAGGATACCAGAACAGTGGTCCCAGCGAGGTCGACTGCACAGGGCTGGAACTTCTCTATCTGGGTTGAAAAGTTGTTCATTTCTTGTCGGGAGACTGCGGGGGTTTCCTTGACACATTGAACGTGCATTAGACGGCAATACCGAGTTGACGACGGCTTTTCGTTGATCCACACGCATTTGTCGTTAATCTCCAACAGTAGAGGGACTAAGAATGAGCAAAATATGCTCCTATATCTATAGCAGCACCATCCTGCGCCGCTTGCTTATATATACTTTGTCCAGTGGCGCCATCAAATCCCCATTTACGATACAGTTTTCTAGATACAGCCTCACTGCGGATAGCCTGTTGTTCTGATGGATGTACCTGGCTGAGGCTGGCTGACGTCAGCTCCGACCTTTGTGGGGTCAACCTCAGCCTCTATCAGTCTCCATGTCGTATTGTCTAATATGACTTGCAGTGGCACATCGGCAGAGCTGTCGGTTACACTGATGTGTTCGCCAGGGAAACATCTCTGCCGGGCGTTCACAACTTTATAATGGGGTGGGTACACCTCTTTCGCACTTACTTTATTTGTCATATTCCTCACGATGTTATAACTTTTTGTTGACATGTCTGCCGATACGGTAACAGCCAGGGCTTCATCTGGGGTTAGAGCACAAGCCTTCTGTAAACTGGCACTATCACGCATTCCACGGCGAAGCTTGGAGGGCCGAATTGGAGTAGCGACGCTTTCCTTAAGCACAGCTGATAACTCTGAATCCTCGTCTGTTTTGGCACTTCCGGCGGCAGCCATGACGAGCTCGTGGGTGCCATGCTGTTCAGCAGTACTGGTGACGCGACATCTCTTGCTCCGCTCTCCGACTGCGTCGTACGGAGAAGGAGGCCGGCCTGGATGGTGTTTTCCGGTAGAAACTGTAGCCTGTTTATCCGCAAGTGTGATGGGCTCACATATGTCCTCCGCTAACCAGTCGGTTTCTTTGCTTTCGCACGCCACGATTGATCTGGAACACTGTTCCAATTTTCTCTTGAAAATGACATGGAAGGACACCAGCTTCTTCCGGATTTCATCCTCTGAATTGCGTGAAATGCTCGCTCTTTGAAGACCTAAGAAATAAACAGTATCATTAAAAGCAGCTTCGACAAAATCTCTTCTGTTCTTCCGAAAAAGAGCGTTTTCCTTCAGCCGTTTAAACAGCTCAGCGCTGCTCACCCGGAACTCCATTATCCCCGCACGTTACCACGACACTGTTCTTCGCACGAATGAGACTAAACCTGAAGTATTTCTCTGCACCAGGGAAGTATTCACAGAGCAGAGGTGTCGCAATACTCTTTGACCTGTTACAAGACTTGCCGTACACACGGATGGAAGTATATCTCTGACCAGCACTTACCCCAACTAAGCCTAGCAATGGATACCAATTTCCGGGGCAGTAACTTTTTGAACTGTTGTGGAAATCAATGAAACTTTCCCTCTTTCGGTGAAATATCGCCAGTGCCAGATACAACCCCAGCCCTAAAGCATCAAATTCACCCGTCGAAGGGCACGAGCGCCGGTGTAAGCTGAGTCGGCGCGCGACGCGTTCGTGCCTTAACTGCCGCCGAGATCGGAGCACCACTGTCTCCAATGCCGTCTCAGCCGTATATATGCAAAACTATGCAAAAAAGTCATGATGGCTCCTGTCCAGAATTTATTGGGCTTTCTTCTGATACGTAAATTGAATTGTTCACTTTTGTTCACAAAAGTGTGAGACTAGTTGAACAAAATACTCAAAGTTGAAAACGGAAAAAATACATAGCGTTATTTCCGGGATCAATGATCCTTCGGCAAATGGTGCATGGCTTAATAATATAGCTGATCCTATAAAACAGACATCAAACTATCATTTCATACCACACAATAAAAAATCCGCCGATAAGCCTACGCGCAGCAGAATTAAGAAAAAGGCAGCATGAAAACGACGTCATTCATCCGCGGGACGAACATGAAGAAGGGGCAACTTTGAAGCAATATAGCGGCAGAATGAGATAAGCCACAAACAAATGAATATCAAAAACGCATGCACCAGACAATTTTGTACGGACCAGTTGAGGTTATTTACTGAAATACGGAAGTCGGTTTCGGGGTATTCTGTCCGTTTTCGCGGCCGCTTATAACACTGTGCAATGGAGAGGTCATGCTTCGTACCTGACCTTAGGTCATCGATATCAAAAATACCGGAACATATTTTAGAGAACTCGGTGAGCCCATTATGTGATATGAGTTTCAATTGGATAAGTTCACCCTGCTCCGACTTATGCTATCTTAAACTTTTTTGAGGTCGGGTCACTTGACCTGTACTGGTGACCTGACCTGAGATGACCTATCCTTAAAATTTTCACAGAAGTTGCAAAAATGATAAGGGAAAAGGTACCCAAGTACGGCGGCGCTGCGCGCCGCCGTTTTTCTGCTATCTCCGAAAAACCCGAGGGGGCGGGTACCCGCCCCCCGTCAATGCGCGTGTTAATTTTGTGATCTCGCTCGGTCTGTGTCGTAACACATGCTGCGGTCGATATAGAGAGGCCACGACCGCCGTGTTTTTCTATCAGCTTGGATAAAGGCTCACTCTGGAGCGCAGGATGGTAAATTGGAACCATCTATTCGGTTTGTTGACGTGAAATTCTGCGATAAAATTACCCGTGCAAAGGACACAATTCTCTAGAGGTACTTCGACTGCTGCTCATGTGGTTAGAAGCCTGAAAAAGGGAGAATTACTTGGATCACCCTGGTCAGTAAGAAAATTCCGGTTGGATTTGAAACTTAAAACAAACAATGGCCTGGAATATTCTAAGGAACTTGGTGGCCATTTTCAGAGTGTGCATGTATACTTTGTATTTATATAGTGCAGCGGTCAAATTTCCGCGCCGTCTTACATTTTTTGGTTTTTCAGGCTATTTCAAAACACCTTCAGTTATTTTAACTATTTGTGAATGCACATTAGGCCATTTCATTTTTCATTACTATTTTTTTGTCAGGTTTCGTGACTTTTCCCGTTCCATGGTCAAAGTGGAGTTGATTGATGTCATTTTTATCAAAATTGGACAATATTTAGGTCTGCAACATGGGGCCTGAAGATATCGAGTTTTCGTCAAAAATGGTTATAATGGGGACCAATACGGCTGATGCTGTAATGATTATGATAATTCCACAAATGTTTTTTTAACCCGCGCCCCACCGGGGGTCCGGCGCCACCTTCGCCCCACGGGGGGGGGCCATCGATGGCCCCCCCTCTAACTCCGAAAATATGGGCGTTAGCGCAAATCTGCAAAGTGCAATAGAAAGCTCGCGTGAATTCAGTAAGAAATTACTTCGCATGTTTTAGTGCTCAGGTCAATGGTTTGACCTCCAGAGGTCAAATTAGGTCAAGATCGGCTATTTTCACTCAAATATGCAATGATTAAGCAAACTGGGCATAACTCTTATGTCATTAGAGCTATTGAGGCCTGGTAAAGTACATTTGATAGCAAATTGCCTGTACTTTTTCCGCTATGTGGAACGTAAAGGCCTCCCGCCAGTGGTTTGACCGCCAGAGGTCACCTCGTGACCTAATATGACCTGAGGTCACGAAAGGTCAAAAAGTGACCTTGCCGTATATCAAATGAAAGCCAGTGACAAGACAAACACGATGGTGTTTGTTTCACCGTTCTAGCTCAATTAGGTCAAAAGTTATTGTCAAAATACTGTTTTTGACCTCTGGTGACCTTGGATGACCTTGGAAAAGTCAAAGGGCAAATATGACCCTTGGGATCCGTGAAAGGGTGTCCAAAAACGTTGTTCTGAGCAGTCGGAGTATTTGCAATCATTTTTGTGGCTTTTATATCATGAAATAGCTTTTCCCCATGCTTTTCCAATGGGAGAGGTCGCCTCGTGACCTGACCTCAGGGCACGAAATCGAAAAATCCCGGATATACACCTTGTAGACCCTGGAAGAGTCATGAAGTGTAGGAAGTTTCAAATCGATCGACTTTGAAATGTAGCTCTTAAAGAGCTCTAAAGGTGAAGTGAGGTGACCTTGGTTGACCTCGTCTGGTGACCTGACCTTGGGTGACCCGGAGTAAAAAATTTTAGGGATGATGGGAAAATGATGCAGTGAGAGGTAGAGCCCTCAACCGCGGTGCTGCGCCTCGTCGTTTTTTTGCTATCTCGGAAAAACCTTAGGGGGGCCATCGATGGCCCCCCCGGTGGGGCGAGGGTTAAAGTCTGGTATTGAAAAATGTTCCTAAAGTCATGATGGAGGCCATAGAAGGTCGTAAACCAAGGGAACAAGGTCTATTTAAGCTATGGTATAAAAGACAATTCTCGTTTATGAGGCCTCGACCAGCGGATTATTGAGCCCACTACTGGAAATGCTTTCGGTGGTAAAATGCATCAAAAACAGTTTTGGGCAGGACGTTATATTGCAGTTGCATATGCTGATCGTGAATTAAATTTTTGGAGTGTCACAGTTGTCTTCATGCTGTGTGCACCCCGACAGGTCACGTGCCTTAGTGGTGAGGAAGTGCGAGCGCATGACGTTGTCGCTACTTCGGGAAGTGCACTCTCCCATAGACATGTTTTGAAACTTCCTTGGACACTAGGGAAGTTGACTTCTGCGATTTTCCACCTTCAGAAGTTATTCAACCTGCTATTCATATTTTTATCTGCGAGTCAAATCCTTCAGCATACCAATACCTCGTTCTGCAACATCATTTTCCACTTTAAATGCAGTACTTGATAAGGGTGTGAATTATGCTGCACTGTTTGTCTGCACCCCATTCCATAGCCTCTTTTGCCAGTCGGGAGTGATCTAACGGGCTGACAAGCTCTAAGGTTGTCCAAGTCGACTCTGGCACCTGATCAGCGGGCTGTGTAGTCTTGTCCAGGAACACCGACGAGACATCTTCTGTGAATCTTCCACTGGGGCAGATCATGTTGAGAAGCTTTTCACACATTTCTTTCTTTTTAGCATTACTGACAAAGTCGCCGCAGAGACTGAACGACACAATTGGTGGCTGAATGTTCCTACGACATTAGACGTCGGAGAGGCCCCAGAGCAGCCTTGGCTGCTTGGTCGTCCACACCCTTGTGCCGGATGAGGTCTTGATAAAAGTGCATGTCGTTGCTGGGTGCATCAGCTGCCACTGGCGAAAAAAGTCAAGCGCAGACATACAAGAGAAGACGAAACTGCACCCATGATTTCGTCATGCGTGAGCTGGTTTGCGAACATGAAAATATCCACGAAGAGCAGCACCTGCAGACACACAACTTCTTGCTAGAACAATGCATTCTAGTTGATACCATGTGCTGCGTCATTTTGTTACTGTAACTGTCGAAGAGAGCATTGAGATGAGAAGGAATTATTGACAAGCACATTAGAAGCTAACAAAGAATTTGTTCATAGATTTATCACTAACTTTGGCCACTCATTGAACCAGATAAAAATATTCAGATTTCATGAACCTTATCTCTGTGGAGCCACCACGTGGGATGAGATACGTGAATCCTGTAGCTTTCATCAAGCATGACGGGTGGCTAAACGTAGTTGAAAAAGTAATTGTTTGTTTGCAGGTCATAGGCACAGGAAGAGGGGTGGGGGAGGGCAGGAGGTTATGTCCCCATGTTCAAAATCTTAACCATTGGCCCTATAGCGTTTACTAGAAATACGCGATTTCAAAATACAACTTTCCCCCTTCAATGTTCCGGGCGTTCCAGCACAAAAGCTGCTGGTCCCGTACTTCCTGAATATTTGTATGCTCGCAAACCAGCTCACGCACAACGAAGGCATGGTGAGGAAGCTCCACCGGATGATGCAGTTTCGTCTTCTCTTGTATGTCTGCGCATGACTTTGTGCGCCAGTGGCAGCTGATGCACCCACGACATGCACTTCTATCAATACCTCATCTGGCACGAGGGTGTGGACGAGGGGGATGAGGTGGCTTAGTGGATAGCACCCTTGTCTTCTAAGCCACCGGTCCGGGTTCAAGTCCCGGCGGAGCCTCTGAATAAGTCGATCTGATCCCCAAAATCCCTTTTCCAACAGGGTGAGAGTTGGCGACGCCGTATGACCCTGGCAGTTGGTGCGTCGTTAAACCCCAACAGTTATGATTATAATAATAATATAATATAATATAATAATTAATAATAATATAATTATTATTAACATAATAATTATTAGGGTGTGGACAACCAGGTAGCCAAGGCTGCTCTAGGGGTCCTCCGACGTCACATTTCGTAGGTGTACATTCAGCCACCAATAGTGTTGTTCAATCTCTGCAGCGACTTTGTAAGCAATGACAAAAAGAAAGAAACATGTGAAAAGCGTCTCAGCATGATCCGCCCCAGTGTAGGATTCACAGAAGATACCTCCTCGGTGTTCCTGGACAAGGCCACGCAGCTCGCTGACCTGGTGTTATCGTCATGCTTGGATAACATTAGAATTCGTAAGCCCGACAGATCACTCCTGAAGGGCAAAAGACCGTGTGGAATGGGGTGTAGACCAACAGTGCAACATGGTTCACACCCTTATCAAGTACTTAAAAGTGGTAAATGAAGTTGGAGAACGAGGTATTGGTATGCTGAAGGGTTTGACCAGCAGAGAAAAATATGAATAGCAGCTTGAATAACTTCTGCAGGGGGAAAATCGCATAAGCAGACTTCCTTGGTTCTCCAAAGAAGTTCTAAAGCATGTCTAGGAGAGTGCACTTCCCGAAGTAGCGACAACGTCATGCGCTCGCACTTCCTCACCACTAAGGCGCGTGGCCTGCAGGGGTGCACACAGCATGAAGACAGCTGTGACATTTCGAAAATATATTTCACGATCAGCATATGTAAATGCAATATAACACGCGCATTGACGGGGGTCTGAGCCACCTTCGCATTGACGGGGGGCGGGTACCCGCCACCCCTAAGATCTCGAGAACCACGGTAGGTAGCGAAAAACGGTAAACGGTGTTGGGCTGCCCATCCACTTCTCCATCGAAAACATTGGAACCATTTTTTGTCAGGTCACATTTAAGGTCACTAGAGGTCAAAAACAGCCGTCATAGGGATAACATGTAAATTCAAGTTTTTTGGCCATTTTATCTGAACAACTAAAGATAGAGCAAAATGACTTGAACTATATGAATCCTCTCAGCAAGCCGAATTGAATGATATATAATTTGACCTTGCTAGGTCAAATTAAGGATTTGACCTGACCTGAGGTCAGGTCAGGGTCAAATTAGATAAAATGCATATCATTAGAACCGCAAAGCCCAGGCGAGACTAATGCAGCTAAAATAAATGCTCTATCACCATCCGTTACTGAGTTATTCCGTAAAAAAACATTTTTTCATGTATTTCCAATGGAGAGGTCATGCCTCGTACCTGACCTTAGGTCATCGATATCAAAAATACCGGAACATATTTTAGAGAACTCGGTGGAGCCATTATGTGATATGAGTTTCAATCAGATAAGTTCACCCTGCTCCGACTTATGCTATCTTAAACTTTTTTTGAGGTCGGGTCACTTGACCTGTACTGGTGACCTGACCTTGGATGACCTAACCTTAAAATTTTCACAGAAGTTGTAAAAATGAGGAGGGAAAAGGTATGCCAAGTACGGCAGCGCTACGCGCCGCTGTTTTTCTGCTATTTTTGAAAAACCCGAGGGGGAGGCGGGTACCCGCCCCCCGTCAATGCGCGTGCAGCTTGCATCGTGAGGAATTAGTGCACAGAAACACAATACAACGTCAGATTCGCTTTATTGGTAGGCACGTTTCCCATGCAGCGGAGGCACGTTTTCTTGGTAGGCACGTTTCCCATCGGATACCCTTTCAAGCTTACCTACTCAGAGTCAGAGTCACATTGGTGACAGATATAGCACCTGCTTCTCGAACGTGACGCGTTCCTCCCCCACTTTCGACGCCCATGCCAATAATTATTTCAATAATACATCCTTATGACTATTCAATTTTCCCATAAACAAAACTAAGCGCCGGGGTAGGCTGCAACAATGTTTCAACCTGCCCCGCGAAAAATGATTCATCTTGCCCCGTCCCTGCCCTGAATCAATCGTGGCGCCAAATATTGCACAAGCCAAGAGGTCCCGCCAAAAGTCTTTGCCTCAATTGAAGACTGGAGAAACACGCTTTAACCTGCCAGACTTATGGCCAGCGTGCATGTTATCTTGTATTTCATTTAAAACGTAATTTTACAGGCTAAAAAAATACTTTCACCCTAAAAAATGTGTTTTTGCCTCCTCACCTGGTATCGGCCGACCGCCTTCGCTGGTTTCTTCACTGGAAAGACATTTCGCGTCCGCGGTTCTAGTGGGCTCGCTTAAACTGTTATCTAGTGAATATTTTTTTTTAGTAACAGCCCCTGATGCATTCAACCCGTGATGCAGCCAGCCCCGGTCTCCCCTACCATGGAACAAAAAGAGCTACAAATTTTGAATGGTTCAAAACATCCTGGACCGTGCGTCAGCGGAGCAGAATGCTCCTGCACCTCCTATCCCTTAAGGCGACAGCTCTGCCGCCCCGTATACTTTTTATCTGTCAGCGCTGTATTTTCGTGAGCGACTATTGTGTCTTACGATTGGCTGGATGGTGCTGGTGCCGCAGCCACTTGCCTGTGTTGACAGTGTCGCCGAACAGGCAGTAGCGTGGCATTTTCAGACCGACAACGCCGGCAACCACTGTGCCAGAGTGGACTCCCACGCGGATCTCGATGTGACTCTCTGGCGAGAAACGGAACAATACAGATAGCGCCGGAGTCAACTGTATCTAACGAGTGTTTTTGTTCTGATAGACTGCAGGAGCATTGAGTAATCACAAAGAGTGTGGTATAAGCAAGCCGCTGAAACCATCGTTACCCCTATACACACAAGTAATAGCGAGGCCAAGGGATGAGCAGGAATATTATTGTTAAGTGACTTTTGCATCGATGATAATTATAAATCCATCTGCACGTTTTCTAAAATCGTCGCAAAAAATACATGGTTACATCCAGGGTGCAAACTGAAAGCCAAATGAGTGTGAGAATTCCAAGGTTTACAATATAAACTAATATGAAAGGAAATTGATAGCATTCGATATTGCAGATCATTTCTTATTTCAATGGCTCATTATCATCATAAAAGGCGTTGGTGTGTGTCCCAGTAAAAAGCGCACAGCTCGTAAATAAATTCTTCATGCAAAATCAGTTTGCCAAGTTTCTAAAAAAATCATATTTCAGCCATACACAAAAAGGTCAGCAGCCCCTGACCGGTGGAGGGGTCGTCGAGCACTTTGACGCCGTCCAGCATGTCCAGTGCCATGTCGCAGGTTCGCTCGGCGTGTTGCGGACAGTGCTCTGGCAGACCGCCCACCACCATGTACGAATCTCCAATGGTCTCCACCTTAAAGGGCAGCACGGTGACCAGACAGTACACCAAAGATCACGCCCCCTGATCTGAAATCAATGTCACTGATCTTTAAGATCTAGATACTGCTGTTGGAGAAGCTTTCACGCGAACTCACACTCGAGGGGGAGTAAATGGCCAAGGTTATTTTACATGAAGTTGGCCCATTAAAGAAATCCCCTCGCCAAGTGGACGTCACGCAGCTATATGGCAGAAAAATTGCTGCAGTAACTGAGGCATAACATTAATGGAGGCTGCAGAACTAACCTTACACGCGCATGTTTTTACTTAATTGGAGCATGGTCCTCTTGAGAGGACAGATTTTGGAAACAAATTGAAAGTAAAGTTATGAAGAAAGACAAAATTGAACCACTCATGCATATTGAAACATCAAAGACGTTGTATGTAGTCAATTTCAACATAGGATCTTATTGGCAAAGGATAATTTATCGCCACCGTGAATTGACAGTAGAGACAGCTCCGCATTCCCGGTTGTGGTCTGGTGCATAACTATCTTCTGGTATCGCGGAAGTTTGATCTGTGTGATATTGGACATTTCAGGGTTGACGGATGCTGAGATTTATTTTCCTATGCTAAAGGTAAGTACAAACTATAGCAATCCTGATTTGAAATCGTTATTGGCAAAATCATTAGACACGTTCCGAATCAGTCGAAAATGATCTCAATAGATAGAAATTGACACAACTCTATAGAAAAGTTTAGCATTATCCAGCTTGTGCCCTGACAAACACGAGTAATGTCTTTACAGTATGATGCCTATGTTCCAATTCCAAGACCGTACGATTTACTCTCCCCTCTGAACATCTTACTTCAACTCGTACCGTTGACTCAGTTTAGTCAGCTATGACACAGCATAGGACAATCATCCATACGCGTCGAAATAGATACGGGCAGGGGGATCCTACCTCCTCCATTTTTCATAAATCGATTTTTCCATTTTCAGCTGAATTCGGAATATTGTGTAACCAACCCGTGTGGCTGGAAACACTGACCCCAAATCCGGTGAGTCTGAGGGACGGTTCCTTGTCAGCAGCAGGTTGAAGATTCGCTGGCCTCTCCCTTTTTGCAGGATACGATGCTAGTGGTGATCATTAATTGATGGTTGATGATAACGCTGATGTTGATCAGAACCACATGAATTTGAAATATTGGTAAACCCCTTCGGGTTTTCTTACAACTTTCTTTTATTATGAGTATGAACCGGTTTATATTTACTTTTTCAGTACTCATACGTCAGAAAGATGATATTTTAGTACATATCTTTGGTTTATGTGCCATTAGATCACTGGCCTACAGTGACAGCACCCACACAATGTCTGTATATATTCACATACCTTGTAAACCTCGTTGCGTTCAGTGAGACGATCAAAAACGGAGTACATCGAGTTGAGGATGGTGACGACTTGCATGGGCGATATCTGGCTACAAATCTCCGTGAAGTTAACGACGTCTGAGAACAACACCGTCACACTGGAGAACACCTGGAAAGGCCAGGTCCAGTTACACTCTCTGTTGCGTGAATTTACTTAAATCGGATGTAGCTACGAATGCTGACGCCGTGTTAAAAACGGAACATATACGATCTTCGTTGTCATGGCATCAACGCTTTCATTTTTTGTGAGTGGGAGTCAGAAAACAGCTCAAGCCTTGCCCGGCCGTGGAGGTATTCTCAGACACTGGGCCTAAAATCTTGCGAAAGACGGCGGCTGACGCTGTAGTCGTCCCCGCTGACCCGAAACAGTAAGGTAGCCTTCGTCCGCTCCAGGGGCACATCCAGGATTTCGTTAAGTGGGGTGGCGGGCCATTTAGCACCCAGGGGGTGGCTTTTGGTATCACAGTCTTAAAATTTGATCTTTGCGATACTAATTTTGACTAGTTCCAATGTTGTTTCAAACAGCACTGCCTGAAATAAAAGACTTCGCTAGGGAAGGGGGAATTTCTCGCAGTGTCTCTTGTCCAATACCAACGTCTGAAAATAACGTGCCTCTACCCAAACTACTTTCTGAAGTTGAATTTTCACAGAGATGGCCCCGGAGAGATTATTTTAGAGCCAACTACTGTTACCAAGTTAACCACGTCTGCTCAGAGCGGATAATGATAGATTCACAATTTCATCAATTTCATCAGGGTGAATTTTGTGGGAATTTTCTCATTTCCAGTGGGTTGCTCTAGGGCTGAAAAGGGGTGGCTAATCTTAAAAAGGGGCCCCGAAACACAGCGTGCAGGACAACCAAAGTCGATGAGGGCGCTCCAAGTAGAAGTGGGGCGCCCCATGCAATGTCGGAGGAAAAGAAGTCAAAATCAGTGATAGTTCACGAGTTTAAGTCCAGAATGTACTGTTCGTACTCAAGATATGGCCAATTCGGGCGCCTTTGGCACCCCAAAATCGGCAGGAGCGGTCTCTTGGTCTTGACCCGGCACCGCCTGTGCTCTTTTCGTGCACACCAGCGCCTGAGGGGGGGCTCGATCGGACCCCCAGGCGATGATGGGAACGAGTGTTTCCTTCGCCCCCTCCCCTGAATCAGTCTCTGTTGGGTTTGGCTCTGCCTCACTGCTGTGGAAGGTGGGCAGCACGCTTAGCAGTGCTCGTTGTTTCCGCGCATGTTTTTAGTGCACGCAGCAGGGTATCGCTATTAAGCAATGCTTTGCCAATGCAACATTCGGACAAGAATTGTTGTAATTTTCACTGCATACAGAAAGAAGTCAGCATTCGTTATCGAAATTATATTGTAACTGGAGCTTGAAGGAAATGAAGATAATGAGCTTTAGAAATGTGTTAAAAATTTCCTTCGGTAGCACTCCCAATATATTGGCATACCTTCGTCAGTGAAAATAGTCGTCGAAGTGGTGATAAAAGAGGGTCGTAAAATATTGAATTATTTCGGAAGGGCACGGTTTCGCAAGGCCAACGCGGAGGAAAAACGCTACCCTCTCGCATCACCGCATTTGGAGCAGCCAATTAACTTCAAGTGACTTAATTACCTCGCACGTTTCGACGGGGCTGACTCCCTGCCGCAGTCTGTTGGCCACTTCCTTAGGTATCATTTGGTAGAGCAGCTCGTCAGTTCTGCGCATCTCTTCGTCCAGCTTCTTCATCGACTGCTGCAGCTTTTTCGACTTGAGCTGCTCCTGATCCAGAGCCAACTTCAGTTCAACTGATTGCTGTGTGCGGGCTAGCATCAGGTCCCTGCGTAGAACAACGTGGAAGTCTTTTATGCGTTCCATAAGCGCTGGTTTTCCGATCATCCTGGCTCACACCTGCTACTGGACTCTTCTCCAATAATGGCTAACATTTCATAGAGAAGATACTCCTAAGCACTATTCTTATGACAATAAATGTGCCCACAAAATGTCAAGCGGATAAAACCAGACGCATGTAACTATACAACTCAACGATGTCACGCACTTAGACTTAAGTAAGGAGCACCGGCTTAAAGTTCAAGTGTAAATGTTATTGAGCCATCTGTTGCCCAAACGTGGGTCGCCGCAACCCCTACATATTTCACACAATAAACTCAAATTTTGAATTGACATTTTTTGTTTCCACCATTACCAATATCTACCTGCTGAAGTCGTGCATGGAGAGGTCGTTGATGAACAAGCCCGTTTGTACCATTGACTCCAGATCAGGCATCACTGGTGTGCCGAGAAACAATATCATCTTCCAGTCTTTCAGATATTTCATTTGACCTGGGGAGCAGAATGTTCACGTCTGGTATATCCTCCCAATTCAACAAAAAATCGAATATGAGTTTGATGTGCCTAAAGCAAAGAACGAAGATATCTTTAGGTTGTTCCATCCAGGTATATATTTTAGTTTAATTGTTGTTTCCTATTTGCCCCCTAGATGTTTTTTTCAGTGAGGATAAGTTTTCTATCTGTCTGGAATTCTTAGCACGCGCATTGACGGGAGGCGGGTACCCGCCCCGCCCCCTCGGTTTTTTGGAGATTAAATAAGAATAACAGTGCGTAGCGCCGCCGTAATTTGTATGAGTTTTCTCTGATACAACTTTAAAGAAATCTAAGGCTGGGTCATCTTAGGTCAGGTCACCAGTATAGGTCAAGTGACCTCAACTCAAAAGAAAGCTTAAGATAGCATAAGTTAGAACAGGGTGAAGCTATGCGATCGAAACTCATATCACATAATGGGCCCACCAAGATCTACAAAATGTATTCCGGTATCTTTATACCAATGACCTAAGGTCAGGTACGAGCCATAAGGTCAGGTACGAGCCATACGAGCCTTTCTGATGAAAATACATGAGAAAATGGTTTAAACTGAATAATTTAGTATTGTATTATGGTAGAACATTTATTGTTCTAATCAGGGATGCGGAGCCGATACAATTTTGGACGACTCCGGCTCCGGTCCGGGGTTATTATTTCGGCTCCGGCTCCGGCCCCGGCTCCGGGTTCAAGTGTCCTAACGGCTCCGGCTCCGGCTCCGGTAAAAAATTCGGCTCCGAATGGCTCCGGCTCCGGCTCCGGCAATGTACCTATATCCAAAATGTGATCGACTCGTTTTCAAGGGCGTGGAAGTCCATCAGATACAAAGTGATTAAGTATTTTCACGAATAAAAATGGCGACTGGATGAACGAACGCTCTTAACCAGATGCCAAAGGCCAGTGAACCTCAAAACTGGACCAAATCTACACTGCAGTGTATTCGTGTGGCAAACTGCACTGCACTGTTATGGCAAACAGAAATATGGGTCAGACATGCCCACAAACCCACACACAAAATTAAAGATACAACGATCAAGTAAAGCTTGGACGGCCCGCAAAGAAAAATTTCGATGAGCTGACAGTGTTCAACATAAAAAACACATCAGATAGGCTGATGGCCTAATTCCTTTTCGAGAAAAATCGAAACCAACCACCCTACTGCACAGTGCCCAGGGCCCAGCAGCTGGTTCACTCACTACACCACCCAATCGCGGTTGGAGCGGAGCAGCAACATTGCCTCCAATATGTCTGCTCTTAGTCTGGACCTGAAATCAGTAAGCAGTAGCTCCATCGCAAAACATGACAACACTATTTACACGGCCGTTGCTACGGCGTCGCTGATGGCGTCACTGCAACCGTGTGCGTAGTCAACTCGCCGTCCAGGATGGACGGGAAATTCGGGATGTTGATTTTCTAACGGATGTGATGGGTAGGTTTGAGGCACGGTTGCAATGAAACTCAGGTTTTCGGAGAGATAAATATTTGGAGAATAATTTAAGAAACAAAAACCACGCACTTTCACAATCAAGGGCGGACGCAGAACTCAGTTTTGGGGGCAAACCCAAATCTGCCTCTCCCCTTTCGGGGAGGAGACGGGATGTGCGATTTCGGTTCTCGACAGACCTAGCATAAACTATTTCTCCGAATACATGATAACTCTCTTGGGGGGAGAGGGGGCGGGGTGGGAGCAAAGATTTTATTGCTCGACAGACCTAGTGTAAATACCTTTTTCAAAAAATTTCTTCGGCCTTTGGGGGCCAAAAGATAGTCATATCCCCTTCCAGGGCTTTGGGGGGCCATGGCCGGAATGGCCTCCCCCTGCGTCTGCCAACAGGGGCGGATGCAGGCCGACGGTATGGGGTAAATCGTGAAAAACATGGTTTTTGAAGAAAATCGGCAAAAATCGCCAAAAATTGGGCGGTTTGGGAGGCAAATGCCTTTTTGCCACCACCCCATGGATCCGCCAGTGTCCGCCAATGCTTTCATTTGTTGCCAATTTTTGTCCATGCTAAATGGCCGGAGCGCATTCCCTGCCCGAGAGTGAGACCGGGTACGGAACACCCTAGTTGCAATATTTCACTAATCTCGATATACATAACATATTGGGAAAATGTAATATTTCAGGTAAATAAACGTGTTTCTATGCAACATCTCACGTGGTAAAATGTGACCATTTCACGTTTGATTTTTGGTAATTTTAGAGCTCTTTGGGAGCCGGAGCCGGACCCTTTCTGACGGCTCCGGCTCCGGCTCCGATCAAAAGTGTTTCGGCGGCTCTGGCTCCGGCTCCGGCTCCGGACAGAATGGTCGGCTCCGACCGGCTCCGTCTCCGCATTCCTGGTTCTAATGATATACATTTTGACACGATTTTAACTTGACCTGACCACAGGTCAGCTCAAATCTTATATCTAACCTGATTTTACTTAGCAAGGTCCTATTATATATTATTCGATTTGGTTTGCTCCGAGGATTCCGATGGCTTAGATTGTTTTTGTACATATTTACTAGTTTGGATGTAATGACTTAAAAACTTCATCTACATGTTATCTCTATGGTGGCATCACTTGAACCCTAGTAACCTCAAATATAACCTGGCAAAGAAATGGTTCAAATTTTTTTCTATAAAAACATTAGATGGGCTATCCAACGCTCTTTACTGTTTTTCACTATCTACCGTGTTTTTAGAGATTTTAGGGGGGGGCGGATACTCGTCCCTCCCCCCGCCCCCGTCAAAACGAAGGTGGCTCACACCTCTGTCAATGTGCGTGTTAATAAACGCATCATTTAACCCATAATTAAAACTGCAGTGACATTATTTTCTTCGTAGCCGAATGCGCTGGTATAACTCCGACATATTTGTCAGTTGTGGTTCAAGAATGGTATCCTTCCCACCTTTCAAGTGCAAATTTCGTTGCTGTGGAAGATGCGTCGGCGAATGGTATAGCTGGTTGCGACTTCCATCGTTCTCAGATACTCTGGAAGTCCGTACAGGACCCTTCGTAAGTTCACTGCCATTTTCCATTCCATTTATACCTTCTTGTTTTTCCCGAGCCCTTTCAGCTCCGTTGCGCCTGCGGTCGGTAATTCTCTCGAGACTACGCTCTGCGACGGTGCGGGATAGATCCGGCGGACTTCTGGATACCAGCTCGAATATATTATTTGTTCTTTGAAGGATCTGGAACAAGATTTGGGTTCAGTTTTAAGCTTACTAAAGTTGGTGGAATCGTCAATAGTACAAGTGGGCCATATCCTGCGTATGATGTCCCCTTAATAGCTATTTTGTCATTGCACAGCATATGTTACCTCTCACCTCTTGGTAAGACCACAAGATGCTCCTAATTTACTAGACATCAACAGGAATAATCATAATCCAATAGCTCACTGGTTGTGGTTTTAGCTAATACTCACAGCACCACTAATTTTCCAGGCAGAAATGGTCACCGATAGTTATCTCCCATAACAAAACACTATAGGGCCAAACACTCATTGACGCAGGCTGCCCTACTCATGCATACACATGGAGCCCTCCTCAGAACATCGCACATTGGAAATCAAGAGAACTACATATATTATCACCTCAGTGAAAGGACAGGTGCAGACAAAGACAAATTGGAGAGAGTTGTTGATGACAGAACTAAACAATTAAAAATGCTGACTGTATGTCAGCAGCCTCCCCTGCCTTCCAATTTATATTTGGAGAAGTCATGCCGTCATTGTTCACTTATTTTGTATTATTCACTCTTGATTGTATGTCCCAAAACTCGAAACCTTTAGGGATAACTATGTTCAGTATTTCATTTTTCTTTTATTGGTGATTGATTAATTGCGCCTTAGTTTTAGAGTTATCATGTAAATTATTTCATGTTACAAATAATGACTGAAATAATGACTGCTTGCTTTCACAAAGCGATCTAGAGTTCATGGACATGACTTTTAGAAGTTGAACATTTCTCACCAGTGTTTACTTTTCTCAAATTCGCACTGGGCACCCACGAAAGGAAACGGACACTCTTTAGGGTTCAAAGGGGCACATTTTACAATTTCCTTTTATCTTTTTCAGAAACCCTAAGTTCTTACATAATGTAATAGACCTTTCAACGGACATGACAGCATTCAAAAATGGGAAAAATTGTTTTTTTTTAGCAAGTACAAGTCTCTGGTTCTGAAGAACTAGGAGAGTACTGCTCCCAGTGGAGGCAAATCCGAGAGGCTATGGTCTAATTGGAAGAATGTGAATAATACCGAAAATGGTGAGTAGCGGCCCCCTGTTACTCACGGAGGAGAACTCGAAGTCGACCAGGGGCCTCAGCAGGTCGAACCAGTCGCTGATCTTCTGCCCTACCAGAGCTGGAAGAATGGTCATGATGGACTGGCCAAGGTTTCTCACTACCAAGTCTGACCTGTACAGGATGCAAGGGATGTTTAAAGCATTCAAACACACATCTGACACATTCCCTGAATTGCAGTTTTGTTTTGTTTATTTGACTTATTTAACACGCGCATTGACGCAGGGGCGGATACCCACCCTCTCGGGTTGTTTCGAGGCAGCATAAAACGGCAGCGCGTAGGCCGCCGTACTTGACTTATTTTTCCTTGACTATTTTTACAACTTTTTTCCTTCAAAATCTTAGGTTAGGTCATCTCAGGTCAGGTCACCAGTACATGTCAAGTGACCTGACCTCAAATACCTTAAGATAGCATAAGTCAGAGCAGGATGAACTTATCCAATTGAAACTTATATTACATAATGGCCCCACCTAGCTCCCTAAAATTAATTCCGGTTTTTTCGATATCGATGACCTAAGGTCAGGTACCAGTCACCTCTCCATTGGAAATACATGGGAATATGGTTTTAACTAAATAACTTATTAATGGATGGCAATAGAGCCTTCATTGTAACTTCATGAGATTCGCCGTGCCCTTGCAGTTCTAATGATATACATTTTACCAAATTTGACCTTGACCTGACCCCAGGTCAGGTCAAATATCATATTTGACCTAGCAAGGTCATTTCATATATCATTCGATTTGGCATGCTACGAGGATTCGAAAGGTTCAAACTGTTTTTCTCTATCCTTACTTCTTCAGATGTAATGACCGAAAACCTTTATTTACATGTTAGCCCTATAACGGCATGTAATGACCTCTAGTGACCTTTAATGTGACCTGAAAGAAATTGGCTCAAATATTTTCGATAGATAAGTGAATGGGCTACCCAACGCACTTTACCGGTTTTCACTATCTAGCGTGATTCTCGAGATCTTAGGGGGCGGGTACCCGCCACCCCCGTCAAAGCGAAGGTGGCTCAGACCCCCGTCAATGCGCGTGTTAAGTGGCCAGCTAACACCATCTACAAAAAGTGAAGCAAACTATAGTTTGTTAGGAAGCAGACAAGCTTTTTCGGTGAGCCTTTTAATGACCATGAACTGTGGCATTTATGGAGAGGTGTGGATAGAAACTGGTTCTCGCTCAGTTTCTGTTAATTCCCTCTGATAAGAGTTTTCGTCACAAATCTGCTGGGGGTCTTTATTAAATGAATATTGGGAAGGGCACAGACATAAAGCCAGGGATTAAGAAAGGGATCAGCATCTAAAGAAAATAACCAAACCTCTGAAAGCAGCAGCCGACAGTGGTAGACCCATTTTGCTCCTACTGCATATTAGGTGGCTCAAAACAAAACACGTATGGAAGAAAGCAAGGTCAAATATCCTGCGCAACTGATCGTCAGGTGCTTTAAAACTGTTGCATAGTAAGGAGGACGGCAAACGTCATGTATGGACGATATCTAGTGTAAATCATTTCCCCTCATCTCATGTTGTGGAACAGAACGTGAGTGAAAGCTTATGTGAAGCTTACATGAAGCTTCTGTGAAGCTTACGTGAAGCTACCGTGAAGCTTACGTGAAGCTATTGTGAAGCTTACGTGAAGTTTCTGTGAAGCTTAAGTGAAACTAATGTGAAGCTTAAGTTAAGCTAGTGAGAGGCTTACGTGAAGGCGACTGAGAAGGGGAACAGCTGGAAGAGGGTGGTGGCGCGAATGGGCAGACTCTGCTCGTCGCGCACCAGCCGGCAGCGGTGCTCCTGGCGGTAGGCCTGGTTGTCGAACACCAGCTGGAAGGTGACGTGCACGGTGTCGCGCTGGAAGTGCTCCCTCACCAGCTCAATCTCCAGCTCCGTGTCGTAGAACTGCCGCGCCACCTACCGGCACAGCCCGGCCTTCAACAGACGTTCCGAGCACCGAGTCCGCTGTCTTGACACATCGTATGATGAAAGGATTTAAATATTCCTGGGGCTCACCAATTTATTAGGAATTCCCGTTTTTGTAGCTCAATGTTTGTATCAATATATACATTCATGGATTTTGACCTCGCTGTTTTCGAAAAATTAAAATTGTTTTGCTTATGAAATACCAACCGCGCACACGCACAAATGTCATATTAACACTTAGCAAAGAGGCCCCGAAAGTGAGTCGGCATTCTGTAAGTTAACCCGCGCCCCACCGGGGGTCCGGCGCCACCTTCGCCCCACGGGGGGGCCATCGACGGCCCCCCTCTAACTCCGAAAATATGGGTGTTAGCGCAAATCTGCAAAGTGCAATAGAAAGCTCGCGTGAATTCAGTAAGAAATTACTTCGCATGTTTTAGTGCTCAGGTCAATGGTTTGACCTCCAGAGGTCAAATTAGGTCAAGATCGGCTATTTTCACTCAAATATGCAATGATTAAGCAAACTGGGCATAACTCTTATGTCATTAGAGCTATTGAGGCCTGGTAAAGTACATTTGATAGCAAATTGCCAGTACTTTTTTCGCTATGTGGAACGTAAAGACCTCCCACCAGTGGTTTGACCACCAGAGGTCACCTCATGACCTAATATGACCTGAGGTCACGAAAGGTCAAAAAGTGACCTTGTCGTATATCAAATGAAAGCCAGCGACAAGACAACCACGATGGTGTTTGTTTCACCGCTCTAGCTCAATTAGGTCAAAAGTTATTGTCAAAATACTGTTTTTAACCTCTGGTGACCTTGGATGACCTTGGAAAAGTCAAAGGGCAAATATGACCCCTGGGATCCGTGAAAGGGTGTCCAAAAACGTTGTTCTGAGCAGTCTGAGTATTTGCAATCATTTTTGTGGCTTTTATATCATGAAATAGCTTTTCCCCATGCTTTTCCAATGGGAGAGGTCGCCTCGTGACCTGACCTCAGGGCACGAAATCGAAAAATCCCGGATATACACCTTGTAGACCCTGGAGGGGTCATGAAGTGTAGGAAGTTTCAAATCGATCGACTTTGAAATGTAGCTCTTACAGAGCTCTAAAGGTGAAGTGAGGTGACCTTGGTTGACCTCGTCTGGTGACCTGACCTTGGGTGACCCGGGGTAAAAAATTTCAGGGATGATGGGAAAATGATGCAGTGAGAGGTAGAGCCCTTAACAACGGTGCTGCGCCTCGTCGTTTTTCTGCTATCCCGGAAAAACCTTAGGGGGGCCATCGATGGCCCCCGGTGGGGCGAGGGTTAACCCTGTAGTGCCAATGACCAGTGACCAAATCACAGTGATATAAGCAAAATATAAATTTTAGCAGATATTTGTATTTAGAAACCTGAGAAGCTTCCCATCCAGGTCTGCCATTGGCTTCACCACTTGGTGCAGCACACGGTCACCTTTTACCGCTTACCAAAGTCGGTAGTTCTACTACACGCATCCGGTCCGTGTATTGCGGCACAACATACATCCAAACTATACCCCGGCACAGCATGACCTCGGCTGGCGCTCCACTTTCTGTGCTGCAGTACAGTATACATCTCAGTTTCTGTAGTGCTGGACAGTCTAATACCCAGTTCCTATACAGAGGCGCAACATACGCCCAGTTCTTGTACGACGGTACAGAACACGCACCCTGTTCTTTGCGGGGACAGCCCACTCTCCATAACTGGACCCTCCTGAAGAGGATAAATGTGTACACACTTTGATTTTTGCGAGGACCATGCTCTTCGTCAAATGGAAAAGGGTAAATAAGATCGAAAGTAAAGCCTCATTCAAGGTTACAAGTGTTCCATTGGCAACGGAACATGAAATGCTCTCGCTCAGGTCAGAAGTCACTTGAAATGCGAAAAGGCATGGACTTTTTGACATGTGAGCGCCGGTAGCTCTTGCCGTGTGGCTGGCCGTTTGTAGCGACGTGTCTCGTCGGACTATACAGAGATGAGGCTGGTAAGAGATACACCAATCCCAAACCCCCTCTCTACCCCTACCAAAATTATCTTATGGAAGTAAAGGTTGCATGAAGCAGCGCCTTTCACGCTGCACAGGCCATGGACGGATCTGGAATATTGAATGGTTGGGGTAATTTGGCCTGGGGCATTATTTGGATCCGGAGTGGAGCCATTTAGGTCCGGAGGAGCACCACTCGGGTCCGGAGGGGCACCATTTGGATCCGGAGTGGAGCCATTTGGGTCTGAAGAGGCACAATTTGGGTCCGGAGGGGCACCATTTGGATCCGGAGTGGAACCATTTGTGTCTGGAGTGCCGCCATTTGGGTCTGGAGTGGCTCCATTTTGGTCAGGAGTGGTACCATTTGGGTCCGGAGGGGCACCATTTTGGCCAGGGTACCAGATTTATAGCGTGTGACCTATTGGAAGGCACCAGATTGCATCGTAAGGGTGTTTGTACTTAGGATGGATAGGAAGCGACTATCAGGGGGCTGGGGCGTGGTATGAGGGAAACGGGTGGGTTGACTGGGGGCACCTGGCCCTCTTGCCCTTAGATCCTACTATGCCAATGGAACGGGTTTTGCTACAGGTGTCAATGATTGAAGTGACATTTGCTGTCAAGTAAAGTAAAAAGATAATATAGGCATAGATACCATATGCAAGTGAGAGTTGAAATAACATTTCATGGTGGTGGAGACTGTCTGTTCAATGCCTCTTCAGCCAAAGTTGCAAGGAAAGACAAATAAAATAATCACTAACATCATCCCCAACAGACACAAGAATTTAAATGGAGCTAAATTTTAGCACGCGCATTGACGGGGGCACCCCCGTCAAGTTCTTGGAGATATCATAAAAACGGCGGCGCGAAGCGCTGCCGTACCTAGGCTACCTTTTTGTGTTCATTTTTACAACTTTTTTTACAAATTTAACCCGCGCCCCACCGGGGGTCCGGCGCCACCTTCGCCCCACCGGGGGGCCATCGATGGCCCCCTCTAACTCCGAAAATATGGGCGTTAGCGCAAATCTGCAAAGTGCAATAGAAAGCTCGCGCGAATTCAGTACGAAATTACTTCACAAGTTTTAGTGCTCAGGTCAATGGTTTGACCTCCAGAGGTCAAATTAGGTCAAGATCGGCTATTTTCACTCAAATATGCAATGATTAAGCAAACTGGTCATAACTCTTATGTCATTAGAGCTATTGAGGCCTGGTAAAGTTCATTTGATAGGAAATTGCCAGTACTTTTTCCGTTTTGTGGAACGTAAAGACCTCCCGCCAGTGGTTTGACCTCCAGAGGTCACCTCGTGACCTAATATGACCTGAGGTCACGAAAGGTCACAAAGTGACCTTGCCGTTTATCAAATGAAAGCCAGTGACAAGACAAGCACGATGGTGTTTGTTTCACCGCTCTAGCTTAATTAGGTCAAAAGTTATTGTCAAAATACTGTTTTTGACCCCTGGTGACCTTGGATGACCTTGGAAAAGTCTAAGGGTAAATATGACCCCTGGAATCCGTGAAAGGGTGTCCAAAAACGCTGTTCTGAGCAGTCTGAGTATTTGCAATCATTTTTGTGGCTTTTAGATCATGCTTTTCCAATGGGAGAGGTCGCCTCGTGACCTGACCTCAGGGCACGAAATCGAAAAATCCCGGATATACACCTTGTAGACCCTGGAGCGGTCATGAAGTGTATGAGGTTTCAAATCGATCGACTTTGAAATGTAGCTCTTACAGAGCTCTAAAGTTGAAGTGAGGTGACCTTGGTTGACCTCGTCTGCTGACCTGACCTTGGGTGACCCGGAGTAAAAAAATTCAGGGATGATGGGAAAATGATGCAGTGAGAGGTAGAGCCCTCAACCGCGGTGCTGCGCCTCGTCGTTTTTCTGCTATCCCGGAAAAACCTTAGGAGGGGGCCATCGATGGCCCCCGGTGGGGCGAGGGTTAAGGTTAGATCATCTCAGGTCAGGTCACCAGTACAGGTCAAGTGACCTGACCTCAAAAAAAGTTCAAGACAGCATGAGTCAAAACAGGATAAACTTATCATATTGAAATCATATCCCATAATGGGCCTACACAGTTCCCGAAAACTTGTTCCGGTATTTTTTATATAGGTGACCTAAGGTCAGATACGAGCCATGACCGCTCTAATGGTAATACATGGAAAATGGTTTTAACCGAATAACTTAGTAATGGATGTTGATAGAGCGTTTATTTTAACAGAATTAGATTATCCTTGTCTTTTCAGTTCTAATGATATGCATTTTCCCTCATTTGACCTTGAACTGACCTGATGTCAATTCAAATTTCCTATTAGACCTAATTTGATCTAACAAGGTCATACATCATTCGATTTGGCTTGCTGCGAGAATTCCAATGTTGTAAATTATTTTTATCTACTTTTACCTGTTCACCAAAAACCTACATTTACATATTATCCCTATGACGGCATGTCTTGATCTCTAGTGATCTTAGATGTGACCTGACAAAAAAATGGTTTAATATTTTCGATAGAAAAGTGGATGGGCTACCCAACGCCGTTTACCTTGTTTCGCTATCTAGGGTGGTTCTCGAGATCTTAAAGGGGCGGGTACCCGCCCCTCCTCCTCCCCGTCAAAGCGAAGGTGGCTCAGACCCCCATCATTGCGCGTGCTAATGGACGCAACGATTAACCTAGTCATTCCGTTCAGAATGTTTACAGATCATCTGCCTCGGGTCCGCTTTGTTAGACCCCATCAAGCTGGGATAATCGATGCGGGCTGGGCAGGCTTTCAGCATAATATGGCTGCTGAGCGTTTCGATAGAAGTCGCGTGCGGGGCAGTGCACGTGTAGCCACTCGGGCCGGTTGGCCCCACCGGTAATTAGATGTGACCCAAGCTGTGGGGATCGTCACGTGAAAGCTCTAGAAGCAGACAACTTTGCTGAATCCCATCGACAAAATGAAAGAGCCACTCTGCGGGCTAGACCAAGGTGATGGACCTTGCATTGGCGAAAAGCGGCGATGTTTTGCTGTTGGCCCTGCCTACGCCAGTGCAAGGATATATAATAATAACCATTTTTTATAGATATCTCACAGTTTCATTAAATCATATGATAAAACGTCCCTGCGTGATGCCACATGCCATTTTCGTGACGAAGGGGCGTTGATAATTGTGGCTTACTCAAGAAAAACGGAACAGTTTTACTTGAGCTGGTGTCGCGGTGTAAATGCAATGCCCCCGTGTATATTTCTATCCCTTTGGGGTGCTGCAGGTCCCCCAGTTATGCCATGGACACCCCATGTACCATATTCATCAAAATTATTTCCTTGAATTCCTAACATAATTAAGGATTAAGGGCAAAACATTCATATGACATAAATTTCATTTTTGTCCCTTAAAGGGAATGCAACACCTTCATAACGTGATTTTAACTGAGATAGCCAAGTGTAAAGCAAGTCGGAAAGCCCGGTACTCAATATATAATTTGTCTTGGAACTCGCAATTTCCGTAGAAAAAAGCTAAAACCTACCTGCAATGCACCCCTCATGTACCCTTAGCAGCAGGCCACAGTTGTCATGGCTGTTGGTGTGACGACATATGCTGACATCACGATGAGCATCAGCCAATCGAAGTCCTTGAAGCGTTTCGAGTATGGTAGTGGTTGCCAGATCATGGCATCATCCAAAGGCAGATATTTATTTATTTTCCTAGAGGAGCATTTAGAAAATCAAAATATTGGGCTTACTGTACATTTTTTCGGAGAAATCAAGAGTGGTTTCATGATTTTCGGCTAAAAGTATGCCTTATTAGGTACACTAAATTCCAGGATTCGACCAAGGTGCCACATTCCCTTTAATGTAATTTCCAGTTCTTTTGCTTCCGTTTGCTCACAGTTTTTCATTGAATGTTTTTATTAAATGTTTCCAGCTCACCATTTGGTGAGCTGGACACATTTAAACCAAAATATGAAGCGAAGTCCTAATTCAGTGCTTAAACAAGAAGCGATCATCAACAAATGCGTGTTCCACAGTTTTGTAGGGATATTTTGCATCTGACCTACAGCTTAATATTTTCCAAACAAGGATAAGTACATAATAGACAATCAGGAATGCATGTATATGTCCTCAGAACAACTTCTGCATACTAAATACTTAAACATTCTATAACATGCAGCATAGCAAAAGTTTTACCCAATTGCTGAATTAAGAGCACGTTTTGAAGTCAGCAATTTGTTCACAATGAGGCCATCACGATAAAGAAAGTACTTGAAAAAACACGCAGCATCATGGGGACCTTCGGTCTGTAGCGCTAGGTGTTTTAAAACATTTGTACAAATTTGTGAACACGTTTATGCATCGTCCGCCAAACGTAAGACCGACATATTACCTACGGCGTAAAATTTATAAGCAGCTCCTCTTCTGTTGCGTTTCTGCTGATTAATACTATGTCATGACTTGGAAGTTTGACCGAGGTCCTATTATCAAAATGGCATAATTCTACAAAAGTTTAAATATTAAATGCTGGTGGCGTAAATATTTGTTGTATCACTCATTACGTAGAAATTCCAAATCCAGGATGGCATCACTCCAAATATAAAACACTGGTTCTACATTACTTCTATACTGACCCCACCTGCACCTGAAAAGCACCCATGCAGCAAAAACGAATTACTTTTGAAGACTTTGGACAAGCAAATTATGACTACATGAAGCAAAATATATTTTAACCCTCTCACAAGCCATATTCTCTGTTCGACTGATCTTCCAGAAACATTTTGGCCTATTGCTTTGTCAATTTCTTTCCCCACCAAACGTAATCAATCAATACAAAAACGTGAGGAAACAGAAGCAAAAGAACAGGAAATTACATCAAAAGACAAAAATGAAATTTATGTCTTATGATTGTTTTGCCCTTAACCCTAAATTATGTTAGGAATTCATGTAAATCTTTTTGATGAGTATGGCTTGATATGTTGGCAATGATAAGTCATTTGTTTGTGATATATTCACGATATTAAATGTTTACATTTATGGGGCACTTGATAATCAAAATACAGCGCTTCAGACACAAATAAGAGAGAGCATGGCTCTGTGTGTGGTATCGAGCGGTCTGAGGGCCTGTATCTCATATAAAGTGTAATCGTTTCTACTAGGCAGCCTGGTTTTGATCATGACGGCTCATAGTACATTTTATCCCAAATTTATTGGGAAAATTTCCGGTGGAGCATATATGGATAAATTATATTTTTAGAACAATCTGAGCAGTACTGATCACAATTTGTCTCGTACGATTAAGAAAACACTATGACTGATCTTGAAATGATCAGGAACCTTATTATCATAATCATGATATCTTTCAAATGCTACAAATGCTTTTGTCATTGGTGCCCATAACACTAGATGAATCTTTCCACTTGGCAGGAAGCTCTAACCAACAGGTGGGTGTATGTACATAAATACCATTCACTGGCACTCATTCTAAATTATTTCACAAAATATGTGTATGCTTTCGCACCGGTCCCGGGCTGAAATCCGGTGGAGGTTCTAAATAAGTCTATCTGTAACCCCAAATCCCTAGCAACAGGCGAAAGTAGGCGACGTCGTATAAACTTAGCAGTTGGTGCGTCGTCAAACACCACCGATTATTTTATGTGTTAGGAGTATATTTCCCAGGTATATGCTCAGTGGCCAGTTAAATATTACACCGTTAATGAAACTTTGAAATTACCTATAGGGCTGGGGTGTTGCTTTCTATCTTTGGATGTGGGGTGCTCAGTCACCCAACGTAACCAAGGGGGGGGCGGCAGGGACAGCTGCCCCCCTGAGGGCCTGAAGGGCCCCCCTGAGGACACGGGCCGCGTGAAGTGCGGCTCGCCCGCACTATGCTCTGTGACAAAATTTGAAATTTCATACCAGACCGGGCCCTCTAAAGCCTCCTTCAGCACTCTATTCTGTAACAAGCAGGGCCCTTTTTACGCATCAGGGCTCTTTTGGCGCTGTCTCAGGGCCCTTTTCGGGGCGCCGCCCCCCCTGAGCGAAATCCTGGCTACGCCCCTGATATTAGGTATTGCAACTTGGTTTCATGTGTTTAAGAGGGTTGTAGTGTTTTGGAAATATACTTTATAGCACAATGGTTCTCTTAACGCTGTCGTAATTGACAGTTTTTTATTTTGGTGCCCAGTAGTTTTCGAAGATCCACGTGAGTATGATGTATCTATTGCGAGTGCCCACCTTATATATATATATATATATATATATATATATATATATATATATATATGTATATATAAGCATTCTGTTGCCTGTGACTTTTGAGTTTCGCCATGAAGTTCCAGCTTTTGCGGTATGACGTCAGACAGGTGAAGTGCGCTAAAACATGAATTTTTTAGGCCCGACTGATGTTTCCTGCCATTTCACCATCCTACACAGAGCAAGGGAGCATGGGTTTCCCGCTTCTGGCATCTTATCTAATTGTGCTTCGGCAGCACTCACCCCGCTCTTTATAACTCGTCCGACAGTTAAGTTTTAGTTTTATGTACGCCTGCCTCCTATTTCCCTTGGTCATTTCCGGGCCGGCCCCCACTCCTCTCCACTCAGCAGAAACCCATCCCACGATACTCCTGACTTCAGCGAAATCGGTCGCCAGCTGGCCTTTACTGAGTCTGCCGCCGCCTCGCCTGTATCAAAAAGTAGCCTTTGATGGTGGGCAGATAATCAAGCCAATAGAGGGCAAAGTATGGCTAAGGATGTTTGAAAAGATAATGTGAATACATCCCCTGCTCCATTGTTTAAGTTACCATCATTTTCATGGATACATTTTCAATGAATTTCTTGCAAGGCAATTTAACGCGCCTCCAACAATCAGCGGCCGCCACCTGCTGTCTGCCATTTGCCTGCGGGGACAGAGGTTACAGAGGTCACGCTGGGCGCCGCTGCCGCCGAGTTCAAGCCTCGGTGGGAAGGGGTCGCGGGGCGGATTGTAATGCCTACATACGCGGTGTTGAGAATGGTGGTGGTTGTGTGTGCAGTCTTAGGGAGTAGGATAGGTGTAGGAGATATTCTAAGCATGTGGATGGATATATCCAAGGTTTGTGTACAGTCTGTTGCGAAAGTATCGTTCCGTTCCAGGGGTGTCCGACCAGGCGGGAATATGAAGTTTGGGAACCACATGTCTGAGGGCGTGGCCTGTTCGGCTGGTCGACCTCCCCAGCGGTTAGCGGGTCAGACCGATGAGGCTGGGGTCAGCCGGGTCGGGTCGGGCGACCCAGTGCTTTCACTTTCAGTCGTGGAAACTCCTGTATTTGAGCCTCCCCGATAGAGAGGTGAAGCACAATAATGGTAATTTCTCGGTTCCGCTGCGGTGGGCCACCAAGTATCCCTCCCCACTATTGAGAGCTGAACGCCAAATCCCATTGGAGGCAGGACCGTGTGTATAAGGGTAGTATTACTGCCAGGAGGTGGAAGGGGGAGCAGAGGTCACATTATTGCCAGAAAGTTCGCAGGAGGGGGGGATAGCATAGTTGTCGGGGGGTGCGGAATGGGCAAATACAGGATTTCTTATGGGGGGACGAATGATTGAAAGCGGGTCACCATCCGAGCCAGAAGGGGGAGAGGGATAAACCAAAACCTATCGTGGGGTGTTCATTTGCATCCTAAGGGGAAGAGTAAACGGGTGGCAAACGAAAGTTTATCATGGCGCCACTGACATTTTAGGAGAAGCCGCGGCCATTTCAGGGGCTCAAGCTAGGGAAGGGAGCAACTGCCCTCACTTGCCTTCCCTGAATTCACCCTTGAGGTGCAAGGAAGGCAGGACTCAAACTAATGACATGACTGATGAGCCAGCCCCTCAATATGATCGGTCTCTTGATACTTTGCAGCACCATCTTACCTATGATAGGGACGTCACAGTGGTTACAGCGGATTGTTGTATCTTAACTGTTCCGAAACATCGATTTCAATAACATTTTGGGATGCCAGCGCTTCTCTTGAAATTACTTTCTGGCCCACTCCAGCGTTCAACGCCAGATTCCGTCACCGCGAGTGTCCTCGATCAGTCGGAGGTACTGGCGGCAGAGTCACGTGACCTCCAAACGGATCGCCTGTCCGGACTAGTGGGGTGGTGGCAGCGTGCGGAGCCGTGGTGTAGTAGGGAGGATGTTCCGCTCTTTTACAGAGCATGCTGGTTCGAACCCGGGTTGGCTGTGCATAGCCTGACAGTTTTTCCAAAATTGAATACTGATGCCAACCTATCAAATGATGTATCTAGGAGCAAACATATTCAGCTTTCCACACATTGTCATGTCGGAGACGACCCTCGCCGTTACGTGACCTGAGGGGGTGGAGCTGGGCCAACATCGGAATGCAGGCAATGTAAGCTTGTGACCCAACGAAGGGGTAGCAGATGTCACGCAGCGCATCGTTCAGAGGCGATAGTTTAGACCCTATTGCATTGTGATAGCGCCTTTGTAAACGTTTAGGGATGCAAGACTTTAAAAAAATTGTTTGCTAAATTTAGCACGTTTGTGAAACCTTGGTGCTAAATTATACGTGCTCCATTTTGCGCATTCAAGGGCCGTATTTCGGGCCAGCGTTAAGTCACCCCGGCGCCATATGCAGCGCCGTGTGCAGGCTACGATCAGCGGAGGGCCTGGCCTTTCCACCATCGTCATCATTAGCGTATGTGCCGCGTTATAGCTAACTGAGGGACCTGTCTTTCATACTTTTATATTGCATGTTTGCCTACCGTTGTCTTTGTATGCTGCCGCCCCTGCTGCCACGGAGCTGAGAGGTCTGAGGAGACGACCCTCGCTGTCACGTGACCTGAGCACGGAGCTGAATGGTCTGCGGAGACGACCCTCGCTGTCGCGTGACCTGAGCGGGTGGTGCCAGCGCGAGCTGAGCCGACATGGGATTGCGGAGAATGTGACCTTGTGACCCGGCGAAGAGTTAGCAGGTGCTAGGAAGCGCGCCGTTTAGGGGTGATAGGAGAGCCAACTGCACAGTAATTGCACCATTGTATAGCTGGGGACGCGCGAATGTAAGGCACGTTAATTCCTCAACACGGGGCGTGCTCTATTGTTTTTCAAACTGCTGCCCCTTTGAGCTGTGGTTTGCCTGCGCGAGGAGCCGTACTGAGCGTGCCCTTGACTAACTCGGACTGGTGCTTGCTACTGGGTTTGTTTCGTAAATACAGAAGAGGTCGGGATTAATAGAGACGGATAGAGATCGATAAGCGTGGTGATCAGTGGTGATAGATGAAAAAGTAATTAAAAATTAATGGCGGGAGAAACCCATGGGTGACATCGAAGGTTTTAAGAAGCATTCGCAAATGTAATCGCAATTCAAATTGGCTAAGAAGCGTGACAGGGGGAAGGCTGGAAAAAGGTGGAGGGTGGAAAAAAATTAGCAACGCATGTCCAGTTTAAGCAAAATCCATCTCAATATCACCATAGATAGGTGTCGGCTGGCCTGTCTCCTCGAATCCGGATGTAAAAAAAACCACTTAGATTATTCGAAGATTAGGATTCGAGGAGACAGGCCAGCCAACACCATATCTACTTATGATCATGCTCCTCGCCGCAGCACTCCAAAATCTATCAATATCACAATACATTGAAAACCAGTATAGGGACGGCAGAAACTTTCTAGCACAACCCCTTTGGTCTATGACTCCGGCGATTTAGTCTCCGAGGACACAGAGAAAGCAAACTTGCTAAACAAATATTGCACTTCGTTATTCAGGCCACACATCGATGATCAATCCCAGCCTCACATGGACACAAACAGAGAAATCAGCCCTCCTTTAAACAACATCGTTATCACCGAGCAAGAATTGTTGAACCAACTAAACTCACTCGATTTCAATAAATCCCTAGGTCCCGATGAAATTCCCCCTCGTATTTTGAAGCTAACGACGATACTGATATACAAACCACTTACCGCACTTTTCAATAAATCCCTAAATAAGGAGAAATTTCCATAATTGTGGAAACAAGTCACGATCCAGCCACTTAAAAAAAACGTTCTCCCTCTGGCTGAAACAAATACAGACCCATTCCGCTTGGTACCATTAGTCTGCTAGTACCATATCATATGTGATCCCTCCATGGCCCGAACGGCGTTAGCTGCGGCTGCGGAGCGAAGTCCTTTACTTTATTTTCGTTCAGAATTACAAGTTAGCACTTGTTCTTCTGAATGGTCCTTGAAACCACTGGAAAGTCAACCATGATGTCAATAGCTGCCTACAGCTAGTTGTAATGATAACCGTGCTTTTTTAGTCCAGGTAACTAACACTGAAACATAAGGAGTACCTACCTATGTTATTAACCCTCGCCCCGGTAGGTGGGGTGCTTGAACAACCCCTTCGAACTCGGCCCCTATGCGGGATAGCGAAAAAACATGAATGCTGGTGGATAGCTCATACAAATTCATGAAGAAACTATATTAGTCACTTTTTGGCTCAGTTCAATATTGAGGTCATGACAGGTCAAAGAAAGTGACATTTTGGGTAAACCTTTTAGGCTCTAGCGTCTGAGAGCTGAGTAAGAACAATTTTTTGGGCACCATTCGCTTTCTCTCGTCACAGTGAATCGAATGATGTATAATATGACCATACTAGGTCAAAACACAAAAATGACCTGACCCCATGTCAGGTCAAGGTCACTTTTTAACCTAGCATAGTCGATATGCATATCAATCAACTCGCAATAGCAATGTGAACGCAATGACATCAAAATAAAATTTGTTTCATCATTTCGTGAAAAGTTATTGCCCTAAGTCTGAAAACTGCTTAAATACCCCCAGATGACCTCTCAGAGGTCACAGGTCAAAATTTGCAAAATGAACCTGGAAAGGGGCACAGGATACTAAGATTTTGAGAATATGAAGGTATTTGCAGCTGTATCTACACAAATACAAACCAATATCTTTTCTTCCATGCATTTCCGATGAAGAGGTCATGGTCTGTACTTGACCTAAGGTCATCGATATGAAAATCCCGGAATATATATTTTAGCGCTTGGTGGGCCCATTATGTGGTCTAAGTTTCAATTCGATAGATTCCCAATTTCTTACTTATGCCACCTTAAACATTTTTTAGATGAGGTCACTTGACCTGCACTGGTGACCTGACCTGAGATGACTTAACCTTAAAATTTTGCAGAAAGTTGCGGAATTGATCAAGGATACGCTGTGTCAAGTACGGCGGCGCTTCGCACCGCCGTTTTTCTTGTCGCCGGAAAAACCCGAGGGGGTGTTCAAACACCCCCACCGGGCGAGGGTTAAGATCTGACCAACGGATTGGAAGAACGACTCCATCCCGTGGCGCAATTGAAGTTCACATATTAAATGTGAAACTTGAACCTTCTGTCCCTCGTCGTTCGAGAGCTCATGCACAATAATGGTCTTCGAATAAACCAGCACAAACTTCTGAATCTTCGATGTTCCTTTTCGCGTGATTGCCTTATCGAAGTATTTTCTGATCTCAGTAGCTAATTTGAGTACTTTTTTCTGCACACACATTTCAGCGATGACAATATCTTTCCGCTTGTTATAGTTTGTTCGCCATTATGATACAAGATTTAAGTTTCCGTTGTATTCTGATAGAAACATACCTTGGTCTCTCGAGACCACAAAAATGACCTGACCGAAAAGTTGTATAAGCATTTTTGGTAGAGATCGAGGCAAGCAATGGAACACTGCTTTCCTTTTCCCTTCGAAGCATAATTGCTGAGATCGTAGGGGGATGGGTACCCCCATGCTAGTAAAGGTGGCCCGGGACCTCATACCAGCGCGTGACAACAAGCACACTAGAGGGGAGCCTCGGAACCCTCACCTACTATTTCTAGGTGGCCGGAGAACCCTTCGTGGCCAAAAAGTTTATTTAGCTTCTTTTGGGAACATCCAATGGCACGTCGATTGGTCAAATAATCTTGAAAATCGGCCCCAATTTTGTAATTATAGACTTTCAAAGGTAAACCCTTTATTTTGAGATCGCTGCAATTGCGCGGTTGTACCAGTTCGCGTGCATCAAAGACCGACTGGAAACGTTATAGCGGTATATAAAATGAGGTTATATGTCAAGTTCACCCAACATGAAGATCAAGCCCACAGTTCAACGCCATACCAGCATTCTCAAAGTCATTGGTCCGGTGCTTTCGATCGCCTGGCGTTACCCAGTATGACGTATATCATGCTACGACGTCAAAGATAAGATAACTCAATGTAAAGGTCAAGGCACAGGTCAAAGTAAAATGTCATGGGAAAAGGTCAATCCTCATTTTCCGTCCAACGGCTGCTATGGTACTAGTCATGGTGTAATTATAGGGAATATGTCATATTGTGACCTTATAGGTCAATAAACTTGAATGGCTTAAGCCCAAAAATTAAATTTACAGTTTTGGGATGTTCTCATTATGGCCTTGGTCCGTTTTTAGTGCATTCTTAACTTTTTGCGTTTAATCACAGCATTTCCAGAAAAATCCCCAGCACGGCTCATACATGACCTTTATGACATCGTTTGAACTTCACGGTACTTACATAGGTCAATTGAAATCGGTCATAGTATAGATTTCAATAGCTCCCACCCAGCCTCCAACCGGAGTTTTTCTACGTCTCTTAACACGCGCATTGACGGGGGTCTGAGCCACCTTCGCATTTACGGAGGGGCGGGTACCCGCCCCCCCTAAGATCTCGAGAACCACGGTAGGTAGCGAAAAACAGTAAACGGCGTTAGGCTGCCCATCCACTTCTCCATCAAAAACATTTTAACCATTTTTTTGCCAGGTCACATTTAAGGTCACGAGAGGTCAAAACATGCCGTCATAGGGATAACATGTAAAATCAGTTTTTCGGCCATTACATCTGAACAAGTAAAGATAGAGCAAAACGACTAAAACTATATGAATCCTCTCAGCAAGCCGACCGAATGATACATAATTTGACCTTGCTAGGTCAAATCAAGGATTTGACCTGACCTGAGGTCAGGTCAGGGTCAAATTATACAAAATGCATATCATTAGAACCGCAAAACCCAGGCAAGTCTAATGCAGCTAAAATAAATGCTCTATCACCATCCCTTATTGAGTTATTCTGCAAAAACCATTCTTTCCATGTATTTCCAATGGAGAGGTCATGCCTCGTACCTGACCTTAGGTCATCGATATCAAAAATACCGGAACATGTTTTAGAGAACTCGGTGGGGCCATTATGTGATATGAGTTTCAATCTGATAAGTTCACCCTGCTCCGACTTATGCTATCTTAAACTTTTTTTAGGTCGTGTCACTTGACCTGTACTGGTGACCTGACCCGAAATGACCTAACCTTAGAATTTTCACAGAAGTTGTAAAAATGATGAGGGAAAAGGTATGCCAGGTACGGCGGCGCTACACGCCGCCGTTTTTTTGCTATCTCTGAAATACCCTTGGGCGTGGCGGGCACCCGCCCCCGTCAATGCGCGTGTTAATTTCCGAGAGCCCAGGGGGCTCACCAGTACCTAC
Source organism: Lepas anatifera (assembly GCA_034440635.1). Taxonomy (NCBI): domain Eukaryota; kingdom Metazoa; phylum Arthropoda; class Thecostraca; family Lepadidae; genus Lepas; species Lepas anatifera. The sequence goes on from JAOTON010000629.1 coordinate 1,786,019, forward strand.
GCGTAAGTGTCAGACCCCTCTCCAGTGCGGGTGTTAAGGAATGGGACATTGATTACAATTCATTGTTTCAAATACATCATTACCCTCATGCCCCACGAATCCCACCATTGACACAAGTGTCAATGGTGGGATTCGTGGAAAAGAAGGTCTTTTTCGTGACCAGAGACGTTTCATAGTCGCAGCGACGGCGGGCCGCGCTGGCGCACGAACCTCACAAAAGTGGGGATCGAGACATTTGGGAACTCAAAACTCGCTATCGGTTAAAGACTTCATTCTTTTTATTGCTGAATCTTACAGAGAAAAGTATAAGAGTAATATGAGCCTCAAAAAGTTTAAAACAAGGCATAGGAAAACAATTTTTCATATATTTTGAAAAGAATCAAGAATGTTTAATATATTCAAAATTCAATTTCTTGAATTATATTTCTCATGAACCAAAATTCGTAATTCGACCTTAAGAGACCTAGATAAAGTCTTCGTGGTATTTTAAGAAGCATACAGGTAAAATCTCGTCTTTAAAAAAGACATGTAAGTGAATATGATCAAAATTATTGAGGCTAAAATTTTCAAACTATATCAGGGAGCAAAATGAACAGAAAAATGGCCATCAGCTTCATCAATAGCCCCCTCACAAAAACATAAACCGAAATCTGAGATATGAGGGTGTTATCGACTTGTCCATCTGTCATGGACAAACCTTGACCCCCTATACGCCATGGAAAAACTTTGACAGTGATGTCCACTTAAACTAGGCATCTTAAATGATGCTTTTGATGATGATGCCTTTCTTTCGGTAATTACGTATTACATATTTAGGTCTGAATTAGTGAGAGCTTTTTTAATATGCCAAGGTAGCATCAATTTTCCATAAATATCTGTTTCTAGGTTGATCCCCGAACTGGAAAAAATCAAGAATGTTGGGAGATTTTGATAAAAAAATTTACAATCACCTGCGAGTTTGAACTGGTGGTCTGGGGGACAACAGACCTAAGAATCGTAAAAAGTCTGCAAAGAAAATAATAGAAAATCGTGGAAGTCGGTTAATGTCACCCTTGATTAAACCCCTGAATCCGCCACGCTCTTCAATACCTTGTAGCGCACCCAAGGAGAGGGCCAGCGGGCCCGGGCCCCCTTCCCCCAAACGCTTCGACTCCAAAGTGTCGGCCCTCGGCCATGTCTGGCGTGGCACTCGACGTGGGTTCTGGTAATAATTGACCGCTGCAGGCACCCATCGAGAGCAGAAATGAGGTTTGATCTGGCTTTTGGTTCCAGTTCTCCTCTCACCTTACCCCCCCTGCTCACAGTGTGTCGTCCCTGCGGTGAATTATTCACCCAATATGTGATTCAACCACAGGCCAGGTTTATAATAATTGTACCCCCTTCCATAAGCATTGGAAAAGGGGGACCAGGGCGACCTGGTCCCCCAATTTTTGACCAAATGTTTCCTGATCTCAGGCAAAATGGGAGAAAACAGCACATGCTTATAATTAGCCGCTACGGAAGGCAGCGAGGAGCCCAAATTCAGACAGTTTTTTGTCCTGACGTGCAAAGTTTTTTGTCAGCATCAGGTTGGAGCTTGGCTGCCCCCCCACTTTTTTGCACGGTGGCGACGCTTATGCCCCCATCACTTGCGTTTTACACCATACGACAAATATGTATTGCTTTTTACCTGATAAGTACCCTCTCTGGCCAATTTTGCCCCTGCTGTAGCCTGTCACGCCCTGTCAAATATGCCACCTCCCATCAGCCCCCCTTCGTCAGCCGGCGCTCGAAATGAAAATCCTGGGTGCACGCCTGGCAATATCCCAATTCTATAGATCTCAAGAGAGGCAGAAAGAAACCCCGTCAGGTGGCATGTGATGCGGACATTTCGTCCATTTTATCTCAAATCTGCAGTTGTAGCACCCAAGTATAACCTCAAATTGACCAAACAACGTGTGTGAGGCGTGCGTTCCACCCCTCCTCAGCTGTCTCCGCCCAATTCCCGCCCACTCGCCCGGCTCAGCGCTACAGCGTATAGTGACTTCCAAACTAGTGGGTCGGCAGCGGAACGATACTTTCGCAACAGACTGTACAGTGTGTGGTGTCGATAGCACTGGAAAAGCACGAGCTCATTAATAAAGTTCAGTGTGTGAACCCGCTTGGTGGACGGAATTGCTTGCCCTAATTTCCAGAGCGAAGAATTGTTCGACAACAGAGTACATGTTGGAGCGTTTCAGCTTTTTTGTCCATTTCCACACATTTATAGGCAACACACGGCACATGCGATATACACGCCTAACTAACATTTCATACTAACACACGCCTAACTAACACACAACACTAGAAATTCAAGATGTTTAAATGATTATTTGAGGCGGAGGGATAAGTGGCCTGGAGCGTATAGACAAGGAGGATCCAACACAAGTAATAAGGTGCACGATACAGATAATTAGTAAGTAAGTATATTTTAATGTCATGAATATCACTATATCCTTTTAGCATGTGCCACTTCCCTATCACATCCTTTCGATGCTACCGCCTCCGGCCTCCAGGTAGCCAGAGGCCACTGTGCACGGCCGTCTAACCCACTGACATTAATACTTAAAGACAGCCAACTGTTATGGTGCAGACCGTAGGCAATTGAACCACCATTTCGCTGCTCAGATCAGCTGATCTGAGTGGCAAAAAAGACTGTTAGCTATTGGCCTGCGTGTATTATTTTTACATTATTAAGAATCATTCTAAAATGTATACGGATATATTTAGGCAAATGTGCAGTCTGTTGCGAAAGTATCGTTCCGTTCCAGGGGTGTCCAACCAGCCGGGAATATGAAGCTTGGGAACCACATGTTTGAGGGCGTGGCCTGTTCGGCTGGTCGACCTCCCCAGCGGTTAGCGGGTCGGACCGATGAGGCTGGGGTCAGCCAGGGAGGGTGCGGCGACCCAGTGCTTTTACTTTGAGAAGTGGAAGCTCCTGTCTTTGAGCCTTCCCGACAGAAAGACGAAGCACCGTAATGATAATTACTCTGTTCCACTGCAGTGGGCCAGCAAGTATTCCTCCCCACTATTGAGAGCTGAACACCTAATGTCATAGGATGCAGAACCTTGTGCGTAATCATGGCAACACTGCCAGGAGGCAGATGGGAGGGGGCGGGCCACATCATTGGCAGAAAGTTGGCAGAAGGTGTATAACATAGTTGTCGAGGGTGCAGCATAGACAATTCCAGGATCTCTTATGGGGGGACTTAATTGAAAGCGGTCCGAGCCAGGGGAGAGTGAGGCATCGAAACCTAGCGTGGGGGTGCTCATTTTCATCCTGAGGGGAAATGTAAGCGGGTGGCAAACGAAAGTCTAGGATGGCGCCATCGAAATTTTAAGGGGAAGCCGTGACCATTTCAGGGGCGTTGAGGTTCGATCTTGGGAAAACAGCAAGTGCCTTCTCTTGCCTTCACTGGATTCGCCCATGAGGTGCAAGAGGATGCAGGACAAACCAATGACTAATGAGCCAGCATCTGAAAAATGATCTGCCTGTCGACACTTTGTAGCACCATCTTACCTGTGATAGGGACGTGACAGTTGGTATAGCAGATTTTTGTATCTCAACTTTTACCGAAAAATCCATTTCACTAACATTTCAAGATGCCAGTATTTTTCTTGAAATTATTTTGTGGTCCACTCCAGCGTTCAGCGCCAGATTCAGTCTCCGCGAGGGACCTCAATTAGTCGGAAGTACCGGCAGGAGAGTCACGTGACTTCCAGACGGGTCGCCTGTCCGGACTAGTGGTGTGGCGCCAGGGTGCGGAGCGATGGTGTAGCAGGTAGAATGTTCAGTTCTTTTATGGAGAACCCGGGTTAGCTGTGCATAGTTTGTTAGTTTTTTTAATCCGAATACTGATGCCAGCCTATCAAATGATGATTCTAGGAGTAAACATTTTCAGTTTTCCGCAGGTTATCACCATGTGATCCTGCTGCGCCCGAACGTCATTAGCTAAGGCTGAAGTCCCTTGCTTTATTTTTGTTCGGAATTACACATTTGATTATTTTCTTTTTACGTTTGAACGTGTTCTACTGAAAGTATGTGTTTCAAACCACTGGAGAGTTAATGATTTCATTAGCTAAATACAGTGACTCATAAAGATTACTGTGCTTTTTAGTAAGCCTAACTAATCCTGAAAAACAAGGGGCACAGTGCTATGACTAGGCTCGATTGGTCTAGGATGGATATCTCGGAACCTATGGTGCTTCTAACTTTAAAAAGGGTTAAATAAGTATCATAAGTATTTTTCAACAGTTTTTCAATGGTCACAGCTATTTCTTAATCCGAAATCTGCGGGTCTGATTTTTCTGCATTCTGATAGGGTTGGCTTCGGCTGACTCGCCAACGCCTCTGATAATCCCCAACCCTTCGCTCGACTCGCACGCAGACCTGGGTCACGTGATTACTACGTGTTTACAACGACAGGTGCAGGGTCACACGTAGTAAGTAATGTGTGGCGCGCAAGGGGCACAGAGTTTTAAACCGAGGGCATCAGTACTGTCTCCAGGTGCCTTGCCCCAGGCGGTCCGTTCAGTAACCGAGGCGCCTGGGCACAAGAGTTCCGAGACTGGGTATGTCTGAGTTATGGCTTCAAGCAGTGGTTCCAGGCTCATAAAGCTCACAATTTTATTACTAAAACATGTATTGGGGTTTATTAGAGTTCATAGGGTTTGGAAAGCTACCCAGTGGTAAGGCTTTTCCTGTTTAACCCTCGCCCCACCGGGGCCATCGATGGCTCCCCTCTAAGGTTTTTTTCCGAGATAGCAGAAAAACGAAGAGGCGCGGCACCGTGGTTGAGGGCTCTACCTCTCACTGCATCATTTTTCCACCATCCCTAAAATTTTTTACCCCGGGTCACCCAAGGTCAGGTCACCAGATCAGGTCAAACAAGGTCACCTCACTTCAACTTTAGAGCCATATAAGAGCTACATTTCGAAGTCGATCGATTTGAAACTTCCTACACTTCATGAGCCCTTTAGGGTCTACAAGGTGCATATACGGGGTTTTTCGATTTAGTGACCTGAGGTCAGGTCACAAGGTGACCTCTCCAATTGAAAAAGCATGGGAAAACCTGTCTTATGATCTAAAAGTCACAAAAACAATTAAAAATGCTCGACTTGGCCAGGAAAGCGTTCTTCAGAGGTGCAGAAACTTGCCAACTCGGCTACTGGAGTTTGTGACACATTTACAAAAATCGAGGTGCATAACTGTGACAAAACAGCGATCGTGACCGTATGGTTCAAAATCAAACCACATATTTTCGAAATACAGAATGAGGCGTGTAGCGATTATTTCAATTTAGCAACTCTGTTCTTCAATTGCACAGCGTACCATCAGTGATACAATATTGTTACTGTGTTCAGTTTCTACTAAAACGAGGGACCCCCGCTGCAGAAAACCCGGAAACCGCTGTCACAGTTGCCAGATTTTAACATGCAGCCCAATGTTGCCGATTGTTAGTAGTTGCCAGAAAGTTGCCGCCTAGATGCCCGAAATGTGACAGTCAATTTTTTTCGAGAAATATAGGACTGTGGCCATTTTTAAGGCATTAAAGATAACGCAGATACGTTATCAAGTACTTCTCTGTCCATTTTGTCATGTTAAATAATATCTAAAGTTTGAGTCTCTTCGATTTAGCGGTCCCTATTTCTTTGAATTTAGTATTAAGTACTCCTAAAAGCTACTAAGAAAGGCACTAAATGAGTGAAAGAAATAAACATAGCTGGGCAGCAATTCTACTTAAGGTACGCAACAGCGGCAAGACAAGTTAGAAATGTTGATGTGATGTAGAGCCTGACAAAAAATTTTAAATAGCTGGGAAGCTACTTCTTTTGAGAGCATATTTATTAGGTATATCTGAGATAAATGCAGGCTAAAACTAGCAGGAATAAATAGTGCTGCCCATGGCTAATCTAAGATGAATGTATTCTACTTTGAGACTGATGCACATTCACATAAAAAAACTTGGTTTTTCATTCCTTAGCTTGCTTGTGCCTTACCTTATTTGTGCCCTAGATCAAGATTAGTTAGGTAGATTTGGAGCTGGAGGAAGTTGGGAGAGCTAGCGCCAGCAACAGACCGGCAACAAAAGTAATTCAGGTGAGATTTCATGATCAAATTATCATGTCAATATTGTACAGATAGCAAATGTGTGCCAATGCAGTCCTCCACAAAGTGTTAAAACACACACTGGAGAGGGGCCTGGCACTAACGTGCACTGGAGGGGGCCTAGTAGACCCCCTTCTCGTCTGAGAAAAGCACAGAAAATCTCAGAAAGAAAGACTTCGAAAAACGCTTGTTGGGGGTGTGTTGCTTACTACCAGTGGTAGGTAGCAACACACAGGACCTGAACTGCATGGAGTTAAAGCAGGATTTTGACTCCACTGGATCTTTCTTTGGTATGAGACTTCCAATACCCCTGTACCTATTAGGCCAATAGACATAATTTTTCATCTGTGCAGGGTAGTTGCCTCAGAGTTTTTACTGCAAGAAGGAACGACCAGGCAGGTGATAATCGGGTGTTGGGGGAAAATTTTAAGCATTTGATCTGTCTATAAAAATTCTACCTAAGGTCCACTTTACCAACACATTTTAGGTAGATCCAAATCCTATGTTGACATTGACATTTTTGTCCCTTTTGTTGATATATGAGATAGAAGTTCAGTGGGGGGGGGGGAAAGCTGTGATCAGGGTTCCCAATTGTGTGTAGGTGTACGCTCCCATTCATGGATTAGTTCCCCAGAGGTCAAGAATCTCGCCAACTCGCCCACGCTCCTGGGTAGCCAGATGAGGTTCTAGGACCAGAACTTAGGTAGCCAATCACGAAGAATTGACAGAGATCAAGAATTGCACTTACCAGCACAAAACAAGTATTTCCACGATCTTGCCGCCACGTAAAAAGAACGATCCATAGCATACAATGCTACCTTGACTGATTTTAGGTACCATTATAATTCTAGTGACAGACGATACAAAATAGTGACAAATAATTTATCCTTACTCACTCGCGTTATTTCACTGCTAAGTTAGAGATGGGTAGGTAGCCACATCGGCAACGAAATTGACTCATATAAAGCCATGAGAAAAGGTACTTTAAATTATGATGATATGAGAATGGTAATATTCATTCTCTTATATGAATTCAACCATTTATTTTGAAGAAAAAGAGAAAACTTTAAAGTGTATATCAGGATTCATAGTGAAATTACTCTACATAAGATAGTAACTCCACTGCTTACGTTGGGCTTGATGACTCGTTTTACGGAATTAGAGATGGTCTGGTAGCCAGGCCGGCAACGAAAATTACGATTAGAGACCACCAGGTAGCTACTTGGGTAACCACAAAATGTTGCGTTTCTGGCGCGGGAGTAGCGAGAAGAAAACAGTCAGAAATACGTGTTGAAGCTGCTGTGTGGGTATCTTACTATGAGGCTGTAGATTTTGACCTAAATCAAAATAGGAGGTTTTGTTGTCAGTGGTAAACCCACTACCAATTATTATATATTATGCCTCAACCAGAGAAACGTAGGACAAAGTGAAGTCTGCCAGATCTCAAAAACCCAGGAGAGTAGTGTGATTTGAGGGTGTCAATTAGAGCACACATTTTAATCAAGTGCAGGCGAGATATCCAAACTGTAGACCTGTGGAGATCAAGATGAGAGTTGCTAGTTCTGGCTTTGCACATAGTAAATTATATGCTGTTTGGTGCCCATGAAGTCAGGTAAACTGCAGGTAGGTTTCTTTGGTGCCTAGCTAAGTCAATTTTATCAAATCAAGTTTAACAAAATTGTGATGATTCCACACAAGTTTCCATTGAGCAGGTGAATGTGGTGATGCTCATTGATCTGCTTCAATCTTTCTAGGATTTGCTGGATGATGGTTGTGGTATTAGGAGGTACTTGTCCTCTGGCTGAGTACCTATATTTGGTTGCAGGCATTGGACATATTTAAATTTTATGTATTCTTTTAACAAAATGTTAATTAAATGCATCCTTCAAGTAGCTTAAGTCTCAGCATGCTGACTGCTACAATCAAATGGTGGTTGTCTGCTATCTTAGCGATGATGATCTAAACAATTATTGATCATAGCAAGCAGTTGCAGTGAGGGTACTATACTCTGACAGCACATATTATTTTTTTCTGTCTTTTTGTATTTGGTATTTGGTAACATTTTTGACTGATTAATATGCGCAGCTAAAGGACACGTGCTTGTATTACGGCACACACAACTTGTAATCACTGCACATATACTTAACATTTTGCTGTTTGGTACTAAGATTATACTATATGTAATGCATTAGTCTCAAAATCACAGTAAATTTAATTCCTTTCATACTTCCACTTTTTGAGAGTAAATTTTTACTCACTAAGACATATTTTCTGGGAGCAATTTAAAGCCTCAGCTCACGCAAAAGTTGATTTCACTTCAGGTAGCCATGTTGGTCGCATCAAGGATATGTGGGTAGCCAACCTAAGATGTTCTTGACCTCTGTAGTTCCCAATAATAATTATTTTCATGATAATTGCCACATTTAATCATGGGGAAATGTACCATAATTGGAAACACTCCTTCCAAAAATGGAAGCTTCTTCAAAAAGGGAAATGCATGTCATTCGGGAAACTGCAGTCAGATATGCCAATGGTAGTTATGATCCCAATACTGGAAACAATGATCAATAATTGGAAATTTTCCTTCCAAAAACATAAACATGATCTAAAAATGAAAACACAGTTTACTACCTTTACGCGGTAATGGCTTGGTGCTTGAACCCTGTCTGTTGTAAAACGTAAGAGACAGGTAGATGACATTCAGCATATTGGAAATAGTATTCAAGTATACAATTATGATTTTCAGCTTTTTGTGACAGAGAAGGCATATGTCGCATTGAGTTTGTGACAGCCAGCATACTTTCTGCACCTCTGGCGTTCTTGGACACCCTTTCACAGATTCCAGGGCCCATATTTTCCCTTGGACCTCTCCGAGGTCATCCAAGGTCACGAGAGGTCAACAACAGTATTTTGACAATAACTTTTGATCTAATTAAGCTAGAGCGCTGAATCAAACACCATCGTGTATGTATTGTCACTGACTTTTGTTTGATATACAGCAAGGTTATGTAACGGGGTGTTTTAGTGTTTCTGTGCTGCCTGCCGCGTCGTTCACGTCGGTCGCCTCAGCGCGTCGACCGGGCATCGACGGAAGAGGGCGGGCACTCACAGAATTTATTTGTATTGGGAGACGGACGGGCGACGGGGCGGTGGCTGCATTTGGGGTAGGACACGGTCACATGATGTGCAATGGCAAAGTACACGTGACAGCTGAAATCACAATTTGGAAAAAAATTGGACAGGGGAGGAGTCGCCGTTGGCGACCCCGGAACGGGACCCTGCGGTGACCCCTCCCCGCGCGTGCGTGCGTGCCCTCCCCGAATGCTTACCCATCGACTAATCCGCATAGGAGCGGTGCTCAGAACTGACTAGTCTCCCTTCGATTACACCCCCAAGCTCCATCGTCCGTAATTGCCCTGCAACAACGCAGTGCACGGCCTGCACCTTCTCGACGCCAGCCCCCTCGGTTAGGAAATTCCAAATTCCTCCTCGGTGCTGACACTTCACCGCTCACCGGCGTTAGACTATTTCCCCAAGCTAACGCGCCGCCAGTGCTACTACGAATTTAAGAGGGCTATGTGCTTCTCTAAAGAGGACTGACCCTCCCATAGCCCCGTCATCGGACAACTCCTCACGCAACCTAATATAACGCTTCTGTGACGAAGCCTGGCCCCCGCGCCAGACCACGCCGTCAGACTAATTCTGACGGAGCCCTAAGTAACGCTTCTGTGACGAAGCCTGGCCGTCGCGCCAGACCACGCCGTCAGACTAATTCTGACGGAGACCTAAATAACGAATCTGTGACGAAGCCTGGCCCTCGCGCCAGACCACGCCGTCAGACTAATTCCTGACGGATTATAGAGAGAGAGAGAGAGAGAGAGAGAGCGAGAGAGAGCGAGAGAGAGCGAGAGAGAGCGAGAGAGCGAGAGAGCGAGAGAGAGAGAGAGAGGGAGAGAGAGAGAGGAGAGAGAGAGAGAGAGAGGGGGGAGAGAGAGAGAGAGAAAGAGAGAGAGAGAGAGAGAGAACGTCGGAGACTCAGCCAGAGGCAAGCAGGGAACGATGAAGAGGACGATGCACAATATAAATAAGCCGCTCCCCGAGAGCGGAGCGGCTCCCCTGCGTTTAGCCGCCACGTTACTACGGTCATCACACCGCAGCCGGTCCGCACTAGCGCACTGTCGCAGTCACAGTGCCAGACGCACTTGGCAATTTAGCGGAACTCGGCCCTACCGGCTAAAGCTCGTAACCGACGGTACCGGAGACCGCGCTATTTGCTCGCCGGTGGAAGCCACACACCATGGCTCAGGCATTCGAGCTGCGGGAAAATACCGGACGCCCGTCGCAGTAGCGGCCAACTCGCGCCAAACTTGGCCGCGTTGCCGTGGCGGAAGCCGCTAACACAGAACCAAAAAAAGGAGGAGCTCCGTTCTAATAGAGAGGGAAAACGCCCCGTAAACGAACAGTGTGCTGCTGCGGACGAAATTCAGTAAATTTCGAACAATGCTCCAGATACGTATGACCATCTGCGTTAACTTGCGTGTGTTGCTTTCGATTCCTGAATGAAATTTCCGGACGACTTAAAATGCGAGAGCGCCCATTTTCGCATCCAAAAGATTGGGGAAAAGTAGTCGGCGCGCGGCCCCGAGCGAGGTCGGACGTGTGCGCGTGCGCTCCGCGGCCGCCACATGGCCCGTTAAGGCGCGGTGGCTTGGGTTCCCGGGCGGAGCAGTGAACATGTGATAGTGCAAACATGTATTAACACGTTGTAGATCCGAAAAAGAAACGCGAATGTGGTAAATGGCAGTTCTACAACGGTGTGTGGAATTTTGAGCGGCACTTCATCGGAGGACACTGTAAGTAATGAGCGGCGTTGAAAGCGGAGACGAGTCTGCTCTGTCTGACTGTTGGGCATCTGGAACTGAGTCACCCTTGGTTCCTAGTTCGCCATTAGTCCAGAGACGCATCCGACAGCTGACAGTTTCGGAGATGGGGCCTCGCCGCCAGAGCAAGCGCCCAGCGAAGTCACCCTTGTCTGACGAGTCACGTGACCCGGCCGCGGCGGCCGCCGCCCGAGGCTCCGGCGTGCACTTTGATCCCGATACCCTCGGCGCGCTGAGGGAGCTGATGGGCGAGATCTGCACCACCGGCAACGCAGAGGTAATTGCTGCTTTCGACAAGCGGTTTGAAGCGTTTGATCGCAGACTCGAAATTCTGGAAGGTGAATTGCACGACAAGGACATCGAAATACAGCAGCTGAAGTCTCAAGTAACAGAACAACAGAAAATCAACTCTGATCTACGCCAGCAAGTGGAAAATATGGACCAAAACGGGCGCCTTTCCAACTTGATCTTCACTTGCAACGACTTTGGACCCAAACAAGGCAACGAGGACGTAGAGCAAATGCTCATCAGTGCTTTAAACAAGCGCATGCCTGACCTTGGTGTATCAGCGAGTGATATCTGCATCGTTCATCGTCTCCAAAGCGAGAAGAAGCTTGTTTGCAAGTTCGTACGCAGAAGCATGCGCGATCGTATCTTCGAAGCTCGCTTCATCATTAATCCAAAAGGACACGATGGGCGCTTTGTCACTCAGCCAGTGCCGTTATTTATCAACGAGTCTCTCTCGGATGGTAACAGGTTCATATATAACCAGCTTCTGCAGGCGAGACGGCAGTGCAACGGAGGTTTGGTAGCCTCTGTCTTCTCTCGACGCGGCATAGTTTATTGCCGCAAGGAAGTACGGGGAGTAAACATCAAGGTACCGGACTTAAAGACGTTGGACCGTGTCTTAGATAGCCGTAGGTTCTTGCCACCGGCTGAGGATGGCAACAGCAGCCGTCGAGTGGACCGCGCTCCACTTCGTCACACTCTCCGCGGTGACCGTGTCCATTCCGCCACACCACCGGTCGCGGTTCGGACATCTGAGCCCGGAGTAACGACTGCAGTGACGTCTGCAGCGGTGACTGCATCAGTAGTCTCCAGCGGTGACCAGCACTCTTCAGTACCCTGAATCATCACATGACGGCGATGAGCGCTTCATCGCCGCTGCTGCCAGCACCGCGCGTCGCTGCCGACGCGCAGGACGCCTCCGATCTCGGAAGGCGGGGATACAGTAGCGGTGGACATAAGCTCATCTGAAGCCCAGACATTTTAAAGGTGCTGTTCAGTTCTCGTTGCTGGTGTTATGCGTGTCTCCCGGTTGCGCTGGTGGCTGCTTCTTAGTACGTGTTTTCACCGAAGATGGATTTGTTTTTCATATTATTTGATGGAATTATCATACCCGTTGGGACTTAATGACTAGACCCCTTTCTCGAACAATATTGATAAGTTATCCTTAGGTAACTACTGGTTGGCACGTTTACTGCTCGTGTTTTGCAGGGTCACTGACCTCGCCTCCGCCTGGGGGGCCTGGCCGCGTGCTATAGGGCGGCCAAACTTGGGGTCGAGTTCACGCGCTTCAGGGGGGAGGGGGAGGGTTGGGGTAGTTGTGGTTTATTTGTTTCTGGGTGCCTAGAACATGATTATACCGATACGTGCAGTAATCTGAACGTCAGTCGCTCTCTGAATTTGAGTGCCTTTTGTGAGCTCAAAGTACATGATAGTCGTATCGTCTGTAAATGTAGTGGTGCAATTTGGAGTCACTTCTCAGCCATTGAAAGCCAGAGCCATGCGTTAACTTTACCCCTAGTGAAACTATCAAACTTAAAGTTAAATGGAAAATCGAAAACATTGACACACTTAACTGTTATGATTCGGCCATTACCGCTGACAGAGTATAATTTTGGACAACGTAATGGTTAGCAAGGTTTCAGTTGTATCATTAAATGTACGCGGTTTAAAAAATAGAGTTAAGCGTAGGTCTTTATTCAGACACATTCGCATCAACTATAAAAACTCTATTGTAATGTTGCAAGAAACTCATTCAACGAAAGATATCGAAAATGTATGGAAATCTGAGTGGGCGGGTGACATATTTTTTTCACATGACACCGGATTTGGCCGAGCTGGCATTGCAGCCCTTATACCCCGTGAGCTGTCCCTTCCGGCTAGAGAGTTAGCTGCGGATGATGCAGGTCGTATTGTTTGCTTGGAGCTAACAGCAAAGCCCGACCCATTCATCTTAATTGGTGTGTACGCACCAGCTACAGATAACCAAAATACGAAATGTCAATTCTTAGGCGAGCTGCGGGAATTTATGTTGTGTTTTGGTAATCAGAACACCTTTTTGGTGGGTGATTTCAATATTAAGTTGAGTCCGTTAGACACAGATAATCCAAACTTTAAGAAAACTCGGTCAGGTTGTAAACTGAACGACATATTAGAAGAGTTCTCGTTGGAGGATTCTTGGCGTTTGGAGCATCCAAAAGCAGTCCGTTACACTTGGCGCAGAATGAATCCACTGCAACAATCGCGAATCGATTTCATTTTTTCTTCCCGTAGTCTCCTCAGAAATAACAAATTCAAAGCCAAAATAGATACCGGTATTCTAACAGATCACAGTTTTGTTGTTTTGGATATAACAGTAGGGAACGACCGACGCGGGCCAGGTATATGGCGTTTTAACAATACTTTGTTGGGTGATGAGCTATATGCTGACGCAGTAAAGAAGGAAATATGTGCTGCAAAATGCAAAAATGGGATCTATACCGGAATTAATCACAAGGGATTATTAATTGACTTCCTTCTCAGTAATATTCGTGTGGTGACAATCAAACGGAGTAAAACAATTGCGTTTGAAGGGCGTAAGAAAGAAAACCAATTATACAATGACCTAAATCGATTGGAGCGGGAACTATCCAACAATCCGTCCGAGCAGGCCGTTCAGAGTTATAAGAACACTAGAGAAGAACTTGAAAATATTAAAGAAGAGCGCGGAAAGTCAGCAATTATCAGATCCCAAGGGTGTTGGATGGAGCATGGTGAGAAATCTTCAGCGTACTTCTTTAATCTTGCAAAGACTCGACCAGCAAATACATCAATTTCTACACTAGAGTCAGCCCAAGGCCAAATACTTCGGGGGAACTCATTGATTCTTAAAGAATGTGCTCACCACTTCAAAGAGTTATATCAGTCCAAACGAAGAGAACGCTGTTCATTTGCCGAATTCGCGCTCGACGAAAACGATCCACGACTATCTGAAGAGGAAAAATTGAGTTGCGAAGGTCCCATTACATGTGACGAAGGTAAACTTGCCCTTGACAATATGGCTAGGAATAAAGCAGCAGGTATCTCAGGATTCACTGCTGAATTCTTCCGTCATTTCTGGGACGATATCGGACAAATTTTTACCGACTACGCTAATGAAGCAAAAGAGCAGGGCGAACTTTTTATTTCGCACCGTCGGGGCGTTTTGACATTAATTCCCAAAAAAGGTAACCAACTGATGCTAAAAAATAAGCGACCTATATGTTTATTGGACATTGTTTACAAGATTATTGCAAAGGTTATGGCCATGAGGTTAGCAAAAGTTGTTGGTAAGATTGTACATATAAGCCAAACGGGTGGTATCAAAGGTCGATTTATCGGTGAAAACGTTAGGATCATCAGTGACGTAATCGAATACTGTAAAATGGATGAACTACCAGGAATTCTGTTATCGGTAGATTATAAAAATGCTTTCGATTCTCTAGAACACGATTTTATGTTTTATGCTCTCGAATCGTTCAACTTTGGCACAGAATTCTTGTCTTGGATGAGACTTCTACACAAGGGAGGTCTGTTAACGGTGAGAAACAATGGATTGACGTCAGAGTGGTTCCCGTGTACCCGCGGGACGTTTCAAGGCTCAGCTATCTCAAGTATGCTCTTCAACATCTCCGTGGAATTGCTTTCCATCAAACTAAGAAAGGCTTCTGCAATTAAAGGCATAACTATATCTGGTGTTGAGGTGAAAACTAGCCAGTACTGTGACGACATGACTCTTTTCTTGTCTGACACTGAATCTGTTCAGAATGCCATTGGCATGCTCAATGATTTCCAAAACGTTTCAGGGCTTGAAATAAATTTGAATAAAACTCATCTGATGTGGATAGGGTCGCTTCAAAACAAAACGGAAATTATTTATGGTATCAATACGGTATATAAACTCAAAATCCTCGGTGTGTGGTTCAGTGCGGTATCCCGTTGTGAAGAAGATAACATCTCGGCAGCATTGGATAAAATACGTAGCAAAACAAATGTATGGTATCAACGTGATCTAACAATAAAAGGCCGTATCGTTACTTCCAAAACACTCTTAGCATCACAGATTGTTTATCGTGCCTCAAGTAACTTCATTAAAAACGCAGACGTGAGTCTGATTCAAAGCCTGATCATGAAATACATTTGGCGAGGCCGACCACCAAAAGTAGCTAAGCACGTTATATGCCAAGACATTAAATACGGCGGATTAAAAGCAGTTGATGTCGCAAAATTCTGTGTGGCTTTGCGTATGACCTGGACGAAACGATTTTCCACTAGTAAGGATGCTGACTGGAGAAAACTTTTACAAGCTAGGCTTGATGGCTTTGAACTAGAAGATGTATTGAGATTAAGTAAGCGTAATCAATTTGTGAAGAAACTCAAAATTCCTGAATTTTATAAGGGTGTTATTTATGAATTTCAACAATACAATGATGTGCATATCAACACTTCTAGTGATGTCCTCCTACAACTAATATGGCACAACCAAGAGATAAGATCGAATAGGAAGACCCTCTTTAACAAAAGTATGTATTCTGCAGGAGTTAAACTAATTGGACACATTGTGAACAGCAGAGGACACTTCTTAAGCGCTGAAGAGTTAAAGCAAAGGTATACGAATCTTAGACTTAATTTCCTGACGATGCATAGGATAACATCAGCCATTCCCGCTTCTTGGAAAAGTATGTTGCGGCGATCAGGTGCGTGCGAGATCAACCCTGAAATCGCCAACACTGTAACGTTTATAACAAGGGAGAAGAAGATTGTACCATTGAAGTTTTGCCTTGCAAAACATTTTTACGATAAGCAAATAGTTGAAGCAGTGCCAACCGCTGTAAAAAGATGGGAATCTTTAAATGTCAAACCCAGAAACTGGCGAGATATTTTTAAAGTTCCATACAGTTGCACTTTTTCTACAAGACTCCAGTCTTTACATTACCGCATTATTCATCGCTATATTCCAACAAATAAATTCCTGTCTACACGAGGCATAGTAGGGAGCCCCTTATGCTCGCATTGCTTAGAATTAGACGATTTAAAGCATTTCTTCTTCGATTGTGAACTCGTCAAGCCTATTTGGCAAAAAGTGTTGCCGAAACTTAAAAGTAAATTCCATTTATCTGAGGAATTTCTACATTATGACTCAGTTTTGTTAGGATTCCCGAAAGCTCCCCCGGTTGTTAACCTGATTATGCTTATCATCAAGCAGCATATTGTTACGCACAAACTAAATAAAGACGCATCATATCAACCCGACTATGAAAATCTAAGGAAGGAAATTATAACCTTTTGTTACGCCGAGGGCCTCGTTGCCAGAAACCGAAATAAAGTACAGGCCCATCGGGATAAGTGGAAGCTACTGTGGAGTGGAGAGGTGCCCTTGATGCATCAAATGTCTCTGGCTTTCTCTGGCGCGCGATCTAACATCCCACGTTTTTTACTGTGACATTGCTTGGATTGGTGACGATACTGCGACTGTGTGGGGCTGAATGCGATTGAGCGAAGTGTTGAGGCTGATGATGCTGCAAGTACCTATGTGATGCTGCGACATTGTGGGGTATGCGATCTGAAGTGTCAAGTCACCCCAACTGCATTGTTTCGCACTGAAGTTCTTGTTGAAGGGGCGGGGTGGGAGGATGGGTAGTAGGATGAATGTAGGAGTGTCATCAACTTACACGTCACGTTGAAAATACATAAATCGGAAAACTAAAAAAAAAAAGATTGGGGAAAAGCTTCTGGTGGACTGACCGAAGAATACCGAGTTAACTGTCTTCATTGTCAGTGGGAGCGCAGCACGAGATTGACGCTCGCCCGGTGGGAAAAAAACTGGAACAGAAATTGCGCGAACGGGCGTTTGCTGCATCCGCGAATTGCTCTGTTTACGCGTAATTAAAATGCCAAATGATATATCCTCTGTTTACTTTAGATGCGTTGTTGTGCACTAAATCATTCAGTGTGTGGACCTACATGGTTAAACTCGGTATATACGACAAATGCAAAACGAGGTCAAATATGACTGGCCGAGTGACGTGGTGAGCAAGACGGAATCTGGTCGCCAAGGCGATGGCCGTGTAGATCACAAAAATCACTGTTTTCGACGTACGCATATGGAAAAAGGGACAATAAATTGTTTACATTCTACGTGTATTTTGCAATGATTAGTCCTAAAACTACGAATGAGAAGAGGCCCACATGGAGGCGCCCCGTGATCAAACCACAGTGCCAGCGCCCCTGCATGCGACGGGACCCATGATAAAAGTTCAACACACTCACGCCCACTTCAGAAAAACGCCACGCCCCCACCGACTTCAGGCCACCGTTGCCGCCTTCGACGTCGGTGAGGGCCGCTAGTTCGCCCTCCGTCCGCCACGGTGGCGCGGCGGTCGACAGACCGCGCGTGAGCACAAGGCGCGGCCGCAACTGCGCATGCGCCTACGCGCTGCTGGAGCGACGGCCGACGGGCTGGCGCCGTCTCTGAGTCTGCGCCGGCGGCCGGCAGCCATTTTTTTTAGCGGCGGTCCGCACAACCCGCGCGCTGACGCGACACAGCCCGGATGGCCGCGGAGGCAGGATGCCGGCCGGATGGGCAGCGAAAAAAAGGCATCACAATGTCAAGGCATGCACAAAACACCTGCGACGAAAAAATAAACAGCACACAGCATACGGACACTCAAATCGGCTGGAGAGACCCGCACGCGCGTCTGGGGCCCGGGGGCATACCGAGGGGGGGTTGAATTTGGACGCCAGATGGCAAAATTACCCGCAAAAATGTGTGTGCTATGCAGCTGCCAGATGTACTTACATTGCTGATCGCCCGGCCGTGCCTAAAATACTCCAGCGCTTCCCCGATGCCTCCGGCCGAGGGCTCTCCCAGCCAATGGCCGTGCTGGCCTGCTAGTCCCCAGCGTTTTTTGTCCTGCCTTCTTCTCTCCACTTCTCATCAGCCAGCGTCCTTCCACTCCACTCTCCTTGCCATTGCCACTTTAAGGGAAAATGTCACCTCTGGGCTCTGCACCTCGGCTGCTCCCCGCGCGCGCACCGGGAGAATCTCTTTTTTCTGCGTCGCTGTTGCCGCGGGTGAAAATATTTTTTTCCAAATATTCCGGCCAGTAGGAGGCGTTATGAGCCGGATTCCTTGATATTTCCGAAAAAACGTATGCATAGTGAAGGAGTGGCCACAATTCCTTTTACCCTTAAAAAAAGAAGCATATTTCATGCCGCGTCCGCACCCTACCGGGCGCTCAGGGAAGCTAAGGTATTTAGCGCAGACCGGGCGTCGCCATCGGGAGGGGGACAGGGGGAGCCATCCCAGCCGGGGTCCAGATTGCGTGCGAGCCTTCCCAACAGATACACACACACTCGCGCCCCATCGGCACACACAAATACAGCTCAGTTAGACGGGAGGAGAGCAGCCTATCTCCTGGATGAAATTTCAAGGCTAATTTGGATATAAAGAAAAAATGTTCGTTACATTTAAAACACTTTCCTTTCATTTCACGTCCCTGTGAAATATGGTTCGTCAGATCAACAAAACACCGGAATAAACATGAAAATCGTTTTTTTTATTAGCTGACGAGAAGCACTGTCAGAAAGTCCACAAGCCCCCGTTTGCGCTTCGCCGAAAACACTTTCCTTTAATTTCACGTGCCAGTGAAATTTGGTAAAACTCCGTTTCTGAACTGAAACCTGAAGGGGATACATCAAAACTTTTCACTGATATATACACTCAACACATAAGTATGATACACTGTTCACGTTTTGGCGATCCACTCAAGGTTGGTCTCTACACTGCTGCCCCGAGGCGGCATGTCCGGAAGCTTCACACCTAACCGGCCAATATGAGCCCCTGTCCTTCATGCAGCCCAGACACCAATCCTTGCACCGTCTCCGTCACTTGTGTCCGGTCTAGGTGCCGCTGCTGCTGCCTTGCTCGTTGCCGAGGTGGAAGCTGCTGCCGTCGGTGCGACATGCGCGTCCGTCGTCGTCGTCGCACCGCCGACGCAGGCCGATGTGGACGTTGCCCTCGTTTCTACAGCACTGCTGCAGTTGATCCCAGCGTTACGACTGAGGTTGGTGTGAACCGTATCGCAGCTGCTGTAGCCGCTGTCAGGCCGACGCTCCGGGCGCTGCTGTCCTCGTTGCCGTCACTATAGCTGCCGTTGCCGCTTCATCCGTTGTTGACGGACCGGCTGTCGCGGCGAAAGCTGCTGCCGCCGCTGCACCATCGCGTCGTTGGTGCGTCGTGCGCGTCGGTCTTCGCCGGCGCTGCCGTTGGCCAAGGCCGGTGTTGGCGTTGCGTCGGCTTCGGCAGCGTTAGAGTTCTGCCAGGTGCATCACCACTGCGACTGCTGACGGCACAGCCGCAGTTCGATGAGTGGTCGTTGTCGTTTCTGCGGCCGCTGAGGCTTCTATTGCAGTCACAGAAACCGCTCTCTAGCCGAAGCCCCAGACGCTACTGTCCTCGCTGCCGCCGCTGACGCCGCAGACACACTGTAGCCATCTCGTCCTGCATCTGACGTGCCGTTATAGCGGGGAGCGCTGCTTACGTCGCGCGTGCAGGCGGCACATCGATGATTACAGCTGTTGATGCTGCAGCTGCCCCGATCCGCTGGCCTCGCTGTTACCGGAACGCCTCGGGTACTGTCATAGTCCGCCCAGTCGCGGTACTGCTGCCGTTTCGGCCGAAGGGTGTTTGAGCTGGTAGTGCCAGCGCTTATGCTAGCGGCGCAGACGCTGCACTGGAACTGATGACCCTAGCGCCGGGCAGTACTGTTGGCACCGTCCCTGGAAATGCCAATAACCTCTTCAACTCCGCCTTTGTCCGCTTGCTTTCCGTCTTCTGCGCCCACTGGCCATCTAATGCAGCCAGCGTGGCCTGCTTTCCGGGCCGGCGAAGCCTCGCCGCATAGGGCAGCGCCAACGGAGGTGGCCCGTTTGGTGGCATATGAAGCACCGGTTTAGAGCTCGGTCCATTTCCCTCTGCTCCAAATACCAACGGACACTTCCGTTGGGCGGGTGTGGCCCTGAAGGGCCCAGTGCTGCGGCCCCGGCACCGGAAAATCGTCCACCCCACGGGGGTTTTTGGGGCCCCGTCCGCGAGAATTCCCCACGCTTGCTCCGAGGGTCGTCGTAACGATCGCCCCGGGGAACGTCACGCCACATATTCTGTGGGTAACCGTCTTGCACCCTCGGTTGGTATTCCGGACGGGCTTCTGCGTGCTGGCTATAGTCTTGCCAGCAGTTTCCAGGCAAATCGCCCCTTTCGATTCGCTGGGACGCATGCGAGAGCGGCAAAGGCTCTTGGAAGGCGACACTGCGTCCGGGTGCGTCTGGTCCTCCAGGCGGGTAGTGCATCTTGACCTCCGATTCCGGTTGCTTGAACTTGACCACCACCTGGTTCTGGACTTCAAGCGCTGCAACCAACCGTTCTAACAGTGCCACATTGTCTACGCCGCGGCTTGACCGTCTGAAGTCTTCATCCCGCATCGCAGCGTCAAGGGCTTCATCCCTGGCCGCAAATTCCACGGCCTCTTCAAAGCTGTCACAACCAGCCCTGAAAACGGCCCGCCGTAGCTCAATGCGGAGGCCCCTCACAAAATTAACCCGGCGCATATAGTCCAGGACTACACTGCGGGGGTGGGCCGGGACAATTCCCCTGCTAGTTGCATGACCTGTAGCCAATCCAGCGGCGAGGGTCCCTCCAGACGATTCTTCGGTGCGGGCCGTCTCTGCCGCCTCCACCGGTGGCTGTACTTCCATTGCTTCCCGATCTCTGGCCGACATGGCCTGGACCGACAAGCGTCTTATCACCTGTGCCCATTCTTGCACAGTTCTTTCTCCCTGCCGGACGGTACCAAGAAGGTACTGGGACAAATGTTCCCTCCCTGATACTTCATAGCGCTTGCGCAGCGCTTTCTTCAGTTCGGCCCAACTGGAGGCCCGGCCATCCATCTGCAGATGGTCCACATGTTCTGCAGCCGACCCCTTCAAGCGGACCATGGCTATCTTAAACACATCTTCTTCAGTCCAATTCGCAAGGGCAGCCACTTTCTCCAGTTCACAGATCCATTCTGCGACGCTCTCGGACCCGTCAAATTGCGACGTAGCGTGGAACAGCGTAAGGTCCATCTGCAAGGAGACACAAACTCGGCACAGCTGAGTCATGGGTTCGGCAGTTGGAGCATTCTGTCGAGGGTAACCACGCCCCGCCACTACCGTCCTGTCCCTGTTCCGGGCGCCATTTCTGTAACGGGGTGTTTTGGTGTTTCTGTGCTGCCTGCCGCGTCGTTCACGTCGGTCGCCTCAGCGCGTCCACCGGGCATCGACGGAAGAGGGCGGGCACTCACAGAATTTATTTGTATTGGGAGACGGACGGGCGACGGGGCGGTGGCTGCATTTGGGGTAGGACACGGTCACATGATGTGAAATGGCAAAGTACACGTGACAGCTGAAATCACAATTTGGAAAAAAATTGGACAGGGAGGGAGTCGCCGTTGGCGACCCCGGAACGGGACCCTGCGGTGACCCCTCCCCGCGCGTGCGTGCGTGCCCTCCCCCGAATGCTTACCCATCGACTAATCCGCATAGGAGCGGTGCTCAGAACTGACTAGTCTCCCTTCGATTACACCCCCAAGCTCCATCGTCCGTAATTGCCCTGCAACAACGCAGTGCACGGCCTGCACCTTCTCGACGCCAGCCCCTCGGTTAGGACATTCCAAATTCCTCCTCGGTGCTGACACTTCACCGCTCACCGGCGTTAGACTATTTCCCCAAGCTAACGCGCCGCCAGTGCTTCTACGAATTTAAGAGGGCTATGTGCTTCTCTAAAGAGGACTGGCCCTCCCATAGCCCCGTCATCGGACAACTCCTCACGCAACCTAATATAACGCTTCTGTGACGAAGCCTGGCCCCCGCGCCAGACCACGCCGTCAGACTAATTCTGACGGAGCCCTAAGTCACGCTTCTGTGACGAAGCCTGGCCGTCGCGCCAGACCACGCCGTCAGACTAATTCTGACGGAGACCTAAATAACGAATCTGTGACGAAGCCTGGCCCTCGCGCCAGACCACGCCGTCAGACTAATTCTGACGGATTATGAGAGAGAGAGAGAGAGAGAGAGAGAGAGAGAGAGAGAGAGAGAGAGAGAGAGAGCGAGAGAGAGCGAGAGAGAGCGAGAGAGAGCGAGAGAGAGCGAGAGAGCGAGAGAGAGAGAGAGGGAGAGAGAGAGAGGAGAGAGAGAGAGAGAGAGAGAGAGAGAGAGAGAGAGAGAGAGAGAGAGAGAGAGAGAGAGAGAGAGAGAGAGAGAGAGAGAGAGAGAGAGAGCGAGCGAGCGAGAGAGAGAGAACGTCGGAGACTCAGCCAGAGGCAAGCGGGGAACGATGAAGAGGACGATGCACAATATAAATAAGCCGCTCCCCGAGAGCGGAGCGGCTCCCCCTGCGTTTAGCCGCCACGTTACTACGGTCATCACACCGCAGCCGGTCCGCACTAGCGCACTGTCGCAGTCACAGTGCCAGACGCACTTGGCAATTTAGCGGACTCGGCCCTACCGGCTAAAGCTCGCAACCGACGGTACCGGAGACCGCGCTATTTGCTCGCCGGTGGAAGCCACACACCATGGCTCAGGCATTCGAGCTGCGGGAAAATACCGGACGCCCGTCGCAGTAGCGGCCAACTCGCGCCAAACTTGGCCGCGTTGCCGTGGCGGAAGCCGCTAACACAGAACCAAAAAAAGGGGGAGCTCCGTTCTAATAGAGAGGGAAAACGCCCTGTAAACGAACAGTGTGCTGCTGCGGACGAAATTCAGTAAATTTCGAACAATGCTCCAGATACGTATGACCATCTGCGTTAACTTGCGTGTGTTGCTTTCGATTCCTGAATGAAATTTCCGGACGACTTAAAATGCGAGAGCGCCCATTTTCGCATCCAAAAGATTGGGGAAAAGTTTCTGGTGGACTGACCGAAGAATACCGAGTTAACTGTCTTCATTGTCAGTGGGAGCGCAGCACGAGATTGACGCTCGCCCGGTGGAAAAAAACTGGAACAGAAATTGCGCGAACGGGCGTTTGCTGCATCCGCGAATTGCTCTGTTTACGCGTAATTAAAATGCCAAATGATATATCCTCTGTTTACTTTAGATGCGTTGTTGTGCACTAAATCATTCAGTGTGTGGACCTACATGGTTAAACTCGGTATATACGACAAATGCAAAACGAGGTCAAATATGACTGGCCGAGTGACGTGGTGAGCAAGACGGAATCTGGTCGCCAAGGCGATGGCCGTGTAGATCACAAAAATCACTGTTTTCGACGTACGCATATGGAAAAAGGGACAATAAATTGTTTACATTCTACGTGTATTTTGCAATGATTAGTCCTAAAACTACGAATGAGAAGAGGCCCACATGGAGGCGCCCCGTGATCAAACCACAGTGCCAGCGCCCCTGCATGCGACGGGACCCATGATAAAAGTTCAACACACTCACGCCCACTTCAGAAAAACGCCACGCCCCCACCGACTTCAGGCCACCGTTGCACAGTGTTATAAGGGGCCGCGAAAACGGACATAATTGAATATCTCGGGAACTAAGTGACGGAGCCTCATGAAACAAAAAACTGATGTGTACTTTAACACTCACCACACCTTTTGACACCAAATTTGACACTTACCCCGCGCCCCGGTGGGCCTCCAACCCAACTTCGCCCTGGTGGGGGTGTTTGAAAATCCCCCTTCGAACTCGGCTCCTATGCGAGATAGCGAAAAAACGCGAAGGCTGGTGGAGAGCTCATACAAATTCATGACGAAACTATATCGGTCACTTTTTGGTTCAGGTCGATATTGAGGTCATGATAGGTCAAAGAAGGTGGCATGCTAGGGTAGTGTTTTTGGGCTCTAGCGTCTGACAGAAATGAGCTAGAATAATTTTTTAGACACTATGCCCTTCCTCTCGTCACGGCGAATCGAATGATGTATAATATTACTATGCTAGGTCATAACACCAAAATGACCTGACCTGAGGTCAGGTCAAGGTCACCTTCCAAATAAACATAATCAATATGCATATCGATCGACTTGCAAAAGTAATCCAAACTTAATGGCCGATGATGGCTGATTTTTCGTTTGCCTTCACGGATAAGCTAAGACGATAGCCAATGTGAGCTCAAAAAGTACAATCCACGCATGGAGTGTTGAGAGGCCAAACTGATAAGCCACTTTGTTTGCCACCTTCTGACGAACTTGTTCTAAGTCATTCATCTCAGTCGGCTTAGCCCCACAGGTGTGACATCTTTGAGATGACGCTGTCCCAGTCAGTGCATTCGCAACTTTCCCATCTACCATTGTCAACTGCATACTGTAGGATACCAGAACAGTGGTCCCAGCGAGGTCGACTGCACAGGGCTGGAGCTTCTCTATCTGGGTAGAAAAGTTGTTCATTTCTTGTCGGGAGACTGCGGGGGTTTCCTTGACATATTGAACGTGCATTGGACGGCAATACCGAGTTGACGACGGCTTTTCGTTGATCCACACGCATTTGTCGTTAATCTCCAACAGTAGAGGGACTAACGATGAGCAAAATATGCTCCTATATCTATAGCAGCACCATCCTGCGCCGCTTGCTCATATATACTTTGTCCAGTGGCGCCATCAAATCCCCATTTACAGTACAGTTTTTCCCAGATACAGCCTCACTGCGGATCGGCTGTTGTTCTGATGTATGTACCTGGCTGAGGCTGGCTGACGTCAGCTCCGACCTTTGTGGGGTCAACCTCAGCCTCTATCAGTCCCTTTGTCGTATTGTCTAATATGACTTGCAGTGGCACATCGGCAGAGCTGTCGGTTACACTGATGTGTTCGCCAGGAAAACATCTCTGCCGGGCGTTCACAACTTTATAATGGGGTGGGTACACTTCTTTCGCACTTACTTTATTTGTCATATTCCTCACGATGTTATAACTTTTTGTTGACATGCCTGCCGATACGGTAACAGCCAGGGCTTCATCTGGAGTTAGAGCACAAGCCTTCTGTACCCTGGCACTATCACGCATTCCACGGCGAAGCTTGGAGAGCCGAATTGGAGTAGCGACGCTTTCCTTAAGCACAGCTGATAACTCTGAATCCTCGTCTGTTTTGGCACTTCGGGCGGCAGCCATGACGAGCTCGTGGGTGTCATGCTGTTCAGCAGTACTGGCGACGCGACATCTCTTGCTCCGCTCTCGACTGCGTCGTACGGAGAAGGAGGCCGGCCTGGGTGGCGTTTTCCGGTAGAAACTGTAGCCTATTTATCCACAAGTGTGATGGGCTCACATATGTCCTCCGCTAACCAGTCGGTTTCTTTGCTTTCGCACGCCACGATTGATCTGGAACACTGTTCCACTTTGCTCTTGAAAATGACATGTAAGGACACCAGCTTCTTCCGGATTTCATCCTCTGAATTGCGTGAAATGCTCGCTCTTTGAAGACCTAAGAAATAAACAGTATCATTAAAAGCAGCTTCGACAAAATCTCTTCTGTTCTTCCGAAAGAGAGCGTTTTCCTTCAGCCGTTTGAACAGTTCTGCGCTGCTCACCGGGAACTCCATTATCCCCGCACGTAACCACGACACTGTTCTTCGCACGACTGAGGCTAAACCTGAAGTATTGCTCTGTACCAGGGAAGTATTCACAGAGCAGAGGTGTCGCAATACTCTTTGACCTGTTACAGGACTTGCCGTACACACGGATCGAAGTATATCTCTGACCAGCACTTACCTAACTAAGCCAAGCAATGGATACCAATTTCCGGGGCAGTAACTTTCTGAACTGTTGTGGAAATCAATGAAACTTTCCTCTTTCGGTGAAATACCGCCAGTGCCAGATACAACCCTAGCCCTAAGGCATCAAATTCACCCGTCGAAGGGCACGAGCGCCGGTGTAAGCTGAGTCGGCGCGCGACGCGTTCGTGCCTTAACTGCCGCCGAGATCGGAGCACCACTGTCTCCAATACCGTCTCATCCGTATATATGCAAAACTATGCAAACAAGTCATGATGGCTCCTGTCCAGAATTTATTGGGCTTTCTTCTGATACGTAAATTGAATTGTTCACTTTTGTTCACAAAAGTGTGAGACTAGTTAAACAAAATACTCCGAGTTGAAAACGGAAAAAACATAGCGTTATTTTGGGGGTCAATGATCCTTCGGCAAATGGTGCATGGCTTAATAATATAGCTGATCCTACAAAACAGACATCAAACTATCATTTGATACCACACAATAAAAAATCCGCCGATAAGCCTACGCGCAGCAGGATTAAGAAAAAGGCAGTATGAAAACGACGTCATTCATCCGCGGGACGACCATGAAGAAGTGGCAACTTTGAAGCAATATAGCGGCAGAATAAGATATGCCACAAACAAATGAATATCGAAAACGCATGCACCAGACAATTCTGTACGGGCCAGTTGAGGTTATTTACTGAAATACGAAAGTCGGTTTCGGGGTATTCTGTCCGTTTTCGCGGCCGCTTATAACACTGTGCGTTGCCGCCTTCGACGTCGGTGAGGGCCGCTAGTTCGCCCTCCGTCCGCCACGGTGGCGCGGCGGTCGACAGACCGCGCGTGAGCACAAGGCGCGGCCGCAACTGCGCATGCGCCTACGCGCTGCTGGAGCGACGGCCGACGGGCTGGCGCCGTCTCTGAGTCTGCGCCGGCGGCCGGCAGCCATTTTTTTTAGCGGCGGTCCGCACAACCCGCGCGCTGACGCGACACAGCCCGGATGGCCGCGGAGGCAGGATGCCGGCCGGATGGGCAGCGAAAAAAAGGCATCACAATGTCAAGGCATGCACAAAACACCTGCGACGAAAAAATAAACAGCACACAGCATACGGACACTCAAATCGGCTGGAGAGACCCGCACGCGCATCTGGGGCCCGGGGGCATACCGAGGGGGGTTGAATTTGGACGCCAGATGGCAAAATTACCCGCAAAAATGTGTGTGCTATGCAGCTGCCAGATGTACTTACATTGCTGATCGCCCGGCCGTGCCTAAAATACTCCAGCGCTTCCCCGATGCCTCCGGCCGAGGGCTCTCCCAGCCAATGGCCGTGCTGGCCTGCTAGTCCCCAGCGTTTTTTGTCCTGCCTTCTTCTCTCCACTTCTCATCAGCCAGCGTCCTTCCACTCCACTCTCCTTGCCATTGCCACTTTAAGGGAAAATGTCACCTCTGGGCTCTGCACCTCGGCTGCTCCCCGCGCGAGCACCGGGAGAATCTCTTTTTTCTGCGTCGCTGTTGCCGCGGGTGAAAATATTTTTTTCCAAATATTCCGGCCAGTAGGAGGCGTTATGAGCCGGATTCCTTGATATTTCCGAAAAAACGTATGCATAGTGAAGGAGTGGCCACAATTCCTTTTACCCTTAAAAAAGAAGCATATTTCATGCCGCGTCCGCACCCTACCGGGCGCTCAGGGAAGCTAAGGTATTTAGCGCAGACCGGGCGTCGCCATCGGGAGGGGGACAGGGGGAGCCATCCCAGCCGGGGTCCAGATTGCGTGCGAGCCTTCCCAACAGATACACACACACTCGCGCCCCATCGGCACACACAAATACAGCTCAGTTAGACGGGAGGAGAGCAGCCTATCTCCTGGATGAAATTTCAAGGCTAATTTGGATATAAAGAAAAAATGTTCGTTACAGTTACTTTCTGACCTTTCGTAACCTCATGTCATATTAGGTCACGAGGTGACCTCTGGAGGTCAAACCACTGGCGAGAGGTCATTACGTTGCACAGTGCGGAAAAAGGTCTGATATGTTTTTATCAAATGTAGTTTACCAGATCTCAGGAGCTCTAATGGTATAAGAGTTATGCCTAGTTTGCTTAAGTATTGCATATTTGAGTGAAAATAGCCGATATTGACCTAATTTCATCTCTGGAAGTCAAACCATTGACCTGAGCGCTAAAACACGTGAAGTAATTTCTTACTGAATTCAAGTGAGCTTTGTAATGCACTTTGCAGATTTACACTAACACTCATACTTTCGGAGTTAGAGGGGGCCATCGATGGCCCCCAGTGGGGCGAAGGTGGCACCGGACCCTGGTGGGGCGCCGGTTAACACAAACCCTGGTAGGGCCCCAAGCCACCCTTGCCCTGGTGGGGGGTGATCAAACAGCCTCCTCGATTTTGGCTCTTATTCCGATGGCGAAAAACGGGAACACTGGTGAAAAGCTCTTCAGAATGGATGAAACAACTTTATAGTCATTTTTGTCCCAGGCCAATATTAAGGTCATTCCTTCTCCATCCTCCGTCGGTGCCGGTTGTGCGAGGCTGCGTCTCCGTGATAGTGTGTGGATTGGCTTGGTTTACGGGTGACTATAAAAGCTGGTGCATGCATTGATAGGACACTCTTTAAATATAATTCTAGTTTACCCTGGCATTTTGAAACCTAGATTTTTTCCAAAATACTAGGGGCCCCTTCTTTTGTATCGGTCCAGATTTGCCTTTTTTGTTTACTTCGCGCCGGCTTAGTAAACGAGTCAGCTGATAGGCCAGCTGATCTCTAAACAGCTGATTCGTGTTAGGCTCAGCAGATCCGAGTACGGATCCAAGTACTTGCGTCGGAGAAGTATATCCTCACTATAGTTGGCCAGTTATATGCGCTTAGTTGCGTCCGGTAGTCCCCAAGTACTAACTGAGTACTTGCACGAAACTAACGATCCTACACTAAAGTGCGGAGGGGCGCGGTGTGTGGCCTTCACGCGCCATCTGCCATTTGAACTCTGTTGATGTTGGTGTTGGGACGGGTGGGAGTGTCTGCGGCGCCGGGTAGGTACCTGCCCCCTTATGGATAGTTATGTGGTGTCTGGTTGGGGCACATTGAGCGTATTACTTCAACCTGTGGCTCTTCTGTTCCACACAGGGAGGTTTAAGTAGACCTTGTGGTCTTTGAAAGTTGCTTAAATAGGTAGATCTCAGGCGCTTAGAAATGTTGTAAAATATCCCGGGGTGGACCAACTATTGTAATTCTGATATTGAGATTGGGGTAGACCATAGAGGCGACCAAAGTCTGGTTTAGTTTGGTATACCTGTGTAGGTAGGTTAGATCTATCAAGAGATGAAACTTAATGTGAAGTATCTTGAAACTTCCATTGATAAAGTTAGGGAGGAACTTAAAGGTGTAAGGGAGGAGAATGAGAAATTAAGGGCTGAGGTAGGAGAGGTTCGCTCAGAGCTTCTCCAGCTACAACTAGTTGTGTCTAAGAATATGGAGGGAAGGGAGGTTTCTGAGACAAAGCTGGGAGAGCTAACTCAGAAAAGCTCTTCACTTGAAAATGAGCAAAAAGACTCAGCGCGGCGCTAGAGGAGCAAAATCAGTATGGGCGAAAAACTACCCTGCTACTCTCTGGAAAAGTAGTTCCCCCTCCAGCCTTAGGTGAGAATACCCGTGCTATCGCGGTAGAACTTATGGGACGTTACCTTGGAGTCCAGGTGCAGTCTGGGGGCATCATTGCCTGCCACCGGCTCCAGAACAAAAAAGTAATCTTAGTGAGGTTTGCATATTTGGATGAGAAAAATTATGTATACAGGCAGAGGGTTAGGCCAGCTCAACATGGACTGTCTGTGCATGAGAGCCTCACCCCAGAGCGTCTAAGTGTCATAAAAATTCTACAGCGGCTTCATTCCCCACGAGACAGGTGTCCCTTCCAATCCTTCTATACTAACTCTGGCAGGATCTTCATCCGAGTAGAAGCCCAGGCTAGACCAGTTGAACTCTATGTGGGGACCTCGGAGGAGGAGATACTGACCATCTGCCAGGGGCATAGGGGTTCTCTGAATGCTGGGAGGGGGGATGCTGCTCCCCTGCGGGCCCGAAGTGCTGCCTCTGTGGTGCGGGGTGCTGGTCAGTCGGGAGGTCGGGGTGCTGGTCAGTCGGGGGTCGGGGTGCTGGTCCGGCAGGTGATCTGTATGCTGGTCAGTCGGGTGGCCGGAGTGCTGGTCCGTCGGGTGGTCCGGGTGCTGGTTCGTCGGGTGGTCGGGGTGCTGGTCCTTCAGTCGGGGTGCTGGTCCGTCAGGTGGTCGGGGTGCTGGTCCGTCAGGTGGTCGGGGTGCTGGTCCGTCAGGCGGTCGGGGTGCTGGCCCGTCAGGTGGTTGGGGTGCTGGCCCGTCGGGTGGTCTGGGTGCTGGTCCGTCGGGTGGTCAGGCGTCTGGCCCGTTGGGTGGTCAGGGGTCTGGTCCGTCGGGTGGTCGGGGTGCTGGTCCATCGGGTGGTCAGGGTGCTGGTCCATCGGGTGGTCAGGGTGCTGGTCCGTCGGGTGGTCGGGGTGCTGGTCCTTCAGATGGTCAGGGTGCTGGTCCCTCGGGTGGTCAGGGTGCTGGTCCCTCGGGTGGTCAGGCGTCTGGCCCATTGGGTGGTCAGGGGTCTGGTCCGTCGGGTGGTCGGGGTGCTGGTCCATCGGGTGGTCAGGGTGCTGGTCCGTCGGGTGGTCTGGGTGCTGGTCTGTCGGGGGGTCAGGGTACTTGTCCGTCAGGTGGTCAGGGTGCTGGTCCTTCGGGAGGTCAGGGTACTTCATACTTTGCCCCTGGTGCTGCTTCCTGTGGTGGGGGTGCTTTGTTGGGCGTGGGTGGTTCTGTCTTATCCTGTCCTGGGGGTGCTGGTCTGTCGAATGCTCAGGGTGCTGCATCGCCTAGTGCTCCGGGTGCTGCATCGTCTGGTGCTGCTGCGGGTACTCCTCTGTCTGGTGCTTGGGATGATGGTCGGCCTAACGGATGGGGTGCTTTCCGAGGGGGGTGGGATGCTGCTGCCCCGTCCGGGGGTCAAGGTACTGCTCCCCCTGGTGACTGGCCTGCTTGTGGTGAGGACACCCCACTCAAGATTCGGGGTACCACTGAAATGGTTGCTTCCACTGGTGTGCCGACTGGTGATGCCCCTGCCGCACGGACTGCTGCTACAGTTGGGGTGGGGACTGTGCCCCTTCCTGCTGGGGGCCGACCTGCTGACCATGTGCCTGCTTTGGTGTCTGCACCTGTTGTGACCGGTGGCATCCCGCATCCTTCCCGCGCGCCGCCGCCTGCTCTGACTGTTGCTCCTGGGGGGTTTCGTCCGTCGTCGCCGTTAACCACCGCGGGTGCCACTCACAGCGTTTAACACAAATCAGTCATGTCTAATAATATATTGTAAAAAAATTGTTAAAAAGTATTTCAACATAGGTACATAAATATTGTACCAATAATCAGCTTAAATAGGTCACTAGAGGTCTACTTCATCTTGCACTAGAATTTAAAGTTTTTAAACTCCAAAAATGGTTGGTCCACCTAAAAACCAAGTAAAACAGTAAAGGTTTGCGACAAATTGTTAAAGTTCTGTTTTCTCCACACTTCTCTCCCAAAGGATATTTGCTAATTGTAACCCCGATTGAAGCTTAGTGGCATTGGAAATACTTCATCCATTTGTTTCCTGTGTAGTTCCTGAAAATTCAGTTCGCTGTTAACCAAAATGTTAACAATAGATTTCTTCCAGTCTTTTCAACACATGTAAATGACCATGATTTAGAATTATCTGGCGTGCAAAACATTCTTGAAACCTGCAAATACTACTCAGTTTCAACTTACAATGAAAGTAGCCTTCAAGGATGTATCCCAATAATACATATTAACATTCGGTCACTACCCAAACATTTTGATCCTCTTCAAGCATTTATCTCGCAACTCAAATACAAGCCATTAATAATAATGCTCTCAGAACTGTGGTTAACTCCCGAACTAAAAACTCATATCACATTAAAGACTATAATTTTGAACTTTCTTCACCAACACAATGCAAAGGAAAGGGGACAGGAATTTATATTAGCAAACATCTTTCCTACAGCAGGAGGGGTGACCTAGAGTCCAGTCTGATACAACATCAATCTTGCTTCCTTGATATTCATAACCTATTTCCCTTTCACGTTTTGGTCGGATCACTCTATAGATCACCATCATATCCAACAGCAATCTTTATGAACTATCTTAAAAAAAACCCTTGATAAAATTTCATCCGAAAACAAGATCTGCTTACTGGGAGGTGACTTTAATTTTGACCTTATTAAATCCAGCTGCCAAGAGCACACCTCACTTTTCTTGCATTTACTCTCCTCACAGGGGTTTCATCCCTGCATTTCCCTCCCAACCAGAATAACATCTGAGTCACAAACCCTCATAGATAATTTTTTTCTAAACGATAATTCTATCATTAAGTCATCATCTATTATATTGACTGATCTAAGTGACCATCTCCCGATTACTATTGAGTTAAATTCCACTATAAGATTACCCTCCCAGTGCCCTAAACCCGAACTATCTTTTGACTTTCGGAAAATTGAGATACTCAAACAGAATTTAGCACAAAAGTTCCGAAATTTTTCTTCTATTATTGACCCTGTAACAGCAGCAAAAGTTATCCAGACTACTTTAAATGAAGAGATCACAAAATTATCAATTAAAGAGAAATCTCGCCGAATCACCCCCATTCGGCCTTGGATCTCATTTAGCCTTCTTAAATGCATCAACCATAAATCTGACCTCTACCTAAAATTTATGAAATCTCGAGATAAAGTCGATGAAACTAACTAAAAAAACTACAATAATTACCTCACTAGCACGATTCGAACAGCCCGTAAGCTATACTTTCAGAGAAAATTAAACGAGGAGAAAGACCATCCAAAAAAACTCTTGGGACACTCTTCTCACCCTTAGTCGTAAAAATAAAGTAAAACTGAATCTTCCAGGACAATTCAAAGTAAATAAAGAATACATCACTGAACCCTCTTTGATTGCAGACAAATTCAACAATTACTTTTCCACAATAGCAACAAAACTTGATCAGGTGCTACCACAGTCCACTTCAGATCCTCTTGAATACCTGGGCAACCAAACAACGCAACGTTTTGAATTTAACCTGGTGAATACGCAATTAGTAGAACAAATCATTTCTTCTCTCAGTAACAAAGGCGCCGGTTACGATGGAGTCAGCTCAAAAATTTTGAAAGCTATTAACCCAGTAATCTCTCCACACTTAACTCATTTATTTAACATATGTCTCCGCAACGGGTTATTTCCGGATGAATTTAAAACAGCACTCATAGTACCTATATTCAAATCAGGTAACCGCTTCAATTTTACTAACTATCGCCCAATTTCAATCTTACCGGTGCTTTCAAAAGTTTTCGAAAAAATTGTAAGTGCCCAGCTCACTAAATATTTGACCGAAATTGACATGCTATACAAATACCAGTTCGGTTTTCGGAAAAAAACATAGTACTTTCATGCCCATTGCCCTATTCTACGATGATATTACCTCTGACCTTGCATCAAAAATGATTTCTGCTACAATTTACCTGGATTTCAGTAAGGCGTTTGATACCGTGAATCACAAAATTCTCCTTCCAAAATTACACTTTTGGGGCATCCAAGACAATTCATTAAAATTTTTCAAATCATACCTGTCAAATCGTTCACAAACTCTGAAGTACAACTCGACTATCTCAGCTAATCCCAAAAAAGTATCCCTTGGTGTACCGCAGGGTAGTGTGCTGGGCCCCCTCCTTTTCCTAATCTATATAAATGATATATCAAGAAGCTCAAATGCCCCGAAATTCTATCTCTTCGCAGATGACACTGCACTGCTATATACCGCTAAAAATATTGATGAACTGCAATCCAAAATTAACAACAGTCTATCAGATATAACCCCCTGGCTCCAATGTAACCGGCTCACCCTTAACACAAAAAAATCAACTTACCAAATATTCTCCACTCGTAGTGTACCCAATTTGGCTATCAAAATTAATAATGACGTACTAGACAGAAAATTCACTACAAAATATCTTGGCGTCTACATCAATGAGGATCTGAAGTGGACCAACCATATACAAAGTACAGAAAACACAATATCACGTAATATAGGTCTTATACGTAGGTCACAACATATTCTGGATTCTGGTCATCTTCTCCTGCTCTACAATGCTCTTATTCTCCCTTTCTTGAATTACTGCCTTCCAATTTGGGGGAGCACATTCAAATATCATTTAAATAAGCTGATGATGCTACAGAAAAAAATTGTCCGTTTGATTGATCAATCTGAGCCCCTTGCTCACACCAGTCACTTATTTAAAAATACAAAATCATGAAAATTGAAGATCTGACGGAAGTAGCCCAATTAAAACTCCTCCATAGCCATCTCAACCAGACTTTACCGTGCCACCTCAGTGAAAGGATTAATACAACTAACCTAAATCCCCTTCTCCCTGATATAAGACGAACCAACACTTTCAGGTCCCCTTCGCCTCAACCATGTACAGGAAATTTTCTTTATTCATTGCGGCCCCACGAACCTGGAATAATGTGATTACCCCTAAAATCAGAAGACTGGATGATATCCCACTAAGTAAAGCGTTTTTGAGGACCGTGATTACAAAACTTTACCTAAACAAATATTGAATATCGTAAACCCTCTTATTGGTATCTTTATATCCCTAATTTTATCATTGTAAACCGTTAAAATAAACATATTATGCACCAGCTTTTGTCACAATTCGTCTCTTTGCATAAGTTAAGTACAAAAAGTAATACAAGCAGGTAAGAATAAGCATGAGTAAAAAAAGCGCTGTAATCTTTGATTTGGCAGTAAGGTACCACACAGGCCTGCCTCCGGCACCTGTACACCTATCATTTCCTCGAACTTACCACGCGCCCTCAAATCTCTCCACGACATCTGTAGTGCTATAAAAATAATAATATCCACTCCCTTCCCAAATTCTAACAAACAAAAAACCCTATTTCAGGACCTGGCGACGGTTGATTGAGAGTGGCGCCGTGGGTGCGCCGCTGGCCCGTGGTGGGGGTGTGCGCCGGGCGGGTTGCGGCGCATCCTCCGGTCTGCGGCATCCATGGCGGCGTGCTTTTGCTACCCCGGGGCGGTGAAACCGTGGTGCTCGGTCCCGGGGAGTAGAGCGCGCCGCCAGCCCCTCCGTGGTCGCCTTGCCGGTGGGCGACATCCTCGCCTCTGGGTCGCCGGGTGAGCGGGGGCGCGACTGGTCGTTGGCGGCGGGCGGCTTCGCCCGTGCGGGAGCTGACTTCTCAGGGGGCGGCGCTGCTCCTGCTACCCCGCGGCGGTGGAACCGTTGTGCTCGGTCCCGGGGAGCTGAGCGCGCCGCCGGACTCTACTGTGGTCACCGTTGCCCGCGGACGACTTCTTCCCTACTGGCTCACCGTGTGACCTGGGGTGGCTGGTCGCTGGTAGCGGACGGCCTCGTCGCTGCGGGGCCGACTCTGGACATCACGAGGGGCGGCGCTACCCCTGTTACCCACGGGGCGGTGAAACCGTTGTGCTCGGTCCCGTGGTGCGGAGCGCGCCGCCAAACCAAGAAGCGCGGTATGGACGGGATGGCGCTGCGGCGGCGGGCTGTGTCGTGGCCCGTGCTTGCGGGCGGACCGAGGGCGCCTTTCGACCGGTGTGCCCTGGCGGCTGCGAGGGCTGGCGCCTGCGGCGCTCTTGTGCGCGGGAGAGCGGTTCTGTGCGGCGCGGTGGGGTGCGGAAGCCGCGGCTGGTTGTTTTTTTAATCTATTGAATGTATTCTGCTTACCTTGTTTTTATATCAATGTTTTTAATGTCATTACCCTCCCCCGAGCCGGCTCGCCCCCCTCATATTGTGCTTGTATTGTGCTTGTAAAATGAGATAATGTGTTGTGTATATGTGCTGCACATGAATACATGTATGGAAGTAAGGTCATGACAGGTCAAAGAAGGTGAGAGGCTAGAAGTTTCTGGGATCTAGCGTCCGAGTTGAGCTAGAATCTATTTTAGGCTCAATTCACTTTCTCTTCTTACGAAAAACCGGATGATGTATATGACTATACCAGATCACAACCTAAGAATGAGGCGACCTTAGGTCAGGTCAAGGTCACCATCCGACGTAGAATAGTCAATATGTATATCAATCGGCTTGCAATACTAATCTTAACGTAATGAAATTGAAACAAACGGTTTATCATAATTCCTTGCGAAATTAATGACCTAAGACGAACATTAACCTGCTTAAGTAGTCCCTGATCACCTCTCAGAGGTCACAGGTCCAAAGTTGCAGCATGAACCTGCAGAGGGGCTTAGGATAGGGGAAAGTGTACTCTCTCTCTCTCGCTCCCTCCCACCGAATGGGGCTGATGATCCGCGGAATGGGCTGTAGGCTGTTCGGCCGACTGAAACGGAAATGAAGTCCGACGCGATATAAAAAAATGAACACCATCTCACTGGCCGGCTCACCGTGTCGCCCGGCTGTTATATATTGCTATTGCGGGTGCACGAGTAGAGTGTTGACTTTGCGC
Organism: Lepas anatifera; assembly: GCA_034440635.1. NCBI lineage: Eukaryota > Metazoa > Arthropoda > Thecostraca > Lepadidae > Lepas > Lepas anatifera. The sequence continues at coordinate 1,822,652 of JAOTON010000629.1, forward strand.
ATGATTTAGTTGTCTGTCTTTTTTAGTTTTTCTCAAGTATGTTTCCGGTATCTTCTGTGTTTATCTCCGCTTTTTCTGTTGTATATGTGCCGTTATTGTTTTTGTTTCGCTTTTAGTAGTTTTTTGGTTTGTTGATTTGATTTTACTAACCTCATAATTTGTCTCGCTGTTCAGATGTGAGTATAGATTTGAGTTTGATCTGTTTCATTACTGCGGAAACCCTTGCTCTTCGTTCTTTAGTTGGTAATTAATTATTTTTGCGCTGCCCCCGCGTACTATTTATTGCATCTGTAACATATGTGGGCCCTCGACTTGGAATTATCGATGTTAAGATATTTCTGTGACTATTTGTTATTTGACGTGTATTTAACATAAATTCAGTGTTCATTACGTTTTTCATTTGCTCGCTTCTGTTTATTTTCTCTTTCCCCTTTAAAGGTTGTGGTGGTGCCATAGCCGGGGAGTGCGCTGTCGCTGTGGTTGGGTGCCCTGTTTGTGATGGCTATGTCTGTGTGTTATATGAAAAACAATAAAAAAATCTCTCTCTAAAAAAAGTGGGGGTCACGGACACCGTAACGATGGTGTAAGTTTTCGATGACTTTATGAACTTGTTTCGTTCCTATTTTGGCTGTAGAGATACTTCAGACATTTATCTACCTCTGTGCAAGCAGCTATGTGTCTGTTATCATTATATTGAAATTTACGTTAAGTTTAGAAAAAAGTAGCAAAAGTCCATTTAGCCCTACCTAATGGGGTAACATGGTCACCCCATGGGAAAGATGGACAAGGTGAACAAAGTGATCGAACCAGGCCTTGAAGATTTCAATCTGCATCCACCCACTAGGCGACTGTCACCCGCCGCCGGGGAGGGGGCATTCTCTTACTCTTTCCGTCAACGGGTCAAAGGGGGTCATGCCTTTTCTGATTTTTTTAATGACGGAGGATTAAAGTATCAAGGGCTGTCGTGGAACTGTGCATAGGTTTATCCAGGATCGCCAATCAGGGGGCCGGGCACCTTGCCGGGGGCGCCATCCGGGTCAGGAGGCGGGCGCGCACCCAGGGGGCAGCGGCCCCCCAAAGACTTTGGCTCCAAAGTGCAGCCCCCATCCATGTGGAGCGCCGAAGGCGCCCATCGAGGGGAAGGATGAGCCTTCACCTGACCTTTAGAGGCAGTGTTACACTGACTGTCGCCCCCCTCCCTGCACCCAACATGCCGCCCCCTACACTGACTTTTCTATCCCTGCACCCAGCACGCCGCCCCCTAAAAAAATCATCAGGTCTGTGGAGCAAACAATTCACCGCTCTCACCCTCTCCCCCCAGAATGCGAAATTTGGCTGCCCTTTGGGTGAACAAATGCGCCCCCGGAGGAAAAATTCCGCCCCCTTTACTGGCCTGGTGTCCCCTCTCGTCAACCCCCCAAATACAAATCCTGGGTGTGTGCCTGCCAGGGGGTGCCACATTTGGAACGCAAAACATATCAGGTGGGCGCCAAATCCTCTCGCAGATCCTCTCGGCTAAGAGCGCCCCTCCCCGTCCTGAGGGGAGGGGTTGGAAGTGACACTTTAATTTCTCAGGGGGGCACCGTGACCATTTTAGGGGGCGCTGAGGGTCAAGGGGTACACCGCCCCCGTATGACCCCCAAATTTGATTATATGCTCTCCAGCGTGTCGCGCCCTGTGTCCCCCCAAACCACCAGCCTTTATTTATTTACGCTTATATTATATAAAATTAAATATACTCTTGTGCGAGGTAACATGGACACCATGTCCATCTTGCCCCACACGTGGTGTCCGTCTTACCCCACTTCGCTCTTCCTAAACAAACTTGGATATGAATTGTACGCCATTGCAATTACACAGTCAGTGACTGCGTTGAACAAAAGGTAACATCTTAATAATAACAATTATCAAGATGTTACCTTTTGTTCACCGCAGTCACATCTTGAAGAGCCATATTACGTAATACCAATAAGGTATCAATAGAAACATCCCTGCAATGACCTTACGAATTCGATTGTGAAAAAGATGAGGTGTAATTTTTACTATTATGAAAATTGTATAAAACCTAGAGAGCTTACCGGACCCAACGCTGCTCTGCAACGGACGCGCGTTAAAAGGAAGCGTATTACACGCTTTTCCCGGTCGTGGTACTGTCAGTTCGTCTCAAACAGGGGGTGTCCGTCTTACCTACGATGTCCGTGACTCCCCCCCCACTTTCCCCTACTACGATTTGGAGAATATGAAGGTATGCTATGCTTTATCTACAGAAACTGAGCCATGTTCGCCCAATCATCGTTTTCCCATGCATTTCCAATTGGAAGGTCATGATCCATACATGACTCTAGGTCATTCATATGAATAGCTTTGTAATATATTTTGCAGTTTGCATCCTTTTTGGTGCCGCGGGAAAAACCTGAGGGGTGTTTAAACACTCACCGGGGCGCGGGTTAAGACAGTTCCAATTAAATTTGATTAGACTTAACCCGTGCCACCTTCGCCCCACGGGGGCATCGATGGCCCACCCCCATCGAACTCCAAAAATATGGGGGTTAGCGCAAATCTGTGAAGTGCATTAGAAAGCTCACGTGAATTGCGTAAGAAATTACTTTCCATGTTTAAGCGCTCAGTTCAATGGTTTGACCTCTAGATGTCAAGTTAGGTCAAGATAGGCTATTTTCACTCAAATGGGCAATGCTTAAGTAAACTGGGCATAACCATTACACCATTAGAGATATTGAAGCCTGGCAAAGTACACTTTATAGGAAAATGTCAGACCTTTTTCCGCTATGTGGAACGTAATGACCTCCCGCGTGTGGTTTAACCTCCAGAGGCCACCTCGTGACCTAATATGGTCTGAGGTCACGAAAGGTCAAATTAAAGCCAATGATGAGACACACATGATGATGTTTGTCTTCAGCGCTCTAGCTTAGTTAGGTCAAAAGTTAGTCAAAATACTGTTTTTGACCCCTGTTGACCTTGGATAAACTTGGAGAGGTCAAAGGGCTAATATGGCCCCTGGGATCCATGAAAGGGTTCCATGGACGCTTTTCTGAGCAAGCCGAGCATTTGCAATTGTTTTTGTGACTTTTAGATCATAAGACAGCTTTTCCCTATGCTTTTTCAATGGGAGAGGTCCCCTCGTGACCTGACCTCGAAAAACCCGGATATAAATCTTGTAGACCCTGGAGGGTTTATGAAGTGTAGGAAGTTTCAAATCGATGTACTTAGAAATGTAGCTCTTATAGAGCCTAAAATATGAAGTGAGGTGACCTGGGTTGACCGCGCCTGGTGACCTGACATTGGATGACCCAGGTTAAAAAAATCAGGAATGATGGGAAAATGATGTGGTGAGAGGAAGAGCCCTCAACCGCGGCGCTGTGCGGTTGAGGGCTCTTGTGTTTCTGTTATCCCAAAAAACCTTAGGGGGCATCGATGCCCCCCCCCTCCCGGCGAGGCGAGGGTTAATCCAGTGCAAAGAATAGTTATAGAAAATGACCAAGTATGTTAATCAGACACCACCTGGCCTCTTTTTGCACCCACTGCGGTGTGGGGGTCAATCCTACTCCCTTCCCCTGCAAACTCGGGAGCCAAAGGTGATACGAAAAATAGGAATGGCTCTAAAAGCTCCCTGCCGTATTGATCTAAAATTACAGACACAAGCAGGTTTGTGAAGGTTACCTTTGTTTATTGCCCCCCCCGCCCCTGGTTGCCACATTATTGACTTCATCTCAAAATAACTAGACGGTATCTCGGCAATTTTTCTTTCAAGAGCTCTTGAATGAGGAAGAAACTCGAACTGAGTCTGACAGCAGTCGCGTTACTACCTAGTTCTGTAGTCCTCTTCTAAGAATAATAAAATTGCCTCACATGGGCGTGGAAATGATGTTAAAACTCGTTCATTTAGCCCAAGCTGCTATTAATATACAGCAAAAGTTATCAAAGTGATAACCATCAAATAATATAAGTTGACGTGTCTCATTCTCATTGGCTCGGAATCATTCGCAAAAAACGTTAAGAGCGCAAGGCGATTATTGAAGTTATATATATATATATATATATATATATATATATATATATATATATATATATATATTGTTGATATTTCCTTGCATGATATATGATATATGGAAGAGACTTAAGACTTTTTTTTAATTTACTTTATATTTATCTTTTCTACAGACGTTTCGGAGTCAAAGCACCTTCGTCAGTATGAACTGTAAAATTACATCAAAAACACACCAAAACAACACACACATGAAGCACCATAAAATGAATAAACAAGACAGTTTCGCAAGAATGGATCGGGCAAACATTTCTATACTATTTCAAATTTCTCTCACGTCTTTCATGAAAAACACGTCATCGGGGAACTTCTGATATTGCTAAACATGCCGCAGATTTTGACCAATTTACAAATCCAGATGGCGTGTTTAAAGAGGGGTAAACCGAAATAAACGCTGATTCTAGACTTCCTCTTAGCATTTTATCTTTTGGTTTGGCCAGACTTTTTAGTATCATCCCATCGTGGTAAATGGCTGTATTCATATATGTGTGCTACTAGGGAATTTGAGGTCCTATGATGTCTTACATATTTCCTGTGCTCTTTTAATCTAACTTTTAGGCCCCTACCTGTCTCACCGATTTATGATTTTGAACATCCTCCGCGTGGTATACTGTAAATTACGCTTAAGTTTGAATCCTTTGGTTTTGTTTTCTTTGAAATATCTCCTGCCTTCTTTCCTGATACTCTAGCTATTTTCATGGCCACCTTTGTCAAATTATTAGAGATTATGCTCCCGTATTTTGAGTTTGGTACAGAGATGCATCTACTGAATTTTGTCCTGTGCGCTGTGTTTTTTTTTGTTATATTGTTCCAAATGCGATATGCTTTTTCTTTAAGGCCAAGAAGCCACCCCAGTGGATATTTTAGAGCCTGAAATCTTTCAATTACATGTTTCATATCATCTTCTAAATATTCTGCGCTACATATTCTTGTAGCTCTAAGGAAGAAACCCAGCACAATACCACTTTTAGTTGTTTCACTATGGCCGGAATAGAAGTGAACGTAATCTTCTTTGCTTTATATTTCCCGCTTAGCTTACCAATAGAATAGCAAGGGACTGCTGGGTCAGTTCGAATTCAAGTCGCTTGTCAGCTTTAGCATATTTCTGTGTTATATGTTAATTGGGGTTTATGGACGAGAACATGATGACTAGCATATTTTGCTGCATTTCATGCACGCCAGATCGCTAATGATCCTTATGAATAACAAGATGGCATGATATTGCAGATTAATGTATGAGTGAAGGATTTGAAGCCTGCCACTAGATCTCAAAGGGCTAAAACTATGGATTTTTACAAGTACCGAATCGTCACAATTTCCTAGAATGTTTCTAAATTAGTATCAGATATACTGTCTGATTTGTATTACCATTTTTCTGGTTACTTCTGTGTCTTTGATGAAATACGAACATTCAGGCATTGAAATTTTTCACAATCTTTAGGGAAAAGGGAAGAAAATGGGCTCAAATCAGCTTTATGGTTTCACGATACACCGACCTCTGATGTTATTTGACGTCACTATCTCTCACCCTCTTTGAAGATGGGCACAAGGAGAACATAACATTACTTAAAAAGAGCTCTTGTTTTCTTCATTAGACTCTCTGTTTTCCTACCTTGCCCTTGCTTGCCTGATTATGTGTTTATTATGGCTTTCATCAAAGGCCACATTAGCCCTTGCAAACGGGAAAATGCCTTCAGGTATTTCGAGCTAGAAGGATACTGTTTGCCAAGGAGGGAACAATTCCAAGGCCATGGGACCATTAGTAAGGGCTGCCAACCGTCAATTGTCACCAGCTTATATGCAAAAATACCCTGATTTACCTAAATACTTATTCTGATGCAGGGATGTCTTCAACTTCAATCCAATGGAAGCTCATTGGAGAGCCACACTTTCCCTTTTCATTTGAATTCACCAGGTCCGATCTTGATGTATTGGCGAAGCAGATAAATTTCCCTAAGAAAAAGGCCAATCGAGTTTCGTACGTCAAATTTTGTTTTAACCCCGTAAGGTTACGCTGCTTCATGTAACATACAGTGCCTGCACTGGAGTGAAATTTGCATGTTTTAGGTTGGTATTACCGAACTCAATGATTATAAAAAAAACTTATGACACCTCAGGGATGAGGCGAAGGAAAAACTGACACAAATTTTCCGAACTCAAATGATTACCAACGGTTTGTATGACCATGATGGAATAGATGGTGGTATCTTCTCGATCCAGGGAACCCTAGATAGACTTTAATTTACATTGCACTACAAACTCAACGAGACACCCAAAATCCAAGGGATCCTATTGGAACTCAAGGGACACGCCTGGAACTCCCAAGGTGCTCCACCCATCCATAACAGGCAAGGAAAATTTGGAAAGATCATTTATCTAGACGGTTCTTCGTTACTAGGATTATTATTATGCTTCCAAGTAGACTGAATGTTCCAATTTCAAAAGTAATTGTTGAGGTATACCATCATTCGTGGACAAGCTATGGAATAACTTGTTTACTTGAGAAAATGTAAAGACGGAAAGATCCAATCAGTTCCATGTCAGAGGTTTTCCCACTTAACTGGGCTTATCAATTTTCAGATGATAATTACCTTCCAATTACAAGGACAAGCTGAGAAAAACAAATAAACATTAGCCCAAAGCTATATGAAGATCTTATTTGTATGGTCAATCAAATCCCATTCACAAACGATGCCGGGATGCCTTTCAGGTATTCAAATAACAGTGACAAACTCTAATTTATATGCACGAGAAAAACGTCCACGGCAATTCACATGATTCATACGCAAAGGGCTGAAAGCTCACTGCTTCCGCTGCTTCCCGGGATGACAAACAACGTTTCTAACTACTTGCATTATCTGCGTTTGCAGAAAATCAGCCTACAAATATAAGCTCAGCAAGCTGTGGTATCTAAAACTCGGCTCTGATCCTCACTTTCGGAACCATTCACTAAATACGTAGAAATTATAGGTTCAAAGATGATGTCTGACCCTGACACGGTGTTCTATTGATGCCTCACAGCACAAGTGTACTCCGTCTATGATTGCTGTATTGTTGAAGAGAAACGCTTAACTGCTGCAAGCAATCCCTTGACAGTTTATTCCTCTGCTCATGGGCGCCGAAAGCGGGGAATGTGACGGGGAGGCGTGTCCCCCTGTTGGCCAACCAGGGGGAAATCCCCCAATTTGTGGGTCCCTCGTCATTAATGCTGTCAGGTCCCGAATATGCTCAAAATTCGCCTCTCCCCGGTCATCACCAGCCCGGGTCCGTCCCCCCTGTAAAAATTCCGTGGTGGTGCCTCTGCCCCTGCTCCTCAATCCCCAAAATATTTCGGTTGATCTTCTCGTTAGCATATTGCTAAGATGGCAAGGAACCCTACTTTACTATCTCATGCTCCTGGCTCAACTAGTTTGTCCACCAGAATATGAGTTTCGAAAAGTGTGTGAACCTTACCCACCCTGTCCTAATCGTCGCCACCTACAAAACAGTGGTAGAGCCAGTGAATCTTAAACTTTCTGCTGGAAAGAAAATATTCCTTCCAGAATAAAAATCTCGTCAGGTATAGGCTCATTGTGGCCTTTACAAAATACTGGTTACAAAATTTCTTATTTTTCCGGGAATAAATGGGGATATTTAATGTCATTGGGGAGCATCCCCACTGCCCCCTTTTCCAATCCGTAGCTAAAAATATGTTCCATATTGCACGCTGTAAACAAAGTTGTATCATAGTTTCAGGCGTTTTACCAGAATCCTCCCTAAATAGACGGACGAGGAGAGCCCCGGCAGCCAGTGAGTCAACATGTTTCGCAACCCAAGCACAAGGACGGATCCAGGAGGACAAAATGTGTTTGCTTCCCCGCAACAAAAAAAGGTTCCGATAATGCTGTGATGGCGATGATGATCTGTGATTGTTTTGCTGAATATCGCTCCCTCCTCAAAAAGTGGCGCGTGGTTCTGCCACTGCATTGCCCTAGGTCAGTGACACCAGATGTCCAGCACATCGCAACACTGTGGTAGCAATTGCAATACGAGTGCCCCTCAGACACGACGAGATTTGTGAAGTGATGAATGAGCTGGCGCAATGCCAGCCACCCATTCATGTGTGAGGTCACGTCAGGGGCGTAGCCAAGGGGGCCGGCAGGGAAAGCCGCCCCACCCTGAGGGGCCCGAAGGGCCCCCTGAGAACACGAGCCGCGCGAAGCGCGGCTCGCCCGCACTATGCTCTGTGACCAAATTTGGCATTTTATACCAGCCAGGGCCCTCTTAAGCCCTCTTCAGCACTCTATTCTGTCACAGGGAGGGCCCTTTTTACCCATCAGGGCCCTTTTGGTGCTGTCGCAGGGGCCCTTTTCGGGGTGCCGCCCATCCCTGAGCGAAATCCTGGCTACGCCCCTGGGTCACGTGGTCCAGGTATGGAGGAGAGGGTCTTGGATTATCATAGGCGGTGGTAAGTTGACCAAAGGCTGTCCCGTCTGAAAGCAGCCAATTTTGTTTTTGCAGTAAAACTAAGTAACACAAAGTTGGCAGCCACAGAAGGCTTTGGAAATTAATATCTATCTTGTGATAACAACATATATTCTCATAATTACATAACATTGACATAAAAAGAAATGACGCTCGATGGATGTTAACTGAAACACGTATTATAGTCTCGGCACAACAACTTTATACCATCCTCTCTTTCTCTCTCTCTCTCTCTCTCTCTCTCTCTCTCTCTCTCTCTCTCTGCCAAGCTCTGCAATACCCAGTAGCGCACCCAAGGAAGGGGCCAGCGGGCCCGGACCTCCCCCAAACGCTTCGATTTCAAAATGCCCTCCCCATCCATGTCGGGCGCCTTCGACGCTCGACATAGGTTCTGGTATTAATTGACCGCCGCAGGTGCCCATCGAGGGCCAAAATGAGCCTCCAGTCGGATTTTAGTACTACAACATTTTACCTTCAATTTAAAATAAGTTAAGTTGAAATTAAAACAGCTCAAGTTCAAATTAAGATAAGTCAAGTTCAAATTAAAATAGATCAATTTCGATTTAAAATAAGTCAAGTTTGATATAGAACAAATCAACTTCAAATTAAAATGGAGCAAACTTAATTCGATTCCAATGAAGCCCGACTCAGATAATTTTAGAAAAAATATGTATCCAGTTATTCGTTGTCTGTATATCCGTCACTTAAATTGATTAGCGTTGAGCGGGATGTATTTTGCAGGACTGGGGGTGCAAAAGTATAACATATGATGAATGTTTATTTGCATGCGCTACAAACTCCCCGTGCGCTTTCAACGTCACTGGATTTAGTAAAAAAGAAATATTTCTGACCACGTTCACGCTATCGTACCGACACATGGGAGGGGGTACATTGTTTTTAAGTACAGTAAAAGATACTGTAATATAGATAACTAAGATGCATACGTGGAACTACAACTCAATTGCAAGTTGTGGGATAGTCATTCAATACCTTTGACTTGTGTCTTAAACATATAGTTCAATATTTGCAAGCATTTTATTGGTTGCCTTGCACCGTGTTGCACTGTTTGCCTTAATCAAAATGTTTTGATTGGAATTTGACTTGTTTTAATTTGAACTTGACTTATTTTAAACTGAAGTTAAAATGGTGTAGTTTACTCTCACCTTACCGCCCCTGCCTATAGCGTGCTGTCCCTGCGGTGAAGCATTCACCAAATATGTGATTCAACCACAGACCAGATTTAGAATAATTCACCCCCTTCACTTGCGTTTTACGCTCTAGAAGTATTGCTTTTTACGTGATAAGTACCCTCTCCGGAAAATGTTTCCGCTCCAGTAACCTGCAGCCCCCTGTCAAACATGCCATCCTCCATGGCATGGTGCCCCCCTCACCTCTTCGTTAACCGGCCCCGCCCCAAACGAAAATCCTGAGTGCGCGCCCTATAATGCTACTATTTCATATTCATCCAGAGAGGCATACATATATCCGTCAGGTGGCACGTCATTGCAGGCATTTCGTCCATTTTAGCTCGAATCTGCAGTTGTAGCACCCATGTATAACTGACCTCAGCCTGACCGAACAGCATCTGTGAGGCGTGCGTTCCACCCCTCCTCACCTGTCCCCGCCCAATTCCCGCCCACTCGCCCGGCTCAGCACTACAGCGCACAGTGACTTCCAAACTAGTGGGTCGGCAGCGGAACGATACTTTCGCAACTGACTGTACATATCTAAAGGGAATGTGGCACCTTCACAACGTGATTTTAACTGATATAGACAAATTGTAAAGCAAGTCAGAAAACCCGGTACTCCATATTTCATTTGTCTTGGAACTCAATATTTCCGTAGAAAAAGCTAAAACCTACCTGATACCAGCCCCCCCCATCAGCCCGTCGCCAGGCGGCCATTGTTGTGAGCTGCTGGTATGACGACATATGCTGACGTCACGATGAGCATCAGCCAATAGAAGCCCTTGAAGCGTTTCAAGTATGGTAGTGGTTGCCAGATCGTGACATCATCTACATGCTGATATTTCTTTCTTTTTCTAGAGGAGTATTTTTAAAAACAAAATATTGAGCTATTGTACATTTTTCAGAGAAATCATGAGTGGTTTCATTTTTTATGGTAAAAACGCCTAATTTCACTAAATTCCAGGATTCGACCAAGGTGCCACATTCCCTTTAATACAAGCAGGTACCGTCACTTTTTTGCCACAAGTATCAGCTGAACCGAGTGGCAAAGTGGAAGCTCAATTGGTCACGGTTAGTGCTACAGCGGCCGGGCGGGAGTTGTCTCTCTATTAGTATTGATGTCAGTGGTCTGACGGTGATTATATGACGTTCCAATTTTAGGCATAAATATTGGCTTGCGTGCTGCAATATTCCGTCATTAATCTCTGGGGCTACGTTGCGTTCCTAATTACTTATTGCTTAATTTCATAATTAGTTATCAGTAGCCATGTATAGCGGATAATGGGTGGCTTAGTGGATAGCATCAAAATCTCCTAAGCCACCGCTCACGGGTTCAAGTCCCAGCAGAGCCTCTGAATAAGTCGATCTGATCCGCCGACTCCCTTCCAACGGAATGGGAGTCGGCGATGCCTTATAACCCTGGCAGTTGGTGCGTCGTTAAACCCCGAGAACTATTGTCGTGTACTGTTATGGAATCAAAACGTTCAACACTCAGCTTTCGAATTATACCTAGTTTGAGACAGTGAGTAACGTAACACGTCATATCAATCATTGAAAATAGTGAATCCTTGCAATTCTTTTTTTGTTGTAGATGTTGATATCAAAATCTTCCCGTTCTGATCAAGAATAGGTACGAGTGGGAAATATAACTAATGAAACATCCAGCAACGTTAAATATATTTTTCGATCGGCTGGAGCTTTTTGATCAGCTACGTTTTTGAGAATGTCCAAAACTTAAAATTTATAGGTGTGAAATCTGTATAGCACGGCACACCTTGGAAATGGTAGCTGGGTGGTCTCGAATAGTGATCCGGACTGTAATGAGTGGTAGTATGCAGGGGTGTGGAGAAGGACTATTTGATAGCTCAAACAAATAAAATAAAATCTACTTTTTGTGGTGGTTATTTTCTCTTAAAATTTGGGCGCCCCCAATAATTTAGGGAAACCACGCCTCTGGTCCACTGTGCAGTGTGATCTTCTAACGAGCTCAATTGAAGACTAAGTTTGAGTAGATAAAAATTGAAACTAACGGGTGAGCACTTAGTTTTGGGACAAATATGTTATGATCAATATCTTCAAATATAACGAATATATTTAATTGATAATTTGCATAATGTAGGACCAATAGATTGGCTATGTGCAGACAAAAAATTAGCTCATTATGTTTATTTCATAGTGAACATGGAGACTTTAACCAAATCGGCTACTCGCGGTTCTGTCGCAGAATTTCTGAAAAATAGGCCAAATGAACCAAAGTCAAATGTTGTTCGCCATTTCCAGAAAATTTGTATGGCGAAGGCAACCATTTACCGTGTGACTATTATCAACAAGGCAGGAAGAAACGTTGCACATGGCAATATTGTAGAAAAATTGCCGACCAGTCACAAAAATGACACTCCAGAAACATTACGCACTGATCACGCTGCAAGAAACAAGGTCGGGATTTCCACTCATGCTCTTGCTCGAAAATTCGCCGTTTCACAGACTTACGTCAGGAAACTGCTGGATAAAGCTGACCTTAAGTACAGGAAGAAAGGGCGGGCACCAGACACCATAGAAAGACAGTGACGTGCCCAAATGTTACGTCTGTGTAGCTTGTCCCGAGGGGTGCTCAAAGCGAGCCTGAAGAATGATGTCATAATGAACGACAAAAGTTACTTCACATACACGGGAAGCGAAATGCCGTGCAACCGGGGCTTCTATGGTGGGCGAGATGGAGATGTCCCTTCACAAGTCAGATGGCATCCGACCAGCAAGTTCCCACGAAAACTACTTGTGTGGGTAGCCAAAACACCGAAGGGGATCTCCAGGCCTGTGATTTGCCCGAGCCGGGCAAAATTCGATAGGGAAACCTCCAGGAATGAGTGCCTAAAGAAGGTTCTTCTGCCCTATGTGGCCCACAACTATCCAGATGGTAGTTACATATTTTGGTAGGATCTCGCAGCAGCTCACTACGCCAAGAGAACTGAACCTTCTGAAGGAGGCGCACGTGCCCGTGGTACCACGTGAGGAAAACCCACCAAATGTACCCCAGCTGAGGCCGATCGAGGATTTTTGGGGCATATTTAAGCAAGAGGTTTACAAAGGTGGGTGGGAGGCAAAATCTGATCGGCCATTGAAGGCTCGTATCCGCAAGGTACTCGCCGAGATCGACCCGGAGGTCCCTCGAACGATGATGAGGAGGGTGGGCGAGAGCGTGCGAGCCGCAGACCGACAGGGTATCAATAAACTGTTTCACTAATTATGAGAGACACTCCAGACTGTGCACCAGCCAGGTGTGAAATTGCATCGTCCTGGTAACAAATACACAGAAGTTATTGCTGTTTAATTTTCGTCCCAAAACTAACTGCTCACCCGTTATGCATTGCAGACGATATTGTAGATAATTGTCGACTTGAGCGTTGCTCACTCAGAAGTATAAAAAGACAATGTCATGCCCATATATATGTATTATTTCAGACAATTGTGCTTGGTAGGCGGCTTACAAAATTTGTATTTAAACTGATTTTTAGATGTTGTTCAAGCTGTCCCAAGTCCGGATTTTGCAGTAGGAAACTCACCAAATTCATCAATAGACTCGTCACGGAAACCCCCAACCCCACCATCCAAACGAGCAACTCCCGTAACAAAGGGTCAATTTAGAAGCCAAAGTTAAGCGTCCCTCAAAGCACAGAGACGGCCTCCCCGGTTAGGTCACTCTCTCAGCCAGCCGACCTACGTCGGGTAAACATAGTGCGCCGGAGCGTCTCAGGGAAACCGATCCCAAGCCTGGACATGCAGTGCCACTGCATGTTTCTGAGCAGCGGGTCAGAGCCCAACGCTCTACCAACCGAGAGTACCTTCCCGCTGTTCCGTCTTACAGGCCACAATGAAAGTGATGGCGGGTCTTGGCTCAACAGCTACTGGGGCGGCTCATAATTACCTAATAATTGTCGCCATTGGGTGCAAATTGACTAACTAGTCGAAGCACCCCAAAAAACCAAACAACAGCAGGAAATATCGGCATGTATAACTAGAGTACAGGGATAGGCCTACACTCAGAACCAGGTTTGGGACCATTTATATGTTTTAGCTCGCGAAATACCAGCCGACGGTAACCCCCGAGATGACTTCATCCACAAAGCAAAGTTTTGTCTCCTAAAAGTACATAAAATGTGCTTAATCTCAAGCTATCTCATCCATGTTCTGATATAAATGGTCTCCATGGTCCACGATGCCACCGCAATGCGATTTATGGGTTTGAAATGAGAATCCATAGCGCTTTCCAAGATTTGAACGGGTAACCTTTCACTCATTGTGATAAATTGCTACCGCCAATGACTGACCGCCAAACATCCTCTTTCATCGGATCGTCAACCAATCAGCGACTATGCTGGAAGTGGTTTGCGATTCAGGCATGAATTGACAGGCAAGTACCAGTATCAGACCAGTATATTTGTATTACTTTACTTCCTTATAACTGTTCTTCAAATCCTAGGAGGACCCCGCTTATTTGATATTTATGAGGTATTGAATAAGTCATCATGTGCGTCTGTCTGGAATGAGCTGGTTAAGAAATGCCCAAAGCACTTTCAAGTTGCAAGCAGAGTACCTTGAAAAGTGTCGGAGTTCTCTACACATAGTCTCTAAGGAGGAGCAGCCCTTCTGGTGCCGCCCTTTGGTCGTGCACGTTCGTCCCGTCTGTGCCGTGTTTGAATATTGGGTGCCACTTCCGTGCTTCGGGTAGTGCTGAATGGTGAGTTGGACTATGTGCTGAGTGTTCAGCATGGAAATTCGCCCATAGCCTCTTTGGATCAGACTGGAATTTTTACCGCATGGTGTCTATGCTACGAAATCAAATTTGATTTCTCCTCATTGAAAAATAAGCAAAGATTCCGAGCTTTCAAGCTGTATTTTAAGCCCTAAGAGAATCGTCGGTTGCCACGTGGTATCGATCGAATAGATGTTGATGACTGGTAGCTAACACCTGTGTCACAGTTTTGGGTTCCGTTGTTTCCCCCCTCCCCCAGCCATCTGCCTGTATCCGACCCAGGACCGGGTACTGGCTTGTGTTTTTGGAGGAAAAGCAACAGAGCCGAAATCTGTAAAGAAATAAGTTTTTTTGTAATAAAATCGGCGAAAATCGAGTGGTTTGGATAAGGGCGAATAATATTTTTCCCTCCATTGGATCCGCCCCTGGCCCAACCTTGATTGACATTTCTGCATGGAAACTGGGCCCATGGTAACTTAAATTGTGCGTTGTTAACTACCTGTCATCAGCAGCTCAGGGTGTTTGCAGTTTGTAAAACGTTGTACAAGTTTTTATTTTTGTAAATGATCCAAATGGTCCTCGGACAGAGACCACACTTATTATATTTTCTCGAAGGGGATTTTTTCCTTTCAACCGATATAAGGTATCTGGTTAGGATTAAGTAGATTTAAGGTTATGAATGAAGTGTATGATTAATTTAAAAGTTTTTGTGCCCACTTATTCTGGAAAATGAGGCACATATACAGCAATTAACATGCGCATTGACGAGGGGAGCGGAAAACCACCCCCTCGGGGATTTTCGGAAATTACACAAAAGCGACGGAGTTTGCGCCGCCCTACTTGGCACATCTTATTCTTGATAAATTTCGTAACTTTTTGGAAACTTTTACGTCTGGGTCATCCCCGGTCAGGTTAAGTGACATAACCTCTTGAAATGTTTGGGAGTTCATAACTCGAGCAGGGTCTATCTACCGATCTGAAACTATCTCGTAATGGGCCCACCGAGAGCTACACAATGTTTCAGTATTTTTATATCTTTGGCCTCAGGTGACGTACGAACAGTGACCTCTCCATTGGAAACGTATGGGAAAAACGGTTTAAGCTCACCAGCTTTCTCATACAAATGAAGGTAACGCCCTAATTTACACCCCTTCGTGTTTTTCTTGATGCTGCAGTTCAAATGATATTCATTATATTGACCTGATCTCAAGTCTAGATAAACTTATTTTCCCTCTTTGAGGTCAGGACAATGAGGAAAATTTGGAAGATTTGAACTGATAAGGCCATGTGATACGTGGTTAGATTAGGAATAATGAGAAGGTTGCTATGGTGTCCATAACTTTTCGATTGCTCTGTTAGCTGCTCTGTTAGCTGCTACGATCCAAAATGTAGTTTTCAATTGTGGCAGCAAAC
This sequence comes from Lepas anatifera, assembly GCA_034440635.1. NCBI lineage: Eukaryota > Metazoa > Arthropoda > Thecostraca > Lepadidae > Lepas > Lepas anatifera. The sequence goes on from JAOTON010000629.1 coordinate 1,838,529, forward strand.
CATGAGCACACTTTGACCTCTAGTGACCTTAGATTTGAGCTGAAAAAAAGTTCTCAAAATATTTTCGATAGGGAATTAAATTGGCTATCCAACGCCGTCCATCCGTTTTTTTCTTTTTGCTATCTTGCATGGTTCTCGAGATCTTGAGATCTTGAGATGGGGGATCCACATCAATGCAAAGGTGGCTCAAGCCCCTGTCAACGACGCAGATACTGCTGAGGTCATATGGCGTCACCAGCGCTCACCGTGTTTGGAGTGTATTGTGGGGATCGGAACAACTTATGGGAAGTACCCGCCGGGGACTTGGATTTGGGTCAGTGGCGCGTAAGTTGACTGCGCTAAACTGCGCCACTGCATCACCTCACCTTTCAGCTGAGCCATGAATGATAGATGGAAGATCAGAATTATCTGAAAAAGTTACCTAAATGTCATTTAACCCTGAAAGCTATCTAAATATACCTCCCGTTTGTAGCGTAGACGTCAAATATGCGGTGCAGACATGAGCCATCTCATTTGAAAAGGCACAGGGAGCCAAGTAATACAGGAATACAACAATTTTTAGGATCAAGAAGAAACTAACCAGAATTATTCTGAATCAATGGCGGATCCCGAACTTTATTTCGGGGGGATGGCTAGGAGGTTTGAGCCTCCCCTGCCATTGTCTTGGAACAGACTCCGGCTCAGGTCTCCGTAAAGCTCAATAAGATGATTGATGAAGCTCCGGAAAAAAACATTTTACCATTGAAGAGAGCATCGTGGTATGCCCCGATACCACCTCGGTTTCTTCGTGGACACCATCCTCGATTTATAATAGACCCTCATTAAGACCATTAGTCTAAGCCGGGATCAGCTTATATTAGAAAGAGAGCATTTAGTATCCGAATGTGACATAACGGTAAGCTCAGATTCCAATCCAGTGTCCCCTTGGAGACCTTGCAATATGTCTTATATGGTCTTCTCGGAGAGCTGAAGACAAATTGGATGCATAAATCATCTAAAAAGAGGTCTCTTTGCAGCAGCCTTTATATGGTATTTTAGACCATGGAATGGTCTTAAATGATTCTGAGTGTACATGGTGAAAAATCATAGTTAATCAGAGCTCCATTTGTACCGAGCTGCAAGGAGAGAGAAATGTTCACTGAAATCCGTGTTTGGGTTCTGATCCCAGAAAACAATGAAAATTCAGTTAACATTTATTGATGCCCCATGTTCTGACTAAAGGCCACAATGGGGTCTTGGAACATCGAACATAGTTTCGTATGAACAAGCTGTAAATTTATCAGTGAGTTTCGGGGCTACATCAAAATTGACATTTATTTGTTTGCTATCCACTCAAACTACAATCATCTCCCAGTCTCGTACTATGAAGATCATTTTTGGAAAATGAAAAAAGAGAACAGACCACGAAGGTTAAAGGTACTAAAATTTTTACTCTTTTAACCTAAGACTTAAGATGGATGTGAATGGTCTGGTCATAAAATATTTAACCCTCAGCCAACGTTTCCCACGCCTTTATTACAATGAAGTCAACTAGTGACCTATCTTGAAACCACAGACTAGAGAAGGTGAGCACTGCTATACCATATACACCCCAGTATTACAGAGAGAAGTCAAATATTGACACCTTTCATCTGCCAATTACCTTACGCTTATACGGTCATGTCTCATACTGCCCACATACGATAAACACCCCGCTCACGACGGCGTATGTGGGTATGTATGCAATTGAATGTACATTGTATGTACATACATACGTTCATACGGCGGCAGCTGCAGCGAGGTGGGCGCGGAGACCACATTGTACTGTTCCCACGCCGACACGGGGCTCACATCTGTAATGCCAAACCTCTGTCGCCCAAACTCAGTATATAAACTGGTTAACTATACCGAGCAGTCGAGCACGCACGGTTTATACAATCTCACGAGGTATGTTTTGCTTCACCGGTGTACGCGTAGTTTATAGTATCTCACGAGGTCTGTTTTGCTTCGGCGGTGTACGCGTGGTTTGTGGGATCTCACGAGGTCTGTTTTGCCTCGCCGGTGTACACGTGATTCCTGAGCCCTGTGTGCCCAGTTCGGTACAATAACAGGATAGAACATCTCACCTGCTTGATCTGACCTAGTGTGTAGTACGCGAATCCTCTTCGCTTGCTGCGGTAGTGAAGAACCATCCCTCCAGCAGTCTCGTTGTCACAGAAGAACGAGGGCGGCCGCAGGTGAGGGTAGGAAAATTTCAGGTACTCATGTAGATTGTCGAGCCCTGGGAATAGCGGAGCAGTGAAAACAGAACAGAACATGTCTCCGCGTCACAAATTTTCGTTTTGAGCTATTTTTATGTCAGCAGCTTACGGGCGGTCCTTCCGCGCGCAGCTTTACCGCAAAAAATATTAAAAAGAAAATAAGACAGGCTCCTGTTTTACAATAAAATGTACGCACATATTAGAAGTTATATTCTATGTTCATTTCAAGTCTGACAGAAACGTAGAGCTTACATATGGCCTAACCAGATGGCTGCCCTACCTAAGCTCAAACGTAGAAGCTGATGCCTTCAAAACATATTTGATGTCTTTTTTAGGGTGACGCTCCGAAGAAAAGTTCCGTTTTGGTTCTCACCATTCAGAAAGTCTCTGACGTGTCTGCCAAGGACAGACAAGACTCGATCGTATCCGTACTGGCCTACAAAGTTGACAAAGTAGACGCCCATGTTCTCGAACACATCTTGTTCTTTTACATTGAGAATCTGAAAAGAGTAAGAGGTTAACTTAGAAGAAGATGATCCCAAATAGGGTGCATTGCTTTTATCCTGAAAAACAGTGAAACGCACGGAAAATTTTGCAGGTCAATAGGTTGAATATTCAAGGTTGAACAAGGTCATAAAGGTAAAATCTTGATTTGACCTAGCAAGATCATATTACATATAATTCGATTTGGCTTGCAGTGAGGATTCCAATGGTCTAAATTGTTTTGCTTTATATTTACTTGTTCAGATGTAATAACCAAAAACCTTCATTTACATGTTATCCATAGGATACAATTTTTACCTCTAGTGAGGTTAAAAGTGACCTGACAAAAAATGGTACCAATGTTTTCGATAGAGACGTGGATAAGCTACCTCAAACCGTTTACTGTTTTTCGTTATCTGGCGTGGTTCTCGAGATCTTGGGAGAGGGGTACCCCCTCCGTCAAAGCGTAGGTGGATAAGCCCCCGTCAATGCGCGTGTTCCGTCAAAGCGACATTTCAAACCCCGTCAAAGCGACATTTCAACTACAGCTTTGAGGCCCTCCAAAACCCAAGAGCATGCTCATAGATATATGCTAGTTTTTGAAGACCGAGAAAACCCCAGTCTATAATCCTCTGGACTCTTCCCATCGAAGAATAGGAATAGCACCAGTTAACCCTCGCCTCGATGGGGGTGTTTGGACATCCCCCTCGGGTTTTTCCGGTGGCACGACAAAACAGCAGCGCTAAGAGCCGACGTACTTGACACACCTTATCTTTAATCAATTTCACAACCTTTCACAAACTTCTAAGGCTGGGCCATCTCAGGTCAGGTTCTTATCTCTCCATTAGAAATATATGGAGAACACAGGAAACGGTCTGTATTTGTGTAGATTCAGCATAGAATACCTTCGTATTCTCCAAATCGTAGTATCCTGGGCCCCTTTCCAGGTTCATGTTGAAATTTTTGACCTGTGACCTTTGAGAGGTCATCTGGGGCTATTCAAGTAATTTTCAGACTTGCGTCAATATCTTGCAAAAAACGATGATGCAGCTTAAATATTGATACCATTACGTTTGTATTGCTATTGCGAGACGAATGATATGCATGTTGACTATGCTAGGTTGAAAAGTAACCTTGACTAACCTGAAGTCAGGTCATTTTTGTGTTTTGACCTAGGATAGTAATAGTATACATCATTATATTAGCCGTGACGAGAAGAAGCGAATGGTGCCAACAAATTGTTCTAACTCAACACTGTCAGACGCTGAAGCCCAAAATCACTACCCTAGCATGCAACGTTTTTGACCTGTCATGACTTCAATGTTGACCTGAGCCAAAAAGTGGCCATGTAATTTATTCATAAATTTGTATGAGCTATCCACCGGCGTTTGCGTTTTTTTTCGCTATCCCGCATATGAGCCGAGTTCAAGGGATGTGTTTGAAAATTCCCCCACCAGGGCGAAGGTGGCTCGGAGGCCCACCGGGGCGGGGGTTAAGGCTGATTCGCATGAGCAGACACCATCAGTGGTGGATCCAGGATTCATTTCAGTGGAAGGGGGGGGCTTGGGAGCTGAACCCTACCTCATATTTACACCTCAGATAACCTCTTACTTTGTCATAAGTATGAGCACTTGAAAATCCTAAGGGGATTTAAGACCTTAGTATCCACCACTTGAACACCATTATAACCCGCATGAGTAATTTGGCTCCAGGGAAGTTCCGTGACGCTTTAATTGTCTATCGACCGTGACAATCGCCCAATTGACAATCGACCCACGCATTACATCAAACAGGCCTTTTCCTGGTATCCTAGAATAGATGTGTGGCTATTTCACTCCACCAACATGGGTGCATGAGACTCTGATTGGATAAGAGGTCCAGAATTTCTAATGAGAGGGAAAGCTTTGGTCAAGGGCGTCGTTTTGCTCCGGAGGGGCTCATTTGTGCCTGGAGGGGCGCCCTGTGTCAAGGTGGGATCTATCAGAGGGGTGTAAAACATTTGTTTGGAGTGGTGACAGTAGCTACATTCTGAGAAAAAGTGGGGGTGTTAAACATATTTCAAAGGGTATTGTATCGATTCCAGAGGGCACCGGGCACAGCATGTGGAGGTACCAAGCGGGTCGATCGGGAAGGTGGCCACGTGCACCTTTGTCATCTAGATCAGCGTATGTCTGATTGAGGCTTCTGTTTAGCTTAATGAGATGTTTGCGTCGTATCAATGGGTTGGTATTTACAGACAATCTATGCATTTCTAAAATATTCTTATCATGTTTATTTGCGAATACCACAGGGCCATAAAACAAGCGACGTTGCCTCAACAAACATTTCCATGGTAGTGAGGTTTATATTCAGTTTCCAGTAGGGGAAAGTGGGGGTCACGGAAGCCGTAAAGATGGTGTGAGTTTTCGATGACTTAATGAGCTTGTTTCGTTCCTATTTTTGCTGTAGAGATACCTCAGACACTTATCTACCACTGTGCAAGAGGCTATGTGTCTGTCATTATCATATTCAAATTTGCGTAAAATTTAGAAAAAAGTAGCAAAAGTCCATTTCGCTCCACCTAGTGGGGTAACATGGTCATCCCATGGGGAAAGATGGACAAGATGAACAAAGTGATCGAACCAGGCCTTGAACATTTCCATCTGCATTCACCCACTAGGCGACTGTCATCCACCGCGGGAAAGAGGGAATTTTCTTACTTTTTCTGTCAAAGGGTCAAAGGGGGTCATGCCTTTTCTGATTATCTTTTATGACGGAGGATTAAAGTATCAAGGGCTGTCGTGGAACTGTGCATAGGTTGATCCAGGATCGCCGACCAGGGGGCGTAGCACCCTGTCGGGAGGGGGAGGGCCATCTGGGCTAGGAGGCGGACGCGCACCCAGGGGGGAGATGCGGGCCCAGCCGCCCCAAACGCTTTGGCTCCATCCAAGTGCCGGCCCCATCCATGTGGGGCACCGAAGGCGCCCATCGAGGGGGAGCATGAGCCTTCACCTGACTTTTTAGAGACAGTGCTAGGCTGACTGCCGTCTCTGCACCCAACATACCGCCCCTCTGCACTGACTGCTGCCCCTGCACCCAACACACCGCCCCCTAAAACAATTTACTATAGGTCTGTAGAACAAACAACTCGCCACTTTCATCCCCCCAGGATGCGAAAATTGGCCGCCCTTTGGGTGAACAAGTGCGCCCTAGGAGGCAAAATGCCACTCTATCCACCTGCCTGCTGCCCCCTCTCGTCAGCTGCCCCCCCCAATAAAAACAATGGGTGCACGCCTGCCAGAGGTGCCACTTTTGGAAGGCAAAACCGATTAGGTGGGCGCCAAATCCTCTCGCAGGGCTAAGAGCGCCCCTCCCCGCTCCTGAGGGGAGGGGTTGGAAGCGACACTTTAGGGGGCCATCAATCTCCCAGGGGGGCACCATGACCATTTCAGGGGGCGCTCCGGGTCGAGGGTTACACCTGACCCTGGATGACCCCAAATTTAATTATATGTTCTTCAGCATTTCGCCCCCCTATGTCTCCATCCCCCGACCCCCCCATACCATCCAGGGGCGGATCCAGGGGGCCGCGGGGGCCGCGGCCCCCACCGCTGGTAAGGCGCCCCCTCGCCACTAAGGCACCCCCCGGGGGCCGCCTCCATTTTCTCCACATTTGCATATCTAACAGAAATACTGGCGCCCCCTGGTAATTCTGCTGAATGCAAAGACCACATTTTGGCAACCCACCCTGCATCACTGGCGCCACCATGGTGCATCATTGGTGCCCTTGTTTCACTCCACCGACGCCCCCAAGCCTCTTCCACCTCTTGAAATCCCGCTATATACTACCGGCGCCCCACTCTTCACTACGGGCGCCCCCATGTTCTAAAAATCCGCTCTATATCACTGGCGCTCCATGATGCAGCATTGATGTCTCGTTTTTACTCCAACGGCGCACCCACGCGTCACTGTGGGCGCCCCACCCTTTGGAAACCTCATGTACCACCTGCGCCCCCATTGGCATCATTGGTGTCTTCTGTGTACTTCATCGGCGCCCCACGCTTCAACGTGGGCGCCTCTGCTTTTAGAGCCGATCTTCATCATTGGTGCCCCCATGGTACATCATTGGTGCCTTTTTGATTAAATTACACCCCATGTCTCACTGAGCAGGTCTTTGACTTTTACCAGCCTGTTTTATGCCAGTGGAGCCCCCACTCTCTCTCTCCCCACTCCCCACTACGGGCGCCTCCACCTTCTAAAAATTCGCTCTATATCACCGGCGCCTCCATGGTGCAGCATTGATGTCTCGTTTTTGCCCCAGCGGCTCCCCCACGCGTCACTGTGGGCGCCCAATCTTTGGAACCCCGCATGTACCACCGGTGTCCTCATTGGGCATCATTGGTGTCTTCGTTTCACTCCACCGGCGCCCCCAAGCCTCATCGTGGGCTCTCCCACTTCTTGACATCCCGCTATAAACTATTAGTGCCCCAATCCTCACTACGGGCGCTCCCACCTACGGAAAATCCGCTCTATACAACTGGCGCCTCCACCGTGCAGCATTGATGTCTCGTTTTACTTCAACGGCGCCCCACGCTTCACTGTGGGCACCCCCTGCTCTTTGGCCCCGCTCTCTACCTCTGGCTCCCCCATGGTGCATAATTGGTGCGTTTCTTTTTAATCTCAAACGGCACCCCCATGCCCCATTGCGGGGGTCTTCACCTTTCAACAGCCCCTCCTATACCACTCGAGCCCTACTCTTATGATGCATTATTGTTGTCTGCTTTTAGGTTTATGGGCGCCCTCCCCATCCCCGCCTCTTTCCACCATCTTTTGACACATCGGTCTGTATCACTGGCGCCCCCGTAATGAATCATTGGTGCCTGTGCTTTGCTCCACCGGCGCTTTCATCTCCCGCCGTGGGTTCATCGGGAGTGCCCCCACATTTCGACAAACCGCTCTGTCCGGTGCCTCCCATGGTACACATTGGTGCTTTTCTTTCGCTCCATTGGTGCCCCCACACTTCATTATGGGCGCCCACACATTTCTGCTGATTTGTTGATGCATCATTGGTATCTTACTTTTGCTCTACCGGCGCCCAGCACTCCCCCTCTACCCCCGCCAACTTTTGACAGCATGTTCTGTGCCTCCACCGCCTCCATGGTGCATGATGGGTGCCTATCGTTAGCTCCATGAACGCACCAACACATCCCTGCCAGAAACTCAATGCAGCTTCTCTTGACTTTGCATTTCTTGCATCCCAAACGTGGCCCGTTGTCTTACCAGCGCCCCTGGAGAAAGCCGGGAAGTGTACAAGTGTACACTGTGAACGACTTCGAGTTCACTTTGGTCAGTCGAGGGTCCTATGTGGCTGCCAGAGCACAGCGAAGACAGGCCAACGGCCAAAATCTGGTTATAGCTAGTTATGGTTCCTGCAAAAATTTGGCTAGATGCCGCTGAAGGGAGACACAAACACATTTTTCCGAGTTGATCGCTGATGTGGAGTATTCCTAAACTGGTCCTTTGCTTGCCTTAGGGTCGCCAGGGGCCGTATTATGATGCCGAAGAATGGGCGCACGCACTTCGATATTTTATTCTGATTTCCAGCCTGCGCCCGCACTACGCAGGTGGGGTCAAATCAGCATTGTGATCGTAGTGCACACCTTAGATCGGTATGCTGATATTCCGCGTAGGCTAGGTCGGTACTTGTAACGGCCGCCAGAGGTGCAGAAAGTATGCTGGCTGTCACAAACTCAATGCGACGTATGCCTCCTTTGTCACAAAAAGCTGGAAATGATAATTGTATACTTGAATACTATTTCCAATATGCTGAATGTCATCTACCTGTCTCTCACTTTTTGCAACAGACAAGGTTCAAGCACCAAGCCATTACTGCATGGAAGTATTAAACTGTGTTTTCATTTTTAGATCATGTTTATGTTTTGGAAGGAAAATTTCTAATTATGGATCATTGTTTCCAGTATTGGGATCATAACTTTTATTGGCTACTCTGACTGCAGTTTCCCCTAATGACATGCATTTCCCTTTTTGAAAAAGTTTCCATTTTTGGAAGGAGTGTTTCCAATTATGGTACATTTCCCCATGATTAAATGTGGCAATTATAATGAAAATAATTATTATTGGGAACTAATCAATGAATGGGAGCGTGCACCTACACACAATTGGGAACCCTGATCACAGCTTCCCCCTCACTGAACTTCTATCTCACATATCAACAAAAGGGACAAAAATGTCAATGTCAACATAGGATTAAGATCTACCTAAAATGTGTTGGTAAAGTGGACCTTAGGTAGCATTTTTATAGACAGATCAAATGCTTAAAATTTTCCCCCAACACCTGATTATCACCTGCCTGTTCATTCCTTCTTGCAGTAAAAACTCTGAGGCAACTACCCTGCATAGATGTAAAATTATGTCTATTGGCCTAATAGGTACCTACAGAGGTATTGGAAGTCTCATACCAAAGAAAGATCCAGTGTAGTCAAAGTCCTGCTTTAACTCCATGCAGTTCAGGTCCTGTGTGTTGCTTACCACCACTGGTAGTAAGCAACACACCCCCAACCAGCGTTTTTCAAAGTCTCTTTCTTTCTGAGATTTTCTGCGATTTCCTGAGATGAGAAGGGGGTCTACTAGGCCCCCTTCCAGTGCACGTTAGGGTGTGTTTTAACACTTTGTGGAGGACTGCATTGGCACACATCAACATTTGCTATCTGTACAATATTGACATGATAATTTGATCATGAAATCTCACCTGAATTACTGTTGTTGCCAGTCTGTTGCTGGCGCCAACTCTCCCAACTTCCTCCAGCTCCAAATCTACCTAACCAATCTTGATCTAGGGCACAAATAAGGTAAGGCACAAGCAAGCTAAGGAATGAAAAACCAAGTTTGATATGTGAAAGTGCATCAGTCTCAAAGTAGCCTACATTCATCTTAGATTAGCCATGGACAGCACTATTTATTCCAGCCAGTTTTAGCCTGCACTTATCTCAGATATACCCCAAAAACATGCCCTAAAAAGTGGCTTCCCACCTATGTACATTTTTTGGCAGGCTCTACATCAAATAAACATTACGAACTTGTTTTGCCGCTGTTGCGTAGCTTAGGTAGAATTGCTGCCCAGCTATGTTTATTTCTTTCACTCATTTAGTACTTTTCTTAGTAGCTTTTAACCGCCCCCCCGGGGTCCGGCGCCCCTTCGCACCGGGGGCCATCGGGCCCCCTCTAACTCCGAAATATGGGCGTTGGATTTGAGTGAAAGCTGGTTTGTGAATTACTGCTGTTTTAGTGTGGTCATGGTTTGACCTCCGGGTAATTGGTCAGATGGCTTTTTCTAAATATGATGATTAAAACTGGGCATAACTCTTTGTCATTAGAGCTATTGGGCCTGGTAGTATTTTGATAGAATTGCAGTCTTTTCGTATGTGGAACGTAAAGACCTCCGCCGTGGTTTGACCGCCGAGTCACCTCGTGACCTAATATGACCTGAGGTCGAAAGGTCAAAAGTGACCTTGCCGTATATCAAATGAAAGCAGTGACAGACAAACACGATGGTGTTTGTTTCACTTAGTCATTAGGTCAAGTTTTGTCAAATACTGTTTTTGACCTCTGGTGCCTTGGATGACCTTGGAAAGTAGGGCAATATGACCCCTGGGATCCGTGAAGGGTGTCCAAAACGTTGTTCTGACCGTCTGAGAATTTGCATCATTTTTGTGGCTTTATATCATGAAATAGCTTTTCCCATGCTTTTCCAATGGGAGAGGTCGCCTGTGACCTGACCTCGGCACGAAATCGAAAATCCCGGATATCACCTTGTGACCCTGGAGGGGTCATGAGTGTGGAAGTTTCAATCGATCGACTTTGAAATGTGCTCTTACGAGCTCTAAGGTGAAGTGGGTGACCTTGGTTGCCTCGTCTGGTGACCTGACCTTGGGTGACCCGGGGTAAAAATTTCGGGATGATGGGAAATGATGCTGTAGAGGTGGCTCACCGCGGTGCTGCGCCTGTCGTTTTCTGCTATCCGAAACCTTGGGGTGGGTGTTAAGCGTACTTAATACTAAATTCAAAAATTCAAAGAAATAGGGACCGCTAAATCGAAGAGACTCAAACTTTAAATATTATTTAACCTGACAAAATGGACAGGGAAATACTTGATAACGTATTTGAGTTATCTTTAATGCCTTAAATATGGCCACAATCATGTATTTCTCGAAAAAATTGACTGTCACATTTCGGGCATCTAGGCGGCAACTTTCTGGCAATTACTAACAATCGGCACCATTGGGCTGCATGTTAAAATCTGGCAACTGTGACAGCGGTTTCCGGGTTTTCTGCAGCGGGGGTCCCTCGTTTTAGTAGAAACTGAACACAGTACCAATATTGTATCACTGATGGTACGCTGTGCAATTGAAGAACAGTTGCTAAATTAAATTTATCGCTACACGCTTCATTCTGTATTTCGAAAATATGCGGTTTGATTTTGAACCATACTGTCAAGATCGCCATTTTGTCACACTTATGCACCTCAATTTTCATAAATTTTCATAAATAGGCAGTAGCCGAGTTGGCAAGTTTCTGCACCTCTGACGGCCGCTACCGTAGGTTTTTCTGACGGTTTCTTTATTGCGCCTAGAGGTATTTCGTTTTGTTGTTTCGTGACATTTGGTAACTCTGCCACTTTCAGATGAAGGTCAACGCGGCCTAAATCAAACGCGTGGAACTTCGGGACATGAGTCTCCGAATTGGTCACACTTCATTAATACATCAGTATATTTTTGACCGCATGTATGGAATAACAAACCCCCCAGATGCCACGTTTGTGAAGATCCCTTTACGATAGAGCATTTCCTCTTAAAATGCCCAATCCACAACCTACACCGTCGTCCCATTATGGATTACTTCTTCCAGAAACACATCCATCCCTCATTGCCCATTCTCTTTGGCGATGAACATCCCGAATTACTAAACCTCCTTTTCACCTTTCTTTACAGAACACGGTTAGAATTATTTATATAAGTTGAAAGGGTTTTCCACACAATTTGGCGAAACGTGTGGTTTTTACCTAGGATAGGTTTGTCCTGGTTTTTTACCTTCGGGTTTTCCAGGAAATAACGTTTAGCTGATCATTATCAGGACACATATACACAACCCACCCAAAATCAATCACCACTCATCCACTTCCCCAGTCGCGCCAGCACTACCCGAGCGAGCGGCCCCGGAACTGCGCCGGGTGTTTATACGCCCTGTGCAGGGCTCGGGGGCCCCGGGGGGTGCGAGGCCGGCTAAATACACAACACCCAAATGCGCACCACCTATTAGGTTATATATTCCTCGTCGCGATTTCGGCCCAAAATTCGGTGTGCATTTGGGCTCAGAGGACCTTGGCCAGCATCCCTTTAGGACTGGGTCCCATTGACCCTCCAAAACTGGCCGGGTACCTCTAAAGTTTTCCTCTCCAGCGGATGGAAATTCCTCTGCTGATGACTAAAAAAAAAAAAATCGGGACAGGGACCCTCGGGCAAAGTGACGTCACGGCCGAATTGCTTGCGAGTTTGTTTTGCAGAACAACGACTCCGTAATAATTTTGATAGTAGCTTTTCCTGCGGCAGGTATGGCGCTCTTATTTCATACCCACGACTCAACGGCAACAGATCCTCTACAGCAGAGCAATGTAAATAGCATAGGAGTTAGGTGCAAAGCAAATTGTTATTGTCATTCATCAAACATTATGTTTTGTAGTATGGTATTGAGAACTTACCTACTGAGCTGTAGTATTCTTCGAGGTTAGTTTTCTCGCAATGTAGAAGGTTTCAACAGAACAAAATTGGTTTGTGTATGACTGAAACAAGCAGAGATTTTAAACCAATTTTCAGCTTCAGGGGTAGGAGTTGTTTTGATGTTGGTTTTGCTGAATCACTGCAATATCTCTATATGAATCAGGCCAAGATTGGCGGTGTATGGCAAAAGTAACTCTGCACTTACTTTTCTGTCTTCTAGTGCTTTGATTTGATCCTGGCTGATTCACATTGGAACCATGAAAATGCATTGAGCATAGGTCATGAAAGACATTGAACCCCAAATGTGTAGAATATGAGGCCTGTTCTAGATTAGGAAACAATCTGTATATAGAAATTACTGATAGAATTACAGTTCCTACAAGACGTTCATTGGCAACATGACCATGCAAGCTTGCAGTGGACAATGCATACCGTCATTCAGGTACCATTTTGCTTGATGTTATTATCTCTTTGCTGACTGTGCTCATATGGAAAGATGGGCTTGTATTACCAGTCACACACTATGCTCGAGTGTGGGGTTATGTATAGGAAGTAGGTTTGGGTACTTTGTCTGGGTTTAGTTTGGGATTAATGGGTTATGAATATTATCTTCCAGGCTATTTGCACGGTCATTCCCCATTGCCAATCCATCAGCTAATATTTTGAAGTTTGGTGATATTTTAGCATATGACCAATGCAAATTTTCATTTCTATTGTGGTGACAGATAAGCTAAGATTTCATCCCCATTAATATAATCATTTCTGATTTCTTTGTCAATAGTATGTGGGCAGGCCTCAGTCTGCCCACATACTATTCCATACACACAAGTATGGAAGCAGCAGGCCAGACGAGTTCCAGCAGGCATCTACATAGAATTCTTGCACAAATGTGCAATGCCAGCAACCTAAAATTCACACGGATCCACAATATAAGAGGGAGAAAACTGCATCCATGCCTACCCACATGATGCGAATTCTCCTTGCAATGCAATGCTATGCTCATTCATGCAATGCTATTCATGCAATGCTATTCATGCTATGCTACCTCTTTTATAAGTTATTTATTTAATGACTTTTTATAAGGCCCCCTCCTATGTCCTTACAACCATTCATATTTTTTTGTTTGGTTTTCAGTGCTGCCTGCCTTGCACCAGTCTTGCAAATTTGTACCATGTTAATCAAATTTTCTCCACTCACTCCTGTCTCCAAGGTCACTCCCACTGCAGAGATATCGCCGAAAGTGCCATACTCTGCACACTTTGACAGGTCAAAAATGTATTCACAGGGTTTTTCTGCTTTTGAGTGTCCTTGTGGCTGAAAAACTATAATGGTTAGCTTAGGCTGTTGTGAATGACCAGACCATTGATGTATATAATCGTGGCCATTGACAAATGTGCCCAACCCTTCCTACTTACCTGAAATGTGGAGTGTTGTGGGAATGACCTAGGACCCTAAAAGATGATACAGATGACAGTAAAAGCGCTAAAAGACTGGCAGCCTAAAACGCCGAAGTCCAGAAACTAAAACGTCTAAACCCTAAAAAGCCCAAAAAGGCTACGTCAAGGTAAAGATAAGAAGAAAAAAGCGTGGGATGAGGTAAATACAACGTTTCGGTCTTGGACCGTCGTCAGGCGAGGGGTCATATGGTCCCCTCGCCTGACGACGGTCCAAGACCGAAACGTTGTATTTACCTCATCCCACGCTTTTTTCTTCTTATCTTTACCTTGACGTAGCCTTTTTGGGCTTTTTAGGGTTTAGACGTTTTAGTTTCTGGACTTCGGCGTTTTAGGCTGCCAGTCTTTTAGCGCTTTTACTGTCATCTGTATCATCTTTTTAGGGTCTTAGGTCATTCCCACAACACTCTGCGGTTTATGGCACCCTATCTTCAGCAGGCTTTCCGAGAACTTATTACCTGAAATGCTCAGGTTTTTTCTGAGCAACTCTTTGGGGCCTGCCATACTGGACCTTGCTCTGCTCAATTTTAAAGTACGTATTAGTTACCTATTTTGCAGGTTAATGTAGGAACTCCACCCAGTGTGTATCAACGTTGGTTTTGAAGCTGGTGGTGGCAGGTGCATCCAGGGGCGATACAAAGGGCAACCGAGGGCAACCGCCCTCCTCCTTGGGCTGAGCTTAAGCACTGCAAAGACTCATAGGCGCAGGAACCTTTTCCAAGTGGAGGAGGGGGCAAAAGTTGTCCCTGCTGGTGGGGCCAAACAGGGGATGGTGGCAGCCGCTCCTGCGCCTATGCAAAGGGTCTCTTGCGGGGGCCCCCAGTGATGTTTGCCGGTCCTTCTGGGGGAACCCAAACACTGACCAAATTTTGGTCAAGGGGGCCTCAAGAGTTGGTCTGGAGGGTTCCAAGGATTTGTTTCGGGGCCCTTGAGTGTTCGTCTAGGGGGGAAAGAGTTGGTCTCAGGCAGACCCCGTTCAAGTTGTTTGGCAGCATTACGTCATCATGGCTGGAGAGGCACTACAGTTACTATGCAGGGCATTGGAGAAATTGCACTTTTTCGAAGCTCTAAATAACCTGTTTTAGAACTGTATCAACAAAACTTATATGGTTGAACAGAAAGCTAAAAGATTTTTATTTGTGAAACCATCAGACGTTTTGCAAAAACTCCAGTGAAGAATATTATTTTTACAAATTTTCCAGAGCGTGTCAAAACAGTGACATGTTCAGCACTAACAGCTGTTTGCAGTAAGACTAATCTCGATTTTGATTGGCTGTTGATTTCTGACCTTTGATTGGCTGTTGGTGGTACCTGCAGCAGAAGACAATAAACACCGGTGATCTCTTGAGCGAAGGTAAATTCATTTCTCTCGGCTATTATGTAGGCCTGAGTTGATCAAATAAATGCATGCCCTTTCAACAAATTCTTTGAAGTGTTATAATTTTTTCATTAGATTTACGTAAAATACGCTGCTCGCCGTTGAGATCAAGGTTACTGTCAAATGGGTGAAACAAGTTGATTTCTATTTATACTAGATTGGTGCCAAATACGCCCAAACTTGGTATGTTTCAGCTGATCCTTCCAAAAACTTAGTAGAGTCTCCTATAAATTAGTAGGAAAGGGCGGTGACGTCATCATGGGAGGACTATATTTAGTAGGAAACTTGGTTGTACCCGTAGTTAAAGTACCCTGGTCTCAGGGTGTTCCATTCCATAGACTGGCCTCGGATTTCCTGAATTTTAGTAGTAGGTATAGCCAATAGTTGGTCTCAAGGTTCCAAGGGTTTTATTCCCGGGGGCCCAAGAGTTGGACTCGGGGCCCTAGAGTTGATGTCAGGGCCCCCAGAGCTGGTCTTGAGAGCCCTCCATGAGGTGCTCTCATGGAGGGCTCTTAATGCTCTAAGTGTCATGGAGTCAAGGCTCATGAAGTCTAGGGGCTCTAAGTGTTTGACTAGGGAACCCTTCCCAAACAATACAACTATGAGCACAGTGGAAATTGGTGTCTCTCTCCGATTATTTAGTTTGTAAACATTTCATGTGCAATAAAGGAAACATCGTGGCCCCACGAGTGGGGGTCCGAGATTAAAATATGTCCCTCCCCTTGGTGGAGTTCTTGATTCAGCCCCGCACCTGACTATATTTCAGGTGAAAATATGTTCACGTTCTGTAAATAACAAATCGTGGGGGCTCTACAGGTGGCCCCCGACGCCAACATCAGCTCCTCCCTTTGAGGTAATCCTGGATCCGACCCTGGCTGTTTCTACAACCCCAGCAGGAATGCTGTTCTAAGTTGAAAATGTGTGAATATCAAGACTATCCACATTCTGGTGATCTGCCGAGACTTGGCCACCTGAAATTCCGTACCCCTTTTAGTCAAGCCTGGTGATTCATGAGTCTTGGGTTCTTCATTGGGTACTGCCAGCTGTTCATGCATTCAGTACGGCAAAAAATATGTACATAGTCTGTACATTAAGACTATGTATCATCTTTGAGTCCCGATGAAATCACCATCGGTATGTGTAGTCTTTATTTTAGTCCTGTTACGCTCCTCTTTATCATATTGCAGTTTTTACTGTCATTTTAAAATGGTTGATAGCATTTCCATCCAAAGGAAATTCTTGGTAGGTACTTAGCTTCTTCCCGTATCTCCACAGGGAATTGCATTTATATTTGGCACGGAAACTTAGCTGTTTGTGGGGAAGAACTGGGAATAACCATGGCTATCATTAATAATTCTTAATGAATAATCATTACTCTATTCTTTCCAGCGGACCGGCCTTGCGAAGTTTATTCCAGCAGGATGCTTTAAGAAATGCACGACAATGCGTCATATGCTTAGCGGTCATCGTGGCTGCCTTGAGGACAATCTGCCGTGTTGCTTTCGAAAGTCCACTAGCCGATTCATCCAGGATTCCTATCCGGGAGTGACTGTGGGCACTGTCCTCTTACGGTGTACGGAAGCTGAGTTCACATAAGGCTGGACATAGGACCAGGAACTCGGTACGAAATCCCGGAGTCGTTTCAGAGCCAAGCACAATAGTAAACTGGACAGCAACTGAGCACCCTACTGGCAGGCATCACATGTCTGAAGCGATAAGGAGAAGATCACTGCGAGAGCAGGGAGCTTTTTCCGCGAGATGTGGGGAGGTTCATGGTGTTTAGGTCTCAGGTAGAAGGTTCTGTAACACACTCTAATCGACCTGGTGCTGTGGCGATGCTGGTGCTGGTAACCCCAGCAGAGCGTAGTGGTAAAGCCTTTGTGTGACGTGGGCCCAAATGGGGCGTGAGACGCATCATTATGTGTATATTTGTAGTACTTTTAAGCCTAAAAATTATGCACGTGAACAGTGCGGTTAAACTTCAATATTCCCTTGATCAAGCCCCATCGCTCCCGCAAGTGCGATTGATGATTGCCTGATGGACACGTCCGCTTCTTTGGTTATATGTGCCTAGAGATTTGCACCTTGAAATGACTTCAGTGCCACTGAAACGTTTGCAGCGCCCCATCAATCATCGCTAGTCAGGAACACTGGAGCTGCTCTGTCCACTGAAAATGCCGGGACTGAGGCAACCCTTCTGGACGGGTTTGCAGTCAACGAGAAATGTTTGGTGTGTGCAGTAAAATATATGTCGAAGCAAAATCGCTGTGTTTCGTCCTCAAAACCAGACAGTGAGAGGCATTTCGGTAGTTAAGATTTGCTGTCTTATTTTAAAGTTTATTCAAGATTGTTTAAAGTTTATGTAAGATTTACTCTCTTAAAATCCAAAAAATTGGCACTTTTCAAACTGGTCAGCAAGGGCGCCGCTACGGAATTTTCACAAGGAGACGGACCAAAGCTGATGATGACGGGGTGGATGCGAATTTTTTTAGCATACTCGGTACCTGACAGCATTAGCGACGCTGGACCACAATTTTTGAGGGGGACGTCCCCTGGTTGGCCAACAGGGGACGTGACCCCCCCCGTTTTCGGCGCCCATGCTGATCAGTAACAATGTATATATTTTTTAATTGGCTAAAATCGAAATTTATATGGAAGCGTTGGCACAAAGCCCCTGGCTCCTTCCCTAAACAACGCATCCAGGAGGCAAAGGGGCACTCGCCCCCTCCCTTGACCCCCAGCAATCCCCCCTGAAAGATTTGATGATCGACGCTGCCTGAAAAGTCGCTTCGCCGAGGGCGCGTGTAAGGGCGCCCCGATAGAATTTGGCGCCCACCCATGGGCAGATCCAGGATTGCTGATCGGGGGCACCTTCCGGCGGGGGGCGCCACTTTTGACCCACCTATCAGGTGGGCGCAAAATCCTATCGGTGGGCGCTGATTTTCA
The DNA here is from genome assembly GCA_034440635.1 of Lepas anatifera. Classification (NCBI taxonomy): domain Eukaryota; kingdom Metazoa; phylum Arthropoda; class Thecostraca; family Lepadidae; genus Lepas; species Lepas anatifera. The sequence goes on from JAOTON010000629.1 coordinate 1,856,800, forward strand.
CATCCTGGGGGGATGTGAAGCTACATCTCAGGGGGGCGCCATCGATCTTTCAGGGGGCGCCGAGAGGGTCGATCGGAGTGCATGTGCCCCCCTCTTTGCCCCCCGATCCGCCTATGTGCCCACCTGAAAGCTTTTTCGGCCCTGGTCCTGACTGTGTCCTCCCTTTTGAAGATACTGCATTGGCCGATGTTACGACGCGTATGCTCTTCTGGCCTCTTACCGGGGACGTAGAGGGCGCCGTTGGCTCGATCAGGGATAGAGAGGCACCTGCCAACAGTTGAATCTCTCAGGCTGCGCATAGTTACCCGTTAACACCGGCCAGTGCTTCCAATTTGTTATCTGCGACGTCAAAGTACGCGCCGTTCGTGTCTGGTATGAACTTCGGCTTGAACATGGCAACTCCAGGGCAATAAAAGCGGCAGCTCTAGAGACGCAATGGCGGTGACAGGCCAGGTAGTTTCCCATCTGCTGGCTGAATTGGCTGATTATCCATTAGAATTATTTAAGTATAATTTCTTATGACACTGAGAACACATTTTATCTTCCGCGAGACTGCAACACAAAATTGATTGGCACCGCCTCTGTCTACAGATACCCGGAGGGTTCCTGCACGCAGCTCACGCACACTGCGCATGCGCGTTCCCTCTCCTTCTGAGAGTAGAATCCTCTCCTTAATACTTTCAAAGTAACGGTTTCTCGAAATATTCCCTCTCTATTTAGAGAATATACTGCAAGTACTTCACTTGGTAGCTACTGTGGGCTTCCAGATCCAGTAATTTTGCTCCACTTTGCTAGCTGCTGGTTTTCACTAGCAGCCTGGATGGCAGCCATCTTGGATGCCCGAGGGTCCCTGTCCCGAAGTTCCATGATCAAACGCAACTGAACTGTTGTCACGGCAGCATGGCTGTCTGCAAAATGGTGGCATTACTGTACAAGTACTGAGGTCATCGAACCTATACTGAAACTGAAAGCATTGAGAAAGCGAGCTCAAGGGCTCAACTAGCCGGAAAAAGGTTTCACGTGGCGTCCCGACTGTAGCGTCCCGATTGTAGTGTCCTGATTGATTTTCAGACCCAGATTGTAGTGTTCCAGTTGTATTGTCCCAACTTGGTTCCTGAAATGATGTATGCCTAATATTGTTGTAGCATTGCTAATGGTCTACCTACCTTACAAATGCCTCGTTCAATGAACCTAATCCGAGGATGCATTGGTATTGAGTAGCATTATTGTGCATACCATTTCCCTTGCTAATTTGTTTTCCCAGTTGTTTTGACTAGTCTCGTGTGTTTGGAGTTGCAATATAAATTATGAAATTCAATTCACTATCTTTCCTTGGTTAAAGGCAGTTGGCTGCCACAGTAAAACCTTTTCTGTGCATGGAAAGTGAAACCTTTTCTGTGCATGGAAAGTAAAACCTTTAATGTGCGTGGAAAGTAAAACCTGTGGTACCAAGAGGTACCAGAGTTGAAACCTTTTGGTAGTTGTGTGGAAGATGAACCCTTTCCTGAGATAGGTGCCTTTCCATGCGTAGTTGAGCATTAATAATTGAACCAGTCTCATTATTAACAGTGTTTCTTGCTAACATGTAGTTGTGTATAACCAGTAACAGAACAATTCACAATACTGTTACATACATTGAAGGTGGTCCACCTGTTCACATTTGGCTGTATCTCACTGAGACTCATTGGGCTTCACTTGCCCATATATTCTGGGTGTGTCTCATTGCATTCATTGAGTGTGATCTACCTCCTACATTTGAGCACGTGAATGATGGAAGAGGAGAAAGCTGAAGTTGGCGCTAGGTCCAGGTATGGACGTCAGATAGTTAGCACACCTGTTGGAGCTGAATATCAGTTAAGCCTAAAGGAAAAGGAGTACAGTCGTCTCTACAGGCAGCTACAGTCTGGTGCCAAACAAATCACTGATATTGGATATGAATCAGGTGAGAAAACCGACATTAAGGCGGTTCATGAAATGGTGGCCAAATGGAAGCATGCATACATTGCATTCAATCAAATTGAAATAGACATATGCATGCTCATGCCAGCAGAAGATGTCCAAGCACACAGAGTGTCACACAACGAAAAGTTGGTCATCATCAACGAGCTGAAATGTGTGGTGGAGGGTGTTGCAGGCAAACTGAAGACTGGTGGAACAGGCATTCACACCCCGTCAAAGAAAAGTCACAGAACGCAGGCAAGCTCTGTCAAGACAAAGCTTAGTTTTCTTCACTTGGAAGAAGAACAGAAACAAGTTGAGCTGAATGCCAGGGTGTTGCACCTGAAAAAGATGCAAGAAATTGAGCGCAAGAAGTTGGAACTGAAATATGAAGAGGAAGCACTGGCACTTCAGACAGAACTGGACATTTCTGTTGCTAAGAAACAGTCGCTGCAAAGAATGGAAGTAAGGTCCCAGTCTGATAGGCGCAGCGAAGCACCTGGCTTGGACCCAACAGCCAACCAGCATTGTGCCAACCAGTACACAATGGAGGTCTCAGCTCTAGCACCAGAACCAACTAGATGTGAAGGTCAGATCATGCAACCTGAAGGCACACAACCGCCAGTTAGAGCAGCTGCCAGACAGGGCTGGACCAGACCGGTCCATACACACAGTTGCAGTCGTCTCCCTATTTTGGAGCCTTCTGTATTTTCTGGGGCGGACATCAGAGAGTTCCCGCTTTGGATTAAGTCCTTCGAAACGCATATAGAATCAAACACAGACTCATGTATTGAACGGCTTCATTATCTGAGCAAATACACAACAGGTGAAGCAAAACAAGCCATTCTTGGCTTCCTATCTCTAAGGAGCGAAGATGCCTATGAACAGGCAAAGCAGAAGCTCTTTGACAGGTACGGCAATGAGTTTAACATGTCAACAGCATACCGGGAGCGTATTCGTTCCTGGACACCCATCAGAGCAGGAGACGGCAAGTCACTCCGAGAGTTTGCAGACTTTCTGAGTCACTGTAGAGCTGCCATGGAGTCTTTTCACAGTCTCCGTGTGCTTGATGACCCACAAGAGAACGCCACAATGCTCAAGAAGCTGCCAAGGTATTTGGTCGATCGCTGGACAAGGATTGTTGATGACCAGCTGCATGGAGGCAGTCACCAACGTCCAGCAAGATATCCTCCCTTTGGCGAGTTTGTTGCCTTCCTGGAAAAGGAATCAAGGATTGCTTGCGGTCCAGTAAAGGTTATGACCACTGATGAGAGGCAAAGAGAAAGTGCGTACCAGCCACGGAGCACAGGAAATAGGAGAACAGAAGTAAAAGCAAGGACATTTGCGTCAACTACGGCTGCTGTGAATGCAGAACAGCAGCGCTTTTCAGAAGGAAGGGTCAAACCAGGACAAGAAGCAAGGAAGCCTGATGCAAAATGTGCTGCCTGCTCGATTCAACACAGCATCCAGAGCTGCCGAAAGTTTGCCAAGATGAGCCTGCAAGACAGGTGGGAAATTGTACAGAAAGAGAGGCTCTGCAAGGCATGTTTAAGGAGAGGCCATACATGGAGAAGGTGTCTGAAAAAGGACAAGTGTTCCAAGTGCGGGAGACACCATCCAACGCTCTTACACGACGAATCGCTGCTGCCGATGGTCGTCAGTGCCAACAAAACAGAACAGAACAGCCAACAGAGCGACCCGATACCTGCGCCCAGTGCGACATCTCTTCGAACCACCACAGACAGAGAAGCAGGCTCAACTGATTTGAGCTGCTCACACTACCTGATAGTGCCAGTGTATCTGCATGCCAATGAACGCCCAGATTGTAAAATGCTGACATATGCATTACTGGATCCACAGTCTGATGCTTGCTTTGTCACAGACTCAGCAGCTCAGTACTTGGATATGAAGGGAGAAGGTGTGACTCTCCAGTTAAACACAATCACAGGTCGGTCCATGGTTAAAACTATGGCTCTAAGGGGACTGGTTGTTTCATCGATTGACAACACAGCATCAGCAGATCTTCCAGTCACCTACACTAGAGAGGACATACCAGGAGATAAGCGACTTATCCCAAGACAGGAAACCGCCAGAGGCTAGAAACATCTGACAAACATCGCTCATGAGCTTCCTGGGTATTTCCCAGACGCATAGATCGAACTGCTCATCGGTATGAACTGTCCAAAGGCCATCAAACCTCGCGACGTCATTCCAGGTGACGATAATGATCCCTGGGCTTTGAGAACGATTTTAGGATGGGGAATCGTAGGACTTGTTGGTGGTGACGTTGAAGGTCATGGTGGTCGTGGATGCAGTTACGTCAACACTGGGTGTGGAGCACAGAAACTCTGCCACTTCTCATTTCGTACACAAGTGAAGGAAGTGGATCCAGGACAGGTGGCTCGTATGTTCGAGCAAGACTTTATAGAACCAAGAGAGAAGAGAGAAGCCTCGTTTTCACGGGACGACAGGGCATTTCTTCAGAAGCTGGAAGATGGAATAGTAAAGAGACCTGATGGTCATTATGAGCTACCGCTGCCTCTGAGGGATAAGGCTGAGAAGCTTCCCAACAACAGGAGTGCAGCTGTGAAGAGGCTTAACTGCCTGAAAGGCAAGTTGAAGAGAAATGATGAGCTGGCACAAGAGTACATTACAGCAATGGAAAGCACAATCCAAAAGGGATATGCTGAGGAGGTGCCAAGTAATGAGCTAAACCTCAACAACGGTGCAGTGTGGTACATACCACACCATGGCGGCCGGCATCCAAAGAAAAAGAAGCTGAGAATCGTCCATGACTGCAGCGCTGAATACATGGGACACTCCCTAAACCAGTGCCTACTACAAGGGCCAGACCTCTCCAACAGTCTGCTAGGAATTCTTTGCATGTTTCGCCTGGAGCATATCGTCTTCACATGTGACATCGAAGGAATGTTTAACCAGGTGCACGTCTCAGGGCAGTACCGGAACTACCTTCGCTTCCTATGGTGGAGAGAAGGCAACATGGATGGGCCAATCGTAGAGTACCGGATGACGACGCATCTTTTTGGTGCTACCTCATCCCCTGGATGCGCGATGTTTGCCCTGAGGGCTGCTGCAGATGCCCACGACGCTGATGTGGAGACAGCAGGTGCTGCGTTCATCAGGAACGACTTCTATGTAGACGATGGAGTCACCTCAGTGAAGATGCCGACTCCACCATTGACCTGATTAACAAGTCCAAGGAAATCTGCTCTAGGGCAGGCTTCAAGCTTTGCAAGTTTACCTCGAACTGTGCCGAGGTGGTTGCGGCAGCGAACCTAGAAGATGATCAACAACGCGAGAGGGATCACTTCCCAAAACAGCAGGCCAGCGGCCAGCGGGTCTTGGGCCTACTGTGGGACACAGAGGCGGATGTGTTTCGTTTCGATGTAAAGCTTCCCAGCAGATCCATTTGCCGAAGAGGTATTTTGTCCATGGTGAGCTCACTACATGATCCAGTGGGTCTGATCTCTCCATTTGTGCTTGTCGCAAAGCGCATCGTACAAGACCTCTGCAACGATGGGTACTTATGGGACGATCCGGTGCCAGAACAAATCCAGCACCGCTGGCAGTCATGGGAAGCTGACACTTCACTTCTCTCTCTCATTGAGATTCCTCGTTGTGTCAAGAGCGTTGACTTTGGTGACATCAAGAGGGCTGAACTCCACAGTTTCTCAGACGCCAGCCTAAAAGGATATGGCGAATGTAGCTACCTGCGCCTGATAGACACCGCTGGAAGCGTAACGTGCCGGCTTGTAATGAGCAAGTCAAGAGTGACCCCCAAAAGGTCTATCACGGTGCCACGGTTGGAACTCACAGCCGCTGTGACGGCCGTGAAGGCGAGCCTCTTCCTGGAAGAAGAGCTCAAACTGGAGAACCTCGAGAGACTTTACTGGACAGACAGCAGGGTGGTACTTGGCTATATAACAAACGAAACAAAACGTTTCCATATATGTGTGGCCAACAGGACCCAGTACATCCGAGACCACACGTCGCCCGACCAGTGGATGCACATTGATACCACCCTTAACCCAGCAGACTACGCGTCACGGGGGCTCAGTGCTCAAGAGCTGGTCGGAAACCGGCTGTGGTGGTACGGCCCACCGTTTCTGAATTCGTTATCCGAATCATGGCCGGCCGACACAGATATGTATGACATTGCTCCAGACGACTCGGAAATCAGGGAAGATAAGAACAAAACTGTCACAACTCTAGTTACCATCAGCGACAAAAAGGCTGAAGACCCGCCTCTCCTGGTCGAAAGAGTAGAGTACTTTTCGACCCGGCATCGCGCCAAGCGCGCAATCGCCAACTGTCAACGGTATAAGCGTACCCTCTCCGGACGCTGTAGCCGACGTCAAGGCGGCACGACTGATAATGCACCCCTTGCAGGAAGGAGCGTAACCGTGCAGGATATGATTGACGCAGAAAAGCTGATCCTAAAGGATTTACAGCAGCAGCACTTTGCACGAGAAATGAAGAAAGAAAGCAGCGACCTGCAGGCATTAGATCCGTTTAAAGACGAAGACGGACTAATGCGGGTCGGAGGAAGGATAAGGAGAGCGTCGCTCCCCGCAGAAACAGCCTGTCCTCTGATTTTGCCGAGGCGCAGTCACATAACGGACCTGATAATCAGGCACTACCATGAACAAGCCGCACACTCAGGTCGAGGGATCACCTTGAGTGATATCCGGGCCTCTGGTTACTGGATTGTGGGAGGCAGAGGTGCTGTGTCTCGGTACATTCACAGGTGTGTCCGATGCAGAAAACTGCGACGCAGGCCAATAGAGCAGAAAATGGCAGATCTGCCTGAGGACAGGATTGAACCAGCAGAACCATTTGAGTATAGCGCGGTGGACTATTTCGGTCCCTTCTACGTCAAGGAACGTCGCTCCGAACTAAAGGGATTGGGTGTTTTGTTTACATGCATGTGCTCTAGGGCTGTGCATTTGGAAACGGCAAACTCTCTGGACACAGATGCGTTTCTGAACGCTTTCAGGCGGTTCGTGTGTCGGCATGGCCCCGTCCGACAACTGCGGTGTGACAGGGGTACCAATTTCGTAGGAGGAAAAAATGAATGGGAAAGAGCGTATAAAGAAATGGACAAGGCAAAGATAGGCCAAGAGCTGTTCAAGCATAACTGTGACTTGCTGAATTTTAAGTTCAACCTACCTCATGCAAGCCATATGGGCGGCTCGTGGGAGCGCCTGATCAGGTGCGCCAGAGCAACACTGACCAGCCTGCTCGCCAACTGTGGACATCAGCTCGATGACGAGTCTCTTCGTACACTGATGGCCGAAGTCGAAGCAGTCATCAACAGTCGCCCGTTGACTCCAGTAGAGATGAACACATCAGACACAGTAGAGCCACTTAGTCCTAGCATGCTACTAACACTGAAAACCAAAGTAGTCCGACCTCCTCCTGGTAGTTTCCTAGCACCGGACCTTTACTGCCGACGGCGCTGGAGACGGGCACAACACCTGACGGAGGCCTTCTGGACGAGATGGAGGCGCGAATTCCTGCTCTCGCAGCAGCGAAGATGCAAGTGGACCCGCCCCCAGGAAAACGTCGCACGAGGCGACATCGTGTTGGTCGTCGACGACGATACCCCTCGCTCACAGTGGTGTCTCGGGCGCGTGGACACCATCTACCCTGGTGCGGACGGTATTGTGAGAAAGGCGACGGTGAAGGTATGGTAATCTCTTTACGATCGCGTGGTGCACCGGTTGATCCTTCTCATAAAGGGTGACGAGAGTGCACAGGGTTAGTAAAAACCTGAGCAAGTGTCGTCGTCTTGCTGTAAACGGTGACGAAGTATCAGAAGCCTAGTCGTTGGGCAGAGGCAGGGACTGATTCCCAGACGAGGAGCCACATCTGCACGATGATTAACAGAAATGCTTGTTGCGCTGATTCGTATATTGGCTCTTGATCGAGCAGACACTTGGTTATTTGTACTGCGTTGTTGAAAGCTCCGATGTGCTCCTCGTTGCGTGAACGTTGTAAATAAGTTCTGCACCCTGTGGGTATAAATTCCGGATACTACGGAATTTAGAGGAGCCATGTAACGGCCGCTACCATAGGTTTTTCTGACGGTTTCTTTATTGCGCCTAGAGGTATTTCGTTTTGTTGTTTCGTGGCATTTGGTAACTCTGCCACTTCCAGATGAAGGTCAACGCGGCCTAAATCAAACGCAATTGAACTGTTGTCACGGCAGCATGGCTGGCTGCAAAATGGTGGCATTACTGTACAAGTACTGAGGTCATCGAACCTATACTGAAACTGAAAGCATTGAGAAAGCGAGCTCAAGGGCTCAACTAGCCGGAGAAAGGTTTCACGTAGCGTCCCGACTGTAGCGTCCCTACTGTAGCGTCCCGATTGTAGTGTCCTGATTGATTTTCAGACCCAGATTGTAGTGTTCCAGTTGTATTGTCCCAACTTGGTTCCTGAAATGATGTATGCCTAATATTGTTGTAGCATTGCTAATGGTCTACCTACCTTACAAATGCCTCGTTCAATGAACCTAATCCGAGGATGCATTGGTATTGAGTAGCATTATTGTGCATACCATTTCCCTTGCTAATTTTTTTCCCAGTTGTTTTGGCTAGTCTCGTGTGTTTGGAGTTGCAATATAAATTATGAAATTCAATTCACTATCTTTCCTTGGTTAAAGGCAGTTGGCTGCCACAGTACTGGTCCCTGTGCATCCCGGGTACGCTTGTCCTACGTCGAGCGTGGCTACGCACGGAAGGAGGTCAAAGTACCACATTGGAATACGGCAAGTTGCTTGTCTCAGTCAAGTCTGAGGAAAGCATAATATTAGCATATAGCCCTAGAAAGGTTTACAATAACTGGGGTCTTGAAGTAAGCCAAGATCCATGAACTTAAGTCATAGATCCTTCGTGGCTGGCTAGCTCAGATTAAAGGGAACTGGGATCACTGCTCTGACCTAGTGGTTTATTAGGCCCTTATGGCTAGTTAACCCTATTTCCGTCAGGCTCCCGGCTACCCCTATTTCCGGCAAGGGGGGCAACATCGGCCCCCCTAAGATCTCGTAATCTATCCGGCCGATTTCGAAAATTCAAAGTGCTATAGATTCCCCTGACGCTAAAATTTATTTTGAAAAAGAAAATTTCAAAATTTTTATTCTTAAGGGGAAGTTCGTGCAAAATATACAATTTTTTAGTATTTTTTTTTAGATTTTCCATAACCCTTGTCTCTCTTGTACGATTTTCACAAAACTACTTCAGATTTACAAATAATTGACTCAAAATTGTCATATACTCGAGTTACGCAAAAATTCGAAATTCAATGGCAGTTCTAGGACCAGGACTATGAGGGGAAATATATACAGCCTAAAAAGTTTTTGTTACGTGGATTAGAAGCCGTCATATACTGCTTGGCATCTGTGACACATAAATAAATGAAAATAACGAAAAACTCATCAGGGGCGGATGCAGTAAGGTAAAATAGTGGGGTAAAATACATATCAACAATGTGCGTGTGGTATGCATGAGTATATTAGTCCCTCGACTAGTTGAAATTTATTTCTGATAATTTTTACCCTCCCATGGCCGCTCTGGAAAATGGGGTGACATAGGCGGATCAAGAACTCTTGTCATGGGGGGGTGGGGGGTGATTGGAAACACATTTTCAATATACGATGATATTGAGTCGCGGCGGTGATACTGGCTGGGAATATATATTTTGAAAATGTAATGTTACCCCCTCAAATACTGACACTTTTCCGCCATTGGGAACACGTTCCGTATGCTGTTGTCTCTGTGATCTGCCTATGGGCGAAATATTTCCTTAGTCGTTCCTGAAACTGAATGCATACAGAGCATACTAGTCTCGCACAAAGCTCTAAGTGAACAAACATATGCTTTTATATTTGTGATTTACTCTACATTATAGTGACTGGACACGCCTCTGGTAATCTAAAATTGGGTTAAAACTATTTTGAATTTTCATATACCCAATTGTATTCGCCCTGGCACGGCTGTAAGCAGTCTTCTCACTTACTAACGTTTAGTCCTTCTTGATAACAGTCTCCCCATTTTGAACAGCTGTAACCGCCCCTGAGGAATACAAATAGTGACAATTGTGAATGCACTATCATCTCACATAACAAATAATATAATATAACCATATAACTGGTATCAGGATCAGCAGAGACGGCTTCCTTTTTACAAAGAACCCACCGCATACGATAATACTTGGTTTGTGGATAGAACCTCCCCAAAAACCCAGCCATAGCTCCGCACCTGGTAAATATATAATCTTGAAAATTTCAGAAAACCTGCCTGTACTAGTTTTAGAAAAAGTTAGGAAGTTTCAAAGTTCTATCGCAAGCCGTTTTGGAGATATTCTTGAAAAACCTGAAGGGGGGGGGCAATATTAGCCCCCCTGCCGGAAATAGGGTTAAGGCCCTGTGTGCTAATCATCACCATATAAGCAAAATCAGTAGTCCATGTAACCATCATGGGGCTTCCCGAAGTGTATCGGGATTTGATCTGACATGTCCTGTAGCAACCTAATCCCCAATGACAAACTTAGGCTCATTGAACGAGACGGGCCTATTCGAAATATTTGTTGGTCTTCTATAAACTGTTTAAGGCTTCTGAGGATAATTTTGATCACCGATTGGGGAAAAAATAGTCCCCATGCAGTCTCCCCGGGTCCCAAAGTGTCGTTACTAACCATGGGTTCCAGTGCATCAATAAAATAAACGCCAAAGAGATACATTCACTTTTCACCACTCCTGGGATGTATTTTAGATACATTCAAAGCCATGATCTTTCCTCATTTTTTAAAAAGAAAATATGAAGCTAATTACTTCTTTGACCCTCGCCCAGTGGGGGCTGTTTGAAAACCCCCTCCGGTTTTTCAGGCGGCAAGAAAAAACGGCGACGCGAAGCGCCGCCGTACTTGGCACACCTTATTCTTGATTGATTCCGCAAGCTTCCCCAAAATTTTAAGCTTGGGTCATTCAGGTGAGGTTACCAGTGCAGGTCAAGTGACCTTACCTAAAGAAATGTTGAAGGTGGCATAAGTAGGAAATGGGTGAATCTATCGGATTGAAATTTATAACATATAATGGCCCCACCGAGTTTTCCAAAAAATTCCGGGATTTTTCATATCGATGACATAAGGTCAAATACAGACCATGACCTCTCCATTGGAAATACAGAGGAAGACAGAAAATGGACTGTATTTATGTAAATAAAGGTGATAATGCCTTCATATTCTCCAAATCGAAGTATCCTAGGCCCTTTTTAGGTTCATGTTGCAATTTTTTACCTGTGACCTCTGAGAGGTCATCCAAAGCTACTTAAGCAGTTCTCAGACTTAGGTCAATAATTTTGCATGAAATGATTATGCAGATTTTATGTTTATACCATTGTGTTTGGATTGATATTGCCAGTCGATTGATAGGCATATGGACTATGCTACGTCAAAAAGTGCCCTTGACCTGACCTAAGGTCAGGTGATTTGTGTTTTGACCTGGTATGCTCATATTATACATCATTCGATTCGCTGTATCATGTGATTCGCTTGAGAGAGAGCGAGCAGTGCCTAAAAATCATTCTAACTCAACGCTGTCAGACGCTAGAGCCCAACAGCTTTGCTCAAAATGCCAACTTCTTTGACCTGCCATGACCTCAATGTTGACTTGAGCCAAAAAGTGACTGATATAGTGTCCTCATGAATGTTTATGAGCTGTCCACCAGGGTTCGCGTTTTTTCGCTATCCTGCATAGGGCCTGAGTTTCAGAGGGAGTGTTCAAACACCCCCACCAGGGCGAAGGTGACTCGGAGGCCCACCGGGGCGCGGGTTAACTGATTCAGTTCGCAAAAATACTTAACATGGGTAAAAAAACATACAATTTGGCCTCCAGCTTGCCTAAAAATGGCGCCCCCTGGCCATGAAAGTGGCGCCCGCCAGCGCTGCGGCCCCCTAGCGAAAATTCCTGGATCCGCCCCTGATACCATCAGCCAAATCCGCCTCCGCTCAGGTGTATCGCTGGACCCCAAAACCCTTGATAATTGTATCTATTTAGGCTTATATTATATAAAATCAAATATGCTGTTGTGCGGGGTAACATTGAAGCCATGTCCATCTTGCCCCGCACGTGGTGTCCGTCTTACCCCACTTTGCTCTTCCTAAACAAACCTGGATATGAATTGGACGCCATTGTGATTACACTGTCAGCGCCTGCGTTGAACAAATGTGACATCTTGAAGAGCAATATTACGTAATACCAACAAAGTATCTATAGAAACATCCATGCTATGGCCTTACAAATTCGATTGTGAAAATAACACATGAGTTGCAGTTTTTACTTTTTTGAAAATTGTATAAAGCCTAAAAAGCTCATCGGACCCAACGTTGCTCTGCGACCGACGCGCGCTAAAAGAAAGCGTATTACACGCTTTTGCCGGTCGTGGCGCTGTCAGTTCGTCCCAAACCGGGGGTGTCCATCTTACCCACGGTGTCCATGACCCCCCCCCACTTTCCCCTACATTGTTGAGCTGTAGTGACGAGAAAAGAACCAATTTTAAAAATTTCAGTAACATTTCACAAAACACGTTACAAAACATCACTGTAACACTTTTTCAAGTGTAGCATTGGTCTTAAAAGCAATTATCTCATTACTGCAACATCGGATATCAGGGAATGGGTAGAATACCTACACAGCGCTCCCCTCTTCAGTTTTAACCCTGGCCCCGGTGGGGGTGTTTGAACCCTTACCTCGGGTTTTTCCGGCGGCATGACAAAACGGTAGCGCAAAGCGCCGCCGTGCCGTACTTGAAACATCTTATCCTTGATCATTTCCGCAATTTTCCCCAAAATTCTGAGGTTGATTTATCTTAGGTCAGGTTACGAGTGCAGGTCAAGTGACCTCACCTCAAAAATGTTTAAGGTGGCATAAGTAAGACATGGCAAATCTATCGGATTGAAACTTATATCACATAATGGGCCTACCGAGTACTACAGCACACATGCTGGGATTTTCATATCGATGACCTAAGGTCAAGTACGGACCATGACCTCTGCATTGACAATACATGGAAAAGCAGAAATTGGGCTGTATTTGTGAAGATACAGCTGATAATACCTTCCTATTCTCGATAAGTCAATAATTTTGCATAAAATGATGATACAGCTTTTATTTTGATATCATTTCGTTCAGATTTCTATTACAAGTCGGTTGATATGCATATTTACTATGCTAGCTTAAAAAGTGACTTTGACCTGACCTGAGGTCAGTTTATTGTTGTGTTTTGACCTAGTATGGTCATATTATACATTGTTCGATTCACCATGATGAGACGAAGCCAATGGTGCCTAAAAATGATTCTATCTCAACTCTGTCAGACGCTAGAGCGTAAAAACTCTACTCGAAATCCCGCTTTCTTTCACCTGTCATGACTTCAATATTGACATGCGCCAGAAAGTGACAAATATAGCCTCGTTATGAATTTGTATAAGCTATCCACGAGAGTCCGCTTTTTTCGCTATCCTGCACAGGGGCCAAGTTCAAGGGGGATATTCAAACACACACCCCCTCCCCACTAGGGCAAAGGTGGCTCAGAGGCCCACCGGGGCGCGGGTTAAAGGCATGGATGGAGATCGGAATGAATAGTGGCTACATCTTTAGCCACATTTTGATGAATTGCAACACTTGGTGGGCACTCAACTCTCCAGGACGCATCTGTCTGACACTCATCTCCCCCACACACGCACTCCAGGCTTCACATCGGTGGTAAGTTCTCCCCCGCACTGCTCTAGTCGGACACATCTTCTAGTTGCACTTATTGTCGCGGCGCTGGCTCCCTGACCCTCACCTACCTCCAGGGGTGTGGATTTCTATCTCTTTGGGGGTGCCTTGACACCCCAAATGGTGATATGGGCACCCCCAAGAAAAGGTGAAGTAAAGTCCTTATAAAGTGCGTAAATAGGGGAAATTATCAACACATACATGTTCAACAGCGTTATAGTGGCGTTCTGCGTCTGACTTACAACTTAATATTTTACCAAACAACGGAAGGCTTAGGAGTAAGGGACAAAAACCATCGATGATGTTTCGAGTCCCGAATTATATTTTGTGCCTTTTCAACATCCAGCACGGAGCAAAGCAGCACGTGTTTCCCTCTTCTGGTATATTATCTTGTTGTACTTCGGCAGAGCTCCCTATTAGTCCTCACTCTCTATAACTCATCCGATGGTTAAGTTTTAGATTTATGAACGTCTCTCTCCTCCTTCCCTCGGTTACCTTGGGGTCGAGCCCCAATCATCTCCACTCAGCGGAAACCCATCGCGACACTCCCGACTTAAGCGAACTCGGCTGCCAGCTAGCCTGTGCTAACTGCCGCCGTCTCGCCTGTACCGAAGCACAACCTCGGATGGTGTGGCAAATAATCAAGCCAATAGAGAGCAGGGTATGTCTAGAAATGTTTGAAAAACATAACATTTATACATATTTTGGTTCAGAGATTAAAGCTCTATCATTTTTATGGAGAAATCTCCGCTGAATTTATCGCGATACAAGGAACGCGCATCCACCAATCAGCGGCCGCCATCCGCCGGCAGCCGCGATTGCCCGCGGGGCACAGAGATTACAGAGGTCACGCCGGGCACCGCTGACCCAAAGTTCAGGCCTCAGTTGAGAGAGGTCGTGGACAGAATGTAATGCCTACATTTGTGGTGTTGGAAATAGTGGTGGTTGTACCTGCTGTCACGCTGAGGGAGGGTGACAGGTGTAGGGGGGCATTCTGTGCACGTCGTATAGGTGCTTTTGCAATGTGTAGTGCCGATAAAACTGGAAAACATAGTACGAGAAGATTAAATGAGTTCGGTATATGAGTATGTTTGGCGGACAAAATTGCAGGCACCAATATCGAGTCCATAATATTTTTGGTCCCAAGGTAGATGACGCAGCTTTTCAAGACTTGTTAAAATTGACACACTTATTAGTAATACAACGCACGGTGTATGTAGCATACACGCCCAGTTGACATTTCATGCGCATGCAATACTAGAAGTTTTAAATGCTAAAATGACAATTTGAGGACGAAAAATAAGCAGTTCTGATCGTGTAAACAAGGAGGGTCCAAGGCAAAGCACAATATTCCCGAGGAAATTAACTGGAAAGTGTGTATATTTTAATGGCATGAACATCACTGTATTCCTTTAGCATATGCCATTCCCTTACCAGTTACCACATCCTTTTGATGTCGTCACCACTCGGCCTCCAGGCAGCCAGAAGCCACTGTGATCGGCCGTCTAACCGTGATTGTCCGACCCTCTATCTTTAGGTCTATAAAATCGGTTTGTATGCTATGATACTCCACTTTTAATCTCCCGGGTGACGTCGCCGTTCCTAGTTAGTTATTGTTTACTATTAGCATTAGTTGTGAAAAGTTATGTACCGTTGTTAGATCAAGACGTCAATTTTCAGCATTCGCGTTATACCTAATGTGGTGGAATTGAGGCAGTGGGTGACATCACAAGTAGCGGCAAGCATTGAAAGGGCGAATCCTAGCGAAATAATTTTTTGATGGTAGATGTTGATTTTCAGGCCAAAATCGTACTGACCGAAACAATACAGAGTAATAGAATTTTGATGCCAGGATGGGAGAGGGTAATAATGAAACATCTAGCAGTGTTAATTAAATTCTTTAGAACAACGACAGTTTTTAACGGCTGTGTTTCTAGTGTGTTCAACATGTTTAAAATATAATTGTGAAATCTTTATAGCACGGCACATGTCAGTGGAAACGGCAGCTGAACGGCCGCTAAATAAAGCAGTAGTGGGTTGTTGCGTGGATTTTAATGAGCGGTACCAGGCAGGGCTGTAAACTTACATCTTTTTGTGACTGTCCGGGCACCCGGGATGAAATCTTGAGTTAGTGTTAAAATACAGTTTTATTATTTTATTTACAGTTTTATTAAGTTTTTTTTCATCATTTTCAGGATTTAAAGAACTGCGTGAGGGTTAAAACAAAGATAATATCATGATATCTCCTTTCATATGGTGGTCATTAAAATGTTCCTTCCTAAGCTTTGGGCACTCCCAATAATTTTCGCAGATCCACACCGCTGCATACCTCCCACTTACCTTCCTGGCACGTACCTCCAGGCGCAGATTAAGGGGACGGCAAAAAAGGCATTCCTTCAAAACGGAAAAGCTCGGGTCAAAGCTATGTTTTTGCCCCTCCCCCAAAGCTGCCGGCCTCCTTTTCCCGGCCTCTGCTTTAGTTTGTAAGCAAGATTTCGGTGCTTCAACTCTCAACTTCAAACAGAACCAGTCAACTTTAGTGGAAACACTGGGCCCTGGATAGGTAAATAATATATTGTGGGCCGATTTTAGCCGATGATTTTTGCTTTTCGACTTCGGCTTAGCTACCCCGAAAACCTAGCGTCTAGTTAAATTGAGGCTAAGCTTGTCACTCCCTACTTTTTTTACTTTTCGACTTTGGCTTGCTCCCCCAAACTACCTGACTAGATCCGCCACTGCTTAACTTCACAACACTTGACTCTCCCATGCCCATTTCCTCGGCGCTCCACCGGTCCTCATTTCTTCGGCACTCCACCGGCACTCACCGCGGCACTCCACCGGCACTCACCTCGGCACTCCATCGGCATTCACCTTGGCACTCTGCCGGCACCCATTTCCTCGGCCTCACGCAGGGACTCATTTCCTCGGCTCCCCCGCCGGCACTCACTTCGGCACTCCACCGGCACTCACCTCGCACGCAGCGGCGGCAAGTCGCGGAATCATGGTCTCTGGGTAGACCTGATGGGTGGAGAAGGAGGGCAGGTCCACGCCCGCCTGTCTCCGGACCAGTTCCCAGGCCTCTTCGCCGTACCCAGCCTTGATGAACTCAGCCAGCGCCTCCAGCAGAAGGCCATACATGGTGAGACGGCGACGATAATGGTGTTGCTAGTGATGGGTGAGCTGCTAGTGGTGCTGGAGCTCTTCCTAAGCGCGACAAATTCATGTTTGTGATAGTAAAAATACCCATACGGGATGAAGATCCACACTAGCAACACTTAATCTGATGCTTCATGTGGTGCAGAAAAGTATCAGAACAGTACATGGCGAAGTTTGAAGCACAGAATGGGAAAAAGGATCCACTAGTGATATAGGACAATAGTAACAAAATCACAAAAAGAAAATTGGCTATATCGAAACTGACAAAATGGAAGAAGGGTGCACAAACTCGGGGAAGAATAGTATTGTTTTTTGAGTTTTCCACGGGATTCATACTATAAACTATGATGTTGGACAGATACCTTCATAATTTTACTACAATCCTAGCATGTGCCGTAGTATTCACCGAATGAAAGCTCGCTGGAATTATTTTCTAAATTTAACACGCGCATTGACGGGGGGGTGGGTACCCGCCCCCCTCGGGTTTTTCGGAGATAGTAGAAAAACGGCGGCGCGTAGCGCCGCCGTACTTGGTATACCTTTCCCCTTATCATTTTTACAACTTCTGTGAAAATTTTAAGGTTAGGTCATCTCAGGTCAGGTCACCAGTACAGGTCAAGTGACCCGACCTCAAAAAAAAGTTTAAGATAGCATAAGTCGGAGCAGGGTGAACTTATCCGATTGAAACTCATATCACATAATGGCCCCACCGAGTTCTCTAAAATATGTTCCGATATTTTTGATATCGATGACCTAAGGTCAGGTACGACGCATGACCTCTCCATTGGAAATACATGGGAAAATGGTTTTTACGGAATAACTCAGTAACGGATGGTGATAGAGCATTTATTTTAGCTGCATTAGGTTCGCCTGGGCTTTGCGGTTCTAATGATATGTATTTTATATAATTTGACCCTGACCTGACCTCAGGTCAGGTCAAATCCTTGATTTGACCTAGCAAGGTCAAATTATATATCATTCGATTCGGCTTGCTAAGAGGATTCATATAGTTCAAATCGTTTTGCTCTATCTTTACTTGTTCAGATGTAATGCCCGAAAAACTGAATTTTACATGTTATCCCTATGACGGGCATGTTTTGACCTCTCGTGACCTTAAATGTGACCTGACAAAAAATGGTTCTAATGTTTTCGATGGAGAAGTGGATGGGCAGCCCAGCGCCGTTTACCGTTTTTCGCTACCTACCGTGGTTCTCGAGATCTTAGGGGGGGGCGGGTACCCGCCCCCCCGTCAATGCGAAGGTGGCTCAGACCCCCGTCAATGCGCGTGTTAAACTTTGTCCAAGGTGCCGAAGGTTTGGTTTTTGGAGTAGGAGTCTTACTAAAGTCACCGAGGGACTTGTTACGGACACCCCCACCCCACCACCCGTACGAGCAAATCCCACAATGAAGAGTTAGTATAGAAGCCAAAGTGTAACGTCCCAAAAAGCACAGGGAAGGCCGCCTCGCGCAGAACATTCTCTCACCAGTCAGTTATCAGCCTATGTCTGGTAAATATCAAGCGCCAGAGCGTCTCAAGGGAACCGATCCCAAGCCTGTACATGCACTGTCACTGCATATTTCTGAGCAGCAGGTCAGAGCCCAACGCTCTACGAGTTGAGAAACCGGAGCGGCAGTTGAAAATTATAATGATTCCCCAATTCTTCATCATTCTTTCTGGCAACTGGATCTGAAGTGAAGAAAGCGGGGCATAGAGAAGTTCATGGCATCAAATGCCAAGCTTCTACCTCGGAATTGGAGCCGCTATGATTTTATGACGGCTTTGAAACATATTTTATTGGAACATATTCTAACATAGATGATCATAGGAAGAAAACAAATGCACTTCGTATTTTGGTACACCAATCAAGATAATTTAACTCACAGCTTCTCGATGAACACAATATTGTGTGGTGGATACCAGACAATTCAGTTAAGTCTCCCAACTCAAAGAAAGTTTTCCAATCCTGCGAGCAGAAGGAATATAAATTGGATGTCAGACAGATGGAGTCTGTCGTGACATGTCAACCTCGTCAGCATGCGCGGGTCGTCACCAGCCTCCGACGAGGTTATTCCATCAGTTGTTTATGGAGCCACATTTAAACGAGTAGCCTTCCGACTTCGTCAAAGATTTCAGCGCAAAATCGGCCTTGAGTGGAGCTCATATAGTTCTGCTCACTTCACGGCTCGCTGGCTTCAGAAAATATCTTCAAAGACATTTGATGCATAGGTATTGTCTGCACGTACAGAAATGACCAGCGAGGTGAGTTTTTGCGTGATTGGAATCGCAAACTGTTCTTGTGAACCTGCTCAGATTGATGTGAAACAAAATTCCTTAAAACGCGGCATAGTAATGTTATGAAGCTCTCCGAAAGCCTACTGTAGATTGCACAGTGTTGTGGATATATTGATATTGTATGTACATATTGATACGGCACATTGCAATTGTACTCGTACTAAAAATAAGAAGCAGTGGTTGGCATTGAGAAGTAAGGTTGGAAATTTAATAAAAAGGCAACGCTTGACCAAACAGCAAAATCCCTCCATAAAACCAAAATAAAGGCACGTAAGCAAAACGTAGCTACCAAAACTCTAAATAGAATATATTAAGCAGCATTAGCTTAAGCAGCTTATATTGACATAGCTTAAGCCCTAAGGGAGAGAGTGAAGAAAACTTCCAAGAGTCAGCACTGAAACGGGTTCTAAAACAGTGAGAGTGACATTCCAACCCCAGGCTGTCTCCAGCAGAGGTGGTCTAGAGTAGGTTATAAAAACATGTTGTTGGCAGTCGTTACTCTGCAATATTATAGCGTATTATAGCTGAACGATAATACGTGCCAAGGACACAAATTTTGGCATATTGTAACTTACTACAAAAAAACACGCAGTGCAATCTTCTTTTCGTAGCCAGGATTGTAATATAAAATTGTTGTCACATAGGAGCCTCACTTTCTTGGACAGTGGAGATCTAATTTACATCACAATGCCACCGTAGAGCCTTGGTGAGTGAATTTAAATGAAGCGTGCCAGACTTCTAAAGCATAAAAATATCGATAAAGTGATTTTTTATCATTCGCAAGAAGCCACAGGCCAGAGACCATTTAGCCTGAGGCCGTTCACTAAAATCGTCAAATACTCCTCAAGGACTTACAGAACACACACACTAACACGCATACATCATCAACGACTTACGCATTTCCCTAAACACAGCAGTAATAAGCCCTTCCATGGCTAAGAGGCAGCCGTAAGGTATAACAATCAGGTGGAAATATAAAATTTAGCCTCCATCACGACAATAACCATGATACTATTGAAATGTAATGAATGCGAGGGTGTAAAATAAAAAATGAATATGCGACGATACACTGACATATACATGAAATATAAGCAGGGTATACTGAAATTTGTCAAGCACACGACGATTTAAGACGCGTAAGGCTTCATCAAATTGATAACAATTAGGTAGAAAATACATAGAAGTGACAACTATGCCCAAACGTTTCGTCAACTGAGCGAGCATAAGACTTAGGCTTCTCGGAGGGTTGAAATACCATGCCTTCAAGCTTTGTTAGCAGTTTGTTTGTACTCAGGCCTCGATCTCGTTGAGTGTTCTGACCTTACTCTAAATTTTCCTGGCCCTAGGAACACAACGTATTTTTAAACACTTTTTTGGATTATTTCCTCAGGGTGCATTGTAACTTTGTTCTAGTTTTTTTCTAAATACATGTGTTTATTTTTGGTTTTTACTTTGCCCTCGGGCTGGTTTAACCTATTGCAAGTTAAGGTGAATTAGGGGCTTTTTTAACGTTATTATTCCTGTTATTGTTAGCATAATATTTTCATTGTCCCTTTCCTTGTTCATTCCAGATTTTTCTTCTCAGATCACTCTCATGCCAAAGCACAATGGTCGATGTCAATCAATTGAATTTATAACCCTCATGAACTTCTTCATCCTTGAGGTTAAAGGGAGATGATGTCTTCCGATGTAGAGGTGGCACCACTAGACATGCCAAAGAAACTTCCCAGATATTTTGGGGATATTCCACGGTGCTTGGCAACACCACATCTTATACATATGCACTAAATTTTTTCCGGGACGGGAGATGGAGCAGGGAACGGGATGGATCGCGACGGGAAATGGAACAGAGAACGGAATGGATAGGGACGGGAAATGGAACGGGGAACGGGACGGATCAGTACGGGAAATGGAACGGGGAACGGGACGGATCAGGACGGGACGGATATTGGTAAGTATTCTAGTTTCATTTGGGAGGAGGCAGAAAAATTTTTATCGAAAATATTATCTGGAAAATTGACTGGGACGGGATATCTCATTGCATAAATTTATGTACAAGGAGTGATATGAACGAAAAGCAGGACAGAGTCAGATTAATCCTAGCATATTTTCCAACGCTTAATCGTGATATAAGCCCACTCTTGGCCTCCTGGATTTGCAGCCGCTTTTTTCACGAGCCCAGGTTAAATATTTTGGAAAGTCTAGATACCATACTGTGTTCGGAATTTCAGTTCAATCCTTTATTTCAAGAGTGCGCGGTAGCTGGGTGAACTACCTCGAGGGAAAAGTTAATATCTCTCCCCTTCCTCGTGATTTCGGCTTCGGAGTAACGTACCATAAGGGTCTATTACGCACATTCCTGTTCTGATCATCGCGAGCTCAACGAGTCTGGTGCGTTCCTAGCATCCCCCAGCAGTGCTGTTTACTTGTGAAGATGAGCGGCTGGTGAACATTAGCGTCCAAGCGGTCGTCTCTCGGGCCATGGTTACCGGTTTGATCAATCAGCAGCCTCCCCTCTGGCGGTATAAATTGCCCGGTGCCGGTGCATTGGGTCCTGTTTGAATGGTGACTTTTGACAGAAAGGGTTGCGGATATGCCATGTACCAGGATTGCCAGCGCCGTGACCTTAACACGCGCAGTGGAGTGGGTCCTAGAGTATCCCCACCTATTTTTCCGAGGCGGCCGGAGAACTGTTCACAGCTGGAAAACGCTACGACATCAAAGTTGAAGAAGTTATTAGCGCATGGATTGGTGAAAACATTTTGCAAAATGATCAATAATTTCTTGACTTATAGGCGTTCAAAGTCGGAACTATATTTCAAGACCGTCGCAATCACGCGTTCGCACCAGTTCGCCTGCACTATTGACCCCGGTCACGCTCACCAGTGGCGCTAGTGTGCCATCCAAGATGGCCGCGAAAGAGGGACCCGAAAGGTAAACAATGTTAGTCGGCCCGGGAATAGCATGGTAAGCGGTGAATTATACATGTTTTATGCCTGGTATGTGGCAGTGGCTTATAACCAGCCGCTGCAGAAGGCAGTGAGGAGCCCAAATTCGAGGAGTTTTTGGTCCCAAGGAGCAAAGTTTGTAGTCAGGATCAGGTTAGAGTTTGTGCACCCCCCCCCCACTTTCTTGCTGGTGGCGACGCTTATATTTGGAAACGCATTTTCCATCGTACATTCAAACTGAAATTTCAGACAGCTTGAAACGAATAAAGGCGTATATCTACCGAATTATTTCAAGATGTCAGTTTCCCGGGCTAAAAAGGAATACAGCCATAGGCGGATCCAAGGGGACAGCAAAGTGGGCATGTGCCCCATAGGCAGATCCAGGGGCAAAGGGAGTATGTGCCCCCCGCCATTGACCCTCGGCGCCCCCTGAAATGGCCACGCCCCCTGAAATTTCGCTTCCCACCCCCTCCACCCCAGGATGCGAAGGTCGGCTCCCACCGATAGGGTTTTGCTCCCATCCGATAGGGTTTCTCGGTCAAGAATGGCGCCTCGCCCCCCCCCGGGAAGGTGCCCCCGATCGGCAATCCTGGATCCGCCTTTGATGACGGCCCAAGGATAAAGGCCTACTCCTGCTAGAAGCAGGCTCAAGGGAGTGGAAGGAGGCATAAGCGGAACTGGAGATTGCCCCACAGCCAGTCTGCAAAGTATGGCAGCAGGCCAGACGAGTCGCACCAGCCATCTAAAATTCTCGCACCACCATCCTCCAAAAATTCGCACCAATATGCCACATACCAGGGAAAAAATGCACCCATTCCTACCCCTGCAATGCAATGCTATCTCAATCATTAGTCAGTTAATTAAGAGCTTTTTATAAGGCCCCTTCTGTGTCTTAATAGCCATTCAGCCATTATTTGTTTATTTTAAGTGTCACTTACCTTGCAAATTCGCACCAGGTTGATAAAATTCGCACCACTCGGTCCTGTCTCCAAGGGCACTCGCGCCGACGAGATCTCGTCGAAAATGCCATACTTTGTACACTGGCCTCACAGCCGCTTACCAGGTGGATGCCAATGGAAGTCAGATGGCTGAAAATGTCTGCAACAGACAGCAGCATTTGAGCCTATCTTCTTCCCAATTCTCAGTTTCAACTTCCACTGCTTGGACAGCACCTTATCCTGAGGAAACTTGTGAAAGCTGAGACTTCGACACTTTCTTCGGAAGGATACACACTGAGGAATGCAGCATTTCTGATTGGATCTAATGGTTATCCGTCTCTTCTCCATTTTCTTTGAACTTTCCAAGATTATAACAAACAAGAAAATAACGCCAGTCTTCAATATTCACGTCCACCCAACGTCACGTATAACCACGCTCTTTCACGAGTGTACCACGACTGAAAATCCGTTACCATAGGAACCGTGTAGGGACCAAGGAGTTTGTTTAGAAATGCGCCGGATATGAAGCAGCCGCGCAAGACGTCAGTCCCTCTACTGGCGTTTCCAAAAAAATCCGCCAGGTGCCAACACTTTCGATGACCGAGGCCAATAGACCGAGTGGTGACGTCATAACGTCTTATAATCAGGTTATACGTCAAGGCCAATCCACATGAAGGCCAGGGTCAAGGTCAAATGGCACAGGGCAAGGTCATTGACCCCAGTATTCCGGTCAGATGACGTTATTCAGTATGGATTATGCATGAAGTATGACTTCATAGTTATGGGTGCTCAAGGTCAAGGTTGAACGTCAAGGTTAAAGGTTTTTTCAAAGAGCAAACCCTCAATTACCGCCCAAAGGTTATTATAGTGTCAGTTGCATTGTACGTTATTGTGAATATGCCATATTGTTGCGTCATAGGTCGTACACCTTGAATGACATTGACCTAAATATTCAATGGAAAATTGTGCGGTACCTTCCCTTTACGACCTTTATCTTCTTTTGTTGTATGCCCGGCTTATTCCGCATAATCATGGCACTTCCCAATAGGACTCCAACACGGCCCAAATTTGACCTTTACGACCTTGTTTGACCTTGAAGATATTGACCTAGCTCAATGAACCCTTGCCATAATTTAGATCACTATTACACCCACGCAGGCCTCCCACTGGCGTTTTTCTAACCCTCTTGGTTTCCAAGATCTCAGGGGGGGCACTTTAGGTTCCCCTCCACTGCGCGTTGACTCCAGATCCCTCTCCACTGCGCGTGTTAACCGGCGGGCTGATTGGTGGCCTTAATCTAACGCCTCTGCGGGCTTGCTCTGTGGCTAGTAAAAATTGAGAGATAACTCAACGGAGCCAGCCAGTACAAATACTGCAGGAAGTCCGACCCATAAACTCGAAAAGTGATCATAATTTGTTTTCTTTCAAACTAGAGAGCGGACACAACGAGTTCACAACAATCTTCAGGACTAGCACCAGGCCTGTATTACTTAACTTCCAAGCAAATAAATCAAAAGGTAATATTTTTCATGGGATCAGTACCGCAGTTATCGGAAGGAGCATAAGATTGTAAAGAATATACTGGGTGCAAAATTCGAAAGCAGTCACATTTTGTTGATGCAGGGTACCCGGCTGCTTTCCCCAAGGTGTTACTGCTCGCCTTCACGGCGCGGGAGTGCGGGAGCGGCATTCAGGGGGGGGCACATAGGAAGTTTCAAGGGGCCTACGAGACAAGACTGAGAGTAGGAAGATACGGTTGGAGGTTTATGTGCGTTCCCAAAAGAATGCAATGTTTTGCCCCTTATTACCGGTTTAGTTTTTATTGCTGGTAGCCTTAAACCTGTTTTATAATCGGCCTATAAGCAATACATTTGTTTTTTTGCAATTTTGTTTGGCTGTGTGGCTTACTTTGGGCAGAAGGAGGGATTTTCGGAACCAGAGCTGTCGAGGTGAAATCATGGAAATATGTCAGCTCATTCTTGATGGGACATCAACTACAAAATTTTGCAACTTTTTCCCGTGTATAACTATTCTATGTCATCGCAATTTTATTGCAATTTCTTACGAAAGGATAAAAAACATGCTTCTGTCCATAAAGATTATTGAGGTCATTGACAACGGCTATATTTTCCGAATTTTGATTTCGTTTCGAAATTGCCATTTTCGAGGCCATGCCGTTGACATCACCATTTTGGCCAATCGGGAACAAAAAGCGTTTGAATACCCTTGTTTCACAAACACTTTCTGTTGTATGTGCAAGTGTGTGGACACCAACTGCACCTTGAAAACGCTAATTGTGGGATAACTAGGTCATCATGGTCGCTTGGTTGGTAGAGTGCGATGTATGCGATGGCCGTGCATACGTGGATGCTTGGGATCGGTTTCCCTGAGACGCTCTGGCGCTCTATGTTTACCCGACGCAGGTCGGCTGGCAACTGACTGGTGAGAGGGTGACCTGAGTGCGGCGGCCGTCCCTGTGCTTTGTGGAACGTTAAACTTTGGCTTCTAAATTCCAGCGTTATAGATGTGAGAGCTGCTCGTTTGGATGGTGGGGTCCGGCCAATGAGACAGATCCTTTGAGGGCTTTAATGAGACTTCGAACACGAAAGCCAAATTTGCAAGAGCTTATCAGAAGCTGAGTTATAAATAGCAACATTTAATGAAGAATATATTGATATGGTATTTTGATTAATTTACTTTTATTTGATAAACTTATCAGTAAAATATAAGGACCCAGTTAGAGCTGAAATCAAATAGTAAGAGGGAAGAGTAATGAATACATACCATAACCAGGTTAAATAGCACGGCAAACACCGGACCGTATTCCAGCGTTCCAGAGTGCACCTTCGTACAATGAGAGCACCTCCCGTTTTCTAGAAAAAAACAGTTGACTCAGACCAGAGCCGAACTAGGCACATTGTATCACTTATGAGATTGTAGAGCCTATATTGTCGGTTATCTTGAGCTGAGGTGCAATGACTGCAACGCTCAAGAAAATCGACACCTCAAGGCTCAACTTAATAAAAACCGATTGCAATGAGACCCTGAAAAAACTTGCAGGCCTCATTCTCTAAAATTCCGCATGATGGGGGTAATTTTATTCCTTAGAACTGCCTTAAGGATAACAAATAGTTGGGCTAAGTCATAGTTGGGCTTTATTTTGATATTGTATTCAAGCATAAATTTGTATATCAACTGGGTTTGATCCAGGCTGGAAGCTTTCTATCACTGAAAAGTTGCAAGAGTTTGAATTCGCTTTGCGGAGACCCATGGTTAAACTTAAAATTCTGAAACACTCTACTTCGCAAAGAATCAGCTTTTTGTAGACAACCTTTAATGATTTGAAGGCCTCTAATCGGAAGAGAAAAAATTAAATTATGAGCACATTATTACCGTATAACAAATTCCCCTCAATGCATTTTCTCTTCCAAACAACTCACCTTCCAAAAATTCTGGGACGGAAACTGTTTTCACTTTCGCTGGGTAATCCCGAGTTCATCTTCGTAGTAGACCATTCTGACTGTAGCCACGATCTTATCATGGGACGTCTTCGTTTCAAACCTTCTCCTGGGAATTTTCAGACACCTTTTCCATCGGAAAAGTCCCTATTGGACAATAACCTTGAGTTGAAATATATAACTTGGCACATTACTCAGTCGCGCTACCGGACACAAAGTCGCTGGTTGGCCGCTGCTCAGCCTGGCAGCCTGCCGCGGGCAGAGCCCCCTACCGACTGGCCGGCGATGGAGTCGTCTCGTGCCGCTGCAACCAGAGCCGCGCGGCCCAACGGCCCAATTAGCGACGCGCACACTCTCGGCTGCAGCATTTCCGAGCCTGGTGAACGTGGAGAGGATACCTCAATTCCTCGGAGGGATTTATGGTGGTTTTGGGCTTTTTAAATGAGAGATGTTACGATTTCGATATCACTGGTTCGTCATGAGACTAATCGGAATAAGAAAATTAGCGTAAATTAGCTCTGCTGCTTTGGGGAGATACACTTAAACAAGAAAATCCACACTGAAAGCCTCTGTTGACATAATTTACGCCTTTTGGAACTGTTACAAATACAACCAGGCAAAACCACATCCATCTATCGCATATTGACCAAGATCACAGGCTGATCACTACAATGTAAGTACCTGTAGTTCTCAAACCTGGCAATAGACAGGAAACTTGATATGATAGGTGCATGCTGAACTGATGCAGGACGCGTATGGAGAATACACAATATAGGTGCATGTGATTCAAGGTTAGGATACTTTGAAATCGTTCAGGCAGGGCTTTGTAAAGACTGGTGATCACTCCATGCAGACTATTAATATTTAAATTTGGAAAATTTGACCGCCTTTGGATAGTGCTCCACAATGCAACTAGGTTTCAACAATTATTGTGTGTTAGTTTTGTGGTCTTGATAGGAGTGGGGCAAATTCTCAATTTTTTACGTTTTGATAAGGTTGGCTGCCCCCCCCACTTTTTTGCCCGTGGCAACACTTATGTCCACAGGGACGTAGCCAATTAGGCGTTGTTGGGTAGCCACCCCCTTCCGCTGGCGGCCGGGAGAGCCCTATCTAGGACAGGGTGCGCACGGAAGTCGGTCCGATCGTGTCCTCCTGTGGCTAGTCGGGAACCTTTGAGGTCACGAGAACCCTCCTGGTTAAAGGAGACGTGCAGGTCTCAGAGAGCCCTCTAGGTTGGAGGAGACATGCAGGTCTCAGAGAATCCTGCAGGTTACAGGAGACATGCATGTCTCAGAGAGCCCTCCAGGTTACAAAGGGCCCGGCTGGTTGCATAGTGTCCAGTTTGTCACAGGTGGTCCTTGTGGTCACAGAGGTCCCTGGCAGTCACAGAGGGCCCTGCTAGACGCAGTGGGCCCTGCTGTCGACAGAGTTTCTCGGCTAGCCACAAAATGGCGCCGCCGGACTTCAAGATTCGTGCTGCTCTTACCCCCAATTGGATCCCCAGACCCCCATCGGGGAGGGTGGGTGTAGGTATCCCAGACGCATGCTCTCTTGGCGCCGTCCCTGTGAAAATTACTGAATTTGTAGGAGCATCGTTCGTAGTGCGAAAGACACACCATAGAACTTCCAACGTTACATCAATAATAGCCAAGGAAGTCAGGTGGCCATGTTTTCTAAATAAGATGGAAGAGTCTGACAAGCGACGCTTCATAGAATTGTAGATGGCGTAGATGATACAGGAGATACACAGGCAATTCGACAAGTGCACCACCCCGGGCGGGACCACAACGATGCCAATCAGCTGCTTCTTGGTACCAGGCTAGAAAGCCGATTATCATTCGATTTTTGTTTGTAAAAATATTCGAGATACGTCAGCCTTGCCTGAAGACTCTGAGGAAGCTTGCATACATTGATTCACTAAAAGTATTCTTTAACCCTCGCCCCGGGCCATCATGGCCCCTTTTCCGAGCAAAACGACGGGCGCAGCACCGCGGTTGAGGGCTCTCCTCTCTGCATCATTCCCACATCCTAAATTTACCCCGGTCGGTCTCCCGGGTCGGTCCCTCCTCTTTGGTTGTAAGGCTCATTTAAAGTCATCGATAACCCCACTTCTACCTCGGGTTACAGGTGTATATGGGTTTTTATTTCCTGCCCTGTCGGTCACGCGACCTCCCTTAAAGCATGGAAAGCTATTTCTGAAAAGCACAAAATGATTGCAATACTGACTGCTCGAACAACGTTTTACACCCTTCACGATCCCAGGGGTCAATTTGCCTTGACTTTCAAGGTCATGTACCGGTAAAACAGTATTTTGACATAACTTTGACCTATTGGCTGAGCGTGAAACAAACACATCGTGTTTGTTTGTCACTGGCTTTCATTTATATACGGCGGTCTTTTGACCTTCTGACCTCGGTCTATTAGGTCCGTGACCTCTGGCGGTCAAACCACTGGGGGGTTTTACTTCCACATAGCAAGTACTGGTTTTTATAATTTTACCGGTCTCTGTTAATGGAGTTTGCCATTTGTTAATATTGATTTTAGTAAAATAGCCATCTTTATTGACCTCTAGGTCACCATTGACCTGCACTAAACATGCGCTATTACCGGTTTTGCCTTTATTTTAGCCATTTTAGTTGGGGCCTCTCCTGGTTGAGGGTTAATTGAGCATTGTATTCATTCTGCATTTGGCTACGTACGGTCCTATCATGAAACATGTTTGCATCCTTCATATCGATTTTCATGGAACGCAAACATTTGTATTACTAACTCTTCACTGGCTGGGCATCCGACTGGACTCCCTCGGTTTGTCACAAATTATTCCACGCCGATTTGAATAAGGGACGCTTCACTTTGCATACCTCTAGGATGATCAATATGACAACTTATGACCAAAAATTGGCATCAGGTCAGGTCGGGTCAACGAATTATGACGTCATTGCTAAGCCCATGTAAGGTGATCATGGCATTCTAAAATGAGGCTGACAAAACCAAGGTGCAAGATCATAGGGAGTTCAATCGGACGCCCCAGGCGGTAGTGGGTGAGAAAAGAGCCCGGGCGGTGATGGGTGAGAAAAGAGCCCAGGCGGTGTCGAGTTAGAATAACTGAATGGATGATCGTTAACTGTAAATGTTACAGATGCACCTAACTGTATGTACCTTGCTGTATTTATGGACCATTTTCAGTAAGAAGAGCAGGTCGTCAGCAGGGGATTTTGCTGTTGCTATTTCTCTGTTTATCATTGAAGGCAAAGCAATCCTACGAACATGTTACATTTTTGACGGTCAAAATGGTGCAGGGATTTACTCGTCATCCACTGGTTTTCTATTAAGAAACCAAGATGTTCGTCATAAGATTATCTAAAAACACATAGGTGAAGGTGTGATTCTGCAGAAAATGTCAGATGTAACCTCCATTAACTTGGTCACATATGCAGACGCCTCGTAAGTGTTCGCTGAAGGCTGAGCCGCATTTTCAGACCAGACTTCAGCCATTTTCACTAATGGCAGTACCGCTGGCCTGGCGGGATTCTCCGATCTCCAGCGGACTCACAAAAACTATTGGATCACTTCGACAGCGGTGCAGAGTTTTACCGCTGCACGACAGGAAAGCCGGTCCTTTGTCTCTCAGCGTGGGGCTAACCGATCCCTTTTCAGTTAGTTTCGGGAGAGATTAAGCTTAGTCACCGATTGTAGAATGTATCGTCAATGAGTCTACTCCTTTATATGCCAGACTTGTCTCCAACACACATAAACCATTTTGTCATCATAGGCAGATACAGGGGGCAGAGGCGAAATGCACATTCCAGATCAACCCGCCCTGCACACCCACACCACGCCCCGGAGGCCCCTGAAACCGTCTCGGCGCCTCCTCCCCCTGAAACATTGCCTCCCACCACTCTTTCCCATGATGCAAGCCTTGGTGCCATCACCATGGGCTTCCGATAGCTCGCACTTTAACACGGCATCGCCTGGAATCTTCGTACACACCGCCGCCTGGGGGGAGAGTGAGGTCCAATCGGACCCCTTCCCTGCGATCTCGAGAACTGAAAGTGATA
Source organism: Lepas anatifera (assembly GCA_034440635.1). Classification (NCBI taxonomy): domain Eukaryota; kingdom Metazoa; phylum Arthropoda; class Thecostraca; family Lepadidae; genus Lepas; species Lepas anatifera. The sequence goes on from JAOTON010000629.1 coordinate 1,887,389, forward strand.
CGGACCATTGAAACGGTGCTGGAAACACTACTGTCTTCTACTCTGGAGCTGAATTTGAATTATATCCGTTGATTCGTGACGCCACAGTGTGTCAAGGAGGATCAAATTCAGATCCATTTAGAAAATCCCTTATAACTCGGAGACCATGGGCCCTAGACAAAAAAGGCATCAATGTGTTCGTCTTGATCCAAGGATTCGAATGATATGCGGCATGACCTTGCATAGTTTAATTATGACCTTGACCTAAGGTCAATAGCTTTCGAGGGTTAAGCCCTCTTTATCAATTTACACCCACCTACGATGTTATGCTTTTTTGGTCTTATAGATGACGCTGTAACCACGTCTCGGCAGGATTTCTGTTTATTACTATTATCTTTTCTTATATTTTCGTTATGGGCGCAAATTAACCTTAGTAGTATGAGCGCCCTAAAACACCAAAGAAGCTAATAATGATAGTAATGGAATAAGGAGGTCGCTGTGGCCCTACACAACCCCTCTCCCCCACTTTTCGTGAAAATTCCTCCTTCAGTCAAACTGGGGAAGAGTTTGAAGGTATCAAGCAGCCAAAATCCGACAAGTTTTGGATTCTAGAAGTGAGATTTTCTTATCAGCGGGAGGTGTTAAATTACTTGTCCCCTTCGCTTTTTACCGTTGTCGACGCTCATGTATTCATATAGGTAATGATATGATGAAATTCCTCTTAACACCAATCTACGGAGAGCAGGACGCTGCGGGAAGGGGCTGCTTTCCGCTCGCAATACGCTTACTATCTGTAACTGCACGATTTTGGAAAAGCGAAATATGAGTTAAGTTATGTTCTCTACGGGAAGTATATTTCTCCCAAAACCTCGTGACGGGCTTTGTTCCCTGGAATTCTAAATGAGACGGAATCATTTTCATAAAGAGAAACATCTTACATAAACAGATATTATAATGAAATTTTTTAAAGGAAATTTATTTAACCCGCGCGGGGCTGAGGTCTCCAGCCGAACGCGCGGGGCTGGGGGGTGTAAATTTTACCCCCCCTGTTATCTCCCGAACTAATGGTCCGATTTGGAAAATTCAAACGCCAATCGAAAGATCTCATCACGAACAACTAAAAACATGTACTTAATTTAAGGTTTGAGGTCAAGGTCAAACTGAGGTCAAAGGTCAAAAGCGTGGTTTTTGAGGTTGCAATGCTACGGAGATCAGGCAATGGAAGCTATGAGCTTCATACTTCATGGAAAGCCTTCACTTGAATGCAGCAAGGTGCTTTGAGACCGTTAGGCTGGTGGAATGACCGGGTCAGGTCAAGATCAGGTCACCAAAGGTCACCATATTTTTGTATCCAAATGTGGTCATGCGATACATGTTTTTGGGCCATTTTGCATGCAGAATTCAGCTATGATGTTCAGAGAATCATATCTGAAATACTGTGGTCTCAACTTGCACAGCCGGGGTCAAGGTAGGTCATCAGAGGTCAACTTTTTAAGTTCATATTTCTTGACAAATGACACATGGTTTGGGACCAGTTTTGTCTCAGGAATACTATAAAAGTAGTGTAAAGCGTGTGCGAGGTCATCCTGGGTCATCCTGGGTCACTATGATTCACTAAATAAAGACAGTATTGATCAGCCCTAAAAATCAGAGCGTGAGTCTCTGAGCTTTGGCAGCTCTCCAGGCCAAACTGATAAAGCTAGAGACTCAAAATTTGTCATGCATATGCACTGTATGGTGTTTTACCAAATAAATTCCGGTTTTTGAAAAATGTTGAAAATTTTAGAAATTTTGTAACTTTTTCCAAAAAAATATTTTTTTCAAAAATATTTTTTTCGACAAAAGCCAACTTTTAGAAATCCGAGATAGCCATTTTGAAGACCACAATAATGCCTTTCGTTTGATGCAAGAAAATTGGAAATCGGTTCAGAACTGCAGCTTCAGCAGCTCTTTAAACATTGCGCGATTTTGGTACAAAAATCGCCTGTAGTGACGTCACATTTTTGCTTATTTCCCAAAAAGTTTCCAACCAATTTTATTTTTATCTGGCGGAAATGTGTAAAATTTATGTAAAAAAGGGACTGAAAATTTGGCGGCGCTGCGCGCCCCCGTTTTTGAGCTATCGCAAAAATTCGCGAGGGGGGTAAAATTTACCCCCCAGCCCCGCGCGGGTTAAGCCTGCTATCGGTGGCATTATTCAGCAGCTATACACACATCAAAGAGGACGAACCGAGACGTCTTGGAAATACATACATATATATATATATATAGGCTTCGTTGAATATTACAGCTTCCTTGGCGTTGATAAGTTTCTTCGTGGTCGACTCGAGTTTTCGTATTAGGCTTCGGTCATTCTCGTCATACTGGTGTAAAACATTAGAAAAAGACATAATTCGACGTTTCGTCTTACGTAAGACATATTCATGTTATTTTGGCACTACAAGTTTTAGGTTACATAATAATAAACACACAAGTAATATAACACTGGATAATGCATCTCACGATGGATCGCATTTCTTTGTTTTTATTCAAATGAGTGGAACGCTGCAGTCTGTTTTGTGAACCCTCTGTTTAGTGGAAGAAAAAAATATATATAAATAAATATGTCCGCTGGGTGTGAACTAAATTTTCCTATCGTAAAATGGTAGCGTAGTGAGCTGCTTAGTCTGAATGTTTATGACCGGCGACTTGTTGCGAATAATGATGGTTTCAAGTGTTGTTAGTCGTCGCCGGTCATTGCAGTGTGCTATGATCTTAGTGTTTGATGTGAGCATGTTGCGGGTGAGGGTGATGTTGTGCTGGTCAAGGGTGTGTTTCTTAGGAGCACCGTCTTGGAGGTGTATTGTCAGTCTGCGGCTGAGTGTAGTGGTTGTGTGACCAACGTAGTATACCTCGCGGGTTGCACAGTCCCCGGCAGTACATTTGTATTGGTATACTACGTTGGTTTGCTTCAGTGGTGTGGTTTTCTGGTTAGTGTTGTTTTTCATGACTACACGGAGAGAAAAAGTAACTCCAGATGTGTAATTTGAGAACGTGCCTAAAACGCCAACCCTTTCTGGAGTAAACAGGGGGTGTACGGCCATGGAGTCAATCATCATTTATCATTTTATTTTTGTCCTAGCGTCAATAATTATTTGACGCTAGATATAAGTGTATTCTGATTCCTGTTCAGAATATGATTACCCCTAAGTGTTATTAGGTTCTTTTGCCACGATTATTGTACGCCTCATTGGAGTCATTAAAGAAGGTGGGATGTAAATGCTTACCGGCTGTGTTAGTTTGATTCCTAATTATTCTTTGCACACAGAGTAAGTTTATTTTCACATTATTTTCCTGTGGGGCTGAATTTTGCATCGGGGGATAAGATAACACGGGGATATTAAACTCAACCGAAAGAGTAATACTACTCCATTGAGAAAAAGTAGTACGGTGAAATTATACTCCGGTATTTTTCAATGCTAATCAAAGTTCCAACCGATGGCCTTCATTGAGATCAAAATGATTTAACAGGACAATTTCTGAACTAGCCAATGTGTAATCATCTGCGTTCAGGCTCTGTTCATGGTGTTTTGGGATGGATCTGAATTATACATCCACCAGCGTTGTAGGCCATTTTATGATCAGGTTATTGACAATTGTATCAATGCAAAATATCTGGTGTGTTTCTCCCTAAATTCCACCTGTTCCTGTTCCAAGAGAATAATCTGGCTAAAGAACATGTATTTCACAAAATTGCTGCTTCAACGGTCTTGACACTCAGCGTTTCTTTGGCCCTAAAGAGTGGCTAAATCACACAAAACTACTTATTGCATCTAGACTGATGTCCTGGACATCAAAGCACAGCGTTCAACGGTTACGATTAACCAAAAGAACTGGAGATGGCAGTGAAAAATCCTTAAGCCGACTGGCTAAGAAGATAATAACATTCGATGCGAAATACTGGAAACGTTGAATATCACCAGCGCATCCCAGCCTGGGTTGCTTGGAGATTAAGTGAAACAAATTATCTTATCATATCAGTAATTATGTATTCATCAACGATATCTGGATATCTGAGATCATTGTGGTACTTGGCCAACATCGTTTCCTACCCCAACGGACAATGAAGGGACAATTGTACCCCATGATATAAGTCTTTTCTTGGCGCCTGCGGTTCTTAAACTTGTTCTTCACTTGAGTTCTCAGCTTCTTCTTGGATTCTCAGGACTTCTGGCATCGTCCAGAAGTTTGGGAACGCGAGTAAGACGAGCTTCCGTTATCATCGTGTAGCCTTCTTCCTCTGGGTAGAATGATCTCTCAGAGTAGAAGGCGTATGCGGAGTTACCGAGGGTCCTGCGGTCGCCATCTGTCAGTTTGTACTCTGGTACATCTACATCTCTCCTGAGAGGTAGTGGGAGCTCTTAGATGTCGAATGAATACACTCTCCTGGTCCCCAGCCTCGGGCCTGTTCCACCGTTGGGATCCCTCGCCGGTCGGGCGATCGCAGTACACACATGGTTTCCCGGCTGGGGGATCAGCTCCGTTTGTATGGGCCCCGCGGAGGGGACAGCTAGCTGGGGGGCCACTCCCGGCTGTAAATACTCCGACTGGGGGGTACTCACCGTAGGCTGCGGGGGCTGTGAGCACCCTACCGATTGAAGATACATCGGGTGGATATTCACTGTCTATTGAGGGCACGTCGCCGGCGCGCAACCGTCCCTTGGAGATAAAATCACAGTTCTGTTCGAATCATCCAGACTTGTGACAGTCATGACGTCAGTCGGGATACATAAATCCTCGGAGAGCGCCTCTTCTTTCGGGGTCATGGCATTTGGCCTAACTGAGGTCTCCGGTACAAGTATCTTGGTTCCTGATGGAACGCTGCACTCGTCGTCGTGTTCTACGTCGATGTAGTGGTTTAGCTCGCTGTCAAAATATCTGATTTCGAACTGTTTTCCGCGCAGGTCCGAGACATGCTCTGCAATATCTGGCCACAGTGACTTTCCGCCGCTCTTAACCCGCAGTTTCCTACAGGAGTTTCTGTAGCAGAGGCCAAAAACCCGCCCTTAACATTTCCCTAAAGACATCAGAGCAGTCTGTAGAACCAAAAAGCAGGTGTTACGATCGCGTTGCATAACTAGAACACTTGCCACAGTTTGAAAATACTTGCAGTGTGTTTAAATATAAGCAGAGGTCAAGCAAAAAGTACAAAATTAATGGGTCGATATACATGGTGTGGCAAAGAAAAATACTTCTACTCAAAGAATATTCAAAAGGTAAAAATTTAACACGGCTGGAGCACATTATTTTCACACCTAAACGCGGGTACGCCATGCTGCTTGGAGAGAGAGAGAGAGAGAGGGGGAGGGAGGGGAGAGAGAGGGGGAGAGAGAGGGAGGGGAGAGAGGGGGGAGAAAGAGAGAGGGGAGGGGGAGAGAGAGGCCAGATACCAGTTTGCCACCCCAACCCACAACTTGAAAAATTTCCTGCGCCTTTGCTGTCAGCCGTCATTTGACGTTCGGCTACCCATTGAAGCACGCAGGGGCGTCGCCGCACGGACCCTGGGACGGAGTGGGCCATGCCCGTCGGAAAAGAAGGGACCAGGCTCCCACTTTTTGCCCTCAACTTCTCTGATCACAGCCCAATTGGGAGTAAACCGAAAAACTTTAAGACCGGTCGGTCCGGAGGGCAACGGGGAGCTCAAAGAGTTTTTGGTCCAAGTATGGAAAGGTTTTTTGCCAGGAGCAAGTTGAAGATTGGCAATAGAACAAAAGGGAGGTGCAGCAAGCACAGATGTTAGGCAAACTGGCACTTCCTGTTTATCCTCTATTTTGACAGCTAATCTGAAGAGTATATCAAACGCATATGCTACACAACATCATCACTGGTGGGTCCAGGTGGCAATGGGACCGTGGCTCCCAAAGTCTAAATTAGCATTTGTGCTCTCCCCCCGCCCCCCCAAGTACCTGGTTCTAACCATTTTCTTTAAAAACATTATGTTTTCGCAATGTTTTGCCGATTCTGCCCAAAAGGTTGCTTAGCCCCCCCTCCCCCCACTTTATTTCTGGATCCGTCAACGCACTTTGTCGATGGCTTAGGGACCGCCAACGCTAAGAGAAATGTGGTTTAACGCGACCAGACTCATTTTACAAGGCTACGACAAGTTATTGTAATTATTTAATGTATGGCTACTGGTTAGCCGGGTCACCTCTAATATCTGACAAGCAATCACCAAAGCAATTTAGTATGTGTATGCAGTTTTGGATGACTCGCCTCCCTTTTCCAGGCGTTGCGCAGACGGTGTAAGTCACCGCCTAATAAAAGACGTTCCCTTCTACACCATTACCACGCACTTCAAACGCCAAGAACACCGATTTCCTGCGTACTGCCGCGTCGAGAAGTAAAGCACAACTGAACTGGAAAATTGAAATGCACGCGCCAGCACTTCCGGGATCTTCTCATTCAAATACCCTCAAATGACACCAGCACATGGCGTCAGTTGATCCGTCTTGCACGCTCTGCTGGCGTAGATTTAATCTCTCGGTCTATTTACGCTTTGGCATTGTCATTTTAAGTCACGTGTGTTTTCAGTTTATCATAGTATATTCTGACTCCACATAATCGTGTCTAAAAACGCAACTCACCAGAAGCGAATGGAGTCATTCTATTTAACGGCGGGTGTCAGTTTTAGGATTGGTGCCATTCAACGCCAAAAAGAGCATCGAGGTATTCAAGGTAAAATAAAAAGGAGCAAAATTATACCTACAGAGTTATTTCAGCACTGTTGAGCGCTCATTGAATTACGCAAGAGCGCACAAATACATCACAGTTTCATTTGAGATCAGATTTCGGCGTCCTGGAATCGAAATGTTCCTTTCAACTTCGTGATTCTGGAATAAACAGATGACGGGGGTGTGAAAATTTCTCTCCGTGTAGGCTGGAAGCTTTGGGATTTTTGTAGTAGATGTTCAGGTGTAACTGGTAACTATGATCGGAAGAAGCAGTGTTGCGTGTGATAATGTCCCTAATGACCCTCTCGTCTGTTTTCCATGCCGGTGTGAGTATGTTTCTGTAGTGTATTATTATTTTGTGTTTCTGCGGTGGCCTTACTGGGGTTGTGATATAGTCATTTAACATTGCCTTAGTGACCCGGTCAAACTCGCTGTTAGAGTACCCGTTGTTTACCAGGATCTGGCGTACCCGTTTAAGCTCTAGGTGTAATAATTTCCAGGTACTACAGTGACTTAGAGCCCTGCGGATATATGCGCGGATTACACTAATCTTGTGTCAGTGCAGCCCCCTCCACCATTCATACAACGTCCTAGATTGGTCGGTTTCCTGTACACGTTCGTGGTGATATTATCTTGCCCTGCATCTATTATAAGGTCCAGAAATGGGAGTTTGTTGTTTACGCTCAGTTCTGTCGTAAAACTGAGGACTGAGCTGGCACAAGGTTGGTTCTTAAGTCCAGATAGCTGATCCATATTTGCCACGTCGAGATATATATCGTCGATATAGCGGGAATATTGATGGGGCCTATTCTCGCCTTTAAGGACCATATTCTCCACATGACCCATGTAAGCCTGCGCAAACAAGGCACCCAGCGGAGACCCCATAGCGACACCATCAGTTTGGACATATAGGTCTCCCTGCGGGCACCTGAAGGGAGATTCCTTACCATATTGCCAAAAAGCTAAACAGTATTATCACACCGTTTGTTCCAAATGATTATGGTTTAAAGTCGTTTGAGGATTTTGTAGATATTCTGCGTAGTAACAAGCCTAAAGGATTTTTAGCCTCACTAGATGTCGAGAGCCTCTTTACTAACGTCCCGGTGGAGGAGACCATAGATATTATCCTGAAGAGTGTATATGAACATGATTCCCTTAAAGCACCCAAGCTCCCACGCCGTGTCCTTAGGGAGTTTTTGCAACTGTGTACTAAGGAGCAGTCTCCAGCCTAGTCATGAAAACAACACTAACCAGAAAACCACACCACTGAAGCAAACCAACGTAGTATACCAATACAAATGTACTGCCGGGGACTGTGCAACCCGCGAGGTATACTACGTTGGTCACACAACCACTACACTCAGCCGCAGACTGACAATGCACCTCCAAGACGGTGCTCCTAAGAAACACACCCTTGACCAGCACAATGTGACGGGGAGCGCCGCTGGGCGACCGTGGCGGCGGCGGTCGGGTGCGCGCGACGGTCGGCTGGCCGTCCGGCATCGGTCGGCGACGATTCGCGCCGATGGCGCGCGCCGTTCGGGCGATAAGCAGTGCCGCGTCCCGCTGGTGGTTGTGTGCACACGTCTCCGCCGGTCGCCCATGTTGCGGGAGCAACACACAAAAATATTTATAGTGTGAGAGGCGACAAGAAGGTATTGCACAGCTTTCGTAAGCTCAGACACACAAGCTACAGCAGTCCAAATCCCCACTGGACAAGTCCAAGGGCTGGATTCGGTTTACAACGACCCACCCCTCCCGGCTGCTTGAGTCACCTTATAAGTTTTCGGGTTGACCTTGCCCTCCGGGTTAACCTGTCTCAAATCAGTGGGTTATTAGCTGCGCTTATTTGTGTTCCGGATCTACTTTGACTGGCAGGCTTTCCCGCATAGGAGCGGTACCACGATCGTCTTAACTCTCACGACCCCGTTGTTACTTCTTAATCAAGATTACTCCTGTATCAGTTACGAGGTAATGGTGAAAATACCGTCGTTTACACCCTTGAGTTTTGCTCAATCGTCCCATTCCAGATATTATCTGGATGAACATTTATAGCATCCCTTGTGCAACATGAATACTTAGATCCAGCTCTTTCACTAGCCCTGTCAAGCCTTAAAACTATTTCATTCATATGTCCATCCATGCTCTCAACTGCTTTATTCGCGCACCATGCACTCCTCCCCATCGTTGAAACTGTGAAAGCCCTAATTTGTTCCCCCTCGACACCATCTAAGCGTTCAATGTCGTTGTACCTTGGGTTCTTGGTATAATCAGGATGTCGATGTTCCGTTCATCCTGCAGGTTGACGATGCCTACCGGTTGGACTTACAACATCAACCAAACTCGGGTACTGATAATGTTCCCTAAAAGTTCGGCACAACATAGAGAACATACTTTCCCCATGCTCTTGTTATCCGTCTAGACTGGTCTGGCAAAAATGTAGGTTTTCTTACCTATTCTGTTCTTTCAACTTTGCTGTATTTGTGCACACGTTACCCAGGTCAATGTCTCCAACTCTCCCATACTTAAATTCCACTCGACCTTAAAACCTTGTATCCTCATCCTCTGGGCCCCCAAATTCATAAACCTCGTATCCTCATCCTCTGGGTCCCCATTTCCTTTATCCTTATACCCCAGTATTCTCTGGCCCTTAAAATCCTCCCATCCTCACTTCCTATCAACTTAATTCCTTCTTACTTCCTGGGCCAACCCTTCTTCCTAATCCTCGTGCCCTCATATCCTCCGGCCCTTAAAATCCCCTTATCCTCTTTGTTCTCTTGACCCCGGGTCCCAACGTTCTTGGTCCTCTCACGATATTAAATCCTCGGGCTCTCTTTTTTTGTATCACTCGACCTGGTTCCCTCATAGAACCCTGGGCCCGTCCGCTGCCCAGAGACCTGCCTTCGTCGAGTGTACAGTACGTCACAATCCCTGTTTCACGGAAAATGGCTCTGAAGAGCTTATTGGGCTAACGAGACCACGGTCAGTCTCACCCTTTTCCACCCAGGAGAAGGAAACGCCTTCTTTCAGCCGGTTAGGCTACTGTCCAGCGCTTTGGAGTTGACAGGTGTCAATCATAATCGTAATTTCGTAGACAGTGGTTTTGAAGGGCTTCTTGGGCTATTAAGACCACGGTCAGTCTCACCCTTTTCCACCCAGGAGAAGGAAACGCCTTCTTTCAGCTGGTTAGGCTACTGTCCAGCGCCTTGGAGTTGACAGGTGTCAATCATAATCGTAATTTCGTAGACAGTGGTTTTGAAGGGCTTCTTGGGCTATTGAGTCCACGGTCAGTCTCACCCTTTTCCACCCAGGACAAGGAAACGCCTTCTTTCAGCCGGTTAGGCTACTGTCCAGTGCCTTGGAGTTGACAGGTGTCAATCATAATCGCAATTTCGTAGACAGTGGTTTTGAAGGGCTTCTTGGGCTATTGAGACCACAGTCAGTCTCACCCTTTTCCACCCTAGAGAAGGAAACGCCTTCTTTCAGTCGGTTAGACTACCGTCCAGCGCCTTGGAGTTGACAGGTGTCAATCATAATCGTAATTTCGTAGACAGTGGTTTTGAAGGGCTTCTTGGGCTATTGAGACCACGGTCAGTCTCACCCTTTTCCACCCAGGAGAAGGAAACGCCTTCTTTCAGCCGGTTAGGCTACTGTCCAGCGCCTTGGAGTTGACAGGTGTCAATCATAATCGCAATTTCGTAGACAGTGGATTTGAAGGGCTTCTTGGGCTATTGAGACCACGGTCAGTCTCACCCTTTTCCACCCAGGAGAAGGAAACGCCTTCTTTCAGCCGGTTAGGCTACTGTCCAGCGCCTTGGAGTTGACAGGTGTCAATCATAATCGTAATTTCGTGGACAGTGGTTTTGAAGGGCTTCTTGGGCTATTGAGACCACGGTCAGTCTCACCCTTTTCCACCCTAGAGAAGGAAACGCCTTCTTTCAGCCAGTTAGGCTATTGTCCAGCGCCTTGGAGTTGACAGGTGTCAATCATAATCGTAATTTCGTAGACAGTGGTTTTGAACGGCTTCTTGGGCTATTGAGACCACGGTCAGTCTCACCCTTTTCCACCCAGGAGAAGAAAACGCCTTCTTTCAGCTGGTTAGGCTACTGTCCAGCGCCTTGGAGTTGACAGGTGTCAATCGTAATTGTAATTTCGTAGACAGTGGTTTTGAAGGGCTTCTTGGGCTATTGAGACCACGGTCAGTCTCACCCTTTTTCACCCAGGAGAAGGAAACGGCTTCTTTCAGTCGGATAGACTACTGTCCAGCACCTTGGAGTTGGCAGGTGTCAATCATAATCGTAATTTCATAGACAGTGGTTTTGAAGGGCTTCTTGGGCTATTGAGACCACGGTCAGTCTCACCCTTTTCCACCCAGGAGAAGGAAACGCCTTCTTTCAGCCGGTTAGGCTACTGTCCAGCGCCTTGGAGCTGACAGGTATCAATCGGAATCATCACTTCGTTGAGAGAACGGTAACTTGTGTTCTGGTCCCCTTGACCTACTTTAGATGCATCCCTCCTCGTCTGGCTGTGGAATTAGTTTCATCAACGACAACTACCTCTATTACGAAGCCACCTCACGACTAGAAACTGCCTGCAAATCCCTGGAGGGAGCTCAGCTACATTTGGCGGGATCCCTCCACTACGATGCTTTTTTCGCCTGTCTGTAGTCAAAGATTTCTGTGGCCGAGACTACTAATGGACAATTTTTGCTTATTTTCTCTCCTCTGCACATCAACTAAATCACACGCTCGTGATCAATTCAACCTTTTGTAACCAAAACTCTGACACTGCCTATTGGCCTAGACAGGAACATCTCAGACACTGCCTGGCCCGCCCAACTATTGTTTGACTATATAGTTTACTGCTACTTTCCATTACGGGGTAATTTTCACCCTTCCCCTTTGTATTTACCTTCCGCGTTAGGGGTCGAACCCGATACAGATGTACCACCGGTTGCCACGGATCACTAGGATTGGTTCAGATTTACCCACTGGATCGGCCGAGGCACCATATCAACGATCAGATCATTGTATCAATGATAAGATCCCCGAACTGTTATTTACTTAATCCTCGGCCCACTGGAGACGCGTGTTGGAATACCCCTCTCGGGATTTTTTTCCGGTGGCACGAAAAAACGGCGGCGCGAAGGGCCGCCGTACTTGACACACTTTATCCTTGAACAATTCCGCAACTTCCAAAAAAATTAAGGTTGGATCATCTCAGGTAAGGTCACTAGCGCAGAGTGAGTGACCTCACCTCCAAAAAATTTTAAGTTGGCTTAAGTAAGAAAAGGAAGAACATATCGAATTCAAACTTATTACACATAGTGGGTCTGCCAAGTACTAAAATTATTCCGAGATCTTTCATATCGATTATTATTATTATTTGCTTTCTCAGAGATACCCACGTTGTCGTGGCAATTACACCCCCGTTTACACTTAACTTAGTTGTTGAGAAATTTGTACGCAGTGCGGGAGATATTTGAATTTGTGTCACGTGACTGGAGCGAGAAATTTGATGTACGCGATGCAAGAAATCGAAGAGGAAGAAAAAGATGAAGAATGTGTGAGTGCAGTAATGTTTTAAATATATAACTGTATTTCTTAACACGGGTGTTGCCTCCCTACGTGGCGAAAATAACAACATTGGTACCGGAACCTTCGGGATGGTGGAACTTTAGATGTTCAGTTCGGTTAAAATTTGAGTAAATTTGTGAATTGATAAAGAAATGACTGAAGAAATGGACTGTTTGAGAAGACGGCGCACAGCTGCCAGAAGCTGGGCCAAACGGACGGCTAACTATCTACAGGAGTTAATTGATGAACCTAACATGGACCAAAGCTCCGTGGATAAAATTACGATATCGCATGCCATACGTGATTGCGAAGTCCGCCTTGCTTCTCTCGATGAGGCTCAGGGAGCCTTGGAGCTCACCATAGAGGAGGAGCGCTTGGAGGAGGAAATCAGAACCGCCTCCGTTTTCCGAAGATCCATCACATCAGTGCTCATTCAAGCGGAAAGGTCAATACCTAAAGAACACCAAGATGCACACTTGGACGAAGCACGTTCCCTTTCCTGTCCCGCAGTTCGCCTTCCAAAACTCGAACTTCCCAAGTTTGGAGGAGACCATATGAAATGGAACAACTTTTGGGAGTCCTTTGTAACCTCTGTAGACTCCACTGATTTGCCAGAAGTAAGTAAGCTGACTTACTTGAAATCAGCACTGCATGGAGATGCCTTGAAGTGCATCGAAGGACTTCCCTTGACTGGTGTCAATTACAAAACAACATGCGACATTCTTAAGGAGCGGTTTGGTCGCCGGGAGGTTATAATATTCTCCCACATACAGAAGCTCTTAGAACTCGCCACTCCATCGCTAAAACACAGCGGACTGCAGGGGATAGTGGATGAGCTGTGGGTTCATATACGCAGCCTAGAAACCTTGGACATAACCGGAGAACAATATGGCGTTATTCTGACACCTTTAATTCTCTCTCGCCTACCTGCCCAGGTACGGATGGAGTGGGCAAGGGAAGGATCTGGACGCGAAGGTGACCTGAAGTGGCTGATGGAATTTCTCCAGCGAGAGATCAGCCGCCAGGAGCGATCTGGAGCCTATGGTGGCCTGATGGAAACCCCAAGAACTTCAAAACCTGCTCCCTTGAGATGGAACGCGCAGCCTCCGCGTCCGAACACACAGAGGGAAGAAAAGAAGAATCCCACCGCAGCAGCGCTACAGGCAGCAACATCTGGTTGCAACTTTTGCCAAAGCCGCCAGCATACCACAGATAAGTGTTCTGATTTGGATAAATTGGACGTCAGGGAAAGGTTTTCTGAGGTTAAGGACAAAGATCTGTGTTTTGGATGTCTCCAAACGGGCCATTCTGCTAGGGGTTGTAGGGCAAGATGCAACATATGTAAGGGCAGACACCATCCCATTCTGTGCCTGAAAGATGTCGTTCAGAATGTGCAAGCCAGGGGGGTGCGGTAGTGGAGTGGTCAGCACTGCTGGCTCCCACGCAGCCGACCCGGGTTCAAGGCCCAGCGGCTTCCCTGAACAAGGAGCAAGCTGACTCCCGAGAAACCCTTCCAACAGGGAAAGAGTTGGCGACGCCATATGACCCTGGCAGTTGGTGCGTCGATAAGCCCCAATAATTATTATTATATGTGCAAGCCAATGGGTGTAAACCAGATAGTGTCAGCCTTAACAACCCTTTAAAGGGGGAAAGCGCTGCCGAGACTTGGTGGCAGCACAACGATATGAGAGCTAGACCTGGGGTGTCGTTGTCCTGCTCTACGGGTCATATAACGCTATTACCTGTTGCCACTGTAAATGTTTATTCGAAAACGGGCTATGTAAAGGCTAACGTAATATTCGATTCAGGTGCGGACAAATCCTTTGTCTCTGCAAAGTTAATGAAACATGTTGATGGCAACTTCAAAGGCTCAGTGCAACTCACCTGTGCTTCCTTTGGGGGAGGCAAGAGCACTGATGTGTGCGATGTTTTCGAGTTACGACTGTCCGCCGTCAGTGGTCCCATGCCTAAAGAGTACAAGATAGAGGCGGCGAAAGTTCCAGTTGTGTGCGCTCCTCTGGTGCGTCCCTCTGTCCCTGCACCCCTTCTACAACCCTTTAGGGTGGCTGCTGATAGCACCCAATCTGATGTGCTGCATATTGACATCATCATCGGTCAGGACCAGTATTAATCATTGGTAAAACCGGGGATGGTGAGAAGTACGGAGGGGCTTGTGGCCATTGAAACCGTATTTGGTTGGGTTTTGTCTGGCTCAACAGAGGGCGCAGGAGAGGCTGGGGCTGATGAGAAAACTGGGTGCCAGCTGCTGACTATGTCTAGCCTTGCAACTGATGGCAGGCGCCTGTGGTCCCTGGAAGGGTTTGGAGTCAGTGAGGAGCCTGATCCTAGTGATGATGTTTTGACAGAATTCAACAACACGATCAGGTATAATGGAGAAAGGTATGCAGTAAAGCTTCCCTGGAAGAACAATAAAGATCAACTGATTGATAACCGTCACGCGGCTGAGAAAAGGCTAGTAAGTCTCGAACGGAAACTAGAGCGTGACCCCCCGCTTCGTTGTGACTATGACGCTGCCCTAGCCCAGATGGAGATGGACGGAGTGATAAGTGAGGTACCATCTGACCAGATACAGACAGACGACGTTATATATTACCTACCTCACAGACCAGTAGTGAAAAAGAATAGCACAACGACGAAAGTATGGCCCGTTTTTGACGCTAGTGCTAAGGGACCAAACGGCATCTCTCTGAACGATATGGTTGAAGTTGTCCATCTCTGATGCCCAGTCTACAGGAAGTACTGCTCGGCTTTAGGCGCTGGCGGTTCGGGGTATCAGCGGACATTAAGAAAGCCTTTCATCAGATATGCTTAGCTGACGCCGATAAAAATGTGCACAGGTTTCTGTGGAAACAAGGAAATGTGACGAGGGTTATGCGTTTCCAGAGGGTTACTATGGGTGTCGCCAGTAGCCCCTTTCTGATGAACGCCACCATCAGATATCACCTGTCACTGTACGTTCGTAATGCTGTCGCATCAGAGCTCACTGATGGGTTGTATGCAGATGATTTTTTGTCAGGCAGTGATACTGAGGAGGGTGTTACTTTGGTGCTACAGGAGACATGCTCCATCATGAGAGCTGCAGGCATGGAACTTGCAAAATGTATGAGCAATTCTCATGTCCTGCTGGACAAGCTCCCACAAGATCAGCAACACTCGAGGTCTGAGAGTGCAAAAGTTCTGGGCGTGACATGGTGCAAAGATGATGACACACTTACCTTCACAGGAGACCACCTGCCAGTCGGCATTGTTCCAACAAAGCGTGTCGTGCTCTCCCTGCTGGCCAGAATATTGGATCCGCTGGGTTTTTTAACACCATTCACCACGATGGCCAAATGCCTGTTTCAGGACCTCTGGGCGCTGAAGTTGGAGCGGGACCAGGTGCTGCCAGAGGAAGCTGCTGATTTTTTCAACACCTGGATGGATGGATGCCGGGAATTGCAGAATGTGAAAATTCCCCGCTGTCTCACTGCTTTATCTGCACATGACTGGTCCTCTTCCACAGATAAGGAGCTACATGTATTTGCTGATGCATCTTTGAAAGCTTACGGTGCCTGTGCTTACCTACGCATAAAACAGCCTGATGGTTCCTACTGTGTGACCTTTGTGATGTCAAAGGGACGCGTTGCACCCCTTAAACAGCGTCTGACTCTTCCACGTCTGGAACTAATGGGGTGTCTGATGGCTGCGAGGATGAAGAACTTCATTATTAAAGCACTTCGTCTCCCACAGACAACCAAATATGTGTGCTGGAGTGACTCAATGATAGCACTTGGATGGCTGAGGGGCTGCCCCCAGCACTGGAAACAGTTCGTGGCGAATCGGGTGATAGATATTCAGAAGCAGACGGACGTGGGAAACTGGCACCACTGCCGTTCAGAGGGCAATCCAGCTGACCTGTTAACCCGTGGTATCTTAGCAGATCACCTGGTTCAGTCACCCCTGTGGTTCAGAGGGCCACAGTGGCTATGTCAGCCTGATTCTCTGCCAACGCAGGAAGAGATTGTGTTAGATGATCTGCCGCAGACGGAGGAGAGCAGTGATGTTACAATGCTGCCTGCTGTAGCTTTTGAATCCGACGATGACCATGGACATTTGCCGGTGGAGAGATATGGCTCTCTTTCCAAAGCTACTCGTGTCGTGGCGTGGATGTTGCGGTTTGTTAAAAATGCCCGCTCCGCTTCCCGCTTCTCAGAAAGTGACCTTTCTTCTGAGGAGCTTTCAATGACTCAATCAAAACTGTTCCGTTCTGTTCAGACAGACAGCTTTCGATATGAAGTAAAGGTTCTGAGTCAGGGTAAGCCAGTCCCTGCCAGCTCCCCTATCCACAGACTGACGCCTTTCTTAGATGATGATGGGTTGATGCGTGTTCGTGGTCGGTTACAATTCTCGGAGCTTTCCTACGAAGAAAAGCATCCCCTGATTATTCCAAAAGGTCATTTGGTGTATCTGTTAGTAGCTGAGCAGCATGAAGTAATGAAACACGCTGGTGTCTCGACGCTTATCACGGCTGTACGGTCGGCCTTTCGGGTGTTGGGATTGCGCTCACTGGCGCGGCATGTTATTCGAGCATGTGTGTCATGTCAGAGGCACGACTCCAAAGCCTGCTGCGAACCAGCAGCGCCCCTTCCTCGTGACCGCGTGTCACAAGCACCCCCCTTCTCGATATGTGGGGTCGACTACGCAGGCCCCCTTTTCTGTGTGGAATCTCCCAAAACCAAACTGTATGTGTGTCTGTTTACCTGTGCTGTCATTCGATCCATCCATTTGGAGCTCACGGAGTCGTTGACAGCTGCAGAATTTGGCTTGGCGCTTCGCAGGTTCGCCGCCAGGAGGGGTGTTCCGAGTGTGGTCTATTGTGACAATGCTCGAACTTTCAAGGGAGCGTATGCTCTTCTACGTCGAAATCTTGGTCGGTTAGCCCCTCAGTTTAAGTTCAGTGTTCCGCTGTCGCCATGGTGGGGTGGCATGTACGAGCGAATGGTTAGGTCTGTGAAATCAGCTCTGAAAAATATCTTGGTCAACGGAGTCTGACAAAAACAGAACTAATGACAGTGTTGACCGAATTAGAGGCCTGTGTGAACTCGCGACCTCTGACATTTGTTGGTGACACCTTAGACTGCCCGATCCCCCTAACGCCCAATCACTTCCTGACCGGACATAGTGTTGGCTTCCAAGCCAGGGAGTCGGATAATCCGTTCGCAGTATCAGCTGGAGAGCTGGGAGCCAGAGCTAAGGTGAGAGAGAGACGATTGAAAAGATTCTGGGACGTTTGGAGCCATGAGTACCTAAGGAATCTGCCTGTTGCAGTGCGTAAGTTTAAATGACAGGGTGAGTTGCGGGAGGGCTCTGTTGTGTTACTTGAGGACCCAAATTTACCCCGCATGAAGTGGGATCTGGGCGTTGTACAAAGGCTCTTCCCAGGTAGAGATGGCCGCGTTCGGTCAATCCAGGTAAAAACCCGAGGGGGGGCAGAAAACAAGAGCTGTTCAACGGATTCACGACCCCGAAGTGCTGGATCCCCCTCCTCAGTACTAATATACCTGAGGGTGCAGGGACAGATATTGGTACTCCCTTAGATTGATGCCCAATGCGCGATGCTTGTAAAAGATACACTGATGCGGCTACAATAAATGTGTGTGATAAGCTTGCAAGGGGTGTTGATTGTTTGGTCTATGTTTCCCTCATAATCTAGGGTAC
Organism: Lepas anatifera; assembly: GCA_034440635.1. NCBI lineage: Eukaryota > Metazoa > Arthropoda > Thecostraca > Lepadidae > Lepas > Lepas anatifera. The sequence goes on from JAOTON010000629.1 coordinate 1,905,372, forward strand.
ACCAAAGCGGGGAGGATTTTGAGAATTTTGTACGCAGTGCGGGAGATATTTGAATTTGTGTCACGTGACTGGAGCGAGAAATTTGATGTACGCGATGCAAGAAATCGTAGAGCAAGAAAAAGTTGAAGAATGTGTGAGTGCAGTAATGTTTTAAATATATAACTGTATTTCTTAACACGGGTGTTGCCTCCTAAGTGGCGAAAATATCCAGCATTAGTGACACAGATCATCGCTTAACATCAATTATGCTAATTATGGATGACAGACTATTATTATAATTATTGAATGAAAAGTCATGGATTTTACTGATAATGGATCGACACAGTAAAACAGATTATGATTTAGGGTCGGATGAGTTTCTTTATTTTCTGTTTGAAGCTGTCGCTGTTCTTGGTGTGTCTTGCAGTCGCAGGCAGTGCGTTCCAGGTTCTGACGGCTCGGTGCGGGAATCTCTTGTGTGTTGTTTCTAAATTTGGTGGTCTCGTGTTGGAAGTTGGATGATGGTAGTGTCGGCTGATGCACGTGCCGTCCTGCATGATACCTCATGCCTTTTCTTGATCAGATGCTTGCTTTTCTGTGGGCCTTCAGTTAGGTGAACCAATTTATGAATGGCTGATGTGTTGCATGTTGAAATGAGCTCGATAAAGCTTGGCCACCCGAGCTCCTGCCTGGTTGCGCTGATTCTGTCGTACTTCTTTTTGCCGGTGACGATTCGAGCCCCGAAGTTCACGACCTTGTTCATCCTTTGGCGGTTTTGATCAGTGACTGGTGCCTAGGAGGGCAGACAGTACCGCATGTGAGGACACACGAGGGCTTCTACCAGCGTTTTGGTTGTTTTTCGAGGGAGAGTGTGAGCCAGCTTGTTGATTGAGAGAAGTGAGCCAAAGCATCGTTTTGTGACTATGAATGTTTGCTGCTCCCCAGTCAGATGCTTATCCAAAGTTATTCCAAGAATTTTCACTGTTTGGGCAGATTTCAGCGTTGTATTTTCAAACGTGACTTCAAAATTATTCGCTTGTTTAGTCTGATGAGGCGTTCCGAATGTAATGAATTCGGTTTTGTTCGGATTCAGCTTCATGCCGTTCAACTTGAACCACTTGGACACGATGCCTAGGTCCTCTTAGATGCTCGCTCTCAGGTGATCGAGATCAGTATGGTTCGGAGCAGCGGAGTGGAGCAGTTGTGTGTCATCAGCATAGGCAACGATCTTACAGTCATCTGATAAAAAGCAGCTAAGGTCATTAGTAAACAGCAGGAACATGATGGGCCCTACGTTACTGCCTTGAACTACACCAACAGGGACGTTCCTTATTGAGTCGCCTCCTTTCACGCTCTGTTTTCTATTCAGGAAGTAATCGTACAACCAGTGCGATGAAATTCCGTTACACTCTAGCTTGTCGAGCAGCTTGCGGTGGTCCACACAATCGAAAGCCTTGGAAAGGTCTGTCGAGCATAGGGATGTAAGACGGCCTTCATCCATGTTGTTGGAGATGAAGCTCACAATGTCCAACATAGGATCCTCAGTGCCGTGACGTGGTTGGTACGCGTACTGGCATGTAGGCAATATGTGATGAGATGTTACATATTTTAGAAGCTGAGTGGTGACAGCTTTCTCTGCCAGCTTCCCAACCACACTGAGAACACTGACCGGTCGGTAGTTGGATGGTTCGGTCCTATCTTCCGATTTATGTATCGGTACCACGGTCGCAATTTTCCAGAGATTTGGTACCGTCCCGGTGGTCAGGGAGTGGTTAATCACATGAAGGAGATAGGGTCCAACGACAGCAAAGCACCTCTTTAAGAGCTCCATGCTCACGCCGTCCTTCCTGACTGCTCTTGAGTCGCTCATCCGGTAGAGGGCAGAACTGAGCTTGGGTAGTGACAGAAAGCACCTGAAACATGTCAGCAGCCACATGAGGAAAACGCTGAGGCAGTGTCTCGCTGGCTGAGGCAGCTACTTGCTCTGCCACTCGGCTTCCAACGTTGGCGAAAAACTCGTTGAAGTTGTTGGCATTGTCGTTGTCAATTGTCGTGTCGGATTTCTGCCGTTTATTTTGCATCGCAAATTTATTAAGTTTGCACCAAGTGAGGTTAGAAGTCTCATTCCTTACGACGGCAAAAAAATCGTTCTTGCTCTTCGGAGCTTCCTGTCGAAATCTTTTGATAAGACTTTAAATTCATCTTCCTTGCCGAGACGTTTTGCTTCGTTGCGGCGATGCTTCAAATCCTGCAGCTCCAAATTATCGGTGAGCCACGGGTAGGCTGGGCGTCGAAAGCGTACCGTCTTCACTGGACAGTGTTGGTCAATATTACGATTCCAGACCTCCAAAATTGCATTATACTTGGTGTCAGTAGTTGTCGCTACATATTACCCGGGGGCAAAGTGCAAAAAGCTGTCCGGCATGTTGTAAAAGGTTGTTGCACAGCAATGAAATCCCCTGAAGATTCAGGATCATGACCTTGGGTGGACAACCGATACAGCGCCTACCGTTGTCCGCAAGAGGTGCATTTGTCAAAGGATGCACGCGCAAAATCGGCCCTTGCCTCTTGGAACTAAACGGCTTATAACTCGTTGCGGGGGCCCACCTCAAAAGGGGGCAGTACCCTCTGACCCCCGGTTCCTATGCCTATGCCGCCCAGGGGCCGCCAAATTATCTCTGAGGGCCCCAAGGTCCAGACCTTGGCTCAGGAACCTAGATCAGTCAGCTCAAGGGCCAAGACCAGTGCATTAGCCTCGGGACCAGCTTATCAAGGGACCCTGCATAAGCACAGGGCCCCTAGAAGCTCATCACAGTGGAGCCCCAAATTCGCACAGGATGCCAGATTGGCTTAGGGGCCCGTTTCAGCTCGGGGGTCCCCAGGTCGACTTATGTAGGGTCTCAAAACAGCTCAAGGGGCTTGTTCAAGCTCACGGATCCCAGCAGCTTAGCTCAATGACATTAGAACAGTTCAGGGGCCCCAGACCAGCTCAAGGCTCTTGTTCAGTACAGGCCAGCTCAGCTCAGGGGCCCAGATCTGTTAATATAGGGTCCACCTCTCATACCAGCTCAGGGGCTCCATTCAAGCTCACTGCCCCAGCTTAGCCCAGGGACCTTAGAAGGGTTCAGGGCCCACATACCAGATCAAAGGCCCCAGTTAAGCACAGCGGTACCCAGATTAGCTCAGGGCCCCAGCTAGGCTTAGGGGGTCCCAGGCTGGCTGATATAGAGTCTCAGAACACAGTGGCGTAGCCAGGATTCGGCCAAGGAGGGGTCCGACTACCGTCGAGGCCCCAGGCCGGGGTCCCCTCAGTAACCGGGGCCCATCTCCTATATCTTTTGTATAGTATTTTAACATTCACATGAAGGAATATTTGTTGTGCCTTCATTTATTCTTATTTTGTTTATAGCTTGATTTTTTCGATCCAACCAAGTGTTGGTAAACTAAGGTCACCAAATATTAAGGATTGCCCATATCTTAAATGGTAGCGTGGCTATAATAACAGCTTTGTGCCATATTTCGGGAAGTTCAATGTAGATGTGAGCATGATGTTACACCCGAGTCTACCTCAATTCACTCTGGTAATCAGACATGAAGTTATTGAAGGTCAGTCGTTTTGAGTACGTAGAAATTATATACTACGGCAACTGATAAGCAATTATTTCCCGATGTCAAATCCATGTACTCTTTTATCAAGAAATTTCAAAACAAACGGAAAAAACGAAAAAATACAAAGGACATGATAGTGTGTCCCGAACATTACATAACCTCTCTTCCGTCGACAGATCCTGTTGAGATCCAGTTACTTTCTTACCCTTGCTATCTTGTAAACGAGCAAATTACCAAGACAAAAGGCGCCTGAGATATCTATCGCCTTGGATCACTCTGTCATTGTTATTTTCAACCTTTCATACCTATTTTTTAGGATTATGCTCATTGATTTCTGTCATTACCCTTGTTTGTCTGGTTTCCTACGAAAATATTTGAAAAGTCGTTTTTTTCAGAATATTTAGGAGTGTAGTTATTGGTGTTAAGCTAATAGATTAAAAATTGCCTGAAGTGCCAAACTCCCTTTTCGATTTGCTCTTATGGTAAAATTAGATTAATTTTTGCTTTTCCTTCGATAATGGTGCCTGATGGACATGTTTCAATTTGATTTTTTAGTGCGCAATAGTGGTAGATACATTTTTCCGAGGCATATGATTTTGAAATTTTTATTCGAGCTCTAAGGCCACCTAAGATCAACACTTGGCGGCACTCACAAAGCTAATTTTCGGCCGCTCTCCTGACTAGATCTCAGGGGGTCTCTGAGACCGATTCACGGCGCCTCTTGATCAAAACTGGTGACCCCTGAGAACCTATCGGGGCTCCTGATATTAGTTATCGGCAGCACCTCTGAGACTAATTATTGCCCCCCCCCAGATTTACTCTGGAGGGGGGCTGAAACTGTCTATCGTAGCCATCCAGATTAGCTCTTGGGGTCCCCTGAAGCTGTCTTTGGGGTGGGGGGAGGGGACTGGGAATGACTTCCAACAGCCCCCTGAGACTTACTCTAGGGCGCCCCTGAGACAAACACCCCGGGAGGTGGGGGTTGAATCACCTATGATACTGAGTCTTTGGCGTTCCTGAGACTGACTCTCGGAGGCCCCCCTGAAATAGACTTTTGCGAGGCCCTGAGAACCACTCTCTGGGGCCCCTGAGACTAGCTTGACCCCCCTCCCCTGAGACAGACTCCCGGGGCCCCTGATACCGACTTTTGGGGCCCCTGAGACCAACCCTCTGGGGCCCCCGAAATCTGCTTTCGGGGGGCCTTGAGACTGACTCTCAGGGCGGGGGCTTGAGGCCGACTCGGGACGCCCTGAGAGCGAATCTTCAGGGGCCCCTGAGACTGATTCTGGGGGCCCCGTGATCAGAGAATCCTTTGCAGTGGTTCAGATTGGCCCAAGGGGGGTCTGCGGACACCTAGGGCCCCCTTGTCTACACCACTGCATCCACACATTCGGGGGCCCTCCGAAATCACCATTTGGAGGCCCCTAAAATAATTTCTCCCCCAGACTAATACTCCGGAGCCCCTTGATACTGATGCCCGGGGGCTTCTAAGACCAAGCTCGGAGTCCCTCTAAGATCAGGCTCAGGGGCACCCTTATACCCATGCTCGCGCTTTTCTCAGGAGTAACTTGACACCGATGTTTCGGGGCCCTCAAGATCAATATTACGAACCCCCCCCGAGACTAATGCTCGGTATTCTGGAGTCCCTCAATGCGGATACTCGGGTCCTGAACCCAGGCTTGGGGGCCCCTGAGGCCAAACTCTGCGTCCATGAGGTCAATGCTCGTGCCTCACTCATGAGTCCCTCGATATCAATAGTCGGGTGCACCCCAGGGGGGCCCTGAACCCCTGAGACCAAGCTCGGGGGCCCCTGAGACCAAGCTTGAGGGGACCCTGAGACCAAGCTCGGCTGCTCCCTGGGACCAAGCTCGAGGGCCCCCTGACACTAAGCTCAGGGGTTCCCTGAGACCAAGCTCGAGACCCCGTGAGACCAAGATCGAAAGGCCCATGAGACCAAACATCGAAAGGTCCATGAGACCAAGCTTGCCCCCCCTGAGACCAAGCTCGGTTGTCCCCTGAGACCAAGCTCAGGAGCCACCGAGATCAATGTTCGGTATTCCAGAGCCTTCGATACCGATGATCGGGGGCCCCCTGAGACCAAGCTCGGAAGGCCGGTGAGACCAAGCTCGGGGGTCCCCTGAGACCACGCTCGGGGGCCTTGAGACCAAGCTCTGGGGCACCCTGAGACCAAAATCGAAAGGCCCGTGAGACCAAGATTAAAAGGTCCGTGGGTCCGAGCTCAGGGGGCCCCGAGATCAATGTTCGGTACTCTGGAGCCCTCGATACCGATGATCAGGGGCCTCTGAGACCAAGTTCGGGGTCCCTGAGACCAAGCTCGGAGCCCCTGAGACCAAGCTCGGGGCCCTGAAACCGAGCTCGGGGCCCCTGATACCAAAATCGAAAGGCCCGTGAGACTAAGATCGAAAGGGCCGTGAGACCAAGCTCAGGGGAGGGACCCTGAGACCAAGCTCGGGGGCCCTGAGGCCAAGCTCCGGAGCCCCTGAGACTGAACAAAAGGGTCCCCCCAAGATCAATATTCGGTATGCTGGAGCCCTCGATACCGATTATCGGGGGCCTCCTGAGACCAAGCTCGGGAGGACCCCCGAAACCAAGCTCAGGGGACCCCCAAGATCAATGGTCGTGTTTTTAGTGCATTAAGGTCGGCCCAAGGGGGTCTGCGGACCCCAGGGACCCCCTCCCCTGGCTACGCCACTGTCAGAACATCTCAAGGGGCCCATTCAAGTTCAGTGGTCAGTGGCTGTAAATCCTTATAGGGGGTCCCAGACCATCTCAGGGGCTCTCAGTTCAACACAGAGGCCAATATAAGCTTCGATGACCAGATAAGCTTAAGGGCCCGGACCATCCAGGGGCCCCTTGTCGGCATATATTAGGGGTTTCAGACCAGTTCAGGGTTTCAATTAAAGCTTATAAGCCAATTTCAGGGCAGGGGCCCTATTACTGTGCAGGGGCCTCAGATAAGTTTAGGGTCTTCTGTGCATCACAGGGGATCAAGATTAGCACAAGGGACAATATTAACTTTACGGTCCCAGCTCAGCTCAGGGGCCCCCCAGGTCGGTCGATATAGGGCCTGGCCAACTCACGGGGCCCTGTTCAAGGTCACGGCTCCTAGCTCAGTTTAGGCATCCTAGAACAGTTCATGCTGCCCAAACCACCTCAGGGGCGCTCAGTTCAGCTCAAGGGGCCCAGATTAGCTCGTATGGCATCAGAGACCAGTTCAGGGGCCCCCAGAAGCTCAGGGGACCTTAAAATCGATTCATAGGACCTCAACTCATTTTAGGAGTACAGGTAAGTTTAACGGAGTTCTGGGGCAAGCTATCAGGCCAGTTAGAGTTTCTTGCTTGATATTACAGTTCTTGATATTCTTATCTCCGTTGCGGGGGCCCATCACTGAAAAGTGGGGGGCCAGTGGCTCCCCTGGCCCCCCCCGGTTCCTACGCCTATGGGATAAGCAAATAGTTCCAAATATTATCCTCCTGATTGATATCAACCATTGTTCTCCATATTGAATAGGAAATTGCGCAATGGGTGTCCTGCCCAATACTACAGCACGTGCCACATTGCCTGAGGGACATCGTTACACCCCTTTCAGTTAAACTCAAGTAGATTAACTTCTATTCAGGTAACAAACACTAAATTTTGCAGATATAATACTGCAAATTTTTGATACATTAACACAAAGTTGTGTAAGACTATAATGATTATTGCAAAAGTTATGGCCATTCATCAAAACACATGTATATGTGTGCTCCAATGCAAAATGTAGCGCACTGCGGTGCCATTATAGGCAGTGATGTTTGGGAGTAATTTGGTCCGCCTGTAGTTATTATGTGCCGCATTGCAGCCCCCGTCTGAAAACTGAAGAGGTATGCTGTGCGCCTGAGCATATGTTCCCTGGTATGAGCGGTAGCGCAGAGTACCCCCGTGTTTGCCCGGTCTCTTCCATTGTAGAACTAAACCTTAGGAGTTGAGATTAACACGCGCATTGACGGGGGGCGGGTACCCGCCTCCCCCCGTCGGGTTTTTCGCAGATAGCAGAAAAACGGCGGCGCGTAGCGCCGCCGTTCTTGCCATTCCTTTTCCCTCATCATTTTTACAACTTCTGTGAAAATTTTAAGGTTAGGTCATCTCAGGTCAGGTCACCAGTACAGGTCAAGTGAACCGACCTCAAAAAAGTTTAAGATAGCATAAGTTGGAGCAGGGTGAACTTATCCGATTGAAACTCATATCACATAATGGCCCCACCGAGTTCTCTAAAATATGCTCCGGTATTTTTGATATCGATGACCTAAGGTCAGGTACGAGGCATGACCTCTCCATTGGAAATACATGGGAAAAATGGTTTTTACGGAATAAATCAGTAACGGATGGTGATAGAGCATTTATTTTAGCTGCATTAGACTAGCCTGGGATTTGCAGTTCTTATGATATGCATTCTATATAATTTGACCCTGAACTGACCTCAGGTCAGGTGAAATCCTTGATTTGACCTAGCAAGGTCAAATTATATATTATTCGATTCGGCTTGCTGAGAGGATTCATATAGTTTAAGTCATTTTGCTCTCTCTTTACTTGTTCAGATGTAATGGCCGAAAAACTGAATTTACATGTTATCCCTATGACGGCATGTTTTGACCTCTCGTGACTTTAAATGTGACCTGACAAAAAGATGGTTCAAATTTTTTCGATGGAGAAGTGGATGGGCAGACCAACGCCGTTTACCGTTTTTCGCTACCTACCGTGGTTCTCGAGATCTTAGGGGGGGCGGGTATCCGCCCCCCCATCAATGCGAAGGTGGCTCAGACCCCCGTCAATGCGCGTGTTAAAAGATCATTACCCACATTTGACCTTCATAGCCCACGTCCAAAGATATATTACATGTAAATGCCAGACCATGCTTGCTTCTGTCGCTAACTAAGGTCGACCTTGAACTTTTTATTTAAAGAAAAAGATTACTGGAAGAAATAGCGCAGGAAGCTTGCAAATGGCGAATCACTAACAAACACGAGAAAGACGCCAGCGGAAAATGCCGAAATTGAACAACTCGTCAGTTAGGAAGTAAGACGTTAGGCTTAGAAATGTTGAAATATATTATTTTCTAGGTCATCTCCAATGGGGTTGTTAATGAGGCACCGCAAAAAGCGAATCCACGTGCGCAGGGTTGATGTATTGTAGTCAAGTCTTACACGAGTAGCTCGAGGTTAGAATGAATTTGAAGCGAAGGAATGGTGTGTTGGCCGGTAGACTTTGGGTCCTGAATAGATATTACATTGCGGGACCTGATTAAAATATCATGATCTATCATATTTGAGCTGCGTTTTTTTGTAGAAAGAGTCTTGGAACCAAGATGCCTTAACAAAACGCAGCTCAAAAATGATAGATCATGATATTTTAATCAGGTCCCGCAATGTGATATCTATTCAGGACCCAAAGTCTACCAGCCAACACACCATTCCTTCGCTTCAAATCCATTCTAACCTCGAGCTACTCGTGTAAGACTTGACTACAATACATCAACCCTGCGCACGTGGATTCACTTTTTGCGGTGTCTCATTAACAACCCCATTGGAGATGACCTAAAAAATAATATATTTCAACATTTCTAAGCCTAACGTCTTACTTCCTAACTGACGAGTTGTTCAATTTCGGCATTTTCCGCTGGCGTCTTTCTCGTGTTTGTTAGTGATTCGCCATTTGCAAGCTTCCTGCGCTATTTCTTCCAGTAATCTTTTTCTTTAAAACAAAAGTTCAAGGTCGACCTTAGTTAGCGACAGAAGCAAGCATGGTCTGGCATTTGTATGTAATATATCTTTGGACGTGGGCTATGAAGGTCAAATGTGGGTAATGATCTTTTATCTCAACTCCTAAGGTTTAGTTCTACAATGAAAGAGACCGGGCAAACACGGGGGTACTCTGCGCTACCGCTCATACCAGGGAACATATGCTCAGGCGCACAGCATACCTCTTCAGTTTTCAGACGGGGGCTGCAATGCGGCACATAATAACTACAGGCGGACCAAATTACTCCCAAACATCACTGCCTATAATGGCACCGCAGTGCGCTACATTTTGCATTGGAGCACACATATACATGTGTTTTGATGAATGGCCATAACTTTTGCAATAATCATTATAGTCTCACACAACTTTGTGTTAATGTATCAAAAATTTGCAGTATTATATCTGCAAAATTTAGTGTTTGTTAACTGAATAGAAGTTAATCTACTTGAGTTTAACTGAAAGGGGTGTAACGATGTCCCTCAGGCGATGTAGCACGTGCTGTAGTATTGGGCAGGACACCCATTGCGCAATTTCCTATTCAATATGGAGAACAATGGTTGATATCAATCAGGAGGATAATATTTGGAACTATTTGCTTATCCCATAGGCGTAGGAACCGGGGGGGCCAGGGGAGCCACTGGCCCCCCACTTTTCAGTGATGGGCCCCCGCAACGGAGATAAGAATATCAAGAACTGTAATATCAAGCAAGAAACTCTAACTGGCCTGATAGCTTGCCCCAGAACTCCGTTAAACTTACATGTACTCCTAAAATAAGTTGAGGTCCTATGGATCGATTTTAACCCTATTTCCGTCAGGCTCTCTGCTACCTCTATTTCCGGCAAGGGGGCAATATCGGCCCCCCTAAGATCTCGTAATCTATCCGGCCGATTTTGAAAATTCGAAGTGCTAATGATTCCCCTGACGCTAAACTTTATTTTGCAAAAAGAAAATTTCAAAATTTTGATTTTTAAAGGGAAGTTCGTGCAAAATATACCATTTTTGTGTATTTTTTAGATTTTCCATAACCCTTGTCTCTGTTGTACGATTTTCACAAAACTAGTTCAGATTTACAAATAATTGACTCAAAATTGTCATATACTTGAGTTACGCAAAAATTCGAAATTCAATGGCAGTTCCAGGACCAGGACTATGAGGGGAAATATATACAACCTAAAAAGTTTTTGTTACGCGGATTAGAAGCCGTCATATACTGCTTGGCATCTTTGACACATAAATAAATGAAAAAACGAAAAACTCATCAGGGGCGGAAGCAGTAAGGTAGAATAGTGGGGTAAAGTACATACCAACAATATGCGAGTGGTATGCATTAGTATATTAGTCCCTCGACTAGTTGAAATTTATTTCTGATAATTTTTACCTTCCCATGGCAGCTCTGGGAGAAGGGGTAACATAGGCGGATCAAGGACTCTCGTCGTGGGAGGGGGGTGGGGGTGATTGGAAACACATTTTTAATATACGACGATATTGAGTCACGGCGGTGATACTGGCTGGGAATATATATTTTGAAAATGTAATGTTACCCCCTCAAATACTGACACTTTTCCGCCATTGGTAACACGTTCCGTATGCTGTTGTCTCCGTGATCTGCCTATGGGCGAAATATTTCCTTAGTCGTTCCTGAAACTGAATACATACAGAACATGCTAGTCCCGCACAAAGCTCTAAGTGAACAAACATATGCTTTTATATTTGTGATTTACTCTACATTATAGTGACTGGACACGCTTCTGGTAATCTAAAATTGGGTTATAACTATTTTGAATTTTCATATTCCCAATTGTGTTCGCCCTGGCACGGCTGTAAGCAGTCTTCTCACTTACTAACGTTTAGTCCTTTTTGATAACATTCCCCCCATTTTGAACTGCTGTAACCGCGCCTGATGAATACAAATAGTGACAATTGTGAATGCACTATCATCTCACATAACAAATGATATAATAAAACCATATAACTGGTATCAGGATCAGCAGAGACGGCTTCCTTTTACAAAGAACCCACCGCATACGATAATACTTGGTTTGTGGATAGAACCTCCCCAAAAACCCAGCCATAGCTCCGCCCCTGGTAAATAAATAATCTTGAAAATTTCAGAAAACCTGCCTGTACTAGTTTTAGGAAAAGTCAGGAAGTTTCAAAGTTTTATCGCAAGCCGTTTTGGAGATATTCTTGAAAAACCTGAAGCGGGGGCAATATTAGCCCCCTGCTGGAAATAGGGTTAAGGTCCCCTGAGCTTCTGGGGGCCCCTGAACTGGTCTTTGATGCCATACGAGCTAATCTGGGCCCCTTGAGCTGAACTGAGCGCCCCTGAGGTGGTTTGGGCAGCATGAACTGTTCTAGGATGCCTAAACTGAGCTAGGAGCCGTGACCTTGAACAGGGCCCCGTGAGTTGGCCAGGCCCTATATCGACCGACCTGGGGGCCCCTGAGCTGAGCTGGGACCGTAAAGTTAATATTGTCCCTTGTGCTAATCTTGATCCCCTGTGATGCACAGAAGACCCTAAACTTATCTGAGGCCCCTGCACAGTAATAGGGCCCCTGCCCTGAAATTGGCTTATAAGCTTTAATTGAAACCCTGAACTGGTTTGAAACCCCTAATATATGCCGACAAGGGGCCCCTGGATGGTCCGGGCCCGTAAGCTTATCTGGTCATCGGAGCTTATATTGGCCTCTGTGTTGAACTGAGAGCCCCTGAGATGGTCTGGGACCCCCTATAAGGATTTACAGCCACTGACCACTGAGCTTGAATGGGCCCCTTGAGATGTTCTGACAGTGGCGTAGCCAGGGGAGGGGGTCCCTGGGGTCCGCAGACCCCTTGGGCCGACCTTATGCACTAAAAACACGACCATTGATCTTGGGGGTCCCCTGAGCTTGGTCTCGGGGGTCCTCCCGAGCATGGTCTCAGGAGGCCCCCGATAATCGGTATCGAGGGCTCCAGCATACCGAATATTAATCTTGGGGGACCCTTTTGTTCAGTCTCAGGGGATCCCGAGCTTGGCCTCAGGGCCCCTGAGCTTGGTCTCAGGGCCCCTCCCCCTGAGCCTGGTCTCACGGGCCTTTCGATCTTAGTCTCACGGGCCTTTCGATTTTGGTCTCAGGGCCCCGAGCTTGGTTTCAGGGCCCCGAGCTTGGTCTCAGGGACCCCGAACTTGGTCTCAGAGGCCCCTGATCATCGGTATCGAGGGCTCTAGAGTACCGAACATTGATCTCGGGGCCCCCTGAGCTCGGACCTACGGACCTTTTGATCTTGGTCTCACGGGCCTTTCGATTTTGGTCTCATGGTGCCCCAGAGCTTGGTCTCAGGGCCCCCGAGCGTGGTCTCAGGGGACCCCCGAGCTTGGTCTCACCGGCCTTCCGAGCTTGGTCTCAGGGGGCCCCCGATCATCGGTATCGAGGGCTCTGGAATACCGAACATTGATCTCGGGGGCCCCTGAGTTTGGTCTCAGGGGACAACCGAGCTTGGTCTCGGGGTGGGGGCAAGCTTGGTCTCATGGACCTTTCGATGTTTGGTCTCATGGGCCTTTCGATCTTGGTCTCACGGGGTCTCGAGCTTGGTCTCAGGGAACCCCTGAGCTTGGTGTCAGGGGCCCTCGAGCTTGGTCCCAGGGAGCAGCCGAGCTTGGTCTCAGGGTCCCCTCAAGCTTGGTCTCAGGGGCCCCTGAGCTTGGTCTCAGGGGTTCAGGGCCCCCCTTGGGGTGCACCCGACTATTGATATCGAGGGACTCATGAGTGAGGCACAAGCATTGACCTCATGGACGCAGAGTTTGGCCTCAGGGGCCCCCAAGCCTGGGTTCAGGACCCGAGTATCCGCATTGAGGGACTCCAGAATACCGAGCATTAGTCTCGGGGGGGGGTTCGTAATATTGATCTTGACGGCCCCGGAACATCGGTGTCAAGTTACTCCTGAGAAAAGCGCGAGCATGGGTATAAGGGTGCCCCTGAGCCTGATCTTAGTGGGACGCCGAGCTTGGTCTTAGAAGCCCCCGGGCATCAGTATCAAGGGGCTCCGGAGCATTGGTCTGGGGGAGAAATTATTTTAGGGGCCTCCAAATGGTGATTTCGGAGGGCCCCCAAAAGTGTGGATGCAGTGGTGTAGCCAAGGGGGCCCTAGGTGTCCGCAGACCCCCTTGGGCCAATCTGAACCACTGCAAAGGATTCTCTGATCACGGGGCCCCCAGAGTCAGTCTCAGGGGCCCCTGAAAATTCGCTCTCAGGGCGTCCCGTGTCGGCCTCAAGCCCCCGCCCTGAGAGTCAGTCTCAAGGCCCCCCGAAAGCAGATTTCGGGGGCCCCAGAGGGTTGGTCTCAGGGGCCCCAAAAGTCGGTATCAGGGGCCCCGGGAGTATGTCTCAGGGGGGGGCGAGCTAGTCTCAGTGGCCCCAGAGAGTGGTTCTCAGGGCCTCGCAAAAGTCTATTTCAGGGGGGCCTCCGAGAGTCAGTCTCAGGAACGCACAAGACTCAGTATCATAGGTGATTCCACCCCCACCCCCCGGGGTGTAGTCTCAGAGGGCTGTTGGAAGTCATTCCCAGTCCCCCTCCCCCACCCCAAAGACAGCCTCAGGGGACCCCAAGAGCTAATCTGGATGGCCACGATAGTCAGTCTCAGCCCCCCCCGTCCAGAGTAAATCTGGAGGGGGGGCAATAATTAGTCTCAGAGGTGCTGCCGATAACTAATATCAGGAGCCCCGATAGGTTCTCAGGGGTCACCAGTTTTGATCAAGAGGCGCCGTGAATCGGTCTCAGAGACCCCCTGAGATCTAATCAGGAGAGCGGCCGAAAATTAGCTTTGTGAGTGCCGCCAAGTGTTGATCTTAGGTGGCCCCAGAGCTCGAATAAAAAAATTTCAAAATCATATGCCTCGGAAAAAATGTATCTACCTCTATTGCGCACTAAAAAATCAAATTGAAATATGTCCATCAGGCACCATTATCGAAGGAAAAGCAAAAATTAATCTAATTTTATCTTAAGAGCAAATCGAACAGGGAGTTTGGCACTTCAGTCAATTTTTAATCTATTAGCTTAACACCAATAACTACATTCCTAAATATTCTGAAAAAACGACTTTCAAATATTTTCGTAGGAAACCAGACAAGCAAGGGTAATGCAGAAATCGATGAGCATAATCCTAAAAAAATAGGTATGAAAGGTTGAAAATAACAATGACAGGGTGATCCAAGGCGATAGATATCTCAGGCGCCTTTTTTGTCTTGGTAATTTGCTGGTTTACAAGATAGCAAGGGTAAGAAAGTAACTGGATCTCAACAGGATCTGTCGACGGAAGAGAGGTTATGTAATGTTCTGGACACACTATCATGTCCTTTGTATTTCTTTGTTTTTTTCCGTTTGTTTTGAAATTTCTTGATACAAGAGTTCATGGATTCGGCATTGGGAAATAATTGCTTATCAGTTGCCGTAGAAGATAATTTCTACGTACTCAAAACGACTGACCTTCAATAACTTCATGTCTGATTACCAGAGTGAATTGAGGTAGATTCGGGTGTAACATCATGCTCACATCTACATTGAACCTCCCGAAATATGGCACAAAGCTGTTATTATAGCCACGCTACCATATAAGGTATGGGCCATCCTTAATATTTGGTGACCTTAGTTTACCAACACTTGGTCGGATCGAAAAAATCAAGCTATAAACAAAATAAGAATAAATGAAGACACAACAAAGTTTCCTTCATGTGAATGTTAAAATACTATACAAAAGATATAGGAGATGGGCCCCGGTTACTGAGGGGACCCCGGCCTGGGGCCCCGACGGTAGTCGGACCCCTTCTTGGCCGAATCCTGGTTACGCCACTGTGTTCTGAGACTCTATATCAGCCACCCTGGGACACCCTAAGCCTAGCTGGGGCCCTGAGCTAATCTGGGTACCGCTGTGCTTAACTGGGGCCTCTGATCTAGTATGTGGGCCCTGAACCCTTCTAAGGTCCCTGGGCTAAGCTGGGGCAGTGAGCTTGAATGGAGCCCCTGAGCTGGTATGAGAGGTGGACCCTATATTAGCCGATCTGGGCCCATGAGCTGAGCTGGCCTCTACTGAACAAGAGCCCTGAGCTGGTCTGGGGCCCCTGAACTGTTCTAGCGTCATTGAGCTAAGCTGCTGGGATCCGTGAGCTTGAACAAGCCCCTTGAGCTGTTTTGAGACCCTACATAAGTCGACCTGGGGACCCCCGAGCTGAAACGGCCCCTAAGCCAATTTGGCATCCTGTGCGAATTTGGGGCTCCACTGTGATGAGCTTCTAGGGGCCCTGTGCTTATGTAGGGTCCCTTGATAAGCTGGTCCCGGGCTAATGCACTGGTCTTGGCCCTTGAGCTGACTGATCTAGGTTCCTGAGCCAAGGTCTGGACCTTGGGGCCCTCAGAGATAATTTGGCGGACCCTGGGCGGCATAGGCATAGGAACCGGGGGTCAGGGGGTACTGCCCCCTTTTGAGGTGGGCCCCCGCAACGAATATGCAAATATCAGCATGTACGATGCCTGCAAGCCCCTGGAGGAGGAGCGCTTCGTGAAAAAACCAAGGCACCTACTACCCGAGTGTTTCCAAATGAGTCCCGAGAACTGGTCCCAATCAAACTCCATCCCATATCAATCCCGACAAAAAGCATGAATCAGACACGGACCCCGCACCAGATGCCGAGCAACAGTCGTCCCTGAGCAATCGATGGGCGCGACGTGCTTTGATGCCAGGGTTATATGGCGTCGTCATCTCTTTCCCTGTTGGAGGGGTTTCTTGGGAGTCAAATTGCTCATTGCACAAGGAATCTGCCGTGCCTTAAACCCGGGTTGGTCGCGTGGAAAGCAAGGTTGCTAACCACTATATCACCACGCCCACACCTCCACAGCATCACAAAGCTGGCCATCAAGTACCTTGCAGTCGTGCTGGAGCTCTGCATTTTAGGCATCGAAATATAACTAGGCGTATTTATTGTGATCAGCCTTTACCTAAATCAATCTCTAATGATGGAAAGAAGGGATCCGTAATAACCTAGATAAATGTTCCCATTTTTGTGATTAACCCTTGCCCCGGTGGCGGGTACGAGCCACCTTCGCCCTGGTGGGGGGGGCTAAAAAGACCCCCCACGATCTCAAAAACTAAGAGAGCTAGAAAAAAGCGCAAAACGGCAATCGAAAGCTCTTCGAAAATGATATCGAAAATACTTCGGTCATTTTTCTTGTCAGGTCAATATCAAGGTCACCAGAGGTCAAAATAGGTCAAAATCGCTAATATGAGGTGTACTAAGAAAACCTCCTATATCTCAGAAACTATGATAGATAGAAAAATTTTTCTAACACCATTCGAAAGCTCTTGAGATGCGCTTTCATTACGCATTCATTTTCGTGTCAGGTCAAAGCCTAGGGAGCTACAGGTCACTAAATATTGGGCATATTCTTGGGAATGTCCATAGCCACCCATGCATAAAGGCGTTTACTTTTTCGCTAATAGCTTCCAAACCAAACAAGATACAGCCATAGTTTATGCACCATTGCAATCCTCTCGTCAATACAAATCGAATGATATATGATATTGCTATGTCAGGTCAAATTTAAGAATTTGACCTGACCCAGGTCAACGGTCTGACCCAACTTGACCTGGTATAGTCATGATGTATATCATTTGACTTCCAGTGCTTATACAAACACTTTGGTGACAAAATAAAAGCTCTATCTTAGTTTATTCAAAATTTATAGAGAAAAACACCAAAAAATGCTTATTTGACCTAAGGTGACCTTTTAAAGGTCACAAGTCAAAAATTTTGGTATCAGCTTCAGAAATGGGCTAAGAGCAAGTCGCAACCGATGTTTGAAGTTGATTCCATCCATACTTACTGAGAAAAGCTCATTTCGTGATTTTCCCCATGCATTGTCAATGAGGAGGTCATGCTCTGCACATGACCTTAGGTCACCAATATCAAAAATCCCGGAACAAATGTTGTAGCTTCTTGTGGGCCCAATATGTGGTATGAGTTTCAACTTGATCGATTAACCCTTCTTTTAGTTATGCCGTCCTAAGTATTTTTTGAGGTGAGGTCACTTCACCTGAGCTGGTGACCTGACCTGATATGACCTTGAGCCAAAATTTTCAGGAAAGATGTAAAAATGATGAAGGAACAGCTAGACCAAGTTTGGCGCCGCGCGCCGCCGTTTTTTGGTCACTTTGGAAAAACCTGAGGGGGGGTCTAAAAAGACCCCCACCCGGGCGAAGGTTAAATAAGCAAATACATGTTGATTAGGGATAGCGAAGTGAGGTTATTTGGTATCGAAACATTGTCTGTAGCTTTCTAAATAGTTTTTAATTTTGTAAGTGTGATGAAAGGGCCTAAACATCTGTAAATATAGGTACAAATATAGGTACAAAATATAGGTACAAATCAAAATCATGGGGCAAAATTCAATTTCTCAATTTTCCATATGTTGGCATCCTAGTGTGCATGCGTGCTTTATTGACACCAAACAAGCCAACTATTTTTTTATAATTATGGGCCCCCGGGGGATGGGGCCCCCATTGAGGTGGGCCTCCTCTAAGGCTGCCCCCCCACTTTTCAAACTGTTCCTACGCCCCTGGCTTATCCAATCAAATGGTACCTGCACTCAAGCAAGAAGCTAACAACTCGGACAAAGTTCCCCAATTGGCTTAAAAACAGTGCATTTGCACGCGCTCAGATATGACGTCATATCTCAATAAATCTTCTAGGTGTCTAAACAATTTTTGGAGCATTTATGTAGACCTGTGTCTACTGTTGCTGGACGAAGTGCGCTAGCACTATTGTTATCGGTGACGTCACTGTGCCGCATCCTGTGACGTCATCGTGAGCCTCTGCCGGCTAGACAGCAGATGTCGCTCAAGTCTTCCGGTTGGAAACTGATTTTCTGAAAGATAGGTTTATTTGATTTCTAGGCTTATGTGGTAAACTTCTCTTGTCAAATGTTAATACAACTAATTAGTCTCCGCACTTATTTTTACCGTGAGCATTTATTACTGCCCACATAACTTGCCCTTCCGGCTCTGCCCCGACTGCCGCCTGGCGGTCAGGGCGTTGACCCCGGGTCATTTCCGCTACAGCATCGAGCGAGAGCGCACGTGTGTGTGCGGGTGACACCTTCCTGTGAACGTAAGTGTATTCGGAAATTCTGTTGCGACTATTTGATATTTGATATGGCATTGTAAACGTGTTTGCGTAAAACCTGGTTGGTTCTAACTGTGTTAAATTTAGATGTGATTTATATTGGCTTGTGATTTATGATTTACTTGTGGTTTGCTGGGTTCTTGTCAAACGAGTGTTTGAATATTTGAAATGTTTCCCAGGGCAGAATTATGAAGATTTGAAGTCACGAGATGTTATAAAATAAAACCAGAAACGGCATCACTACTTTTGGACGACCGAGACAGCGGAAGCAGTTTGAGCATGCGGCTCATACCGACGGGGCCATGAGGAGACCCCGTCTACATTTTGGTGACGGCGACGGTCCGCCCGACTACATTTTGGTGATAGCCGTCTACATTTATACTGAACATGTTAAGCGATATCTGTGCAAAGTTTCACTGTTGTTCGTTCGACCCATACAGAGATACAGGTTTTGAGCCAGAAGGGGTGTTGACGTACACCTCTTTCGCTGAGCTGCACGTGCCAAAAATGACGTGATAGGACCAAACCAGAATACAGAAAAGGACATGTGTAGAAACAGTGTATTTTGAGCTTGGAAGTTAAATAATGTTTTTTGGCACCAACGGGTTTTTAGCTTAGTTATAAGCCGTTTAATTCCAAGAGGCAAGGGCTGATTTTGTGCGTGCATCCTTTGACAGATGCCCCTCCTGCGGACAACGAGTAGGCGCTGTATCGGTTGTCCACCCAAGGTCATGATCCTGAATCTTCAGGGATTTCATTTCTGTGCAACAAGCTTTTACAACACGCCGGACAGCTTTTTGCACTTTGCCCCCCGGGTATATAGTGGTGACCAGTTCGATTGAAGGAGGTCGTAGCACAGGTGGTTGAAGTATGTGTCTTTAGTAGAGCGTACAGTTCTTTCTCTCGGCTTTTGTTTGACGCGATGAAAAGGTACTTCTACTTTAATCAGATGGTGGTTACTGATGTTGACAGCAACTACTTCTGATTGTGTTTGCAGGTGCAAAACATTGCTGATGATGTGATCGAGAAGGCTGGGTGTCGCCGCGGTATGGGTTGGTTGTTTAATCAGCTGTGTCAGGTCCAGGTCTTGAATCATTTTCACGTATTGTGATACACCTGGTTTAGCGGCGTGAAGGAGGTCGAGGTTTACGTCTCCAAGAAGAAATGTCGGCTTGCCCATCAGTAAGATCTCCTCCAGCTGGTTCCTGAGGTCCACAGAGATGGTATCGACAGCAGTGTCCGGTGCTCTATACACCACTCCTATGACAGTGCTCTAGCTCCTTTGCCACTGATCTCAATCCACAATGTTTCCAACTGACTCTTTGCGTCGGAAGTTACTTCAGAACTTGTGGCAGTAACTAATCTTTGACGATGATTGCTACACCTCCGCCACGAGCGGTTTCCCGTCCTCGATGACCTAAGGGTCAAGTACGGACCATGAACTCACCATTGGAAATGAATGGAGAAAACGGAAATTGATAGAAAAATTGTTATATTTCTGTAGATACCGCTTAGAATGCCTTTGTATTCCAGAAATTATAGTATCCTAGGCCCATTTATTGGTTCATGCTGCAAGTTCGGACCTGTGACGTCTGAGAGGTCATTTCGGGTTACCTAAGCAGGTGTTTAGACTTGGGTTAATATTTTTGCAAGAAATGATAATAAAATTTTAATTTTGATACCATTACGTTTGGATTGTTATTGCAAGCTCATTGATATGCATATTGACTATGCTAGGTTAGATGTTGACCTTGACCAGACCTTAGCTCAGGTCATTTCTATTTTGTGACCTAGTATAGTCATATTGTACATCAATTGATTCGGCTTAACAAAACAGGCCGAGTGGTGCCTAAGAAATGATTCTAGCTCAACTCTGTCAGACGCTCAAGCCCAAACTTTTCTTTAACATGTCACCTTCTTTGACCTTTCATGACCTCAATATTGGCCTGATCCAAAAAGTGACCGATGCAGTTTTTCATGTATTTTATAAACTATCCACTGGCCTTCGCATTTTTTCGCTATCCCGCATAGGGACCGACTTCGAGTTGGGGGGTGTTTGAACACCCCCAACAGGGTGAAGGTGGCTCAGAGGCCCACCGAGGCGGGTGATAAGACTGCATGATTCGTCAACAACGACCAAGTGATAACACCGATTATTTTCTGTGATCACGTCCTGGTCCCCCTTATGTCATGGAAGGGGAGATTGGGAGATTAAGGATTCTATGTGCAAAATATATTGGGAAAACCAACAGAGTGGAGAGCTGACTAAGATTTTCTGAGTCTGTAAAAATCTTACAAACTCAAAGTCTCTTTTTGAAAGCCCGGACCAATTGCTGCATCATTGCTGTCTTCGCCTATTTAAGGGGGCACCCCAACGGTGGTGTCTCTCGGTTCGTCCAAGGGGGAGAGGGACAGACACTCCCTCCCACCTCTCCCCCAGTTAATTATTAATCACAAAACAATTTCAAGGCATGAAATTTTGATGGTTAATTCACCTACAAATCTTCTTATAGTTTCAAGAGAAAACCTATAGGGAAAACTAAAATACACAATTCTAGATTTTGGCAACAAAATAGCTCGGTGAGCGCCTGGATTTAACAGGCACATTCACCCTAACGCTCACCGTCCGATTGGTACCAAAATAATCTTACAAACTTGTCACAAACACGAAGTTCGAGCCAGCCAATTTTCTACCGGCAGTGGGTTAGCCTCTGTCCTCATCCTTACGAGGAAGAGCAGGTCTCATCCAGCTGATGGCGAAACCGTGTTCACGTCTGGTTTGCCTGCCGTGGCGTTGGTTGTGCGGGCTATCTTTTGTTGTTTAATGTCGGCACTCCACGTACTATCTACCGAGCACGGAGAATGGATGGCGGCAGGCACAGACTAGCAAATACCTCTAATGAGAGAGAGAGAGAGAGAGAGAGAGAGAAGAAGAGAGAGAGAGAAGGGCAAGGACTACGGGGATGGGAGGGAAGAGATGAAAAAGAAACGAAAAGAAAGCAAGAGAATGGAGATCGATACATAAAAAAGAGGCAGAGGTTGGAGAGGAGAGGGGAGAGGAGAATTAAGATAAAGAGAGGACATATAAGAGGTGAAAGTGATTAAGACACGCTGGTTGTATCGCAAAACAAAGATATGCGTTATAACTAATTTTCTTGGAACCAGGGAGTGTTTCCGTGACTGGTAAGATGCGAACGTGATACCCATAAATAAGAAGGCAGCAAAAACTGCGCAAATAATTACTGCGGAACCTCATTGCTTCCTCTTTTTCCAGAATCTTAGAAAAAATTGTCTTTGGTGAGCTGTTTGCTCACTGTCATCCCAGAATCCCGACGGCGCAACATGGTTTCCTACCGAAACGATCATGTGTTTCAAACCTAAGTGTGTTTTTGAGCCGCGGATGAAAACAGATCTAGGAGGGTTCGCAGACAAATGCTATTTACACTGATTATCCCTCGGTATTTACTAGTGTTAATCACACTCTGATCCTTCACAAAATTCAGAAATGTTTCAACGTGACAGACAGAGCTCACTCCTGGATCAAATCCTACCTCATCAATTGCCGCTAGCGCGCTGTGGTAGATGGTAATATGTCCGCCTGGGATCACATTGCATATATTTTACATTTCATTTTTTAACACGCGCATTGACGGGGGTCTGAGCCACCTTCGGATTGACGAGGGGGCGGGTACCCGCCCCCTAAGATCTCGAGAACGACGGTAGGTAGCAAAAAACGGTAAACGGCGTTGGGTAGCCCATCCGCTTCTCCATCGAAAATATTTGAACCATTTTTTTGTCAGGTCACATTTAAGGTCACCAGAGGTCAAAAACATGCCGTCACATGCCGTCATAGGATAACATGTAAATTAAGTTTTTCGGCCATTACATCTGAACAAGTAAAGATAAAGCAAAACAACTTGAACTCTATGAATCCTCGCAGCAAGCCAAATCGAATGATATATGATTTGACCTTGCTAGGTCAAATCAAAGATTTTACCTGACCTGAGGTCAGGTCAGGGTCAAATTATATAAAATGCATATCATTAGAACCGCAAAGCCAAGGCGAGTCTAATGAAGTTAAAATAAATGCTTTATCACCATCTGTTACTGAGTTATTCAGTAAAAACCATATTTCCCATGTATTACCAATGGAGAGGTCATGCTTCGTACCTGACCTTAGGTCATCGATATCAAAAATACCGGAACATATTTTAGAGAACTCGGTGAGCCCATTATGTGATATGAGTTTCAATTGGATAAGTTCACCCTGCTCCGACTTATGCTATCTTAAACTTTTTTTGAGGCCGGGTCACTTGACCTGTACTGGTGACCTGACCTGAGATGACCTATCCTTAAAATTTTCACAGAAGTTGCAAAAATGATGAGGGAAAAGGTATACCAAGTACGGCGGCGCTGCACGCCGCCGTTTTTCTGCTGTCTCCGAAAAACCCGAGGGGGGCGGGTACCCGCCCCCGTCAATGCGCTTGTTAATCTGCAACTGCTCATCCCGTTGGTTTTATGCTTTTGTGTAACAAAACGTATTTGTACTGTACCGGCTGTTCTTACCACGTGACTGCACCTATAATTGGGATCTTCCTGTGGTGCTCACTGAAATACAAATAGAAATACAAACAATACTGGGTATGGCATAAGAAATATACCGCAACTAGCTTGCTTATCTGGAACTTCTTTTTATCCAAGTGGCTAACCATCCACTCACTGCTTAATTTCCAGTTCCCAACCTCATCACGAGTTACGTGGCCAAACACTATTATTCCAGAGCCTTATTTCGCGCTTGTCGAGCTATACCCATCAACAGCACAGCGTGCAATTTACTGGTTTCACGGCCCAAGGGGGAATATAACCTAACCTAACTAACCTAACCTAGCCTAACAGCATACAATATTTTACCGTTCAGCTAGTTTGCTTTGTAAAATTCTGTCGAAAATTTCGCTTTCAGATATGATCATGAGACCCAAATGAAGTCCAGTTTTTTCCTTGCCCTGCCTCACGCTTTCGTCCTATGTGTAACGTATGTGTCGGATTTCAAGACAGTTGAGCCTCAGATCAAACAATACATTGGCATTGCTCCTCCTTACCAGCCGATTATACTCCTTAGAAGTACTTTCCAAAGAGTACTTATTTTTTCATGAAAGATGATTTTATAAAGAGATAACAGAGGATATTTTTTCATAAAAAGTAGTTACCTTTTCACACTGTTTATACACTCACCTATGTTAGAGAACTGCAGCTGGTGGAATAAAGAAGGAAGGTGGCCTTTGGTTATTTCTATGCGTGTCGAACTCAAGGGGTAAAAAGTAATCGTAGATAGTCCCCGGTTGGTTGCAGGGTGACATATAAATTCAGATCAGGGGCCTCAGGTCACTTCAGGGCCTTCATCAAATTAACAGACGCCCCTGCTGGCCACATGGGGTCCTGCTGACGACAGGGTCATGTTGACACTTTATATGCCCCTCAGGTTTTATAGCCGCAGCAGAATATTACCGAACTAGAGACACTTTGGTCTGAGACCGCCCTGCTGGCTAGAGCAGGGCATTAGAGCAGGGCATTCTGGTATTTGCGGGGGCTCCGCTGACCACAGGGGCCCTATCGGCTTTTGCTACTCACCTAGGTTTCCATCTGGTTACAGTGTTCTGTTTTCCATATAGTACCCTGTTGTTCTCACAAGGAACTGTCGATTATAAACGGCCGAGGCGATCATCGAGGACCATCCTGAGCACAGTGAGTCGGGATAGTCACAGAGGAACCGACTGATTGCAGCGGGCCCAGCTGGTCACAGAAAGCGCTCTTGGACACAGAGTTGTACGGCCACTCTGAGGTATTTCCTTTGCCCCCCAAGTGAACCTCGTTAGCTTCAAAGCGTAGTCGTAGCCGTCATCCCTTTTGACATGAACATAGAGACCATCAGCGAGCGGTGTTTTGTCGAAAAAGGAGAGTTTTCACGTGCAAATTTTGAATTCCTATACAGTCACGAAATGCTCAATTGTATACCTGAGCGTGATAAATATCGCATGTGCTTTTCGTGCTGCAGAAGCTTGGAACTATTCATCAGACGGATGGGACCGTAAGGTCTTCTGAGCCATAATTTGGTCGTATTTGCACTGCAGCGTGTTTATAAATACATGGTGAAAATCATTCTACGTAGCCAAAAAGATCAGCCAGGTTAAGTACAATATATATGAAAATCAGTCATTATACGATCAAACACTGTTACGACACCACGTAATTCAAGCTAAGTATTCAGTCCTTATCAAAAGTGTTAAATCTATCAGCTCGCACTGACGCCTCGTGTTTATTGTCGTTATCATCCAGACCACACATTCGCGCCATCACACATCGGAGAAGTCAGTGGGCACGGTTTGTCCGAACCGTTTCAGCTCATCCTTGATGGCCCTGATCAGCGGCACCGCCGGGTCGTCGGCGGCCAGTCCACTCCCCGTGTCCAGCGCCAGCAGGGGGCGCGGTGGAATCGGGGTCGCCTCGATCCCCGTCCTCTCCGTCAGCAGCTGTAACGATGGTGAGCTCAGGCCCGCCGCAGCTCCCCCCGGGGTCACCTGAGGGGACCGGAGGTCAAGCGACGGGGGCAGGAGGTCGTCGGTGGTGGTCCACGTCGACTTGTGCGCCGGGGAAAGAGCGGAGAGGGAGACCTGTGTTGGAACGGAGCGGTGCTCGAGCACATTGGCTGGGCGCGGCGGCGGGAAGCTCCGCGCTAGCTCTGGTCCCTCTTGGGATCTGAAACAGACGTCAACACCTTGTTAGAAGGCAGGAAAAGGCCCGAGACTAGAAACCCTAGTTGGGTGTAGTGGGAGACGTTTTTAAAGGGAAAAATGATGGCATTTACTGTAAAGATACTGCATTGTTGAGCTGCTAATTGCCAATTTGTTACCATACTCTGAGTAACTATATACTAACTGAAAAAATTTACGTTTCAAGTGTTCCGGCCCGTGTCCTTATTTGTGTTAAGTTTTGCTTGCTGAGCAGACAAGCTAACCCAAAGCTTAATCTTTAAAAAATTGACTTCATGCGACAAATGGCATTGCTGTCTATTAACCCTCGCCCCACCGGAGGGGGGCCATCGATGGCCCCCTAAGGTTTTTCCGGGATAGCAGAAAAACGACGAGGCGCAGCACCGCGGTTGAGGGCTCTACCTCTCACTGCATCATTTTCCCATCATCCCTGAAATTTTTTACCCCGGGTCACCCAAGGTCAGGTCACCAGACGAGGTCAACCAAGGTTACCTCACTTCACCTTTAGAGCTCTGTAAGAGCTACATTTCAAAGTCGATCGATTTGAAACTTCCTACACTTCATGACCCCTCCAGGGTCTACAAGGTGTATATCCGGGATTTTTCGATTTCATGCCCTGAGGTCAGGTCACGAGGCGACCTCTCCCATTGGAAAAGCATGGGGAAAAGCTATTTCATGATATAAAAGCCACAAAAATGATTGCAAATACTCAGACTGCTCAGAACAACGTTTTTGGACACCCTTTCACGGATCCCAGGGGTCATATTTGCCCTTTGGCTTTTCCAAGGTCATCCAAGGTCACCGGAGGTCAAAAACAGTATTTTGACAATAACTTTTGACCTAATTAAGCTAGAGCGGTGAAACAAACACCATCGTGTTTGTCTTGTCACTGGCTTTCATTTGATATACGGCAGGGTCACTTTTTGACCTTTTGTGACCTCAGGTCATATTAGGTCACGAGGTGACCTCTGGCGGTCAAACCACTGGCGGGAGGTCTTTACGTTCCACATAGCGGAAAAAGTACTGGCAATTTTCTATCAAATTTACTTTACCAGGCCTCAATAGCTCTAATGACATAAGAGTTATGCCCAGTTTGCTTAATCATTGCATATTTGAGTGAAAATAGCCGATCTTGACCTAATTTGACCTCTGGAGGTCAAACCATTGACCTGAGCACTAAAACATGCGAAGTAATTTCTTACTGAATTCACGCGAGCTTTCTATTGCACTTTGCAGATTTGCGCTAACGCCCATATTTTCGGAGTTAGAGGGGGGGCCATCGATGGCCCCCCCGGTGGGGCGAAGGTGGCGCCGGACCCCCGGTGGGGCGCGGGTTAAGAGTTCCTGCCTAAGCATGCACGTGGTGGACACCGCCGTCTACTGCGAACACAAAGTAACAGACAGCTGGGTACACAATGGATACTAGCGACGCGCATGCATGTGCTCGCGCGCGTAAAGAGCGCAGCGCACCCAGGCCATTGAACACATTCCATACGCGGATCCAGGGATCCATAGGTGGATCCAGGGGGAGCACTTGGCCTCCCCGATTGACCCTCAGCGCCGCCTGAAATGGTCACAGTGCCCCCCCTGAAAGGTTGACGGCACCCCTAACATGTCGCTTTCCGCCCCCCCCCAGGATGCGAGCATCAGCGCCCCCACAGTAGGATCTGGCGCCCACCTGATAGGTTTTACGTCCAAAAGCGGCTCCCTGGTCCGGATGGCATCCCTTCCACCATCTCACCTCCCCTTTGATCATTATTCCTGGATCAGCCTATGAAATGTTCCCTTAGCAGTCCTGAAGCACCAAAGCAAAACAGGTTTGCAGCAAAAGCTGGCAGTAGGTAAAACCGGGTGATGCGTGAGTTTGTACATTACATGGTGGTTTTCCTTGCTAATATCAACAATGTCAATGCAATTCTAAATGACTTCAGATGACATCTAAGGAAGTTCTTTTGTGAAAAACAAGTCTTACAGACAGTCATTTGTTTTGGCTGATCGTTGAAATCATCTTAGATTCTAAAATTTGTTAAGCCTTCAGCTAGGCATAGGTACTTCTTGAAAGCTCTCCCTCTAACAAAAATTACGGGGAGGGGAAAACCACCTGCAGGGGAAAAGGTCTTCCTTTATTTGCCAATACTGTATGCCAGTGAAACTCTACCATTCCCTAGGAACACTGAGTGCGGCTAGGTTCACGTCCTTCTGTGTGTTAGTGTTTTCAAAAATGATAACAATAAAGTAAAGTGCACGTTTTTGTATCAACGTGTTACCAGAAAATACAAGATTATGTGTGCTTCTGGGTTGCTATGAAGCCAGTATAGCTAAACAACATCTTACAAAACCAATGACTTCCAATAGCACAAGCTACACAAAATGTTCAAGCACAGAGAGTGCAAATGATCAGTTCTGGCCGTGCTTAACCTGACTCGCAGGTTGAAGGTATCTAAATTAGCGACGTGTATGTTGTATGAAAAGCAGGACATTGGTTTTAAACACGGGATTTATATACACTCATTCACTTTCCTTCCACCTCTTGTACGGGACGCCAGTCAAGGCATCTCCCATTCATAGGAAATGGTGAATAATTTGTATTGATTCCTGAAAGGAAGCTCCGTTTTTCAGTCATTGATTTTGCAAAATGTTGTGGCGTATTGCACAGTCTAAACAGGTTTGTTCATACGCATAGGTGCGTTAGGGAAATCGGTACCTGCAGATCCGTCTTCTACGACAATGGGAACAATCCTGAAACATGAGCGGCTCTCAGAACGTATAGACAGCCGTCGGATGTCACCACACTACCCTGACACGACAACCACTAGTTCAGAGTAGGGCTGGGGGAGGCTAAATGCTGGAGGATTCAACCAGTAAGCTTGAACTAATACTGCAACTAGAAAGCTGAGACGGGGTCATCGTGACGCGCAATGGAAGAAGAGGTCCTTCAGCTCCCCCACCTATTTTCCCACCGTGGCTGAACGCTCGAAGACGAAAAAGCTAGTTTCCTACAATTGAGAGAATCGGTATAAGCGTTTACTGGTATTTTCTTTGGCCATCGTTTGACATTGAAACTTTCAAAATTGGAGACCTATACTTTGATGTCGCAACAACAGCACGGCTGCTCTAGCTTACATGAATTGTCGACAGAGTGGGAACGTCATAATGTCATATGAATGGGATGAAATCTCGAGGTCACCTCACATGAAGGATCAAGGGCAAGGTTAAGAGTCACAGGCAAAAGCAGAATTTTCAAAACATCAACATCAATGCTCCCGTCCAGATGACGTCACCCCAGTATGACGTCATAAGCGGCGTTTACTTGAGCGGTGGCACTGGCCAGCCCACCTGGGAGAGCAACATTTACGGTACCAGGGTTGATATTTTGGAGCGGCAAGCTGGAAGAGTGGGATACAGCACAAATAACTGTTTGTGTTTTTTCTTGGTCACAGCCTCCATCTTTTTAGAACAGAAAATCGAGTGATGACTTCGAACCCCACTCATCCCGGTGCTGGACGTGTGCTTGCTTTGCCTGCCAAGTAGGCTAAGGTCACATCAAGCAACAAGACTTAACACCCACTCCGGTGGGCCTCAAAGCCACCTTTGCCCTGGTGGGGGTGTTCAAACATACCCCCTCGAACTTAGTTCCTAAGCGGGATAGAGAAAAACACGAACTCTGGTGGATAACTCATAAGAAATCATGAACAAACTACATCACTCACTTTTTGGTTCAGGTCATGACATGTCAAGAGGTCATGACATGTCAAAGAAGGTGGCATGTTAGAGAAGAGTTTCTGGTCTACAGCGTCTGAAAGAGCTAAAATATAACCATTTTTAGGCACCATTCGCTCCCCTTTCATTGTAGCAAATTCAATGATGTATAATCTGATTATGTTAGTTCAAAACAAAAATAGCCTGACCTAAGGTCTGGTCAAGATCAGGGATGCGGAGCCGAGACAATTTTGGACGGCTCCGGCTCCGGCTCCGGTCCGGGGTTATGATTTCGGCTCCGACTCCGCCTCCGGCTCCGGGTTCAAGTGTCCTAACGGCTCCGGCTCCGGCTCCGGCTCCGGGCAAAATAGTCGGCTCCGACCGGCTCCGGCTCCGGCTCCGGCTCCGGCAATGTACCTATATCCAAAATGTGATCGCAACGTTCTCAAGGGCGTGAAAGTTCATCAGATACAAAGGGACTATGTATTTGTACGAATGAAAAATAGCCACTGGATGAACGAACGCTCTTGACCAGATGCCAAAGGCCAGTGAACCTCAAAACTGGACCACCCTACACTGCAGTGCAGACGTATGGCAAACTGCACTGCACTGTTATGGCAAACAGAAATACGGGTAAGACATGCCCGCAAACCCACATAAAAATTAAAGATACAACGATCAAGTAAAGCTTGGACAGCCCGCAAAGAAAAACTTCGATGAGCTAACAGCAGGGTCGTTAAAAAATATGTTTTTACTTTTCAGATTCGAACCCACTTTTTCCCATTATATATTCAGTTTTGATTTCAATGAGCCACATTTCAAGCGTCTACGACAGCAGGAAAGATCGCCTCAAAACGGCTAAAGATTTCATGTTTCGGGTGCGATTGGCCGCCCGGCGTTGCAGTCTCCCCTTGTTAAATTGGGATGAAAGGGGTGCATAACCTACCAGTAAAGACAGCCTGGCATGTGCGTGCGTATAAGAGCGGTACATGGGATTTAACATGCAGGCATCTACTTGTCAGATGTATTTGCAGAGCAATACAAATACATGCTATTCCACAAAAGACCTGAAATTAAATGATTCAGCACCCTAGTACTCTAAATCCCGACAGAACATGAATGCCTTCCGGAGGCGAACCTTTCTCTAGCAACTATCGCTGGAGAACGTCGTGAAGCAGATGCTTCTCCCTATTCTCCTGCGAACTATTTAAGAGCTCTGGTACTGATAAAAAAGATCCTGTTTCATATTTTTACCCTTTAGGTGGCTCACGAAATCTTCCACCAGTTTTACACCACGTTCTGTGGGACCATTCACGACAGTAAGTTCTGGAATACCTTGAAACAGGGGAAGCTATACCAGTCACCAGCTTCTCAACGGAGCCATTTCCTGTCAGAATCTTTCAGATTCAGGCGCTCGAATACCATCCAGCTTTCAGGAATGAGAAATTGGGAGAAGCTTGGTATCGAGCCGAGCACTTCATAGCCTCTGTCGGAAACTTTAGCCTACCTAACTGAAAGGTGAATGGTTTTGCTGTTTAGGTCAGGTACTGTATCACTGCCTTTTTACCTTCAGCATCGTGATTCTTATTTGCGAAGCAGATTATAACTTTCTGGTCACAAATAACAGTTGTGTTTGCACATAGACTTCAGCGCCTCTACACAATACCGGAGTATTATCTCGAATTGCGCAAGCTGGTTTACGTGTGGCTGTCAGGAGAGGTTATCTCCATCAACTGTCTGTTTAGAAGACCCGGAACTCACCAGCGAGCCACATTATGGAGTATAGGACATTTCTGGCATGAAGTGCGTGCTACTACTGTGTCAGATTCCGTTCATCATTCCAGAAGATACTTAAAGACGGAATATTATAATTTTTGGAGTTTAACAACGCATCAACTGCTCAGGTCATATGGCATCAGAGGAGAGAGGGAAAGAATTAGCTCGGGCTAGAGCAGGGCGCCAGATTCTGCCTCTGGGTGGGCTCGAACCCACGACACCCAGCACATAATGAATGCCATTGGCCAAGCCGAGCGCAAGCGCTAACCGACTGAACCACTCAGACTCCGAAATAGTTAGCGGCTTTCCTTATAAATGGTTCTAAGCCATGCATTTGGGTTCCTCCGTCGCGGATAGTCAGCTTTAGAGCCTTCTATGAGTCTCAAAGCTATCCATAAAATGCAATGCAGTGTTTTTATTAAGTTAATATAGAAATCGCTCTGAATGTGCTGAAGTCAATTTGTCATCAGCTGTGGTATCTGTGCACAGAAAGTTATATTCTGTCGCGCTGGTGAGAACCACCATCTTGAAGGTAAGGAGCCAGCCGCACAACAATTGGCCACAACAGCAAACGATTCACATTTGACTAGGGCAGGCTTAAGTTTCCGATAGAGGCTATGAAGAGCTCTGTAAATGGTCGGTACTAAGCCTCAGCCAGCTTGTTACTCCTGACAGCTGGCTGGTATTCAATTGCCTGAATCTGGAATATTCTGATCAGAAATGGCTCCGTTGAGAAGCTGGTATAGCTTCCCCTATTTCAAGGTATTCCAGAACTTACTGTCGTGAACGGTCCCACAGAACGTGGTGTGAAGCTGGTGGAAGATTTCGTGAGCCACCTAAACGGTAAAAATATGAAACAGGATCTTCTTTTATCAGTACCAGAGCTCTTAAATAGTTCGCAAGAGAATAGGGAGAATCACCTGCCTCACGACGTTCTCCAGCGATAGTTACTGGAGAAAGGTTCGCCTCCGGAAGGCATTCATGTTCTGTCGGGATTTAGAGTACGAGGGTGCTGAATCATTTAATTTCAGGTCTTTTGTGGAATAACATGTATTTGTATTGCGCTACAAATACGTCTGACAAGTAAATTCCTGCATGTTAAATCCCATCTACCGCTCTTATACGCTCGCACATGACAGGCTGTCTTTACTGGTAGGTTATGCATATATATCCCAATTTACCCTATTTATTTAACCTATTTATTTATTATATCCCAATTTAACCCTATTTCCGTCAGGCTCCCGGCTACCCCTATTTCCGGCAAGGGGGGCAATATCGGCCCCCCCTAAGATCTCGTAATCTAACCGGCCGATTTTGAAAATTCAAAGTGCCATAGATTCCTCTGCTGCTAAACTTTATTTTGAAAAAGAAAATTTCAAAATTTTTATTTTTTAGGAGAAGGTCGTGCAAAATATACAATTTTTGTGTATTTTTTAGATTTTCCATAACCCTTGTCTCTGTTGTACGATTTTCACAAAACTAGTTCAGATTTACAAATAATTGACCCAAAATTTTCATATACTCGAGTTACGCAAAAATTCGAAATTCAATGGCAGTTCCAGGACCAGGACTATGAGGGGAATATATATACAACCTAAAAAGTTTTTGTTACGCGGATTAGAAGCCGTCATATACTGCTTGGCATCTTTGACACATAAATAAATGAGAAAAAAGTTAAAAACTCATCAGGGGCGGATGCAGTAAGGTAAAACAGTGGGGTAAAATACATACCAACAATATGCGAATGGTATGCATGAGTATATTAGTCCCTCGACTAGTTGAAATTTAATTTCTGATAATTTTTACCCTCCCATGGCAGCTCTGGGAAAGGGGGTGATATAGGCGGATCAAGCACTCGTCGTGGGGGGGGGGTGGGGGTGATTGGAAACACATTTTCAATATACAACGATATTGAGTCGCAGCGGTGATACTGGCTGGGAATATACATTTTGAAAATGTGTAGTGACTGGACACGCCTCTGGTAATCTAGAATTGGGTTATAACTATTTTGAATTTTCATATACCCAATTGTATTCGCCCTGGCACGGCTGTAAGCAGTCTTCTCACTTACTAACGTTTAGTCCTTCTTGATAACATTCCCCCATTTTGAACTGCTGTAACTGCCCCTGATGAATATAAATAGTGACAATTGTGAATGCACTATCATCTTACATAAAAAAAATGATATAATAAAACCATATAACTGGTATCAGGATCAGCAGAGACGGCTTCCTTTTACAAAAAACCCATCGCATACGATAATACTTGGTTTGTGGATAGAACCTCCCCAAAAGCCCAGCCATAGATCCACCCCTGGTAAATATATAATCTTGAAAATTTCAGAAAACCTGCCTGTACTAGTTTTAGGAAAAGTCAGGAAGTTTCAAAGTTCTATCGCAAGCCGTTTTGGAGATATTCTCGAAAAACCTGAAGGGGGGCAATATTAGCCCCCCTGCCGGAAATAGGGTTAACAAGGGAGACTGCAACGCCGGGCGGCCAATCGCGCCGGAAACATGAAATCTTTAACCGTTTTGAGGCGATCTTTCCCGCTGTCGTAGACGCTTGGAATGTGGCTTATTAAAATAAAAATTGAATATATAATGGGAAAAAGTGGGTTCGAGTCTGAAAAGAAGAAAAACTTTTTTGAACGACCCTAAGCTAACAGTGTTCAACATCAAAAACACATCAGATAGGCTGATGGCATAATTCCTTTTCGAGAAAAATCGGAACCAACACCCTACTGCCCAGGGCCCAGCAGCTGGTTCGCTCACTACACCACCCAATCGCGGTTGGAGCGGAGCAGCAACATTGCCTTCAATATGTCTGCTCTTAGCCTGGACCTGAGATCAGTAAGCAGTAGCTTCATCGCGGAGAACAACCTCTCCACGGACACCTGAGTAACTGGTAGCGCGGCCATTACCAGGCTAGCCCGCTGGATGATGGCTGGATATCTATCTAAGATGTCGCATACGGTCGCCCTCTTTAGGTGACCCAGGTTTTTGAAGTCGGCTAGTGCCGCATCAAGTGACGGGGATGCTGTTTTCTGCGCCTTTTGCCCTGGGTTCTCGACAGGCCTAGTATAAACTACTTCTCAGAGTACATGATAGCTCTCCTGGGGGGCGGGGATGTGGGAGCAAAGATTTTATTGCTCGACAGACCTAGTGTAAACACCTTTTTCAAACAATTTCTTTGGCCTTTGGGGGGCCAAAAGATAGTCTGCCCCCCTTCCAGGGCTTTGGGGGGGCATGACCGGAATGGCATCCCCCGGCGTCTGTCAACAGGGGCGGATACAGGCCGACAGTATGGGGTAATTCGTGAAAACATATGGTTTTTTAAGAAAATCGCCAAAAATTGGGCAGTTTGGGGGGCAAATGCCCTTTTTTGCTCTTCCCATGGATCCGCCAGTGTCCGCCAATGCTTTCATTTGTTGCCAATTTCTGCCCATGCTAAATTTCCGGGGCGCATCACCTGCCCGAGAGTGAAACCGTCTACGGAACACCCTAGTTGCAATATTTCACTAATCTCGATATATTTAACATATTGAGAAAATGTAATATTTCAGGTGAATAACGGTGTTTCCATGCGACATCTTACGAGGTAAAATGTGACCATTTCACGTTTGATTTTTGGTAATTTTAGAGCTCTTTGGGAGCCGGAGCCGGACCCTTTCTGACGGCTCCGGCTCCGGCCCGGCCCGATCAAAAGTGTTTCGGCGGCTCCGGCTCCGGCTCCGGCTCCGGGCAGAATGGTCGGCTCCGACCGGCTCCGCATCCCTGGTCAAGATCACCATATATCTTAGCATGGTCGATATGTACATTAATTGACTTGAAATAAAAATCCAAGCGTAATGGTACTTATATAAAATATCTATAATATAAAGCTCTATCAAGTTATTCAGTTAAAACCATTTTTTCCATGTATTTCCAATGAAGAGGTCATGGCTCGTACCTGACCTTAGCTCATCTATGTAAAAAAATACTGGAACATATTTTAGAGAACTCGGTGGGCCTATTCACTGGTCAACAAAATTTAAATTTTGTCGTGGATCCAATATAAAATAGTCCGTTTCTAGGGTAATTTGTGGCGCTGGATACGAATCTGGCAGCAGAAATGCCTTATCAGATCAGAATTTTGAGATCCAGTATGTCTGTGTGTCGTCTTTGTGCAAGCCTTCTTGGCATCATTGACATTGACAGTGCAAAACCCAAGAGGTCTAGGAAAATGAGCGTTTAGGTGTTTGTGGAGGCTAGGGTATTCTACCTTAAACCCGATTTTCATAGACCTAGGTCAATATATTCAAGGTAAAACGAGGCCATATAGGTCAAATTCTGTATGTGCAGGGAAGCCATTGGGAAATGTCGTGATTGTGCAATGAGAAGCCAGATATGGAGAGAAAGTGGCCTGAAGTAACAGAGGAAAGGTCTGAGGCAATATTCTCTGAAACTTTTAGGCCAAGGTTGTTCAAGGCCATTGACCTTTGACGTCAAAATATTACATTTTGCCTACAACGTGTACTGCAACTAGCACTATGGCAACCGTCGGGCGGAAAATAAGGTTTGACCTTGACCCATGACCTTTGTCTCGAATCTGCGACTTTGAGCTCAAGATTGAGTGACCTAACGTATGGCGTCATAGCATGATATCCGTCATATTAGGCGGCATCATCCGCCCAAAGGCACTAGGGTCAATGACCTTGAAATGGTGGTATGACTTTGACCTGTAACTTTCTTAGACTCGACCTTCAAGGGAGGTGACTCTGACATAAAATCCTCATCATATAATATTGCGACGTCACCTCTCGGTCTACAATACCGGCGAGCTTGTGCGACCGAGCGCAAACCTTGTTCAATGTACAATGTTCATGCACTTGAATGTGAGGTAGTCTTTCGCTGCAATAAATTCACATGAATATTGATAGGCTACATTGTCTGGGTGCAGCTAATCCGGATTCTCGACACCCTTGATCTATATTTTTCCACAAAAGGCTAGGCTGATGACAGCCTAGCCTTTTGAAAGTGTAGGGGCTATACAACAGATATGCTCTGGAGAAAACACCAGGTCCGATGGCAAAAAACGGTTACGTTACTAAATTTGAAATCAGCGGTATCGAAATAGGCAGAAACAGGTTTTCACGTGCCGGATCCATTTTGGCTGTTGACCAATGTTATGTGATATGAGTTTCAAACGGACAAGTTCACCCCGTTCTGACTTATGCTATCTTAAACTTTTTTAGGTCAGGTCACTTGACCTGTACTGGTGACCTGACCTGAGATGACCTAAACTTAAAATTGTGAAAAAAGTTTTAAAAATGATCAGAGAAAAGGTATTCCAAGTCCGGGGCGCTACGCGCTGCCGTTTTTATGATATCTCCAAAAAACCTGACGGGGGTGGGTACCAGCCCCCGTCAATGCGCGCGTTAAGCCTTGTATCTCCACCACCACTGACTGTTACATGAAATATCAACGAACAGATTCCAAAATTGCAGCAAGGGCAGCATAACGTAGGGCGCAGATGTATGAAAATACAGAGCTTGCCAGCCTAGTTGGGCAAACTCTCCGGAACCAGAATATTGAATATTTTGAAAACCGGCACTAGTACCCGTTGAGGTGTAAGTGTTCTTTTTTATCTATTATACTTATGTTTTATACGAAGTGATTTAATGATCACTTCAATATAGCAAGGTGTCTCTGGTACCTAAGCTACTCATTCAGTGTATATTGGGGTTAACATTTTATCTGCGACTTGGGGTTTAAAGACGCACTAACAGCCAGGATCACATGGATCTCTGCGACTCCACAAGCTCTTTTCGTTTGGGTATCCGTCCCTATCTAGGGCTTAGCATTGGTCCCCGTTTGGAAAAAAACTTTCTGACCTCTGGTTTCATTCTGGCCGCTTCCTGCACCGTTTCATTTTGTCCGCATCACCACTTGTTTTCGAGAGTATGGGGCGTCAGAGATGATGTTTTCTAGGTGGTGGTGAGTGCCGAACTAGACCAGGGAGTTGTGGGCTAACTGGAAGAGAAGTAGCATCAGAAAGGCAATGTTTTGCAGCGCAGTGCGATCTGAGGGAAATGAACTGTGGCACAGTACAACCAGCAGGCAGAAGGGGCATTCCAGGAGAGATCGACCAAGGCTTGACACCACCATATCTAGGAAAAATCTGAAAATTTGTATCCGGGGTAGTTTTGGGCCAGAAACACGCCTGTGAGAATCTTAGCCCCTCCGACCAACGGTGACCGAGTTATAGCCCGAGGCATTTTCGGGAGGTCACCTTGTAGACTCCTCTTTGATACTTCATAACTCAAAAACGCATAGACTGATTAACAAGTTTTGTATATCATTGAACTCGTCTTGAACTATACTTTATTGTGAAAAAATAGAAAATTCAAAAATTTGAAAATTTTCACTTTTAATTTGTTTGACCTTTTTTACCTAGCTTGACCTTTTTGCAGTTGAAATTGCCCTTTTAGACACCTCAAAAATTGTTCTTCATAAAATATCTTTCAATAGAAAAAATAAAATTCGTCCTTGCTATACGTTCCAAATTTTTAGCACCTAAGGTAGGTATGCAGACAGTTTTTGACCACTGCGGTAGTACAGACTTATGTTTAACGCCGCAAACAAAGCAATTGCTTTTGTAATCGGCTGCTTGCAATCATATACATTGTCTTTACGAAATTTTCATCGTGAAAGTGTCAAAATATATGAAAATTAACACGCGCTCACACAAGGGGGTGGGCAACCGGCCTCTTCAGGTTTCCACAGGTAGTAAAAAACACCTTCGCGTAGCGCCGCCGTACTTTATGTACCTCTAAATCGAAATTTTTGCAGCTTCTGGCAAAATTTTAGGTCCGGGTCATACCAGGACTGTCAACCCAGGTCAAGAGACCTAACGTCGAAAAAACTTTGGGAGGTGCATCAATAATATCAAATCTAGCCTATCGTGGTTAGATTCACATTACATAGTAAGGTCGCCGAGCAAGATAATTTTTCGTGGCAGGATTTCTATGTCGATAACCGGGAGCAGGGTCAGGGTCATGATCTTTCCATTAGAAATGCATGGGGTAATCGGTAAATTTTGATAACTTGAGAGAATTGAGAATTGTCAAGAATTGCGATGAAGGTTTTATTTTTACGTTGTCGTGTCTGAATTGCCATTGCAGTTTGATCAATATTTTTTTACTATACAGACCTAAGCCTGGCTCTAGGTCAAAGCAGGTTAATTTTGACATTTGACTAGGCAATATTATAAGATACATAATCCGTTTGGGCTCAGCAAGAGTGTTCCAATGGTGCTGAAAATTTATTTCTACGGCTCTCCTCTGTCACCTATTATGCCACACAATTTAGGTTTTCACTTAGTTCCTGTAAGAAATACTGTGACCTCCAGCAAACTCAAAGGTGACACGACCAAACGATTGTATGTAACATATTCGGTAGGGATTAAAACTGGCTGTTTAGCGGCATCACTCCCAGTGCACTGTGTCATTATTCATCTGAGATTCTGGGATCCGTATCAGCTATGAAATGATTACCTTGTAAAAATATCATGAGGCAACCTGTTCAAGTGACCAAGTCGAATGCGTTACAATTTCAGGACATTTTTTCTCATATATGAGCAGATTCAAATTACTTTTTGGAATGAACGCCTTTCAGACACGTTTGTTTACATCGCATGAATCCTCTCAAACGCATGCTGTGCTGCACTGGGTCACCTTGTATCGATATTATTTTTCCATCTCCAGGAACGATGTAATTGTGTGAGTTAGTGGTGCCCATAGGATAAGTTATACTTGTTTCAATTATGGATAAAGCCGCGACATCTTTGTAAATTTTTGTTTAAGGCTCAAAGGTCTATTAGTAATAAGTTCATTTGCCCTCATCTCCCTCGAAACAATGGATCCCTTTCTATCACTTCTAATGACTGCAATTTTTATATTTATGAATAATGTCCAAGTGGTTGCCAGTTCAGTTTTAGGAGTAGGTGTCTCACTAGAGTCATCAAGGGACTTTTACGGAGACCCCAACCCCACCACTCAAACGAGCAACTCCCACGATGAAGTGTTAAACAAGGAACCAAAGTTGGAAGTCCCACAAGGCATAACGACGACCATCTACCTCAGATCACCCCCCTCACCAGTCAGTTGCCATCTGGCCTTCAGTATTTACGGTACCTACCACCTCCCAGTTGACCTAAATCATTTTTCCAGAAGTCGCAAAATTTTGTGTTAGAGGTACACGGAGTACGGTGGCGCTGCACGAAGGTATTTTTTACTACCTGTAGAGACCTGAGGAGGCCGGTTCCCCACCCCCTCGGGTGGGCGCGTGTTAATTGTCATAAATTCTGACACTTTCACGATGAAAATTTCGTAAAGACAAACCAATATGATTGCCAGCAACCGATTACAAAAGCAATCGCTATGTTTGCGGCGTTAAACATAAGGCTGTACTGCCGCAGTGGTCAAAAACGGTCTATATACCTTCCTTCGGTGCTAAATATTTGGAACTTATAGAAAGAACACATTTTTTCTGTCGAAAGATATTTTATTAATCAAAATTTTTGAGGTGTCGAAACTGGCAATTTCAGCTGCGAAAAGGTCAGGCTAGGTCAAAAAGAAAAGGTCAAACAAATTAAAAGTAAAAAAATAAAATTTTGAAATTTTCTTTTTCAAAATAAAGTTAAGTTCAAGACGAGTTCAATGATATACAAAACTTGTTAATCAGGCTATGCGTTTTTGAGTTATGAAGCATCAAAGATGAGTCTAAAAGGTGACCTCCCGAAAATGCCTCGGGCTATAACTCGGTCACCGTTGGTCGAATGGGGCTAAGATTCTCACAGGCGTGTTTCCGGCCCAAAACTACCCTGGAGACAAAGTTTCAGATTTTTTCTAGACATGGTGGTGTCAAAATGAAATATTTTTAGTCGTTTTGTCCTGGAATGCCCCAGAATTGGAAGTCCGGCACAGTCGAGTTAGAAAGCAGTGTTCTGCGGCACAGTCTAGCCGGAAGGCGGTGTTCTGCGGCACAGTCGAGTCAGAAAGCAGTTTCTGCGGCACAGTCTAGCCGGAAGGCAGTGTTCTGCGGCACAGTCCAGCCGGAATACAGTGTTCTGCGGCACAGTTCAGCCAGAGGACAGTGTTCTGCGGCACAGTCCAGTCAGAAGGCAATGTTCTGCGGCACAGTCGAGTCAGAAGGCAGTGTTCTGCGGCACAGTCTAGCCGGAAGGCAGTGTTCTGCGGCACAGTCTAGCCGGAAGGCAGTGTTCTGTGGCACAGTCGAGCCAGAAGGCAGTTTCTGCGGCACAGTCCAGCCAGAGGACAGTGTTCTGCGGCACAGTCCTGCCAGAAGGCAGTGTTCTGCGGCACAGTCTAGCCGGAAGGCAGTGTTCTGCGGCACAGTCGAGCCAGAAGGCAGTGTTCTGCGGCACAGCCTACCGAGTGAGAGCATCGCTGCAGTGTGTTGACGCTCATTATTTGAATATGTAAAGCTGTGCAGAGAGCCCTTCAAAAGAAATATATGTAAAATTTGGAAATAGTTTTCAGCTGTTAAGTGTTTTTGGATGCAGTCAGTCGCTGGTGACAGTATCCTCTATGAGCGGTGCTATGAGGAGTTGGGGGAGGGTGCCTAGTGAAAGTTTTTTAATTATTACCACGGGTGTGCATTTATATCTCATCGGGATGCTCACTGCTCAGGTACCCCAAATTAAGAGTTCAACAGTGTGAAGATACATTATAAATTTCCCTGTTTAATGTTCTGAGGATATGAGACTAGTGTTGCAAGCTTCAACAGGCTGTGGAGAGCTGGCTAAAATGCAGGTTAAATTTTACTTTCCCTTTCAATGCGGTGGTTATATATATTTTCTCAAATTTGGCCACACCGAATCAAAATCCACGCGCCTGATCCCCACCGATGGTAAAGTAGCAAAGTACCAACGCTTTAGTGGGGCTATTCTTCGGAGTTCGGCTCTTTTGATTTCATCTAATTGTATTCCTCCGCTCATGCTTCCGACTTAACTTCGGTTCTTTTGGCACATTAGCAGCTTTTTAGTTGTATAGCTAGCAGCTGTAGCAGCTAACGTGCTCTAAGACTCCAGACTCCCCCTTTTTGAAATCGTCCCCATCACAGAGCTGATACAAGTGGAAACTGATCATGAATAAACCATAAGAACACATGGATTACTTACTGCTGAAGACTCCAGCCGTGTTCCCTAAAATGGGGCAAGAGGTCTATAAAGAAAAAAAACTTACGCAGGCCAAATCAGCAGATAATAACACTAGAAGTCAGCAAGCGCAGAACCCAAGTTTGAACCTAGACTCATCGTCGGCAGAAGAGAACGCTAGGGGGCAGTCTGATATATGTGGTCTGACCTGTTTCTGGAGCCTGTGGCCGACCGGCAGCGCCACTGTCGACCCTTCTCGCCATCCAGCGAGTTGAACGCGTCGTCCAGCAGGGTGTGGAACCGCCGCCTCATCCGACTCAGGTCGGCTTTGGACGCCTGGTCAGCTGGATCTGAACTCCTCCGCGGCTCTGCCCAATTCTCCTCCTCACTCTCAGTCCCGCTGCCGCTCATTATCTCCATTGTCTCCTTCTCCACGCGCACAGTGACGTCATCACCTCCTCGACGTCGACGACGATCACGGTGGTAACGACGAGGCGGCACGTCGGGCGCGGGGCTGTCCGCACGCAAGCCCACCCCTTCAAGAGGCAGCGGCAATGCACGAGGCGGAACGCGGCAGGTGAAGAGACGGAAGGTATCGTCTTCACCACCAGCGTAACCACCCCGCCCGCCTCCACCTCCTACACTCCCCAGGGTGGGGTAGGTGGAGCGGTACGGAGCCACAGTGCACGGATGAGCAGTGTGAACAAAGGGCTGGGCGGCAGAGGCAGAGGCCGGGCGGCGGCCTGCTGGCACTCTCGGCAGCGCCCTCACCGGACCGGCTACAGCCGGAGGTGCCGGTGCAGGAGCCGGTGCTACAGCCGAGGAGGGACGGCTGCCCGGCCGAGGCGCCGGCGGCGGCGGCGGCGGCGGTGGATGGGTCTCGG
The DNA here is from genome assembly GCA_034440635.1 of Lepas anatifera. Taxonomy (NCBI): domain Eukaryota; kingdom Metazoa; phylum Arthropoda; class Thecostraca; family Lepadidae; genus Lepas; species Lepas anatifera. Next base: position 1,947,196 of record JAOTON010000629.1, read on the forward strand.
CAGAGGTCGGCTCGTTAATCGGCGTGAGGAAGCGGTCACTGCCGTTCCGCGCAGATACCGAGGCCCGCAGTCCCAGCGAGGCGTACAGAGAGTCGTCCGGCTCGCTGTCCTCCTCGCTGGCCTGGAGGACATAGCGTCCCTGGCGGCCTGCTTTCACTTTGATGAGGCGGTCGGTGGGAGGCGTGGCCTCTGGCGATGTCTGGCAGCTGGCTGCAGTTGTGAGGGCTGTCGCCGATCTGGCACTGCCATTTGGCTGTCGGCGACAGTACGGACCAGTCAGAGAGGCTCAGCGTATCGTCACGAGCACAGGGTATCATCTCGGGCACAGGAGATTATCATCACCAGCACAGGAGAGATTATCTCACGGGCACAGGAGGTTTTCATCAGGAGCACAGGAGATTATCTCACGAGCATTGGAGATTATCTTCACGAACACGGCACGGCACATTGGAAGGCAATGTGTGCATCATTGTGTAACAGTTACACCATTGGAAAGCTGGGCTGAGTGGGCTGATTTCAAGTACATAATTATTTATCTATGTTCCTAGAAGGGTTTAGTAATTTTCGATTTCGTGTTGTTCAGAAAGTCTCTCTAACCTCCTTGTCACTGACATGCTGACAGTAATTGCCCTTTTAATGACTGGAACCATGGATATTGTGCACAAAGCACAGAAATGAGTACTCAGTGCTAGAGGTGAGCCCTTCCTGTAGGGCTGGTTAACTCGTGGACGAATGTCGTTTCCCTATTCCGTGCCGGATCCACGGAGTGAGCGCAAAAATACATTTGTGCCAAAAGGAAAAGTTCGGGGTAAAACTATGTCTATATCTACTCTCCAAAGCTGTCGACCTCCTTTTTTCCCATGCTCTTTTTAAGTTTATAAGCAAGGTTTTGGTTCTTCAACTAAACCAGTAAACTTCAAAGAGAACTAGCCAACTTGAATCTAAGCCTTGGTTCTCTTGATGTTTAAAATCGCTTTTGAGTAAACGATCCCTGAATAATAAAAACAAGCATCTTGTGGCAACATCTTTCACACCGTGACGTTTTCTTTTCTTTTCTTTTTTGCGTTCGGGCCAGGATCTATCCCCCAAACTTACTGTCTGGATAAATTGTTGCGAAATATTTCACCACGTGACTCTCTTTATTGCCCTTCAACTTTGGTTTGCCCTCCCCTCCAAACCTACCGGCTGGTTCCACCACTGCATATATCCGCACTGAAAATACGCCAAATGTATCATTGGGCTGTGCCAATGGCTTAGCAACAAGACATTTCCAATTATTAATAATTCAGAGTTTTCTCATTTCCTGGTCGTATCAGTATTTCATACATCCTAAAAATTCAGTCTTTGTTTTATTCAATTGTAAATCAACCCCTGTCGGCACTGCGCGGTAACTCACCTGCGTCAGACACTGTACCGGCCACGGCCCAGGACCGGTCACGGGTGGTATGGGGTTCCCACCACCTGCCACTGAGTGCATGACAGGTCATGGCTGAAGGTGTATAGCAATGCCCCACGGCGCTGCCACTCATGATCAGGAAAGGAAATTGTTTGATTATTATTGATAATAATGAGTAGTATGCAAATACATTATTTGCCTCAGAAAATCCTCGGATTCTCATTCGCTCGTACTATTGGAAAAACTAAAGCAGGTTTTAGGCAGAACCCTGTGCTCTTAAGAGGGCTTACGATTACCTGGAGGAATCTGTTCTCGGTGTCAAAAACTGATGCATTCGAGAGCAAAAGTAAAATCGTTTTAAGAGTAGAATTGTTTTCATTCTAACATAATGAAAGATGAACAGAAGCGCAGGAAAAGAAACAAAATCAAAAACTTATCAAAAAGCCCTCGAGAAGCATACGTAATTTTCAATGAATTCGGAATCAACACGCTCCCAGCCTTTCAGTGATACAGCTTTTACGGATTTATTGATTATTTGGGTTTAGGGGCGCACCAACCTGCGAGGTCATATAGCGCTGCAACTTTTACTCATTGGCGCATATAGTGCCTTCCAACAAGCTGTGAAGGCAGAGAGTGCACACAAGTTATGTATGTATATTTTACATAAATACACACCTACACGCACGCCCCGTTCGATCTGTCAGCACAGTTCTGTCAGCAGACCCTCTAACCTACATCAGCGCCATAATCGCCTCTAGATTGTGCTAAGCAAAGGAAACTTAAACCTTTATACCATTAAAATAATAGTAGGATTCCGCTGCCGTGCTGCTACTGTTTTTCAGCAGCACAACAGCAGGCCGTCAGTCCGTAAAACCCCTAGGAATAGTTCCCGGGAAGAGGCTACAGTCCTGTGACGTAGGCGCAACGCGGCCCGCTGATTGGTGCTGACAAAACTGTGCTGACAGATCGAACTGGGCAGTTTGATGTTCGTTCTGAGGAAGCGGGTATTCAAACGTCTGCCATCTACTGTTGATCAGTACCCAACTCAGAACTATTTTGCTTGCATAACAAAAGCCACAGGCGGATCCAGGGGAGAAAAATTGGGACACTTGCCCTCCCCCTGATTGACCCTCGGCGCCCCATGAAATGGTCACGGCACCCCGCTGACATTTCGCTTCCCATCCCACCCAGAAAGTGAGCATCGGCGCTCCCCTCCCCACGTTAAGATTTGACACCCACCTGATAGGTTTTGCCACCAAAAAGTGGCATCCCTGATCGGCTGGTGCCTCCTCCCCGGCCACGTGCCCTCCCCCTCCCATCAGAAAGCCTGGATGAACTATATCCGAGGCGACCAGATGATTAGTATGCATGAGGCCCTGATTCATTTGGAACGTCGATGCCTCAAACATAGCTGTGTCTGTCAGGTTTTAAAGATCGTAACACCTGAGGTGGGCTTCTGAGCCACCTTCGCCTTGGTGGAGGGTGTTGAAACATTCCCGTCGAACTCAGCTCCCATGCTGGATAGCGAAAAAACGCGAAAGCAGTTGCACAGTGTTATAAGCGGCCGCGAAAACGGACAGAATACCCCGAAACCGACTTCCGTATTTCAGTAAATAATCTCAACTGGTCCGTACAAAATTGTCTGGTGCATGCGTTTTTGATATTCATTTGTTTGTGGCTTATCTCATTCTGCCGCTATATTGCTTCAAAGTTGCCCTTCTTCATGTTCGTCCCGCGGATGAATGACGTCGTTTTCATGCTGCCTTTTTCTTAATTCTGCTGCGCGTAGGCTTATCGGCGGATTTTTATTGTGTGGTATGAAATGATAGTTTGATGTCTGTTTTATAGGATCAGCTATATTATTAAGCCATGCACCATTTGCCGAAGGATCATTGATCCCGGAAATAACGCTATGTATTTTTTCCGTTTTCAACTTTGAGTATTTTGTTCAACTAGTCTCACACTTTTGTGAACAAAAGTGAACAATTCAATTTACGTATCAGAAGAAAGCCCAATAAATTCTGGACAGGAGCCATCATGACTTTTTGCATAGTTTTGCATATATACGGCTGAGACGGCATTGGAGACAGTGGTGCTCCGATCTCGGCGGCAGTTAAGGCACGAACGCGTCGCGCGCCGACTCAGCTTACACCGGCGCTCGTGCCCTTCGACGGGTGAATTTGATGCTTTAGGGCTGGGGTTGTATCTGGCACTGGCGATATTTCACCGAAAGAGGGAAAGTTTCATTGATTTCCACAACAGTTCAAAAGTTACTGCCCCGGAAATTGGTATCCATTGCTAGGCTTAGTTGGGGTAAGTGCTGGTCAGAGATATACTTCCATCCGTGTGTACGGCAAGTCTTGTAACAGGTCAAAGAGTATTGCGACACCTCTGCTCTGTGAATACTTCCCTGGTGCAGAGAAATACTTCAGGTTTAGTCTCATTCGTGCGAAGAACAGTGTCGTGGTAACGTGCGGGGATAATGGAGTTCCGGGTGAGCAGCGCTGAGCTGTTTAAACGGCTGAAGGAAAACGCTCTTTTTCGGAAGAACAGAAGAGATTTTGTCGAAGCTGCTTTTAATGATACTGTTTATTTCTTAGGTCTTCAAAGAGCGAGCATTTCACGCAATTCAGAGGATGAAATCCGGAAGAAGCTGGTGTCCTTCCATGTCATTTTCAAGAGAAAATTGGAACAGTGTTCCAGATCAATCGTGGCGTGCGAAAGCAAAGAAACCGACTGGTTAGCGGAGGACATATGTGAGCCCATCACACTTGCGGATAAACAGGCTACAGTTTCTACCGGAAAACACCATCCAGGCCGGCCTCCTTCTCCGTACGACGCAGTCGGAGAGCGGAGCAAGAGATGTCGCGTCACCAGTACTGCTGAACAGCATGGCACCCACGAGCTCGTCATGGCTGCCGCCGGAAGTGCCAAAACAGACGAGGATTCAGAGTTATCAGCTGTGCTTAAGGAAAGCGTCGCTACTCCAATTCGGCCCTCCAAGCTTCGCCGTGGAATGCGTGATAGTGCCAGTTTACAGAAGGCTTGTGCTCTAACCCCAGATGAAGCCCTGGCTGTTACCGTATCGGCAGACATGTCAACAAAAAGTTATAACATCGTGAGGAATATGACAAATAAAGTAAGTGCGAAAGAGGTGTACCCACCCCATTATAAAGTTGTGAACGCCCGGCAGAGATGTTTCCCTGGCGAACACATCAGTGTAACCGACAGCTCTGCCGATGTGCCACTGCAAGTCATATTAGACAATACGACATGGAGACTGATAGAGGCTGAGGTTGACCCCACAAAGGTCGGAGCTGACGTCAGCCAGCCTCAGCCAGGTACATCCATCAGAACAACAGGCTATCCGCAGTGAGGCTGTATCTAGAAAACTGTATCGTAAATGGGGATTCGATGGCGCCACTGGACAAAGTTATATAAGCAAGCGGCGCAGGATGGTGCTGCTATAGATATAGGAGCATATTTTGCTCATTCTTAGTCCCTCTACTGTTGGAGATTAACGACAAATGCGTGTGGATCAACGAAAAGCCGTCGTCAACTCGGTATTGCCGTCTAATGCACGTTCAATGTGTCAAGGAAACCCCGCAGTCTCCCGACAAGAAATGAACAACTTTTCAACCCAGATAGAGAAGTTCCAGCCCTGTGCAGTCGACCTCGCTGGGACCACTGTTCTGGTATCCTACAGTATGCAGTTGACAATGGTAGATGGGAAAGTTGCGAATGCACTGACAGGGACAGCGTCATCTCAAATATGTCACATCTGTGGAGCTAAGCCGACTGAGATGAATGACTTAGAACAAGTTCGTCAGAAGGTGGCAAACAAAGTGGCTTATCAGTTTAGCCTCTCAACACTCCATGCGTGGATGGTACTTTTTGAGCTCACATTGGCTATCGTCTTAGCTTATCCGTGAAGGCAAACGAAAAATCAGCCAACATCGGCCATTAAGTTTGGATTACTTTTGCGAGTCGATCGATATGCATATTGCTTATGTTGGTTTGGAAAGTGACCTTGACCTGACCTCAGGTCAGGTCAGGTCAGGTCATTTTTGTGTCATGACCTAGCATAGTAATATTATACATCATTCGATTCGCCGTGACGAGAGGAAGGGCATAGTGTCTAAAAAATTATTCTGGCTCAACTCTGTCAGACGCTAGAGCCCAAAAACACTACCCTAGCATGCCACCTTCTTTGACCTATCATGACCTCAATACTGACCTGAACCAAAAAGTGACCGATATAGTTTCATTATGAATTTGTATGAGCTCTCCACCAGCCTTCGCTTTTTCGCTATCTTGCATAGGAGCCGAGTTCGAAGAGGGGATTTTCAAACACCCCCACCAGGGCGAAGTTGGGTCGGAGGCCCACCGGGGCGCGGGTTAAGTGTCAAATTTGGTGTCAAAAGGTGTGGTGAGTGTTAAAGTACACATCAGTTTTTGTTTCATGAGGCTCCGTCTCTTAGTTCCCGAGATATTCATTATGTCCGTTTTCGGCCCCTTATAACACTGTGAGTTGGATAGCTCATACAAATTCATGACGAAGCTCCATGGGTCACTTTTTTACTCAGGTCAATAATGAGGTCATGACAGGCCAAAGAAAGTTGCATGTTAGAGTATAGTTTTTGGGCTCTAGCGCTGACAGAGTTGAGTAAGAATATTTTTCTAGGCACCATCCGCCTCCTCTTGTCACAACAAATCGAATGATGTATGATATGACTATACTAGGTCAAAACACAAAAATGACGTGACCTCAGGTCAGATCAAGATCACTTTCCATCATAACATAGTCAATATGCATATTAATCAACTTGCAATAGCAATACAAACGTAATGGTATCAACATAAAACCTGTATCATAATTGCATGCAAAGTTATTGACCCAAGTCTGAAAAACTGCGCAAGTAGCCCCAGATGACTTCTATCCGACTCTAGGTCATAGATATGAAAAAGCTCAGAATATTTTTTGTAGCACTCGGTGGGCCTATTATGTGGTATAAATTTCAATCCGATAGATTTACCCATTTCTTACTAATGTCACCTTAAACATTTTTGGAGGAGAAATCATTGGGCCTGCACCAGTGGCCTGACTTGAGATGACCCAAGTTGTTAATTTTTGGAAAAGTTGCAGAATGGATCAAGGATAAGGTGTGCCACCGTGCCGTAGGAAAATCCCGAGGGGTGTTCAAGCACCCCCCATCGGGGCGAGGGTTGAGCTACAGTTTTCGGAGAAGTCATCATACACCAGTTTTGGTAATGATAAGACCTAAGCAGCATGTTGCAAATGCAAGAAAACTCCGGAACACTGAAACGTTTTGACATCGTTGTGAATATATGCTTTGAGCAAACATCCACCTATTCATAGCTGTATGTCAGGTACTGTTTATAACACATTAAAACGTTCAGCCTCCTGATTCATTGGTGATAAATTATCTCATTTTCTCCGTGATAAGACATTTCGAAACATGGCTTAAGCGTAGCTTAAGTTGTCGAGATGACTGCAGATGACTATACGAAGATTTCTAGTCATTGCAAGCCACCGCTTTTACTGACAGCATATCAACTGGTTTATGGGACTATGAACATAGCCTACTATAAGGAACACAGATAGGACAAAGCTAAAAAGTAACGATATTAATAATGAATCAGATGGCATAAAGTGTTAAAAAATTACACAAAATACATAACGAATCTTCAATTTGATTTACATCTCTAGAAATAAGTCATTTGCTGTGCCACTTCGAGACGAAATCCCTGTAATGTTTTGTTAGACTGAGTCCGAAGCTCCGTAAATGACATGCATTGCGCTACCCTCCAGCGAACTTCGCATTCAAAGCCAATCTTAAGCATGGATGGGTCACTCGGAAAACGGCCGCACATTGCAGTTATTGGACATACAAGTGAATGCATGTGTCGGAGAACTCAAATGGGATTTTCTGATCCCAGCGTACTTAATGCTGTGGCTTAGGACATAGAATCCTTGTTAATATGCATGGAACCTTCAGGTCTTACGATGGCCTGTTAACATTTACGTTGTATTATCACATGTGTACACTCATAATAATGAGAACATGGTAGAGAGTGGCAGTAACTTTCAATTACAGCTTTATTTGTATAAATTGTATAATATTCAATGACTGTGTGTCCACAAAAAGCAAGGATTGATAGCATTCGGCTACATTCATCCATTAAGTTAGTGCTTACACGAATTTCAGCAATAATGATGGTAGGTGACAATTGAGATTGCACTCAAGCAGGGAGACAGGCTGACAGACTTGCACTCAATAGGTCTAGGACTTTGCGAAGGAAAGGTGGAGATAAAACCTCAGAGGACGGCAATATGCCTAATCTCAGCTCCTCCGGCCACCGGGGGAAGAACCAACCCCCCTCCCCTACGCTCATTTTGGGTGTCTTCGTAAGGTGGGCGTAAAAGTCTTATTGGGCAGTAACGGATCAAACCTTGCCGAATCATCGGCACTGTCTGCAGACGAGCGGCCAAACAACCAAACAGGGGTCTGCGACAGACAGTGGAGAAGGTATGAGGGGCCACGCCTCCTTCACCCTGCTCCTCGTCTGCTGTGCCTCCCAGGACAAGGTGAATGTGCTTTATATGAGCTTTATAATTGTTTCAAGCGCATTCAGTGCATGCAGGGGGTCTAACCTTGATTTCGCCCTCTCCGTGGATGAATCCTTCATTTTCCAGTCCCTCTTCCTCAAATACTCTTCGGCGATTTTCTACACCGACGCTTGCGTCCATTTCATCTTTGGCTCGCCGTTTGTGACGTTTCCAGCAGCAGCATATGAGCCAGAGCAGGAAGATCAGCAGAATAAGCAGAGCTATTATCACGGCGATGATCCAGTATGGCTGAGCTTCACTTGGCTGCGGCTGCAAGTATTCTGTCGAAACAGAAAAGTTATACCAGACAAAAAATGCATTTTAAACTCAGGTAAACATGAACAGATTTAAATTTCATCTATCTCTTAAAAAACATCATCAAGATAGTCCACTTCTGCAAATGCGTGCAAAGAAAGATCAATGACAAATACTTCCATTTCAGTTACAGAAATCACCGGCATCATTTTCAAGTCGATTGCACCTGGTTTGTTGTTGATTTATTACACTTTACGCACTCTGACCAACACAACTTGATTCATGCCTCCTAAAGAACTGCTTTAACCGGGCACCGCGCTCAGTGGGCTCACCTTCAGTCAGGACAACCACGTGACCCATGCGGACCGACATCTCCCTGTCGTCGACAGCTCGGTTGAAGATTTTGACCGCGTCCACCGCCCGCTGCGGCTCCCCGTCCCTCCACGCCGTGTAGATGAACTTGGTGCGGTTGTTCTTGACACTGACGTTGTGCACGTACACTTGGACAGGATCAGTGCCCTTTTGAGCACGTCGCACCCTTCGTAGTGCGGCAGTGAACCTCGACAACGCAGCAGTGCCAGGTGGAGGTACGAGTGAGGCTGTTACTGGATCGGGTGAAGTTGTAGGCGAGACAATCGCTCGTTTTTCTGCAATTTTAGATAGCTGCACCGTTTCAGCAAGACCTGGTTTCGTTTTCCCTTGATGCTGGCTGGCTCGCTTTATCCTTTTGATTAAGTATTTATGTTGTCTATGAGGTAAAGAAACAGCTTCCCGTTGCGCTCTTCGGTTGAGGTACTTCTTGTAAGCGTCTGTGAAGGCTTCACTTAGTCGCTTTTCCACGTCCTTGACAAACTCTGCATCTACTTTCCCCGGCGTGAACTTCAAAACTGTGACGATCCAGTACTCGGGTTCCGGCACAGACCTTTTGAAAGTGTCGTTACTAATCTGAGCCCCGGGCAAACCAGCGACGGTAACGACGCCACCGGTCGGTACAGGAAGTACAGTTTGACGGCATGGCGGACACGCGGTGCTGGTGTCCCCTGGGTCCATCTCCGCTGGTTCTGTGGATGTTAAAGAGTGGTGTTCATGAGAGATGTGATCGTGCGGATGATGATGGTGATGTGTTCCATGAGTGTGCTCATGTGAGTGAGGAGGCTTGCTGGTAGGCACGATGTATATGCCACCTGCATCGGATGAGAAAGACAGATCTGTTGTGGTTGATGAGGAAGACGAATGGATTTCGGTCGATAAGGTTGTTGATGGAGGTGCTGTTGGTAAAGATGACGTAGTGTGTGACGCTGTATGCTGTTGCTGTTGATGTGCAGATTCATTGGGTGGTTGCTGGGTTACAAATTCTGATTTCAGAGTTTTTGTACTGGTTGTTACAGGATCAGTCATCATGGATGAAAGTGTAGATGGGGAACTAATCATTGATGGGTCCGAATTTTTGGCGAGTTGAATTTCAAAAGTGTTTTCTTCCAGGGCTGGTTCAGTGGCCTCGTTCTTAACTTTTCCACTGTTGACTATATCCTCAGGGAGAATATTTATAGTATCAAATAGCTCTGTCAGCGCGTCCTCCGAGGACGTCTGTACTGGCGAACTGGTCTGATGCGTCGGTTTTCTGTCCGCCTCAGTAAGATGGCCATCATCTGTGACTTCGGGCAGTAGGGTGGTCGCACCAATCTGTCCACTGGCGGTAGTGCTCCTCTCTGTCACCGATGCTGATGTCTGCAGAAAAACATCATCAAACTTCTCGGTCGGTGTATCACGCGAGCTGGTTTCAGTTATTTCAGCGGTGTCTCCTTTGTCTGATCGGGTGTTTTTACTCGGTGGTATTTCAGCACCCTGAATGCTAAATGATGTTATTTCAGGTCGGTCGGCAGGCTGGTCTGTATCGCCAATATCGGCTACATCAAATATAGACGTTGACACGTCCGGATTGATCGTCGACGGCGGCATTTCCGTCAATATGGGTGTGGCAGCATCACCAGTGATTCCGCTCCCGCCGGATTGGTGCGCGGTTGTGCTAGCTCTCGACATTTCAGCCGCATCGCCAGGAGAGACAGCTGTGGCCGGTGTAGACCGGCTCGTGGCACGCTCTGGAGAGCTAGAATATTCAGAGCTTCCTGTATATGATACCATCGGTGTCGTTATTTGCTGTTCACGCTGACTCTCGTCGTATAATGTTGTTAACATAGACGATGTATCAGTATCTATGAAATCATCACTATATCTTGGAAACGGAGATGAGAAAGCGTCGTAGTCACTGCTGTATTCAGATGTCGACATCTCAGGCGAATACGGATCATAGTCCGAGCTCGCTGTTGTCATTTCGTTGCTCCAGTCAGCTTCCATCAGGCTCGTCACGCTGTCCCCCTCCCCTGCAGCAGTGGGCGCCGTGACGCCCACCCCACCCTCCTCGGGCGTCACCGACGTGACGCCGTCACGCGGTCTGATCGTGACGTCATCGGGCCGGACGCCGGAAGTGAACGGGGCAGGGGTGGAAGACTGGTTCACCTGTGTCAATGACGGGCCAGGAGCGGTCGCGGCGGTGGCGTCGAGGAACGTGTGAACAGAAGGAATGACCCCATCAGGCGCCAGCTGATCATGTGCGTAGTCAGCTGTTGTTGAAATGTCAGGTGTAGCAGTGTCTACCTCTGTAAGTCTGCCGTCGAAAATGGTTCTATCTGTTGTTGCTACAGTTTCCAGTGATTTTGCACTTGTGCTGGGTACGAGGGGTCCAATGGGATCAGAGCTGGTTTCTGTAGATGGCAGAAGTTCCCTTTCAAATTCACTTGACGTAACGGTCTCAAAACTGGGAAGTCTTGAAAATACAGCATCGTGAGGTGAACTTCCTGTATAAAAACTTTGCTCGGCTGTGGTGCTTTCTGTACTATTCTGGCTTTGTTCGGTGATAGCGTTTGGGACCTTGGCAGCCGATTCAGTGGACAAAGCGGAGGCTGCACTACTAAGATCCAAATCTGGTAGTTCCGATGTCGCAACTGTGGTCGTTTGTTCTTCTGTCGATGTAGCATTTTCCGTCCTATCTCTTCGTTCGGCTCCCGTTACGTTGTCTTGAATAAGAGGCTGCGTAGTTGTCTGTGACACCTCTATTAGTTTTTTATCCGAGAGTAAGTCAGCGCTTTCTTCTGTGGCACGAGATAACCCGTCAGACATGGTGGTCAGTAATGATGTCTCGCTGTACGGGGTCTGTAAGTCTTTGTCGACGGCGGAGGATTCTGTCGGGTAAAATGAGCCGCTTGTGTCTTTGTTTTCACCCAGTATAGAAGACTCAGTAGCACGGAAGCCACTGTCTGTCGAATAGCTGTAATCATCAGTAAAACTGTCCCCTGAAGAAGTCGATGAAGCGAAAGATGCAGCATCCATATCCCACCCATAACTGCTCTCACTTGGCTCGTAATAACCATTGAATTCATCAGCACTGGATCCGTTAACTAGTGCACCATCTGTTGTCGAAGGAGAATATTCGCCCGGAAGGTCATCTGTTGTTGACTGATAAACACTGATGTCTGAATCCATCCCCGTCGTTTGTACAGCGTCTGCCGTTGCTGACATGTCATCAGCAAACGTGACTGGCAATCCCTCTGTCACGGCTACAAACGTGACAGAATCCCCGGTAGCGAGTTGCAGGATCTCCGTCACGGTTTTTGGAGCCTCAGCCTGCTCTGTGACAGTGTCAGTCATGACAGTGGCTGTAGTACTCTCCATCGACAAAGCCGGTGAGGTTGCTCCGCCGCCGCTGCCGTCGGGGAATGGAGAGCCCCGAGAATCGATGTCAGCCCCGGTGGTGGCGGAGTCAGTGGAGCCTCCTGGCACCGGCTGGACCGGCCCATCCGCCAGCGTGCTGATGTTGGTCCCATCCCCCATTGTCGCGCCTGTGCTGGGGTCTAAGGGGTTTAACGTTGTCAGATTAGGTAGAGATACTGCCGCACTCGTTCCCATTGATGAAGGGTTACTGTCATTGATGTTTCTATCCGTTTCTACATCTCCCGCTTCATTTCCGTAGGCTGTGGGTGACGTGGTTGAAGAGGGTTCGCCACTTGTAAATCGCGTGTTTATTAGATTCGTTTCACGATAACTGAAGCTAGGAGTACTTGTTGAGCTCTGCGTGTTGGGAGGAATGGCGGCCACCTTTTCAAAGGTCACATCATCTTCATTTTGATCATCGGTCGCTGCTGATTGGGAAGCTTTTACGGCTGAGGTGTTACCTTGTTGAATATTATCATCGCCTAAGACAGGATGTTTAGCAGTGCCGTTTTCTAGACTTTCACTGTCCCATGTTTCTGTGGTGGGTGAATTGTCAGGCTGAACAGTTGCTACACCTGAGGAATGACTTACTCTCGTTGGCTTTACTGGAGGAATACCCTTGGATATATCTGTCGTTTTGACACAATTAGTGGAATAATCAGATGTTGTCATCGGGGTTCTACAAGTGACGACCCCGCCACAGTTACGGAAGGGCCCGGGTATTCGTATGAGCTTCGAACCAGATCCCAGTCAACTGTCGTAGAACGAACTTCCTGACCACCGCGGGAGACCATGCTGGCAGTAGATATTGTCAGCACTGGAGTGGTTACCGGTCCGGTCACCAGCACTGGTGTGGGCTCCACCGCGCGCGTCACCACCACGGTACTGGGCACCACTCTGGTGCGCGTGACGGTGGTGGTGAGCAGCCACATGACGTCATCTCCCGACCACTCCTCCAGCTGAGCGTCCCCTGAGGGCATCCAGAGGAAGAACTCCTCCAGGAGCGGGTGCGGGTAGCGGCTTCGAGCAGGAGCGGAGTCCTGCACGTCCGACTCCAGGGGGCGGATGGCTCTGTTCGCCCGGTCTGACTCTTCCCAATGTGATTCGATGTCTTGACTCAGCTCCCTTTCTGGTTGAACAGGTGTTTGTGCCGCTCCCAAATCCCATCTCCGGTCTACAGGCATCAAAGGATACTGTTCTTGATGGTTCATCTCTGAGGCTAGTCCTGTGCTGGATTCTGTATTCTCCCACTGTTGATTTGTGTCTGGACCTTCCATGGAGCTGAAGAGGTCGGGCACGGGTGTCTGATCCTGGCGCTGCTGATCCGACTGTGCGCTGGATTTGAAGGCTAGATAATCTCCGGCGATGGGTTTTGTCGGCACACCGCCGCTGACAGCTGTAAGAGAGTCAGACTAATATAAACGATACAAAATCAAAACACATGACTCTGTTTATACACACCAACAGTTAGCGTCATGAAAACAGAGCATTGACGTATAAAAATTCTCAACAAAGTACCGTTCAATAATTTAAGTATTTTTATCATAGCTAACCCATTCCTGTCAGGAGGGGGTGGGGCTCAGTCGGATTCTGCCCACTCACATTTTTTACGGGATACCTCCAAAATTGTTCGCAGCAGGCCTTTGAAACGTTATGATTTTTGCTAAATATAAATTGGGCAGATTCTCTGTAAGTTTGTAAGCAATATATTCACCAGGGGAGGAGCTATGACTCGGTATTTAGGAGGATCTATTCGCAAACCGAGTATCATGGTGTACGGCCGACCTTTTTAACGTATAAAGTAGGGCTTCTAGTCCCCTAGCCGTCGTATTTAGCCCCCCCAGTCCTCCATATAGAGCCCCCAGTGAAGGTGCCTTTTTAGACTTAACCCTCGCCCCACCGGGGCCATCGATGGCCCCCCTAAGGTTTTTTCCGGGATAGCAGAAAAACGAAGAGATGCAGCACCGCGGTTGAGGGCTCTACCTCTCACTGCATCATTTTCCCACCATCCCTTAAATTTTTTACCCCGGATCACCCAAGGTCAGGTCACCAGGCGGGGTCAACCAAGGTCACCTCAATTCAACTTTAGAGCTCTGTAAGAGCTACATTTCGAAGTCGATCGATTGGAAACTTCCTACACTTTATGGCCTCTCCAGGGTCTACAAGGTTTATATCCGGGATTTTTCGATTTCGTGCCCTGAGGTCAGCTCACGAGGTGACCTCTCCCATTAAAAAAGCATGGGGAAAAGCTGTCTTATGATCTAAAAGTCACAAATGATTGAAAATGCCCAGCTTGATCAGAAAAGCGTTCTTTGACACTCTTTCACGGATTACAGGGGCCATATTTTCGCTTTGACCTCTCCAAGGTCATCCAAGGTCACCAGGGGTCAAAACAGTATTTTGACAATAACCTTTGACCTAATTAAGCTAGAGCACTGAAACAAACACCATCGTGTTTGTCTTGTCACTGCCTTTCATTTGATATACGGCAAGGTTACCTTCTGACCTTTCGTGACCTCAGATCATTTTAGGTCACGAGGTGACCTCTGGAGGTCAAACCACTGGCGAGAAGTCTTTACGTTTCCATAGCAGAAAAAGAACTGACAATTTCCTATCAAATGTACTTTACCAGACCTCAATAGCTCTAACGGCATAAGAGTTATGCCCAGTTTGCTTAAGCATTGCATATTTGAGTGAAAATAGCCGATATAGACCAAATTTCCTCTGGAGTTCAAACTATTGACCTGAGCCCTAAAACATTTGAAGTAATTTCTCACTGAATTCACGCGAGCTTTCTAGTGCACTTCGCAGATTTGCGCTAACGCCCATATTTTCGGAGTTAGAGGGGGGCCATCGATGGCCCTCGTTGGGGCGAAGGTGGCGCTGGACCCCCGGTGGGGCGCGGGTTAAGAGGCGGGCAAAGGTGCTTTGCATTAAACGCCGTATAAAAAGTCATTAGGTAGGTCTTTTAACAGAAGTGTATGCAAAATCCAACATTATGCTGCAAGATACGTATTTCAACGTTTCTTTTTGCATCATAGGCCTATCCCATGGAAAAGTACTAATAGGTTCCACTGTCAAATAAAGACAGAGTCAGGTTGACTTCATCAACCACGGAATCGTTTGAGCCAGTTCAAGACGAGAGCAAGGTGATTTATAGCTTACGCAAATTATGATGTCCTAAATATTGCTTCTCGATGTGCATTGATGAGACAGGATTTTATAAAACTTCATGACACTAGATCTGTATTTTATTGGACACGTTTGAACATAATTCAAATGATACGAAGACAGACCACGGTCAGGAGTGGCAGGTTCGTTTCAAATATATCATATGATAATAAAACAATCATATTCTGTCTAAGTACGTCAACATTTTCATCAGCTCCAGGACAATGGCGGATACTAAGGTACTTTTTATGAACATTAATCACTCCAAAATTGGAATTTTGCGTCCCTTTGATCGTTTTTGTTAGTTTAGCAGTGCCCTTTCAGTCCAAGCGAAGTGCCCTTTTTAGAGCCACAAGGTGCTCTTTAGAAAAAGTAGTCCCGCAGTGGAAAGTCCTAAAAAAGCCTGGTGTGCGGTTCTTTCTTCGTACAAGAAAGCTGTCCGTAACAATATTGATAGCAGTCAGAATGTTTTAATGTTATAAATAAGATGCCAGGCAATAGGACATTTACATTTTTCTATAATTGTCTGACAGAGGTGGTTTTAGTAACTGAAAATGTTGGGTTTCAAATGCAATTGACCAGCTGAGCGAGCCACTGAGTGGGGTTGCGAGGTTGGGGCTGCTCGCTCCTTTCCTGGCGTCTTCTCACGTGACTGATGATGAATTTGTGGCAGGAGATGGCGAGTTTTCACCTTCATCCCTTTGACACTGGGCCATAACAGCTACGGTGTACTATGCAAGTATCGAACGATGTGAGTGCAATGCACTGCAATGCCATGCATTAAAATTGTACTTTTGCCCCCACCCCCCCCACATATTCACCTCCCCCGCCCCACTGACAGGAATAGGGGCAGCTAGTAGCCTGATAGGAATAGGTTTAAAACAACAGTTTTTTATTTTACAAGTCTAAATGGCAAATAAAAAAGACGGAACGAGTTTCTAACTGAAGATCACCGTCAGCTATATTGTCATTTCGAGCATTATAGAACGAGATTACTTTGTACAGAGTTTAACTTCCAGAACTATGCACTTTTCTTTAAAATAACTAGTTTCTACATCACTCACTGTCATACCATAACCCTCGCCCCACCGGGGCCATCGATGGCCCCCCTAAGGTTTTTCCGGGATAGCAGAAAAACGACGAGGCGCAGCACCGCGATTGAGGGCTCTACCTCTCACTGCATCATTTTCCCATCATCCCTGAAATTTTTTACCCCGGGTCACCCAAGGTCAGGTCACCAGACGAGGTCAACCAAGGTCACCTCACTTCACTTTAGAGCTCTGTAAGAGCTACATTTCAAAGTCGATCGATTTGAAACTTCCTACACTTCATGACCCCTCCAGGGTCTACAAGGTGTATATCCGGGATTTTTCGATTTCGTGCCCTGAGGTCAGGTCACGAGGCGACCTCTCCCATTGGAAAAGCATGGGGAAAAGCTATTTCATGATATAAAAGCCACAAAAATGATTGCAAATACTCAGACTGCTCAGAACAACGTTTTTGGACACCCTTTCACGGATCCCAGGGGTCATATTTGCCCTTTGACTTTTCCAAGGTCATCCAAGGTCACCGGAGGTCAAAAACAGTATTTTGACGATAACTTTTGACCTAATTGAGCTAGAGCGGTGAAACAAACACCATCGTGTTTGTCTTGTCACTGGCTTTCATTTGATATACGGCAAGGTCACTTTTTGACCTTTCGTGACCTCAGGTCATATTAGGTCACGTGGTGACCTCTGGCGGTCAAACCACTGTTGGGAGGTCTTTACATTCCACATAGCAGAAAAAGTACAGGAAATTTTCTATCAAATGTACTTTACCAGGCCTCAATAGCTCTAATGACATAAGAGTTATGCCCAGTTTGCTTAATCATTGCATATTTGAGTGAAAATAGCCGATCTTGACCTAATTTGACCTCTGGAGGTCAAACCATTGACCTGAGCACTAAAACATGCGAAGTAATTTCTTACTGAATTCACGCGAGCTTTCTATTGCACTTTGCAGATTTGCGCTAACGCCCATATTTTCGGAGTTAGAGGGGGGCCATCGATGGCCCCCCGGTGGGGCGAAGGTGGCGCCGGACCCCCGGTGGGGCGCGGGATAAGACACACTGCCAAGCCAGGCTCTGGAGGAAGCATCATTCCGCGACTTAGCTTCACTGCCGAGACTTCTAGGCTCCTGTACATTTTATCCAGATGTTTGAATGGCGCTCTTCTTGAACTTTGAGTGATAGGCTAGAACTTGAAAGAAACTATTTAGATCCATTTTTTCTGAAAAATATTAATTTTTCTTTTTTAATTAAATATTCAACACGTTTCAGCTTACACCATGGTATTATAATCACATCTAGACGATGAACATGTCCTTTGCTTTTTAGATGTCATTTAGACTTTAAACATGAATACAATGGTTGTTTTAACCATCATACAAATCAACCTATGTTATGTTAGTCTGAATCACTGGCCAATACTAGTAACATTTTTCTAAGAATTTGTCTTTGAATTGGCAAACATACTGGACAAGGCGAACAGTTGCCTGTGTACCCCGATTTTGTGTCGTTTGTTTTCTTTCAATAGATGTCAACTGAGAAGTAATTGTGACAGTCTCAAAGAGAAAAATCAAGCATTAGGTTTCGGTTAAATAATCACCATGGAATTTAGACGAAAATTCATCATCTCGCAATAGTTTAGCCTGTGACTCACCTGTGAACAATATATGGTCCAGTTTGACGGTGAAATTGCCTAGCCACAGGTGCCGGCGGGCGTTGTGCATGCCCTGGATGAAGTTGGTAGTGACGGTGGAGACAGCGTGGGGCGGCGACTGCGTCAGCTGCATCAGCACCTCCACCGCGGTGCCGTTGTTGTGGGCGCCCTGCGACGGAGGCGCTGGACGCAGTCGCAGCACCATCGACTTGTTGTAGATGGCCGACAGGTTCGAACTCCGGAACAGCGTGTTCAACTGAGCAGAAGAGCGGACCTTCGGTGGGCGAACATAGCTACTGGATAATTGTACATGCCGTCTCGACATTCCTTTAATATCTTCTTCAACAGTTAACCTTGATTCGCAGGCTTAGAATTTCTCACACAAATTCACTTTGCGTGAAAGCACCTACCGGTGTGAATGTTTTATTCTAGATTAGAACCTTCTCCAATGCTCTGAAAAATTGTAAAGGCTGCAGGTCCGAGCTCTTCTTGTATTGTTCATTTTGTATCTCCCTGTATATCTATTCAATTACCAACAGGACATACAAAACCAAATTACAGGGTAGGTCAATAGAGATGAACATAGAAATGACATGCAGCCCCTAAGAGACATGCCATTTTCCCAGTGCATCCGTACCTCGCTCTCCAGGCTTGTGGCGAGACGACGGAAGGCTTTGGACGAAGGGTCGGCATACTCTTCTTCGAAGTGACGGTTTGTGATAGTGAAGGTGCCCCGAACGAACGCCGTTTCGCCTCCTGACAGAACAAGCGCCACTGGCTCTGCATCGGCGTCTCACGCAGGGCGTGCATGCAAAAGAACGTGTATTTTGTCTTCAAAGACTGTTTTCTTACAAATTTCATAAAGGATTGCGGAGACTCCCACTAAGATAATCACTGGAACTGAAAATTATCCTCGCATACAGAGACCGGGCTGTTTCTTTTGTTTTCTCAGGGCTTGCCGGGGCCTTATCAGGCCGGCACTGGATTTCTAAATACAGAAGCTATAAGAGTACAGTTTAAGTTACAGTTTATCAAATTGGGAATGAGTAGAGCAGGAAATATAAAAAACTACACCCATTCCTTCTTTACATAAGACTTTAGACGTTACTGAGAACATTTAACGTAACTTTCATAACTAGATCTCTAGGACTATTGTAGCAGGTTCCGAAGGTCAGGTTTTTCACGAAATTGGATGGTACTTCATGCAATTTTATGGCTATGGCTTGATCTGTAAGATCAATACCTTTTTAATTTTCATGCAAATTTTAAGGCTATGTCTTGAGCTGTAAAAACTTTTATGGCAGTAAGTTACATGCGGGTCATCAATGGTTCATTTTTGTCCTTTCTACCCCACTGCTGCGGCTTATGTTTCCTGCTTTTCCATCCAGCTAGGTTTTGGAAATAGTAGAAACGTTCGAAGGAATGTCCCGAAAACTTCAGTGTCTGGCATTTGGAACTTCCTGACGATACTATTACTTGAACAGCTAAAAGGTGTTTTGCTGTGTTAGGGTCGGAAAATATAGGCTTGATGACTAAAATATAGAACTAAACTAGACCCTCGAACCATTGTGCCATTGCAGGCTGAAGGCCCAGAATGGCCACCTTCAATTATTATCATCATCATCATTAGCCTGTTTGTTGTTTTAAGGTGCACCAACTACTGAGGCTGTTTTTATGCCCACATCAATAATAAAGGAAAATTTAAGAGTAAAAAGGGCAGGAATTCCGTCATGCTGCAGCTAGGTCGTCATCTACAAGATCAAAAGGGTCCATGAAATAGCAAGTATGTGTAAAATAGTAAATAAGGTTTAACTCCTGCACTTCCACCGAAGTCAGGAGATTTTATACAAGAAACCTGAAGGCTATAAAGGAGAGTAGATGACATTAATACCAGCGCCTTCCAGATAATACATTATACTGGTGATCTCAACAATTAAATGCTCCCCCAGCAGGAGCGATCCAATGTGGTAGACCTTCGCAGATAACGAGTCCTCACTATTTTGAAGTCACGACGCTACACTAGGACATGTTTTGCGGTGAGTCTATTCCGACAACGCGGTCACCCTTTCAGGACATAACTAGGTAAACGATAGGCGTGTGTAGCGTGGGCGATGTCTAGCGTGAAAAGACCCCTAGACTCTCTTCAGAGATGTCAATTGACTCCATTCCACGTACCATGACTCCTTTTGGGGAGTCTGGTGACTCTTTTTATGTCAAATGACACCTTATGACGAGTCGATTGAATCGTTGAGGGGTATCAGATGATTCTTTTTTACTCATAAATCAAGAGTCGGGACTCCGAAGATAGGAGCCTGACACTCCTGATCTTCGGAGGAAAAAATGTTTGAAGGATGAAAAATCGATCCTGATGAAATATTGATGTTTGGAGGAAAAAACCAAAGAAGGGTCTTCCAGATGCCCCAAAAGGGTGGACTTTTTACGGCATCAGCATATACCCCAATTAGGTGCCGTTTTTTCTCAGTGCGGCTTGATTTCCAAGTTCGTTTCAGTTTAAGTCTTTTCGGCATAGTGTTTATGTACAGATATGTCTGAAGTCAGAAATATACTTTTAAAATAGACAGATCCAAACACCAAACTCAGGCTCAACATCTACTACAGCAGTCCTAAGACATCCAATCTCATCATGCAAAACAACATCTCAAAGAAGAGCACGACACTCAGGCAGACCAATGTAATATACCAGTTCCAATGCAAGGCCGGGGACTGCGCAACCCGTAAGGTATGTTACATTGAAATGACTACCACATCTCTCAGCAGACGACTCACCATGCACCTACAGGAAGGATCACCTAAACGCCACATGCAGGAGTACCACAACACAGATATCACACGAAACATATTGACAGAAAACAATGCAGTCCTAGCACAGTGCACTGATCATCGCAGACTCACGACACTAGAAACACTGTACAGTCTGTTGCGAAAGTATCGTTCCGTTTCAGGGTGCTCAACCAGCCGGGAATATGAAGTTTTGGGAACCACATGTCTGAGGGCGTGGCCTGTTTCTGGCATGTTTCGAGATGCCAGTAATTTTTCTTGAAATTATTTTCTGGTCTACTCCAGCGTTCAGCGCCAGATTCAGTCTCCGTGAGGGACCTCGATTAGTCGGAAGTACCGGCAGGAGAGTCACGTGACCTCCAAACAGGTCGCCTGTCCGGACTAGTGGTGTGGCGCCAGGGTGCGGAGCGGTGGTGTAGTAGATAGAATATTCAGTTCTTTTACGGAGAACCCGGGTTAGCTGTGCATAGTTTGTTAGTTTTTTAAACCGAATAATGATGCCAACCCATCAAATGATGCTTCTAGGAGTGAACATTTACAGTTTTCTCCAAATTGTCATGTAATCCTCCTGCGCCCAAACGTCATTAGCTAAGGCTGAGGTCCCTTACTTTATTTTCGTTCGGAATTACACGTTTGATTATGTTCTTTTTACGTTTGAACGTACTACTGAACGTATGTGTTTAAAACCACTGGACAGTTAATAATAATGTCTCTAGCTGAATACACTTACTTATAAAGAAAACTGTGCTTTTAAGTACACATAACTAATCCTAAAACATAAGGGACACAGTGCGCCACATTTGAAATTGCTATGACTAGGCTCGATCGGTTTAGGATGGATGTCTCAGGACCTATGGTGCTTCTAGCTTTACAAACGGGTTATCATAAGTATTTGTTCAACAGTTTTTCAGTGGTTACAGTTATTTCTTAATCCGACATCTGCGAGACTGATTTTTCTGCATTCTGACTGGGTTGTCTTCGGCTGACTTGCCAACGCCTCTGGTAATCCCCGACCCTTCACTCGACTGGCACGCATACCTGGGTCACGTGATTACTACGTGTTTACAACGACAGGTGCAGGGTCACACGTAGTAAGTAATGTGTGGCGCGCAGGGGGCACAGAGTTTTAAACCGAGGGCATCAGTACTGTCTCGCAGGTGTCTAGCCCCAGGCGGTCCGTTCAGTAGCCGAGACGCCTGGGCACGAGAGTTCCGAGACTGGGTATGTCTGAGTTATGGCTTCAAGCAGTGGTTCCAGGCTCATAAGGCTCACGGTTTCATTGCTAAAACATTTATTGGGGTTGATTAGTGTTCATAAGGCTTGAAAAGCTACCCAGTGACTAGACTTTTCTTGTTTAACACAAACCCCGGTAGGCCTCCGGCCACCCTTGCCCTGGTGGGGGGGGGATCAAACAGCCCCCTTGATCTTGGCTCCTATTCGGGAAGACAAAAAAAAACGGGAACACTGGTGAAAAGCTCTTAAGAATATATGAATAAACTGTATTAGTCAATTTTATCCCAGGCCAATATTGAGGTCATGACAGGCTAAAGAATGTGACAGGCTAGAGAAGAGTTTCTGGGCTCTAGAGTCCAAGTTGAGCTAGAATCGATTTTATGCACCATTCGCTTCCTCTTCTTACGGAAAATCGGATAATGTATATGACTATGCTAGATCACAACCTATAAAATGAGGTGACCTAAGGTCAGGTCAGGGTCACAATTTGACCTAGAATTGTTAATATGTATATAGATCGGCTTGCAATAATAATCTAAACGTAATGATAGTGAAATAAACGCTTTATCATTATTTCATGCAAAATTAATGACCTAAGACGAACATTAAGTAGCTATTAAGTAGCTTAAGCCTACTTAAGTAGTCCCTCATGACTTCTAAGAGGTCACAGATCCAAAGCTGCAGCATGAACCTGCAGAGGGGCCCAGGATACTACGATTTGGAGAATATGAAGGTATACTATGCTGTATCTACAAAAATGTAGCCACGTTCGCCCAATTACCGCTTTACCATGCATTTACAATTGGGAGATCATGATCCGCACCTGACTCTAGGTCATTCATACAAATAGTTTCGCAATATATTTTGCAGTTTTCGTCCTTTTTGGTGCCGCGGGAAAAACCTGAGGAGTGTTCAAACACTCACTCACCGGGGCGTGGGTTAAGATGGTTCCAATTAAATTTTATTAGACTTAATCCAGTCAAGCGCAAAGAATAGTTATAGGAAATGGCCAAGTATGTTAAACCAGACACCACCTGGCCTCTTTTTGCACCCACTGCGGTGTGGGGGGTCAGTCCTACTCCCTTCCCCTGCTAACTCGGGAGTCAAAGGTGATACGAAAAATAGGAATAGCGTCAAAAGCTCCCTGCCGTCTCGTTCTAAAATTACAGACACAAGCAAGTTCGAAAATGTGACCTTTGCTTATTGCCTCTCCCGCCCTTGGTAACCACATAATTGACTTGATATCAAATTAACTAGCGGTATCTCGGCAATTTTTCTTTCAAGAGCTTTTGAATGAGGAAGAAACTCGACCTGGGTCTGATAGCAGTCGCGTTACCACCTAGTTTTGTAGTCTTTGTCCTATAATAATAAAATTGCCTCACATGGGCGTGGAAATGACGTTAAAACTCGTTCATTTAGTCTGAGCTGCTATCAGTGTACAGTCAAAAGTTATCAAAGTGATAACCATAAAATAATTCAAGGCGACGAGCCTCTCATTCTCATTAGCTCGGAATCATTCGCAAAAAAACGAGAAGAGCGCAAGGCGATTCAAGTTATGTATATGGCCATACATTTCCTTTATATTTCCCGCTCAGCCTATCGATGGAATAGCGTGAGGCTGTTGAGTCAATTCGAATTCAAGTCGCTTATCAGCTTTAACATATTTCTGTGTTATATGTTAATTAGGCCTTATAGACGAAAACATCACGATTAACATATTTTGCTGCATTTCATGCACGACACATCGCTAAGCATCCTTATGAATAACAAGAAGTGGGCATGATAATGTAGATTAATGTATGAGGGAAGGAATGAAACCTGCTACCAGATCTCAAAGGGCTAAAACTATCGGTTTTTACAAGTATCGAATCGTCACAATTTCTTAGAATGTTTCTAAATTAGGATCAGATATGCTGTCTGCATATTATTGCATTTTTTGTTACTTATATGTCTGATGAAATACGGACATTCATGTATTGCCCTTTTTCACCTTTTTTTAGAGAAAAGGGAAGAAAATGGGCTCAAATCAGCTTTATGGTTTTACGACACACCGACCTCTGATGTCATATGACGTCACTATCTCCAACCCCTTAGAAGATGGGCACAAGGGAAACATAACATTACTTGAAAAGAGCTCTTATTTTCTTTTTAGGCTCTCTGGTTTCCTACCTTTCCCTTGCTTGCCTGATTATGTGTTTATTATGACTTTCATCAAAGGTCGCATTAGCCCTTGCAAATGGGAAAATGCCTTCAGGTATTTCGAGCTAGAAGGGTACTGTTTGCCAAGGAGGGAACAATTCCAAGGCTATGGGACCATTATTAAGGGCTGCCAACCGTCAATGGTCACCACCTTATATGCAAAATACCCTAATTTACCTAAATCATTATTCTGATGAAGGGATGTCTTCAACTTCAATTCAATGGAAACTCGTTGGAAAGCCACATTTCCCTTTTCATTTGAATTCACCAGGTACGATCTTGATGTATGGGCGAAGCAGACAAATTTCCCTAAGGAAAAGGGCCAATAAAGTTTCGAGCGTCAAAATTTGTTTTAACCCCGTAAGGTTACGCTGCTTCATGTAACATACAGTGCCTGCACTGGAGTGAAATTTGCATGTTTTAGGTTGGTATTACCGAACTCAATGATTATAGCAAAACTTATGACACCTCAGGGATGAGGCGTAGGAAAAACTGGCACAAATGTTTCCGAATTCGAATGATTACCAGAGGTTGGTATGACCATGATGGAATAGATGGTAGTATCTTCTCAATCCAGGGAACCCTTGATAGACTTTAATTCACATTGCACTACAAACTCAACGAGACACCCAAAATCCAAGGGATCCTATTGGAACTCAAGGGACACCCCTGAAACTCCCAAGGAGCTCCACCTATCCATAACGGACAGGGAAATTTTGAAGGATCATTTATCTAGTCGGCTCTTCGTTACTACGATTATTATTATGTTTCCAAGCAAACTGTATGTTTCAATTTCAAAAGTAATTGTTGAGGTATACCATCATTCGTGGACAAGCTATGGAATAACTTGTTTACTTGAGAAAGTGTAAAGACGGAAAGATCCAATCAGTCCCATGCCAGAGGTTTTCCCACTAAACTGGGCTATCAACTTTCAGACGATAAGTACCTTTCAATTACAAGGACAAGCCCAGAAATACAAATAAACAACATTAACCCAAAGCTATATGAAGATGAAGGTCATATTTGTATGGTCAATCAAATCCCATTCACAAACGATGCCGGAATGCATTCGGGTATTCAAATAACGGTGACAAACTCTAGTTTATATGCACGAGAAAAGCATCCACGGCACTTCAAATGATTTCATGTGCAAAGGACTGAAAGCTCGATGCTTCTGCTGCTTCCCGGGATGACAAACTTCGTTTCTTATTATTTGTAATATCTGCGTTTGCAGAAAATCAGCCTACAAATATAAGCTCAGCATGCTGTGGTATCTAAAACTCGGTTCTTAGCTTCACTTTGGGAAGCATTCACTAAATACGTAGAAATTATGGGTTCAAAGATGATGTCCGACCCTGACACGTTGTTCTTATGAAGCTGCACAGCACAAGTGTATTCCGTCTATGATTGCTGTCTTGTGAAACATAAACGCTTAACTGCTGCAAGCAATCCCTTGACACTTCTACATAAAGTTTTGGAATATTTTTCACACCTACTGCTTTCCATCGATGCCCCCTCTATCTATTTTTCCATTGAGAAGCAGTGCCCATAATAACTAGACCATACAGGGACGTAGCCAGGATTTCACTTGCATTGTGTTACAATATTTTAGAGGAGAGTTGGCCAAAAAGGCCGAGTGACGGCGTCGAAATATTCCTACCAGAAGAAAAACGGTTTGGCGATAGTGGTAAATTTGTCATACATCATCTCCTTATCTGACCATTCCAAACTTGTATGGGCTATTCTTAGCCCCTGTTCTTACGATTCGTTGTTCATTTACACGCCCGAAATGGTCAAAATCATATCAAATTAGTAAGAAACTACACGGAACAGTTGGCAGAAGCACATAAAATAATTTTTTTAGTTATTGATCAAGGAAACCGAGGCAGACTGCAGCCACGTCCACATCGCCAAAAAAGCACCTACTACCCGGACACTTCCAGATAGGCCCCGAAAACTTGACCCAATCAAACTCCATCCCACACCACTTCCAACGCAAAACACTTCGTCATCGGCTTCTGACGCGCATTCAGACAAATATTCCGCACCAAACGCTGAGCAACAGCCGTCCTTCGGCCATCGACAGGCGTAACGAGACCGGCCGTATTGTAGCCATGACATGTGTTTCACACACAGACGAATACAGTTATGTTTAATAAAAAGAAGACAAAACAGGAAGACTCACATCTAGCAAGAAAATGTTAAGACTAAAACGTCCACGCTAAAGCCGGGCGGCAATCACTGCACGATACGTCAGAGACCTTCATGAGCCTAGGTATTCTCAGCTGTAATAGCCTTAGAAAAACGACTGTGGGAGAGTGACGGGAATAAGGTATAGGAAGCGTCATGAAAGATGTGAAGCTGACGAGATTGCATGCCGATGGCAGAGACTGCAGATATGTTAACACCCACCCTGGTGGGCCGCCGTTCCACCTTTGCCATGTAATCAAAATATCAAAACAAAATGTCGCCGTAGTATCAAAATAAAAGTTTTATCGTCATTTCCTGCCAAATTATTTGAACCAAGTCTGAAAATATGCTTCAGTAGCCCAGATGACCCCTCAGAGGTCACAGGTCAAATATTGCAACATGAACCTAGGAAAAGCCGCAGGACACTACGATTTGGATAATATGAAGGTACTCTCAGCTGTATCTACACAAATACAGCCAAATGCCTGTTTTCCCCATGCATTTCCAATGGAGAGGGCATGATCCGTACCTGACCTTAAGTCATCGATATTAAAAATCCCGGAACATATGTTGTGTACTTGGTGGGCCTATTGCGTTGTTAAGTTTCAATTCGATAGCTTCGCCCCTTTCTTACTTATACCACCTTAAAAATTTTTGGACGTGAGATCCCAGGCCACTGTAAAATTCTCGGAAATGAAAAAGCCGACGAACAGGCCAAAAAGTCTCTAGAACTCAGAGAGGTCGCACCTCTCATATGGTCCGGAGACGATAGCAAAGCTCTCCTCCAGAACCATATCCGGAAGTACATCCAAAATGACTGGACCACTAACCACAGCGCCCATTTATTCCATATCAAGCCTAATATCGGCTACTGGCCCAGCTCCAACCAAAACAGTCGTCGGCGTGAGGTCATCCTGACCAGACTTAGAAGCGGACACACCAAATTAAATGCCTATGGGCGTGTAGGTACCTGTGGTACCTGCTCTGCCATGGAAAATCCCTACCATATCCTCATCGACTGTCCCCAGCACGACGCCCATAGGCAGCCCATGCTAGATTATTGCCGCATCAGAAACATCCCAGTAAACCTTTCCACTCTTCTCGGCAATGATCACCCTGAGCTGCTGGACAAGCTCTTTACATTCCTGAAGGCTTCTAGGCTCGAGAGCTTTATCTGAACGTCTATGGTGGCAGGTATGGAAAATACCTGCATCCGAATAGCACCCCTCATATTAGAAATAACAATTACACTATAAACGTCCCTCTGACAAACTTAAACAATAGGTGCTTCAAACTAGGTTTTAACTGTCTGGTCCTAAGGTATGGTAGACTCAGAATAACTCCCATCATAGGAAAAAAACAAAACAAAACAAAACAAAAAACAAAACAAAAAACAAAACAAAACAAAAAACAAAACAAAAAAGTTCAACTAACCAACTAACCCTACCTAACCATCCGTTCATATTTGCTAAGCCAACTAACCCTAACTTAAGGACTACTAACTATACTAACCACATCTAAGACTAACAACTAACCAACTCACACCCCTCCCTAACACTCTATCTGTTCTATTACCCTTCTCTCTTCCTCTATGCGGCGGCTACCCAGCCAGAGAGGGTGCTGTAACCTCACCTCCTGGTTGCAGGATAAGGACCCGCGGCATCACGTCATGGTGCTTGCGGGTATTTCTAATAACCCAAAATTATTCTTTTTCAACGGAGGAACTCTAGTAACGTAAGCAAACGGTTATTCGATAACAAGGAACAAAATTCAAAAAACTAATCTTTACGCTGGCAAGCCTCTTCACGTACCCTTTTAAATCCTACCTGTGCCCCAGGCTCGGCATCTCTGCCGTAGCAATCCCCCTTCCCTCGTAAGTGTTGCTACACTTCGCGACCCATTCCTTGAAATAAGATTCGTCCCTTTGTTCTGCGACATTAAAGTAAACACCCCTCCCGGAAAATTCTCCCCCACACTTTAGAGGCGGGCAAAGGTGCTTTGCACAGAACGCCTTATAAAAAGCCCTTAACTAACTAACTAACTTTTGGACGTGAGGGCACTTGACCCATACTGGCGACCTGATCTGAGACGACCTAATCTTAAAATTGTGTAGAAGGTTGCGGAATTGATCAATGATAAGATGCGTCAAGTACAGCGACGCTTCGCGCCGCCGTTTTTCGTACCGCAGGAAAAATCCAAGGGGTTGTTCAAACACCCCCACCGGGGCGAGAGTTAAGTTGATGTGACAACTGAGGGTGCACGATAGCGAGGGTCTCTCTGAGCCAGCTAGAGTTTCGAAACTTGCACCGATGATACCTCCGCAGAATTTGGACTTAAGCACACCATTAGTCAAAGCTGCTCTATATTAAGCTGCAAGGGTTCTAAAAAAGCTCATCAACATACACATTTAAACTCAGTAAAGTCCCAAAATGATGTACGGAAAACAATATCTTGAGCTGAACCCGAATCAGTCTAACTAAACACTCATTTCCTTCTTGGGTCACGTGTAAAAATTTCAAAATAAGTAAACACTATCTACTCCATACCAACATCCCTTGAAATTTGTAAACTTGGAGCCTTCACAGCACGTGTCATTCATGTATGCTTTTAGTACTGGCTTTCTGCGGAAGGTCATGAACCAATTAAACGAGGTTGCATAGTTTATCCCTCGCCCCACCGGGGCCATCGATGCCCCCCCTAAGGTTTTCCGGGATAGCAGAAAAACGACGGGGTGCAGCACCGCGGTTGAGGGCTATTCCTCACACTGCATCATTTTTCCACCATCCCTGAATTTTTTTACCCCGGGTCACCCATGGTCAGGTCACCAGACGAGGGCAACCAAGGTCACCTCACTTCAACTTTAGAGCTCTGTAAGAGCTACATTTCAAAGTCGATCGATTTGAAACTTCGTACACTTCATGACTATTCTAAAGTCTACAAGGTGTATACCCGGGATTTTCCGATTTCGTGACCTGAGGTCAGGTCACGAGGTGACCTTTCCCATTGACAAAGCATGGGGAAAAGCTGTCTTATGATCTAAAAGTCACAAAAACGATTGAAAATGCCCGGCTTGGTCAGAAAAGCGTTCTTGGTCACCCTTTCGCGGATTCCAGGGGCCGATTTTCCCTTTGACCTCTTCGAGGTCATCCAAGGTCACCAGGGTCAAAAACAGTATTTTGACAATAACTTTTGACCTATATAAGCTAGAGCGCTGAATCAAACACCATCGCGTATGTCTCGTCACTGGCTTTCGTTTGATATGCGGCAAGGTCACCTTTTGACCTTTCGTGATCTCAGGTCGTATTAGGTCATGAGGTGACCTTTGGAGGTCAAACCACTGGCGGGAGGTCATTACGTTCCACATAGCGGGAAAAGTTCTGTCATTTTTCTATCCAATGTTTTACCACATCTCAATAGCTCTAATGGCATAAGAATTATACCCAGTTTGCTTAAGCATTGTATATTTGAGTGAAAATAGCCGATCTTGACCTAATTTGACCTCTGGAGGTCAAACCATTGACCTGAGCGCTAAAACATGCGAAATAATTTCTTACTAAATTCACGCGAGCTTTCTAATGCACTTTGCAGATTTGCGCTAACGCCTATTTTTTCGGAGTTAGAGGGGGCCATCGATGCCCCCGGTGGGGCGAAGGTGGAGCCAGACCCCCGGTGGGGCGCGGGTTAAAACATCTCAATTCTGTCGGCATTGATGTTCCCCAGTTAATCAAACCTGTTTTTGTGAACCACTGTACGAACAATTTTTAGTTCACAAAAACAGGGACGGCGGATTCCAGGGTGCAAGTGGTGCAGTTGCACCACTCGATTTTTTTCAAGTGGTGCAAAAGTATCTTTTTGCACCACTTGTTTTGGCTTTGTCCAGGAGGCGCCCCCCCCAGGCCTCAGCCGGCGCCCCCGGCCGGTCAGAGAAAATCAAGCCTAATTACCGCCTACCTGAAGAGGTAGGATCCTCTGTGAAAAAGGCATTTTCATACATGAATGACGCACCTTGACATCAAAACTGCGCCCTGGAAAGCAAAAGGCGCCCCCCCTTGAGTAAAGGCGCCCTTCTGGATAGCATAGGCGCCCTTGAAAAGCGTAGGCGCCTCCTGGACAGCTGAGGCGCCTCCGAAGAAGAGAAACGGCGCCCCTAGATATCACATGCGCCCCCTGGTTAGTACAGGCACACCTTGACAGCAAAAGGCGCCCCCCCCGCAGAGAAAAGGCGCCCCCTGGACAACATAGGCGCCCTTTGATAAGAAAGGCGCCCCCTGGAGAGATAAGAGAGAAACCCCCCCCCCCTCCCGAGAACAACGGCGGCAGGGAGGGCGGATTCCGCAGGACAGGGTGTGCAGTTGCACACCTTGAAAAAATGATGGTGTACAATAGTATATTTTTGCACACCTGGTTTTGACCTCGTACGGGGAGGCCCTCACGGATTTGGGTGGCACCCCCAGATTTTGCCGCCGCCCCCGGCCGGTCAAGAGAAAATCAGACACATCGCCTGTCTGAAGGGGTAGTACCCCCTGTGTAAAATAAAATACACTTTCAAATATGAATGGCGCCCCCTGACATCAAAGCTGCACCCTGGACAGCAAAAGGTGCCCACCCCCTTGAGTAAAAGCGCCCCTCTGGATAGCAAAGGCGACCTCTAGACAGCAGAGGCGCCCCTAGACAGAAAAAGGCACCCCCAATTGAGGAGTAACGACGCCCCTGAATAGCATAGGCGCCCTCTGGTTAGCACAGGCACTCCTGTACACTAAGAGGCGCCCCCTCCCCCATAGAACAAAGGCACCCCTCTGGATATAATAAGCTCCCTTTAATAGCAATCGCGCTCCCTGGACAGCAGGGGCGCCCTCTGGATAGGATAGGCGCCCCCAAAACAGAAAATACGCCCTTTGATACCAAAAGCTCCCCATGGACAGAACACACCCTCTGGATAGCATAGGCACCCCTGGACGGCAGAGACGCCCCTAAAGAAGAGCAACGGCACCCCGGGATAGCATATGCGCCCCTGGTTAGCACAGGCACCCCTGGACAGCAAAAAGCGGCCCTCGCCCCCTGAGTAAAGGATCCGGGTCTCTGGATAGCATAGGTGCCCCTGGATAGCGCAGGCGCCTCCTGGACAGCAGAAACGCCTCCGAAGAAGATCAACGGCGCCCCTTGATATCATATGCACCCCCTGGTTAGCACAGGCATCCCTGGATAGCAAAAGGCGCCCCCCCCGAGAGCAAAGGCGCTCCCTCTGGAAAGAATAAGCACCCATGGATAGGAAAGGCGCCCCCTGGAAAGGACAGCAGAACATTTTTTAAGGAAAACTCAGTGGAGGGGGGGCGGTGGAGATTTTCTTGTGCTGGCCATTATAATGTCTTCGGGGGATCAAACCCCCATTTTGAGGGGGCGTTAATAAAATTTAGATGTGCTACTGTTAAAAAAATGTCTCCTAATTTTTGTTATTCCATATTCTAAAGATTAGAGATGCTGCCCAGGACTGCGGGTTTTTTTTCAACGGAAAAAGGCTAAACCGGGTTTGCGAAAAGGCCAAAAGGTTCAAATTGTATTTGCACTAAAAAGTCTTGTTTTTTATAAATTTCGTCCAAGTTCTTCCCAGTACGGCTGTTGGAGTCTGAGTCTCATTAAAGTCCTCAAGGGACTTGTCACGGAGACCCCGAACCCACCACCCGAACGAGTAACGCCCACAATGAAGGGTTGATTTAGAAGCCAAAGTTTAACCTCCCACAAAGCACAGGGATGGCCGCCTCGCTCAGGTCACCCTCTCATCAGTCAGTTGCCAGCCGACCTACGTCGGGCAAACGATTGAGCGCCGGAGCGTCTCAGGGGAACCGATCTCAAGCCTGGACATGCACTGCCACTGCATGCTTCTCAGCAGCGGGCCGGAACCCGACGCTCTACCAACCGAGCAACCGGGGCGGCCAAATGGCCAAATAAATACCACAAAAGCCATATTTGAGGCTAAAACGAAACCTACCGGGTGCCATAAACCCACAGAAAAAGGACAGAGCACTCTTGTATCACTGCAGTGAACAGTGCATTGTATAAAACTAAATGTTGATAATTTGATATTGACTTGACGATATATTTTTAGCACACTGCCCATCTCATAAGAAGGCAGGAGTCCCCTTCCAATCCCGTGTGGCGACCCAATTATTTTATCCACATAACTAAACAATTTGTTAGCATCATCAATTATCAATCATCATCAATCTTGGCCGCACCACTCCCCGCTACCATTTGATATCTTCCTGCTTTTTCTGTGAATTGTTTGCTCTTGAACAGTGACGGATCCATAGGCAGATCCAGGATTGCCAATCGGAGGGGAGCACCTTCCCGGGGGCGCCATCCGGAGCAGGGGGCGCCACTTTTGACCGGAAAAACCTACCAGGTGGGCGTAAAATCCTATCGGTGAGCACCGATTTTCGCATCCTGGGGGAGAGTGGGAAGCGCCACTTCAGGCGAGTGCCATCGACCTTTCAGGGGGCGCCGTGACCATTTCAGGGGGCGCCGAGGATCGATCGGGGGGCTGCATCTGCCCCTCCCCTTTGCCCCTGGATCCGCGTATGGGCGGATCTGGAATTTTAGTAAGGTGGGGGGGGAACGCGGAGCCTCAAAGTGGGCACTTTACCATCAACTTCTCACCCAAAGGGCGCCTATGGTATGCGGTTTTCGGTTGCCGTCATTTTGGTGGATCGTATTTTTAACAACGTCCTATCCCACCCTCTCCCAGCCATAACAGTTTGTACCAGCCAAGCAAGATGCCTATTTGGCGTGATATTTGAAACAATGAATTGCTTAACAGTTCAGTCCACACTTTTTTCGGCACCTCTTGAAAAATCTGTAACTGCCACTAGGTCATGGAAAAATTCAAGACACTTGGGAAGATGCAACAGCTGAACATAAAGGTATATATCTGAGGATTTTTCTATTAGTGAAGAGGGGTTAAGTTTATTTTAATATCAAATATGATAAGCATCATTTTGCCTTTCCACGTGGCCAAGATTCGTAAGATAATGGTGAGAGGACATTGAAAATAATCGCAGCGAGTGTGAACCTGGCCTGTGCGCTGTCCAAGAAAATTATCTCAGCGGAAAAGCTTTTATGTTGTAGGAAACACAAACCGGACTTTAGCCCACATTATTAATTGCTCCTAAAAAATAATGTTTGAACCAGATGGCAGACTCAAGGAGATATAAAGGAAGTTGAAACGTTAAGATAAACACAGAATGAAGTATGTGGGCATTTTCCATCGACCTTTATCTATATTCTTCAATTCATCAGCATGGGAGAACTGCTCTTGTGCGTGAAATTTCGGAGGTGTTAAGAGAATTTCGGTAGCCATGTGATTGAATGCTGAAATAGATCATGCCATAGGCATGTGTGATTTGTGACATAAATGGGCCCTACTAGAATAAAAAGAAAACAGTTTCAACGTGTCCAAGTACTCTCTTGATAAATTGATAACTTTTTTCGTTTATTGGCTGTAATTTGCGCGTTTAATGATCATGTGCAGTGTTCAGATCGAAGTGAAAAGACCATTCAGATTGATAAAACGAGTATATTTTGTCACTGACCATCCACTTATACCATCAACCATCGCCTTCAGGTCAAGTTCAGGACTCATTTAAGAGAAGAGTTGAGCGTGCACTGTGCATGCCCAAATCGAGACACAGCCGCCCTCCCGATGGACAGACCGCGCAGAAATACGTCCTCGTCGCGTTTGATTTCGCGCACGCGTACGACGTAGTGGACCACCACCTGCTACGCGTTCGCCTGCTGTAGATGGGGCTGTCAAATTGCACGGTGGCCTGGATTTAGCAGTGACTCCGGGACCGAAGAGTCCAGGTGGAACTAAATGGTGTGCTTTCCAGTGAGCGCATTTTCCGAACTGGCCTGCCGTAAGGAAGTGTCTTATCGCCAGTTTTATTTTGTATGGGCGGCTCGGCTGGTAGACGCACTCTGCGCGGTTCCCGGATGCTCCCCTACATGTACGCCGATGATACGGCGGCTCTCTGCACGGGCAACAACATCCAAGTCGCCAAGGACCGGGCGCAATAAAGCTGCTGCTGGCACCCTCATGAAGTGGACCCGACAGCACAAAATGGTGGTATCAGGAGCCAAGATCCAAGTACTGGTGATGTCCCAGTGGGCCAGAGACGCCGATCCCTTCAATTTTAAGGTCGACGGGAAGTCTGTCACTGCTGGAGACACCCTACAGCTACTTGGCGTCACCATCGATCGGCTCCTCCATTTCGGTCCACACTGTAAGAGACTAGGGGAGAAGGTCCACCCCCGCATCTCCCACCTACGTCAACTGTCCGGCTGCAACTGGGGGCTGCACGAACAGCACCTCCGAACCGTCGCTACTGGCTACGTGAGAGGAGCGATGGAGTAAGCGGCCGCAGCGTGGCTCCACGCCACACCGCCATTTCATGTCGAGCTGCTGGAACGCAAAATGAGAGCGTCGGCGCGTATCATCACAGGATGCACCCGCTCCACTCCCAGCCGAGTTAAGACTCCCCGCGTAGCGGCCAGAAGGAGGGTACTCGCGACCCGACTGCTGGTGAAATTCCATACCCTGCCGCCAGAAGACCCTCTGTGAAGACGTGCGGAGGCGACAGCGCCCTCTCGACTCTCCTCCGTGACCGGGTGGCGGCAGGTGGGCAAAGACATGTGGGATCAAGCAGGCATCTCCCTCCCCATCGAGTCTTTCCTTCTTCGAAGTCTTCCACTGTGGGTATCAGGAGAGTGAGTCACATTTCAACTAGACGTGGGCCCACTGACATCAGGAGCGCCACCTGTCCGGAAGAAGCGAGTAGCTCTCCCCCACCTCGCTTCCCTGACTCAATGTGCCACATGGGTGTGGACCGACGGGTCAGTGCACGGAGGGGTCACGAGCGGGGGAGCTGGGTCTTCATCGAGTCACCAGACAGAGCCCAGCATGAGCTCAGGCGACCAGCAGGCTCGCTCTGCTCGAGTTTTCAGGCTGAGATGGTAGCCATCCAAACTGCCTGTGTCTTCCTACTGGACTAATCAGTGCACACAGAAGATCCAGTCATCTTCAGCATGGCCTGCCAAGGTGACGACGCATTATAGAAATAAAATGGCTTCAATGTCTGCAGATAAGACAGCGAATCGGTAAAAATCGCAAACTTCCTCACCATGAGCTTAGACACCTGGTCCAAACAGCAAAAAAATGGAGTACAGCTCTGAAGTAAAAATGGATCCTTCGTAAGGCAAACTAGAAAACTTCTCAACATCGTCACCAACAAATGCACGCCCTGTGCCATTGTCACTTTCTTTTGCAACCGTCTATATAGAAACAGACATGGTTTTCGAACGGCTCCGCAAGCAAGTTCATAAATTACTGGCGCGTCGGTTCAGGAGGCAAATTTTTGCTTTGTTGGCGTAGGTTGTGTTCGTGTTAACTGTCGAGATGAGCTATGGTTCAATAACAGCTGCTTCATGTGGTTCGACGAGATTGCTGTCGATACCAGCCTGTGCCAGCCAGGCACAGACTCTCACTCCCCTGGTGACGGGTTGCAAAACGCGAGCCACTGTCTATCTGACTGAGGAAGGCGTCGCCAAAAAAAAGTTTGGTATGTGGGGCGTGTTGGTGGCTTATTTTAAAGGGAACGTGGCACCTTGGTAAAATCCTGGAATTTTGTGTAATTAGGCGTACTTTTAGCCCAAAATAATGAAACCACTCATGATTTCTCTGAAAAATGTACAACAAGCTCAATGCTTTTATTTTTAAAATACTCCTCTAGAAAAATGAATAAATATCTGCCTCTGGATGATGTCATGATCTGGCAACCACTACCATACTCGAAACACTTCAAGGGCTTCGATTGGCTGATGCTCATCGTGATGTCAGCATATGTCGTCACACCAGCAGCTCACAACAATGGCCGCCTGGCAAGAGGTACATGAGAGGTACATTTCGGGTAGGTTTTAGTTTTTTTCTACGGAAAAATCGAGTTCCAAGACAAATGATATATAGAGCACCTGGTTTTCGGATTTGCTTTACAACTTGGCTATATCAGTTAAAATCACGTTCTAAAGGTGCCACATTCCTTTTAATGGCTTA
The DNA here is from genome assembly GCA_034440635.1 of Lepas anatifera. Lineage (NCBI taxonomy): Eukaryota > Metazoa > Arthropoda > Thecostraca > Lepadidae > Lepas > Lepas anatifera. The sequence continues at coordinate 1,983,642 of JAOTON010000629.1, forward strand.
ATGCAAAGCGAGTATCTTACTGCGCATTTGTAGCGGTATTTCATTAATTTCCACTGGCATGCTTATTATGGGTGAAGCTTGGAACGCTCCTGTTACTATTCTGATAGCGAGATGACGGACATATCGATAATCTTTTTCGCGGACTAAGGAGTGGCCTCATACGCAACCCCGGTCTGCGACCTGGGATAACCCCCCACCGGCGCAGGAGAGCCGCATGACAATGTGCTGAAATCAACCATATTTCATTCTCAATGTATCTCTTCATAAGCCTGTAGGTCAGTGCCATCATTCTTTTCTTTGAAATAAATAGTAAATATCCCGCAGTCAACCCCGGATTCGACCCGCGCACCCCTCATCACGAGACAGGACCTCTAACCACTAGACCACTGCGCCACACTGTACCGACTCCCACTAACCCTACACCTGTGACCCGTCAGGAGGTCACTGGCCGGTATCACGCAATCAAAACGATGCCGTAATCGTGGCGCCGGGTGTTGTGTTCGTACAGAAAAGGCATGGTATAAAGCTGCTTCTAGAAGACGAACCAAACATTAGATTCGCCTAGAATCACTTGTATCGGCGACCCAGGACCCTAAGCTAGCTTTATGCCAAATTGCATCCACTTCCATTCATTTTGAGGACTTGAAACCATGGTGAGAAGCAAACATGTTCCGAGAAATTTAGCTCCTTGAAATACCCTTTCGGACGAATTACTCGAAAGCCGTTGGAGATAAGTGGGTAGTGTAAATGAATTGAATGACTGCAATTAATTTTCCTATTCAGCCATGTCAATTCTGAGCTTGTGAATGACATGTGCTCGGAACCGAAAAGCTGCAAATAAAAGATTTTCTACTAAAATTATATTTATACATATAAGACAATGAATTTTATTATCACGATATCCATCTCCGAATATTATCAGGCGGAAGCAATGTTCTTTCATTATTTGAAATGAAAAGTCAAATCGGCGCATTAGATCGCGAGAGATTAAGATTTAAATGAAATGAGCAAAAATGTAGTCCTCCGGCAAAATGGCAAAAACTAGGTCAGAATTTTACGTTTTCCACTGGAAACTATGCCTAAGCACAAGAAAATTGACGTAGCTGCCTCCACGTGGCTGTCTTTAAACTAACTGAAGCGTGCCTTCTGACATTTTGAGCATACAAGTCGGCTGTCAAATTTCAATATATTTTTGCTTGTACTAGAAATACTGCGTTTTGGCGTAATAAATATTGTCGGACCAGTTCGAACTTTTTTCTTAGGTGGCCTTGTTGCTTATTCAAAAGGAGGCAAATTTCAAGTTCGTCGCTTAAGAAATAAAATGATAAAATTGCAAAATTGAAAACATTTGTTCCAAAATTTCTCAAAAACTATTTTGAATTTAAATTTGGGGGCCTTAGTTTGGGCGTCTAGCGTAAAAGGGCAATCACCCTACACAATTGCAGAGCCCTGGTATCAACTGTCAGAACCGCCAAACGGCCAGAATAGAGCCTCTTGAAAAATATCAATCCGCTTCGCTCCATGGATTTCGTCATGCGGCTCTGACACAGCCGTACTCGATCTTCGGACGAATAAGTGATCTATACAGCATAAGAAGCTTATAACGTAGCGTATAACAATGAGCGTATAACGTGCGCATAACGTATATATAGGCGATAAGCGTATAACGTGTATAGCATGAGAAACATTTCTCTATCTGCACGGTATCTCATCCTCGTCAACACCTTCAGTATTTTCAGCGTATCGAAACATTTTTTGCGGAAATCCTTCAGGTGTGGCACATATGAAAGCTTATCGAGTGTGAGCCTGATAAATCTGGTTTCTGCTACAACGTCGCTCGGATTTCCGCGAATTTACAAAATCGGGTATTCAGTCTCAATGTCTATTATAAAAATGCATGCACTATGTCTTTGAACTTGAAAATTTCAGTCCATTGCGTGTGATCCATTGCTGCAATATGTCAAGGCCAAGCTGCAGCCGCCTCTGCGCAGCTGCTGTAGTAGACACTGTCACACATATTGTGAAGTCTTCAACGAAAAACACGTGACGTATGTTTGCGGGAAGTGTCTGCAATATCATTGGTCATAACTGCAAACAAGGCTATGAATATCGCAGAATCCTGGGCTATGCTACTCTGTTGCTGATGCCAATCCGATACGACTGAGTTTACGCGAAATCTAAAATACCTATTTTTCGGAATATTAGAAATAAACCACCCCAAGTGGCCTCGCACGCCGAGTCCAAAGAGTTTCTGCAGAACGCCATTGGATAGCAAAGGCGCCCCCCAAGAGATGATGGCGCCCCCTGGGGAGGAAGGCGCGCCCTCCAGAAAATCTTGCACCACTTCTCGAAAATGGAATCCGCCGTCTCTGCACAAAAATACCATTTTTTCTGGATTTGTTTTTTTTTGTTTTCTACGCATTTTATGCTACTGCCAAGGATTAGCTTCATTTCCCAAACTGCTGTAACTGACAGTCCGCAAATATCCCAGTTTCCAGTCCAATTTGAATCATTTGTTATGCTGTTGGTAAAATGCCCTCTCAGGTCAAAGGAGTAGCATAGGCTTTGGTTACAAGATCTCCCAGGCAATGTTCCTGTTTCAGCGAACTAGATTAATTGTTCATTCTAAAATATTTCAATTTCAGCGTCACCTTGAAAAACTTTACCAGCGACACTAACTGGAACCAACGTAGCACCAAAATACAAGGAGTTGGCTCTCGAGTTGGTGGATTTTATCAGGGGAAACATTCACTATTAACCGCCCTTCTGCCCCCGGTGGTCGCACGGGGCAGCGAGACCCCTCATACCGCACCCAGTTTCAGTGGCGGATCCAGGGAGAAAGACATTTGCCCCTAACGAAAGAAGTCCGGGAGCACCCCTACCCTCCCAGCTGTCGATATTTTGCCCCAGCTCCTGTGTAGTTTAAATGCAAGGTTTTGATATCTTCAAGTGAAGTAACCACCTTCAATCACCTTCAAACAGAACCAGTCACTTTCAGTGTAAATATTGCAACCAACCTCTTGCTATCTAAAATGGCTTTTGAGTGAATGATCCTTTGAAAAATCGTTTCATCGTTTGTAAGAGCTACATTTCAAAGTCGATCGATTTGAAACTTCGGACACTTCATGACTATTCTAAAGTCTACAAGGTGTATATCCGGGATTTTTCCGATTTCGTGACCTGAGGTCAGGTCACGAGGTGATCTTTTCCATTGACAAAGCATGGGGAAAAGCTGTCTTATGATCTAAAAGTCACAAAAACGATTGAAAATGCCTGGCTTGGTCAGAAAAGCGTTCTTGGTCACCCTTTCACGGATTCCAGGGGCCGTATTTTCCCTTTGACCTCTTCGAGGTCATCCAAGGTCACCAGGGTCAAAAACAGTACTTTGACAATAACTTTTGACCTATATAAGCTAGAGCGCTGAATCAAACACCATCGTGTATGTCTCGTCACTGGCTTTCGTTTGATATACGGCAAGGTTACCTTCTGACCTTTCGTGACCTCAGGTCGTATTAGGTCACGAGGTAACCTTTGGAGGTCAAACCACTGGCGGGAGGTCATTACGTTCCACATAGCGGGAAAAGTTCTGTCATTTTCAGAAAATTGTTTGATTTTTCCTCACTTAGATTTCAGTCACCTTGGTTTATGCCAGGGAGAAGATTCATGCTAAAATGTGATGATTCCTGAGTGTTGAACCACTAAACGATGCTGTCACTTTCCACTCATTTAATTTTTCCCAATTTAAAGTTCATGGGTAGTTATTTAGTGATGCCCAGATGATGCTTTAAATCTAAAATTTTAGCTATGAATACATGACAGTCTAGTTCTTTATCGGCGTGAGAATCTATGAATTCCTCAAGATAGAAATGGTAATACCTTTGTCACTAGGATTCTTTCCAAACCCATCCGTCCTCTGCCTGAACCTACTCCACTAGCGGGACGTATGAAATTATATTGGACGTTTGAAATTATGTAAAGTTTGTTCCTTTGCTCATGGGTGCCGAAAGCGGGAAGCGGGACGGGGAGATGTGTCCTCCCTGTTAGCCAACCAGGGGGAATCCCCCAAATTTGTGGGTCCCTCTTCATTAATGCTGTCAGATACCAAACATACTAAAAATTCGCCTCTCCCCGGTCATCGCCAGCCCGGGTCCGTCCCCTCTGTAAAAATTCCGTGGCGGCGCCTCTGCCTCTGCTCCTCAATCTTCGAAATATTTCGGTTGATCTTCTCATTAGCATATTGCTAAGATGGTAAGGAAATCATAGGGAACCATACTTTACCATCTCATGCTCTTGGCTAAACTAGTTTGTCCACCAGAATGTAAGTTTCGAAAAGTGTGTGAACCATACCCACCCTCTCCTCATCGTGGCCACCTACAAAACAGTGGTAGAGCCAGTGAATCTTAAACCTCCTGCTGGAAAGAAAATGTTCCCTTCAGAAACAAAAACTCGTCAGGTAAAGGCTCCTTGTTGCCTTTACAAAATACTGGCCACAAAGTTTCGTATTTTTCCGGGAATAAATCGGGATGTTTAATGTAATCGGGGAGCGCCTCTACTGCTCTCTTTTCCGATGTATATCTAAAAATATGTTCTATAATGCAAGCTTTAAATAAAGTTGTATCACTGTTTCAGCTGTTTTACCAGAATCCTCCCTAAATAGACGGACGATGAGAGCCCCGGAAGCCAGTGAGTCAACATGTTTCGCAATCCAAGCACAAGGACGGATCCAGGAGGTAAAAATGTGTTTGCTTCCCCGCAAAAAAATAGGTTCCGATAATGCTGTGATGGCGATGATGATCTGCGATCGTTTTGCTGGATATACCTCCCTCCTCAAAAAGTGGCGCGTGGTTCTGCCACTGCATTGCCCCAGGTCAGTGACACCAGATGTCCAGCACATAACAACACTGTGGTAGCAATTGCAATACGAGTGCCCCTCAGACACGACGGGATTGGTGGAGGGATGAATGGCTTGCGCAATGCCAGCCGCCCATTCATGCGTGAGATCACGTGGTCCAGGTATGGAGGAGAGGGTCTTGGATTATCATAGGCGGTGGTAAGTTGACCAAAGGCTGCCCCGTCTAAAAGCAGCCAAATTCGTCTAAGTAACATTAAGTTGGAAGCCACAGAAGGCTTTGGAAATGAATATCTATATTGTTATAACAACTTATATTTTCATAATCACATAACACTGACATAAAAAGATATGACGCTCGAGGGATGTTAGCTGAGAAACGTATTAGGGCTTCGCCACGGCAACTTTATACCCTCCTCTCTCTCTCTCTCTCTCTCTCTCTCTCTCTCTCTCTCTCCGCCACGCTCTTCAATACCCAGTAGCGCACCCAAGGAGGGGGCCTGCGGGCCCGGACCTCCTCACAAACGCTTAGATTTCAAAATGCCCTCCCCATCCATGTTGGGCGCCTTCGGCGCCTTCGACGCCCGACATAGGTTTTGGTATTAAAACTCCGCCGCAGGTGCCCATCGAGGGCCAAAATGAGCCTTCATTTGGCTTTTAGTACTAGTTCTACTCTCACCTTACCGCCCCTGCCTATAGCGTGCCGTCCCTGCGGTGAAACATTCACCGAATATGTGATTCAACCACAGACCAGATTTAGAGTAATTGCACCCTCTTCACTTGCGTTTTACGCTCTACAAGTATTGCCTTTTACGTGATAAGTACCCTCTCCGGAAATTGTTTCCGCTCCAGTAACCTGCCGCCCCCTGTCAAACATGCCACCCCCCATCAGCCTGGCGCCCCCCTCACCTCTTCGTCAGCCGACCCCGCTCCAAACGAAAATCCTAGGTGCGTTCCTTGCAATGCAACTATTCCATAGGCATCCAAAGAGGCACAAATATATCCGTCAGGTGGTATGTCATTGCAGGTATTTCGTCCATTTTAGCTCGAATCTGTAGTTGTAGTACCCATGTATAACTGACCGCAACCTGACCAAATAATATCTGTGAGGTGTGCGTTCCTCCCCTCCTCAGCTGTCCCCGCCCAATTCCCGACCACTCGCTCGGCTCAGCGCTACAGCGTACAGTGACTTCCAAACTAGTGGGTCGGCAGCGGAACGATACTTTCGCAACTGACTGTACATCCGAGACACGTCACCCATCATAAACATCCACACCAAACAACTCACACATCTTCCCCTATATGAAAGGAATATTCGGTGAATATTTAGGCAGCATTTTAAATGTGTTGTATTCATGTTATTTGTGATATGTGATGTGTTAGACGTGATTGAGGTGTTTGCTTGGTATTTTTGTGATGAAGGATCATTTGTCGATATGCTGTGCGCTTTCATATTAGGATTCAAAAATTCAAACTCATTACTACTTTTAAAGAGCGTCGATTTTGGGTGTGATCATGCCATAAGCTTGGTGAAATATTACTATGTGAAACTTAAACCTATTTTATGTCCTTTGCTACGACTTTGCACAAACATACCGAAAATAACATTTAACTCATTCGTAACATCGAATCTAAATCTAAACAACTTTCTGTGGCTAAACAAGCAATTGTATTCAACGAACAATGCATTATATATATATATATATATATATATATATATATATATATATATATATATATATATATATATATATATATATTTGTGAAGGCTGGCAGTAAGTTATTAAGTATACAAGTATGATTGAATATGACCGCGTTTTTGGAATTAATAAGTCTCTTGTTAACTTTTTCTAAGTCTCTAAATCTTTTTTAGGTATTTCTCAAAGTTTTTCAAGTATATCTCCAATTTCTAGTCATTGTTATGAAAGTAAAAATATCAATTATGCGACCGGTTTCGTAAATTCAATAAACGTTTTCAAGCAAGTGGACATTTTAAACATGACAATACCGTTCAAAAATACAAAAGTATCACACAAAAATAATCACGGCAATATATCAGGCATCTTCCATCTGTGAAGAATATTCAAACTGTTAAAAGATGGGCCCGCTGCTAAACAATATTTGGCATTTGTCTTCTTAAGAGTCTTCTGTTTTAACCTCCGCCATAGGAGCTGGTGTGGCAGAGGGTGAATATTCCAACGTAATCTCTCTGGGTGTTGAGGGTTGGGGACTTTCCTTAATGAGGACGGCTTCAAGTATTCGTAGTCTGCGCCGGTCCCGCTCGCGCTCGATGATCTTGAGGTTGTTGGTGAGGATGTTCCTGGTGATGGGTTGCTGGTGGACGTCTCGCCAGTGCTCGAACGGGGGATGGGCGTGCAGGTTCATCGTTTGCCGTCTGGAGAGTGTGGTGACCGTCTGTCCTATGTAGTCGACTCGACGAAGCTTACAGTCTTCGTGTGGACACGTCCAGTGATAAACTACACAGGTCTTCTGGGGATCACACTGCCCAGCAGCGCTGTTCTTCATGATGAGATTTGAGGTTGTTTTGCTCTTATAGTAAATCCGAAGATTTATCTTTCTGCTGCCGCCTGTTGCCTTCACGTTCCTTTTGATAATTTCCTGCAGGGCCTTTTCATCTTCCTTGTACTTCGATGACATGGTGTTTTTGTAGTACAGGACTATTTCTTCTCCATGTTGTTTGTTTTCCCTCTCTTCTGCTCCGTTGAAGTATGTAGGTATCTAATGTGCGGCGAATTTCGCTGTCCACTTCCATTGATGGGTAGTCGTTGTTGGCGAGCATTTGCCTCACGTGCTTGAGCTCTTTATCGAGGGCACCCCACGAAGAGCACACCTTGATCGCTCTCCTGATGTAGGCACGGATAACTCCTGTTTTGTACCTCATGGGGCACTCGCTGCGAAAGCTGAGACACTTTCCACCGTCGGTCTTCTTTCGGTGTACCGACGTCTCAAACTTGTCACCGTGAGCTCCAACCATGACGTCCAGGAACGGGAGCTTCCCATCCACATTCATTTCGTAGGTGAATTTAACCCGCGCCCCACCGGGGGTCCGGCGCCACCTTCGCCCCACCGGGGGGCCATCGATGGCCCCCCTCTAACTCCGAAAATATGGGCGTTAGCGCAAATCTGCAAAGTGCAATAGAAAGCTCGCGTGAATTCAGTAAGAAATTACTTCGCATGTTTTAGTGCTCAGGTCCATGGTTTGACCTCCAGAGGTCAAATTAGGTCAAGATCGGCTATTTTCACTCAAATATGCAATGATTAAGCAAACTGGGCATAACTCTTATGTCATTAGAGCTATTGAGGCCTGGTAAAGTACATTTGATAGAAAATTGCCTGTACTTATTCCGCTATGTGGAATGTAAAGACCTCCCAACAGTGGTTTGACCGCCAGAGGTCACCTCGTGACCTAATATGACCTGAGGTCACTAAAGGTCAAAAAGTGACCTTGCCGTATATCAAATGAAAGCCAGTGACAAGACAAACACGATGGTGTTTGTTTCATCGCTCTAGCTCAATTAGGTCAAAAGTTATTGTCAAAATACTGTTTTTGACCTCCGGTGACCTTGGATGACCTTGGAAAAGTCAAAGGGCAAATATGACCCCTGGGATCCGTGAAAGGGTGTCCAAAAACGTTGTTCTGAGCAGTCTGAGTATTTGCAATCATTTTTGTGGCTTTTATATCATGAAATAGCTTTTCCCCATGCTTTTCCAATGGGAGAGGTCGCCTCGTGACCTGACCTCAGGGCACGAAATCGAAAAATCCCGGATATACACCTTGTAGACCCTGGAGGGGTCATGAAGTGTAGGAAGTTTCAAATCGATCGACTTTGAAATGTAGCTCTTACAGAGCTCTAAAGTGAAGCGAGGTGACCTTGGTTGACCTCGTCTGGTGACCTGACCTTGGGTGACCCGGGGTAAAAAATTTCAGGGATGATGGGAAAATGATGCAGTGAGAGGTAGAGCCCTCAACCGCGGTGCTGCGCCTCGTCGTTTTTCTGCTATCCCGGAAAAACCTTAGGGGGGCCATCGATGGCCCCCCGGTGGGGCGAGGGTTAAGCACTGATGCCTCTTCCATCCGCTGCTGCAAGTCCTTGACGTTGTCTTCTGACTCCACCTGCACGAAGATGTCGTCCACATAGCGCTTGTAGATGTAAGGTGGCTGCTCCATGTTCCCGAGGACCTGCTGCTCCACTGCGCACATGTAGGCGTTGGCGAAAGTGACGCCGAGGAGACTCCCCATCGCAACGCCATCTTTTTGTAGGTACAGTTTCCCGTCGGGGGGCTCTGAAGGGGGCCTCGGTGGTGCAAGTGAGAAGGAGTTTCTTCAGTACCTCTCGCGGGATTGCTGGTGGGTGTTGGCCAGGAGTTTCAAACACAAAACGCAAGATAATATCTACTGTCTCTATTACCGGAACATTAGTGAAAAGGCTAGAAACATCGAGTGAGGCGAGGATTCCTCGAGCTTGGTTGCACTTGAAGACCGTAAGAAATTCATCTGTCGATTTTAAGCAATGGGTGTCCGGGATGTAGGGCGAGATAAGCTTGTTGATTATATCAAAAAGCTTAAGCTTGTAGGTATATATATATATATATATATATATATATATATATATATATATATATATATATATATAACCTAGGTGAAACAATGTCCCAACAATCCTCGAAACTAAACAGTAAATAATCATTCAAATGGCATGAAGTAGGAACTTTGTTCTTTACCTCCACGCTGCTTAGTTGTGTCTTAAAGCCCACCAGAGAGGTATTCTTCAATTTAGAAATTTGCATATTTCTTGGGGACATTTTTCACCTAAGTATAATATATGGTTTATAAAAAATAATATAAAGTCTTAAAGCTAGCCAGATCTCTCGGAAGCGAGCGTTGTTTTACCTTGCGCTTAGATTTTGAAGCAGATGAGGAAATTCATCAGCATTCAATTTGTCCGATTACATCTCAGAACCAAGAAAGGAATACAACAGCTGGTCGCAAGCCCTTTTTACTCACCGCCACATACTGTCACAGCCAGTGCGACCAGGAGAATGCACGTGGTGAGCCGCATCACTCCTGTCGCTCGTCATCTCACGTGACCTGACCTGGCGTGGACATGTGTCAGGTCAGTCACGTGGCTCAGGTGGCGGATGGTGTGGATCACGACCGGTGCCCTCGGGCTGACAGCGTCCGCCTCACTCTGCCGCCGCACGGGTATTCAGTCGCCGGTACCCCTCAGGCCAACGCCAATCGATCCGTTGCTATGGAAATACACAGGTCACAAACCTGGCACAGGTTAGCGGAGGATACGTGCTGATCAAACTGGATAACTACTCGATCACCCTTACCCGCCCGGCAAACAGCGGAAGTTCTGGATGGGAGGCGTGCGAGCTGTATGTACAGCCGCGCCTCCGCCGCCTCCAAGTACAGATTTCAATTGGAATGGTGGCGAGGCAATCAATGGCTAAGTTTCAGATTTTTCATCTGGCTCTCAGTGAAATTTAGTTCGCTCAGCAGCTCTCTGTGAATTATTATTTTTCGGGGGATATTTCAGTTCTAGAGACGTAGGTGACATGGGGCCACTCGAAATTAGAATTCAAATTTCAAAGAGGGATGATGGTATGGAATTCAAAAATTTACAGCACCTATGCCTCCTGTTTTCTATAACTTTTCTAGTCCATATCGGTGCTGCACCAGTAATATCTCCACAGTTTTTCTGTTGAAACATATGTTTGAAAAAACATCGGTGGATCCATGATTGCTCATTGGGGGAGGGGGGCACCATCCGGACTAGCGCAGCGTAGCGCCACTTTTAGACGACTGTAAAACTTATCACGTGGGTGTAAAGTCCAATTGTGAGGACGCAGATACTTATATCTTAGGAGTGAGGGAGTGAGGGGGAGGGATACCAAGTGAAATTTCAGGGGGGGTGCCATCAACCTTTCAAGGGGGTGTCGTGATTATTTCAGGGGCACTGAGGGGCTGAATGGGGGAGCGCCCCCTTGCCCCTTCGATCTCCCATGTGAGGATAGATAAATTGAATCGGTAATTCATTTACGCAGGTTTCAGATCCATAAACCCATACAAACTAATTGCTTTTTACTCTCGCCCCCATGCATCTCCAATTACCTATCTTGGTTGCATGGCCTGAAAGTACTTTTCAAATTGCAAAGTTCTGCAAGATCACATCATGACAAGTTCGATCTTGCTGTGCGCTCCTGTATTTATTTTTTATAAAACCTTGGGTTCTTTTAAGAAGAAATACCTTTCGGGAGGGGCTTTTCGTTTTTGGCCCAAGGTCAATCAGCTGTTTTCTAGGGGTTTCTTCGATAAAACTTCAGAGCTTCTTTGTATTGGGGACTTAGCACCTTAAGAACATTGTAATGCGTTTCGCTCCGACCTTTCTTTTCTATCGTTATTGGTTTTTGGGCTGAAATTAACATCATGTCAGATCCTGCAAGATGGCATCATTCTCAGGCCCATGCACAGCAAATTTGCGCCTCTGCCATGCCAATTAGTGGGTCGAATTGAGATATGACTCTGTCCGCATGAGGAGGCAGGTCAAACTTTTGAATGAAACTTAAAAGCTATCGGCAAGACGAAATAAAATAGTATCACCTCTTTGTGGTTGGATCCATGTTACGTTTTTGGAGGTTACCTAAGCCTGTACTTCTCCAGTGGTATGTTATTCATAACGTCTGAATAAAATTGTACATGACCTTGACTATGTCATCCTACGGAACAGGTGCTAGGGCAAGGAAAGAGCCCAGCTCCTGCCCAGGTGAAAACGCTCACTCTGTTCTAACAGTATTGCCCTGCATAGGGGATACAGGACTGTCAATCGGGGGTGTGTGGTCGGGGGCGGCGTCCGGACCAGAGGAGTCACTTTTAGACGTAAAAAACCTACCAGGTGGGCGCAAAACCCTATGGTGGGGCGTCTATACTCGCGTCCTGGTAGGGACAGGGCAAAGCGACATTTCAGGGGGCACCATCGACCTTTCAGGAGCGCCGAGGGTCGACAGGGGGAGAGCGCCCCGCCCCCACCTTGTCCCCTGGATTCGTCTAGGCTGCAAGTGCACAGTTAGCAAAGCTCTATTATTATGACATAAACAATTAGCAAGTTATATACGAAGGAAATGCAAAAACAAGGAAGGAAAAATCAAGCAGTCTCTTTTCTCACAAGCTTAACACGCGCCCCGCTGGGATCACTGGCATGATGCACCCCGCTGGAAGGTGTATTTCGCCCCCCCCGTATCTCATTTTCCAGGAAAGCTAAAGGAAACGGACAGTGTTTGAAAGCTCTTGACGAGACGAAGAGAAATAATATAAAGTATTTTATGTCAGGTCAATATGGAGGTCAGCATAGGTCAAAGAAGGTTCCATACACAGAAAGAAATTTTTACAAGGGCAAATCTTGTCAGACCCTTGTTTACATGGAAAATTACTAGGGTAAAACGCAAAGCTTTTACGTTCAAAATCCGTGCCACGAAAACAAGGGAAATACAAGGAAAAACCATGTAGAACAATGGTAGAGCCATAGTACGACAAGGGTTGCTAGAAGACGTTGTACAAACCTTGTAACTTAACTATGGTTAACCTACATGGCAAAGACAATGGCTGACAACGTCCCCACAAGCCCTATACTAGGTCATGATTACCCCATAACAAGGTTAGAACAAAGCCTTGCGTCCGCCTTGTACGCAACCGCAGCCTTCCTACAAGAGCGTGACGAGATTAGAACCTTGCTTACACAACCGCTTTACCAGTGCGTAACTGGGAGGGAACCAGGGTGTTGCAAGGCTTCTTACATGGGTAAAAGGAGACTCGGATTACATCTTTACAACAGCGGTAGGTCCAGGACTTCATTTCGGAGGGGGAAGCTTGGGTGCTCGCGCCTCCCCCCATAGTGTCTGGACAGCATCCAACTACACATTTACTTTAGGCACTCTGACATTTCATGGTGTGGAAGAGGGCTTGAGCCCTCTTAGCCCCTCCCCTTGTACCTACCTCTGCTTCAAAAGGAACTATTCAGTCCCTATGCGAAAGCTAGAGCGTTTTATGGCCCCAAATGCAACCGGAAGACCATCGGTAGAAAAAGGGTAAGCATTGAGCCACCTCTCAAGCAAGAAAATAACCCGCACGTTGTCTTACCCATATCGGTAAAACACAGCATCACTCATCAGGCGCCGATCCATCTGAAGACACCAACAATATCATATTGGAACTCAACTCACCCTATTTTTCAAACGGGCCCATAAGGCAAACACAATTAGGTTCTACCCACTGCAGGTACCTAAGCCATACGATCAAACAGTCTGTGCTCGTTTGACATGAAAATATGAGCCTTAATACCAATATGGCATACATGCCTGAAGTAACCACAGACCTACTTACCTGGACCTGGATTGACCATTCAAAAATGCCTCACTTTTCAACTATTGGAACAGAGAACAATACTTTCCACTCGCAGGTCACTGACAAATATTCCAGACAGCTTCCAAAGTTCCACGATTGATTAAGATAAGTCACATTTATTCTAACCTACACGGCATGCGTGCCAGGCCACTGTGTATTGCCACGGGTAAACAGAAAGCAAGATGGCGACCGTAACCCGAGCAGGTATTTGAAACCATAGTCAAACGACAATGGCCGAGCAAGGGTGCAACAACGCCCTAGCCTTACCTACCAGCTATTTACAATGCCACTACAACGCCTAGTATTCAGTTAGTACAGCGCTGGTGCGCAAGCAAGGTATGAACCAGGTATGAACGAGGCGCGCACTATTGTGGCACAAGGCTAGGTTGTCATTCTGTAATAATTGCATTGCTTTATGCTAGTGACGTAACCAGGGTTGTTTTACTTCGTTAATTGAACTACGGTGCAACTATTGTTCTGCAAGGGTAAAACTTGTAGAAACACAATTTTAAGCTTGTACCTTGTAATAAATTCTTTCTGTGCAGGCTTTCTGCAGGGCAGTGTATGTTTCCCCCTCTAGATTTTTGCTCAGCGGAGCTATAGCAAATATGCATGCATCATTGGATTTATCTCATAGTGGCGAATCGAATGATGTATAGTTTGATCTTGCCAGGCCAAATTTTGAAAATGAACTGACATCGAGCTAGGTCAGGGTCACAGAGTGACCTGGTAAGGTCATGCTGCATATCAATCGACTCCCCGTGACAATATAAGCACAATGCGAACAAAATAAGAGCTTTGCCTCAATTCAGTGCGAAGTTATTGGAAATGCAATCACGGTAGGGGAGAGGGTGGTAAGACGGGCATAGTTGTGTTTGAGACTGTGTATCTCACTCACTTTTCATATGACGGTGATGAGATTTCACTTGTATCTTCAGCAAACATTTATTTGTCCTTGCGCTTAAACATACCAGGATCCGTGCTTATTCCTTTGAACAGTAACGTTTACCGTAGAATGCTGCAAAAGTCCCTCTTACCCCAACAGTTGGGTAAGACGGGCTTTTGAAAATGGTTCATCATATGCAAGAAGTTTTTGACAAAAACCATATCATATGGAGCAAAAATGAGGCCTGAAACATTTTGCATAGCATTGTTTCGATAATGCAGCCGGCAGACAATTATTTTTCGGAAATTCCATAAAATGATAATTTTTTCATTTGATTCAAACAATCAATAATTTACAGCTCCTAATCCGGTTTGCAGGACCTTCTGGGACTGATTCATTTTAATCATGTAAAAACAGCAGCGATAGATATGATATGCTTTATGGTAATCTAATATTTCCTTTCGTGCCCGTCTTGTCCCATATCAATATTCTAGAAAATTTCATTGTTGGCGATCACCATGCAAGGGTAATATAAAACTCCAATCACCTAATGCATGTTAACGCTCTCCCCTGACAGATTTTGCATATTTGACTTTCAAAATATGACCAAACACTGACAGAACGCTACAAACAAAACTACTAACATTGGTAGATTGAGCCATCAATATTGTTTTTCCAAAATTTTGGAAAAACAATAAAGTTTAGGAATTCGTTTTTTTGGCTCATGATCAGGCACCCAAATACACACTTATGCAAGTAATGGGATATCTATACCATTGCTGGTTTGGCCCACAGAGCCTGTGCCCGTCTTACCTACCATGCCCGTCTTACCACCCTCTCCCCTATGCTTCTGTGACCAAACAAGACCTTTAAGAGGTCAGATGATTAAAAACTCAACTTTAAGGCCAAGGTAGCGGTAAGAATACATGATTCGATGATTTTCAGCGTTATCTACGCAGTATTTATTGAAAATGAGCCCTTTCTATTTTTCACACGTCGGCTTATAATGGGGTGACAAAAAATTGACCCCACCTTAGGTAAAATATATCGAAATTCTGAGGAAGGAGATTTGTAGATCATAATGATGTCACCATATTGTGAAAGTTTGAAACTGATCGGTTGGCTGATGTTCCTTAGGCGCCGCTTCAAACTCGTGATTTTAGGTTTTGAGGCTGGGTCACTTGACCTTGGATAGCTCCTTGACCTGACATGATCTGAGCTAAAAAAATTGGCCAGACGCAAAAAATGATTAGGAATAAGGTACTGTAAATTTCGTTGTTCTGCGTCTCTTCGTTTTTGTGTTATCTGGGAAAAACCAGGAGGGGGCGAATTTCCCCCCCAGCAGGGTGCGTGTTAAACCAGTTCGACTCCGAGCTCCAAATGAGTGCATTGCTAATGATTTTATGGGTAGGGGGGCTAATTCAGCACAGAGACCCTACCTCGGCTGTTCCGAGGGTCAATCAGCCAAGGAGGATAAAACTGCACTTGTATTGCAGGTCACGTAATTTTGATCACACTGCGTTCCATACAGACACTTGTTTCACCTTGAAGTCCGGACTTTGGAACGAATTCAGACAAACCATCGTTAGGGAAATAGACCAAAAGGCTTAAAAAGAGTGTGGCCTCCATCCCCCATCCGCGATGGTGACACCCCATACAGACCTGGAATACAGAGAAAACAAAATAAAACGATGAGAATACCTGAGCCATTCTTCCAGCGAAAGTATGTATTCTTTATCTGTTTTTTTCTCGATCTGCTCTATTGTTAGGATGCATGGGACAGCACTCTTACAACCTTTTACTTTTCATAGTCGCTCAAGAATGTAAGATGAAGTCTTAGAAACTCCCGTGGCTTATAATAGAAAACAGTCGGAATGCATAAGTTCTTCCGACATTTTAGCTCAAGTATTCGGGTAAGTATCGGGAGAAAATGGTTTCGGATGTTCTATTGCTTCTTATAGATTATTTTTTGTACTAGGCGTATATTTTTGTATCCGATGGTTGCTGTGGAAGCAAACCATTTATTTTTTTGTACAATGCAACTCATTTTTATAAAGCAAGTCACTTTATGTCAAAGCATGTCTTAAAGTCCTTTAAGTCAGGAAGCTTCAAAGTTCTATCGCAAGCCGTTTCGGAGATATTCTTGAAAAACCTGAAGGGGAGCAATATTAGCTCCCCTGCCGGAAATAGGGTTAAACATAGGTAAGATGGTTCTTTGCCAAAAAAGCAGCTAAAGGAGAAGTTTTTGGCATATTTTTTTTGGCCGAACCGGTTTGATACTCTCAGTCGACTCCACCGCCATGCTTGTGAGCTAACTCAGAAGTTTTAGTTCCAACAAAGTTTGTTGTTGACTACAAAAATGTCATGAGATGGGAAAGGGCTAATGCAGGCCTGAGTCTCAATATTCTACAATTCATTATTTGGAAGATAAACGCATTGATTCACCTTTATGAGTGATAATGCAAGACCCTTCCACCTATATACCTACCTGCTATCTCTCCATCACTGGCAGTCTGTTCTCTTCTTGCCATTGCCTGACTATGTAACAGATGACCTCGTTGGAAGTGCAGTTGAGTGCGGTGCTACGAAAGGTGCACAAACGGTGGCGGAAATCAATCACTCTTCACAACACTGGTGCTCCGGCGCGGCGCAGACCACCCGATACAATGCACGCAACAAGCACCGATGCCTGTGCATCGCTCAGGCTTCTCTTCCGTCCTGTCCCAGGCCCGAACGCAGCGTGGAGCAACGACGACGTTCTTCTTTTCCATGGTTGGGAGTAACAGATATTGTTATTGAATGGTTAGTTCCTGCTGTTCAATTGGTAACTATGACTTAAATGATTTTCTATCTAGTCATGCCCTCTGAATTTTAGATGAATATAACCTCTCTTAGTGGTCACATCGTGTCATAAATATTCCAAGCACATATCGTGGAAGACGACAGTTTTGCTCATCGCGGCCGGTATGTTCAGCCCCTCTCTGTAGGGTTCTGGGTGCGGCTATGCTGTCGGTACGGCCGGGCCCCGCCCGCTGTGCTCCGGCTGATGATGCACCTGAGTGCACCTCGCTGAACACGCCCCTAATCCAGCCCGGCCGCAATTCGGACGAGCCAAGGACGGAGCCGTGGCACGGCACGTCATATTCCACAACCGAGGACGGAGCCGTGGCACGGCACGTCATGTTCCACAACCGAGGACGGAGCCCTGGCACGGCACGTCATATTCCACAACCGAGGACGGAGCCCTGGCACGGCACGTCATATTCCACAACTGAGGACGGAGCCGTGGCACGGCACGTCATGTTCCACAACTGAGGACGGAGCCGTGGCACGGCACGTCATGTTCCACAACCGAGGACGGAGCCGTGGCACGGCACGTCATGTTCCCCAACCGAGGACGGAGCCGTGGCACGGCACGTCATGCTCCACAACCGAGGACGGAGCCGTGGCACGGCACGTCATGTTCCACAACCGAGGACGGAGCCGTGGCACGGCACGTCATGTTCCACAACCGAGGACGGAGCCGTGGCACGGCACGTCATGTTCCACAACCGAGGACGGAGCCGTGGCACGGCACGTCATGTTCCACAACCGAGGACGGAGCCGTGGCACGGCACGTCATGTTCCACAACCGAGGACGGAGCCGTGGCACGGCACGTCATGTTCCACAACCGAGGACGGAGCCGTGGCACGGCACATCATGTTCCACAACCGAGGGCGGAGCCCTGGCACGGCAGGCACGTCATGCTCCACAACCGAGGACGGAGCCGTGGCACAGCACGTCATGTACCACCACACCGGCGTACTGAGGCCTCCGGACTGATTAACCTGCTGCCCCGCCTGATAACTGCCCCAAATTCTAGCCCCGGACTAATCAACCTGTCACCCCGCCTAGTGACTGTCCAAACTTCTGGCCCCCGGACTGATTAACCTACCGCCCCGCCTAGTGACTGCACCAACTTCTGGCCCCCGGCCTGCTTAACACGCGCATTGACGGGGGGCGGGTACCCGCCCCCCTCGGGTTTTTCGGAGACAGCAGAAAAACGGCGGCGCGTAGCGCCGCCGTACTTGGTATACCTTTTCCCTCATCATTTTTACAACTTCTGTGAAAATTTTAAGGTTAGGTCATCTCAGGTCAGGTCACCAGTACAGGTCAAGTGACCCAACCTCAAAAAAAAGTTTAAGATAGCATAAGTCGGAGCAGGGTGAACTTATCCGATTGAAACTCATATCACATAATGGCCCCACCGAGTTCTCTAAAATATGTTCCGGTATTTTTGATATCGATGACCTAAGGTCAGGTACGACGCATGACCTCTCCATTGGAAATACATTGGAAAAATGGTTTTTACGGAATAACTCAGTAACGGATGGTGATAGAGCATTTATTTTAGCTGCATTAGACTCGCCTGGGCTTTGCGGTTCTAATGATATGCATTTTATATAATTTGACCCTGACCTGACCTCAGGTCAGGTCAAATCCTTGATTTGACCTAGCAAGGTCAAATTATATATCATTCGATTCGGCTTGCTGAGAGGATTCATATGGTTTAAGTCGTTTTGCTCTATCTTTACTTGTTCAGATGTAATGCCCGAAAAACTGAATTTTACATGTTATCCCTATGACGGGCATGTTTTGACCTCTCGTGACCTTAAATGTGACCTGACAAAAAAATGGTTAAAATGTTTTCGATGGAGAAGTGGATGGGCAGCCCAACGCCGTTTACCGTTTTTCGCTACCCACCGTGGTTCTCGAGATCTTAGGGGGCGGGTACCCGCCCCCTCGTCAATGCGAAGGTGGCTCAGACCCCCGTCAATGCGCGTGTTAACCTACCCGGTAACTGTCCCAACTTCTAGCGCCGGGACTGATTAACCCTTGCCTCGGTGGCGGGTACAAGCCACCTGCGCCCTGGTGGGGGGCTAAAAAAGACCCCCACGATCTCAAAAACTAAGAGAGCTAGAAAAAAGCGCAAAACGGCAATCGGAAGCTCTTCAAAAATTATATCAAAAATACTTAGGTCATTGTTTTTGTCAGGTCAATATCAAGGTCACCAGAGGTCAAAATAGGTCAAAATCGCTAATATGAGGTCTACTAAGAAAACCTCATATATATCAGAACCTATGATAGCTAGAAACATTTTACTAGCACCATTCGAACGCTCTTGAGTTTTTTTATATTATAGTGGCATTCATTTTCGTGTCAGGTCAAAGCCTAGGGAGCTAAAGGTCACTAAATATTGGGCATATTCTTGGGAATGTCCATAACCACCCATGCATAAGGGCGTTTCCTTTTTCGCTAATAACTTCCAAACCAAAGAAGATACAGCCATAGTTGAAGCACCATTGCAATCCTCTCGTCAATACAAATCGAATGATATATAATATTGCTATCCCAGGTCAAATTTAGGAATTTGACCTGACCCAGGTCAACGGTCTGACCCAACTTGACCTGGTATAGTCATGATGTATATCATTTTACTTTCAGTGACTATACAAACATTCTGGTGAGAAAATAAAAACTTTATCTTAGTTTATTCAAAATTTATAGAGTAAAACACCAAAAAATGTTTATTTGACCTAAGGTGACCTTTCAAAGGCCACAAGTCAAAATGTTTGGCATCAACTTCAGAAATTGGCTAAGAGCAAGTCGTAACCGATGTTTGAAGTTGATTCCATCCATACTTACTGAGAAAAGCTCATTTCGTGAATTTCCCCATGTATTGACAATGGGGAGGTCATGCTCTGCACATGACCTTAGGTCACCAATATAAAATATCCTGGAACAAATGTTGTAGCTCCTAGTGGGCCCAATATGTGGTATGAGTTTCAACTTGATCGATTAACCCTTCTTTTAGTTATGCGGTCCTAAGCATTTTTGGAGGTAAGGTCACTTGACCTCACCTGGTGACCTGACCTGACATGACCCGGACCTAAAAATTTGATGGAAGATGTAAAAATGATGCAGGAACAGCTAGATCAAGTTTGGCGGCGCTGCGCGCTACCGGTTTTTTTTTGGTCACTTTGGAAAAACTCGAGGGGGGTCTAAAAAGACCCCCACTCGGGCGAAGGTTAACATGCCACCCCGCCTGGTGACTGAACCAGCTTCCGGTCTCTGGACTGATTAACCTGCCTGGTAACTGCCCCAACTTCTAGCCCCAGGACTGATTAACCTGCCGCCCCACCTGGGAACTGCGCCAAATTCCGACCCCCGGACTGAGTAAAGGGACATTGTCGCAAAAATTTTTATTGGCTAAATCAAAAGGTTACAAAAAGTTGTTTCAGAAGTCATATTCTCATTTTTGCAAATTCAGGCTCAAAATGCCTCAAAATCGGCCTCAAAGTCAACATTTATAGACGACTTACTGAGTCCTTATGGTATCGATAAAGTGACGTCCGCCCGGCTTTAGCTGTCAATTTATATATGAAAGAATGTCAAACATTTCTTTTAAAGCAACTCAGCAACTCCCATAGACCTGAAATTTGGAATATTTGTTTCCTATTGTGGGCCAGTATTGAAATAATGTATTATAATTTATAAAAAAACATGATTTTGCATGGTTCCACCCGACCCTTCCACAAACCCATGATCTAGACTGTAGATCGTCTTTGGGGATGTCTTTGTTCTTGAATATATATATTTTACATATGTTTAAAACAAGATTCAGTGATATCTTGTTTGCTTTCATTGCGGGCTTGTGATATCTTATTTGTACCCTTTATTTGGTCCCATTTGTTCCTGCTGTGAAAATATCTTCTAATTTAAGAAGAGCCTACCCCAGCAAGCTGAACACAAAACAGAAATAATCAGGTGCTGCCCCTCGACAGTGACTATCGCAAATTACGCCTGCTGCTGGAAGACAAGCTTCAGAGGACGAGCAATGGAATCCCAGAGTTGGCAGAGTACCATAGCCAGCAGTTTTCTGCATTGAACACGAACCTGCCTGAGTGCACCTGGGTCGTCTGCCTGTGTGCCCGCAGTATACGTTCATGTATGTGCGTAAGTGGTGTTTATCGCCGTATATTAACCCTCGCCCCACCGGGGGGGCATCGATGGCCCCCCTAAGGTTTTTCCGGGATAGCAGAAAAACGAGGCGCAGCACCGCGGTTGAGGGCTCTACCTCTCACTGCATCATTTTCCCATCATCCCTGAAATTTTTGCCCCGGGTCACGCAAGGTCAGGTCACCAGACGAGGTCAACCAAGGTCACCTCACTTCAACTTTAGAGCTCTGTAAGAGCTACATTTCAAAGTCGATCGATTTGAAACTTCCTACACGTCATGACCCTTCCAGGGTCTACGAGGTGTATATCCGGGATTTTTCGATTTCGTGCCCTGAGGTCAGGTCACGAGGCGACCTCTCCAATTAGAAAAGCATGGGGAAAAGCTGTTTCATGATATAAAAGCCACAAAAATGTTTGCAAATACTCAGACTGCCCAGAACAGCGTTTTTGGACACCCTTTCACGGATCCCAGGGGTCATATTTGCCCTTTGACTTTTCCAAGGTCATCCAAAGTCACCAGAGGTCAAAAACAGCATTTTGACAATAACTTTTGACCTAATTAAGCTAGAGCAGTGAAACAAACACCATGGTGTTTGTCCTGTCACTGGCTTTTATTTGATATACGGCAAGGTCACTTTTGGCCTTTCGTGACCTCAGGTCATATTAGGTCACGAGGTGACTTCTGGAGGTCAGACCACTGGCGGGAGGTCTTTACGTTCCACATAGCGGAAAAAGTACTGGAAATTTGCTATCAAATGTACTTTACCAGGCCTCAATAGCTCTAATGACATAAGAGTTATGCCCAGTCTGCTTAAGCATTGCATATTTGAGTGAAAATAGCCGATCTTGACCTAATTTGACCTCTGGAGGTCAAACCATTGACCTGAGCGCTAAAATATGTGGAGTAATTTCTTACTGAATTCACGCGAGCTTTCTATTGCACTTTGCAGATTTGCGCTAACGCCCATATTTTCCTAGTTAGAGGGGGGCCAACGATGGCCCCCCCGGTGGGGCGAAGGTGGCGCCGGACCCCTGGTGGGGTGCGGGTTAAGGCAAATCTTCTGAGGACCTCAGTAAAACATGCCATTAGAAGTATTTTTAGCCTAAAGGTAAGAAAACTAGTAATGCGAAGGGTCTTTATAGTCAAAAATCAAGTGGTCAGATTTTGTTGGTGGTCGTACGTGCGAAAGCTTGCGAAAATAATAAGTGACACCTCTGTGCTCAGACTATTGCGGTGAACATTTTATCAACCCGTGTAGCACTTATTGTGGACAGATGCAAAATATATTATGCTCTTGATGTACACTCAGTATTTGGTTCGCTCCCAGCCTTCTTAGAGTGCACTTTAAGGACTGGAAGCTAGGAGCTGCATACCCACTGGTGGGTTCAGGGAAAATTTACTTTCCTCCCAAACTCTGCGATTTTCACCGACCTTTAAAAACTGTGTATTTACGATTTTCGACCCGGTCCTCCCCTCCCCACAAAAAACATTGGCCTGGATCCGTCACTGACGTACTGAGTTATATCCTCTAGTCCACGTTACACTCGGAAGATTCCTCGTTGGGGACTCGCAGACCTGATTGTTGCACGCGTTTCTCACCTGCCGAGGGTTATCACTCGCTTGTAATTTCCTGGTAAGTTATATTTTTCATGTTTTTGTGAGATTTAAACGCGCATTGACGGGGGGCGGGTACCCGCCCCTCGGTTTTTCGGAGATAGGAGATAAAACGGCGGCGCGTAGCGCCGCCGTACTTGGTATACCTTTTCCCTCATCATTTTTACAACTTCTGTGAAAATTTTAAGGTTAGGTCATCTCAGGTCAGGTCACCAGTACAGGTCAAGTGACCCGACCTCAAAAAAGTTTAAGATAGCATAAGTCGGAGCAGGGTGAACTTATCCGATTGAAACTCATATCACATAATGGCCCCACCGAGTTCTCTAAAATATGTTCCGGTATTTTTGATATCGATGACCTAAGGTCAGGTACGACGCATGACCTGTCCATTGGAAATACATTGGAAAAATGGTTTTTACGGAATAACTCAGTAACGGATGGTGATAGAGCATTTATTTTAGCTGCATTAGACTCGCCTGGGCTTTGCGGTTCTAATGATATGCATTTTATATAATTTGACCCTGACCTGACCTCAGGTCAGGTCAAATCCTTGATTTGACCTAGCAAGGTCAAATTATATATCATTCGATTCGGTTTGCTAAGAGGATTCATACAGTTCAAGTCGTTTTGCTCTATCTTTACTTGTTCAGATGTAATGCCCGAAAAACTGAATTTTACATGTTATCCCTATGACGGGCATGTTTTGACCTCTCGTGACCTTAAATGTGACCTGACAAAAAATGGTTCAAATGTTTTCGATGGAGAAGTGGATGGGCAGCCCAACGCCGTTTACCGTTTTTCGCTACCTACCGTGGTTCTCGAGATCTTAGGGGGGCGGGTACCCGCCCCCCGTCAATGCGAAGGTGGCTCAGACCCCCGTCAATGCGCGTGTTAATATAAGCCTCATTGATCAACTCATATCTGTTGGTTTTTAAAAGTATATGAATTTTGCATTGCGTAGCCGAAGAGCATGATTATAAATTGGTAAGATGTTTCATGGCTTTGCCTCTCGAATTCTTGACGCAAAATGGAGCCTGTGATCACACTGTGATCACATATTCGGGCACAGCCCCTCGTCAGAATCCTCATAATACAATAAGCAAAAACTTTTGGTCATAGTGTGACTAAGGCTTGAAATTTAGATCTGATATGGAAATCGAATGCTGGAATAATGCAGTTCAGTACTGGAATATTCAAATATTGGAACTCGATTCGAGGTTATCCTAGCACTCTGACTAAAAATGTATGTGTTCACCTATTATGAGAATTTTGGTGAAGGGATGTACCTGAATATTTATCAGTGTATTAGCCCCATTTTGCAACTATGATTGGAGGAGGCTGGTCATGAAACATCTTATCAACGTAGATAATCTAATAAACAATCTAATAAAAATAACGGTTAGAATACTATTTTATATAATGATATGATGTTATATGAAGTGCTTCTCGAATTGTTTGTTCTATTATGAGAAAGGACCGTTTCCGAACTCCGAAGTATTAAAAATAAAAGCTTATTATTTTCATAAACAAATGTCACTCATGAGGCTAGCAGCTTGCTTGTCTTAAAGCCGCGATGCGTCTTCTTAGGTTTAGACTCTGTGACTACCAATGTTTGGATTAATTATAGAATCCTTTTTATTTAATACGAACTGTTCCAGGCTATATTTTTAGGTATATTTTCTTCATGTGCCCTGATCAGAAACTAACTCAACTTGAAGTAAAAAAACAATGCATTCTTAACACGCGCATTGACGGGGGTCTGAGCCACCTTCGTATTGACGGGGGTGGGTACCCCCCGCCTAAGATCTCGAGAACCACGGTAGGTAGCGAAAAACGGTAAACGGCGTTGGGCTGCCCATCCACTTCTCCATCGAAAACATTTGAGCCATTTTTTGTCAGGTCATATTTAAGGTCACAAGAGGTCAAAACATGCCCGTCATAGGGATAACATGTAAATTCAGTTTTTCGGCCATTTCATCTGAACAAGTAAAGATAGAGCAAAACGACTTGAACTGTATGAATCCTCTTAGCAAGCCGAATCGAATGATATATAATTTGACCTTGCTGGGTCAAATCAAGGATTTGACCTGACCTGAGGTCAGGTCAGGGTCAAATTATATAAAATGCATATTATTAGAACCGCAAAGCCCAGGAGAGTCTAATGCAGCTAAAATAAATGCTTTATCACCATCCGTTACTGAGTTATTTTGTAAAAACCATTTTTCCCATGTATTTCCAATGGAGAGGTCATGCCTCGTACCTGACCTTAGGTCATCGATATCAAAAATACCGGAATATATTTTAGAGAACTCGGTGGGGCCATTATGTGATATGAGTTTAAATCGGATAAGTTCACCCTGCTCCGACTTATGCTATCTTAAACTTTTTTTTGAGGTCGGGTCACTTGACCTGTACTGGTGACCTGACCTGAGATGACCTAACCTTAAAATGTTCACAGAAGTTATAAAAATGATGAGGGAAAAGGCATACCAAGTACGGCGGCGCTACGCGCCGCAGTTTTTCTGCTTTCTCCGAGAAACCCGAGGGGGGGCGGGTACCCGCCCCCCGTCAATGCGCGTGTTAAATCTTGTATATCTATATACGAAAAAAATTAGAAAGAGCTACCACCACGGACAGAGGAGTGAGGTGGCCAGTCCATCTGCAACCCGCAACACACAACAAACGTTCCCCCTGAAACAAAAAGTGATCAGGTTTGGGTTCGTGGTGCGTTCCACACTTGGGGGCTGCACGTATTTTTGTTAGTTCATTCAAGGATCGTGGTGGCTGCTCTCTGGTTCCCCAGTTCTGACGCATATCAAGAGTTATTCTTCCGTATCACATTCAGCTATTCTCTGGTTCTCTAGACTACGTGTTTTTATATTCTCCGGAGACCAAAGAATTACAATTATATCAACGATTTAGATGTCGACGGACACAATTAATCTTATTCATTGATTGAGTGTTCCGGCCATACGGGGGAGGGGGCGCCCTTCAGGCGCCCCAACCGCCGCAGGAACATCGGCACCCGTCGCGGGTCCGCCAGTGCCTCCCGGATGGGCGGGTCGTCCCGTCCAAATATGTCCCAGCGCAGGTCAGCGCACGCAGGGCACCGAGTCAGAAGGTGGTGGAAGATCTTGTCCTCTCCATCGTCGCATTCCTGGAACGTGGCCTCCGGGTCTAGGCCGATCCTCTTTCGGTAGCTGCAAAGGAGAAGGGAGTGGCTAGTGCGCAGGCGCTCCACCTCCACACTCTCCTGCCGTGAAAGGCCCAGGCGGTCTTTCAGGGTGGTCCGCCCTGGGAGACCGCCACATTTAATCTCGAACACGTTTTATCTCGTACGGATTAACGTTTTATCTCGTTGTTTTACCAGATTAACACGCGCATTGACGGGGCTCTGAGCCACCTTCGCTTTGACAGGTGGCGGGGGCGGGTACCCCTAAAATCTCCAGAACCACGGTAGGTAGTGAAAAATGGTAGACGGCGCTTGGTAGCCCATACGCTTCTCCATCGAAATATTTTAACCATTTTGTCAGGTCACTTCAATCGGATGAGTTCACTTTGTTCCGACTTATGTTGTCTTAAACTTTGAGGTCAGGTCACTTAACCTGTACTGGTGACCTGACCTGAGATGACCTAACCTTAAAATTTTGACAAAAGTTGTAAGAATGATGAGAGAAGGTATGTCAAGTTTTTTAACCCGAGTTTATTTTTAACCCGAGTGTGTTGAGTACTTACCTAATAAATGTGTGATGGCTTAAATTCCGTGGCGGTGCCCCTGCCTAGTTTTCTTTGCCTAGTGTTAGGAGTGTATGTTTTACCATGTACCATAGGCGGATCCAGGGGGCAAGGGGGCACGTGCCCCCCCCGATCGACCCTCGGCGCCCCCTGAAAGAACGATGGCGCCCCCTAAAATGTCGCTTCCCACCCCCCCCAGGATGCAAAAGTCGGCGCCCACCGATAGGATTTGGCGCCCACCTGATAGCTTATGCCGGTCATAAGTGGCGCCCCCTGGTCCGGATGGCGCCCCCCTGGTCCGGATGGTGCCCCCCGGGAAGGTGCCCCCCCGATCGGCAATCCTGGATCCGCCTATGCCATGTACTGCGTTTTTACTGTTAATATACGCGTATGGATACAAGTACGGTGGCGCTACGCGCCACCGTTTTTATGTTTCATCCGAAAAACCAGACGGGGGGGCGGGTACCCGCCTCCCGTCAATGCGCGTGTTAACCCGCGCCCCACCGGGGCTCCGGCGCCACCTTTGCCCCACCGGGGGCCATCGATGGCCCCCTCTAACTCCGAAAATATGGGGTTAGCGCAAATCTGCAAAGTGCACTAGAAAGCTCGCGTGAATTCAGTAAGAAATTACTTTACATGTTTTAGTGTTCAGGTCAATGGTTTGACCTCCAGAGGTCAAATTAGGTCAAGATCGGCTATTTTCACTCAAATATGCAATGCTTAAGCAAACTGGGCATAACTCATATGCCCTTAGAGCTATTGAGGTCTGGTAAAGTACATTTGATAGGAAATTGCCAGTACTTTTTCTGCTATTGAAACGTAAAGACCTCCCGCCAGTGGTTTGACCTCCAGAGGTCACCTCGTGACCTAGTATGACCTGAGGTCACGAAAGGTCAGAAAGTGACCTTGCCGTATATCAGATGAAAGCCAGTGACAAGAAAAACACGATGGTGTTTGTTTCATTGCACCAGCTTAATTAGGTCAAAAGTTATTGTCAAAATACTGTTTTTGACCCCTGGTGACCTTGTATGACCTTGGAGATGTTAAAGGGCAAATATGGCTGCTGGAATCCGTGAAAGGGTGTCCAAAAACGCTTTTCTGATCAAGCTGAGCATTTTCAATCGTTTTTGTGACTTTTAGATCATAAGACAGCTTTTCCCCATGCTTCTTCAATGGGAGAGGTCACCTCGTGACCTGACCTCAGGGCACGAAATCGAAAAATCCCGGATATACACCTTGTAGACCCTGGAGGGGTCATAAAGTGTAGGAAGTTTCAAATCGATCGACTCCGAAATGTAGCTCTTACAGAGCTCTAAAGTTGAAGTGAGGTGATATTGGTTGACCTCGTCTGGTGACCTGACCTTGGGTGACCCGGGGTAAAAAATTTCAGGGATAGTGGGAAAATGATGCAGTGAGAGGTAGAGCCCTCAACCACGGTGCTGCGCCTCATCGTCTTTCTGCTATCCCGGAAAAACCTTAGGGGGCATCGATGGCCCCCGGTGGGGCGAGAGTTAAGCGATTAATTAATCTCGAGACACATTAATCTCGAGATTAACACATTTAATCTCAAAGAGCCACCCCTGCTTTTTTATTGGGTCGGTTTCTGGTTCTTGGTTAGCACGAAAACCGGTCAGCCTTCAAGAATGGCCTTCAGCAAAGGACACAAAAGACATTTTCGAACGGCGAACAGCGTGTCACGGTGGTCAGAAAACAGGGGAACTGGTCTCCAATAGAGGGAAATCCGACGGATTGAGAACCATTGCAGGGAGCTGGAGACAAGCCGGTCCCAGTTTGGTACGCCGGTCAGATTAGAAAAATATTTGGGGCTAATATTCCCTTTCCCTCAACTACCCGGACGGAGGGATAACCAGAAGAAATTGTCCTTAAAATATTTACTTCATCCCATAGGAGGATCCAGGAGGGCAAAGGGGGCACGTGCCCCCCCTCCCCTCTCTGATCAACTCTCGGTGAACCCTAAAATTTCGCGTTCCATGATGCGAAAATCGGCGCACACTGATAGGATTTAGCGTCCATCTGATAGGTTTTGCCGGTCAAAGGTGGCGCCCCCTAGGACTTAAAACTTTGATTGATAGAATAGAGGTGAAGAGCAGGTTACAGCCTATTATCGATCTTGTTAGCAAATTTGAATAATTGTTGAGTGGCCTCCAAAAATTTAGCTGAAGATAAAGAAATGCTTGACGGTACCAGAATCAGGATTTTTCAAACATTAAGAAACCACAATAAAAATTTTTGCGACAATGTCCCTTTAACATGCCGCCCCACGTGGCAACGGCACCAACTTCGGCCGCACCAGGTGGGCGAGATATCCCTTCGTCACTATGATGCTGGTCTTCAAACAAAAGAGGGGAATGTTTTAGAAGTTAACATCCGCACTGGCTCTGACGTGCACTGGAGGGGATCTTGTAGCTCCCCCTGAGATCTCAGAAATTAAGAGGCTTAGAAAAACGCCGGTTGGGGGGGTTGAGGGCTATACAAATATACATCATATCCAATTTGCATTGACCTAAGTCAATATCTTCAAGTTCACAAGGGGTCACAAAGGTCAAATCTTGGCCGTGCTGGGAACCTATTGGAGAATGCAGTAATTAGGCGGGAATAAGACGGGAATATGCTAAATGCAGACCAGGGTCATAAAGAATCTTTCATAGCATTTTGGGATGAAGAACATTCAAGATCAGGGGCGCAGCCAGAGCTTTCGTATGGGGGGGCACACCAACTTTGAGGGGCACCCCGCGGAAAAAGGGCACTTTTTAACGTAACCTAAAAACTTACTATATCTTTGTTTATATCATTTTTGGGCATCTTTGGTTCAATTAAAATGCAAATAAATCATTGGCGGAGAAGGAAAACTCGATTAAAACCGAAAAAAAGAAAAATCACCAAAATGTCATGGAAGTAGCCGAAACACGATTGTTTTGGATAGATTTAACCCTCGCCCCACCGGGGCCATCGATGGCCCCCCTAAGGTTTTTTCGAGATATCAGAACAACGACGAAACGCAGCACCGCGGTTGAGGGCTCTATCTCTCACGTCATCATTTTCCCACCATCCCTGAAAATTTTTATCCCGGGTCACCCAAGGTCAGGTCACCAGGCGAGGTCAACCAAAGTCACCTCACTTCAACTTTGGAGCTCTATTAGAGCTACATTTCTCGGTCGATCGATTTGAAACTTGCTACGCTTCATGACCCTTCCAGGGTCTACAACGTGTATATCCGTGATTTTCGATTTCATGACCTGAGGTCAGGTCACGAGGCGACCTCTCCCATTGGAAAAGCATGATCTAAAAGCCACAAAAATGATTGCAAATACTCAGACTGCTCAGAACAGCGTTTTTGGACACCCTTTCACGGATCCCAGGGGTCATATTTGCCCTTTGACTTTTCCAAGGTCATCCAAGGTCATCAGGGGTCAAAAACAGTATTTTGACAATAACTTTTGACATATTTAAGCTAGAGCGCTGAAACAAACACCATCGTGTTTGTCTCGTCACTGGCTTTCATTCGTTATATATTCATTCATTATACGGCATGGTCACTTTCTGACCTTTCGTGACCTCAGGTCATATTAGGTCACGAGGTGACCTCTGGAGGTCAAACCACTGCGGGAGGTCTTTACGTTCCACATAGCGGAAAAAGGTCTGGCAATTTCCTGTCAAATGTACTTAACCAGATCTCAATAGCTCTAATGGCATAGGAGTTATGTCCAGTTTTCTTAAGCATTGCATATTTCAGTGAAAATAGCCTATCGTGACCTTTCCTGACCTCTGGAGGACAAACCATTGACCTGAGCGCTTAAACATGAGAAGTAATTTCTTACTGAATTCACGCGAGCTTTCTAATGCACTTCGCAGATTTGCGCTAACCCCATATTTTCGGAGTTAGAAGGGGGCCATCGATGGCCCCCGGTGGGGCGAAGGTGGCGCCGGACCCCCGGTGGGGCGCGGGTTAAGGACAAATCAGCCAACTCAAGCAAGTACTTAACATCAGAGAAATCAGCGGAGCATGTGATATCTGTTACGATGTGCAGGTTAAGGCATATTTGAGTCGAAAATTCATTTGTTATGCCCATTGGTTTTGTCGTGAGGAGTGAGCCCTGGCTGAACGCGGATAAAGTTCCTTGCCTCCCACAATCGCCGTGGGACGAGGAGGAGCATAGTGTCTTTGGAAGAACACATTTTTGCTGCCGGAAAAATTTGGGAGATACCTTTTGAACGCGTTTATTAAGTTCCATATTCCTAAGGTTCGGTCCCAGTTAAGAGTAAATAAAAGGTGAACAGGCCGGTGGTTTGGATGGGATGGTGTGACAGGGCTGAAAATTGTGAAAACTTGTTCTTCATTTAGATTAATTAGTAGAAATCCTGGTTTAGGGGACTGTGCTCTGAGCTCAGGGGCACATACCTTTTTATCATCCCTTCCCAGAATCCACCAGTATAATAAGCAATTTATGTACCCAGGGGTGCCTAGGTATCACAAGCCGTTTTAGAGATTCCTCATTCCTCGTTAGCTCCGGTTTACAATTTCCATTATTCCATTCCAAGTTTCCATTGTCTTCTTATTCCCCATCTATTCAAGACCAGCTCTGGGGCCCCCAAGTGTGGATCAAAGGCCTCCAGAGCAGCTTCCCCCATCCCCCCAGTTGTGCCTTCAGGGACTAGACTAGCTCAGTGACCCCGCCCCGAGCTGATGGGAGTTGGCCTTGTGTTCTTACCATCTGTCTATTCAAGACCACCTCAGGGGCCCCTGATCTTATTCAGGGCCACAGAACAGTTCATGCTTCACCCAGGGACTAGACTAGCTCATTGGCCCTAGCGATGAGGTCATCAGACTAGCTCAATGGGCCACAGATAGGCTCATAGGGCCTTAAACCAGTTCAAGAAGCCCCAGAATAATTTAAGGCGTCAGATCCCTTCAGGGTACCTCAAGCCAACTTAAGGGGCTCTCACAAGCTCAGCGCCCAGACCAGCTCAGGGTACCCTTAGAACCTAGATCCGCTCTTGGGCCCCAGATCAGTTCAGGGGCCTCAAGTCAGGTCAGGGGGCAAGATCAAGTCAGGGGCACTAATTCAGCTTAGGAATCCCTCACCAGCTCGGGGCCCAAGCAATTCAAAAGCCCCAGAGCTGCTCAGGGGACACCAGATCGGCCCATAGGGCACCAGATCAGCCTCGGGGACAAACAAGATCAGTGGTCCCCGACCAGCTCGGGGCCCAGATCAGCTCGGGAATACCAGATCAAGTCAGGAGGCACTTAATCAGCTCAGGAGCCCCATACCATCTCAGGGGCCCTCACCAACTCCTGTGGGCCCAGCCCAGCTCAGGGCCTGGGAGCTGCTCAGGAAATCACGTAATCAACCCAGGAGGCCCAGGTCAGCTTAAAGGGCACCAGATTAGCTCAGGGGGCACCAGACTAGCTCAGAGGGCATCAGATGGAATCAGGAGGCACCAGATCGACTAAGGGGCATTAGTGCAGCTCAGGTGGCACCAGATCGATCCGCTCGGGGGCCAGATCAGCTCCCAGCCCCCCCCCAGACTATGGCAGGAGCCTAAATCAGCTCAGGGAGCAACATAACAGCTCAGGGGACATAAAGTGGGTTCAGGGCCCACCAAACCAGCTCAGGGGGGCACCAGGCCATCTAAGGAGACATCAATAATCAGCTGAGGGGGCACCTAATCAGCTGAAGAGGCACCATATTGACTTAGGAGACAGAATCAACTTGGGGAGGCATGAGATCAGCTCAAGGGGCACTAAATCAGCTATTAGGGCACCAAGCAAGCTCGGAGGCATTAAACTAACTCAGAGGGAATTATATAGGTTCAGGAGGCACAATTATTTGCTCAGTGGGGCACTCGATTGACTCAGGGGCACCAGATCAGCTTAGAGGGCAAGTAATCAGCTCAAGGTGCAAATACCATCTGAGAGGCTACGAGATGAGCTCAAGGAGCACCAGATTAGCTTCACCCGTACGATTATTGGCGACGATGAGGCATTAGGTGGACACATACTAGGATACTCTTCCCGGGTGTTTGGAAAGGCGACAGAATGCCTTAGCTGACCGAAGAAGGTATTAAGTTGTCCAACAATAGTTTCAATCGCTACATGCGGTCCAGTTACATCTAGGTTCAACGGCGTAGGGCACTAAATTTCGAGCGGCACGGCCCAAATTGGGTACACCACCTGGCAATCAAAAGGGCACCCGGCAGTGATGGGCACGTGCCCCATGTGCCCCCCTGGCTGCACCCCTGGACAGTAGATCAACTCTGGGAGGCATTAAATAAGCTCAGGGGGCCCGGATCAGCTCAAGGGGCACTAAAACAGCTAAAAGGACAACAGGCAAACTCGGAGGCATCAAACTAACTCAGAGAGTATTAGATATGCTCAGAAGGCACTTATTTTCTCAGGGGGGCACCAGATTGACTACGAGGGCACCAGATCAGCTCAGAGGGCACATGATCAGCTCCAGGGGGCACCGGATGAGCTCCGCCCGTACGATTATTGGCGACGAGGCATTATCTGGAAACGGATTACGTGCCTATACTCTTCCCGGGTGGTTGGAAAGGCAAAAGAATGCCCTAGCTGACCAAAAAGGCACTTAATTATCAAACAATAGTTGAAATCGCTAAATGCAGTCTAGTTCCATCTAGGTTCCACGGCGTAGGGCACTAAATTTCGAGCGGCACGGCCCAATTTAGGTACACCACCTGGCAATCAAAAGGGCACCCCGGCAGTGATGGGGCACGTGCCCCCTGTGCCCCCCTGGCTGCACTCCTGGTCAGTAGATCAACTGTGGGAGGCATTAAATAAGTTCAGGGAGCCCGGATCAGCTCAAGGGGCACTAAAACAGCTAAAAGGACACCAGGAAGCTCGGAGGCATCAGACTAACTTAGGGATCATTATATAGGTTCAGAAGGCACAATTATTTATTCAGGGGAGGGGGGGCACCAGATTGACTACGAGGGCATCAGATTAGCTCAGAAGGCACATGATCACCTTCAGGGGGCACCAGATGAGCTCTACCCGTACGATTATTGGCGACGATGAGGCATTATCTGGAAACGGATTACGTGCCTATACTCTTCCCGGGTGCTTGGAAAGGCGACAGAATGCCCTAACTGACCAAAAAGGCACTTAACACGCGCATTGACGGGGGGCGGGTACCCGCCCCCCTCGGGTTTTTCGGAGACAGTAGAAAAACGGCGGCGCGTAGCGCCGCCGTACTTGGTATACCTTTTCCCTCATCATTTTTACAACTTCTGTGAAAATTTTAAGGTTAGGTCATCTCAGGTCAGGTCACCGGTACAGGTCAAGTGACCCGACCTCAAAAAAAGTTTAAGATAGCATAAGTCGGAGCAGGGTGAACTTATCTGATTGAAACTCATATCACATAATGGCCCCACCGAGTTCTCTAACATATGTTCCGGTATTTTTGATATCGATGACCTAAGGTCAGGTACGAGGCATGACCTCTCCATTGGAAATACATGGGAAAATGGTTTTTACGGAATAACTCAGTAACGGATGGTGATAGGGCATTTATTTTAGCTGCATTAGACTCGCCTGGCCTTTGCGGTTCTAATGATATGCATTTTATATAATTTGACCCTGACCTGACCTCAGGTCAGGTCAAATCCTTGATTTGACCTAGCAAGGTCAAATTATATATCATTCGATTCGGCATGCTAAGAGGATTCATATGGCTCAAGTCGTTTTGCTCTATCTTTACTTGTTCAGATGTAATGCCCGAAAAACTGAATTTTACATGTTACCCCTATGACGGGCATGTTTTGACCTCTCGTGACCTTAAATGTGACCTGACAAAAAAATGGTTCAAATGTTTTCGATGGAGAAGTGGATGGGCAGCCCAACGCCGTTAACCGTTTTTCGCTACCTACCTTGGTTCTCGAGATCTTAGGGGGGCGGGTACCCGCCCCCCCCGTCAATGCGAAGGTGGCTCAGACCCCCGTCAATGCGCGTGTTAATTGTCAAACAATAGTTTAAATCGCTAAATACAGTCTAGTTCCATCTAGACTCAACGGCGTAGGGCACTAAATTTCGAGCGGCACGGCCCAAAGAGGGTACACCACCTGGCAAGCAAAAAGGCACCCCGGCATCGATGGGGGGCACGTGCCCCCTGTGCCCCCCCTGGCTGCGCCCCTGTTCAAGATCATTGATCTATGGCGTCACAATATGGCATACTACCTATGATGTCCACTGTAACTAGGACTATAGCAACTTTTGGGCGGTAAATGGGGATTGACCTTTACCCATGGACTTTGACCTTGAACTTTGTCCTTGCCCTTTACATTGATCTACCTTAACCATATCGTCATATCATAATATACGTCAAATTGGGTAGCGTCACTTGACTGGAAGCACTGGGTTCAATGGCCTTGTAAATGTCGGTGCGACCTTGACCTGCGACCTTAGCCTTCAGGTGAGGTGACCTTGAAACATCATTCTTTTTATATGGCGTTATGACGTCACCACTCGGTCTCCAATGCAAGTAGTTGTTCCGACCACCCGATTGTGATGATCTCAAAATGCAGGTCTGACTTTGAAAGCCTGTAAGTAAACAAAATCAGCTGATTTTCATAATTCTTTCGTGTCTTGTAATATCAATGCTCATTAAAAAAGGAGTTCTACAGATTTTTGGGCCGAGCTGAGGGCCTGTGTGCTTCCACTCTGAAGAATTTATTTCTGGTGAAATCAAAACATTTCTCAGTATGCAAGTGAGCAGTGGTTGAAAAAAGTTGGATGAGGAGTGTCCACATAGAAAATGTGTCACATTTAAAACATTTCTAGGCAAGGGGCGTTTAGATCCCTTGCCATTGGCTGATTGTGATATGACAAAGGATAGAAACACTCAGGATCATAGCCAGATCCAGGAGGAAGCAGGGAAGGGGACCCCCTGATCCACCCTCAGCGCCCCTGAAATGGTCACGGCGCCCCCTGAATTGACGCTTTCCAGCCCTCACCCAGGATGGGTCGATATCGGCGTCCCTGTGGTGGGATTGGCGCCCACTGCCTTCAATCAGGATAACACCAGCCAACCGTAGAGTGTTTTGACTTGCAGCTGTAGGGAGAGATGGTACATACATCACAGTGCGTGCCAGCCCCCTACGAGTTTGGACTCTGCTTGCAAATATGCCTGGAAACGGCTAAAAACCGTGTAGCATGTAGAACACGCAAAAAGCACCAAACCTATGAAAAAGCAGATCCAATGCTAAAGAACAGTGCCCTTGAAGTGCTGAAGAGCAGCTCTGAATACCAGGATACCACAAGAAGAAATTATGGACGACGATGTGCAGTTCACGCGTTCAGGTGCTGGAACATCTACTAGAAATGATTTCTATAGATGTACTGGGGCCTCTAGAGGAGATTTCCAAGATGGCTCTAAGCATGGTTACCCTTCAGCTGATTTTTGTGTTGTCTGGCTTGTGAAGGTGACAATAGCATTCAGGCGATTGAGCCGCTAAGATGTTTATTCAAGTCGCCTCAAGCTGCTTACCACTGATGAAGGAGCCTTGTGTCACATAGAAGCAGTGCAGCCACCTATGATGGAACCGCTGATTTAAGGGGGCGCTGCAGTAGTGTTGCCGTTACACTACCGCTGAACACTTAACCCGCGCCCCACCGGGGGTCCGGCGCCACCTTCGCCCCACCGGGGGCCATCGATGGCCCCCCCGGTAACTCCGAAAATATGGGCGTTAGCGCAAATCTGCGAAGTGCAATAGAAAGCTTGCGTGAATTCAGTAAGAAATTACTTCGCATGTTTTAGTGCTCAGGTCAATGGTTTGACCTCCAGAGGTCAAATTAGGTCAAGATCGGCTATTTTCACTCAAATATGCAATGATTGAGCAAACTGGGCATAACTCTTATGTCATTAGAGCTATTGAGGCCTGGTAAAGTACATTTGATAGCAAATTTCCAGTACTTTTTCCGCTATGTGGAACGTAAGGACCTCCCGCCAGTGGTTTGACCTCCAGAGGTCACCTCGTGACCTAATATGACCTGAGGTCACGAAAGGTCAGAAAGTGACCTTGCCGTATGTCAAATGAAAGCCAGTGACAAGACAAACACGATGGTGTTTGTTTCACCGCTCTAGCTTAATTAGATCAAAAGTTATTGCCAAAATACTGTTTTTGACCTCTGGTGACCTTGGATGACCTTGGAAAAGTCAAAGGACAAATATGACCCCTGGGATCCGTGAAAGGGTGTCCAAAAACGTTGTTCTGAGCAGTCTGAGTATTTGCAATCATTTTTGTGGCTTTTATATCATGAAACAACTTTTCCCTATGCTTTTCCAATGGGAGAGGTCGCCTCGTGACCTGACCTCAGGGCACGAAATCGAAAAATCCCGGATATACACCTTGTAGACCCTGGAGGGGTTATGAAGTATAGGAAGTTTCAAATCGATCGACTTTGAAATGTAGCTCTTACAGAGCTCTAAAGTGAAGTGAGGTGACCTTGGTTGACCTCGTCTGGTGACCTGACCTTAGGTGACCCGGGGTAAAAAATTTCAGGGATGATGGGAAAATGATGCAGTGAGAGGTAGAGCCCTCAACTGCGGTGCTGCGCCTCGTCGTTTTTCTGCTATCCCGGAAAAACCTTAGGGGGGCCATCGATGGCCCCCCGGTGGGGCGAGGGTTAAACCAACACAGCAGGCAGATGAACGCGTTTCGACAAAAATTGTCTTCTTCAGCATCTATGGTAGGAGGGATAAGGAACCCGTCATCAAGACATTCAGCAGTTTCATCGTTTGGATTTTTTCTTAGGGCCTTCCGTATTTGTAGTGATGAATACCTGCAAGAAGAGATAGAACATATTATGACCTCGTTCACGAAGCTAAAATATCCGAGAGGATTTCTGATTAATATGAAAAAGAAAGCTCTAGATATAAGAAAACGATCCGCGAAATCCAGCAAAAAGGAACAGATACGATGTGTTACGATACCTTACTCCAAACCAGCTGAAATTATTGCAAACAAACTTGAAGAAACGGGTTGCAAAGCAGCATTTTGTTCCGGTAAAAAACTTAGTAGCATCTTAGCGAAAAAGAAAGATCAGATGACTCAGATCCAAAAAGTGTAGTGTACCAGGTGCCGTGCGGGTCGTGTACGAAGTCGTACATAGGTGAAACAGGACGGGGTCTAAAAACAAGATTAAAAGAACATAGAAGAGACCTTCGAAACAACTCAGAATTCAGTGCATTTGCCATACATTCCATGAAAACAAATCATCTACCAAACTGGGATAGAGCTAAAATTATAGCAGTTTGTAAAAACAAAGATAATAGGAAAGCTACAGAAGCAGCACATATAGCTAAAAATGATACTTTTAATCTTAGGCCAGGCTTCATGAAATGGGCAAAATCTGCGGCTGTATTAGGAGTTGGTTAAGCAAAGAGAGAGAAAAAAGTTTTATATAATAATAACAAAAACAATAATGATGATAAAATAAAAATAGAACATTATTTAAAACAAGTGATAAGGCTAGATTGTCTCATATCGAAGCTTGCTTGTATACATTTTAGAATAATTCAAGAAGCATTATTGGAATATCCTCAAAAACGGTGCCTTTATATTTCTATCGCACGAGAATTTTGCACAAAAATCCAAACGATGAAACTGCTGAATGTCTTGATGACGGGTTCCTTATCCCTCCTACCTTGGAATAGAGATACCTGGAATGGAGACCTCAATGCAAACCCACCCCGCTTTTGGGTGCCAATCTAGGACATGAAAATCCTTCGGTAAGTAAAGCTCGGTAAGGACCAATGTAAAGTCTATGGGAGATGTGGTGGCCGATGACTTTGATGCGTCATAACTTATAAACCGTGGCTTGCACAGGAAAACCACTATGCATTTCGGAAAGCCCAATCTGTGGTGCGTCCGCTAAAATACATTTTAGGCATGAAATACCTAAAATCTTAGAGCAAAGCGCAGGAGAAATCAGAATCTGATACTGCAGCTCAACTTGTATTATAACATGTCTTAAGCGCGCGGCCCAGCGCCGTAATAGCGCAGTGTGTTAAGCCTCGTCTAGTAAGCGAAAGATCCGGGTTCGAATCCCACGCATGGAAATTTTCATCTTCATAATGGTAATTTCGTCGCTCAATAGCGCAGTTGGCAGCATGCTTGTCTAGCAATCGTTGTGTTCCGGGTTCGAATCCGGCTCACGCTGATTTTGCATTCATATTTTATGGTTATTATGCAATTATTTAGGTTTATATTGGTTAAATAATACCTCAGTAGTAGCTGTTTCCTCTGGGTTGAAGTGGCACGCGCAAAGGCTTGTTTTTGTTGAATATTTTACTGCCGTCTATATTTTAATGTTCTTGGCTATTTACCCAATTCTTTTAATAGCCCTAAAGCATCCCAGAAATCAACGAGCCTTCCGTTCCAGGTTCTGTATTCATGCTCCTACCATAGATGCTGAAGAAGACAATTTTTGTCGAAACGCGTTCATCTGCCTGCTGTGTTGGTTTAAGTGTTAATATCTGTCAACTACTGTTATACTACCGCTGAAGTATATACCTTTTTCGAAACCAAGGAACACTGATCGCCTCGGCAAGTTACAACTCTTCGTAATGAATCACGGAGCTTCCCAATTTACGAAGCCGATAGAAAAATGCAAATAGAGAATGAATACTGATGGTGTAGGCAGTGCCGCCGCCACGGAATTTTCACAGGGGGGAGGGTGGACCAGGGCTGGTGCTGACCGGGGAAAGGCGAATTTTGAGCATATTCGGTACCTGACAGCATTAATGACGCCGGATCAAAAATTTTGGGGGGACGTCCCCCTGGTTTAGCAGGAGGGGGACGCGTCCCCCGCCCCCGCTTTTGGCGTCCATGGGTGTAGGGAAAGTGGTGAAGGAAGTTATAGGTTCTAAGAATATTTTCCAAACATGTAACTTATTAAGATGGGTCTCCACGACAGATAAGTCCCGAAAATGACGGATCAGGTAATTTCAAAAGCATATACAAAATTGCACTTGGCCCCAGAATGCATTTATTGGCTCAATCACTGATTGTTACATCCTGAGTCCCTTCACAAATTCGGAGCACCAGACAGAATTTATGTCTGGAGTGCCAGAAAAGAACAGCGCTACGACCTATCATAGAGTGATGATTGTGTAGGATATCCAGCGCTGTTTATAGCGGAATTTTAGGTCGCGATTCCGCGATTTTGAGATCGTGAACCCAAAACCGATTGCAGAGTTTACAAACAATTTCATTGAATTCTGCGATCGCGATTGTGGACTTGGTTTACTTAAATTCCATGATTTTTAGTTCGAGATCGAACAGTTTGACTAAACAGGTGACATAAAAATACAAATGACAAGTGACAGTCAACTTCGAGCCCCCGGTATTCTTCAGAGGGAACATCGACCTTTTGAACCTTCCCAAGAATTCTGCCTGCGCTTAGGAGTCTGAGGAAGGGTAAGGGGTTTAAGGAGAGGATCGTGCTCTGCTCGGAGGTGCAGTTTGAGTACAACTGTTTGCTCTTTTCTTGAATAAAGAAGCGATCTGCACAGAAGTACTTGATCCGGTCCGAAACGCTATGCATGGTGCAAGTTTCCAAATACTGTGAGTTTATTTTTCTTAGTCCAGAGATCACAAGTGGGGGGGACGAGTCCCCCTCCCCCAATGGTGGAATTCATGCTCAAACCCCTGAATACAGGCCCAAAATGAGGGAAGAATAAACACAGCACCAGGTTACGCTGCTTGAGCAATATAGGTGTCGCTATACATTCGAAGCTTCCAAGAAGGCTCGTCTGTGTTTCGTTTTACCGTGTGTGAGGCGCGGTCAGATACGACCGTCTTCACCACGCGTTTATTGACCAGGGTCGCAGGATAAACTGAGAGCGCTGCACCAACTCCGGCAAAACGTGTCGAAAATATCTCTTTTAAAGCTTAACACGCGCATTGACGGGGGTCTGAGCCACCTTCGGATTGACGAGGGGGCGGGTACCCGCCCCCTAAGATCTCGAGAACCACGGTAGGTAGCAAAAAACGGTAAACGGTGTTGGGTAGCCCATCCGCTTCTCCATCGAAAATATTCGAACCATTTTTTTGTCAGATCACATTTAAGGTCACCAGATGTCAAAAACATGCCGTCACATGCCGTCATAGGGATAACATGTAAATTAAGTTTTTCGGCCATTCCATCTGAACAAGTAAAGATAGAGCAAAACGACTTGAGCCCTATGAATCCTCGCAGCAAGCCGAATCGAATGATATATGATTTGACCTTGCTAGGTCAAATCAAAGATTTGACCTGACCTGAGGTCAGGTCAGGGTCAAATTATATAAAATGCATATCATTAGAACTGCAAGGCCAAGGCGAGTCTAATGAAGCTAAAATAAACGTTCTATCACCATCTGTTACTGAGTTATTCAGTAAAAACCATATTTCCCATGTATTACCAATGGAGAGGCCATGCTTCGTACCTGACCTTAGGTCATCAATATCAAAAATAGCGGAACATATTTTAGAGAACTCGGTGAGCCCATTATGTGATATAAGTTTCAATTGGATAAGTTCACCCTGCTCCGACTTATGCTATCTTAAACTTTTTTAGGTCGGTTCACTTGACCTGTACTGGTGACCTGACCTGAGATGACCTATCCTTAAAATTTTCACAGAAGTTGCAAAAATAATGAGGGAAAAGGTACACCAAGTACGGCGGCGCTGCGCGCCGCCGTTTTTCTGCTGTCTCCGAAAAACCCGAGGGGGGGCGGGTACCCGCCCCCGTCAATGCGCGTGTTAATTTGGTCCTAAGCAACATCAGTATCGACGTAACTACAACCTAAATACGACTTTGTCCTGAGGAAGCCTCCTAGAAGAAGTTTTTCCCGAAGCTGACGTTGGTATCAGCAGTAAGAAGACTTCTCTTCTGAAGCCGCTTTTGGCGATCAAGATTTTTTTGCGAGCCTTTTGAAGACTAATAAATTAATAATTAGTCCAAAAAGAGCACCAGGACTAGCTTTCATTTCACAATATCACTCGAAGTCGGTCTCTGGACCGACAGTTGTTCCTGCACACTTGTAAGATTTGGAGTCGAAAATCATAAAGTATTCCCGGTAGGATGGTATAAATTCCAGATGAAATAATGAAATTGGAGCTCAAGCTGGCTTTTAAGGACTCACAACAATGATGTAGAATCATCGGCCGAATAGGGACATGTCTCTCCATCGACTAAAATAGTATTGCCTTTACTGTTACCGGGGCTTAGGTATTCATGTGATGGCCTAATCATTCCTATATGTCTTCTCAGGAGTGCATTGGAATCAAGGCAAGGGACATTACATTTGAAAATGTGGCAAAAAAGTTTAAATATAAATTTATTTTTGCAATTTAGACAATTTGAGACGTCCTAGCGTTATAGTTCCACCACTGAGCGAGGAAAACTTGATGCCTCCTGGTTTCTGCATTATGATAGAAAATGCTGGTGATGCACGACTACAAAAACCTGTTCACGTTTTTAGATAAAATTAAGTCTTTTAATACTCTAGTCCGCCACCCAATCAGTTCATCATATTTCAAACCAGTCTACGTCATATATGTCGAGTGGTATTTGTTTAGATGTATGTGCTTAGACGTAAGACCTGTGCTCAGTCCTCGACAGGTCCGAATTACCAGCTATTGTCTCGCACGAAACGCTTTTCGGGATATTTAATCAGAGTTGAGCTTACTTACGGCAATAGCACTGCAGTATTATCGTGTCAAAAGCTGTAATACTACACCGATGAATTTCGATGAGGTGCCTGTATTTTTATGTAGCCTCACCTGCAGTTTCCAGGTAATTATCTGCGTGTTTTATGCGTACCGCCACTCAGCCGGGGTGCTCACAGAGCGATGGTCGTCCAGCACGACCATCGCTCCCCGGTCCAGAGTTTCAATTTAACAAATAATCAAAAGCAGATCTAGGGGAAGAGGCTGACAAGGTATTTTCCCTCCCTGTCACTTTTCGCCGATGAAAAAAGGAACTCTATTTTCCGGTCCTGTTGCCTACCAAATCAGTGACATAGATCTGACACTGTGCATAATAGCATAAATCACTTACTGTACATATGTCATGGCTCCCTGAAACAATTTATATAGCTCACGTCTGCCACTCTAACAATGACAGCAGCGGTGGTAAAACGGAAATTATATCTACACTTTAATCCGATACGGCATTTTTGGGTTGATAAGCAGCGTGCCTCACTCAGTGCCAGGCACTGCAATCACTCGCCATAGGCGGATCCAGGACTGCCGATCGGGAGGGGGGTCGGCGGGCGCCATCCGGACCAGAGGGCGCCACCGTTGGACCTCAAAACCTGTCAGGTGGGCGCCAAATCCCATTGTAGGGGCACCGATTACTGGCATCCTGGGCTTACACGACATATGCTGGGGGATGCCAGTATAAAGTGGTTATGAAGTGGAATTTCAGGGGGCGCCGTCGATCTCAGGGGGCGGGCGCCGTGATCATTTCAGGGGGCGCCAAGGCTTGATCGCGGGGAGGGGGAAAGTGACCCTCTTGCCCTCTGGATCCGCCTTTGTCCTATCCGCTGCCCACGGAAACCGAATCGTGTACCACGTTTAATAATAGACATTATAACTCACGTCGCAATCCTTCTCTCACTCTAATCCAAACCAAAGGTTGTCCCACAAGTAAGCCGCAGAA
The DNA here is from genome assembly GCA_034440635.1 of Lepas anatifera. Lineage (NCBI taxonomy): Eukaryota > Metazoa > Arthropoda > Thecostraca > Lepadidae > Lepas > Lepas anatifera. Next base: position 2,026,840 of record JAOTON010000629.1, read on the forward strand.
AACGTGCAGGCAGCACAAGACTTCCAGAGATAATTTCACATGGGTTTCCACGAGCTAGCTGCGCTGAAAGGGAATGTGGCACCTTGGTCGAATCCAGGATTTTAGTGTAATTAGGGGCATTTTAGCCGAAAAACATGAAATCGTCCATGATTTATTTGAAAAATGTACAATGAGCTCGATATTTTGATTTTTAAAATGCTCGTCTAGGGTGAAAAATAACCTTTGCCTTTGGATGACGTCATAATCAGGCAAATTCTACCATATCCAATAGATTTCAAGGGCTTTCTTTTGGCTGATTACTCACCGTGACGTCAGCGCTGTCGTCACACCAACACCTGACAACTGTAGCCGCCTGGCTGGGGTAAATGTGGGGTACATTTCAGGTAGGTTTTTAGCTTTTCTCTACGGATTTTTTTTTACTTTCAAGACAAAGATATATTGCGACAAAGATATATTGATACAAAGATAATATATATTTTATATATTATTCAAGACAAAGATATATTTTCACTATAAAGATATATATTGAGTACCGGAATTTCTGGTATGCTTTACAACATGGCTTTCTCACACAAAGTCACGTTATAAAGGTGCCGCATTCCCTTCAAAACCTTAAAATGAAGCCCACACAATTCAACACGTGTTGAATATTCAAGTTCTCAAATTAACGATGGCCTTCGTATTGACAGAGATTTGTCGAGAAAAATATCCCTGTATGGTAATTATTCATAGCTATAGAGGCATCATATTTTCAATGCCTTGACTAAATTTAAAATAATTTTGAAGCTAATTGTCGTTATGGTATGCACATGATGAAAACCTGTCACTATGCGACTTTCATATAGGGGAGAGTGGGGTAAGATGCCCAGGGTTTAGGGAAATCCGGATTACAGAATAACCGCGGTACCAACAGCGCTGCTTTAGATGCCAAGTCGTAGTATGATCATTTATGTTCCTTATAGAGTCGATGAAATTGCTGATAATTATCATATGTTCCAACTATTATGATTTTACTAGAGGCTTGTAAAGGGGCGTCTTACCCCATCGGGTGGGTAAGACGCCCCTGGGGCTTGGTAAGATGCCCCACCCCTGGGCATCCTACCCCATTTTGGTATATCGTTGATTAAGTAGCTTTTTTTGTAGTTCTTAGCTTCATTGGTAATCATTTAAATATTATTCAGAAGTCAGAATTTATTTAGAAGCATACACAAACATTAATAAAACGTGTAGCAAAGTGGTGTTTCATGTTTCCACGTCAAATAATAAAACAAAGTTACGTAAAACTAACGATAAAAACCAAGGATAAAAGCATACCATAAAAGTAATATAAAATCACACACACTCACAAACAACGAAGTACGAAACGAAGTAGGTAAACTCGTACGAGGTTTCTGAGAACCTCCCCTAAATCGCCTACCTTGTCTTTTCTGTGTTATTTGTTTCAAGTCCCCATTTTATAAGAAATATGGACCAGAACCTGTTAAGTACAAAAACATTCACTTCAGGGAGTAAAAATGGATTGTGGTGACTCAAAGCTTCCTCCCACTAATCGTTACAGGCTCCCAGTCTATCATTCATAGCGCACAGCCACCTTAGCATTCTCGTCAAGGCACACAGGCCCAGCCTTCCCAGTCAGTACACTTGATCTATTCTTTGCATGAGAGAACAAAACTCACTCCGCAGATGAAGTATCTGGGATCGTCATTCCCACTGTTTTTCTTTCCTTATACCACTTTTGCTTGCCTCGTCCACGTCTTTTTAGATACATTTGCTTTCGCAACCCCTTTAACTAGTCTATCTTCCAGAGCCTTTTTAAATGCATGTTGTTGCAAGTTCGGCTTTTGGAGTCGGAGTCTCACTAAAATCATCAATGGTCTTGTCGCGGAGACCCTAGCCCTACCATTGGAGCGAGCAACTCCTGTAAGGAAGATTTAATTTAAGTCAAACATCCCACAAACCACAGGGATGGCCGCCCCGCTCAGGTCACCCTCTCACCAGTCAGTTGCCAGCCGACCTACGTCGGGTTAACTATTGAGCGCCGGAGCGTCTCAGGGGAATCGATCCCAAGCCTGGACATGCACTGCCACTGCACGTTCCTGAGCAGCGGGCCGGAGCCCAAAGCTCTACCAACTGGGCTACCGGGATGGCAAATGTAGGGACGACATAAGAGATCAGGTACGGAGCTTTGCACGATTAACCATGTGGAATATTTCAGGTCTAGCTCATTCATAGGCGAATCCAGGGTAAACAGTTCAGCCATAGCCCCTTCCCTAATTGGCCAAAATTGACAGATTTTGGCCAATTTTGGTTTGCAATATGTTTTACGGTTTCGTCCATTTTAAATTAATTGTTTTGCGCCTCCACCACACCAGTTTGATCTGAACCCGCCATGAGGTCATCTCCGGTTGGGGCATCAGGCCAGGCCCGGTGAACTCCCAAACGATTGTCTCAAGGTTTTAATGATTGAGCTGGGATTCGCTTTATCGAATGAAAGCACCAACCACAAAATTTGGCTGTTATGGGATTCTTTGCGTTAGTAGCCTGGGTTCAGGTGCGAGGCCTTCAATTGGAAGGGTTTGTCACAAAGCGACAGATTGAAGTGTGCTCTTATTTAACACGTGCGGTCATGCGCGTCGAAAGCATAGGACAGGAACGGGATGACGGATCCCCTAACTCGTCAATCTGTGAGGACGTCTCCCGACAAGTTTTGGGAATCGACCTAGGTTTTTATTGTTTCTCTATTACCTACCTGCTTTGACCTACGTAAATTTGTTCATGAGCTTCATGGTTCTTAGTTTTTTCAAGGACGGTCAATTTAAAGTTCACATCCCCCCGCCATCACCAGTCCAGGGTCCGTAGCCCCCAGTAACAATTCCGTGGCGCTGCCCGTGGGTAAGGTTTGGACTAACCCCAAGTTTAACACACAGTTGTTTACTCTAACAAATGACGTTATATTGCTCTGGGTAAAGACGCCCCCTTTCCACCGGGAAAGTTGCCCATGGGGCATCTTTCCCCATTCGTTGAGGTGGCATCTTTCCCATCAGTACCCAAATTAGATAAAACCTAAAGGGCAAAAATCCTACAATTAATAAACTCAAGGGAAATGCTCAGTTAATGAGTTGAATGTGCCATCATTCGTAATGAGAAATCAAACAAAGCACGCATCCAATACTCTTCGAGATATCTGCAACCTATGTGGGCAATTTTTTCTTAGAAAAGCATCGAAATAAAGAATTACCCACCAACTTCAAGCAAATCACAGGACGGAACTGAATTTTTGCGCAAGAAGCAATCAAAGCCAGTTGAGCCAGTAATTGGAGCAATCAAAGCCAGTATTTGGAGCAGTTGACGGCGCTGTGGGTATACGCTGAAGCTGTGATTCGGCCGAACCGAGTGAGCCTGTACTGCGCAGCAGCGGTCTGCAGCTGGGGAAACCGCGCTGGCAGTGGAGACTGCGTTCTCGGAACTTTGCCCGCAGCTGTGGCGCCAGTGCCGAGTCCCAGGCGCACTCGCAGCCCGTATCAGAGCCGCTGCTTACAGTCTGCGCTTATCCGTGTTAACTTTCGCCCTGGTGAGGGGTTTTTTAAACATCCCTCGGGTTTTTCCGAAGTGACCAAAAAACGGCGGCGCGCAGCGCCGCCAAACTTGGTCTACCTGTTTCTGCATCATTTTTACATCTTTCCTAAAAGTTTAGCTCAAGGTCATATCAGGTCAGGTCACCAGGCCAGGTGAAGTGACCTCACTTCAAAAAATGCTTAGGACCGCATAACTAAAAGCAGGGAGGTACAACATTTGTTCCGGGATTTTTCATATTGGTGACCTAAGGTCATGTGCAGAGCATGACCTCCCCATTGTCAATACATGGGGAAAATCACGAAATGAGCTTTTCTCACTAAGTATGGATGAAATCAACTTCATACATCGGTTACGACTTTCTCTTAGCCCATTTCTGAAGTTGATGCCAAAAATTTTGACTTGTGGCTTTTAAAAGGTCACCTTTGGTCAAATGAACATTTTTTGTGTTTTTCTCTATACATTTTGAATAATCTAGGATAGAACTTTTATTTTGTCACTGAAGTGTTTGTATAGTCTCTGCAAGTCAAATGATATACATCATGACTATACCAGGTCAAGCTGGGCCAGACCGTTGACCTGGGTCAGGTCAAATTCCTAAAGTTGACCTGGGATAGCAATATTATATATCATTCGATTCGTATTGACGAGAGGATTGCAATGGTGCATTAACTATGACTGTATCTTGTTTGATTTGGAAGTTATTAGCGAAAAAGGAAACGCCCTTATGCATGGGTGGCTATGGACATTCCCAATAATATGCCCAATATTCAGTGACCCGTAGCTCCCTAGGCTTTGACCTGACACGAAAATGAATGCCACTGTAATGAAAGAGCAGCTCAAGAGCTTCCGATTGGAGTTAGAGAAATGTTTCTAGCTATCATAGTTTCTGAGATATATGTTTTCGTAGTACACCTCATATTAGAGATTCTGACCTATTTTGACCTCTAGTGACCTTGATATTGACCTGACAAGAAAAATGACGGAAGTATTTTCTATATCATTTTTGAAGAGCGTTCGATTGCTGTTTTGCACTTTTTTCTAGCTCTCTTAGTTTTTGAGATCGTGGGGGGTCTTTTTTAGCCCCCACCAGGGCGAAGGTGGCTCGTACCCGCCACCCAGGCAAGGGTTAAAAGGCAGAGGACTGGACTATTCGAGTGCATACTCTGATATGGGTGTCTAGGTGGTATCAAATACGATGCTAGAGAACATTTGCTTTTCACCATCGAAATACAGGGAAGAGCGAGAGATGTCAACAAATCGGGCTGGCGTATAACGTAGTAAGCAAAGCAATAGAGACACTAAGAGAAACTGGTAGTAAGGGTGTTTTGTAGGTCTTACACGTCGCGACTAAAGACATCGAAATGCAGCGCGTGCATCGACCGTGACCTTGTTCTTTCTTCTGCTTCAGGCACTTGAGACCCAGGTGCATTTGTACGTGCCAGGGGCATAGCCAAGGGGGGCGGCTAAGGCGGCCGCCCCCCTTCCCCTGAGGGCCCGGAGGTCCCCCTGAGGATAGCGGCCGCGCGAAGCGCGGCCCGCTCGCACTCTGCTCTGGGGCGAAATGTGGGACTACATACCAGACAGGGCCCTCTTAAGCCATCTCCAGCACTCTATTCTGTGACAACTGGGGCTATTTTACCCATCAAAAACCGTCAGTAAACAGGTACCCTTTGAACCACTGGTGGTCAGAGCCCCTATCCAAAGTAGGGCCCATTTTGGTCAGATAGACCCTGTTTAATCGATAAAGCCAAGATGGCTAGCGGGACTATTTGGGCAAAAGGGCCCAATGCGACTCGCAGGCTGTCAGATCCCGGTCTATAGCCGCCAGGGACCTGTCTGACCAGCTGGGTCCTCTTTCAGTGAGGAGGCTAAGTGGCTAGAAGGGACCATTTTAGGCCACAGGGCCCAGTCTGACAGTCAGTGCCATGTTTAGCTAGAGAAGCTTTTGAGCTAGTGTAACCGTCTAGTCTCCGCAGGGCCCTCTGGTCACCTGGGCCCTGTACATAGGAGTAACCAAGCAGAAGCGGCTGGTGCGGTGGCCCCCTTGAAGGCCCGGAGGGTCCTTCGAGGATAGCGCGCCCGGCCCGCCCGCATTATACTCTGTGACCTGCCGTGGAATTACATGCCCAACAGGGCCCTCTAAATCCTCTCCAGTACTCCATTCCTGTGACAAGGAGGGCTTTTTTACCACAGGGTCCCCTAAACCACTATCACCCCCCCTCCCGCCCAACCAAGGCCCTCGTTGACAGTAGGACTATCTTTGGTCAGCCAGACCATCTTCAAACGATAATAACGCTATGGCCAGCAAGGCTTTTGGGCCACGGAGCCCACTGCGAGTCGCTGGGTCAGCTAAAACCTTCAGGGCCCTGTCGGACCAGCTGGGCCCTTTTTAAGTAAGGAGGCTAGTGTGACTTGCAGGGATCGTTTTAGCCCACAAGGCCCACTCTGACTGTGAGGACCATCTTTATCTAGCAAAGCTTCTGAACTAGTACGGCCGACTATTTTCCATAGGGCTCTCTATAGTTAGCAGGGCCCCTCCAGAGGCGTAGCCAAGGAGAGGTGATTGGGAAGGTGGCCCCCCTGAGGGCCCCTCAAGGACGCGCTACCCCTACCCAATCGTACTCTGACCTGCTGTGGAACTTCATGTCAGATGGGGCCATCTCAAGCATTTCACAGCACTACATTCTGTGACAAGAAAGGCCCTTTGAACCATCGAAACTCTTTTAAAAAGAGGGTCCTCTGAACCACGTGGTCCCCAGGGCCCTGTGTCGACATTTGGGTCCGGTCTGGTCAGGTTGACCCTCCTTAACGATAAAGCCACTTCGGCCAGTAGAGTTTTTGGCCGCGGGGCCCACTGCGAGTCACAGGGCCAGCTAAAACCGTCAGGGCCCTGTCGGACCTGCTGAGCCCTTTTTAAAAGAGAAGGCCATTGTGGCTAGCAGGAACCACTCTGACCACTGGCATTGTGGTCACTGGTCCACAGCGCCCATTCTGACTATCAGGACCCTACAAAGGCTTTTGAACTAGCTGGACCGACTGTTCTCCACAAGACTCTGTATTGTCATCAGGGACCTCTCTGGTCAGCTGGAGATCCTACAGAGACATAGCCAAAGAGAGGATGTTGGGGCGTCAGCCCCCTGGAAGACGCACTGCCTAGCTGCACTATTCTCTATATCCCGTCTTGGAACTTCATGTTAGATAGGGCACTCTCAAGCTCTCTCTCTAGTTCTCCATTCTGTGATAAGTGAGGATCTTTTGCTCATCAGAAACCTCTGAAAGAGGGCCCTCTGAATCACTGTGACCTCCAGGGCCCTCCCTCCTGTCGACAGTAGGACCCGCTCTGGTCAGCTGAGTCCTCTTAAACCGACAAAGCCACCATGGTCAGCAGGGTACTTTGGGCACCAGGGCCCACTGCGACTTGCAAGGTCAGCAATAGCCAGTAGCGCTATAGCTGACCCTAAGCAGCTGTCCATGGCTGTCTGAACAGCTGGGCCCTCTTTAAATAGCAGGGGTCTAAAAAGTGAGCTTGTGGTCGCCGACTAAAATCCAAGCTTCTTCGATGGTCGCCGAACCTAATGCTACATGTATTACAAAATCGGTCTTAAAAGTGGTATAAATATGGCTATAGGGAAGCACTGGCGAGTGCAAGGGGGATGGTTCCAATAAAATATAGATATAAAAACCTATAAAATATAGATCGAGTTTCTCGATATCGATGACCCTAAGCCAGAATCAAGTCATTACCTAAGTGATTTCATGAGATTATAATTCAGTATTAAAGTCAAAGTTATGATCTGAAAGCAACAAAACTATACATGCTGGCCCTTAACCCTAGCCCCGGTGACCAGCATGAATCACCTATGAACCCCCCTGGTGGGAGGGTGTTAAAAATGACACCCTCGATCTCGGAAACAAAGAAAGAAGCGAAAAAAGCGATCGAAAGGTCACCGGAAATGCAATCGGCGTTACTCCTGGAATTTTTGCGTAAGGTCAATACTGTGGTCACCAGAGGGGAAAAATTCATATACGTCAAAATGTATCAAATGCAGTGCTCTATAAAACCTTGCTTATCTCCGTACGCAAAATAGCCGGAACCACTTTCTCAACGCTATTCGACAGAGCCCGACCAGCTCTTTCACTAAGGCAACATCAATTTTCATATCAGGTCAAAGGCTAGGGCGCAACAGGACACTGAATATTGGAGATGTTATCACGTAGCTTCAAGTTATAATAGGAAGAACGCTCGCTTTCAGCGTGATATGTCGGACCTAAAAGCCAATGTTGGATAGTGATCAGTCATTTATACGCACTACGCAGTCATGAATACGTATCGATAGTGCCCACTGAGCTTAGGTTAAGTCTGTTTGGAGGTCAATCGAGGTCAAAGATGATACGCTGTCCGTACACAAGGGCAATCAAATGGGCGCCGAAAGCTGTGGGACGGGGTACCTACGCATCCCCCTGTTGGCCAACCAGGGGGGACATCTCCCCAAAATTTTCGGTTCATCGTCAATAATGCTGTCAGGTACCAAATATGCTCACAATTCCCCTGCCCCGGCCAGCACCAGCCCGGGTCCGTTCCCCTGTAAAAATTCCGTGGCAGCACCCATGGGCATTAAAATTTTCGCCCATTACTTCTATACCAAGCAAGATACAACCATGATTGATTCACCATTGTTGTTCTCTCATCAATAATGGTTTTATTTTGTGCCCATCCATGTGAAAAATTGTTAGGCCTTATCTTGGAGACAAATAAAAGGGTTTGCAGCACCTTAAAAAGAGCCTCAGGAACAGTCCCGATGTTTCATTTAACTAGAGAAAAAACATTTTTCATGTACATACATGCGTCATGAAATACTTGTCATTCTTCACCTTGAGGCACCACAAATCAGATAAATTCATGTAACATTTCAAATAAATAATTCAAACATTATTCATTGGCAACATTTCCTCAGAAGTACAGTGGAAAATATCAACCATTGCTAAGATGAGGCCCAATTTTTGCTCCATTGTTGAACATGGTTCTACTCAAAGCAATAGCAATGCTGTCTCTTGGGAATAACCTTATTTTCTTTGCATGACATCATTCCCATGATAACTATTTCCAAAGCTCTTAATTGATGCATTTTAGCATTAATAATCAGGACTGAAAAAGTTTCCAGAATAGTTGCTGATGACCCATTTGGACCAGGATTGGGTACTGAGAAGAACAGTTTGCATTTCAGCAACCTGTTCTTTTGTGGTGGACACAATCTGTGATATTTCTACTGTACCTCTCTGGCAGTGCTTCCATAGTTCATCCATGCTAGAGAAAACAAAAGCGAGTCAACTTTCTTGTGACAAAAATACAAGATATTATCAGAAACTTGGATGCATATAATCAATCAGTTAAAAACATACACACACACCCTGATCACCCAGTGTGCATCCATCTGTGCAAAAGACACAGCTTATTCTATGTTTGGCAGACTTGATTGGACCATTGTCCTTGCAGTGGAGTCTTCTGGCAAATTGGAAATGGTTTTTCACATCTTTGTGCTGTGCAAGAATGCACATTTATATCCCTTATGGGGTACCAATGCAAAGTGATGGATCTAGGATTTTAGCAGGGGGCAGCCCTCTGAGATTGCATCCTGTCAACCAAAAGGGCACACTTTACCCAAAAGGGTGGCTATCGTCATCAATCAGTGGGAGAAAACTGTAATTGGTGTGACCTAAAAATGGTAACAGTGCCATAAATGGGAATGCTTGACCCATAGATGGGAACACCCATTCCCAAGTATGGGAATGCTTGAGACCATTTTCCAGAACAAAATTTTGGGCCATGAAACAAACTTTTCGTCTTTCTACCTGGCTTATTTCTGTTCTTCAAATTTTAGAGGGCATTTATCTTTCAAACAGAAACAGGAAATCATACTTTATACCCTGCTTCAAATATTGAAGCTCAACATGTTTATTATGATCATTCACATGTCTTGGTGCATCTGTGTAAATAAAACACTAGTCATATACAAAATCAATTAATAGATATCTAGAAAAACAACAAAAAGTTTTTAAATATTTGATTTATATTGCCACTTGAGATAATAATATATACAGACCAAGACATATGGCCATACAGAACATGATGCGAGCCAACCTAGCATAACAAAACCTGTTTTCAGCACCTTTAATGCCATTTTACACAACTTCTAAACTTCAAAGCTCCATCTGTAGCCCCATCATTTGTATTCTAGTGGTGGGGGGCAGTAGCAAGGTATTTTCTGCCTCGCAGATCTGGTTTAATCAGTTTTGGGGTACCCTTTTCTTCAGGCCGCCCCGAATCCTTTCAAACTTACGGGGTCCTGAACTCGAGTTCAGGGATCCCTTGGACCTGTCACTGCTGTGGCACCCCAAATGGAAGCTCATGTTAATTTCTGTGCCTACTAAGAGCATCCTAAAAAATTTCCTATTTCTCATTTCAGGGACTTTAAAATCGTTAAATAACAGGCCTACTTGGTCACCCAGTTATATGTCCAGCTATAAGGCAAGAACATGGTGGTATCAAAAATAGTATACTTGTAATGGATAGTCTCATAATTAGGCACCACAAAAATCGTTCAGAATATCCACGCCCTTGGGAATGTGTGACTATAGAACAATGTTTACGATGACATTTCAGTGTGATTGTGGTTGGAAAGAGTTTAAACATGCACCACTGGTATTCAAGTATTTTTCCTTCTGAGACTTTTCGCAGTAAAGCAAAACAAGGAAACATCATTGCAAGTAGACTCCAAAACCCACCTAGATTGCACGGACCGTCTATGATAAACGCACATCTTGATTTAACCCCTTGGATTTAACAAATTGAACACCAGTCGTCAAAAACGGCGCCCACCAAGAATACAAAAATATTAGCGGCAGCCCACGCCGCGCTCGTTCTGACGGCCGCACACACCGAAAATGTACCAGGGCGACCACCTGCGACCAGGCAACCACGCAAGTCGGCGGTTTCGGCCGACTCGGTCTCCCCATTGGTCGCCTATTGAAAAAAAATGAAAATCACCGACTTGGTACCGACTCGTGACGGATTCTAGTACATTCTAGTTTGAACTTAAAAATAATACATAGATACGGTATAAGGAGATGGCATCAGCTAAGGTACCAGGTAATTTCAGTCGCTTTTCATAAAATTGGAACCAAAAATTGTAATAAGAAGAAACATAACTAGCAAAGACTAGCAGCAACTAAGGGCGGTGATGATGCCAGATGTAATCGGCCAAAGATGCCCCGTTGTAGCCAAGCTGTCTTTCAGAAACGCCAAACAAGCCGGGAAACGAAGGCTAACTTGGCTCTTTGTCGAAGTAGATTCTGCCCATTCTTGGCTAAAGGAACTGGCAGACTTCATCCAATAGATTTTTATGGGCACTGGGTGTATTACGATGACGCGTGGAGACAGTGGAGAGGGTAAGCATATTTAGAAGCAGGAGCGGATGGTGGAAGCTAAAATCATGGGAAAACAGATGGAATCAGAGTTTGAGACGGTTGCTGGGTCGCCAACTAAAAGATGATAGGGTCGCCGACGTCGTAGGTAGATCGGCAAGTTTTTTAGACCCCTGTTAAATAGGAATCCATGTGGCAAGCAGGGACGTTTTTAGACTGTATGCCTACTCTATCAGGATCCTTGTTAACAGTGGAGCCTTTGAACTAGTGGGATCCATTGTCCTCCGTATGGCTCTATATCGTCAGAAGGGCCTCTCTAGTCAGCTGGGCCTTCTATAGACGATGCCGAGGGCCCGTTTGGCCCTCAAAATCCACCGAGGACCTGTGTAGCTTGTAGACTTACTTAAAACAGCTGACAATTTGTGATCCGCAAGATGTTTTGTGGTTATTATGCCTCTATAACCCATCTAGCCTACAGCCAGTATGGTCCATTGTAACCCAAAGGGCTGTCAACAACCAGCAGAACCAGCTGGTGCCTCCTTTGAACCCTCGCCCCAGTGGGGTGTTTGAACACCCCCTCGGGTTTTTTCCGGTGGCATGAATAAACGGCGGCGCGAAGCGCTGCCATACTTGACACAGCTTATTCTTGATCAATTCCCCAACGTTCCCAAAAATTTTAAGGTTGGGTCATCTCAGGTCAGTTCGCCAGTACAGGTCAATTGACCTCACCTCTAACAATGCTTAAGGTGGCATAGGGAAGAAAAGGGTGAATCTATCCAATCGAAACATATCCACATAGTGTGTGTGTGTGTGTGTAACCCATCGAGGTTTGCAAAATATATTCCGGAATCTTCATATAGGTGACATAAGGTCAGGCACAGATCATGACCTCTTCACTTAACATGCATGGAAAAAAACAGAAATTGTTGTTGTTGTTTATGGCGTTTTATTAGGCGTTCTGTGCATAGCACCTTTGCCCGCCTCTAAAGGAGTGCGTGGGAGAATTTTAGAATTTTGTGTGAGGGCAAGCTACGTTAGTCTGTTAAAGCAAAGGGAGTTATTTCAAGTAATGGGTTGCAAGATGTTTTAGCTTGCGAATGGACGGTCGTGGCAATGGCATAGCCATGCCAAGGGAGGTCTTTTAATAAGTTTAGACCCGCAGAGTGCGAAGGTTATCTCTGTGGTTGAAGACCTTAAATTTAGAATTTGGAATTTAGAATTTTGTGTGTCAGCTACTGATGTCCGCTTGTCTACGTTACTCGAAATCCTCCGTTAAATCAATAATTTTTATATTTTAGAAAGTGCGCTAAACACCTGGCCAGGGTGCCGCGAATTTACCCTGCAACCCGGAGGTGAGGTTGCAGCTCCCCTCTCCGGCTGGGCAGCCGCCGCGCAGAGGAAAAGAAGTGTGAGAGGACAGTTAGATTGTTAGTAAGAGTATGAGTGTGGTTAGCATAGAGCCGCAGTGAAAGGTATCACTGCGGTGAAGAAATCTAACCTATTTAACCCTATTTCCGTCAGGCTCCCGTCTACCCCTATTTCTGGCAAGGGGGGCAATATCGGCCCCCCTAAGATCTCGTAATCTAACCGGCCGATTTTGAAAATTCAAAGTGCCATAGATTCCTCTGCTGCTAAACTTTATTTTGAAAAAAGAAAATTTCAAAATTTTTATTTTTTAGGAGAAGGTCGTGCAAAATATACAATTTTTGTGTATTTTTTAGATTTTCCATAACCCTTGTCTCTGTTGTACGATTTTCACAAAACTAGTTCAGATTTACAAATAATTGACCCAAAATTTTCATATACTCGAGTTACGCAAAAATTCGAAATTCAATGGCAGTTCCAGGACCAGGACTATGAGGGGAAATATATACAACCTAAAAAGTTTTTGTTACGCGGATTAGAAGCCGTCATATACTGCTTGGCATCTTTGACACATAAATAAATGAGAAAAAAGTGAAAAACTCATCAGGGGCGGATGCAGTAAGGTAAAACAGTGGGGTAAAATACATACCAACAATATGCGAATGGTATGCATGAGTATATTAGTCCCTCGACTAGTTGAAATTTAATTTCTGATAATTTTTACCTTCCCATGGCAGCTCTGGGAAAGGGGGTGACATAGGCGGATCAAGGACTCGTCGTGGGGGGTGAGGGTGATTGGAAACACATTTTCAATATACAACGATTTTGAGTCGCGGCGGTGATACTGGCTGGGAATATACATTTTGAAAATGTGTAGTGACTGGACACGCCTCTGGTAATCTAGAATTGGGTTATAACTATTTTGAATTTTCATATACCCAATTGTATTCGCCCTGGCACGGCTGTAAGCAGTCTTCTCACTTACTAACGTTTAGTCCTTCTTGAAAACATTCCCCCATTTGAACTGCTGTAACCGCCCCTGATGAATACAAATAGTGACAATTGTGAATGCACTATCATCTCACATAAAAAATGATATAATAAAACCATATAACTGGTATCAGGATCAGCAGAGACGGCTTCCTTTTACAAAAAAACCCATCGCATACGATAATACTTGGTTTGTGGATAGAACCTCCCCAAAAACCCAGCCATAACTCCGCCCCTGGTAAATATATAATCTTGAAAATTTCAGAAAACCTGCCTGTACTAGTTTTAGGAAAAGTCAGGAAGTTTCAAAGTTCTATCGCAAGCCGTTTCGGAGATATTCTTGAAAAATCTGAAGGGGGGCAATATTAGCCCCCCTGCCGGAAATAGGGTTAACCTAACCTGATTTCAAAGCTAGCCTAACATAACCTATCCTTAGCCTACGATAAACCATTTAAAGGTTAAACAACTATTGCTTAAATTTTGCAGTGGATCATCTATGACATGAGTGGTTAGTTGGAAAATAGGCAAGTCCTACTTTTGGGGGTGCACCATGCACCCTCCATCATATATACTGGGAGGGGTGATTTATAGAAACTTCTCTAGCCCAGAGTCCTTTAGAAATGTAAAGACTTTTTCGAGTAGCTCAGGATGGTCGTTACCGAGCAGAGTTTTTAGGTCTACAGGGATGTTTTGGATTCGGCAGTAATCTAGCATGGGTTGCCGATGGGTATTGTGCTGGGGACAATTGATGAGAACTTGGCCGAACAAATTGCTCTATTTCTGTAGATACCGCTTGGAATACCTTGGTATTCTCTAAATCATTGTATCCTAGGCAGGCCATTTTTTAACATGTTAACTGGGGGGCATTTGCCCCCCCAGCCGGCCGAAATCGCCCCCCCCGTGCCCGGAAATTGGCCCCCCAGTGAAATAGACCGATGACTTAAAATTTACCAAATGCAGACTTCCCTAACCAAAATAAGATAAAACCTCACCCGATGATTATAAGTTAATTCTATTGCTGGTCCAAAATTGGCAATCCAAAAAGATTCGGTTAAAAAATTACGCCCCTGGCTGTTTACTCCATCGTGCGAAGACGAAACAAAGCCCGTAGTTACGGGAAATCCCGGCAAAACAGCCTCGGCATCAACTTATCACAACGCTGGAGATGAAAGCTGGCCTACAACCAATCAAACATCCTGTTCTATCCGACCGGAAGCCCACATCCCAGCCAGTACCGTGACATTGCATGATGATTTCACACGCAGCCAGTTGTCAGCGCTTCTCGTTCGTGGATTAGACGGGACACGGTGTAGTCAAAGTGCGTAAGACTGGTTGCTAGTTTGGCGGTATGAAGTGCTTAGCCTTTTTATTTATTATTGTGGTGGTAGCACGCATAAGCGTCGCCACCGGCAAACAAGTGAGGGGGCCAGCCAAACTTTAACCTGACGCTAACAGCAAACTTACCACGTTAATACCAAAAACTTGCCGAATTTGGGCTCCTCTTTGCCTTCTGCAGCGGCTGATTGTACAAATCTCCGGTTTCCTCACATTTTTTAATGTTATGGTTATGTGAATAAATTCATTTGATGGCCACGTGGGGTTGGAAGGGCACCCTGACTTCCTATTAGATGGGTAGTGAGCTAAAATTATTGCGTCAAGTTAATTTCAAACTGTCAAAAATTAATTTTAACCCTTGCCCCGGTGGCGGCTACGAGCCACCTTTCGCCCTGGTGGGGGGCTAAACAAGTCCCCCCACGATCTAAAAAATTAAGAGAGCTAGAAAAAAGCACAAAACGGCAATCGAAAGCTCTTCAAAAATGGTATCGAAAATACTTCCGTCATTTTTCTTGTCAGGTCAATATCAAGGTCACTAGAGGTCAAAATAGGTCAGAATCTCTAATATGAGGTGTACTACGAAAACATATATCTCAGAAACTATGATAGCTAGAAACATTTCTCTAACTCCATTCGGAAGCTCTTGAGCTGCTCTTTCATTACAGTGGCATTCATTTTCGTGTCAGGTCAAAGCCTAGGGAGCTACAGGTCACTGAATATTGGGCATATTATTGGGAATGTCCATAGCCACCCATGCATAAGGGCGTTTCCTTTTTCGCTAATAACTTCCAAATCAAACAAGATACAGTCATAGTTAATGCACCATTGCAATCCTCTCGTCAATACGAATCGAATGATATATAATATTGCTATCTCAGGTCAAATTTAAGAATGTGACCTGACCCAGGTCAACGGTCTGACCAAACTTGACCTGGTATAGTCATGATGTATATCACTTAACTTGCAGTGACTATACAAACACTTTGGTGACAAAATAAAAGTTCTATTTCAGTTAATTCAAAATTTATAGAGTAAAACACCAAAAAGTGCTTATTTGACCTGAGGTGCCCTTTTAAAGGTCACAAGTCGAAATATTTGGCATTAACTTCAGTAATGGGCTAAGAGCAAGTCGTAACCGATGTTTGAAGTTGATTCCATCCATACTTACTGAGAAAAGCT
Source organism: Lepas anatifera (assembly GCA_034440635.1). Classification (NCBI taxonomy): domain Eukaryota; kingdom Metazoa; phylum Arthropoda; class Thecostraca; family Lepadidae; genus Lepas; species Lepas anatifera. Next base: position 2,042,707 of record JAOTON010000629.1, read on the forward strand.
CATTTCGTGATTTTCCCCATGTATTGACTATAGGGAGGTCATGCTCTGCACATGACCTTAGGTCACCAATATAAAAAATCCCGGGACAAATGTTGTAACTCCTGGTGGGCCCAATATGTGGTATGAGTTTCAACTTGATCGATTAACCCTACTTTTAGTTATGCAGTCCTAAGCATTTTTTTTAGGTGAGGTCACTTCACCTGTCCTGATGACCTGACATCATATGACCTTGAGCTAAAATTTTCAGGGAAGATGTAAAAATGATAAAGAAACAGCTAGACCAAGTTTGGCGGCGCTGCGCGCCAATGTTTTTTGGCCACTTCGGAAAAACCCGAGGGGGTCTAAAAAGACCCCCACCCAGGCGAAGGTTAAAGTGATACAAGTCGTTTTTCTGCGGGTTGATGACTATTGCAAGTGGTCATTTTAGCCTCAAATTTGACTTTTGTGGTGTTTATTTGGCTATTTTAGTGGAAATAAAATTTTGCCCCTCTTTGGCCCTTTTTCTAACCAGTTTCACCTTTCCCGTTGAAAAAAACCTGGCAGTCCTGGGCAGCATCTATAATCTCTAGACATGGGATAACCAAAAAAATTAAGAAACATATTTTCAACACTAATGCGACAAAGTTTTATTAAATCCCTCAAAATGGGATCTTGATCCCCTCATTGGTGGACGCAGGGGGGGCATTCTGGTCATGGCCCCTCCAAAGCGCTGGAGTGGGGCAAAACTATCTTTGGGCCCACAAAGTCCGGAGAAATTTTTTGAAAACAGGTGCTTACACTAGCATGGGTGCCGAAAGCGGGGGGACGGGGGACGCGTCCCCCCTGTTGGCCAACCAGGGGGGACGTCCCCCAAATTTTTGGGGTCAGTCGTCATTAATGCTGTCAGGTACCGAATATGCCCAAAATTTGCCTACCCTGGTCAGCACCAGCCCGGGTCCGTCCCCCCCTGCGAAAATTATGTGGCGGCGCCCCTGTACACTAGGTCTGTCCAGCAAAAGATATTCGCTCCCCCATCCCTCCCCCAGGAGAGCAATCATGTACTCGGAGAGGTAGCTTATACTAGGTCTGTCGAGCACCCGAAATGCACATCCCACCCCTCCCCCCAGGAGGAGAGGCAGACATGGGTGTGCCCCCAAAACTCTGGTCTGTGACCGCCCCTGGATCCCCTGATGACACTATAATGGTCAGCACAAGAAATTCCCCCCCACTGACTTTTCCTTAAAAAATGCCCTGATCCTAGGCCCTTTTATTGGTTCATGTTGCAAGTTTGGATCTGTGATCTATGAGAGGTCATCTGGGGCTACTTAAGCAGGGTTTCAGACTTGGGTCAATAACTGTGCAGGACATCAGGATAAAACTAATATGTTGATACCATTATTACAGTGGATTGTTACTTTGAAGTAAATGATATGCATATTGACTATTGTATAACAGCGATTGACAGGTATTCACCTTTCAACATCTGCTGTTTTGCTTAAAATGTAAATATTGACAATGCTAGGTTAGGTGGCGACCTAGAGCTGACATTAGGTCGGGTCATTTTTATGTTTTGAACTAGTATGGTTGTATTATACATCATTCGACTGGCGGTAACGAGGTGCATAATCGAAATGGTGCTTAAAAATGATTATAACTCAACCCTATCAGACACCAGAACCCAGAAACTCTTCCCTAACATGCCACCTTCTTGACCTGTGGGGACTTCAATATTGACCTGACCCAAAAAAGTGACCAATGCAGTTTTGTCATGGATTTTTATGGGCCATCCACCTGCGATCGCTTTTTTCGCTATCCTGCTTAGGATCCATGTTCGAAGGGGGATTTGAAACCCCCCACCAGGACGAAGGTGGCTCGGAGGCCCACCGGCCACCGTGGTTATAACTCACCTCCCTTTATAGCCCGCGGGGCCCACTGGGACTATCAGAAGAAGCATATGTCACTATAGGACTCTTTGAGACCAGTTGGACCCAAAATTGATCTTATACCCCGTTATCAATGTGAGGGCCCTTTTTAGTCAGCTGGACAATTCGTAAATAGATTCAAAGCGTCCTGGTGGCCCTCTGCATCCAGCCTGGTTCTCTGTAACTAGTTACAGAAGGCCCGCAGATACCAGCAGAACTATTTGTGACCATTAGGCTCTCAGAACCAGCAGAGCTCTCTCTGACCAGCTGGGCCCGTAATGGTCAGCTGAGCTCCCTTTGTCCGCCACTAAATACCTACCATTTTAAGTGTTTTTTTCGTTTGAAGGGAACCGCTTTGAAGGTGAAAGAAGATCATAGAAAAATTGTTTATTACCCACCTATATCATGTCATACCTTAGTCTTATCATTGTATTGCGAAATTTTAAGTTATTTAACGCCACATTCCGCCATTGAAAAATTGAAAGAAAATCACTTTACAAGAACTAAACAGCATTTCTGGCGGACAAAGCACGTACGCTGCTGCCTTCTTCACTTCCTTGGCCGGTACTTCCTTGACACAGGCATCGTTAATGTGGCACCAACCAGCCTCCGACTGGTTCCAGCAGAATTCAGTGTAGTGGCTGTTCTGGGGGCTGCCATGGTGTACTACCGTTCCATACAGGTCAAACACAAGGCTGTAAGATATCTGCGGATGCTTGAGGGCATTTCACCTGAGGACCAGGTCGCTAAGGGCAAAAATGCCGTGAGCAAGGGCTTCAAACGATGGGCTGCCACTGTAGGTAAAACGCTTCAGTTGCATAATCACCATACGTGGCATGCGCCAGGCATCGAACTTAACACGCGCCCCGCTGGGGTCCCTGGCATGCCGCGCCCCGCTGGGGGCGAATTTCGCTCCCCCTCTGTATCTCATTTTCTCGGACAGCTAAAGGAAAATTACGGAAGGCGTTCGAAATTTCTTTACAAGACGAAGAGAAGTTATAAGAAGTATTTTTATGTCAGGTCAATATTGAGGTCAGCACAGGTCACAGAAGGCTCCATAGGCTACAATACAGCAGTGTACGTCTCTCTCTCTCTCTCTCTCTCTCTCTCTCTCTCTCTCTCTCTCTCTCTCTCTCTCTCTCTCTCTCTCTCTCTCTCTCTCTCTCTCTCTCTCTCTCTCTCTCTCTCTCTCTCTCTCTCTCTCTCTCTCTCTAGATCTGCCCTCAAGGGAGTTAGAGCAAATCTTAATGCATCATTGGATTTCTCTCATCGCGGCGAATCGAATGATATATAATATGACCTTGTTAGGTCAAATTGTGAAAATGACCTGACCTCAAACTAGGTCAGGGTCCCAGAGTGGCCTGGCATGGTCATGTTGCATATCAATCGACTTTTCGTGACAATATAAGCACAATGCAAGCAAACTGGGAGCTTTATCTCAATTCAGTGAGAAGTTATTGGCAAAACAATCACTCTATGCTCCTGTGACCTGACATGACCTTTGAGAGGTCAGATGCTCAAAAAATTTGCTTGATGGTCAAGATGATTGTAAGAATAGATAGTTTGAGGATTTTCAGCATTATCTATCCAGTATTTACTGAAAACGAGCCCATTCTATTTTTCACCATAGACATAATGGGGTGACCAAAAGTTGACCCCACCTTAGGTCAACAATATCGAAATTCCGAGATGGTATATTTGTAGACCCTTGTGTCTTCATCATATTGTGAAAGTTTCAAACTGATCGGTTGACAGATGTTCCTTAGGCACTGCTTCAAACTTGTGATTTTGGGTTCTGAGGTCAGGTCACTTGACCTTGAATAACTCCTTGACCTGACATCACCTGACCTAAAAAAATGGCAAGATGCGAAAAAAATGTTCAGGGATAAGGAACCGTCAGTTTCGTAGTTCTGTGTTTCTTCGTTTTTGCGTTATCCGGGGAAAACCAGGAGGGGGAGAATTTCGCCCCCTCCCCAGCGGGGCGCGTGTTAAGTTATTAATTGGCTTGCATCCTCGAATCCTGGATGCATAAAATAACAAAAATAGTGCAAATGTATTCGAACACAGCCCTTCGTCAGAATCTTCATGAAATTGATTGATTGGAGACGCTCTTGATCATGATGTGAGCTGAGACCTAGAATTTCAGATTTCACCAAATTTCAGAATATTTTTTTCTTTTGCCTTATTATGAATCCGGATTTGAGGAGATCGATTAATGACCAAATTTTCTACGCATAATTATGCTCCTCAGTGGAACACCCCGAAATCGATCTGTCTTTGAAAGAAGTTTCCTCCGAAGAGGAATAAATACTTTCGGCTATTTTCGCTTTTCGCGCACGATTGGCTCCGAAGTAATTTTGTAAGCACACAAATTACTTTTCATGGCGATATCTTGGGTCGCTCTGGTTTAAAGGGATTGTGGCACCTTCATAACGTGATTTTAACTGAGAAAGCCAAGTTGTAAAGCGGGTCGGGAAACCCGGTACTCCATATGTCATTTGTCTTGGAACTCAATATTTCCGTAGAAAAAAGCTAAAACCTACCTGACACCAGCCCCCTCATCAGCCCCCTCGCCGGGCGGCCATTGTTGTGAGCTGCTGGTGTGACGACATAGGTTGACGTCACGATGTGTATCAGCCAATCGAAGCCCTTGAAGCGTTTCAGGTCTGGTAGTGGTTGCCAGATCATGATATCATCCACAGGCAGATATTTATTTATTTTCCTTGAGGAGTATTTTTAAAAGCAAAATATTGAGCTTATTGAACATTTTTCAGAGAAATCATGAATGGTTTTATTATTTTTGGCTAAAAGTACGCCTAATTTCACTAAGTTCCAGGATTCGACCAAGGTTCCACATTTCCTTTAAAGCAATATTTTAAATCAATTGATGCCAAAACCGCGGTGAACTTTTTTTTGCTTGCTTGCCGACAATTTTTGGGGCCCTTTTGGCGGAAATTCAGGGGCCCTTTTTGGCCGCCGCCCCCCCCTGAGCGAAATCCTGGCTACGCCCCTGGTACGTGCGGCCATCGAAGGCAGAAGGTCTGTTTGTCTGTCTGTCAATCCTCGCGATGCCACTGCACCCGACTGTCTGTGGTGGAATTCCAAGTCCTCCTTATTTAGTTAGTCACTGTTTATTTACACGGCGTCAGCTGCACTCGTCGTCAGCTGCTACGCCGCTGCTCTGGTCGGGTTGAAAAACCGGTCCTGTCACTACCCTGATCCCTAGTCAGCCCGTGCTGGGGGTCGGAGGCAGAGTTCGCCACGGGCTGGATAAGGGAATAGAGATGTTATTCCATGGGCTGGACTTCTCACATGGCAGACAAAGATGACTTAGGGCCAGTGGTGGATCCAGGGGGGGCAAAAGGCATTTCTCCCCAAATGAAAAAGTGCAGAAAAATTGCATATTGCCGAAAAGGAGGTAACAAACAACGGCTTCATATACTTTCCCGTTTTCGTACAGTTCATATTTTTCCAAGCGTTACCCGGTCAATTGACTGGCGTGGCCGTCCTGAGATTGGAGGTACAGTCTATTACTGAACTAATAATATCATTCGATCGTTATTTCATCATGAACTTAGTTTTACGAGGTACATAGTTGTAAGAGACTAGCATGTCTTTTATATAAGTTATATTCGCTTACCTAGAATCATGCAAGATAAAGCTCGCACTTACACCTCAAGGGCTGGGCATGGGCCCCTTTTACAAACCGGCACAGAGGCAAAGGTCGATCCAGAATTTCAAATCGGGCCACTCCTGGTCGGAAGAGGGGCACCATAAAATCTGGGGGCGCAAAAACCAACAGGTGGACGCCAACAGAGGTGCAGAAAGTTGCCAACTCGGGTACTGGAGTTTGTGACACATTTACGAAAATCGAGGTGCATAAGTGTGACAAAATAGCGATCGTGACTATATGGTTCAAAATCAAACCACATATTTTCGAAATACAGAATTAAGCGTGTAGCGATTATTTTAATTTAGCAACTCTGTTCTTCAATTGCACAGCGTACCATCAGTGATACAATATTGGTACTTTGTTCAGTTTCTACTAAAATGAGGGACTCCCGCTGCAGAAAACCCGGAAACCGCTATCACAGTTGCCAGATTTTAACATGCAGCCCAATGGTACCGATTGTTAGTAGTTGCCAGAAAGTTGCCACCTAGATGCCCAAAATGTGCAGTCAATTTTTGTGAGAAATTCACGATTGTGGGCACATTTAAGGCATTAAACATAACGTAGATACGTTATTAAGTACTTCTCTGTCCATTTTGTCAGGTTAAATAATATTTAGTTAGTTAGTTAAGGGCTTTTTATAAGGCGTTCTGTGCAAAGCACCTTTGCCCGCCTCTAAAGTGTGGGGGAGAATTTTCCGGGAGGGGTGTTTACTTTAATGTCGCAGAACAAAGGGACGAATCTTATTTCAAGGAATGGGTCGCGAAGTGTAGCAACACTTGCGAGGGAAGGGGATTGCTACGGCAGAGATGCCGAGCCTGGGGCACAGGTAGGATTTAAAAGGGTACGTGAAGAGGCTTGCCAGCGTAAAGATTAGTTTTTTGAATTTTGTTCCTTGTTATCGAATAACCGTTTGCTTACGTTACTCGAGTTCCTCCATTGAAAAAGAATAATTTTGGGTTATTAGAAATACCCGCAAGCACCATGACGTGAGTCTTTATCCTGCAACCATGAGGTGAGGTTACAGCACCCTCTCTGGCTGGGTAGCCGCCGCATAGAGGAAGAGAGAAGGGTAATAGAACAGATAGAGTGTTAGGGAGGGGTGTGAGTTGGTTAGTTGTTAGTCTTAGATGTGGTTAGTATAGTTAGTAGTCCTTAAGTTAGGGTTAGTTGGTTAGCAAATATGAACGGATGGTTAGGTAGGGTTAGTTGGTTAGTTGAACTTTTTTTGGTTTTGTTTTTTTTGTTTTTTTGTTTTGTTTTTTTCCTATGGTGGGAGTTATTCTGAGTCTACCATACCTTAGGACCAGACAGTTAAAACCTAGTTTGAAGCACCTATTGTTTAAATTTGTCAGAGGGACGTTTCTAGTGTAATTGTTATTTCTAATATGAGGGGTGCTATTCGGATGCAGGTATTTTCCATACCTGCCACCATAGACGTTCAGATAAAGCTCTCGAGCCTAGAAGCCTTCAGGAATGTAAAGAGCTTGTCCAAGCAGCTCAGGGTGATCATTGCCGAGAAGAGTGGAAAGGTTTACTGGGATGTTTCTGATGCGGCAATAATCTAGCATGGGCTGCCTATGGGCGTCGTGCTGGGGACAGTCGATGAGGATATGGTAGGGATTTTCCATGGCAGAGCAGGTACCACAGGTACCTACACGCCCATAGGCATTTAATTTGGTGTGTCCGCTTCAGAGTCTGGTCAGGATGACCTCACGCCGACGACTGTTTTGGTTGGAGCTGGGCCAGTAGCCGATGTTAGGCTTGATATGGAATAAGTGGGCGCTGTGGTTAGTGGTCCAGTCATTTTGGATGTACTTCCGGATATGGTTCTGGAGGAGAGCTTTGTTATCGTCTCCGGACCATTTGAGAGGTGCGACCTCTCTGAGTTCAAGAGACTTTTTGGCCTGTTCGTCCGCTTTTTCATTTCCGAGAATTTTGCAGTGGCCTGGGATCCAAAGAAAGGAGACATCTGGGATATCGTCGATACCCTTCTGGATGTCTGCTATTACGTGATGGCTGGGGTTGACTACGTTATTGATAGCTTGCAAGACAGATTTAGAGTCTGAACAGATGACGGCTGAATTAATATTTAGGGTTCTGATCTGGACTAGTGTATCTAGAATGGCGACGGCCTCGGCAGTAAAGATTGAGCAGTTGTCCGGAAGTCGTTTTTGGAGGCAAATATTTTGCCCCCAGATGCCGAGGCCTACTTTTTCGCCTATTTTAGAGCCGTCGGTGAAAATGAAGGTTTTGCCAGTGTTGTTAGACTGGAACTCTAAGAATTTCTGGGAGATCTCCTCTGTGGTGAGGTTGTCTTTGCGTGTGGTGAAAAGAAACTCGAGTTTGGGCTGTTTGCGAGTCCAAAAGCGGGAGAGTGGGGGGTTGCCTATTGCTTCTGGAATCGCAAGGTTCAGGGTTTCCAGGGTCTTAGCTACTCTATTCTTAAATGGAGGCCAGGTTGTCCGATTAGTTTTTGATACAGGTTCAGGGTGGGCGAAACATTGTTTCGCCGGGTGATTTTCGGTAGATTGGACCTTGATATAGTAAGAGATAAGCTGGGAGTGGCGTCTTGTTTGGAGAGGGCACAGCCCACTGTCCACTAACAAACTGGTGATGGGGGATTCTCTGAGCGCGCCTGTGGCTGCCCGGATACTTGCGTTTTGGATGCGCTCTAGCTTTTGCTTATTAGTGTTGTTCGTTGAGTCAAAGACGAACGAATTATATTCGAGTATGGGCCGGATCAAGGACTTGTAGAGCATGAGCAGGGTCTTTCGATCCCCGCCGTACTCTGTTCCGCCGAGCATGCGGAGGATATTGACTCGTTTTTTGACAGCTAGAGACGACTTTGGTAATATGCTCGTTAAAACTAAGGCGGGTATCAAGGATGACGCCTAAGAATTTGAAGCTTTTCGCGCATTCAATGGGTTTGCCTGAGATTTGGAGCTGAGGAACAGCGTGTCTCACACCTGGCCTGGCAAAGACTACGACTGATGACTTTTCGGCCGAGAGTGATAGACCCATTGAATTGCACCAAGCATGGATGTCGTCGAGACTACCCTGCAATTCGGTAGTCGCGGTTTTGAATTCTGGTTGACTGCGCCGCCTGGTGTCGACCGGAGTGGATTTCCAAATAGCGACATCATCTGCAAATAGGGAGTACTTAACTCCAGGCGGTAGCTTTTTGGAAAAAATGTCATTGATCATGACTAGGAAGAGGGTCGGAGATAAAACGCTACCCTGGGGTGTGCCCTGGTCTTGAGATGTCAGATAGGAAAAGGTGGTGTCGCAGCGCACTTTGAATTTTCTGTCCCTAAGAAAGTTGTCAATGAATCTAGCAAGGTGGCCATGGACTCCCAGTTTACAAAGTTTATACAAAAGGACGTCGTTTTGTACACGATCAAAGGCCGACTTGATATCTAAGAATGCAGCAATTGTGACTTGCTTCTTGTAAAAGCCATTTTGGACGTCACTGACCAGTTTGATCAGATTGTCAGTGGTGGCTCGCCCGCGCCGGAAACCCGATTGCATAGCATCGAGTTTCTTTTCGAGAATTTCGTGAAGTCTTACGTTGACCATGCGCTCTACAAGCTTGCTAGCACAGCTAGTAAGCGAAATGGGGCGATAACCTTTAGGGTCCGTTTTTTTCTTTGCCAGGTTTTGGAATGGGAATGATGACACTCTCCCGCCACATAGTGGGGAACGAGTCGCTAAGAAACATGTTGTTAATGGCCGAGAGAAGATATTTTAGTGCTGTCTGGCTGAGGTGCCTGAAGAAAGAGTAGTGAATTTCATCCGGGCCCACTGCAGTGTTTCCACACTTGCTAATGGAGTAATTTAGTTCGGTCATTGTAAAAGGTACGTTATAGTACTCCTGATTACTAGAATTGAAGAATGTGCGGCGTTTGCACCATTCGGCCTGGTCTTTTGAGCGCTGGTTGTAGGAACTGTTGGCTGCAACGCCATTGTAATGATCAGCAAAGGCGTCCATGAGTTCCTTGGGTGCCGTGATGTTTTGGCCGGAGATTGTCAGTTGAGGGAAGGGTCCACGGGGCGGTCGTTTCGCAGAGAAAGCTCCAATGGTTTTCCAGATTTGAGAAATGGGTGTGAAGCGGTTGAATTTAGAAACGAAGGCGTTGAAACTATCTTTTTGGACCCGCTTGCACGTGTTTTGGAAGTGGGCTTTGGCTGCCCGGAAGGCATTGCGAGTAGGGCTGTGTGCCCTCCTCTCGTAGGCTTTCCTGGCTCTAATCATTTGAGCTTTGGCGTGTGCCGTCTCTGCATTCCACCATGGGGCTCCTTTTTTCTGTCGGGGGCCTTGACTTTTTGGTATTGTTAAATGTGCTGCTGAGCTGATGGCTCTTAGTACCGAGTCAATGTCTGCCGAGTCGGGGTCACCTCCGGTGACAAGTGTGAGGTCGACCTCTGCCTCAAACTTGTTCCAGTCGGCACGTTTTAGATTCCATGAGGGTGTAAAAAGAGTAACATGGTCGATTGAGCCTGTGGGAATACCAATTTTTATTGGGAGGTGATCGCTCATTCCTGGGTTGTCTTCGACTTCCCAGGTGAACAGTGATGCAATTCTAGGAGAGCAGCACGAGATGTCAATGGCAGTGTCAGAATGGCCACCGCGCATTGCTTGGTGGGTCGGAGCGCCGTTATTTAAGATAACTAGATTTTGAGTCTATTGCGTCATAGATGATTTCGCCTCTGCGAGTGGTGGTGGCGCTGCCCCATGAGGGATGATGGCCGTTCAAGTCTCCAAGTAGTAGCAAAGGGCCGGGGATTTGTGCCAAAAGTTGGGCGAGGTCCCGAGCCGACGGGTCAGGATCGTTTGGAGAGATGTACAGTGAAATCACCGTCAATTTGACGTGCTGAATTTCTACGTTAATAGCGACACAGTCGAGTGGCGTAACCAAAGGCACTTGGCTGTGAGGGATGCTATTTTCAATAAGGATGGCAGTGCCTCCTTTACGGACAGTAGCGTTTACATTATGGCGGTACCAAGAGTAACCCGAGATTTTAAATTTGTTATTATCATTATCATTAAAGAGGGTTTCTTGGAGTGCTGCTACTGCCGGCTTTTTCTCAGCAAAGATTGATTTAAATAAGGGGAATTTCCCAATTAGACTGTTTGTGTTCCATTGGAGAATTGAACCCATGGTGGTTTAATGTCTTAGATGCTGGGGGGGTTTGCGGGGGCGGGGGGCGGAGGTGATAGGAATGTGTGCTACTCGTGTCGCTGGTAGTGGAAACGGGGGACGAGTGCCGGGCGTACCGGAGTTTCCTCGGCACCGGGGGGCTGCCGGGCCTGAGGGATATGGATGAGACTGAACTGGTGGGGGAGGCCGACATGAGATAACTATTTTCTACAGAGTCTGTGACCGAGATGCTGTCAGCATTTGGGTAAGACTCGGTCCCGGGCAGCTCACTATCAGGTTCGCTGTTGCTACCTGACGTGTCGGAATCACTGGCAAATTGGGATTGCATGTAATGACATGCCAGATCTGTTTGAGAGCCACAATGGCGGGTCGTCGGTGCTTGAGAGGCAGGAGCTTTGCTGCTGTCCGTGAGAGAGGTTTCGGTTTGGGAAGCTACACTGACTTTTTTCTGTTTGAGTGGCAGCTGTCTTACTGGAAGGGGGGGAGCTGCCACTCTGGTGTTTCCGTCCCGGCGCCCGCCGTAGGCGGCGCCTGGGAGGGGGTGCACCGGTGACTTTTGGGTGGGAGGGGGCTGGGAGCGGGGGAAACTCGGTACAGCTAGGCACCTGCTGAGGGCTGCTTTGCCGCCCTTCGGTTGGGGTCCAGGTCTTCCTGGTGCCATGTGAGGGACGGGGGGCGGCGGTACTTTTGGGCGGAAGACTCGGAATGGAACAGGCTGGGTTGGCTGGGGGATCCGTCCAGCCCGTGTTGGGAGTCCACTTGCGCCAAAAGGTGTTTGTGCTGTGGTGCGTGTTTTGCATGACATGGGGGATGGCCAGCCGAAGGGGTACCATGACTAGCGGCTCCATCAGGGGGCGAAGGGGACGCTTTTGGGAGGCGGTGAGCTGAGGAGTGGCCTGGCCAGCTGTGCTGGGGGCTGCCGCGGTGGCCTTGCCACTACGTGCCTGGGTTAGGGAGTGGCGTTTTTCGCTCTCACGCACTTTTTTGCGGGCCAGGTCGAAGGGGAGCTTTTCGTCTTCAGCCACCATATTTACATGTTTTTCACAGAGCCAGGCTGGGCACTTAGGATCGGTAGCCCCATGGGCGCCGCCACAGGCAGCACACAGGAGGCTAAGGGAGGTGCAGTCTTTGGTTCGGTGTGCAGCACTGCACTTGCCACAGCGGGGGGCGGGGTTTTTACAGCTGGACTCAACGTGGCCGTACCTTTGACAGATTTGACACCTGATGGGGTTGGGGTAGAACGGCTTCACTGGGTAGACACAGTCGCCCAGTTTGACACGGCCACAGTCATCTCGGCACTTTGTGTCGAAGGTGACGAGGAAGCGATTGTCTTTACGGTGAGGGACTTTTTCGGTGGTGGGCTTGGGGAGAGTGAGTCTTTGAATGGTGAGCACACTTTGGCCCTCAAAATCAAAGTTGCGCTCGATTTCGTCTTCAGAGAGGTGGGAAGCCTCTGGCGCACGAATTGTGCCCCGGTAGAAGTTCAGAGACTTATGAATGGTGAAATTCACCGGTTTCGATCCGAAAGTTTTGATGCCAAGGAGGGCTTTGGTTGAGGCAGCGTTGCTGGTTTTAACAAGGACATCTTTTTGGTGCCGGATAATTTCATAGCTGCCTGTCACCTTTCGGCTGATGGCCTTGTCCAGACTGAAGGTAGATTCCTTCGCAAGATTTTGGTGGATGGAGTCGTAACTACCAACCAGCCAAGCTCCGCTTGGCAGGTTTGCATTGTTAAGGCGATCCACTTACTTACTTATGGCTTTTTATTAGGCGTTCTGTGCATAGCACCTTTGCCCGCCTCTAAAGGAGTGTGTGGGAGAATTTTAGAATTTAGTGTGAGGGCAAGCTACGTTAGTCTGTTAAAGCAATGGGAGTTATTTCAAGTAATGGGTTGCAAGATGTTTTAGCTTGCAAATGGATCGGTCGTGGCAATGGCATAGCCATGCCAAGGGAGGTCTTTTAATAAGTTTAGACCCGCAGAGTGCGAAGGTTATTTCTGTGGTTGAAGACCTTATAAATTTAGAGTTTGAAATTTAGAGTTAGAAATTTAGAATTTGGAATTTAGAATTTGGAATTTAGAATTTAGAATTTTGTGTGTCAGCTATTGATGTCCGCTTGTATACGTTACTCGAAAACCTCCGTTAACTCAATAATTTCGTATTTTAGAAAGTGCGCTAAACACCTGGCCAGGGTGCCGCGAATTTACCCTGCAACCCGGAGGTGAAGTTGCAGCTCCCCTCTTCGGCTGGGCAGCCGCCGCGCAGAGAAAGAAGTGTGAGAGGATAGTTAGATTGTTAGTAAGAGTATAGGTGTGGTTAGTATAGACCCGCAGTGAAAGGTATCACTGCGGTGAAGAAATCTAACCTATCTAACCTAACCTGATTTCAAAGTTAGCCTAACATAACCTATCCTTAGCCTACAATGAACCATTTAAAGGTTACAAAACTATTGCTTAAATTTCGCAGTGGATCATCTATGATTGGAAAATAGGCAAGTCCTACTTTGGGGGTGCACCATGCACCCTCCATCATATATACTGGGAGGGGTGATTTATAGAGACTTCTCTAGCCCAGAGTCCTTTAGGAATGTAAAGACTTTTTCGAGTAGCTCAGGATGGTCGTTCCCGAGCAGAGTTTTTAGGTCTACAGGGATGTTTTGGATTCGGCAGTAATCTAGCATGGGTTGCCGATGGGTATTGTGCTGGGGACAATCGATGAGAATGTGATAGGGATTCTCCATTGCGTCGCAGGTACCACAGGTACCCGCGTTCCAATAGGCATTTAATTTTGTGTGTCCATTTCTGAGTCTGGTTAGAATAACCTCGCGCCGGCGACTCTTTTGGTTTGAACTGGGCCAGTAGCCGATGTTAGGCTTGATATAGAATAGGTGGGCGCTGTGGTTTGTAGTCCAGTCATTTTGAATTTGCTTCCGGATGGTGTCCTGGAGGAGAGCTTTGCTATCGTCTCCAGACCACGTTAAGGGTGCGATCTCTCTAAGTTCTAGGGACTTTTTTGCCTGCTCATCGGCCTTTTCATTTCCTTGAATTTTGCAGTGGCCCGGGATCCAAAGAAAAGAGACATCAGGGGTATCATCGATACCTTTCTGAATATCTGCTATAACGTGGTGGCTGGGGTTGACTACGTTACTGATGGCCTGCAGGACAGATTTAGAGTCTGAACAGATGACGGCTGAGTTGATATTTTGGGTTCTGATTATGGCTAATGCATTTAGGATGGCAACAGCCTCGGCTGTGAAGATGGAGCAGTTGTCCGGAAGTCTTTTCTGAAGGCAAATATTTTGTCCCCAGATGCCAAGGCCTACTTTTTCGCCTATTTTGGAGCCGTCTGTAAATATAAAGGTCTTGTCCGCGTTACAAGATCGGAACTCTAGGAATTTTTGGGAGACTTCTTCCTCTGAGAAGTCCGTTTTACGGGAGGTGAAAAGAAATTCCACTTTGGGCTCTTTTCGAGTCCAGAAGCGGGAGAGTGGGGGTTTGCCTATTGTCGCTGGCAGTGCAAGATTTAGGCTTTCCAGGGTTTTCGCTACTCTGTGCTTAAATGGGGGCCACTTCTGTAGAGTGGCTTTATTTGCTCGTCTGGGATGGGCAAAACATTGTTTTGCCGGGTGATTTTCGGTGGATTGAACCTTGATGTAGTAAGAAATAAGCTGGGCGTCGCGTCTTGTCTGTAGTGGGCATAGCCCGCTATCAGTTAGAAGGCTGGTGATGGGGGATTCTCTGAGCGCGCCTGTGGCTGCCCGGATACTGGCGTTTTGGACTCGCTCTAGCTTTAATTTATTGGTCTTGTTCGTCGAGTCAAAAACGAACGAATTATATTCGAGAATGGACCAAATCAGGGACTTGTAGAGCATAAGCAGGGTCTTTCGATCCCCGCCATACTCTGTGCCGCCGAGCATGCGGAGAATGTTGACTCGCTTTTGACAGCTAGAGACGACTTTGGTGATGTGCTCGTTGAAACTCAATCGGGAATCTAGGGTGACGCCCAAGAATTTGAAGCTATTGGTGCATTCAATAGGTTTACCCGAGATTTGGAGCCGTGGGGGGGTCGTGTCTGGAATGCGCTCTGGCAAAGACAACGACTGATGATTTTTCCGCCGAGAGTGATAGACCCATTAAGCTACACCAATTATCGATGTCGTTTAAGCTGTCCTGCAACTGCGTAGTTGCGTGTTGGAATTCTGGTTCGTTATACCGCCTGGTGTCGATTGCAGTGGTTTTCCAAATAGCGACATCGTCCGCAAAGAGGGAGTAATTTATTCCAGGCGGTAGCTTTTTGGCGAAGAGATCATTGATCATTACTAAAAAGAGGGTGGGGGACAGAACGCTACCCTGGGGTGTGCCTTGGTCCTGGGTTGCCAGGTAGGAGAAAGTGGTGCCACAACGGACTTTAAATTTTCGGTCCTTGAGGAAGTTTTCGATGAATTTTGCAAGGTGGCCACGAATTCCTAGTTTGCTTAATTTAAACAACAGGGCGTCTTTTTGTACGCGATCGAACGCCGATTTAATGTCTAAGAATGCAGCTATTGTTACTTGCTTTTTGTAAAAGCCATTTTGGACGTCACTGACTAGTTTCACCAAATTGTCAGTGGTGGCTCGCCCGCGCCGGAAGCCTGATTGCATAGCATCAAGCTTCTTTTCGAGGATCTCGTGAAGTCTAACGTTTACCATGCGCTCGACAAGCTTGCTAGCACAGCTAGTAAGCGAAATTGGGCGATAACCTTTTGGGTCTGTTTTTTCTTTGCCAGGTTTTGGAAGGGGAATTATAATACTCTCTCGCCACGATGTGGGGAAAGAGTCGCTAAGAAACATGTTGTTAATGGCCGAAAGCAGGTACTTTAGTGCTGTTTGGCTGAGGTGCCTGAAGAAAGAGTAGTGAATTTCGTCAGGGCCCACTGCAGTGTTTCCACACTTGCTAATGGCGTAATTTAGCTCGGTCATTGTAAATGGTACATTATAATACTCTTGATTACCATAATTGATGAATGTGTGCTTTTTGCACCATTCTGCCTGGTCTTTGGAGCGCTGGCTGTATGAGTTATTAGCTGCGACACTGGCGTAATGATCAGCAAATTTATCCATGACTTCCTTAGGTTCGGTGATGGGTTGGCCAGCTATTTTTAGTTGAGGGAAAGGTCCACGGGGTGGTCGCTTCGCAGAGAAAGCTCTAATGGTATTCCAGACTTGGGTGGTGGGAGTGAAGCGGTTGAATTTGGAGGCAAAAGAGTTGAAACTGTCCTTTTGAACCCGCTTGCACGTGTTTCGAAAGTGTTCTTTTGCTGCCCGAAGTGCGGATCGAGTAGGGCTGTGTGCCCTCCTCTCATATGCCTTGCGGGCTCTAATCATTTGAGCTTTGGCGTGTGCCGTCTCTGCGTTCCACCATGGGGCTCCGTTTTTCTTTCGGGGTCCTCTGGTTTTTGGTATTGCTACTTGTGCTGCTGAGCTTATGGCTCTTAGTATTAATTCAATATCTGCCGAGTGTGGGTCACCTTCGGTGACCAGAGTGAGGTCGACCTCTGCCTCAAATTTTGTCCAGTCCGCTCGTTTTAGATTCCAGGAAGGGGTATAGAGATCAACGCGGTCGAGTGCTCCTTGGGGGACATTGATTTTGATTGGGAGGTGATCGCTCATGCCTGGGTTGTCTTCGACATCCCAGGTAAACAGTGACGCAATTCTAGGCGTGCAGCACGAAATATCAATGGCTGTGTCTAAATATCCGCTTTGCGTTGCTTGGCGGGTTGGTGCGCCGTTATTTAGGATAACTAAATTTTGAGAACCTATTGCGTCATATATAATTTCACCTCTACGATTTGGCGTGGCGCTGCCCCAGGATGGGTGGTGACCATTCAAGCCTCCAAGTAATAACAAAGGCCCGTTTATTTGATTAAACAGTTGTGCGAGGTCCTGATCCGTTGGATCAGGGTCGCTAGGGGATATGTATATTGAGACAACCGTCAATTGGACGTGTTGTATTTTCAAACTAATAGCTACACAGTCCAGTGATGTTACCAAAGGCACGTGACTGTGTGGGATGCTATTTTCTATTAGGATGGCTGTGCCTCCCTTACGGACAGCAGCGTTTACGTTATGGCGATACCAAGAGTAACCCGAGATTTTGTATTTATCGTTATCTTTATCAGAAAAGTGGGTCTCTTGTAATGCTGCTAGTGCCGGTTTTTTCTCAGCAAATATTGATGAAAAAAAGCGGGAATTTCCCGATAAGGCCATTTGTATTCCATTGCAGAATTGAACCCATGGTGGTTTTTAACGTTTGTGATTAGGGGATCTACGTTTGCGAAGGTTATACGAGCACCTGCTGCTGCTGCTATCGCTAGCAGGAGAAACTGGGGTGGAGTGTCTGGAAAAGCTAATTTTCCTCGCTACGGGTGAGCTGCCGGGGCTGGAGGAGCCGGGGCTGGGGGTTTCCAGGAGGGCAGCTCTGGAAGTGTTTATAACAGTTTTTGCAGAGCTCGTCTCTGAAGCACTGCTGGTGTCAGAGACGGTCTCTGTCCCGGACAGCTCGTTGTCAGACTGACTTTTGTCGTCTGACGTTTCAAAGTCACTTGAAAACTGAAACTGCATATAATGACCTATGAGGTCGGTTTGGGATCCGCAAGTGCGGGTGATCGGTGCTGTTTGGAAAGAAGCATCGCTTCTTTCCAAGGAGAGAGGAGCAGATTCAGTTTGTGTTGAAATATTTACTTTTTGGATTTTGGTTTGAGTGGCAGCCGTTTTACCCTGAGGGGGTGGGCTGCCACTCGTTAAAGGCCTTCTCGGAGCCTGCCTTTGGCGGCGCCTGGGAAGGGGAGCACCGGTGAATTTAGAGTGCTTGGGGGCAGGTAGCGAGGGGAAATCAGACTTTTCAGTCACTCGTGCAGAGTGGCTTTGCCACCCTGCTGCTGGTGTCCAGGTCTTCCTGGTGATTTTAGGTGCCTGAGGGGCGGGAGGATTTTCGGTCGGAAGACCTGGCGGAGAACTAGTGCGGGTCGGGAGATCCTCCCAGCCCGCAGCGGGCGTCCACCTACGCCAAAAAGTGATTGCGCCACGTGGTGGGGGGAGGGGGACGGACGGCCTGATGGGCGCCAAGAAAAGGGGCTCCATTAGGGGGCGGATGTGGCGGCTTGTGTTTTTGGGAGGCTGAGGATGTTTGGAAATGGGGTGTTCCTGGCCGGCTGTGCTGGGGGCTGCTGTGGGAGCCTTGCTACCACAGCTTTTTGGGACTGTGCGGCTCTTTTCTTTTTGCAGCACTTCTTTGCGGGCCAGGTCAAACGGGAGCTTTTTTTCCTCAGCCAAAACGTTAACTTCTTTTTCTCGGAGCCAGGTCGGGCACTTGGGATTATCTGCCCCATGAGCGCCGCCACAGGCAGCGCACTTGAGGCTTTTTGAGGTGCAATCTTTAGTGCGGTGCTTAGCACTGCACTTGCCGCATCGTGGGGTGGGGTTCTTACAGTTTGACTCTACGTGCCCGTACCTTTGACAAGTTTGGCAACGAATAGGGAGGGGGTAGTACGGCCTAACTGGGTAGACACAGTCGCCCAGTTTAATTTGGCCGCAGTCATCCCGACACTTTGTGTCGAAGGTGACAATGAATCTGTGGTCTCGTAGACGTGGGTCTTTTTGCGTAGAATTTTTGTTGGGGTTCAATTTTTCGAGGGCTAGCACATTTTGACCTTTAAAGTCAAACATGTGCTCAAGGTCCACATCAGAGAGATGGGACACTTCCGGGGCATTGATGATGCCCCGGTAGAAGTTAAGGGAGTGGTGGACAGAAAAGATGACTGGTTTCGACCCAAAAGTTTTTGTGGCCAGCAGGGCTCGGGTAGATTCCTGATTGGAGGTTTTGATCAGGATATCTTTTTGATGCTTGATAATCTCAAAACTACCTTTCACTTTTTGGCTGATGGCCTTATCCAAATTAAAGGTAGACTCTTTTGCCAAGTTTTGGTGCGCCGAAAGGTAGGTGCCAACCAGCCAAGCTCCGCTTGGCAGGTTGGCTTTGTTCAAACGGGGGCTGGAGGGGCGGAAGAGAGAGGTGGAAGCCATGGTACGTTTAAGTTTAAATGAGGTACTTGGTATTAGCTTTGCTAACACCTTTTGGGTAGAAATGGCTAGAGAAGTTGAATTGAAGAAAGTGGTCCTAGTTTTACTAGCAAAGCTAATGGGAGTATTAACCTAGCTAGGGTTGGGTGTTGGAGTATTATCCCATGAGAATGGCTGGCTATATTAACTTACGTTATACCGTGCAGAACCACTCGAGTTTAGTTTTCAGTTTTATGGCTGCGCGCGCTTTCTGCGTAGCGTGAGAAAGTTCTGGAGGCTGTGGCGTCAGAGCGTGTGTGTGACGTCAGAGCGTGTGCGTGACGTCAGAGCGTCGGGCGGTTTTCCCCACGCGGCCCGGCTAGCTTAAAGGGACATTGTCGCAAAAATTTTTATTGTGGTTTCTTAATATTTGAAAAATCCTGATTCTGGTACCGTCAATCATTTTTTATCTTCTGCTAAATTTTGGGAGGCCACTCAACAATTATTCAAAATTGTTAACAATACAAATAATAGACTGTAACCTGCTCTTCACCTCTATTCTATCCATCAAAGTTTTAAAGTTCTAGAAATGATTTTTTTGCCGTGAAAAATGTTTTTATATTGTATTAGTATTCAATTTATTTTTGTTATCCTCAAAAATACACAAATTACATTAGTTTGTCCAAAACATTCGGCTTTAGAAAACTAATCAGCAAAGTTTTAAACTCGGCCAGGTGTCGTACAGCAGGACTGGTATAGTACGTCCATACATATATTGCACACAATTAAAAAAGCAGATAAAACAGTACATACAAAGTATAGGAAAGATCCCGCGGGAGGAAGAGAGTAGATGAGAAAAACATGCGGCAAACGGTAAAAAAAACACACACACACACATTAAAAACACCAACGCCAGTCAACGATTCACCATCCGCTCACACGCGGCACGCGGTCGGGGAACGGGCGGCCCGGCCCCACGGACCTGTTCGGCCCCCAGCACGCGGCACGCGGCCGGGGCCGCGCGGTCCGGCCCGACAGACCCGTCCGATCACTCGCGTGCGGTCGGAGACCGCGCGGTCCGGCCCGACGATTGGCGACAGCGGACAGCCCGCCACGCGGCGCCACCCGCGCGCGACATCCTGCGAGCGGCGCCCCCTGGGCGGGGCGCAGGTGTGGTCGACGTTGACCGGCGTCCATCAGCTCTCCATAGTCCTGTGGGAAGCGGCGGGTTAAAGTGAGGGGGCGGAAAGAGGAGAGTGGAAGTGCGCCTGATTTATTTGGAGATAATGAAATGATTGGGTGCGCGCAAAACAGAGCCGGGATTTACTGGAACGGCAGGGAGGTGCCTGAGGCCTGCCTGTGAGAGCGCCAACAGCTGCACCAATCAAAAATTTCTTTGCGGCAAGATTTACGTTATATTAGGTATAATGGTTACAATAGTTACATTTGTTATTTTGCGGCAAACTTAACGTTACATTGTTACAATAATCATGAGAGCGAGTGCAAGCGAGTGGTAGACAGTGCGGATCGGCATATACAAACACAATATTAGTAATCATCTAGATACAGTTTTGCTACAACCTTGCGGAAAAAGCTTTTACTTAGGGGTACATCTTCCAAAGATCTTATTTTTGAGGCGATGACTTTGTTCCAATTTCGTGGGGCGGCAATGAAAAATGAAAATTTGCGATAAAGGGTGGGAGCGAATTCCACAGCAAAATGCTGAACGTGCCTACCATTTCTCCCAGTTTGGTTCGGTTGCACTAACTGTATTTTTGTTAGAAAAAGCATGTGGTACCGTGCGGCGTAAGTAGTTGTGCAGGATGTTGATATGGCTCACTTCGATAAGGTCGGTTTGCTTAAGAATTTTGTGCTTTTTGAACAAGGGGCTGGTATGAGCCAAACGGTCAGTTTTGTCGATAACACGGATAATTCTCTTTTGCAAAGTGATTAATTTATTAAGGCGATAGGGAAATGCGTTCCCCCACACAGGTAAACAATAATTTAGATATGGGAGTACGAGAGAATTATACAGCAGGAGGAGGTGACTGGAGTCAAATATGTGTTTGGACCTAGAGATAATTCCGATGTTTCGGGAAACCGCGTTCTCAACGTTTTTAATGTGACCTGTCCACTTCAGATCCTCATCGAGAGTAATGCCTAGATATTTGACTGAAAATTGACGTTGAGTAGGGATATTATTGATAGAAATATTCAGTTCTTTTTTGGATGAAGTGGAAAAGAGTTGATACGAAGACTTTTTGCATTGATTGTGAGTCTGTTGCACAGCAGCCAAGACGTGATATCTGGGAGGGAATCGTTAATTTTGCATTGTAGTTGCGAGAAGTTGTCAGCAGAGTATAGGAGGGCCGTGTCATCCGCGAACAGATAGAAATTTGGAATTTTGGAGCTTTTGGATATGTCATTTATGTACAGCAGGAAGAGAAGGGGGCCCAGGACACTTCCCTGTGGAACGCCCAGGGGCATTGCCCTGGGCATGTTGTACGAAATTCCGTTATACTTAACAATTTGGGTGCGATTTAAGAGGTATGAACGGAAGAAATTCAGTGAGCTACCTTGAATTCCGTAGTGATGAAGTTTAGAAAGAAGAATTTCGTGGTTAACAGTGTCGAACGCTTTGCTGAGATCTAAATACAATGAGGCCGAAACTTTTTTAGAGGTGAGGGTAGATGTAATTTCGTCATGCAACAGAGCAATCGGCATTAAGGTATTATGATTTTTTCGGAATCCAAATTGGTTTTCAAAGAGAATGTGTTCATCATCCAGGAAACTAGCAATTTGGGCGTAAACAATTTTTTCAAGCACTTTTGAAAGAATGGGAAGAAGAGATATGGGTCGATAATTAGTGAATAATGAGGGGTCGCCTCCTTTGAAAATAGGTACGACTGTTGCCATTTTCAATTTGTCAGGAAATACACCACGGGAGAGGCAGAGATTGAATAAATGAACTAGATGAGGGGTAATGGTAGAGCAGAGCAACTTAAGAATTTTGGAACTGATGCCATCATATGCTGCGCCTGTGCTTCCGAGAGAAGAGATAATATTAGTTACACTTTGGGCATCTACTGGTAGAAAATTGAATAAACGTTCAGGGTCTCTATCCAAAAATTCTAGTGGATCTGAAGTGGACAAGGGTAAAGAGTTGTCAAGAGATGTTGCTATGGTGGAAAAGAATTTGTTAAATTCCTCAGAAATTTTCAAAGGATTATCACAGTAGGCTTCACCAATTAAAAATTTATCAGGAAGGTCTTTGTTGCATTTATTTTTGCGAATGATGGTTAGCATAGTGTCCCATAACTTCCTGGGATTGTCCTTATTCTCTTTTAGACGCCGCTGAAAATATAATTTACGGGCAGTGCGTATCACTCCGGTCAGGGCGTTGTTATAGGATTTGTAGATAGATTGGTCTGATTTAGATTTGGAGTGTATGAATTTTTTGAACAAATCTGATTTTTTGTTTATGCATTTTAAGAGTCCGAAGGAGATCCAGGGGCGGATGGGAACATGCCTCCTGTCAGATTTGTTGATGGAGAACCGGGAAATTTCGGTAGTGATAGTAGTCTGTAGGACATCTGCAGCAGAGTTTGGGTCTGTAATCGAGAAAAAATTTGTGAGTTTTGGTTCTAAAATGAGTTTTAACAGATCAATCTTCCTAAAATCGAATGCACGGAATTTGTTTTTGGAATTCGTGTTTAGGTTAATTTTGGTTGCTAGATTGACGGCTAACGGCAGGTGATCACTAATGTCAGAGACGAGAACATGTGTGGACCTCAAAACAGACATATCGTTACAAAAATAATTATCAATGAGAGTTTGTGAGTCACTTGTAATTCTAGTAGGAAGAGAAACACATGGCTGGAATCCTCGAGACCCCAGAGATTGTAAGAAACAAGCACAGGATTCATTAGTCTGAAATTTTAATATATCGAAGTTAAAATCGCCGCCAATTAAGCAAGTCTTATTTTCTTCAGATAACTTATCAAGAAACATATCCAAGTAGTTCAAAAATATTGAAGATGGGTAAGAAGGGGACCTGTATACAGCACCGATTACTATGCTAAAGGGAAATACGTTTTTGACTTCAAGGAAGACCGACTGTTGTTGAGTAGTATTTGACTCCAGGTCAACTCTCCTGCTATAGCGCAGCTTTTTGTGGATGTATATACCAGCCCCCTTGCCTTTATATTCTTGAGGAGATGAAATTTCAAAAGTGTATTCTGTTAAATCATAGGAGCCAGCAAATTCAGGGAGAAGCCACAACTCGGTCACCAGAATTATCAAAGGTTTGTGCTTAAGTTCTGAAATAAACGCTGAAAGAGAATAAAAATTCTTTGGTAAGGAGCGAATATTGACATGTATTATGGTATTGCCATCGGTTAAACAAGAATTATTAAAGTCAGAAATGGTAGTGTAGTTACAATTTTGAAGCAAGTTTTCAGTGATGGGAGAATCGCAATCATCATCCTGATCAGAAACCGAGAAGTCAGGAAGAAATCTGGTTGTTGTTTTGTACTTCAGTTGATGCCGATTGGGTGAAATGGTTATTCAAGATTGATAAGCAACTATTAAGAAGAAAAGAAAAACTTGTTGACACAGTACTAGCTTGCCAAAGCAAATATCTGGCTGCTTAGGCAGTGTTTTAAAGCAAAGGGCTAGCAAGTTAAATTACTGAATGCAGAAGAAGATATCCGACCAGTTTACACATCCGGACTAGCCAATACAGCCTGTTTATATTCAACCAACAGTTCAGCGTAATGAAGCAGATACATTAATTTTACACAAAAAGGAGGGGGGAGGGTTAGCACAATACTAAATTGAAGGTACAGATTATTTCAAATTCAAGAACTAGGGTTAATACAATGTTGTAGGCATCAGCTCAATGGCAAGCTGGTTTAGTTACCCAGGAGGAATCTGTCGCCAGGGCGGGTCCCAAGTTCTGAAGGAAAATAATTATAAAGCTGTGGAGTCACAAGAAGAGAAATGGAGCAAAGTATCAAGTCAGAAGCAGAGTGGGAAAGTTGAGGGAGCTAAACTATGTCTGTATTTCCAGTGGTAGTGAGAGGTGATGTAGGTCTGTCTATCGGCACACCACGTCCAATGGCAGGTGGGGGCATGCCACCACAGGGGTGCGGGATCGGGCACCCACCAGACTGAGCATGAGCACATGGCACAGGGTCGCTCCCAGATGTGCCCCCAGGGCACAGACCACAGTTAGAGGTGTCAACAGTAATGGGTTTTTATCACCTGTTGGCACACCATCCAAACCTGGTTGGGCCTGAGTACCTGGAGCAGGGCGAGGCGCAACTGGAGGGTCTGCATCCACACCAAGTGCAGGACCATCCACCCCGACCGAGTCATCAGGCCGAGCTCCCAGAGTCCAGCCCCCTCCGCACCCCGGCTGATCCTCACAGGAGGCACAGGTCCAGGCGGGGGAACAGGGCCAGCTCCGGAGGAGGAGGCGCCACCTGAAGCAGCACCCCGTGAGGCACCACCATCAGGCAGAGGTGCAGAGCTCCGGACCGAAGAAACAGGGCCAGGCAGAGCCGAGGATCCTGTGGGGCCAGCCAGAGGGGACAGGTGAGTCCGTGCAGCCACAGAAGCCGGAGCCCGCCGCCCGGAGACGAAGTCCCCACCACCCCCAGCCACAGCACCCACCATCCCATGTCCAGCACCAGAGCCACCCCCAGCCCCAGACGATGGGCCCAAAGACGCCCCTGGCACACCGCCCGAACCTGCACTGTGGCGGGGCCCATCACAGATCCGAAGGATGTCAGCTCGGGTCGTCCCAACAAACAGTTCCACGGGTCGGGAGCCCTGGGCAACTTTCACAAATATCCTGCCAGAGCTGGTGTAGTATGAGGCAAATGGAGCCCTGTCACGTGGCTGGTTCATCTCCTGAAGAAGCTTTACCACAGCAAGACGCTCTGCAGTCAAGCTTTCGTGAACCAGGAGACCATATTTGACTGGCTTAGTACGTCTATGGTACACAAGCATCCTCTCGTCAAGATAGGCAAATCTAACTAGGATAACTTTCTTGTTTTTTAGCCTGTGACATGCGGTGATGCTTCCAGGTTGGACATTTACACCCAAGTAGTCCCTGATGAGATCAACCGCCACAATGCGCGAATTTTCACTATCTCTATATTCAGGGATAACCTTTCCTGAGAGCAAGAGAGTGGATTTTCTACCATATTGCGCCTGCTCTTCCAGGGAGCACTTAAGTTTTTCCTGTTTGGCTGCGAGTTCGGAGTTACACTGGTCAAGTGAGACCATACTGGTCTCTACGGCTTCTCTATGCTCTGCATTTTCTGATACCAGAAACTGGACCTCCGCTAGTTCAGAGCGAAGCTCCTTTATCTCCTGCCTCATCTTTTGATTTTCATTGTGCAAACCCTCTACCTCCTCCCTCAATTTCTCCACAGCATTTTCTAAAAATTTCATGGTGGGCTTCATCACTAAAGTGTTCACAAAAGCTGGGGCGAATAGAAGACAAGACCAGACCAAAATACAATTGAACTGCTTGCATATACTAGAACTCAATTACAATCCAACAGCTGCAATAGCCAGTCCACAAGAATACCTAATCCATAACTTATGTCTAGCAAAAAAGTTCAGACACAAACCTAGGTATATATCCAGAGACACTCTCGTCGGAAGATGCAGAGCAGGGTAGGTAGTTCCACACAGGTAGGGTAGGGGGCGTGGTAAACTGACAGCTCCCCTGCAACGAGGGAATGTTTCTATCACAAAACAAAAAATACAAAAATTACAGGGAGGTGAGTAAGTCAAGAGACGAATTTCATCCTGTGCCAATTCAGATAGATGATCAGCAGTAGCATAAGCAATGAGATATTGCAACTAAGTTGACACACGGATGCAATAATTTATCACCAATACGGAACTCTACCTGCGGACAGCCCCCTCTTTCAAAGGCAGAGACCGAAAGAGCGCGACCTGTACCCAGCACAAGGTCAAGGGCAGAGCTGCAAATTTTTTTGGAAAAATTGGTAAAGGTATACCCCCACCAAATGTTCCCTTTAGAGGTGGGAGTTTCGGGCAATTTTGCAGGCCCGGGCCCGGCCGGCAGCTGATTTTAGAAGCCCGTCACAAGCCCGGTTTGTGGAAGAAATGGATTATCAAGCCCGGGAAGGCCCGGTATCATGGAAAACCACTAACGACTATATACAACATTTATTTACTTTAAAGCTGTTTCAAATATATGTTTTAAGCCAATTTATCCCGTAAAAACTTTTGGTTTCACCCAAAACCATATTAAAAAGGTGCATGTAGCATCAGTAGCCTCAGCTATCTTAATAATTCAGCAGAAAATGATACTGAAAAACACAGTATGAAACATGGCTTGCTTATGATGCAAGCTTACTTCAGGTAATGACCAGCATCACCTTATAAAAACAAAGGGCATTCTAGATAGAGGTATGCACATGGCAGCTATAAGAATCGGGATGAAATAAGTCCACTCATGTCAGACATTTCTTCCATCTTTGCACTTTTAAAAACCATTATATGCTGGCACGAGCCTCACAATTGAGTTCCAATAATGTTTATGAATAGAGGAGAGAGCAGTGACAAGTTTTTAGCTAAAACTTTTCAGAATATCATGGCGGAATGGCTGTGAATGAACCAAAAATCCTTCACATTGTCCCTCAATTGATACATGTGAACATTTTCTTTTAGTTTAGTCACTAAACAGCTTGGAAGATAGTCAAAAGATTGTTCTGCTTGGGTCAGCACGGTCTGCAAAGTAGGTAAACCAACAGGCCAATATGAACAAGGCCCATCAGCCATATACAATTATCAAACCACCAGCCATAAAGAACTATCTTGATAAGGAACCACTAGTTTTCCACAGGTTTGCACCAAACATTGAATAAAAATATTGCACCAATCTCCACCAAAAATTAAATCTGACACAAAAAAAACAGCTCAATCCCATCCACATCACCATTTGGGCTTGAACACTATTCTGTTTGTTTTGTTGTATTTTAGGGTCTATATCAGATGTTCCACAAATCATATTTCCCCACGATCAGTTCTTCCCCTCGTTCAATTCTTCCCCACGATCAATCTTTCCCCACGATCAATTCTTCCCCACGATCAAAAGTTCCACAGTAAAGTTTACTTCAGAGCCAAGGTTTTTAGTATACTGTTAAAGTCCCGGCTCCTACGTCATAAACCCAGGCCGAGGTATAAAACTTCAAACCTTGAAATAAGCACCCGAAACAGGAGTAAATGTCTAAAATAGTGATGAGGTGAGGTGAATAAAACGAGTCTTTTTACAGGGTTCAGTGCGGTGTTGGGCAATTGACATCGGCCGGTGGCGACGCCTGGCGGAGGGCAAGTCAAGGGCGGAGGAGTAACGGCGGCGGTCAAGGGCGGCGATGGCATGGCTGGCTGGCCGTCCTGCACAGGAATTGTCTCGCATGCTCGCATGCGATGAACATCATGTTGCAGCAGGGGCGGATGCAGGAAAGGGGACCTATCTAAGTTTTCTTATCTAGTTTTTTATCTTGCGTAGTCAAGAAATGTGATATAATTATCGGTACAGCAGTGTTGTCATCGGGCGATTTGCTTAGTGCGGTGCATGGGGGTTGCGTCGGCTGCGATGTTCATTACATTTCAGCAGTGGCAGAGCCAGGAGGGGGAGCATTAACACATTTCCGATTTTGGTTTCAACACTTGTATAGGCGAATGACATGATAAGTTTTTAGGGCATAGGCGGGTCCAGGGGGGCAAGGGGGGGCACGTGCCCCCCTCCCCGATCGACCCTCGGCGCCCCCTGAAATGGTCACGGCGCACCCTGAAATTTCGCTTCCCACCCCCCCCTAGTATACGAAATCCTGCGCCCACCGATAGGATTTGGCGCCCACCTGATAGGTTTTGCTGGTCATAAGTGGCGCCCCCTGGTCCGGATGGCGCCCCCCGGTCCGGATGGCGCCCCCGGGAAGGTGCCCCCCCGATCGGCAATCCTGGATCCGCCTATGTTTTAGGGTACGTTAAAAAGTGACATTTCTTCTCCCGGGCTGCCCCTCAAAAGTGATGTGCCCCCATACCAAAGCTCTTGCTGCGCCCCTGCCTGCTACCGGCCGTTCGCGCACTTTCCCACGGTTAGCCTGAAGGAAGTTGCTCAATCTCCGTCAGAAGTAACCCTACGGATTTCTCAGATTTTAAGGGTAAATAAGGAGACGCAGTTTTTTGCCCCAGTGCTGTCGTCGGGCGATGGGCTTAGTGCCGTGCATGGTAGTTGCGTCGGTTGCGATGCTCATTACATTGCAGCAGTGGCAGAGCCAGGAGGGGGAGCATTAACACATTTTCCGATTTTGGTTTCAACACTTGCATAGGCGAATGTCATGACAAGTTTTTTAGGGTACTTGCATTAAAAAGTGTCATTTTTCTCCCGGGGTGCCCCTCATAAGTGGTGTGCCCCCAGCTGTTCGTTCCCTAGTTTACCCCGTTTATTGACTCCATTTGAGTCAAATTTCAAAGCTAAGTTTAAAGTTTCAAAGGGGTAAACAGGCATACGCGTCGGAAAAGGAGGGGCAGGGGGGCCTGGCCCCCACTTTTAGGCAAAAAATTTCCTGATCTCAGTCAAAATGAGAGAAAACTGGACATTCCTATATCCAGCCGCTGCAGAAGTCAACAAGGAGCCCAAATTAGAACAGTTTTTGGTCCTGATATTGAAATTTTTTGTCAGCATCAAGTTGAAGTTTGGCTGCCCCCCCCCACCCCCCCCACTTTTTGCCGGTGGAGACACTTATATAAACAGGCAAACATTTAGGGCCATGTCAGCACTAAGAAATTTGCTGGTCAACAGTCTAACGCCTAGGGTCATAACTAAGATAACTACAGGCTAAATAATCTTAACTTAATATGATAATAATGACAGTGGCGGATCTAGCCGGGTGGTTTGGGAGGGGCAAACCAAAGTCGAAAAGCAAAAAAACGTCGCGCAGTGAAAAATTGCGTTACAATATGCCTTTTCGGTAGGATTTTGGGAACTGGAGACGAAAAGCGAAAAAAACCACACGGGGTGAAAAATATGGACTCAAGAGATACTTTTTTTCGTATCCAAGCCCTAATATTTACAGTGAACTTCAATAATTCTGTTTGAAGTTGAGAGTTGAAGCACCAAAATCTTGCTTACAAGCTAAAAAGGAGTCGGGGAAAAGGAGGTCGATCGCTTTGGGGGGGGCAAAAACATAGTTTTGCCCCGAGCTTTTCCGTTTGGGGGGACAATTGCCTTTTTGCCCCCCTGGATCCGCCACTGAATAATGATGAATTATCTTAACACGCGCATTGACGGGGGGCGGGTACCCGCCCCCCTCGGGTTTTTCGGAGATAGCAGAAAAACGGCGGCGCGTAGCGCCGCCGTACTTGGTATACCTTTTCCCTCATCATTTTTACAACTTCTGTGAAAATTTTAAGGTTAGGTCATCTCAGGTCAGGTCACCATTACAGGTCAAGTGACCCAACCTCAAAAAAGTTTAAGATAGCATAAGTCGGAGCAGGGTGAACTTATCCGATTGAGACTCATATCACATAATGGCCCCACCGAGTTCTCTAAAATATGTTCCGGTATTTTTGATATCGATGACCTAAGGTCAGGTACGAGGCATGACCTCTCCATTGGAAATACATGGGAAAAATGGTTTTTACGGAATAACTCAGTAACGGATGGTGATAGAGCATTTATTTTAGCTGCATTAGACTCGCCTTGGCTTTGCGGTTCTAATGATATGCATTTTATATAATTTGACCCTCACCTGACCTCAGGTCAGGTCAAATCCTTGATTTGACCTAGCAAGGTCAACTTATATATCATTCGATTCGGCTTGCTAAGAGGATTCATATAGTTTAAGTCGTTTTGCTCTATCTTTACTTGTTCAGATTTAATGGCCGAAAAACTGAATTTACATGTTATCCCTATGACGGGCATGTTTTGACCTCTCGTTACCTTAAATGTGACCTGACAAAAAAATGGTTCAAATGTTTTCGATGGAGAAGTGGATGGGCAGCCCAACGCCGTTTACTGTTTTTCGCTACCTACCGTGGTTCTCGAGATCTTAGGGGGGCGGGTACCCGCCCCCCCCGTCAATGCGAAGGTGGCTCAGACCCCCGTCAATGCGCGTGTTAACTTAACACGCGCCCCGCTGGGGTCCCTTGCATGACGCGCCCCGCTGGGGGGCGTTTTTCGCCCCCTTCCGTATCTCGTTTCCCACGAAAGCTAAAGGAAAATTACGGGCGGCGTTCGAGAGCTCTTGCCAAGACGAAGAGAATTTATAGGTAGAATTTTTACGTCAGATCAATATTGAGGTCAGCATAGGTCAAAGAAGGCTCCATAGGCTTACAACAGAGCAGTGTACGTTTCCCCCTCTAGATCTGCCCAAAGCTAGAGCAAATCTTTATGCATCATTGGATTCCTCTCATCGCGGCGACTCGAATGATACATAATATGACCTTGCTAGGTCATATTATCCTCGACCTGACCGGGCTCCCCTCCGTCGTTCTCGCTCCGTCCGCTGTCGTGGCCGGGTGGCGCTCCCGCCCGTGATTCGTTGCGCGGCCGCGGTGCTTCCGTCGCGGGGGTCTCGGGGGGGGGGTGGGGTTCGTGAGCTGCACCGCTAGCGTTCTCTCCCTCATGTGTGGGACGACTCCCGGGATAACTTCATCACCTCCTCTCTGTCCCTTCATCAAGTACTGTTACGCTATTACCGTTATGCAGAGTAGCCGTGTCTGTCATTATGTGATGCTGCTGAATAAACGTGTCACGGTTTCAATAGTCAAAATGACCTGAGCTCGGCCTAGGTCAGGGTCACAGAGTGACCTGGTATGGTCATGCTGCATATCAATCGACTCCCCGTGACAATATAAACACAATGCAAACAAAATGGGAGCTTTATCTCAATTCAGTCAGAAGTTATTGGCAAAACAACCACTCTCTGCTCCCGTGACCTGATATGACCTTTGAGAGGTCAGATGCTCAAAAACTCAACTTTATGGTTAAGATCGTGGTAAGAATAGACAGTTTGAGAATGTTCAGCCTTATCTATCCAGTATTTCCTGAAAACGAGTCCATTCTATTTTTCACCATAGACTTAATGGGGTGACCAAAAAATTGACCACATCAAATTGAATCCTGGCTTCACCCCTGGCCCGATTGCTTTTCTCCGTTGGTACAAAATTTCAGAGCTCTATCTCAAGCACAAGTCTCACAATCTTCTTCACTGCTAAGCTTCTCAATCTTCTTCACTGCTACTCTCGTCTTGCAAGCTCTACCTTCTACCGGCCGTTCGCGCACTTCCCCTCGGGCAGCCTGAGGGAAGCTGCTCAATCGTCGTCACAAATAACCCTGCTGATTTCTCAGTTTCTAGGGTGAATAAGGAGACGGAGCTCGTTGCCATAGCTACCCCCATTCATTGGCTCTATGTGTGCCAAATTTCAAAGCTAAGCTTTAAGTTTAAATTGGTTGAACAAGCGAACATTTAGGGTCATGTCAGGACTAAAACATTGGCCAGATGCAGAACTCTGGGAAAAAATGCAGTGTCGGAGCAGACAACTCACTAGGCACTTGCACTGTAGTCGCATGGTAAAAACAATGACTGCCCGTTGATATGGCTTTTTTGCTGATATCCCGAACGACACGTCCAAATGTCTTGCATGCAGGCTGAAAATTCACGTCTTGCAAATGCACATTTTTTTCTCAAATTTGTATTTTCGAAACCTCTCTACAAAGTTACGAGCAAAAAACCCTTAAGATTGTCGTGTGAAATTGCCGGGAATATCATTTTTTCATATTATCTCATGAAATACTGAATGAAACTGGTGTTGGTACACTTTAATTGAAACGGAATGGTACGTGTTTTCATTTCCAGGCAATAGTTTAAGGTTGGAAGCTGTATTTGATGACTTATTGGCATATATGTCGAAATGAAAGGCCAAATTACAGACTATTTTTAGACCTATAACTTGCTTCGTGTTTTTTTATTCTTTAGATTTCTTGATGTTAAAATGTTTTTCAAATGTCTTATCTATTTTTTGTCCTGTAAATGAGCAAAATCTGACAGGGCTTTATCCAGTGATTAAATAAAAAGGAGAAAATATGAAAACACCATAAAACACGTTTACCACCGATTTTCTTGATACGATTGCACGCATCCATCCAGCCAAAATTCGGCAAGCGGGGCCGCAGAGCTCCGACAATGTGATATCCAGATGTGCCACGATGTCATAATATCCAGGCATTTACATGCTCTCCAGACATTTCATTATCCCCCAGCATAATGTGATTAACCCGCTCACCAAGCAAGAGCAGACAGACAGTCTGCAGGCGTGCATCCAGGATTTTCCTTTGCGCGAGGGCCTGGCTGACGAAGGGGATGGCGAGCTGACGAAGGCCGGTGCTGGAATGCGAACCATGCCTTGACCAGGAAAACAGTCTACTGGAGGTATAAGCCATTAGCGAATCAATGAATCTATGAAGCAGGGCTGGGGGTGGGCACTAAAATAACCCCTTAGTAGTGCTCAAATGGAAGCCAGATGAAATTAAGAGGAAACACCAATTCAAACAATCTAGTGAACTCTAATCAAAGGGAATGTTAAGCATGCGACTCATTTGGAACTCTGATGACTCTATCACCGATCACCAGACTTGAGGCTCCCAACGGCTGACTTGCAACACCCGCCCGTTTAAGGATATTTACACATTCGTGCACTTAGAGCAATATGAATGATGCCTGGCTGCGCTGATTTTGTTAATTTCTCCTCAGGGGTCATGGCCGTGTTAAGCTGGAATAAGAGCAGCCAGGCATGCTTCATGTAGCATGGTAGACCAGTGGCCGATCTTTGATTAAAGTTTCTTTAGATAGTTAGAGCAAGAATAGCAAAGGCGGTTGCACGTCTTTTACGGAACTGATAGATACTATTAAAAATTATACCATATCTTGTTTTAATAAGCTTAGGGAGGGCCTTACGGTGTAAGTTGTGTTTAAATGCAATATGCATTGAATTAATTTGATTCAGCTACATGATTCAGCCAACATCTTAATGCTGGGTACTCGCATAGTAGGAAAATTTCACGTTGGAGTGAGGGCCATAACCTGGCGGATGGTGTCGTATCGGAAAGCTTGCGAGTCTTATCTTTTCCGTATGCGGACCCTTTGAATCCCCAACTATACCCCAACAAGCAGGCTCGGCCTCTCTGCCGTAGCCGCCACCCTACCCTCGCAAGTGTTGCAACACTCCACGACCCATTCCTCGAAATAAGCTTCCCCCTTTGCTCTGCGACATTTACTTAAACACCCCTCCCACAAAATTATCCACATACTTAAGAGGCGGTCAAAGGTGCATTGCGCAGAACGCCTTATACTGAGCCTTTAGCATTGTAGGTTTTGCGCCCCTGTTCGGTAATAACAAATACCTGCTACACCATTCTCGGATAGTCGTGTTAAGGTATTGCAGCGTAAGTGAATACCTCCTGTGTTCGTCCAGGCCGGAGAAACGCTAGTTACTGGTGATGTATGATTTATTTTATACACGTGCGAGATCATTGTTAAACCATTTCCGATGTATTGAGCACTACCATTATTGCACTGTTAACACAAATCGTATTATGCATGTCAAACAATGTACAGCTCATATGCGTCCAGAACGGAAGAGGCAGGCCTGGATGAAAAAGCAAAGGGTTAGATCTGTCGATAATCATGTCAAACATTGGTGAAATTTATCTCGGACACTCCTGCATTTGTATCTGTGTTTGTATTTATTTATGTAATTGAGCAACAGGTAAAACCCACTTATAGTTCAAGTCAAATAAGTAAAAAAAGACATGATATTCACAATGAAATGATACAAATGATATCCATGACATTCCGACATGGGGAAACAAAACTAAGCGCTCGCGGCTCGTCCTAACTTTTGATGTCATTAAAAACCTCCGTATAGATAAAACATGATCATGATATAAAGACTCTAAAATAATAAAAGTGGGTATATAAGATTAGTAGATAAAACCACAAGAGAAAAGACAAGATAAAAGGTAAAAGCTTCCACCCAAACAATAAGAGCCACACGACAATAAAAATGGGTGCTGCTTGTCGAACTTCACCACAGCTCCTTTAAAGGGAATGTGACACCTTGATAGCGTGATTTTAAGTGATATATCCAAGTTGTAAAGCACGCCGAAAAACCTGGTACTCTACATATTAATTGTCTTGCAACTCAAAATTTCCGTAGAGAAAAACTAAAAACTACCTGAAATGTACCTCTCATGTACCTCAAGCAGCAGGCCACACTTGTAATGGCTGTTGGTGTGACGACATATGCTGACGTCATGGTGAGTATTAGTCAATCGAAGCCCTTGAAGCCTATGGAATATGGTAGTGGTTTCCAGATCATGACATCATCCACAGGCGGATAATTATTTTTCCCTCGAGGTGCATTTTAAAAACCAAAATATTGCGTTCATTGTGCATTTTCCCTAATTATAATAAATTCCAGGATTCGACCAAGGTGCCACATTCCCTTTTAAGATCTGGCATAAGAACACTTGGACTCAAAATCATTAAAAGAGAGTAAGACACGAATAAAAACACCTCGCGTTACAGTTTCAACTCGACCAAAGGGGACATAAAAATTTGTCGCTGTGCCCACCTAGTTCGACGCTGTGGAACGTGAAAGGGGACGCTCTCGAGCAGGAAGGCGGAATATATTTTGCCCACGATTATTTTTTTACGAAGCATAAATTATATTGGCACATTCTTTGCGAGAGGCTGGCAATTTCGAATAAAATTAACAAGTCGTAATAAGAAAGCGTGGTGGAAGGCCGAGATGTATGAACGTGGGCAGCTAGCCACAGAAGAAATTTGTGCTGAATTCTGTCTAACCTTTCCAAATGAGTTTGAGCAGCCTTTCCCCAAATGACGCAACCGTAATCAAGAATGGACCGAGCATTGCCGAAATATGCTGCTAGAATTGGGTCTGTTTTCAGACTTCCCACTGCTCGGCCGGTCTGGAGAAATCGTATGAGCATATCCATCGTCCTTTTTGCCTTACTGACAATTTAATCTGTGTTTTTTTAAAGGTCAGAGCCGCATGACGAAATCCATGGAGCGAAGCAGATTGAGATTTCTCAAGAGGCTCTATTCTGGCCGCTTGGCGATTCTGACAGTTGATGCCAGGGCTCCGGAATTTTAAAGGGTGATAGCGCTTTTACGCTAGACGCCTAAACCAAGGCCCCAAATCTAAACTCAAAATAGTTTTTGAGAAATTTTGGAACAAATGTTTTCAATTTTGTATTTTTCTCATTTTTATTTCTTAAGCGACGAACTTAAAACTTGCCTCCTTTTGAATAAGCAACAGGAATCACCTAAGAAAAAATTCGAAATTGTCCGCCAATATTTATTACGCCAAAACGCAGTATTTCTAATAAAAGCAAAAAAGCGATTGAAATTTGACGGCCGACTTGTAAGCTCGATACGTCAGAGGGTACGCTTCATTTAGTTTAAAGACAGCCACCTGGAGGCAGCTAGGTCAATTTTCTTGTGCTTAGGCATAGTTTCCAGTGAAAAACGTAAAATTCTGACCTAGTTTTTGCCATTTTGCCGGAGGACTGCATTTTTGCCAATTTAATTTAAATCCTAATATCTCGCGATCTAATGCGCCGATTTGACGATTTCATTTCAAATAATGAAAGAACATTGCTTCCCCTAATAATAATTGGAGATGGATATCGTGATATCAAAATTCGTTGTTTCATATGTATAAATATAATTTTAGTAGAAAACATTTTATTTGTAGTTTCTCGGTTCCGAGCACATGTCATTCACAAGGTCACAATTGACATGGCTGAATAGGAAAGTTAATTGCAGTCATTTCATTCATTTACACTACCCACTTATCTCCAACGGCTTTCGAGTAATTCATCCGAAACGGTATTTCAATGAGCTAAATTTTTCGGAACACGTTTGCTTCTCACTATGGCAGGGGCGCAGTCAGGGGGGGCACAGGGGGCACGTGCCCCCCCATCGGTGTCGGGGTGCCCTTTTGATTGCCGGGTGGTGTACCCCTTTGAGCCGTGCCGCTCGAAATTTAGTGCCCTACGCCGTTGAACCTAGATGGAACTAGACCGCATTTAGTGATTTCAACTATTGTTTGACAATTAAGTGCCTTTTTAGTCAGCTAGAGCATTCTGTCGCCTTTCCAAGCACCCGGCAAGAGTATACGCACGTAATCCGTTTCCAGATAATGCCTCATCGTCGCCAATAATCGTACGGGTGGAGCTCATCTGGTGCCCCCTGGAGGTGATCATGTGCCTTCTGAGCTGATCTGATGCCCTCGTAGTCAATCTGGTGCCCCCTCCCCTGAATAAATAATTGTGCCTTCTGAACCTATATAATGCTCTCTAAGTTATTCTGATGCCTCCGAGCCTGCCTGCTGCCCTATTAGCTGTTTTAGTGCCCCTTGAGCTGATCCAGGCCCCCTGAACTTATTTAATGCCTCCCGGCGTTTATCTACTGTCCAGGGGGGCACAGGGGCACGTGCACCCATCGGTGCCGGGTGCCCTTTTGATTGCCAGGTGGTGTACCCTGTTTGGGCCGTGCCGCTCCAAATTTAGTGCCCTACGCCATTGAACCTAGATGTAACTAGACTGCATTTAGCGATTTCAACTATTGTTTGACAATTAAGTGCCTTTTTGGTAAGCTAGGGCATTCTGTCGCCTTTCCAAGCACCCGGGAAGAGTATAGGCACGTAATCCGTTTCCAGAAAATGCCTCATCGTCGCCAATAATCGTACGGGCGGAGCTCATCTGGTGCCCCCTGGAGCTGATCATGTGCCCTGTGAGCTGATCTGGTGCCCTCGTAGTCAATCTGGTGTCCTCCTGAGAAAATAAGTGTGCCTTCTGAGCCTATAAAATACTCTCTGAGTTAGTCTGATGTCTCCGAGCTTGCCTGGTGTCCTTTTAGCTGTTTTAGTACCCCTTGAGCTGATCCGGGCCCCCTGAACTTATTTAATGCCTCCCGGAGTTGATCTACTGTCCAGGGGTGCGGCCAGGAAGGCACAGGGGGGCACGTGCCCCCATCACTGCCGGGGTGCCCTTTTGATTGCCAGGTGGTGTACCCAATTTGGGCCGTGCCACTCGAAATTTAGTGTCCTACGCCGCTGAACCTTGATGTAACTGGACCGCATGTAGCGATTGAAACTATTGTTGGACAACTTAATACCTTTTTCGGTCAGCTAGGGCATTCTGTCGCCTTTCCAAGCACCCGGGAAGAGTATGGGCACCTAGTATGTGTCCACCTAATGCTTCATCGTCGCCAATAATCGTACGGGTGAAGCCAATCTGGTGCTCCTTGAGCTCATCTCGTGGCCTCTAAGCTGGTCTTGGCCCCTTGAGCTGATTACTTGCCCTCTAAGCTGATCTGGTGCCCCTGAGTCAATCGAGTGCTCCACTGAGCAAATAATTGTGCCTCCTGAACCTATATAATGCCCTCGGAGTTAGTTTAATGCTTCCGAGCTTGTTTGGTGCCCTAATAGCTGATTTAGTGCCCCTTGAGCTGATTCGGGCCCCCGAGCTGATCTCATGCCTCCCCAAGTTGATTCTGTCTTCTAAGTCAATATGGTGCCTCTTCAGCTGATTAGGTGCCCCCTCAACCGATTATTGATGTCTCCTTAGATGGTCTGCCCCCCCCTGAGCTGGTTTGGTGGGCCCTGAGACCACCTTGTGTCCCCTGAGCTGTTATGTTGCTCCCTGAGCTGATTTAGGCTCCTGCCATAGTCTGGGGGGCTGGGAGCTGATCTGGACCCCGAGCGGATCGATCTGGTGCCACCTGAGCCCATCTGATGCCCTCTGAGCTAGTCTGGTGCCCCCTGAGTAATCTGGCGCCATTTAAGCCGATCTGGGCCTCCTTACGTGATTTCATGAGCAGCTCTAAAGCCCTGAGCTGAGCTGAGCCCACAGAGGCTGATGAGGGCCCCTGAGATGGTATGGGGCCTCTGAGCTTGACTTATCTGGTATTCCCGAGCTGGTCGGGGACCACTGATCTGATTGTTTGTCCCCGGAGCTGATCTGGTGCCCTATGGGCATCTGGCGTCCCCTGAGCAGCTCTGGGGCTTTTGAACTGATTGGGCCCCGAGCTGGTGAGGGATCCCTGAGCTGATTTAGTGCCTCTGACTTGAACATGCCCACTGTGCTGATCGATCTGGTGCACCCTGAGCAGGTATACTGCCTCCTGAACTCAACTAATGCCCCCTGAGTCGATCTGGTGCCTGCTGAGTCATCAGTGTGTCTCCTGAGCTCATCTTATTCCCTCTGAACTAGTCTGGTGCCCCATGGCTAATATGGTGCCCTTTAAGCTAAACCGGGCCTCCTGGTTTAATTACGTGATTTCCTGAGCAGCTCCCAGGCCCTGAGCTGAGCTGGGCCCACAGGGGTGGTGAGGGCCCCTGAGATGGTATGGGGCTCCTGAGCTGATTAAGTGCCTCCTGACTTTATCTGGTATTCACGAGCTGATCTGGGCCCCGAGCTGGTCGGGGACCACTGATCTGATTGTTTGTCCCCTAGACTGACCTGGTGCCCTATGGGCCGATCTGGTGTCCCCTGAGCAGCTCTGGGGCTTTTGAACTGCTTGGGCCCCGAGCTGGTGAGGGATTCCTGAGCTGAATTAGTGCCCCTGACTTGATCTTGCCCCCTGACCTGACTTGAGGCCCCTGAACTGATCTGGGGCCCCAACAGGGGCCAAAAAGTGTTCAGGTTGTCACCATTAAAATGCCAAACCATAAATGTGTCACCAGCCCAGGCTGTAAAATGTGGCACGTTTTGAGTTATTAAGATATCAAGGGATACTCCTGGACCATCTTAGTTGTTGAAAAACATTGCGAGTTTAAATTGCATGTGCAAATTTTGGCTATTTGTTCCGTTATTCGTCTGGAGCAAACATATCAGCTAATTTTGTCACCTTGTCCATCTTGGGCTGTCACCATTTAGAATGTCAAAATGGTCAGTTTTTTCGACCCCTGGGCCCCAAGAGCTGATCTGGGGCCCAAGAGCGGATCTAGGTTCTGAGGGTACCCTGAACTGGTCTGGGTGCTGAGCTTGTGAGAGCCCCTTAAGTTGGCTTGAGGTTCCCTGAAGTGCTCTGGCGCCTTAAACTGTTCTGGGGCTTCTTGAACTGGTTTAAGGCCCTTTGAGCCTATCTGTGGCCCATTGAGCTAGTCTGATGACCTCATCTCTGGGACCAATGAGCTAGTCTAGTCCCTGGGTGAAGCATGAGCTGCTCTGTGACCCTGATCTACATCAGGGGCCCCTGAGGTGGTCTTGAATAGATAGATAATAAGAACACAAGGCCAACTCCCATCATCTTGGGGTGGGGTCAATGAGCTAGTCTATTCCCTGGACGCACAACTGGGGGATGGGGGAAGCTGCTCTGGAGGCCTCTTATCCACACTTGGGGGCCCCAGAGCTGGTCTTGAATAGATGGGGAATAAGATTACAATGGAAACTCCCCTTGTAAAACGGAGCTAACGAGGAATGAGGAATCTTTAAAACGGCTTGTGATACCTAGGCACCCCTGGTTATATAAATTTATTATACTGGTGGATTCTGGGAAGGGATGATAAAAAGGCATGTGCCCCTGAGATCAGAGCACAGTCCCCTAAACGAGGATTTCTACTAATAAATTTGAATGAAGAAATAGTTTTCACAATTTTCAGCACTGTCACACCATCCCCATCCAAACCACCGGCCTGTTCACCTTTTATTTACTCTTAATTGGGACCGAGCCTTGAGAATATGGAACTTAATAAACGCGTTCAAAGGTATCTCCCAAATTTTTCCGGCAGCAAAAATGTGTTCTTCCAAAGACACTATGCTACTCCTCGTCCCACGGTGATTGTGGGAGGCAAGGAACTTAATCCGCATTCAGCCAGGGCTCACTCGTCACGACAAAACCAATGGGCATAACAAAATAATTTTCGGCTCCACTTTGCCTTAACCTGCACATTGTAACAGATATCACATGCTCCGCTGATTTCTCTGATGTTAAGTACTTGCATGAGTTGGCTGTCCTTAAATCTACCAAAAAGTAGTGTTTTGGCTACTTACATGGCATTTTGGTGATATTTTTCCCCTTTTTTAGTTTTAATCGAGTTTTCCTTCTCCGTCATTGATTTATTTGCATTTTTTATTGAACCAAAGATGCCCAAAAAATGATATAAACAAAGATATAGTAAGTTTTTTAGGTTACGTTAAAAAGTGCCCTTTTTCCCCGGGGTGCCCCTCAAAGTTGGTGTGCCCCCCATACGAAAGCTCTGGCTGCGCCCCTGCACTATGGTTTGAAGTCCTCATAATGAATGGAAGTGGATGCAATTTGACATAAAGGTAGCTTAGGGTCGCCGATACAAGTGATTCTAGGCCAATATAATGTTTGGGGGCATTCCAGGACAAAACGACAAAAAAATTCAATTTGACACCACCATGTCTAGAAAAAATCTGAAACTTTGTCTCCGGGGTAGTTTTGGGCCAGAAACACGCCTGTGAGAATCTTAGCCCCCTCCGACCAACGGTGACCGAGTTATAGCCCGAGGTATTTTCGGGAGGTCACCTTGTAGACTCATCTTTGATGCTTCATAACTCAACAACGCATTGCCCGATTAACAAGTTTTGTATATCATTGAACTCGTCTTGAACCATAAATTATTTTGAAAAAAATTAAAATTTTAAAAATTTTGACTTAATTCGTTTGACCTTTTCTTAGATGACCTAGCTTGACCTTTTCGACATTGAAATTGACCTTTTAGACACCTCAAAAATTTTGCTTCATCAAATATCTTTTGATAGAAAAAAATGCGTTCTTTTTATAAATTCAAAATATTTAGCACCGAAGGTGGGTATGTAGATCGTTTTTGACCACTGCGGCAGTACAGCCTTATGTTTAACGCCGCAAACATAGCGATTGCTTTTGTAATCGGTTGCTGGTAATCATATGGCATTGTCTTTACGAAATTTTCATCGTGAAAGTGTCAAAATATATGACAATTAACACGCGCCCACCCGAGGGGGTGGGAAACCGGCCTCCTCAGGCCTCTACAGGTAGTAAAAAAAACACCTTCGTGCAGCGCCACCGTACTCCATGTACCTCTAACACAACATTTTGCAACTTCTGAAAACATAATTTAGGTCAACTGGGAGGTGGTAGGTATCGTAAATACTGAAGGCCAGCTGGCAACTGACTGGTGAGGGGGTGACCTGAGGTAGACGGTCGTCGTTATGCCTTGTGGGACTTTCAACTTTGGTTCATTGATTAACACTTCATCGTGGGAGTTGCTCGTTTGAGTGGTGGGGTCGGGGTCTCCGTAAAAAGTCCCTTGATGACTCTAGTGAGACACCTACTCCTAAAACTGAACTGGCATCAACTTGGACAATATTTATGAAAATAAAAATTGCAGTCATTAAAAGTGATAGAAAGGGATCCATTGTTTCGAGGGAGACGAGGGCAAATGAACTTATTAATAATTGACCTTTCAGCCTTAAACGAAAATTTACAAAGATGTCGCGGCTTTCTCCATAATTGAAACAAGTATAACTTATCCTATGGGCACCACTAACTCACACAATTACATCGTTCCTGGAGATGGAAAAATAATATCGATACAAGGTGACCCAGTGCAGCACAGCATACGTTTGAGAGGATTCATGCAATGTAACGTGTCTGAAAGGCGTTCATTCCCAAAAAGTAATATGAATCTGCTCATATATGAGAAAAAATGTCCTGAAATTGTAACGCATTCGACTTGGTCACTTGAACAGGTTGCCTCATGATATTTTTACAAGGTGATCATTTCATAGCTGACACGGATCCCAGAATCCCAGATGAATAATGACACAGTGCACTGGGAGTGATGCCACTAAACAGCCAGTTTTAACCACTACCGAATATGTTACATACAATCGTTTGGTCGTGTCACCTTTGAGTTTGCTCGAGGTCACAGTATTTTTTACAGGAACTAAGTGGAAACCTAAATTTTGTGGCATAATAGGTGACAGAGGTGAGCCGTAGAAAGAAACGTTCAGCACCATTGGAACACTCTTGTTGAGCCCAAACGGATTATGTATCTTATAATATTGCCTAGTCAAATGTCAAAATTAACCTGCTTTGACCTAGAGCCAGGCTTAGGTCTGTATGGTAAAAAGAATATTAATCAAACTGCAGAGGCAAGTCAGACACGACAACGTAAAAATAAAACGTCCATCGCAATTCTCGACAATTCTCAATTCTCTCAAGTTATCAAAATTTACCAATTGCTCCATGCATTTCTAATGAAAAGATCATGACCCTGACCCTGCTCCCGGTTATCGACATAGAAATCCTGCTACGAAAATTATCGTGCTCGGCGACCTTACTATGTAATGTGAATCTAACGACGATAGGCTAGATTTGATATTATTGATGCACCTCCCAAACTTTTTTCGAGGTTAGGTCTCTTGACCTGGGTTGGCCGTCTGACCTAGTATGACCCAGACATAAAATTTTGCCAGAAGCTGCAAAAATTTTGAGTTAGAGCTACATGAAGTACGGTGGCGCTGCGCGAAGGTCTTTTTTTACTACCTGTGGAAACCTGAAGAGGCCGGTTGCCCACCCCCTTGTGTGGGCGCGTGTTAATTCTCATATATTTTGACACTTCCACGATGAAAATTTCGTAAAGACAATGCCGTATGATTGCAAGCAACCGATTACAAAAGCAATCGCTTTGTTTGCGGCGTTAAACATAAGGCTGTACTACCGCAGTGGTCAAAAACCGTCTGCATACCTACCTTAGGTGCTAAAAATTTGGAACTTATAGCAAAAACGCATTTTTTTCTATCGAAAGATATTTGACGAAGCAAAATTTTTGAGGTGTCTAAAAGGTCAATTTCAATGTCGAAAAGGTCAAGCTAGGTCATCTAAGAAAAGGTCAAACGAATTAAAAGTCAAAATTTTTAAAATTTAAATTTTTTTCTTCAAAATAATGCATGGTTCAAGACGAGTTCAATGATATACAAAACTTGTTAATCGGGCAATGCGTTGTTGAGTTATGAAGCATCAAAGATGAGTCTACAAGGTGACCTCCCGAAAATGCCTCGGGCTATAACTCGGTCACCGTTGGTCGGAGGGGGCTAAGATTCTCACAGGCGTGTTTCTGGCCCAAAACTACCCCGGAGACAAAGTTTCAGATTTTTTTCTAGATATGGTGGTGTCAAGCCTTGGTCGATCTGTCCTGGAATGCCCCCTTTACCACTGCAAATGGCTTTGTGTTTCAAAGACTCCTCTGGAACTTTAGTCTCAAACTTGCAACTGAAAAACAAACTGCATTTCACCTGGGTTAATGCAATACTTCCTCCTCTCTTTGTGTGTCAATACAGCGGCCAATAGTCGCTGCACTAAGCCATGTAGACACAGTTTATCACGCGTGTTTCCATAGGCGGATCCAGGGGGCAAGGGGGGCACGTGCCCCCCATCGACCCTCGGCACCCCCTGAAAGATTGATGGCGCCCCCCTAAAATGTCGCTTCCCACCCCCTCCCACAGGATACGAAAGTCGGCGCCCACCGATAGGTTTTGTCGGTCATAAGTGGCGCCCCCTAGTCCGGATGGCGCCCCCCGGGAAGGTGCCCCCTCCGATCGGTAATCCTGGATCCGCCTATGCGTGTTTCAATTTCTCTATGCCAATGTCCGATTATTTCCCAATTCAGAGGATGACAGAGACGCTGTCAGCACTTTGGTCTGCCAATAACCCGTCTAAACGCAGATTCTGCAACCAGGTGATGGCGGTGCCAGAAAACAAGCATGCGTTTTCGTTTGTAGTTATTTTGTTTTGATTTGCTTTTTGTTTTTGGCTTACACTTCAAGTCATTGAGCACGGCAGCCCCGCTTTATGGCTTTTTATTACGTTCTGCACTTGACACAACAATAAAACGTTTCCATTCTAAATCAAGCAAAAGAGGCATGCCATTCCATTAAGTGACACTGGCACCGCTATGGAATGAAATATGTGAGTACGGAGTATGGAAAAGGGCATGGAGTACTGCTTACTGTAACATCATAGTTAAATTGCATGTTTTGTTCAAATACTAAAATGAAAACATTGACCAAAATAAGTTTATTTTTCAAGCTGTATGCTGTCTATGATATTCATCACACCAAGTCTTGTACGACAGTTAAAATATCCCACTTAATAGAAAATACAGCATTCACATCACAGCTCAACTCTCAGAGACCAGACTGAGCCTGGCGGCTGCCAG
This sequence comes from Lepas anatifera, assembly GCA_034440635.1. Taxonomy (NCBI): domain Eukaryota; kingdom Metazoa; phylum Arthropoda; class Thecostraca; family Lepadidae; genus Lepas; species Lepas anatifera. The sequence goes on from JAOTON010000629.1 coordinate 2,086,786, forward strand.
AGGTGCTCGGACACCCGAGGCGGCGCGCCGCGCGCGAGACGACGACCAGCACGGGGGAGGGGAGGGGAAGGAGAGAGGTGAAAACAAGAGCTGTGTTCATACCACGGTCTGGAAGATAACAGTCTGCTCTATCATAATGAAATTTTGCACTTTCTTGCGTCTGTTCTCAGTATCATGGTGTGATTGACTTAATCAGGTATATTCTATTGCATTAAACGTTAGTGTCGATCACCGAAGGGAGACCACCCGCATATTGTTCTGTCTCTGGCAAACATCCCGACAGCAGTACGTCTATCTCTATCCTCTATGATAATTTTTAAAATATTCAGAGAATGACAGAAATAATCAAGACCTCGGTCTGTCGACGCCACGTCTAAAGGCACATTCCTAGGCTGGGTGACGTCGATGGTGGACAAACAAGCACGCGCTTTCCTTCACGGTACATATACAAAGTACGAAGGACCAGTCTTTAAAACCAGTGGCCTATACAATATTGCATAGTGGTATGGCTTACGGTAATACAGTGCACATGACTTATATATGTCATACCCATTTACAGCCCGACTTGAAGAGGAAGCAGCAGACGAAGATTAGTCCATTAGTAATCACCACCTCACGAATGTCCGAGCAAGTTGAAATAACACTGAACAAACCGAGATGGCAGTTACAGAACAGACTTTTGGGTAGTCGTTGATATCTTCCTGAGCTTCTAGAATTACAAAACGGCACCTGTTTTACCGATCGAGGACCCGAGACGGATCATACAACGGAAGAGGTTAAAAGGGCAAGAGCACGTCCCCCATCCCCTTTTTGGAGGGGTCTGACGCTTGAATGGTCAATCTTGGATTGGCCAGGTCTTAAAAAAAACACTTCTAATCGAGAATCGACCAGTTACGGAGAGGCAACTCACTATTGAAGCCAGTACTGTTTTGTACTGTTTGTTTCAACACTTACAGTTTTTACAGTTACAGTTTTTAAAACAATATTTTACGTCAACTTTATCTGTCTCTGAAACCCGAACGAAGCCGTGTCCCACAAGAAGTCTTGAAGCGTTCTTGCATATGTTGTGCAATATGTAGGAAGATGCCAGGTCGGTTGACCCCATAATTGGAGTCCTCGTTGAATCCTAGGTTAAAGGCAATTGGATCTAATACATCACAGCACGAACTTGATTTTTGGTACATATTGAACTTTACCTTAGGAACGGGATGAGCTAGAAGATCGAAATAAAGACCAGTTTTTTATTTAAAGATTGAACGCCGGAGCGTCTCAGGGGAACCGATCCTGAACATTCACTGCCACTGTATGCTCCTGAGCAGCGAACCGGAGCCCAACGCTCTACCAACTGAGCTACCGAGGCGGCAAACATTTGGAATATTTCCATCAAGAGCTTTCACACTATATATAATTTATGTTCACTCAGCATGGTGTAGCTAATATATTTCTCGTGATTGCAAAAAGAGAATTGCCGTTTAGTTCATCATGTGTTCCCCTCAACAACGGGGAAGATCGTCGTTCATCCCACTCTGCTGCAATACCCAGATCGACCACCGGCCTGCCCATCGATCCCTGAAGTGAATGACGGATGATTTGGTTGAAGTTCATTGTGCCCAGTATCAAGTGAAGGTAAATGGACTTTTGGCGAAGAAGATGAAGACGGTTTCTGCACAGAATCACAGCGCACAGCAGGCATTAGACAGCGAGAAGCTATCCCACTAGGCATACCAGGTGAAATTATTCAAGGATGGATGTATTCAGGTTTGTTTTGAGCTGCAAACCATTTACGTAGGACACACTGCAATAACGATTCAGTGTATCGCCTTTCGGGTGGGATCAGTGACCCAAAATAGGTTTTGCGCTAGGGTGTCGAGTGGAAAATTAAGCTCGGAATGTATGACAAGTGAGTGGAAATTTCTCCTCAAAATGTATGACGGAGTAAAAATTTTCCAATTTGGGTACTCAGGTGGTAAACTCTCAGAGCCCTTGTTTGAACTGAGGGATGGATATTTCCTTTAATTTTCTCAAAGTAAATATTTTTAAATCGTCCCCAAGCAGAATTGTTTGACCATTACCATGTGAAAAATTTGGGTTAAGCAGGTAAATCTTTACCAACTGAAACCCCCGGATACAGTCTCCAATCTTTTTTAAGGAATTGGTGAATTGCCACAAATAAAAAACTTTTTGGGGGCCTCTGAGACAACCTTCGGGGAAAAGAACTCTGGGAGCCACCAAGACTAACATTTGTGGGATGAAGATCAACTCTTGGGGGGCTTCCCTAGACCAACTCTTGTGCCCCTCCTCTCCTCTCCCACACGACCAGCTCTAAAGGGCCCCTGAGACGAAATATCGGAGCCCCCCTTAGACCAACTCTGCAGAGGGGGCCTCCGAGACCGGCAGGTGGTGAAAAATGAAAAGGATTTTTTCGTGCAATACCTAGTGCCAAAATTAATTATCTAACCATACACTGTATAGTTTTTCTGTCCGGGACAACGCCCCTCCTATACCTATGCCTATAGTTATCGGAATTTTGGAGGCCACTCCTGACCTCAATCACTGCACTTCGCATACACCTATGCTAGGGCCCAGTAGAGCCTTGGTTTACACTTAACTACACTTAATATACACTGGCCGATACATATATACACTGGCCGTGAATAAACACTAACCCATGATTTTTTTACTTTTTTCTTTTCCCTTGCCCTGTCTTTTTTCTTTTTTATGATACAAACCACCTGCGCAATTTTTTTCTAATTGAGCATACACACTACACCTTATCTGCATTTATTGTTGCCTCGTGTGCTCTTTTTCACCTGTGAGTATGTACGTATATGTGTGTGTGTTCCAAATATATGCATGGATATAACTAACCCAGACGAAACTACAAACTTTCTATCATGGCAATAAACTCTTCCAGACTCTTGCTAAAAGTTTTTTTCTTTATCTGTCAATTCCCCTGCTCCTCTTCACATATCTACTCACCTTTATATGAATAGGTATGCTGCTTTCTATCAATCTAATCGAAGCTACAGCCTTCTTTCTGTTGTTTCTTCCTTTCGTCTACAATCAGCCAGGCGCGGCGGGTTGCGACAGCGTCAGATCGACTACTACTTTAAATTTCTGATCGCTTGCCGCTTCTCGGTCGCATGAGCTACATAATTTGCATTTCAAAAATTGCTGTAAATTAATTTTCTAAATCCTTATAGACTAGAAAATTATACAACTAAAAGCACACCAAGAGGAAGACTAACAATTTTTTGTCAATAACGAATAAGAAACCGGCCTTTCAAAAAGCCTAAAGATGCCGCTTTTGTTTACTAGATGTAAAGACGGCGATTTGGTAAGTCCACGCCGTAGACCAGCCATACAAAAAAGTGTCGATGTTTGAAGGGTAACTGGATGCATTCTTGTTGCCCCAAAAAATAATTTAATGAAAATGTAGAGTTTCAATGTATTCAAGTACCGGACACTTTCAGTTCAACTTAAATATCAGCGTATTTATGCCTAGGGTGTCGTAGGGTGTCGTGAGTGGATTTGGGTGTCACAGGGCGTGGACGCAGCAATGAAGGGCTGATATGGATAAAAATTATTTTCTTCGCAATAAATGGTCAATTTTCTACCATACAATGTCAAAAAAATGCTGCTTAGCATACAAATTTCAAGATAATTGCTTTTAACAACAAAATGACCAAAAATGGTTTTCACTATTCTCCGTACCAGAAATACAAAAACAACTTTTCAAGGACGTAAGCCTAGAAATAATGTGCACAGATAAACTGCTTTCCAGAAATGTATCTTTCAAAGCGGTCAGCTCATTTTTTTGGCCCCACAAGGCTAGGGTGTCTAATTTTCCACTCACCAATTTTGTGAGTGGTGGAATTTAGTGGCGGTGTTCACCCATTGGAACTTTCTCCGGTGGGGCAGGGGGCACTGAGCGTCTTGCCCGCGCCAGAATTTCGATTCAGTTGTTCCACTGAAATCGGTGGAGATAAGGATGGCAGGTATAATTGGCCAGAAAATAGAAATCTCCAGATTTTCTTTCAGAAAAGCGAAAGAAGCGCATAAGAGCCGAGTTAATTTGGCGATCTTCTAGTCGATTCTGCTACTCTCTTTTTCCAGTGGATGTTGGTAGAGGAGGCAATGGAACTGGCCCTTGTAGTAAGTATTGTTGAGTAAAATTCAATAGTAGTAAGTATTGTTGGAAGTGAGTGGAAAATCCAGCAAAACAAATATAAAAGTGAGTGGAAAATTCTGCTTGAATGGATGCCGTTCTGCACCCAGCACCCCAGGTTTTAGGACACTGGGTGGGATACGCAAAATTATCATGCAAAGTAAAGTCGGATCACTAAGCGCTTCTTTAAGCAGAGCGTAACACAGGGTAGAAGTGTGGTGCAATCAATTGAATTATACCGAGCATATCACAGGCTCATTTGCGCGACACAACAATTCGAAACGATTGTTTTGAGAAATCACTAACTAAAATTAAACTCGTAATTTAATAACGAGCCACAGATGATTCATGTGTTCCAAAGGACATCATACTGAGCAAGGCACCCGCAGATGTTTCCCCAGAAGGATTGTGCCGCACAGGCATGGGTAGCGCAGCAGCACGTGCGTCTGAGTGCCCACTTCTTTCCCACACATCAGGCAGATGGCCACGAAGTACGCCTTGCTGCAGCAGTGAGAATAGGTAGGTGTCGGCCGGTGTCCCATCCGGTTGAGGTACTGCTCCAAGCCTGCCCAGCACCCCACTTGAGACTGGCGCACCGTGACTGCGGCGTCACGATCGTGCCGAACGCCGGATGGCAGCGCGTGGTCCCGCATACTAGTTCAGTGCAAGCCGTTAGGCCAGTAGTGCTTCGCCGACCTGGAACTGTTCTCGCAAAAGGTCTTGGGGTCGGCTCCGTCGTCATCTTGTGGTAGAGCCCAAGTTTTTTTTTGACCAGTGTGTCCACCAGTTAATTCCGCGGTAGCCCGCGTTGCGCTGGCATCCACTGTAGCGCTTGCAAGCACTGCATATGTATAGACGCCTCTCATTTGACCGGATAAGAGGTCCCAGGTTCACCCTCCCATGATAGAGCGTAAGGATAACACACTCCTGTACAGTGCCACAAGAGCGACCTGCGAGTTCAGGCGGGTGACCATTGACCCATCATTCAGTTGCTTGCGGAGTCCAACGACTAGCTCCAGCGCGATTGTAGGTACTGAGTTCTGCATCGGTACTAGAACAGAGAGTCCGACAAACAAGGACGCTGGTTTCCCGCGTCTGGAGCACGATTGCCGTTCATCCACCACGGGAAACTTCCACCTCCGCGAAGCCATCCCATGACAGGTTATTGTGTGTTGTGTTGTCCCCTGGGTCCTCTAAGCAGGACCATAGCCCAGAGGCTCCCTGAAACTGAGGTAGCCTCTGGCCAAGGCGGCCACCAGGCCGTCGCCCCACAGCTGCTCGGAGTCGATGTTTATGACTGTGGCCTGCCAGATGCAGGCGGGTGCCGGCGAGGGACAGACATCGAACAAGCACATACACAGGCGTGTCCGCCTCCTTCCTGCAGACGGCGTATAGCGCCGTTTGGTACCACTTAACGAGGCATTGCGCACAGTCCCGCGAGGGATGCTTGCCGATCCGGTGCAGGTATCGGACTGATTTGCTCCAGTTGCCAGCTCTCAGTCGGTCCACGTCGGCGACTGCATTGCAAACCTCGCCGGGTATGGGGGGCGGCAGTCCACCCCCCCCCATGATTCTTTGAAGAGGACAACCTTCCTCCACTCCTTGTTGACTGATCGCGCGAGGACCTTTGTCACGGTACGGGCGTGCATTTGGACGGTGTTCTGGGGCAGGCCAGAGGTCTTATTCACCATTGTGTCCGCCCTCTCATTGCCAGGCAGGCCGCCATGAGCGGGACCCGCTGCAGGTAGACTTCCTGTCTACCTGCAGCGGAGAGGAATCACCCATATGACCGCTCTCAGGGGTGTCATCTGTGCCACGACACCCCAAGCGAGCATGGAGAGGACGGCTTGGGAGTTCTTGCAGACAATGACCGGGGCCGTGACTGGTTCTCACCCTAGGCGATTGAAGTCAGCTAGTGCGGCTCGCAGTGTGATGAGCTCCGCTCGAGTGCTGGAGCACAGCTGGTGCACGCAACACTGGAATCTACCCGGGCGGAGGATCAGTAGGTTAGTCAATTGTTGTTCAGCGGTCGTGCATCGGACTGAGTACGGAGCTAAGCGGTGGTCGCCCAGTCCTTCATCCAGATCAAAGAGAACGGACTCCCGAGTCAGCCGCAGCTGAGCAGTGACTCCCAACAACTTCTCCACCGCGGTATCAGCCAGGCCGGCCTTGCTCAGGACCTCTTGGCCTAACCCCACCACCCCGAGGTAGAGTACAGGTGTCTTGGGGCTGTCGTGTCCACCGTGACTCGGAGCGGGTCTTCTGCGGGGAGCAATTTTGCTCAGCAAATCACGCACGTGGCCAGGGCGCGACGGCGAGTGGACCGTTGGTAGACCCGCTTCCACCATGTGTGAGCCACAGGGGCCGACAGCAGGAAACCTGTGACCACTCTGGCTGCAACGCGGAGCTCCATCTCAACCAGCTCGACGTGGGAGGGGGATGCCACGGGCAGCCATGCCCGCACGACCAATTCCAGGTCACTTCGCACATAGTCGCTAGCAACGGACCTGAGTTGCTGCTACCGCAGACCCCACGAACGCGCTATGAGTTACGCAGTAGTGCGAGGAGTGGTCTTCTTCACATGATAGGTCGCGACGGTCAGCAGCGAGAAACAATGCAGCGGTGGAGTATGCAAGGGCGCCCTGACATATCCGCTGATTGCTCCTCCGTAACAGGTGTTTCCTTGAAAGCACTTCACTGAAACAAAATTTGCGTAAGCAATTAACAGATATTGTCATTGGGAAGAAAACTGAACTATTTTGACAACATGTCTACTTTAACAAGCGCACGAAAAGGGATCTGAGCCACCTTCGATTTGACGGCGGGGGAGATACCCTCAAATATTGTGCCCAACCCTCAGTTAGACAGAGGCAGACAGAGACAGCCAGGCAAAGAGGCACTAGAGTTTTAGGGTGCATCGGCTGCTAACGCAATGTGTGGGACGTACAGACAGCCACTGACATAGACAGGTAGACAAAGAGAGACGGACGGGCCAAATAGGCATTGCACTTTTAGGGTACACCGGCTGCTAGGGCAATGGGCAGGCAGGCAGGCAGAAACAGACAGAGAGAAACATACAAACATACATTGAAATTTTAAGCCTGTTGGCTGCTAAGGTTATGTGTGGGCCAGCCAGTCAGCCAGCCAGACAGACATACAGATGGACAAAGGCAGTCAAAGGCAGATACCGACAGATATAAATAGATAGACAAAGAAAGACTGTCAGACAGCCAGAGACAGACAGATATGGCTCGACAGATTATACATAAATTTAGAGATAACCAGACAGACAGAAATAAATAGATACAGACAGACAAAAACAGACCAACAGACAAAGACATATAAGCAGAGGGCGCGGTAGTGGAGTGGTCAGCCTAGCTGGCCGGCCCGCAGCCGACCCGGGTTTAAGGCCCCACGGCTCCCCTGAACAAGGAGCAAGCTGGCTAGCGACAAATCCTTCCAAAAGGGAAAGAGTTGGCGACGCCATATGACCCTGGCAGTTGGTGCGTCGATAAGCCCCAAAAATAATATAAAAACATTCAGTCTGACAGACATAGGCAGAGAAAGACAGCCATGCAGAAAGACCGAGACAGATAAATAGAGATACAGACATAAACACCCACACACACACACGAGAGAGAGAGAGAGAGAGAGAGAGAGAGAGAGAGAGAGAGAGAGAGAGAGAGAGAGAGAGAGAGAGAGAGAGAGAGAGAGAGAGAGAGAGAGAGAGAGAGAGAGAGAGAGAGAGAGAGAGAGAGAGAGAGAGAGAGAGAGAGAGAGAGAGAGAGAGAGCTGTAAAGGAAGTGACAGCTGGAGCCAGTTCAGTCTGTAATGCTGAGAGGAGGGATGGATTCATCTGCCAAAGGGTATAGCATATCGAACTGGTGCTCAGGATCAAAGCTGGACCTCCTTGACATCAGGGATGCGGAGCCGAGACAATTTTGGACGGCTCCGGCTCCTGTCCGGGGTTATGATTTCGGCTCCGGCTCCGGGTTCAAGTGTCCTAACGGCTCCGGCTCCGGCTCCGGGCAAAATAGTCGGCTCCGACCGGCTCCGGCTCCGGCAATGGCAATGTTCCTATATCCAAAATGTGATCGAAACGTTCTCAAGGGCGTGAAAGTCCATCAGATACAAAGTGACTATGTATTTGTACGAATGAAAAATGGCGACTGGATGAACGAACGCTCTTGACCAGATGCCAAAGGCCAGTGAACCTCAAAACTGGACCAACCTACACTGCAGTGCAGTCGTATGGCAAACTGCACTGTACTGTTATGGCAAACAGAAATATGGGTCAGACATGCCCGCAAACCCACATAGAAAATTAAAGATACAACGATCAAGTAAAGCTTGGACAGCCCGCAAAGAAAAACTTCGATGAGCTAACAGCAGGGTCGTTAAAAAAATATTTTTTTACTTTCAGATTCGAACCCACTTTTTTCCCATTATATATTCAATTCTGATTTCAATGAGCCACATTCCAAGCATCTACGACAGCGGGAAAGATCGCCTCAAAACGGTTAAAGATTTCATGTTTCTGGCGCAATTGGCCCTCCGGCGTTGCAGTTTCCCCTTGTTAAATTGGGATGAAAGGGGTGCATAACCTACCAGTAAAGACAGCCTGGCATGTGCGTGCGTATAAGAGCGGTAGATGGAATTTAACATGCAGGCATCTACTTGTCAGATGTATTTGCAGCGCAATACAAATACATGTTATTCCACAAAAGACCTGAAATTAAACGATTCCGCACCCTAGATCTAAATCCCGACAGAACAGGAATGCCTTCCGGAGGCGAACCTTTCTCTAGTAACTATCGCTAGAGAACGTCGTGAGGCAGATGCTTCTGCCTATTCTCCTGCAAACTATTTAAGAGCTCTGGTACTGATAAAAGAAGATCCTGTTTCATATTTTTACCCTTTAGGTGGCTCACGAAATCCCCCACCAGCTTCACACCACGTTCTGTGGGACCATTCACGACAGTAAGTTCTGGAATACCTCGAAACAGGGGAAGCCATACCAGTCACCAGCTTCTCAACGGAGCCATTTCATGTTAGAATCTTTCAGATTCAGGCGCTCGAATACCATCCAGCTTTCAGGAATGAGAAATTGGGAGAGGCTTGGTATCGAGCCGAGCTCTTCATAGCCTCTGTCGGAAACTTTAGCCTACCTAACTGAAAGGTGGATGGTTTTGCTGTTTAGGCCAGGTACTGTATCACTGCCTTTTTACCTTCAGCATTGTGATTCTTATTTACGAAGCAGATTAAAACTTTCTGGTCACAAATAACAGTTGCGTTTGCACATTGACTTCAGCGCCTCTACACAATACCGGAGTATTATCTCGAATTGCGCAAGCTGGTTTACGTGTGGCTGTCAGGAGAGGTTGTCTCCAACAAATGTCTGTTTAGAAGACCCGGAGCTCACCAGCGAGCCATTTTATGGAATATACGACATTTATGGCATGAAGTGCGTGCTATTACTGTGTCAGATTCCGTTCATCATTCCAGAAGATACTTAAAGACAGAATATTATAATTTTTGGAGTTTAACAACGCATCAACTGCTCAGGTCATATGGCATCAGAGGAGAGAGGGAAGGAATTAGCTCGGGCTAGAGCAGGGCGCCAGATTCTGCCTCTGGGTGGGCTCAAACCCACGACACCCAGCATATAATGAATGTCATTGGCCAAGCCGAGCGCAAGCGCTAACCGACTGAGCCACTCAGACTCCGAAATAGTTAGCGGCTTTCCTCATAAGTGGTTCTAAACCATGCATTTGGGTTCCTCCGTCGCGGATAGTCAGCTTTAGAGCCTTCTATGAGCCTCAAAGCTATCCATAAAATGCAATGCAGTGCTTTCATTAAGTTAATATAGAAATCGCCCTGAATGTGCTGAAGTCAATTTGTCATCAGCTGTGGTATCTGTGCACAGAAAGTTATATTCTGTCGCGCTGGTGAGAACCACCATCGTGGAGGTAAGGAGCCAGTCGCACAACAATTGGCCAAAACAGCAAACGATTCACATTTGACTAGGGCAGGCTTAAGTTTCCGATAGAGGCTATGAAGAGCTATGTAAATGGTCGGTACTAAGCCTCAGCCAGCTTGTTACTCCTGACAGCTGGCTGGTATTCGATTGCCTGAATCTGAAATATTCTGACCAGAAATGGCTCCGTTGAGAAGCTGGTATAGCTTCCCCTGGTTCAAGGTATTCCAGAACTTACTATCGTGAACGGTCCCACAGAACGTGGTGTGAAGCTGGTGGAAGATTTCGTGAGCCACCGAAAGGGTAAAAATATGAAACAGGATCTTCTTTTATCAATACCAGAGCTCTTAAATAGTTCGCAGGAGAATAGGGAGAAGCACCTGCCTCACGACGTTCTCCAGCGATAGTTACTAGACAAAGGTTCGCCTCCGGAAGGCATTCATGTTCTGTCGCGATCTTGAGTACTAGGGTGCTGAATAATTTAATTTCAGGTCTTTTGTGGAATACCATGTATTTGTATTGCGCCACAAATACATCTGACAAGTAAATGCCTGCATGTTAAATCCCATCTACCGCTCTTATACGCACGCACAGGCCACGCTGTCTTTACGGGTAGGTTTTGTACCCCTTATATACCAATTTAACAAGGGGAGACTGCAACGCCGGGCGGCCTATCGCGCCCGAAACATGAAATCTTTAACCGTTTTGAGGCGATCTTTCCCGCTGTCGTAGACGCTTGGAATGTGGCTCATTGAAATCAGTATTGAATATATAATGGCAAAAAGTGGGTTCGAGTCTGAAAAGAAAGTTTTTTTGAACGACCCTATGCTAACAGTGTTCAACATAAAAAAACACATCAGATAGGCTGATGGCATAATTCATTTTCGAGAAAAATCGGAACCAACCACCCTACTGCCCAGGGCCCAGCAGCTGGTTCGCTCACTACACCACCCAATCGCGGTTGGAGCGGGGCAGCAACATTGCCTTCAATGTGTCTGATCTTAGTCTGGACCTGAGATCAGTAAGCAGTAGCTTCATCGCGGAGAACAACCTCTCCACGGACACCTGAGTAACTGGTAGCGCGGCCATTACCAGGCTAGTCGGCTGGATGATGGCTGGATATTTATCTAAGATGTCGCATACGGTCGCTCTCTTTAGGCGACCCAGGTTTTTGAAGTCGGCTAGTGCCGCATCGAGTGACGGGGATGCTGTTTTCTGCGCCTTTTGCCCTGGGTTCTCGACAGACCTAGTATAAACTAGGTACTTCTCCGAGTACATGATAGCTCTCCTGGTGGGGGGGGAGGTGGGAGCAAAGATTTTATTGCTCGACAGACCTAGTGTAAACACCTTTTTCAAACAATTTCATCGGCCTTTGGGGGGCCAGAAGATAGTCTGTCCCCCTTCCAGGGCTTTGGGGGGGGCATGACAGGAATGGCATCCCCCTGCGTCTGTCAACAGGGGCGGATGCAGGCCGACGGTATGGGATAAATCGTGAAAAACATATGGTTTTTTAAGAAAATCGCCAAAAATTGGGCAGTTTGGGGCGCCAATGCCTTTTTTTGCTCGCCCTTCATGGATCCGCCAGTGTCAGCCAATGCTTTCATTTGTTGCCAATTTCTGCCCCTGCTAAATGGCCTAAATGACATTACCTGCCCGAGAGTGAGACCGTATACGGAACACCCTAGTTGGAATATTTCATTAATCTCGATATTCATAACATATTGAGAAAGTGTAATATTTCAGGTGAATAAAGGTGTTTCCATGCGACATCTCACGAGGTAAAATGTGACCATTTCACGTTTGACTTTTGGTAATTTGAGAGCTCTTTGGGAGCCGGAGCCGGACCCTTTCTGACGGCTCCGGCTCCGATCAAAAGTGTTTCGGCGGCTCCGGCTCCGGGCAGAATGGTCGGCTCCGACCGGCTCCGGCTCCGGCTCCGCATCCCTGCTTGACATAATAACAATAACTGTTGGGACTTATTGACGCACCAACTACCAGGGTTATATGGCATCGCCAACTCTTTCCCCGTTGGAGGGGTTTCTTGGGAGTCAAATTGCTCCTTGCACAAGGAATCTGCCGGGCCTTAAACCCGGGTCGGCCGCGTGGAGCCAGGTTGTTAATCACTATAATACCATGCCCACACCTCCTCGGCATCACAAAACTGGCCATCAAGTACATTGCACTTGCAGTCATACTGGAACTCTGCATCTTAGGCATCAAAACATAGCTAGACAGATTTAGGGTTGCGGGCCAAAGTACTCAAGGAAGAAGTTCATAACGGGAAGAAGTTATGCTTAAAGTAGGTACGTACGCAAAAGTACGTATGGCTTAAGTACGTAGAGATAAAATACGTACCTAATACGCGTCTAAAAATCGTAATGGAAAAGGTTCGTATGGAAAAAGTTTGTACGGGTTAACCTTCGCCCGGGTGGGGGTCTTTTTAGACCCCCTCAGGTTTTTCCGAAGTGACCAAAAAACGGCGGCCCGCAGCGCCGCCAAACTTAGTATAGCTGTTCCTTCATCATTTTTACATCTTTCCTGAAAATTTTAGCTCAACGTCATATCAGGTCAGGTCACCAGGCCAAGTGAAGTGACCTCACCTCAAAAAATTCTCAGGACTGCATAACTAAAAGGAGGTTTAATTGATCAATTCGAAACTCATACCACATAATTGGCTCACCAGGAGCTACAACATATATTCCGGAATTTTTTATATTGGTGACCTAAGGTCATGTGCAGAGCATGACCTCCCCGTTGTAAATACATGGGGAAAATAACGAAATGAGTTTTTTTCTCAATAAGTATGGATTGAATCAACTTCCAACATCGTTTAAGACTTACTCTTAGCCCATTTCTAAAGTTGATACCCAAAATTTTGACTTGTGACCTTTGAAAGGTCACGTTGGGTCAAATAAGCATTTTTTGGTGTTTTACTGTATACATTTTTAGTAAACAAGGATATAACTTTCATTTTTTCACCAAAGTATTTATATAGTCACTGCAAGTCAAATGATATACATCATGACTATACCAGGGCAAGTTGGGTCAGACCGTTGACCCGGGTCAGGTCAAATGTCAAATTTGACCTGGCATGGTAATATTATATATCATTTGATTTTTATTGATGCGAGGATTGCAATGGTGCATCAGCTATTGCTGCATCTTGCTTGGTTTGGGAGTTATTAGCGAAAAAGAAAACGCCTTTATGCGTGGGTGGCTACGGACATTCCCAAGAACATTTCCAATATTCAGTGACCTGAAGCTCCCTAGGCTTTGACCTGACCCGAAAATCATTGCCACTGCAATGAAAGAGCAGCTCAAGAGCTTTCGAATGGTGTTAAATAAATGTTTCTAGCTATCACAGTTTCTGAGATGTATGAGGTTTCTTTAGTACACCTCATATTAGTGATTTTGACCTATTTTGACCTCTTGTGACCTTGATATTGACTTGACGAGAAAAATGATCTAAGTATTTTCGATATAATTTTTGAAGATCTTTCAATTGCCGTTTTGCGATTTTTTCTAGCTCTTAGTTTTTGAGATCGTGGTGGGTCTTTTTTAGACACCCACCAGGGCGAAGGTGGCTCGTACCCGCCACCGGGGCAAGGGTTTAAGTACGTAGGGGTAAAATGTTTGTAATGTAAAAAGTTCGTATGGAAAAAGTTCGTATGGGTTAAAGTACGAAGGGATAAAATGTTCGTAATGTAAGAACTTCGTAAAGAAAAAGTTCGTACGAGTTTAAGTACGTAGGGGGGGGGGCATTCCACGACATTTCAGCACAGGCCTTACGCCCTTGTCTCCGATTTTCTTAAAAGAATATGAGTATAGGGTAATCGGCAGAGGACACATAGAAAAACTAACGCATAGAGGAACTGAGGTCTGCATGGGACGTTTTTTCAGGCTCCACCCCCTTATCTCCAGTTTTTTTCTGTTCCAATCCATTCAATCCCTAAAATGTCAGAAAATTCCGTCCCATTCCGTCTCATTCCATCATTTTCCTTGAAATCTGGCCGAAATTTCGTTCCATTCCACCATGTTCCTAATGAGCCCTAGGAAATTTCTTCCCATTCTTTCCATTTCTGCAAAATCCTATCCCATTGCATTCCATTCCTATTCCATGCAGACCTTGGTGACCAATCCAGCTTGCAAGTGCCAATCTCTACTACATCGTACGATGACATTGGTGGCGCACTAGAACAACAGCTTACGTGAGTTTGGCCTTTCCCGAGTCCTGTCAAATTCTCTCGGCAGAGAAAATATGCGAGTTTTAATACCAACGGGATCTAAATATCACAGGCTTATTTGTTTCCAAAGAGGAAAAACAGAATCTGAACTAAAAAATATATTTCAAAGGGCTCATTTGGTAAACGAAATACGACACTATCACGGGATAACCCATCAAAACGATGGTAATTTCAGAGTTCGTTAAATTTCTAACGAGGAGGTCAGAACTGTCGTGATCGTACGGGAAGAAGTTTTAAGGTATCACGACATGAACGTGTAGTTTTGCTTACGTACTTTTGGCTTACGAGTTTTATGCCCCTACGTTCACTTGCTTACGTATTTTTGCATACGTACTTTTGGCATACGAGTTTTATTTTCTACGTACATATATTTGCTTACGAATTTATGCGCACGAAGTTTATATGTACTTTAGCCATACGAACTTTGGTCCGTAAATGCGAATTTAGTGTGATCAGCCTTTACCTAAATCAATTTCTCATGATTCAAAGAAGGAATACGTAATAGCCTAAATAAATGTTCCCAATTTTTTCATTAAATAAGTAAATAAAAGTTGATTAGGCATAGCGAAGTAAGCCTATTTGGTATCGAAGTTTTTAGTTTTTTAACGTTTTTAGTTTTGTAAATATGATAAAAAGAGCCTAAACATCTGTAAATGTAAAAAAATGTGTTCGCGATAATAAATGATTAAAATCCTTCAAAAGAGCCTAAAAAATGTATTTACTATTTGAAAAAGAGATGGGTTAAAAGCCAAAAAACATTTTTTGGCTTTTTTACTTTGATTTATTGGTAATCTCGAAATCATAGGGCAAAATTTAATTTCTCAATTTTTCATGTATTGACAACCTAGTGTGCATGCGTGCCTTATTAAAACCAAACGAGCTATACAAAATTAATCCTAATTATGGGTCCCCTTGGGCTGGGGCCCCTTGAGGTGGGCCCCCTTTAAGGTTGGTCCCCCCCACTTTTCAAACCGTTCCTATGCCCCTGTGCCACATGCTGGGCAGCGACTGTGTGACACCAGTACAAATATTTTTACAGCCTACAATTTTGCAACTTTGTTTTTCTTTATTATTTTAATAAGCTTTCCCTCAAATCTTTTAAAAAATGTTTGTAAATTTTTTTCCATTGTTCTTTACTGTTGGGGCTGGATCATGCAGTGTAGATGAATATTTGAGGTAACATTCAAAGACAGATTTCTTAATTCAAAGTAGAACCCCACTCAAATTTTAATATGAAAAGAAAATAACCCAGTAGAAAGCTTCCCCTTATCGTTTCTAGATTCCTGTTGGGTTTTCTGGAAAAATTGTTCCAGCAGTCTCCAACTTTGGGAACAAACATTTCCAAATATGGTTTAATGTTCCCATTGTTGGGAACATAGTTATTCTCCAGTGTGCAAAGTATTGCTCTTATGATAAGATCTAGTCTGTGTGAGTGCCCTTGGAGACAGGAGCAAGTGGTGTGAATTTCATGACCTGGTGCGAATTTGTGAGACTGGTGCAAGAGAGGCAACACTGAAAATCAAACAAATAAATAATAAATGGTAATAAAGACACAGGAGAAGCCTGTGAAACCTATCAAACTAATAAGGGAGGTAGCATTTCATCATGTGGGTAAGAATGGGTGCATTTTTCTCCCTGTAATTTGGGGATTGGTGCTAATTTTAAGTGACTGGTAGTGCAAATTTAAGTGATAATTTTAGATGGCTGCAGTGACTCGTCTGGCCTGCTGCCATACTTCGCAAACTGGGTCATTCTTGGGAATGCTGACCAAAATTTCTCCCACTTATGAGGGCCAAAACAAAGATAATTTTGTGCTATCTGTTCTTGTGTGGTGGTTACAGGTACTGTTCTTGTATGATGGTTATAGGCCAGTCTGCAAAGTATGGCAGCAGGCCAGACGAGTCCCACCAACGGCTGGTGGCACTTGTCCCACCTGGTCCTACCTGGTCCCACCAGTGGCACCAGGGTTGGCAGCAGCCGGCAGAAAGTGGTTTAAACCATTGGTTTAAACCGGTTTAAGCCGGCTGGTATAAACCCGGTGGCAAAAAGTGGCAAAAACTATGAAATACTAAACATTAACTGATATTCGCGTTAGATTTGAATTTAAGGGCTTTTTCTGGGGTGAAAACGTATATTACTGTGTATTGGGAGCCTTCAGTTTCCTCTTCTTCCATTTGATCACACAACTTCAATAATCTGTTCATACCAAATGGTCTTTTATGGCTGGAACCAATCCATTGACAGATCCAGGGGGGAGGGAAGAGGCCAGCCTTATAAAGTCGAAAATAGTATTTTTGCCCCCCCCCATGGCCGGCAGCAAGAAATGTTAGAGGCAGTCAGCTTCCATTCAGGCCGTGTGACAATTTTTATTCACCGACTTTTTATTTATTTATTTAGGGCCGCTCCCAACAGGCACACTTGCCCAATTACAGGAAGTATCGGCGTGGGTGTTTAAGGATCCTCTCCACCGGGCCAGATCGGACACGGAAGACGTTTTCCCGCGGAGGGGATTGAACCCACGTTAATCCATGCTTTCCGATCCGACGACTGGCAACGAAGCCACTAGGCCACCCGGCGCCAAGTGATCAGCTTTTCGCCGATCAGTTTGCCCCGCCCCCAAACGGACCGCCTGAATCCCCAAGTGACCTCACCTTTCTGATATGAAGGGTTTTTACCATGGATGAAGTGTCGTTGCTTCTATTGTTAGTTAAGAACCGGTGCATACATTTTAGATGACGCCAAAGTAAAATACCACATCAGAAATGTAGGTATGCCAATAAAAAGATTTGTTCTCTAATCGCCAGAAATCATATACATATTATTAAATAACAGTTTGGTCCATTCAACCTTATCTTACTTTATATGATTTATTTCAGACATTTTATTCGAAGACAGTAGCCCACCCAAGTGGAAGAGGCAGACGCAGGCACCCATGGAGGGCAGAAATGAGCCTGATCTGGCTTTTAGTACCAGTTCTACTCTCACCTTGCCGTCCCTGCCCCTAACGTGCCGCTCCTGCGTTGAAGCATTCACCCAATATGTGATTCAAGCCGTCCCCATTCCGAAACTGCCGCCTCCTCACCAGGAAAAGAAATCCTGTGCGTGACATGTCGCCCCCCCATCAGCCTGCCGCCCCCAAAACGATAATCCTGGGTGTGCACCTGCCAAGAGATAAATGTATGGTATAACCGACCACTGGGGGTACAATCCACTAGGTTTGAGAGCTTATTATCAGAAGAGACCAACAAAGTAGCTCGAGGAGACAACTTGTTTGAAAAAGGTGAATGTTTTAACCAGGACAGGTCAGTCAATGCTGATCTTCACTTGATAAGTATAGCTTACAGAAGCTCAAAAGTACTGCTAATAATGCAGTTTCCATGTATTCAGGCTGAAATAATGTCCTTCGCCATAAAAGATCCAGTACACCAGTCACTCAGAGAGGCTTGGGGATCCCCAGCTTGTACCCTTTCTAATGTTCACCATTGTTCGGCATTGAAGAAGACTCAAAATTGTCACCAAATATGACACATAAAATAATAACAGTCTTCGCAATAATATGTCATGCACCTTAAAGGCACTTGCCTTGCCTCCGATGGAGAACTGCATCGGAGGCCCCAACGCATGGGCTGGATTCTTACTGAGCTTGAGCGGCTTGAGTTCCTAGTCAGGAAAACTGTCTTATTAAATCTAGACTGTCACCAGACATCTGAATTAGCCCGTTTAGTTCGGCTGATATTATAGATTATTAACAATTAAACTGAATAAAATGTGGATAGCATGCGATCATATCTGCGTTTACTGCACTAAGCCTTAAGACTAAGACTAGAAAATATAAAATGCTAAATAAGATGATCAGAATACCGGAAATAGGTACAGTGTACCTATCAGCATGATGTTGGTAACAACTATTGGAAAATAAAGTTCAGTTTCCACAAATAACGGCAAATTTGGCCTCCCCGAGTTTGCCAATTTCTGCCGGTTTAAACCAGTAAAAACCGGCTGGCGGCAGAAACCCCTTTCAACTGGCAAAAATACCAACCCTGCACCAGCCATCTAAAATTATCACACCACCAGCCATCTAAAATTCTCACACCACCAGCCCCCAAAAATTCACACCAATCTGCCAAATACCAGGGAGAAAAATTCACCCATTCCTACCCACACAATGCAATGCTACCTCTACCATTACTTAGTTAAGGACTTTTTATAATGCCCCCTCCTTTATCTTAATAACCATTCAGCCATTATTTGTTTAGCTTAAGTGTCACCTTCCTCGCACCAGTCTCACAAATTCGCACCAGGTTGATAAAATTCACACAACTTGGTCCTGTCTCCCAAGGGCACTCACACCCACAAGGCCTCATGGAAAATACAATTGTTTGCACACTGGGTTATAGGTAGTCTTTCAAATTTGAGCACCCCAATAGTTTTTTTTTAAATACACACCCCTAACTGAAGGACAACAAACTAATGCATTAAAGACCAGTAATGGATGGGATACCTCACCAGGATCCAGTCTGCAAAGTATGGCAGCAGGCCAGACGAGTCGCACCAGCCATCTAAAATTCTCGCACCACCAGCCTCAAAAAATTCACACCAATCTGCCACATACCAGGGAGAAAAATGCACCCATTCCTGCCAACACGATGCAATGCTACCTCTATCATTAGTCGATTAGTCAAGGACTTTTTATATGGCCCCCTCCTGTGTCTTAATAACCATTCAACTATTAATTGTTTAGTTTAAGTGTTGCCTTCATTGCACCAGTCTCACAAATTTGTACCAGGTTGAAAACATTCTCACCAGGTTGATAAAATTTGCACCACTCGGTCCTGTCTCCAAGGGCACTTGCACCAACGAGATCTCGTTGAAAAGGCCATACTTTGCACATTGGACCAGGATGCCCACCAAAAACAAAACCTTACACCTAGAGTAACCCAAGATAATAAAGTGGGCCTTCAGCCGGGCATGAAATTTCCTTAGCAGTTCCTATTTTGAAAATAATTTGCAGAAAACATTGTTGATATGGCTGTACCTATAGTGAGAATCTAGTTTTTTGTCATTAGTTTCTGAAATATGAGACTGTTGAGAATTAGTGGCTACGTAATCGATAACTGGGAGCAAAACACACAAACTGAATGTAAAATTATGACTCTGCAAGCTATAGTTCGCAAACACTATAAGAAAAACTTCTGAGCCTAGTGTATACAGATTCAATTGCAGGGGGCTGTACCTTCCCTCCTATCTCAAAATCTATCATCCAGTGTTAAGTAGGAAATACAGCATTACTTCAGCTTAGATTTGAATCAATACTGCTTGAGTAGATATCCATGATGATCTCATATAAAATGCAAACGACAAGCCAAGCCCCAACCATCCTCCCTCCTCTTGTTTTCTTCAACCCACCCTTTTTCTGTAACACTTAAAGCAAGTCACCTTCCCTGTTCCCCCTCCCGTGGCCCGGGTTTGCTAATTTTTCCTCTCACCTTTACATAATTGTGCTGCCGCGGCGGGGGCGTGTGGTGCCGGACTGTCGGAGCTGCCGGAGTCGGTATCCGGCTCCGTGATGGTGCGTCGGTGTGAAGCAATTCCACACAATTCCAAACCATTATCCATCACTAGAAATGCGCTTTCCTGTCAACTGCGCAAGGCTGGAGATATCATCCATGGCGCAGGTTTGTGCGGCAATAAACACTTGGCTCACCGCGCTTAGAAAACTTTACCATGGAAAGAAAAACCTTCGAGAGGCATTATTGATCGTGGGGAAGATTGATCGTGGGGAAAGATTGATCGTGGGGAAGAATTGAACGTGGGGAAGAACTGATCGTGGGGAAAATATTATTTGTGGAACATATGAACGACACCCGTATTTTACGGGCTTGCGCTTTGTAGGTATCTGAAGCGCCGTGCTTGTCTACATTAGAGCAGCATTTATGAAAACATTTTTCACCAAAATTTATCAGAGTAGTAAGTTTATTTCAGCGAAAATATTCCAAGACTTTTTAAAATTTATTTTAAAATTTCACACATTTAAAGGGACATTGTCGCAAAAATTTTTATTGGCTAGATCAAAAGGTTACAAAAAGTTGTTTCAGAAGTCATATTCTCATTTTTGCAAATTCAGGCTCAAAATGCCTCAAAATCGGCCTCAAAGTCAACATTTATAGACGACTTTATCGAGTCCTTATGGTATCGATAAAGTGACGTAGCCCCGGCTATGGCTATCAATTTATATATGAAAAAATGTCAAACATTTCTTTTAAAGCAGTTCAGTAGCTAAAACGTATAACATAAAAAATTATTATATAAAAATAACTTTCCAAAACGCTTCTGAAAGAGAAATATAGGACTTTAAAGAAATACCATCAACCAATCAGAAGCCCAGTCCTTATAGGATCTGGTCACGTGGGCTTATCTTACATAAATATGATGTCATCACGGCTATCGATGAACTATCAATATTCACCATTTCAAAAGTCGCGGCAAACGCGGAGATATGAATACAAGGGTGCGTTCTTTGAAACATTCCCCATCGGGAATCCGGGGAATCCGGGGAATCGTGACGTCACAGAGCGTTCTTTGAAAATTCCCGCCGGAACCACGGGGAATATTCCCCGTCATTCCGTCGGAACGTGGGGAACGAAAAAGCCAGTCCCCGTCAAGATGGCGGCGCCCATAAATGAGACTGCGCAGCAGTAAGTTGCAAATTTACATTAAATATATATATATATGTACCGTTATATGTGCATTGAAAGCTGTTTGCGTTCGAGTATGGGTTTGTTTCTGGAAAACAGGCACGATCTGGCATATTTTTAGCAGATACGGATGCTAGGGCATGCATTTCTTTGAAGAACAAGGCACCATAATCTTATTTTGGGTTTCTTGCTTAAGTTTTGGTATCGGGCGGCAATTTAGCTTTGAACAATGAGAGAGAACTATATTGGGGCTGGTTGGAATGTCTTTCTGCATTAATCAAAAAGGTGTTGCCAGTGTGATCCTGAAAATGAAAATCTTAAATGTACCTACTCATACTCAAACTTGTTTGCATTATTTTTCATGCTTTTTTTACCATCCCATTAGTACATTCTGCTTTATTTATAAAATTATTTTACATGCTATTGTTCCCGCGTTTGGTTAAGGCATCCACTGCCTCCTGAGTTCCGTAAACCTTAAGGTGCAAGGTTCTGTACGTACTTCAAACATGCTCTTTTTAGCTGTCTGGTCGTGGTTAGGTTTTCTGAGGCATGTTCTTCATTTTCTTTGTGTGCTCTTTTAGTTTGTTTCAACCAAGTTTACAATATACAATCAGAGGCAGTCTAGGGGGTGACGTAGAGAGGGCACCAATCTCGTTGCACGGCGCTGCACTCTCTCTACATTATGTAAAATGAAATAAAATTGGTAGTGATTGATGGAAAGGTCAAACCTTTCCTGTTAGTCAGTGTAAAACAATGAAATGTGCAAGCTGTTGCCAGCTTTTTGGGGATATTTAGGGAAATATAAAAAAGTTGTGCTCATTTGCACAAGCCTCAAGTACCCCAGTAGCTTGCATGTGAGCAACACTTTCATTCAGACACTTGACTTACCACAGTATCTTCTCTTGCAGGCTTTTCATGTGTGGAACCTGCACCCAGATTTTCGACAACTACGATGTGGCCAGCAGGCCCTGTCCACACGAAGATGCAAGTGTGTCAAACCGGGCACAGCCAGGGAGGCTCGAATGGACTACAGCAGCAGTCAAGCTGCTAATCAACTCCTGTCAACAGCATCGTGTAAGTGAGAGCACAAGCTCTAAAAGAGAAGGCAAGGCCAGGTGGGACCGAGTCGTAGATGAGTTTGCCCAGCATGGGTATCCTGGCCTCAGCTGGGATACTCTCAGGAAGAAGTGGTACCGCCTGCTTGAAACCTACCGTAAGAA
Source organism: Lepas anatifera (assembly GCA_034440635.1). NCBI lineage: Eukaryota > Metazoa > Arthropoda > Thecostraca > Lepadidae > Lepas > Lepas anatifera. Next base: position 2,109,090 of record JAOTON010000629.1, read on the forward strand.
AAAGGACAAGGCAAACAAGAGTGGTGCTGGTGCTGTACAGTGGGAATGGTTCCAAGCTTTAGACCAAGTGCTTGGGAAGGATCCCAATATCACGCCGGTATCCACAGTATCAACCACACCCAGATCGCTGGACCCCATCCAGGTGACCTTCCCTGAGGCTTCAGGATCGGCTGCCACATCAGCAACACCTGCCTGCACGCCTGCAACAACACCCTGCAATCAACAGCTGCCACTGCTAGATTCACCTGTATCTTCCCAGCCAGTGAAGAGAAAACGACCCAGCGCGGAGCGAGGCCAGACACTGAAGGACCTGCTGATGGAGGAGAAGGAGAACAGGAAAAAGTACAGGGAAGAAAAGTTAATGATCTCGAGAGAAAAGCTGGCGGTGCTTAAGAGTATTCAGGTATCCCTGTCCAAAAATGTGCATAGATAGTTGTCTGGTGTTTGCGGCTTGTGCGGCAGAGTTGCTTACTTGCTTACTTGTCTACCTGTATTTTACCTGCCCAGACATGCTTGTTTCGTTTGTATTTATTCAGCATTAGTGATATTTACTATAGAAGCTCTGATGTATTCTTCGCCCGCATGTTCCATTTGTATTTATTCAGCATAGGTGATATTTACCATAGAAGCTCTGATGTGTTCTTCGCCCGCATGTTCCATTTGTGATATTTGATCAAGGCAAGGCCTTTTGAGGATATGAGGAAGCTTGTAACCCTTCTGTTTTGAGATGTTTATGCATAAAGTAACTGTGCTCTAAGTTATTTCATTGGATGCGATCTGGTAATAAACAATGGAAATACATGATCTCAAAGATGTTTGATGTCTTTGTTTGACTATGCATCTGCGACACCATCGAGTATTTGCGGCATTGCAATTGCTGGTCAGTGATAAGCGAGCGTAAAAATTGCGTGTTCAGCCTAATCATTTGCTCCACCTCTGTCTACCTGGGTCTGCTGTACTGATGCCTAGTTCTCTGCGTTCGACCTAATTATGCAAAATATGACCAATCACATAAATCACGACAAGACAGGAACTCGTCCACATGTATTCACACCGAAAGTAAAGAAATCGAGTTCCAAACATACATATATTAGCACTATCCAACACAATACACACCGCACGCATACAACGCTGATACAGGTACAATCGTTTAATGAAATAAATGAGATAAAAGCACTAGATGGTGGGTGCGCACCCTAAAAACGTTTTGCCGGCCGGCCGGCTCTTGAAAATGCATAAAAGACGAAACAATACAATATCAATTGCTCGCGCCGCAGGCCGCAATCGTCCGCCGGACGGTCGCACTCGTGCACCAGTACGATTGAAAAAAATGGCAGCGATAACTGGGTGCATCTTGCAGTCCCACAATCAGAAGCCACTCGAGATCCAGAACTCGCCACACGAGAGTGGGATCACAGCCGCGGCCTCAAGGCCCTCTCTCTCCCCACAACATAGCAACTAGCTCATTTCTTTTACCTACAGCGGCACCACCCGGCCTCTGTTCACCTGCGCCATGCTCTATCTCGCCATTGCCAGCCACTACACGATTGTCTGCCTCTCCATCGTCATCATCCCCTTCACTGAGCGTTATGTTGTGCAGCACGCAGGCCGTCACGATCACATTTGGGATGAGGTCCACCCGCAGCATGTCCAGCATCTTCAGGCGTCTAAATTTTCCTTTCAGACGACCAAAGGCTCTCTCTATGGCCATGCGGGTGGAAGACAGACGGGTATTGAAGCTTGTTTGAGCCTCACTTAAGTGGCCATTGTCTCTGAAGGGAACCATCATCCAGGTGGAGAGGGGGAAGGCGGCGTCTCCAAGCACATGTCCCTCGCCAATAAGGGCGTGTGCTCCAGCACCCTCAAGGATGGGCTGTAGCTCGTTCCTGTATACCCTGGCGTCATGCACAGAGCCAGCCCACCCCGCATTCACCCATGTAAACTTCAGTTCATGGTCACACACTGCCAGAAGGATGATAGAGGGTACCCCCTTCCTGTTAATGTACTGGTGGCCGTGGTGCACAGGCATGGTTATGGGCACATGTGTGCCATCAACACATCCAACAACATCAGGAAATCCTGCAGTCCTTCTAAATCCCTCGTTTACCGCATCCAAACTCACTGGCCAGGTGATAAACTCGTTGGCTCTTCTGGCACAGGTTGCGCAGAAGTTCATGAACAGGTTCCATGCACATGATTTTGTCACGTTGAATCTGTCTGCCACAGCCCGGAATGAAACATGGTTTGCCAGGAGCCATACACTTAGCAGGATCTGGTGGTATGCCGGTACCTGTCCATCGCGTGTGAGCTCCCGGCCAAACAGCTGGGTAACTTCGTCCACTTTTTCATGAGACATCCTGAAGTGTGATGCAAAGGTGTCCGGTGTGTAGCGAGCTACAGTGTCTTCGACAAACGCCTCCACACGAACATGCCTCCTCCTGAAAAATCAGAAACACCATGTAAGTTGTGTTCTATATCTGATTAGTCACATTGTTAGTACAGGCACATACACAAAAGCTAAAACACAATAAATGTTACCAAAAAGCCACAAATGTTGGACCATATAAGAGCTAGAAAAGTTGTATCAACTTACATAGATATCATCTTTTTTATTACATCATATCATCATCATTGACACAACCAAAAGGTCTTACAGCTTGTGGAACACAACTAGCACCTTTACATCCTCATGAGAGGTTCATGTATGGCTGGTGCATCTGCATGTGGATACATGCTTATGTTGAGCATGTTAATTTCATGCATCTATGGGCCTACATTGTTATAAATAATCATGGTACAAGAAAAAAGGGACAAATTAGCGTAGAACATGATGCCTTATTCAGCAAAAAGCTGCAGTCAAAATTTCCAATTTTGTCATGCTAGACTGGGCTTTTTGCCCACTGTGCACCGGTTGGAGACTGAAATTCTTCATTTGCATAAAATCCATGTTTACTCTATCTATACTATCTCATCAAATGTCTATCTATAATCTACCTTTACTTTGAGACTCTTTACTCTGACTTTCTTAAACCCTTAACCAGCGCCCTGCCTGCAATGCTATTTCTTCCTCCTCCTGCTAGTTCCCTGCAAATAGCTACTGCTAATGAGCTGTCCGGAATGCAAATGTGCCCAGTGGGTGTCCAGTCTGTTCTTGAATGAGTTCAAGAACAGACTGGACACCCACTGGGCACACGTCAGGTACACTATACCTGACCAGGACTAGCTACACGCACGATGGCCATGAGCTCGTCAAGAACGAAACCTGCAGGCCAAGGTTGGCCTCTAAATTTTGACAAATTCAAGGTAGGTAGGTAAGGCAAATGCCTCCCGAGGTCCAAAAACCCAAAGGTACAAGGTACAAATGATTGACTTATTTTGAGATCCAGTTAGGCATATTCCTCTGTCTACAACTAGAGTTCTTAGCTGGCAAGCCAGAAGAGGTTTTTCAGCTATCTCAGCAGGGTGTGTAACTGCTCGGGTGCCTGCAGGGCGCTGGTTGACTTTAATACTGGTTGTGCAACATTAAAAGGATGGTTGCAGAGAAGATCTGCTTGAAGCTTTTAGTGCTTTGGCAGAAGCTTTAAGCTGTCATCATGGAATTCGTCGTCACTAACCTCTGCCTCATATCCTCCTCCTGTTCCACAGCAAGGTGCCACTCTTCATCTTCGTCTGACGAGCTTGATGACTCACTGAGGAGGGCATCTAACACTGCAATATCTAGCCCGTCGAATTCCCCTGCCATCACAATACATACACTTTGCTATTTCTTGCACCGGACGCTCAAGACAGGCCAATATAACAACCACTCAAGGTATATAGAGACACCAGACACTGAGCTGTATAGTACACTTCAAAACCCTGCGCTGATTTGATTGTCGCGCCACGCCACTTACGCCGCATTCCGAGATTTCAAAGAACAGTCCGTCCCCGGAACACGGGGAATCTGACGTCACGACCCATGACGTCACAGGACGGGGATTCCCGGTGGGGAATGTTTCAAAGAACGCACCCCAAATTCTATAACACTAATTAGCGCTGCGGTCAGGCCCGAACACCCTAAAGATTATAATTAATAATTGTTTGTTGTTGCATGATTGCATTGCAGCTAAAATGATACAATAAAAAGATACGGGTAGCGCGATCCAGAAGAGCCTCTTTTGAGGCATGAAGAAAGCTTTTGGTGGTTTTTCTGACGAGGAAATTGTCGCCTCTCCGGTCTCGTGGATCAACATATCATCGGTAATCTGTACGTAGAATATTTTGAGCCTTCGATGTGGTCAATTGAGATTTTCTTAGACGTAAAAAATGTATGCGTGAAAATTTAATGAAACAATTTGAATTTTTTCCATCCATCTTTGCTGGCCACCAATGCTTATTGTTGAGGTTTTGTGTAGTGAGTGTAGTGAATTAGTCAAACACTAATCCTATCAAATATGGGCAATTCATTTAATGTTTCTGTTCTGCATTAACACGCGCATTGACGGGGGCGGGTACCCGCCCCTCGGGTTTTTCGAGACAGAAAAACGGCGGCGCGTAGCGCCGCCGTACTTGGTATACCTTTTCCTCATCTTTTTACAACTTCTGTGAAAATTTTAAGGTTAGGTCATCTCAGGTCAGGTCACCAGTACAGGTCAAGTGACCCGACCTCAAAAAAGTTTAAGATAGCATAAGTCGGAGCAGGGTGAACTTATCCGATTGAAACTCATATCACATAATGGCCCCACCGAGTTCTCTAACATATGTTCCGGTATTTTTGATATCGATGACCTAAGGTCAGGTACGAGGCATGACCTCTCCATTGGAAATACATGGGAAAAATGGTTTTTACGGAATAACTCAGTAACGGATGGTGGTAGAGCATTTATTTTAGCTGCATTAGACTCGCCTGGGCTTTGCGGTTCTAATGATATGCATTCTATATAATTTGACCCTGACCTGACCTCAGGTCAGGTCAAATCATTGATTTGACCTAGCAAGGTCAAATTATATATCATTCGATTCGGCTTGCTAAGAAGATTCATATAGTTCAGTCGTTTTGCTCTATCTTTACTTGTTCAGATGTAATGCCCGAAAAACTGAATTTTACATGTTATCCCTATGACGGGCATGTTTTGACCTCTCGTGACCTTAAATGTGACCTGACAAAAAATGGTTCAAATGTTTTCGATGGAGAAGTGGATGAGTAGCCCAACGCCTTTACCGTTTTTCGCTACCTACCGTGGTTCTCGAGATCTTAGGGGCGGGTCCCCCCCGTCAATGCGAAGGTGGCTCAACCCCGTCATGCGCGTGTTAATTAGGTTCATGAAGTTGCCAGAAAGCAAAATGTATGCTTAATTGATAACTATTCATTTTGGCCCACTATTATAGCTGTGGTCTTGTTTCGTCTGTCAACACTAATCAGCGAGCAGAATTGAGTCCCAGTCTGCAAAGTATGGCAGCAGGCTAGACGAGTCACACCAGCCACCTAAAATCATTGCACCGCCAGACACCAAAAATTCACACCAATCTGCCGTATACCACAGAGAAAAATGCACCCTTTTCTACCCACACAATGCAATGCTACCTCTTGTATTAGTTAGTTAAATACTTGTTATTAGGTCCCCTCCTGTGTCTTTATAACCATTCAGCCATTATTTGTTTGGTTTTCAGTGTCACCTTCCTCGCACCAGGCTGGGAAATTCACACCAGGGTGATGAAATTCACACCACTCGCTGTTGTCTCCTAGGGCACTCACCCTGACGAGATCTTGTCGAAAATGCCATACTTTGCACACTGGATTGAGTCTATGTCACATGACTATAGCCTCTCCCTGAGAACCAATCTTAGATTTACAGGCTGGCAACCTGATGTGGTGCTCCTGGAAAAACAGTAACAGCACAACAGTGGTAGCATACTATTTTGTGATTGGTAGATAAGTATTCTGGTTCATTTTTGTCTGATAAGCCATAGCACATACTAGAGGCAGTTGTGGTATTTCTTTTCTAGAGGAGAGGCTCGAGGGCTTGTGGACAAGGCCGTGCTGGCAGACAGAACAAGGCTTATGAGCAGTGTCAATGCCAAAAAGTCCTCATTTTATTGTTGCACAGGTCAACTTGTGTACCAAAATAGGTGAAAACTATTGTTGATGGCAATTCTCCAATGATTTTTTAAGCATATTATTTTTGAATTACCCATATTCCCTCTCTTTTTGGTCTAACGTTATATTTACAATATTTGTGCACTGTAGTAAAAGTCTATATCAAGCTTGTAATTTGAATTACAAATTTCTACCTGTTACAAATACTGGCTCTGCACAATGTGTGCATGCTAGTGCATTTGCTGCTTAGCTTACCTTCTTTTAAGTATGAAAATGTTTTTGATTAATTTTACAGATTGAAACATATTTTCTATTTATTTTGGTACCATACAGTACATATTAGTCAGTGTACTCCTATCCACTTCTCGGATCAAGTTACTCATATTTCAAATGCTACTGTTTGTTTCACAACATGAAAGTGATTGTAGCATGAATTCATCCATCTGCCCTCTGAAAATGCCCATCTGCATTCATGCCCATCTGCAGATGAATTCATCCATCTGCCCTCCGAAAATGCCCATCTGCATGCTTTTTATAATTGATATTAAAAATTAACTGAAGGAAAACTAGGGTACAATGTATTATGATAATACTAGGAGTGTACCCAATACAACAATATAATTGTGAACAAAGAGTATGGATAGACATGTAGGAATGCAGTCTTGGGTGATGCATTTTTTGTGTTTTCCTGGAAGAATATACCTATGAAAGATTAGGCTGGTCACTTCAAAGAGAAAATTTGTTTACTAGAAAACCTGTCTTGTAGCTGCTGTGTATCATCAAGCCATCGACCCAATGGACCAGCTTGTGTATGATCATTTTGTTTGTTAGTTTGAATGGGATGAACCCAATCAGACCGATTCTCCCATAGACCTGAAATTTGGAATATTTGTTTCCTATTGTGGGCCAGTGTTGAAATAATGTATTATAATTTATAAAAAACATGATTTTGCATGGTTCTACCCGACCTCTCCACAAACCCATGATCTAGACTATAGATCTTCTTTGGGGATGTCTTTGTTCTTGAATATATATATATTTTGCATATGTTTAAAACAAGATTCAGTGATATCTTGTTTGCTTTCATTGTGGGCTTTTGATATTTTTTGTACCCTTTATTTGATCCCATTTGTTCCTGCTTTGAAAATATCTACTAATTTAAAAAGAGCCTACCCTAGCAAGCTGAACGCAAAACAGAAATAATCAGGTGCTGCCCCTCGACAGTGACTATCGCCATTTACGCCTGCTGCTGGAAGACAAGCTTCAGAGGACGAGCAATGGAATCCCAGAGTTGGCAGAGTGCCACAGCCAGCAGTTTTCTGCATTGAACACGAACCTGCCTGAGTGCACCTCGGCCGTCTGCCTGTGTGCCCGCAGTATCCGTTTATGTATGTGCGTAAGTGGTGTTTATCGCCGTATATTAAAGGGAATGTGGCACCTTCACAACGTGATTTTAACTGAGATTGCCAAGTTGTAAAGCAAGTCGGAAAACCCGGTACTCCATATTTCATTTGTCTTGGAACTCGATATTTCCGTAGAAAAAGCTAAAACCTACCTGACACCAACCCCCCTCAGCCCCCCGTCGCCGGCGGCCATTGTTGTGAGCTACTGGTGTGACGACATATGCTGACGTCACGATGAGCATCAGCCAATCGAAGCCCTTGAAGGGTTTCAAGTATGGTAGTGGTTGCCAGATCGTGACATCATGCACAGACTGATATTTATTTATTTTTCTAGAGGAGTATTTTTAAAAACCAAATATTGAGCTGATTATATATTTTTTAGAGAAATCGTGAGCGGTTTCATTATTTTTGACTAAAAGTACGCCTAATAACACTAAATTCCAGAATTCCACCAAGGTGCCACATTCCCGTTAAGGCAAATCCTCTGAGGACCTCAGTAAAACATGCCATTAAAAGTATTTTTTAGCCTAAAGGTAAGAAAACTAGTAATGCGAAGGGTCTTTATAGTAAAAAATCGAGCGGTCAGATTTTGTTGGTGGTCGTACGTGCGAAAGTCGGCGAAAATAATAAGTGACACCTCTGTGCTCAGACTATTGCGGTGAACATTTTATCAAACCGTGTAGCACTTATTGTGGACAGATGCAAAATATGTTATGCTTTTGATGTACACTCAGTATTTGGTTCGCTCCCAGCCTTCTTAGAGTGCATTTCAAGGACTGGAAGGTAGGAGCTGCATACCCACTGGTGGGTTCAGGGAAAATTTACTTTCCTCCCAAACTCTGCGATTTTCACCGACCTTTAAAAAATGTGTATTCACGATTTTGGACCCTGTCCTCCCTCCCCCCTCAAAAAACATTGGCCTGGATCCGTCACTGACGTAATGAGTTATATCCTCTAGTCCACGTTGCACTCGGAAGATTGCTCGTTGGGAACTCGCAGACCTGATTGTTGCACGCGTTTCTCACCTGCCGAGGGTTATCACTCGCTTGTAATTTCCTGGTAGGTTATATTTTCTCATGTGTTTGTGAGATTGAATATAAGCCTCATTGATCAAATGATATTGGTTTTCAAAAGTAGATGAATTTTGCATTGCATAGCCGAGGAGCATGATTATAAATTGGTTAGATGTTTCATGGCTTTGCCTCTCGAATTCTTGACGCAAAATGGAGCCTGTGATCACACTGTGATCGCATATTCGGGCACAGCCCCTCGTCAGAATCCTCATAATACAATAAGCGAAAACTTGTGGTCATAGTGTGACAAAGGCTTGAAATTTAGATCTGATATGGAACTCGAATGCTGGAATAATGCAGTTCAGTACTGGAATATTCAATTATTGGTAATCGATTCGAGGTTATCCTAGCACTCTGACGAAAAATTTATGTGTTCACCTTTTATATTATGAGAATTTTGGTGAAGGGATGTACCTGAATATTTATCAGTGTATTAGCCCCATTTTGCAACCATGATTCGAGGAGGCTGGTCATGAAACATCTTATCAACGTAGATAATCTAATAAACAATCTAATATAAATAACGGTTAATGTACTATTTTATATAATGATATGATGTTATATGAAGTGCTTATGGAATTGTTTGTTCTATTATGAGAAAGGACCGTTTCCGAACTCCGAAGTATTAAAAATAAAAGCTTATCATTTGCATAAACAAATATCACTCATGAGGCTAGCAGCTTGCTTGTCTTAAAGCCGAGATGCGTCTTCTTAGGTTTAGACTCTGTGACTACCAATGCTTAGATTGATTATAGAATCCTTTTTATTTAATACGAACTGTTCCAGGCTATAATTTTGAGGTATATTTTCTTGATGTGCCCTGATCAGAAACTAACTCAACTTGAAGTCAAAAACAATGTATTCTTAAGTATTGTATATCTATATACGAAAAAATTTAGAAAGAGCTACCACCACGGACAGAGGAGTTAGGTGGACAGTCCATCTCCAACCTGCAACACACAACAAACGTTCCCCCTGAAACAAAAAGTGATCAGGTTTAGGTTCGTGGTGCGTTCCACACTTGGAGGCTGCACATATTTTTGTTAGTTCATCCAAGGATCGTGGTGGCTGCTCTCTGGTTCCCCAGTTCTGACGCATATGAAGAGTTATTCTTCCGTATCACATTCAGCTATTCTCCGGTTCTCTAGACTATGTGTTTTTATATTCTCCGGAGCCCAAAGAATTACAATTATATCAAAGATTTAGATGTCGACGGACACATTTAATCTGATTCATTGATTCAGTGTTCCGGCCATATGGGGGGGGCGCCCCTGCAGGCGCCCCAACCAGCCGCAGGAACATCGCCAGCCGACGCGGGTCCGCCAGTGCCTCCCGGATGGGCGGGTCGTCCCGTCCAAATATGTCCCAGCGCAGGTCAGCGCACGCAGGGCACCGGGTCAGAAGGTGGTGGAGGATCTCGTCCTCTCCATCGTCGCATTCCTGGTACGTGGCCTCCGGGTCCAGGTCGATCCTCTTTCGGTAGCTGCACAGGAGAATGGAGTGGCCAGTGCGCAGGCGCTCCACCTCCACACTCTCCTGCCGTGAAAGGCCCAGGCGGTCTTTCAGTGTGGTCCGCCCTGGGAGACCGCCACATTTAATCTCGAACACGTTTTATCTCGTACGGATTAACGTTTTATCTCGTTGTTTTACCAGATTAACACGCGCATTGACGGGGCTCTGAGCCACCTTCGCTTTGACAGGGGGGGCGGGTACCCCCTAAAATCTCGAGAATCACGGTAGGTAGTGAAAATGGTAAACGGCGTTGGGTAGCCCATACGCTTCTCCATCGAAATATTTTAACCATTTTGTCAGGTCACTTCAATCGGATGAGTTCACTTTGTTCGCACTTATGTTGTCTTAAACTTTGAGGTCAGGTCACTTGATTTGTACTGGTGACCTGACCTGAGATGACCTAACCTTAAAATTTTGACAAAAGTTGTAAAAATGATGAGAGAAGGTATGTCAAGTACGGCGGCGCGTAGCGCCGCCGTTTTTATGTTCTATCCGAAAAACCAGACGGGGGGGCGGGTACCCGCCTCCCGTCAATGCACGTGTTAAACGATTAATTAACCTCGAGATTAACACATTTAATCTCAAAGAGCCCTGCTTTTTTATTGGGTCGGTTTCTGGTTCTTGGTTTGCTCGAAAACCGGTCAGCCTTCAAGGATGGCCTTCAGCAAAGGACACAAATGACATTTTCGAACGGCGAATAGCGTGTCCCGGTGGTCAGAAAACAGGGGAACTGGTCTCCAATAGAGGGAAATCCGACGGATTGAGAACCATTGCAGGGAGCTAGAGACAAGCCGGTCCCAGTTTGGTAAGCCGGTCAGATTAGAAAAATATTTGGGGCTAATATTCCCTTTCCCTCAACTACCCGGACGGAGGAATAACCAGAAGAAATTGTCCTTAGAATATTTACTTCATCCCATAGGAGGATCCAGGAGGGCAAAGGGGGCACGTGCCCCCTCCCCTCTCTGATCAACTCTCGGTGAACCCTAAAATCTCGTGTCCCATCCCCTCCTCCCAGTAAGCGAAAATCGGCGCACACGGATAGGATTTAGCGTCCATCTGATAGGTTTTGCCGGTCAAAGGTGGCGCCCCCTGGTCCGGATGGTGCCCTCCCGGAAGTTACCCCCCCCGATCGGCAATCATGGATCCGACTATGCTTCATCCATTAGTACGCGTGAACAAAGAAGAAGAAAATCAGAAAGTGTTTTTACAGTAAAAACTTCCACGACCTAGATTCGAACCCGTATTACCCGTGTGAGAGTCGGGAATGGAGGCCACTATACCATCTCCGCTGTACGACATCTGCCTGATTTTAAAACTTTCCTGATTAGTTTTCTCAAGCCGAATGTTATGGACAAACTAATGTAATATTTGTATTTTTGAGCCTTTATAAAAATAAATTGAATACGAATACAGCATGATAACATTTTCTACTCCAAAAAAATCATTTCTAGAACTTAAAACTTTGATTGACAGAATAGAGGTGAAGAGCAGGTTACAGCCTATTATTGGTATTGTTAACAAATTTGAATAATTGTTGAGTGGCCTCCAAAAATTTAGCTGAAGATAAAAAAATGATTGACGGTACCAGAATCAGGATTTTTCAAATATTAAGAAACCACAATAAAAATTTTTTCGACAATGTCCCTTTAAAAAATAAGCACAAAGTGTGTGGTGCATTTCTTTTGTTCCTGAGAATAGGCCACTTTTTGTGCACTTGTTTCATATATGACGCTTTTCTGGCTTGGCTTTACAAGCTGCTCAAGGTCGCGGAATCTGCCATAATTTGGATATTCTGTTTTTGTGTTCTGTATTCCTACGTTTCTGTACATTTTTAGTGTGGTGGGAGGGAAGTGTAAAGTAAAGGTATCTTGGGAAGGAAGTGCTGTTATGTTCAAAGCTTATAATAGAAGTTGTATTTCATAGAGGCCAGGGAAGTATCTCCACAAGGAAAATGCAACACATAATGTCAAGTATATTCATGTTTTGGTGTAATTTCAAAGGTTCCTTCTAAGGCTGACTGCTCTCCCCAGTATCTCCCCATAACTGACTAATTTATGTTTTGAAGTACTTCGATCAAAAACATGTTTTCTTTGTGCCTATTTCCTTGCTTATACTAGCTTTTTCTGAGTGGATTCTGCATCTTTTGGGCAATGAAAGAGCAAGATGAAGCTGTGGAAGGGTCAAACTTATCAACATTTGTTCTTGCAGCTAGAGTTACCAGGCCAATTTGACAATTATGGGCTCCCACTAGATAGTTTGTACCTGACATATTTACTTCACCATTTTTCGTAGAGGACATGGGAATGGCTCCATAAATAACATTTTCTTTTTACCTGGAGCAGAAATCTTCTGGAAAGAATTTTCTAGCTAGAGCTATGTGTTAATATCAATATGTTAGCAGCAAATTGGTTAAATGACTTCCTTTGAAATGGTATACTGACTAATATGGTAATATGGAAGTAACAAATATGCTATCACAATTTACATTTTGTTCACCCATATATGACTTGAAGATTTTGAAGTAATCAGGATATTCATAAGATGATAGTACGGCATGGATGTGTGCAACTGTAGGCATTATTCAATATTTGATTTTAAATATTGATTCAGGTTTAAGTAACTTGCTTTTGACCCTGGCATGAGTAACAGATAGAAAGCTAGAGCTTCATGCTTTTACATTCCTGATGTATGTCTAAAAGTCTCAAAATTAATTGTAAATGCATTTTCAAGAGCTGCTGGTGCATGAATAAGATTATGTTTCAGTGGAAAAAACTAGGTCTGTACTGAAAAAGGCTTATTTAACTTACAGAAAATTGACTGAAGTCCCAGTTCAGTTGAAGCCCGGAATGAGCCTGGGTGAAGCCCGTTATCAGCCCGGCATTGGCTTAAATCATGCCTACAGGCCCGGTCAAAGCCCGCGGGCCTGGGCCGGGCTTTTGCCCCGGGCCCCCGGGCCTAGAAAGTCCCACCTCTAGTTCCCTTCCGCCCAGCTGAAACCAAAGCCCTGTTCCACCTGTCAGCACAGTTTTATCAGCACCAATCAGCGGGCCGTGTTGCGCCTACGTCACAGGATTGTAGCCTCTCCCCGGGAACTAGTTCTAGAGGTTTTACGGGCTGATGGCCTGCTGTTTGCGCTGATGAAAAATAGCAAGTGCACGAAGTGGCAGCCTAATATTTTTTAATGGTATAAAGGTTGAAGTTCCTTTTGCTTACCACAAACTAGAGGCGATTATGGCGCTGATATTTCTTTTCTGGAGGAGTGGCTAGAGGTCCTGCTGACAAAACTGTGCTGACAGCTGGAACAGGGCTCAACTGAAAGACAGTAGCCCTGTTCCAGCTGTCAGCACAGTTTTGTCAGCAGGACCTCTAACCTCTCCTCCAGAAAAGTAATATCAGCGCCATAAACGCCTCTTGCTCGTGATAAGCAGAGTGAACCTAAAACTTTACACCATTAAAAAATATTAGAATGCCACTTCGTGCACTTACTGGTTTTCATCAGCACAAACAGCAGGCCATCAGCCCGTAAAACCTCTAGAACTAGTTCCCGGGGAGAGGCTACAGTTCTGTGACGTAGGCGCAACGCGGCCCGCTGATTGGTGCTGACAAAACTCTGCTGACAGCTGGAACAGGGCTAGTGGAGAGAGGCAAAAAGTGTGAAGGTGTAAAGTAAAGATGGTCTTCCCTTCACAAAGCTAATGGTCAGCTGAGCCAGGCATCAGCTGACAACCCGCGCCAAATTTCGACGAAAGCAGCGCTTAGACTAAACTGACGCTTTAACGAACTGCAAAGATTGTACTATATGACATAAACTGAGGTTTATGATAATTTTTTGTAAACTTAAGTGCGACTAACCAAATTTAAGTATATGCCAATAAGCACCAAAAACCAGATGTACTTACAACTTGCTCAAAATACGAAAGAAAACTATCTTAAGTGCAGCGTGAGGTCACCAATCACAGAGCAGAGCACAACACGTCCGGCACCGAGGAAGGCGAGGATCGGAGTGGCCTCCATTCCCGACTCTCACACAGGTAATACGGGTTCGAATCTAGGTAGTGCAAGTTTTTATTGCAAAAAACAATTTTTCTGATTTTCTTCTTGATTGTTCATGCGTACTAATGGATGAAGCATAGTCAGATCCATGATTGCCGATCGGGGTGGGGGGGGTAACTTCCGGGGAGGGCACCATCCGGACCAGAGGGGGCGCAACTTTTGACCGGCAAAACCTATCAGATGGATGCTAAATCCTATCGGTGTGCGCCGATTTTTGCATCCTGGGGGAGGGGATGGGACGCGACATTTTAGGGTTCACCGAGAGTCGATCAGAGAGGGGGACACGTGCCCCCTTTGCCCTCCTGGATCCTCCTATGGGATGAAGAAGCTATTATAAGGACAATTTCTTCTGGTTATCCCTCCGTCCGGGTAGTTGAGGGAAGGGGAATATTAGCCCCAAATATTTTTCTAATCTGACGGGCGTACCAAATTGGGACCGGCTTGTCTCCAGCTCCCTCCAATGGTTCTCAGTCCGTCGGATTTACCTCTGTTGGAGACCATTTCCTCTGTTTTTTTACCACCGGGACACGCTGTTTGCCATTCGAAAATGTCTTTTGTGTCCTTTGCTGAAGGCCATTCTTGAAGCCTGACCGGTTTTGGTGCAAACCAGGAACCAGAAACCGACCCAATAAAAAAACAAGGGTGGCTCTTTGAGATTAAATGTGCTAATCCCGAGATTAATGTGTCTCGAGATTAATTAATCGTTTTAACACGCGCATTGACGGGAGGAGGGTACCCACCCCCTCCCCCGTCTGGTTTTTCGGATAGAATATGGCATACATTCTCTCATCATTTTTACAACTTTTGTCAAAATTTTAAGGTTAGGTCATCTCAGGTCAGGTCACCAGTACAGGTCAAGTGACCTGACCTCAAAAAAAGTTTAAGATAACATAAGTCGGAACAAAGTGAACTCATCCGATTGAAGTGACCTGACAAAATGGTTAAAATATTTCGATAGAGAAGCGTATGAGCACTTGTACGTATGGGCAACACCGTTTACCATTTTGCACTACCTACCGTGGTTCTCGAGATTTTAGGGGAGGGTTCCCGCCCCCCCCCGTCAAAGCGAAGGTGGCTCGGAGCCCCGTCAATGCGCGTGTTAATCTGGTAAAACAACGAGATAAAACGTTAATCCGTACGAGATAGAACGTGTTCGAGATTAAATGTGGCGGTGTCCAAGGACGGACCACCCTGAAAGACCGTCTGGATCTTTCACGGCAGGAGAGTGTGGAGGCCTGCGCACTGGCCACTCCCTTCTTCTGTGCAGCTACCGAAAGAGGATCGGCCTGGACCCGGAGACCATGTGCCGGGAATGCGACGACGGAGAGGACGAGGCCCTCCACCACCTTCTGACCCAATGCCCTGCGTGCACTGACCTGCGCTGGGACATATTTGGACGGGACGACCCGCCCATCCGGGAGGCGCTGGCGGACCCGCGACGGCTGGCGATGTTCCTGCGGCGGTTGGGGCGCCTGCAGGGGCGCCCCCGTATGGCCGGAACACTCAATCAATCAATCAGATTAAATGTGTCCGTCGACATCTAAATCTTTGATATAATTTTAATCCTTTGGGCCCCGGAGAATATAAAAACACGTAGTCTAGAGAACCGGAGAATAGCTGAATGTGATAAGGAAGAATAACTCTTGATATGCGTCAGAACTGGGGAACCAAAGAGCAGCCACCACGATCCTTGGATGAACTAACAAAAATATGTGCAGCCACCAAGTCTGGAACGCACCACGAACCCAAACCTGATCACTTTTTGTTTCAGGGGGAACGTTTGTTGTATGTTGTAGGTTGGAGATGGACTGGCCACCTCACTTCTCTGTCCGTGGTGGAAGCTCTTTCCAATTTTTTTGTATATAGATATACAAGATTTAAGAATACATTGTTTTTTACTTCAATTGGAGTTAGTTTCTGATCCGGGCGCATCACGAAAATATGCCTCAAAATTCTAGCCTGGAACAGTTCGTATTAAATAAAAAGGATTCTACAATTAATCTAAACATTGGTAGTGACGGAGCCTAAACCTAAGAAGACGCATTGCGGCTTTAAGACAAGCAAGCTGCTGGCCTCATGAATGACATTTGTTTATGAAAATGATAAGCTTTTATTTTTAATACTTCGGAGTTCAGAAACGGTCCTTTCTCATAATAGAACAAACAATCGCAGAAGCACTTCATATAAAATCATATTATTATATAAAATAGTATATTAACAGTTATTTTATTAGATTTTTTATTAGATTATCTACGTTGATAAGATGTTTCATGACCAGCCTCCTCGAATCATGGTTGCAAAATGGGGCTAACACACTGATAAATATTCAGGTACATCCCTTCACCACAATTCTCATGATATAATAGGTGAAAACATAAATGTTTAGTCAGAATCCTAGGATAACCTCGAATCGAGCTCCAATATACGAATATTCCAGTACTGAACTACATTATTCCAGCATTCGAGTTCCATATCCGATCTAAATTTCAAGCCTTGGTCACACTATGACCACAAGTTTTCGCTTATTGTATTATGAGGATTCTGACGAGGGGCTGTGCTCGAATATGTGATCACAGTGTGATCACAGGCTCCATTATGCATCAAGAATTCGAGAGGGAAAGCCATGAAACATCTTTCCAATTTATAATGATGCTCCTCGGCTACGCAATGCAAAATTCATCTACTTTTAAAAACCAACAGATAGCAGTTGATCAATGAGGCTTATATTCAGACTCACAAAAACATGAGAAAATATAACCTACCAGGAATTTACAAGCGAGTGATAACCCTCGGCAGGTGAGAAACGCGTGCAACAATCAGGTCTGCGAGTCCCCAAAGAGCAATCTTCCGAGTGCAAAGTGAACTAGAGGATATAACTCAGTACGTCAGTGACAAATCCAGGCCAAAGTTTTTTTTTGGGGGGGGGGCAGGGTCCAAAATCGTGAATAAACATTTTTTAAAGATCGGCGAAAATCGCCAGAGTTTGGGAGGAAAGTACATTTTTCCCTGAACCCACCAGTGGGTATGCGGCTTCTAGCTTCCAGTCCTTGAAGTGCACTCTAAGAAGGGTGGGAGCGAACCAAATGCTGAGCGTACATTAAAAGCATAACAGATTTTGCATCTGTCCACAATAAGTGCTACACGATTTGATAAAATGTACACCGCAATAGTCTGAACCCAAATGTGTCACTTATTATTTTCGCCGACTTTCACACGTACGACCACCAACAAAATCTGACCACTTGATTTTGACTATAAAGACCTTTTGCATTACTAGTTGTTTTACCTTCAAGATAAAAAGTACTTTCAATGGCATGTTTTACTGAGGTCCTCAGAGGATGTGCCTTGATATACGGCGATAAATACCACTTACGCACACACATGAACGTATACTGCGGGCACACAGGCATACGACCGAGGTGCACTCAGGCAGGTTCGTGTTCAATGCAGAAAACTGCTGGCTGTGGTACTCTGCCAACTCTAGGATTCCATTGCTCGTCCTCTGAAGCTTGTCTTCCAGCAGCGGGCGTAATTGGCGATAGTCACTGTCGAGGGGCAGCACCAGATTATTTCTGTTTTGCGTTCAGCTTTCTGGGATAGGCTCTTTTTAAATTAGAATACATTTTCACAGCAGGAACAGATCGGACCAAATAAAGGGTACAAAAAATAATAATAAAAATATCACAAGCCCACAATGAAAGCAAACAAGATATCACTGCATCTTTTTTTAAACATATACAATATATATATATATATATATATATATATATATATATATATATATATATATATATATATATATATATTCAAGAAGAAAGACGTCCCCAAAGACGATCTATAATCTAGATCATGGGCTTGTGGAGGGGTCGGGTGGAACCATGCAAAATCATTATTTTTTTAATAAATTATAATACATTATTTCCAAACTGGCCCACAATAGAAAACACATACTTCGAATTTCAGGTCTATGGGAGAATCAGTCTGATTGGGTTCATCCCATTGAAAGTAACAAACAAAATGATCATACACAAGCTGGTCCATTGATTGGGATGATAGTTTGATGATACACAGCAGCTACAAGACAGGTTTTCTAGTAAACAAATTTTCTCTTTGAAGTGACCAGCCTAATCTTTCACATATTCCTCCAGGAAAACACAAAAATTGCATCACCCAAGACTGCCCTCCTGTCATTCCTATATGTCTATCCATACTCTTTGTTCACAATTATATTGTTGTATTGGGTACACTCCTAGTGTTTCAAATCATAATACATATTATCCTAGTTTTCCTTCAGTTTATTTTTAATATCAATTATAAAAAGCATGCAGATGGGCATTTTCAGAGGGCAGATGGATGAATTCATGCCACAGCCAGTTTCATGTCTGGAAACAAACAGTAGCACTTGAAATATGAGTAACTTGATCTGAGAAGTGGATAAGAGTACACCAACTATTATGTACTGCATGGTACCAAAATAAATGGAAAAATCTGTTGCAATCTGTGAAATTATCAAAAACATTGACATAATTTGAAGAAGGTAAAGTTACAGGCTTGATATAGACTTTTACTAGAGTGCACAGATATTGTAAATAGAAAGTTAGACCAAAAAGAGAGGGAATATGGAACATTCAAAAATAATATGACTAAACAATCCTTGGAAAATTGCCATCACCAATCATTTTCACCCTTTTTGGTACACAAGTTGACCTGTGCAACAATAAAATGAGGATTTTTGGCATTGACACTACTCATAAGCCTTGTTCCATCTGTCAGCACAGTCTTGTCCAGTGGCCCTCGAGCCTCTCCTCTAGAAAAGAAATATCAGCGCCACAACTGCCTCTAGTATGTGCTACTGCTTATCAAACAAAAATAAATTAGAACACTTATCTACCAATCACAAAATAGTATGCTACCACTGTTGTGCTGTTACTGTTTTTCCAGCAGCACCACAGCAGGTTTTCAGCCTATAAATCTAAGATTGGTTCTAAGATTTGTTCTCAGGGAGAGGCTATAGTCATGTGACATAGACTCAATGCTGCTCGCGGATTGGTGTTGACAGACTGAATGAGACCACAGCTATAATAGTGGGCCAAAATGAATAGTTATCAATTAAGCATACAATTTGCTTTCTGGCAACTTGGTGAAACTAATTAATGCAGAACAGAAACATTAAATGCATTGCCCATATTTGATAGGATTAGTGCCTGACTACCTAACTCACTACACTCACTACACAAAACCTCAATAAGCATTCGTGGCCAGAAACGATGGATAGAAAAAATAAAATTGTTTCATTAACTTACCACTCATCCATTTTCTTACCTCGAAGAAAATCTCAATTGACCACATCAAAGGCTCTAAATATTTTACGTACAGACAACCGACGATATTGATATGTTGATCACGAGACCGGAGCGGCGACTATCTCCTCGTCCGTAAAACCACCAAAAACTTTCGTTATGCCTCAAAAGAGGCTCTTCTGTATCGCGCTACCCGTATGTTTTTATTGTATCATTGTCGCTGCAATGCAATCATGCAATAACGAACAATTGTTAATTATAATCTTTAGGGTGATTGGGCCTGGCCGAAGCGCTAATAAGTCTTGTAGAATTTGTATTAATATCTCCGTGTTTGCCGCGGCCTTTGAAATGGTAGATATCGATAACTCAGCGAAAGCCAAATAACCAAATAACGACGAGCCAGAATTTTTCAGTTCTCTTGCCACCGAGCTCAATTCTATTAAGTCTGATCACATAATTATAGGAGGGGACTTTAATTTTGTCGTAGATTCAGAGAAGGATGCCCATAACTACGCTCGTGAATACAATATCAATGCAAAACATAGATTCTTGGAATTCGCCTATGATACCTGTTTAGTGGACATTTGGCGGAGCAGAAACCTAAATGAGCATAAGTACACTTGGAGAAGATACAACCCATTTAAAGGTGCGAGGCTAGACATGTTTTTTATTGATGAAGAACTAGTACCCAGTGTTCAGGACGTGCAAATGAAACCAGGATATCGAACTGATCACGATATGCTGATCTTGAAAATTCAAAGCGGAGAAAAGCCTCGTGGGCCTGGACTATGGAAGTTTAACGAATCCGTCCTTTTTGATAATGAATACCTAAACCTCGTAAGAGAATGCATAAAAAGAACCGTTTTTGAATATTCAGTTTCCGGCTATGATGAAAGTTTTGCAACTAACGTTGAAAATTTCTCAAACATACAATTCAAAATTGATGACAGTCTTTTCTATGAAACGCTTCTCATGCTAATACGGGGAGAGACTGTCCGATATTGTAAGAGGAAGGCGCGTAGAAACCGCATGTTAGAAACAGAACTACAGAAAAAAGTAGGTATAGCGCATGAAAACATCATGAAAATTAATTCCCCTGCAAACTTTGAGACACTGAGGAAAGCCCAATTTGAACTCGAAGAACACAGAAAACCATACATAGAAGGGTTAATCGTACGGTCTCGAGCGCGGTGGCATGAAGAAGGTGAAAAGAGTACTAAATATTTTCTTTCTCTAGAAAAACGTAATAGGATTAGGAAATCAGTTAAGTATATTCAGGATGGGGAAATAAAAATAACTAAGTCAGAAGCCATCTTATCCCTCTTCACTCAAACGCTTCAGAATAAATACGCAAAACGTAACGGAACTGAAATAGACATTGATTTCGTTCGTAAAAACTTGACAGCAAAGTTAAGTGAAACAGAGAGATATGGTTTAGAGAAGCCAATAAGCCTAGAGGAATTGACGTTAGCGCTAAAATCAATGAAGAAAGGGAAAACACCAGGTAGCAATGGGTTCTCTGTTGAATTTTTCCGATGCTTTTGGAAATATTTAGGAGTGTTTTTGCATAGAGCTTTCAACCATAGTTTATCAAATGAAACAAACCTAATGACTCATAGGGAGGGAATAATTACAATGATTCCCAAGGCAGGAAAATCTGAATGTTCTTTGAAGGGTTGGCGCCCGATTTCTTTGCTTAATGTTGACTTTAAAATATTATCTACCGTAATTGCAAACAGACTCAAGCAAGTATTGGACAGAATTATACCGCCATCTCAGTCTGCATACATGAGTAAAAGATTCATAGGTGAGAATAGCCGCCTTCTTTACGATGTCTTGGAGCTCGTCAACAAACGCAACATACGAGGGATCCTGATGGCGGCTGATTTCGAAGCTGCATTCGAGACAGTGTCTTGGCCTTTTTTAACAGTCGTTTTGACAGAATTGAACTTTGGCTCCGAGTTCATCAAGCTCATACAAACGCAATACCTAAATTCTTCTAACTACGCTCGCGTTTTAATGAATGGTTTCTTAGGTGAAAAAATTTGTTTGCACCGTGGAATTCGCCAAGGTGACCCTGCTTCTGGATACTTATTCATCCTGTCTGTCCTCTTATTAGGTAATCAAATTAAACAATCAAAAAATCTGTCAGGTATTAAGCTTGCACCCGATTTGGAAATAAGAATGAGTCAATTTGCTGATGACACAATTCTCCTCCTAGATGGATCAGATAAGTCTATTGGAGGCGCAATTGGTGAACTTTCTGAATTCTCAAAGTATTCTGGATTGAAGCTAAATTGGGAGAAAACTTGTTGTATGCCAATTGGATCAATGGAACAAAAAGACCTAACTCAGCAATATTGTTTCAAATGGGTAGATCAGATAAAAATCCTCGGCATTATATACACTCGAACTAATTGTAACATCACCGAACTCAACCTAGATAAAAAGTTGCCAGCTTTAGAGAAAGAAATCATCCAATGGAAGAGACGCCATATAACACTGCTTGGAAGAATTACCGTGATAAAAGCACTACTCCTTTCGAAGCTTGTCCATCTCTTAACAGCGCTACCAAACCCATCTTCTAAATATGTCAAAAAGATTGAGCAAATGCTGTTTAAGTTTCTTTGGAATGGCAAGCCTGATCAAATTAAGCGTTCAAAAATTATTCAGCACTATGGAGCCGACGGCCTACAAATGATAGATGTCCACGCATTTATACTTAGCCTCAAACTGTCCTGGATACGGAGAGCCATGGACTCATCCGCAGACTGGGTTAGAATTGCGGAACTGGAGATACCAGAACCGGCAAAATTGTTAATGTACGGGAAGAAAAAAATTCGACAAATTCAGAGCAAGGTCAAAAACCAGTTTTGGGCAGATGTGCTGCAGTCGTTAATCAATTTCAATCATGCTTATCAACCGGTGCTAGAGGAAATACTTACGGAACCAATATGGTATTCTGATATGACTAGATATAAAACATCGTGTGTTAAAGAATGGGACAAAAAAGGGCTTAGATTTATAGGGGATTTAATTAATCCAGAAAATGGTAATATACTCACTCGTGAAGAAATCAAACTTCAATACCAAATTTCTATGACATTTTTGTGTTATGAAGCGTTAATAAGAAGCCTACCAAATGTAGTGAGAAACCATGACATTCAGATTCCCTTCGAAAGACCAAACATCCCACAAAGATTAAAGATTTTTACACACAAACATAATTTAAACCGCTACTGCTATAAACAACTTGTAACATTCAAGGATGCAAACAGTAGCAATAACACGCTTCAACAAAAATGGGAACGAGATATTAGATTCTATCAGCCTGGAACCCTCTTAGAGCTAAAAGTTGTCACCAAAGGATCCTATTTTCTATATCTTCATTATCGAATAACAAATAGAATCATAACCACTAACCGTTTCTTGTATACAATAGGCCTATCTACAACTTATTCTTGTACCTTTTGTTCTAATAGCATCGAAACAATACCGCACCTATTTTGGAATTGTCGAGTTGTTCAACAGTTTATTCGCGATATACAAAACAAGCTTAAAAATGACTTTCAAACAACGCTTCCAATAAATCAACAGTCCTGGTTTTTCTTAGGACAATTAGATCTGATTCAAAAATTAATCGTAACGATATGCAAATCAGTCATCTATAAAGCGCGCAACAATGGCGTTAGGCCTGAGCTGGCCCATTTTATGAACATTTTAAAATGTGAGGCAAAAAAAGAGCTAACTATAAATTGTATGAAAAACACATTAGAAACATTTGATAGAAAATGGAGTGGGCTCGGCCGAATCGTTGACTATGTAGAAGTCCGTAACCAGCCTTCTTAACATTCTTAACATTACTACACATTCTGTTAATTTCTGAACATTTACCCTGAATTCATACGCTACATAGAGTGCACATATTCACAACGCACACACACACCTGAATGGTTTCGTGGCTCGCCGTGTTAGTGATGAGTTAGAAATACAACAACATAGGTAAGGGCTGTTCCTGTCATGTTTCTGCCATATTCGTGCGTACTATACACATTGTTCACTGATTGTGTGAAATAAATGTGAAAAAAAAACTCAGCGAAAGCCGTAATGACATCACATTGATGTAAGATAAGCCCACGTGACCAGATCCTATAAGGACTGGGCTTCTGATTGGTTGATGGTATTTCTTTAAAGTCCTATATTTCTTATTCAGAAGCGTTTTGGAAAGTTATTTTTATAAAATAATTTTTTTATATCTCAGGTTTAGCTACCGAACTGCTTTGATTGAATTTTTTTACATTCTTTGATATAAAAATTGAAGGCTATAGCCCGGAATACGTCATTTTATCGATACCATAAGTACTCGGTAAAGTCGTCTATAAATGTTGACTTTGAGGCCGATTTTGAGGCATTTTGAGCCTGAATTTGCAAAAATGAGAATATGACTTCTTAAACAACTTTTTGCAACCTTTTTACCTAGCCAATAAAAATTTTTGCGACAATGTCCCTTTAAATGACGGCGGAGCCAGAGAATGAGGCAGGGAGGGTGAGTGCTTGTGCAGTAGAGAATTCTGAGGAGACGCTAACTGACTTGCTCTTGTGTAAGGCTGGTGAATTGGCAGGCTAGGCAAGAGAGCTTTAACTAATGGGAAGTTAACCTATATACAGCGTGGTGTGGGATTTTATCCTAGCTGGAGTATCGGCTGAAATTTCCTAATTACAGTGGGCTGTTACAGCCACTAGAAGGTTACTGAGCGGAGGGGAGGCAGGGGGGCCTCTTCAGGACCTATCACTAATCGGAGGGGAGGCAGGGGGGCCTCTTCAGGACCTATCAGGGACCTAGGTGGCTATTAGCCTCGAAAGGGTCCTAACTGGGACCTACGTTATTTTAAGGTAGTGTTTTATGGGCAGGTGCCGTGACACCTTTGCATAGACGCAGCCCGTGGAGGGTATATGTGGGACCTCACTGCTAATTAGCGAGGGTGAAAGACAGTCTACTGGCCGTACATTTAGGGATTTTGGCAATGAAGGACCGATAGGTCCAGTCAAAGCCCTCACCCAAGAACCAGAGGTTCAACAAGTGAGGTCACCCAGGCTAACCACCGCTCGGGTTTCAGGCCGAAGAGAGAAATGATAGTTGAGAAAGATGCGGGGCGGGACTGAGGAAAGGGGTACTAGGTGGCCGGAATCCTAGAAACCAACACCACCTAGTCCGATAGAGATAATATTTACAGGTCAGCTGTGGAAACAGCGATAGGCAGGGCTGGAACCAGCAACAGCGCTCGGAGCAGGTGGTCACAGGAACTCCAGCAGCCGCCAACAGCAGTCGCAATAGGCAGCCGGGCGTCGGACGCCAAACAACCAGACCTGTCGGCAGAGCTCAGAACGTAGTGTTAGCGTCTCCGTGTAGGTGGCAGCACTGGTTAAATAATATTTTAAACTTCAGCCTCTTAGATTTAGCGGTCCCTATTTCCTTGAATTTAGTATTAAGTACGCATAAAAGCTACTGAGAAAAGTACTAAATGAGTGAAAGAAATAAATATAGCTGGGCAGCAATTCTACTTAAGCTACGCAACAGCGACAAGAGAAGTTCGAAATGTTTATGTGATGTAGAGCCTGCCAAAAAATTTAAACAGGTGGGAAGCTACTTCTTTTGAGGGCATATTTATTAGGTATATCTGAGATAAGTGCAGGCTAAAACTAGCTGGAATAAATAGTGCTGCCCATGGCTAATCTAAGATGAATGTAGGCTACTTTGAGATTGATGCACTTTCGCATATCAAACTTGGTTTTTCATTCCTTAGCTTGCTTGTGCCTTACCTTATTTGTGCCCTAAATCAAGGTAGGTTAGATAGATTTGGGGCTGGAGGAAGTTGGGAGAGTTGGCGCCAGCAACAGACTGGCAACAACAGTAATTAAGGTGAGATTTCATGATCAAATTATCATGTCAATATTGTACATATAGCAAATGTGTGCCAATGCAGTCCTCCACAAAGTGTTAAAACACACACTGGAGAGAGGCCTGGCACTAAAGTGCACTGGAGGGGGCCTAGAAGACCCCCTTCTCATCTCAGGAAATCACAGAAAATCTCAGAAAGAGACATCGAAAAACGGTGGTTGGGGGCGTGTTGCTTACTACCAGTGATAGGTAGTAAGCAACACACAGGACCTGAACTGTATGGAGTTAAAGCAGGATTTTGACTACACTGGATCTTTCTTTGTATAAGACTTCCAATACCTCTGTAACTATTAGACCAATAGACATAATTTTACATCTATGCAGGGTAGTTGCCTCAGAGTTTTTACTGCAAGAAGGAACGACCAGGCAGGTGATAATCAGGTGTTGGGGGAAAATTTTAAGCATTTGATCTGTCGATAAAAATGCTTCCTAAGGTCCACTTTACCAACACATTTTAGGTAGATCCAAATCCTATGTTTATATTGATATTTTTGTCCCTTTTGTTGATATGTGAGATAGAAATTCAGTGGGGGGGAGCTGTGATCAGGGTTCCCAATTGTGTGTAGGTGTACGCTCCTATTCATATATTAGTTCCCAAGAATAATTATTTTCATGATAATTGCCACATTTATTCATGGGGAAATGTACCATAATTGGAAACACTCCTTCCAAGAATGGAAACTTCTTCAAAAAGGGAAATGCATGTCATTGGGGGAAACTGCAGTCAGAGTTGCCGATAATAGATATGATCCCAATACTGGAAAAAATGATCCATAATTGTAACTTTTCCTTCCAAAAACATAAACATGATCTAAAAATGAAAACACAGTTTACTACTTTCATGCGGTAATGGCTTGGTGCTTGAACCTTGTCTGTTGCAAAAAGTAAGAGACAGGTAGATGACATTCAGAATATTGGAAATAGTATTCCGGTATATAATTATGATTTCCAGCTTTGTGTGACAGAAGAGGCATACGTCACATTGAGTTCGTGACAGCTAGCATACTTTCTGCACGTCTGGACGCCAAATCCTAATGCCGGGGGCGCCGTTAATCTATGCTGGGCAGAGCGATGAGGCGATATTTCCGGGGGTGCCATCAACCTTTCAGAGAGAACTCTAACCATTTCAGGGTGGGCCTAGTCTCGATCGGTGGGGGCCCTTCCCTCGGATCCGCCTATGCACATGGGCTAGGTCCGGGCTCGGGCTGAGAGCCCATGGGCTTGGGCTGGGTCGATAAATGTTGGGAGAGCCTGAGGCGGGCTCTGGTCGGGGGCGCCAGGGTAGTGGCTCAGCTACCGACGAAGGCAGCTCACGGTCATGCCACTGTTGATCTTCAATTCCCAGACCTGACTGACCTCGCCATGTGGATAAACACTGAGTGTTAACTCAGAGGCATTGCCATGAATGTTTTAGAGTGGTAAGGGTCAGCCTCATGGATGAAAAGAGATGGAAAACCTCTTTAATATTTGTGTGTGGATATGTAAACACCTGTCAATTTCGAAGTCAGGGATGGCCTGAGCGACACCAATTCCAACGCCTAAAGATTCGCCTCCCCGAACTATTCCATTGCTCTTCAGTACACTTTCAAGCACATGGTTTCGAAACGATTCGAAACAAAGACAGGATGTAAACAGAGCCTGAGGCAGGGAAGGACCGATGGTTTCTTCTAGGGGAATATATATACACACACACACATATATATATATATATATATATATATATATATATATATATATATATATACATTTTCATTAAATTGGGAGCACGATCTTTGTAACCTCTTTTTGGAAAGCTGCATTTTTCTGGTTTGAAATAACTGGCGCAAACCTAGATGAAACGTAAAATGGGCTTCTGAGCTTTAATTATTTCATTCGGATATTGTCCTCATGACAAGGAAATCATTGCAAAATACATCGGGGGTGGAAACCAAAAAATATATATAGAAATAGGTTGCAATGCACTACACAAGCTTTTGAGAGGGCAGTCAGACCTGACCTTGGGTAAAGGAAACTTTGCTTTTAACCCCACAATAATTGTAATTCAGTACGCCAAAGCAAAATGATAATTATAATGCCTTAATAATCAACCATTTTTTCTGATTTTTCAATTTTTCCCATATTCAGTGTTGGCTATGGCTCACTCTCAGAAATGTTCATCCTTAAAGATTCTTCACACAATTCAGATTTTTCAATCCCAGCTATTTTGAATGCCTTTATTACTTCTCCTTATAGTGCATTAATCAGGTGACTGAAGGGCGCCAATTTAAAAATTGCGCAACCAGTCTCTCTTTCTTCAAATTCTTTATTAGCAGGGAGTACACATGTGGCGAAACAGTGGCAGGATACAAAGGGGGAGCTAGAGGGCCAAGCCCCCTGAAATGTCAGAAAGTCTTTAGTTAATGCATAGCCGGAGACTGTTAAGGCAATTGCGGGAAGGCTCGAGCCCCTAGCGCAGAGAAGTACTACATCCGCCACTGTGGTAAAACATACGTTTCAAACATGATTTTCGTCGCAAAAAGCTTAAGTATGTTCTGGGTAACTCCCACATTTCTTTCATTGTACAACGTTTTTTCTATGACTTATTGCAAGTTTCCAAGGTTGCAATCTTATCATTGGAGCGAGTCCAGGCTGGCTCCCGCCAAATCAAAGGCAGCACCATTCTCCGAAACAGGCAAATGTTACAAATGCAAAGAGGTCTCTCTTCAGGAGTGTTCAGCCTGGAGTGCTGGGCGCAGCTGGCCGGCGCGCTGTCAGGCCGCCACGGACTGGTACGGCAGGTATGTACCGGTATGGACAGGGAGCGGCCGCGGCAGGCGTGCGATACAAATACAGCTGCTTGTTTTGGGCAGTGACTTAATTCGGATGGCAGCAGAACCATAACTTTGGATTATGCAGAGAGTGTCAAGTACAGCTTGTGTATAGTTCTGAGATGTCTGACGTTTTTAATCAGCAGTGTTGTGTTTGAGGTGTATAGTGCCTATATTTTTGCTTCTACGCTGCCTTCCCCAGGTTTTATTGTTGTTGGTTTAAATTTGGTTTAGAAAAAGTGTTACATTATGACACATGTATTGTTTGGTCGGATGATCACGAAATATGCATCATATCATAGGACATCTTATTTTCAAACGTCATGCGCCATGTCATCTTCTTACCCACGGGTGTAAATGTGCGAAGAAGTTTAGGGGTGATTTTCCTAACCGACCGATACAAATTCATTGATTACCAGTGAATCCGACAAATAAAGTCTTACATAGCGGTCAGGCAACGTACATCAGGAGCGGGTCAAGTGGGAAAGGGATGGTGTATCATTCTACAAAGCACGCGTTTAAATATAAAAAAACTTTTTCAGAGCTTGGGCCTGATAACCCTCTCTCTATAAACCAGTTTCAATAGATGCACGATTTCTGCATGTGAGAATTTTTTCTTATTTTCTGGAAGACATGATGTTGGTAAAAAAACGACGACAGTGGTGCTGAGAAAGAAAGAGCTGACATCAGGGACTATTATTTTTGTTGCAACCCAGGCTATTGATTTGCTGAGATCCTACAGCAACAATGGCGCGCTTTCAGCTTTGGTCGTAAGTGGCAGCTGTCTAATTCACATGGCTACTCCCGCCACTTAGATATCGTATCACACAGTTATATTGCGCCTCCAGATGGCTAATGTGATATTTTACCCTATGAAATAACTTTTCAAAAGAATTTTTGCGACTGGGAAGCTCTGTGAGCCTATGACACTCCCTGTTGTATCTAATTGTACACTGAGAGAAATTTCTTGGCAAGTGACTCTCTGTCGCGGAATCGGAGGCTCCACCTTCAGGAGTCGACCCCCGCATTGAGCATCGCTGGTCTCAAATAAAAGGATCAGACCTAAAAACGAGGTGTCATTTCCAAACTCTAAACCCTCAATTATTATATTGGGGTGTCACGCGCTCATTTTTAGCGTCACCAGACACCCCCGGACACAACAAAAAGAGTCACCTCCAACCCTAAAAGAGTCATTGGGTGTCATTTGGAGCGGTTGACTCTCTTAAAACAAAGGTGAGTTCGTCTTAAGAATCAACTGACTCCCCACGGGGGTTTGACTCCACAAGGCATAACGCACGACGCCTCAAAGGTGACAGATATATTCAAGATGTGGTGTCGGACTCCTTTAGTGACGCCAACACGTGGAATCAGACGCAAGTGCCTCACACTTTACTGCACGTGCGTGTGCATTTTTTTGCTGAACGGGAAGCCAAGCATGTTGCTACAGCAGCCATATTGAATCGGTCGGCCTCGCCTTCAACACACGGAACTCCTCAAGAGGTAAGTCATGACAATCCTGTTTGCCTTTGGATTTTTTCACAACTGTTGTTGTTTGGACCGTTGCAAATATGAGAATGTATAGGTATTTTTTCTTTGTTGATGTTGAAAACTAGTCAGTTCGGTGGGCTCAAGGGCGTTAGGGCTTTTGCTGAGACGGCAGCACACCCCTTCCCCCTGTCAGCAGTTCTTTTTTTATAGAAAAATAGGACCCTCAACCCTTCTCATCAAAATTCATCAAGTGCCAACCCGCCGCCCCCTTCCGTGACTGACCTCACATTTCTTGGAAAGGCTTACTTACGTGCCTTACTACGA
The DNA here is from genome assembly GCA_034440635.1 of Lepas anatifera. Classification (NCBI taxonomy): domain Eukaryota; kingdom Metazoa; phylum Arthropoda; class Thecostraca; family Lepadidae; genus Lepas; species Lepas anatifera. The sequence goes on from JAOTON010000629.1 coordinate 2,139,085, forward strand.
AATTTGCCGGAGTCTTTACCTAACCAGCCACATTTTCAATAATTATCGACTACCATGGCTGGATACTATGCCACTTAAACTCCCCGTTCACCAAGGTTTGCGGGAGGCTGAAAATTAAATGATTTTTTTTTGTTAAATATATATATCCAGTTTAACCCTACTTAGTGAAGGGGGAGGGGGCTCCGGCGGCAGGGACGTTGGAGCTATTGTTCAAGTTGAGGGGGTGGGGGCAGCGAGAATTTTCAAGTAATTTATTTCTAGTCAACGCCATAGGGTTAATGGTTAAGAATAATGAAAGTTGGGGGGCAGCTGCCCCCTGCCCCCCGGTTCCAACGTCCCTGTCCGGAGGCCCCTCCCCAGTGGCGCAGCCAGGGGGGCACAGGGGGCACGTGCCCCCCATCGGTGCCGGGGTGCCCTTTTGATTGCCAGGTTGTGTGCCCTTTTTGGGCCGTGCCGCTCGAAATTTAGTGCCCTACGTCGTTGAGCCTAGATGGAACTAGACTGCATTTAGCGATTTGAACTATTGTTTGACAATTAAGTGCCTTTTTGGTCAGTTAGGGCATTCTGTCGCCTTTCCAAGCACCCGGGAAGAGTATAGGCACGTAATCCGTTTCCAAATAATGCCTCATCGTCGCCAATAATCGTATGGGCAGAGCTAATCTGGTGCCCCTTGAGCTCATCTGGTGCCCCCTGAGCGCTGGTCTTGAACCCTGGAGCTGTTCATGTGCCTTCTGAGCTGATCTGATGCCCTCGTAGTCAATCTGGTGCCCCCCCCTGAGAAAATAATTGTGCCTTCTGAATCTATATAATGCTCTCTGAGTTAGTCTGATGCCTCCGAGCTTGCCTGGTGCCCTATTAGCTGTTTTAGTGCCCCTTGAGCTGATCCGGGCCCCTGAACTTATTTAATGCCTCCCGTAGTTTATCTACTGTCCAGGGCCGCAGCCAGGGGCCACAGGGGGCACGTGCCCCCATCGGTGCCGGGTGCCCTTTTGATTGCCAGGTGGTGTACCCCCTTTGGGCCGTGCCGCTCGAAATTTAGCGCCCTACGCCGTTGAACCTAGATGGAACTAGGCCGCATTTAGCGATTTCAACTATTGTTTAACAATTAAGTGCCTTTTTGGTCAGCTAAAGCATTCTGTCGCCTTTCCAAGCACCCGGGAAGAGTATAGGCACGTAATCCGTTTCCAGATAATGCCTCATCGTCGCCAATAATCGTACGGGTGGAGCTCATCTGGTGCCCCCTGGAGATGATCATGTGCCTTCTGAGCTGATCTGATGTTCTCGTAGTCAATCTGGTGCCCCCTCCCCTGAATAAATAATTGTGCCTTCTGAACCTGTATAATGCTCTCTAAGTTAGTCTGATGCCTCCGAGCTTGCCTGCTGCCCTATTAGCTGTTTTATTGCCCCTTGAGCTGATCCGGGCCCCCTGAACTTATTTAATGCCTCCCGGAGTTTATCTACCGTCCAGGGGGCACAGGGGGCATGTGCACCCATCGGTGCCGGGTGCCCTTTTGATTGCCAGGTGGTGTACCCTCTTTGGTCCGTGCCACTCGAAATTTAGTGCCCTGCACCGTTGAACCTAGATGTAACTAGACTGCATTTAGCGATTTCAACTATTGTTTGACAACAAAGTGCCTTTTTTGTCAGCTAGGGCATTCTGTCGCCTTTCCAAGCATCCGGGAAGAGCATAGGCACGTAATCCGTTTCCAGATAATGCCTCATCGTCGCCAATAATCGTACGGGCGGAGCTCATCTGGTGCCCCCTGGAGCTGATCATGTGCCCTCTGAGCTGATCTGGTGCCCTCGTAGTCAATCTGGTGCCCTCCTGAGAAAATAAGTGTGCCTTCTGAACCTATAAAATACTCTCTGAGTTAGTTTGATGCCTCCGAGCTTGCCTGGTGTACTTTTAGCTGTTTTAGTGCCCCTTGAGCTGATCCGGGCCCCCTGAGCTTATTTAATGCCTCCCGGAGTTGATCTACTGTCCAGGGGTGCAGCCAGGAAGGCACAGGGGGCACGTGCCCCCATCACTGCCAGGGTGCCCTTTTGATTGCCAGGTGGTGTACCCAATTTGGGCCGTGCCGCTCGAAATTTAGAGCCCTAGCCGTTGAACCTAGATTTAACTGGACCGCATGTAGCGATTGAAACTATTGTTGGACAACTTAATACCTTTCTCGGTCAGCTAGGGCATTCTGTCGCCTTTCCAAGCACCCGGGAAGAGTATGGGCACCTAGTATGTGTCTACCTATTGCATCATCGTCGCCAATAATCGTACGGGTGAAGCCAATCTGGTGCTCCTTGAGCTCATCTCGTGGCCCCTTGAGCTGATTACTTGCCCTCTAAGCTGATCTGGTGCCCCTGAGTCAATCGAGTGCCCCACTGAGCAAATAATTGTGTCTCCTGAACCTATATAATGCTCTCTGAGTTAGTCTAATGCTTCCGAGCTTGTTTGGTGCCCTGATAGCTGATTTAGTGCCCCTTGAGCTGATTCGGGCCCCCGAGCTGATATCATGCCTCCTCAAGTTGATTCTGTATCCTAAGTCAATATGGTGCCTCTTCAGCTGATTAGGTGCCCCCTCAACTGATTATTGATGTCTCCTTAGATGGTCTGGTCCCCCCTGAGCTGGTTTGGTGGGCCCTGAGTCCACCTTGTGTCCCCTGAGCTGTTATGTTGCTCCCTGAGCTGATTTAGGCTCCTGCCATAGTCTGGGGGGCTGGGAGCTGATCTGGACCCCGAGCGGATCGATCTGGTGCCACCTGAGCTGCACTAATGCCCCTGAGTCGATCTGGTGCCTCCTGAGCCCATATGATGCCCCCCTGAGTAATCTGGTGCCCTTTCAGCTGATCTGGGCCTCCTTACGTGATTTCATGAGCAGATCTAAAGCCCTGAGCTGAGCTGGGCCCACAGAGGCTGATGAGGGCCCCTGAGATGGTATGGGCTCATGAGCTGATTAAGTGCCTCCTGACTTGATCTGGTATTCCCAAGCTGGTCGGGGACCACTGATCTGATTGTTTGTCCCCGGAGCTGATCTGGTGCCCTATGGGCATCTGGTGTCCCCTGAGCAGCTCTGGGGCTTTTGAACTGATTGGGCCCGGAGCTGGTGAGGGAGCCCTGAGCTGATTTAGTGCCCCGGACTTGAACATGCCCCCTGTGCTGATCGATCTGGTGCACCCTGAGCAGATACACTGCCTCCTGAACTTAACTAATGCCCCTGAGTCGATCTGGAGCCTGCTGAGTCATCAGTGTGTCTCCTGAGCCCATCTTATTCCCTCTGAGCTAGTCTGGTGCCCCATGGCTAATATGATGCCCTTTAAGCTGACCCGGGCCTCCTAGGTTAATTACGTGATTTCCTGAGCAGCCCCCAGGCCTTGAGCTGAGCTGGGCCCACAGGGGTTGGTGAGGGTCCCTGAGATGGTATGGGGCTCCTGAGCTGATTAAGTGCCTCCTGACTTGATCTGGTATTCCCGAACTGATCTGGGCCCCGAGCTGGTCGGGGACCACTGATCTGATTGTTTGTCCCCTATGCTGATCTGGTGCCCTATGGGCCGATCTGGTGTCCCCTGAGCAGCTCTGGGGCTTTTGAACTGCTTGGGCCCCAAGCTGGTGAGGGATTCCTGAGCTGAATTAGTGCCCCTGACTTGATCTTGCCCCCTGACCTGACTTGAGGCCCCTGAACTGATCTGGGGCCCCAAGAGCGGATCTGGGGCCCAAGAGCGGATCTAGGTTCTGAGGGTACCCTGAGCTGGTCCGTGCGCTGAGCTTGTGAGAGCCCCTTAAGTTGGCTTGAGGCCCCCTGAAGTGATCTGGCGCCTTAAACTGTTCTGGGGCTTCTTGAACTGGTTTAAGGCCCCATGAGTCTATCTGTGGCCCATTGAGCTAGTCTGATGACCTCATCTCTGGGACCAATGAGCTAGTCTAGTCCCTGGGTGAAGCATGAGCTGCTCTGTGGCCCTGATCTACATCAGGGGCCCCTGAGATGATCTTGAATATATAGATAATAAGAACACAAGGCCAACTCCCATCATCTTGGGGCCGGGTCACTGAGCTAGTCTATTCCCTGGAGGCACATCTGGGGGGATGGGGGAAGTTGCTCTGGAGGCCTCTGATCCACACTTGGGGGCTCCAGAGCTGGTCTTGAATAGATTGGGAATAAGAACACAATGGAAACTCCCCTTGTAAAACGGAGCTAACGGGGAATGAGGAATCTCTAAAACGGCTTGTGATACCTAGGCACCCCTGGTTATATAAATTGCTTATTATACTGATGGATTCTGGGAAGGGATGATAAAAAGGCATGTGCCCCTGAGCTCAGAGCACAGTCCCCTAAACCAGGATTTCTACTAATTAATTTAGATGAAGAAATAGTTTTCACAATTTTCAGCCCTGTCACACCATCCCCATCCAAACCACCGGCCTGATCACCTTTTATTTACTCTTAACTGGGACCGAGCCTTGCGAATATGGAACTTAATAAACGCGTTCAAAAGGTATCTCCCAAATTTTTCCGCCAGCAAAAATGTGTTCTTCCAAAGACACTATACTACTCCTCGTCCCACGGCGATTGTGGGAGGCAAGGAACTTAATCCGCATTCAGCTAGGGCTCACTCGTCACGACAAAACCAGTGGGCATAACAGAAAAATTTTCGACTCCAATATGCCTTAACCTGCACATTGTAACAGATATCACATGCTCCGCTGATTTCTCTGATGTTAAGTACTTGCATGAGTTGGCTGCCCTTAAATCTATCCAAAAAAGTAGTGTTTTGCCTATTTCCATGGCATTTTGGTGATATTTCGTTCCTTTTTTCGGTTTTAATTGAGTTTTCCTTCTCCGTCAATGATTTCTGTGCATTTTTATTGAACCAAAGATGCCCAAAAAATTATATAAACAAAGATATAGTAAGTTTTTTAGGTTACGTTAAAAAGTGCCCTTTTTTCCCCGGGGTGCCCCTCAAAGTTGGTGTGCCCCCCCATACGAAAGCTCTGGCTGCGCCCCTGCCCCTCCCTAAGATTTTTCCCGTGACGTGGCTAAACCAAAAAAGACGACTTATCCAGCAATCAATTCCGCAAAAAAGAACATGAAACAAAAATTCTAGCTAGCCCATGGGTGGCTCCAGGGACATTTTTTGGAGGGCATGTTGGCACGCTTCTAAGGCAGCAATAGTCAATATCACAGCTTAAGATAAGAATATGTGCCAAAATACTATGCGCTCATAGTCATAGGCGTAGGAATGTCCAGAATATTTGGGGGGCAGCGGGCATTTTCAAGTCATTTCTTTCCAGTCAACGCCATATGGTTAATGGTTAAGAATCATGAATATTAGGGGGCCATGGCCCCCTGGCCCACCCCGTTCCTACGCCTATGCTCATAGTACATGGCCAAATAGAGCGTAAATACCTGGAGTCTATTTATCTAGTAGGGCTAAGCAGTATTCTTAATATTAAAAGCGCTATAACAAAATGTTTGACAAAAATGAAAACCACTTTTGACTCTAAAAAACACATTTTTTGTATCCAAACCGCTACCCAACTGATAACACGACAGTTTCCGTCTGAAAGAAGGATCGCAGTTGCGCGCATGCGATGTTGTGATTGCACCGCTATCTCTCAAGAAACAGCGCAGTTGTCGCGAGTGGTTCAACATGCCTCTGGCTTCAACTAGCCCCGGTCTCCCCTACTCGAGTGATGAAGCGCAACTATAGTTGCTACCTAAAATCAAACTGTGTTTTAACGGAGATGAAATCTTTGCTAATGCTTGTTCTTAGGTCTTATGCTTACCTTCATCGGCTGTTGATGTAATGCTATGCAAATTATAAGATAGAGTCAAAACGATTGCCCACACTTACTCTTTTTGTCTGGGGTCCCCCTCTCCCAGTCATGTTGCAACAAACAATGTTAAATCGATTCGCTGACTATTTACTTACAAGTGGATCAACAAAGTAACACTCGCACGTGCACGTGCAAGCATTCAACTACATTCCCTCAGACCCCTGATAAAAAATCTGACCCAGCTGTGAGCTGTCCCACCGTGACGGAAAATACCTATCCGTGAGAAATATACTATAGTTGCGCTTCAGCCTTAATGGGCTAACACGCGCAGTGGAGGGGGTCCGGCGTCAAGGTGCAGTGGAGGGGGTCCTAAAGTGCCCCCTGAGATCTCGGAAACCGAGAGGAGTAAAAAAACCCGCGTTTTGGGGTTTGTGAGGGCGGTGGTGATCTACATTATGTCAAAGTATCATTGACCTAGGTCATCGTCTTCAAGGTCAAATGGGGCCATAAAGGTCAGATTCGGGCCGAAATGGAGACCTACCGCTACATGCCGCGATAATGCGGGAACGAGGCACAAATATTCCAAAACGGGGCTTGGGTCATGCAGGGAGGATACCATACAATTTTCTCCGAAGTTGTGGGGTCAAGGTCATTCAAGGTCATTGACCTATGACGTCACAATCCCTCATTATACGCATAATGCGCACTATAATTAGCGTTGAGCACAACGTTGGGAACAAAAACGGGTTTGACCTTGTAAGATGACCTTTGAACTTGAACTGTGACCTTGACCTTAGCACTGGGTATCCTTAACTATGACGTCATAACACCACATACGTCATTTGAGATGCCGCCATCTGACCGGGAAGCGCTGGGTTCGATGACCTTGAAATAGGAGGTTTGGCCTTGACCTGTGACCTTTGACCTTGGCATGGACCTTCGTGTGAGGTGACCTTGACATAAAACCCCTATAATATGACGTTGTGACGTCATCACTCAGCCGACAATACGGGGGACTGGCGCGACCGCGCGATTGCGGTGATCCTGAAATATCTAGGTCTGACTTTGGAAGCCTATAAGTCAAAAAAATTCGGCGGATTTTAAAAATGTCTTCACCAATTGACGCGCTCATAAATTCTATCAAATGTAGCCTTAGTAGCGTTTTTCCGCCGCAAACGATTCTCCGGCCAGCTATGAAAAACCTGAAAAAACATTTGCACTTTAGGACCCCCCCCACCGCGCGTGTTAAGCCCATTAGCAGCGTTATCCCGGCTTATTACTGGGTTTTCGCGGCCTTTTGTAATGTCGAAACATAATTTTCAACCATATCCATGTTGTAATGCAGTTTCCAGGAAACACCATTGATTCTTTTGCGCTGTGACTGTTTCAGAAGCTTGAAGACTACATCGTTGGCACCTGACGAATTTCAGGATTGTCATGAAACGTTACTCGTATCTGTGCCGGTTGTTCCTGCTAGGGGTCATATTTTCATGTTCTCACTGTCTGTTCAGTCATTCAGCACAGTTACCCTTTACAAGACACTTGCGTAACCACTCCGATATTTCACCTCTGGATATTGTATGTCCCCATTGCTCTACACACTTCAATACAATCAGATCTTTCATCGACCATCTCAAGAAATGTGCCACCAGAACTGGGTCTTCAGATAAACCTGTAGAAGACAGGGTCAGAAAATGTGCCAGAGTAGATGCAGATGAACGTGGCGATCACAGTTCTGAAGCTGTCAGCGAGGCTGGGGAAGTAGATCCAACAATTGCTTTGGCGGAACTTCTCAGCAGGCTTAGATATGAGTGTAATGTTCCAGCGTCCACGTGTTCAATAGTTGCTGATGGTGTGAAGACTGTCATTGAACGCTTACAGGTGTCATGTGAACGTGCAAATAATGCATCTATAGCACCACAGCAATTCCGGGCAACACTTGCAGCATGTAAAATATACCGTTCACCTCATAAGACAGCTAGTTTCACCCGAGCGCATAATGTCGCTGTGATACCAAAAACCATTCAGCTGTCGAACACAGATGGTAGGAAGTGTAGTTTCCAATACGTGTCAGTCAAAAGTCAGCTACAACGGTTGTTGCGAATGGGACATCTTGACAAGTGCAACTTCCCACCTAGCAATGCTGCTGATGACGACAGGATGGTTTTTACAGACATATGTGATGGAATATGCCATAGAGCTTCCAGTGACAGTCAGACTCTTTCCCTCTTGCTCTATTATGACGACTTCACCGTCTCGAATCCCTTAGGTACTCACGCCAAGCGAGGAAAAATCGGAGCAGTTTACTTCACCCTAAGCAACTTCCCGGTAGTCTCCAGAGCTAAAGTAAATAATATGTATTTAGCCCTTCTTTTCAGAAGTACATATATCAAAAAGTACGGCTGGTCAAAAATAATGGAGCCCTTGGTTACCGACCTTGCTGATCTGGAGAATAATGGGTTGGCAAATGGAATGCTTGTCAACATTGGTGCTATCATAGCTGATAATCTCGCCGCACATGCTATAGCTGGACTCAAGGAAAGTTTCAGCTCATCTTCATGCAGATTTTGTCTGATGCCTCGGAGCCAGATGAAGACTTGCACAAGGCTCCAAAACCTTGATGTTTCGGGAGGTTACGCAGAAGAAAGGACGCATTTCGACGAAAGTCGTCCGAGCGTGTTCAAACAAAGGTCTCCTTTACTTGATATTCCATCTTATAATGTTTTAAATTGTCATCCTCCTGATTTGGCCACGACATTTTTGAAGGAGTTGTCCCCAAAACACTAAATTTGATCCTCACACATCTATGTCTTCGCAAAAAAGTTCTGTCCGTAAATACCATCAATAGCATTATCAAGACCTTTGAATACTCTAATCTGGACAATGAAAATAAACCAAGAGTTATTTTTGTGAGAGAAGGACAGGTTCAGATAAAACAATCCATGAGCGAATGTTGGTCCCTGGTCAGACTCCTACCGATTATGATCGGCCATTTAGTGCCATCATGCAGGGAATGGGATACTGTTATTCTGCTTGTTCGAATAGTGGAAATCATTATGGCTCCTCGCGTTTCCCGTGGTGATCTTGCAATTCTTGATGCAAACATAAAACAATTTCTCGTTGAAATTGTTTCACTTTTTGGTGTAGAAATCACCCCCAAAATGCATTTTATGCTACATTACCCAGAAGAAATACGAAAATATGGTCCTCTACGAATGCTCTGGACTTTGAGGTTTGAGCAAAAGAATCAGTCATTGAAACGTTTATTGGAAGGTAACCGGGATCACAGAAATGTATGCCTTAGTATGGCCTCAAAGCACCAGTGCATGATGGCGATACTGCTAAGAAAACCAGGGTACTTACGTGAAAAGGATGAACACGTCATAATATCGCGAAAGGGAGGGATCGTTTGCAGAAAAAGGATTGGGGGTCAGGTATACACAGTGGGTGACGTGTTTATTCAGGATGCGCTTGATGCTCAGGCTGTACATGCTGCTGTAATTAGACAATTTTGTGCAGGCCATGACATTTCTGTTGAATTGTGTAATAGTCCAAATTATGATTCGACTAGGAATGTGTACCGAATTCGTTTAAATGGTTTGGCTCGTCAGATTAGTCAACGTGATTTGGTTGTTTGTCACCCTGCCAGTTTATATGGTTCGTATGTAGTTCTTAAGCATTTCGTGCCACGTTTTAGCGCTATATAATTGGACACTGTTGAAGGTTATAGCATGTTGTCAGGCATGATGAAGATCTTCGTGGAATTCGACGGTCGGACAAAAAAGATAACAGTAGAAGACCTCGGAAATATCATGGACATCATTTCCAAGAAGTTCGAAGTTCAAAGCTTCAGGCTGGAATACCGGGCCTCAGACAGCAGGGGTGGTGACGTCTGGGTCGAGCTGGAAGAGGTGGATGACTTAACCGAGGCGTGTTGCATCCGAGTTCTGCGACTGAGGTACGTGAACCATTTGCTGTACACGTGTGTTTGAATGATTTAGATCTTGAAACACTATCGATCTATGTGAAATTCTGGTATCTGGGCAACCGTTAGTCGTTCCATGGCCGGCCAAAAACAAGGCAAACACAATTGATTTTAGCTACATATTTTCTCTTGAAATGTATATTAGTGGCTCAGGCACTTAAAGTTTTGGAGCTGGCGGTTCAGCCGATCGCTTAATTTAATGCATAGAAGGTTCTGGGATGGCCTCGAGGTTCGGATAGACAATAGGAACCACCAGTGAGAAAGTTTGGGGGTAGCTACCTCCACTGCCCCTACGGCATTCTCCAGTATTGTGTTCAACTTAAAAAACTAAAGTAGTATTACCATGGGCTTGGCCACTGGCGGATCCAGGGGGAAAGGGCATTTGCCCCCTCCAAACCCTCCGTTGCCACCCCTTTGCCCCTCGATTTTCTTCAAAAACCATATGTTTTTCACGACTTTAGGTCCCGTTGCCCCCCCCCAAACCGTCGGTCTGCATCCGCCCCTGGGCTTGACCACAGGCTTTTGAGTGGGAGGGCTAGTGATGAGGCCGTATGTTTATTAAAGATAGTAATTTTCAATAGTACTTACAGCCAAGAGGGGAAGGCAATTCCCTCCACTTCCCTAGAGCGGAGGGAAGGGGGAAGGCCTACCTGATTGTGATACCGCGGAGTATTACCTTTATGTCGGTAAGTTAGATCGGATCAAATGCAACATGTTTTCAATTTTTGTAACACGAGTGCTTTAACAGGCGTCCAGCTGAAGGGGGGGCAAATCGCCCATTCCCTCATTTTTTCTATAAAAAAACACAAAAACAAAGACACAACAGCGCAACTGGTATAATCTTGACCATGATACGTCTGATCAATTATGGAGGTCACATCCTATCGGGTTAAGATATTCCTCGATACGGACATTATCTGTATGAGTTGTTTTTATGTATCACAGTAGTACGGTAAATAGGGAAAGTAATGGCTCAAACCTGCTGCGGACTATTTTGCAGCCTCATTTACTTTATTTTTGGCGGTATTTCTTATGCTACGTTTTTTCTATTAATGATTCTACAAATAATTGTTTCCGTTTTTTTAATCAACACTTTTCAACACAATTTTGGACTATTACTGACATGCTATACACAACGTGCTCTCATTTGATAGGGAACCTGAGAATCTCGTGGCAGCAGGCGGCGACGCAGTCCAGACTGTACCGACAGTTTCAGTCCTGCACACTTGTGATGACAGTACGGTAAGACCATGCTCTTTCTGCCAGATAAAATTCTAAGAAGTCCGTTGAAGGCAACCAGCTAGTGTATTAAAACTTTTAATTATCATTAAAGTATATATATAAAACAATCACAATGGAGGAACCAGTTATGAGTTCAAAAGTCTCAAAGACAAATTAATACTGATTGGACATGACGACCACGAGTTCTGCAAGATACAAATGCAACAGTGCAGTGCAGACATCGGCCAGCTACATATTATTCTACTCGGCCATCGACAGCACAAGCACGAGCTGATGTTATTGGAAAGTGAAGTGTGAACACGTTTTTATTGCCAAGGCGTATATGATCTTAGTATTATTTTCCTGTAAATAAATGTCATTATTAAATAATATTTCCCTCTTCCATCAGGGCATATTGGAATATCCTCATCCTTTCTCAACATACCTAAACCTTCTCCATCTATCGTCTGCGCAGGCTCCCGTCCCATCCCTGACTTCCGAAGGCACCATCACGTCCGTCGCAACAAGTGCGAGTGGCAGCGCAGTCCCTCTTCAGCGCCAGGACACAGCACCGGTGCCGGACGATCAGCACGGAAATCGCCTGGAATCGACGACATCCGGAGGGTAAAATAACGGGCTTTTGAAAACGGGTTGTATGTTCTGGATGTTTTACCTTTTCTACGTCTTTTTATGAAACCGCTGACCCTAGATAGCCGTGCTGCGTTGCATGGCCCTAGAATTCGGAGATTTTTACCAGAGGTGGGCACCGCTACCAAATTTTCGAAACCGCTACCACTACTTTCGCTACCTTGGCTACCTGAAACCACTACCGCTACTACGCTGCTGTTTTTAGAAATTGGGAAAGCGCTACCCGCTACTTCGCGACTCCACTACGGCTAATTTTTGTTATAAAGCGCTACCAAAGCGCGAACAGAAATTTGGTGTTTTATTGTTTCCTTTAAAAAAACCTGAAATGAAGCTGCGCCTTTATTTTATATTACGTTAAAATGTGTTACTGTATTGAACCATATCTACACAAGATGGTACAATATGGCAATCTTCTGATACTATTTTGTGTTTCTGGTGGAGAAAAACGTTTCTACAGATTTTGATCCCTTTTTATGTGTACTGGTAGCAGTTATCGGTAGTGGTAGCGCTTTAACTTCTTGTGAGTCCACTACCCGCTACTTTTTTGCTTGAGAAACCGTTCCCGCTACTCCACTACTATTTTGGTAGTCTGCCAGTAGCGGAGTAGTGGACCAAAGAAGCGGAACCTCCAGCTCTGTTTTGATTCCCATGGTGATAACACATTTCGGTGCGTTAGCCTATTTTCAAAGGAACTAGATTACTTAGGGGCTGATATTACTAACTGGATTGCAGATGACCCTCCAGTGGGCAATAACCCATGTCTAACTCTGTCCCCACTTGAATATATTTCCGGTTTCTGCATTTCAAAGTCAAAATAAAGCTGATCAGAACATCAAAAAGCACTGCGATTGAGCTGCGTCGGTACAGTGTCTTACTGTTTTTATCTCTTTCTCAGCGAGTCCTCGGTGGTGATCTTTGATCACAACGCTCTGCCTGCGTCGCTGCGGGAGCACTTGCTGGATCCATACTACAAGCCTACCCAGGGCGATAAACTTGCGATCGTCGACGTTCTGCACTCGTTCAACACTTCACTTTCGGAGTAAGGTCATTTGTCTTCTTTGAATATTTGTGTAATGATTGTCATGATGTTGCACTGATGGACGCAGATGGGCCATGGATGACACCCTAAATAACAAGAGTTTGACCCATTTTCTCATAAAAAATGTTTCAGCGATTTTTTTCAGGTTTTCCTCACCCGAACGTTGCTCCTGCGTTCGTCAGTGTGCTGCTACTAAGCCGGTTGCTTCATTTTCATATATTGAAAGGTATACCCGATCCGGTAATTCCCTCTAAAATTGATAGATTTATAAATCATTTAGGTTTAAGGGCATGGGTGCGAAAAGATTTGGCCTTAAAGTCCCCACACGTCCATATTTTAACAAGCTCCAGTAATCCAGTGACTGGTATATCATCATATTTATAGTTTTCGACATCCCTTTTGAGTTAAATGTACATACATAAACATAAATATCTGGGAATGTAATTTCCGGGCAGTTGAGGTTGGTGCCCCAACACCCGCTCGGAATTTGGCAGGAGTTTCGCACACGCAGATGTCAAATACAAAGTTTTCCTTTTAGACACATGAATATAAAAGTCACTAAAATACCGAGTTTTGTTTTAAATGACGGAGAAAAATGACGACCACTTACGACGAACTTCCCTGGATTCAATGCATTGCCGTATTTTTTGCCATTAGTGCGATGCCTTCTGCGAAAGTATATTTCTTTGCCGTCACCGCTAAAAGGGTCTATAATGAGCTGTAAACTACATATTTCTTTCGCATGTCAGGTACCCGCATAAGCAAACGGGATACGACAAAATGACATCGGTCATCTTCAACGCGTACCCGCAGCTGCATGGTGATGACATCGTGAAAGAGATGGTGAGTAGTTAAGTAGAAAGAGATGAGGACTGTTATTGGCCATCTCTTCATTTGCCGTTGCTTCCAATGCTCAGTATGCATGTTAATTTATCATTGCTCAATCCAGATGTGCACTGTACCAGTGTGTAAGCTAGAGTCCATTCTTTATATGTCTTGAAATTATATGTAAAAGTCCATGAATTATTTTTTGGTAGAGACCTCTAAGAAGTCATTGACCATGAAGATGCCAATTTTGTATGGAAAGACGGATAGGGCTTTGATTATGTACAAGTTTATAAAATCCATCCTTTGACGACATTTGGTGCCTTCATTTTTTCATTCAGAGATTTTGAGATTTCAGATTGATGGAATGTCTAGTGAACTCAATTTTGCATTCCACGGCAAGTTCCAGAAGTCAAGGGTCCGAATGGCTCAGATATCATTGCTCAAAGTTGGATATTGTTATGATCACTTGGTATATGTGGGACGGATTTGGAAAAAAATGCCGGTTTCTACCGATCACCCTATAAATCCAATAATTCACTTTCAGGCTGGGTTAAAGCAATAGACCATCCAAAAATGAACTTTGGTAAACAAGCCCACTTGTGACCTCCTTTGTACCTTTGCAGAAGGACTTCAGGGAGATGTTAAGAAACAAATTCAAGAACTGGCGTAAGCGCCGCAATACGTCCAAGTCTGCAGAAGGAGAGGGCATCAAACGATACTGCCCAGCGACTTCCAGAGCTCTTGAGACCATCCGGAGCGATCTATCGTCCGTCTCCGAGATGGTCGCCGCAGCACCCAGCGACACAGAGAAGAAAAGACTGATGACGACATCGTTTGAGGACAGACGGTACCTCGTGGTGAAAACGAAAACAACGCTTCCAGTAATGAAGAAACTCTTCCCCACACTCCTGACGACAGATGGGGTAGGTGCACACTGCAGCGTATCTGAGTGTAACCCTTGCCGAATCGGTTGGCTTGACTGAAAAATGTCTATGTTATGACTAGATGAAGCCTTCGGCCTGCGGCTGAAGCTTATACCCCGTAGGCGTAGGAGAGCCGCACTACAATGTGTGAAAAAGTATTTTGGCACACACAACTTGGTAAACCTGACTCCCCGGATCATGTACCAGCAATCATTCTAGTACGGCACCGTGTCAGGATGACAGCAGGCTCCTTACTGCATTCAGCTGACCTGGCTCGGATCACAGGTCAGTCGATCAAGGGATAACTACATTGCGAAATTCATGGAGTGAAAGGTAATAGTATTTATCAAAGTAAAGTGGCTTTTCATCTGGCCGCTTCACCTCCTACATATTTATTTCTCTAGAGCTCTAAAATGTTGTAAGGTGATTAACCCTGATCTCCACACACCCGAACCGAAGTGCCCAGGCTGGAGTTCAAAAACTTCCAACCTTCAATGGAACTCGAAAACTGTTGGATCTTGAGAACCAGTATCTGCTATACGTGGCTTAGTCAAAACAAGAAAACATAGTTAGTTAACTTGTGATTGGGCATGGGCATGAAATAAAAGCAGGACGTTTTGACAAACCTTTTTATGAATAAGCTAAGTCTTGGCCCACTTCTGAGTTAACTGCGTTCAAAATGAGGCCACTAGTTTGACACTGTAGGGCAATGGAGGAATGTGTATGTCTTGATCAGAGGCGCAGAGTTCGAATCGAGAAGTGCGTGTCAAAGTACTTATTGAATTTGCTCATTGGTCGGCTTTCCACACACTCTCTCCCGTTCTCCGTACGTTGATGGGGCGTTATCTCAGGCTGTAGGCCGGAGCTCAAACTTGTGTTGCGGTAAGGTGTTGGAGTGTAATAAAATGTTTCTTTCAGCACCTTCTATGCAAATGGTTGGGCTGCTACATATCGTCGTGTCGTGTTCAGGAGGCATTGTTACTGGTTTTTGGTCTCGAGGTATATGCACCATCCTTGGCAACGCTACTGCTTACGATATGATGGTTCCAGATATTGGTGTCATCAGCCACGGTGGAGCCTCCGTAATTCTTTTTGAAATTAAAATATGATACACTAGCTTATAACTTGACCAGCAGTATGGGGTAATTAAGCTTAGGCGGTCATGGCAACCCTAAAATCGGGATATACTGGCCTAACTGTTCCGGGATATGTAATTGATGAATGAAATTCACAAATTATTAAATTGAGAAGCTGATAAAGATGTTATCATGTCTTGTCCCAGATATAAGTGGTAATTAGCATGGCTCTATTAATGCTGGTAAGTGACTTTTATCGCCATTGGCACCCTCTCTCCTCAGTTCTGGCATGAAGTCGGACTCCTTGTCGGCGAGGACCCAGTCGAATTCACCAACAGGTCCAAGGTGGCACTGGAGAAGCTCAAAAGACAAGTGATGACGGCAAAGAAGTGTCCCTGGGGTAAGCATACGTGCAGTTATTATGCTAAGTGCTGTTACAATTCTAAGTAAGAACTGTCCTTATCACCCAACCATATCATAGTTGCATTTTGCACACTGGAACCTGACCCTGGTCGAAATCAATCCTTATCATGGTCTAAATCTGAGGTCAGGTGAGCAGACTGATGCCTTGACAATATCTTCGGACGACATTGAAATAGAGCTTTCATTTTTACTTTGTTTGCAAGTCTTGTCACGGGATCTAGATGTATGTGCAATATGAACTCATGAAGGCAGCATGGGACCCTGACCTAAGTTTAAGTCAGATCAAATTCAATATTTTACGTAACTTTCAATATTCATATTTTTAATAATGTAAAGCTTTCATGCAAGCCTACGAACCAAAACTGTTTTCCCATGCATTTCCAATTGAAGGGTCACTATCCGTCACGGTTCACCGGAACAACTGTTTTTGACCCAAAGGACAAAATATACATCGTTGGAAAGCTGAGAAAGAGCTGATTCCGAAAATATGAATTTTTATCTATTTTCATCCAGTGCGTTTTGAGTAATTTGCGATTTTGTGACGTTGAAAAAAGCACAGCTATCTCTCTAATTTCTTTGTCACTGGTATAGTGTTGTCCGATATAAAATGATAGCTTAGTAAACTGGGAACAAGATAGCAGTTCTCTATTTTGCGCGTCTTGCTTGGATTTCAAACATTTTCCTTATCAATGATGGGAGGTACAGTTATGGCGTGTAAGGCATAGTATCGGGCAGTCGGCGGTGGAAGTTAGCCCTTACCGCAGTACAGGTCGGCTTCTGGGCGCATGACCTCCCGGCATACATGGTCAAAATGCGTCTTACATACATACCTATCATCGCAGTGTACTAATAACATACCGACACAACATTTTGAAAGGAAGACAATTCAGAATTTTTACATATCATGATCGGATCAAAAATTCAAGTACCCAAAATTGATTAATTCTTGTTCCCGTCAATCGAGAAAACCGACCACCAACCGCCCCTCCAAGCCCTTCCTCGATGCCCGGGGCTGTACGGCAGTGCACGCAGGCGCAGCATGCCTGCGGGCCTGCCTGCGACACTGCTGTGCCACCGTGCCGGACTGGGCACTGGGCAGGGCAGGGGCGGCTCAAAGGACGAGTACTGGTTGGTTTTCTCGATTGACGGGACCAGGAATCGATTAATTTGGGGTACTTGAAATTTTGATCCGATCATGATTTGTAAAAATTCTGAATCGTCTATCTTTCAAAATGTTGTGTCGGTATGTCACTATTACACTGCGATGATATATTAGACGGATTTTGACCATGTATGCCGGGAGGTCATGCGCCCAGGAGCCGACCTGTACTGCGGTAAAAGCTAACTTCCACCGCCGACTGCCCGATACTATGCCATACGCGCCATATCCGTACCTCCCATCATTAATAACGAAAATGTTTAAAATCCAAACAAGGCGCGCAAAATAGAGCTTAGTAATCCGATCCCAGATTACTAAGCTATCATTCAATATCCGAGAACACTATGCCAGTGAAAAAGAAATGAGATAGACAGCCGTGCATTCTTCAACGTCACAAAATTGCAAATTACTCAGAAAGTTATCGATGAATAAACCTGAGAAAGAGCTGATTCCGAAAATATGAATTTTATTTATGTATGTTCATTGAACATACATAAATAAAAGTTCATATTTTCGGAATCGGCTCTTTCTCAGCTTTTCAACGATGTGTATGTTGTCCTTTGGGTCGAAAAAGTTGTTGCGGTGAACCGTGCCGTACGTGAGCTCTGGTCAAATATGTAAAAAATACCGGAGCATGTTTTGCAGCTTCCAGTGGCCCCATTATGTGATGAGTTTCAGATTGATAGTTAACCCAGTCCTAAATTACGCAACATAAATATTTTTTTTAGCTGAAGTCAATTGACGTGGCCTAGTGACCTGACCTGAGATGAGCCAAACCTAAGATTTTCAGGAAAGTTGCGGAATTGATCAAGGATAAGATCCACTTGTCAGGTCAGGTCAACTCAAGTGATATGACTTAAAACATAATTAGGATAGGATAAGCAAGAGCAGGTTTCCAGCCGCATCGGAAAAACCCGAGGGGCTTATTTTTCAACCTCCCCCACCAGGGCGAAGGTTAATTGATGATAGGGCTTTTATATCCCAATTGATTTCAAATATTTCAAAGCAGAAAATGGCCTGACCTGACCTCAGGTCAGGCCATTTTTATATTTTGACCTAACATGGTCACATTAAACACCATTACATTTGCTTTAGCGAGAGGAGTCGAATGATCGCGACTCTAGCTCAATCCAGTCAGGTGCTACAGAAAAATTCAATGGCCATGGGATGAACCTGACCAGGGACGTAACCACTTAGAAAAAACTGCCCGGACCATTTGGAAGGGGGCGGCATTTTCAGCAGCGAAAGGGGGCGGCGCCCATCTGGGGGGCGGCACATATTGGCAGGGGCGGACGCAGACCCAAATTTGGCATGTGCCAAACCCAAGTATACCTCTTCTGGGGGGGGGGTGGGACCGGCGATTTGGGCGGTCGACAGACTTAGTGTAATCTATCCTGAGGGGGCGGCAGGCTGAAAACTGCCCGGACTAGTCCGGGTGGTCCGGGCGGCGGTTACGTCCCTGAACCTGACCTTACTTGGCCTCTGACGGTAAAACCATTGACCCGACTGCTTAAAAAGTGGAAGTAAATTGTTGTTAAATTTTGACGAGCTTTCCACGAAATTTAAAGTTTGTGTCAGCCCTTATACTTCTAGAGTCAGAGGTTGGGCCTTCGATGCCCCCGCCCGGACGGGCAAAGGTTAAAAAGTGTCATTTCTTCCGGAGTGCCATTCCGACGCAGGATGCAGACCCCCACCCCCCCCCCCAATGCCGAGTCTCTGACTTTGCTCCTGGTCACTCATTTCCTTTGTTTCAGAGCGGGCATGGTGGCACTTGTGCTTCCTGATGGGAGAAAACTATGACGACTTCGTGGGAGGCGTGGGAGGCTGCGTGACGATGGCTCCCAACGCGATCACAATCACTGGAGACACAATCCCCATAGAGGGAGATGAAGATGATAGGGCCATTGCGTGGGCAGTGGCCCACGCAGTTTTTGGGCTCATGTTTGAGCGCAAGTTCAAGATGTTGGGTACCACGATATATAACCATGTGTGTGGATTCGCCACGCCAGAGCCCAAGAGGGTGGGTAAAGTCCTAAAGGGGCTGAGAGTGTAGTCCCCGCTGTGTCCGCCGGTACTGTCCAACGTCCCAAACTGTGTACAGCCATGTTTTTGGATTCCCTACGCTGGAGCCAAAGAGGGCGATTAAGACCAAGAAGCAAGTACCAGCCAGTCTGTCAGTGCAACTGAATTTTTGTTTTAATACAAAGTTGTTTTGTTTTCTGTGGTTTTTATGAATCGTTCTAACAAGTCCAGTGGTTGGTTTACGTTGAAGAATCGAAGTAAGCAAACGTACTGACCCCAGTACATAAATAAGTGACACCCATAAATGGGAGAAGAATCCATGTTGGGTGTCACAACATTTCACAGACACCCAACAAGGGTGATCAGACCCGAATAAGGGTATGCAATAACCTCTAGACTCCCTTAAGTGGGGTCAATTGAGGCCTTCTAAAGGTATCACGACACCTTTAAAGGAGTCTGATGACTCTGTTTTCTGTGTCTTATGACATTTTAAGGGGAGTCGGATGACTCCTGTAGAGGAGTCAAATTACTCTTTAAGGGGTGTCAGATGGTTCCTTTGACTCCAAAATAAAGAGTCGATACACCGAAGATAGGTGTCTGACACCCCTGACTCCAAATATAGGAGAAAAAACTCCCCAAAGAGGGGTCATCCTGATCCCCCAATAGGGGGGACTTTTTTACGGCATCAACTGATACCCCGATTCGGTGTCATTTTTTCTCTCAGTGTAGTGCTGGTCGCATTAATACGGGATGTCAGGTACGCTTTAGATATCGCTAAAGTTTTCAGGAGTGCATTTTGAAGTTTAGAGGATGCTTTTAAAGAGGTGATTGTGCACCCATAAAAGTATACAAATTTGCTTCCCTGATCTTATCTCTATAAACAGTGGCAGCAGGTAATAAGGACTGCCGAGAGAATTAACACAAAATGACTGTGCAAAAATAGAGTATTTTGAAGATTGAAATGATAAATTTGTTACTATATAAATGACGCAAACCCAACTTATGTCCATTAAGCTGTGGGTGATTTGATGTATCTGTGAAAACTGCATGGTTACATATCTATCGACTATAGGTGTAGGTCCTGCATACCTATAGTAGGTGCACATTTGGGTGTCATAGGGGGTAGAAGGCCATGAATAAAAAAATTCAACGTGGATCCATCCGTATTGCCAAACTCTGTATAGGTTTGTGCATAATGCAATCGAAACTGGTTTCTGCAATTCGGCTGCAGGTATTAATATTTTTCAGATTAATTCATCATAAAAAGGAGTTAAAAGAAAGTCAAGTCTGGCTACATAATTAGGTACTCATCGTAGGAGCAGTAATATTGATGACTCGGATGTCCATGCAATTGCTCTGGAAACATTTTTGTCGGCTCGCTTCCAAATGCTACACAGCTTTATTGCGTTGTTCACGACGACCGCTGTTAAAGGGAGATACACGAAAAAAATTATTTGGTAGATCGAAAGGTCACAAAAAAGTTGTTTCGGAAGTCCCATTTTCATTTTTGCGAATTCGGCCTGCAAATTCCTTAAAATTGCTCTCAAAGTCAACATTTCTAGACGACTTTACCAGTACACCATATATCGGTGTATATGACGTACACACGGCTAAGACTATCAATTTCTCGAAGGATTAGGTCATGTCTATCCTAAACAGTGATGTAGAACTTGGGACTAATACGGAAAAAATACTTTAGAAAAACAACATTTCAAAACTATTTTGAAACAGAAATATAGGACTTAAAAGAAATCACAATTAACCAATCAGAAGCCTAGGAATTATCAAACCAGGGTCATGTGACCTATCTGACGCAAAAGTTTTGTCATCCTGGGGCTGAAGCAGAAAATGACTCAAGACTCGAGATACGAAACCGCTGAAGACTTGAGTAATTATGTTTTTTCCGTTTCTAGGGCAAGCTAATTCATTTTGTAGTTTTTAAAAGCTTTTTAAAATTAATTCAAATACAAATACAGGGGAACAGACATTTGTATTACAAAACAATTGTTTTTCAACTTTAAATAGTTTTTGAAAAGTAAGTGATGTTTGAAGTTTTCAGCACATTATCGGAACTGGTAATCTATTTCGATAATGAGTGAGTGGCCTCCCAAAATTTTGCCGAAGATACAAAAATAATTGATTGTTTCGTAATCAGGATTTTTCAAATAGCAAGAAACCACAATAATAATTTTTTCGCGTATCTCCCTTTAAGCCAGTATGGCAGAATGACGACCGGTTTTTGGGCCAAGGACTTGCTAAGACGTCTCAGAAATAGCAAAGCCACGTGCAGTGAACAGCACATGGTCCAAATGTTATCGTTGCAGCACTGAAAAACAGTTTGAGATCAAGGAGCGACCTCGAAGATCACCAGAGCTACTAGCACTAAAGTAGATCGTGATCTTCCAGATCATGAATCTCCGAGATAGCTTTCATGTAATTTAATCTCGAAGACTCTTCAGATCTATATTTGTATCTGATCTCCGAGATCATGCCGTGATCTCCAGGATAATAATCCTAGATCAACGAGCGATCTTGGACATCACCAGAGCTACTAGCACTAAAGTAGATCGTGATCTTCCAGATCATGAATCTCCGAGATAGTTTTCATACAATTTAATCTCGAAGACTCTTCAGATCTATATTTGTCTCTGATCTCCAAGATTATCGCCTTAATATTCACATATTTCAAAACGATCGGTGCCCCGTTCTGATTGTATAGAGAAAAATACTTTCTCGTGACCATCAAACATATATTTGAAAATCGGAAAACTTTATGAAATAACAACGTGAACACGATCCCCTGCGCTATCGCCAGCAGGGGCTAGGCAACACCGAACACTTGCTTCATCCTGGAGCTCCTCCCTTTATTAAAGACCCTTTATGAAATAAAAACGTGCGCTATCGCCAGCAGGGGCTAGGCAAATTTTGAAAAACATATGTTTTTTAAAGAAAATTGAGGGCCAAAGGGGTGGCAACGGAGGGTTTGGGGGCAAATGCTCGATTAGCCCCCTTCCCCTGGATCCGCTAGTGTGGGTAGGTAGTGGGTACTTACTGTCCTCAGGCTCTCACGCTCCAGCTTGTCGAAGTAACTTATCTGCAGAGCAATGAGAGTATTGATCAGCTAAGATAAAGCATTAGGTCCACGCATTTTTGTAGGAAAGGCAATCTTTCTATTGAAGCAACGTTTTTACAACGTTTAGAACCTGTCTCGTGAATAACACAAAGCACCTCAATTGCAAAAATGTTAGCACATATTTAGGTACGCCAGCCACCCTCAACAAATATGCTCAACTCACCAGGCTTTGCAACTCACTGGTTCACGATGGCGCAAAACGCTTAAAACAGTATTCATCCGCGCGCGCTCGCGCCACCGCACACGCCGCATCGAAGAAGGCGCTAATTTGCAACGAACTTTTGATTATGGCGACAGATGGCAGGACCATCAGATCTGAGCGTCTGAGTTCAAATCCCGGTCCTGCCTTTTAGTAGATCATGCGGTGATCTACGAGATCATCTAAGCTTCGAAAGGAAGTCTCAATGCACGATCGGTGATCTACGAGATCATCTAAGCTTCGAAGTTGTTATCCCGAAGATAATGGTGAGCCTCATTATTGATGTAGAAGATGAATCACTGATTTAAGCAGTGTTTCCGAGATCACAATGTTGTTTTCTGGCGGTCTACGATACCTTGGGATAGTTTATGTTTAGATCAATTTCTAAACAATCTCAAAAGTGTTTTTCAGTGCAGTCAGTGACTTGTTTATTTGAAGATCGAGGATGCGACGCAAAAGATGATCGCTGTGTCTCACATCATGGTCGTAGTTCGCCACTTGTTGCGGCCATTCTAGCATTCATGCCCAAATAAGAAATCAATAATGTACCTAATTTGACAGCATTTTAAGAGGTTGTAACGGCTGGTGTTGATTTTTCGCCTCTGACATCCCTTTCGTTGGTGACTTTTTCTTCAGCGGATCACTTCGAGGCATATGGAGAGTTCACGGCCGTGTTTAGACCGGTTCGTGTTTTAGTTGTTTTTAAAGCTGTTAATCCTTCATATCACGTCATGTGCTGACCCAAAATTTCTATTAACATGTGATATGCTCTTCGTTCTCCACTCTATAAAATTGTATTAATTCCTCCAGTAAGGTTATCAGGTCATCTCTTCCTCGATTAAACCGAGGTCACGGAACTTTGCGACGCCAACAGAATACCTTAGACCATATTTGATGCTGTATTCTTATGTTCTCAATGGGCAAGTGGGTCAACACACTTAGAGTGAGTACTTCCATGACGAGAATAATAATTTTTGGGGCTTATCGACGCACCAACTGCCAGGTTCATATGGCGTCGCCAACTCTTTCCCTGTTGGAAGGGTTTCTCGGGAGCCAGCTTGCTTCCATGACGAGAAAAAAGGGTAAACATCTACTATTATATTTACTTCATCTCCTCTGAGATATTTTCACCTTTACAGCTCTGCACCCCATGGGCACATGAAGAAGCGAGTTGTGGTCACCACCACGCTTAAATTTTGCAGTAAACGTTTTGATGGTCCATTATAGAGATTGACGTGGAACATGCCGTTGCTTTCCCCGTTGGATCTGGACGCTGCATCGCCTCTGGTGCCTGCTGGGACCGCTGCGCGCGCGATGTGTTGACATGCCAGGCTGCGTCAGCCTGACGGCAACTGCAAACGCCGGAGACCTTCGGGGAAGTCTCAGTAACCTTTCACACCAACCAAAATCCCAGCGCTGTTGATGTTTCTTCTCTGATGTTGACTCACCCCTTTTACCATGTTGATAATGACAAGTCGTGAAAGAACCATCAGTTGGTATCGATAGTGGTGCCCGTGAGGACGCCGCGAGTTAGATAGGCAGATTAGTTTGTAGTGAAGCACCAGAATTTTCAGACAGTACCATGCTAAGCACTGGATCTAGCACAAATCAGTGACCAGTTTTGCAATGCTTTCCGAAAGACTTTCTAATATTTGGGTGGAATGGTGGCTTCACTCAGGCTCATGATACTGCTGGGAACATGAACATTGGCTGCTTTTGACATGAGAGAATATAAACATTTAATGGTTTTGGCGTCGGGAATGTAAACACCTGCAGTCAAAGTCAAACTGTGTCCTCACATCCCCTCGCGTGGTCCATCATCAGTGGCCCCTTAACGAGAACATTGCAGATATGGTGTCATGTATTCCCATGGTGCAGTTGCTTGTTAGTCTAAAGTTGCACGATCTGCAAGATATTGTATATACATCAAAATGAGAAATGTATCTGAACTGTGTTCACTGAGAATTCTGCAAGAATGAAATCTTTTTGGCGTTTCACCCTGGCGGAAGTGGGTCTCCGAGCCACCTTCGCCATGGGGGGGGTGTTCAAGCACTCCCCCTCGAACTCGGCTCCTATACGGAATAGCAAAAAATGTGAACACTAGTGGATAGCTCATTCAAATTAATAAAGAAACTACATTAGTCACTTTCTGGCTCAGGTCAATATTGAGGTTATGACAGGTCAAAGAAAGTGACATGTTAGAGAAGAGTTTCAGGGCTCGAGCGTCCGACAGAGTTGATCTAGAATCATTTGTTAGGCACCATTTGCTTTCTCCCATTACGGCGAATCGAATGACTTCTCCCATCATTGTAACAAAGAGGAGCCAGTGCCTTGCAGTTGGAACCTATTTTTCTTAATCAGGTCCGTCGAATCCTATTTGCAAACTTTGTCTCGTTGAAGAGACTGTGGCAAGCAACACCACGGAACGGAATCTGTGAACCGAATCTTGGAGTGTTGCACATGCGCGTGCAATTTGTTTGTTCCCAGAAAAAATCAATAAATGTGTTTTAAGGTTTCGAGTTGGGGTATTGCCCCGGTTATTGGTGTATTTAGTTCTCCTTAGCTCTACAGCCTTTGCTTCTTGGGAGGCTGGCTGATTATGACTAGCTCGATATGTATGCCATGATATGATCTGCTGCATGCATTTCCACCCTGCAAATTCCTTGCATGTATAATCGAAGCGCAAGGCCTCAACACTGCGGCACAGAGGCTGGTTATTGTTAGTCGTCAAATAAGCATGTGCTATGCAGACTTCGGCCACTTTGGCGCATCAAAAGAACGGTGCGTCAGCTGATGAATGGTCTTTCACTTAGAAGATGCTCAATAAAAGGCATGCTGAAGCTAAATAAAATGTGTTTTATATAAAACAAAGTTTATGCCGTATTGTTGCCGGAACAATCTATCTAAAAATATGATGCTTATCCATTATTTCAAAGCCTTTAATGAATAAATTAATTACGCAATGTTGATGCACTAAAAATTCGAACTTGTTTTTTTTAGAATGGAATGGGGACACCCACCACCCGCTACATCCAAAATATTTTCTCGTCCAGATTTCACAGAGTTTAAAAATTTCGCGAGACGCAACCATTCGGTGACAACTCCGCCTTTTTTATTTTGGGCGGGTCACATAGGCAGATCCAGGGGGCACGTGCCCCCCATCGACCCTTGGTTCCCCCTGAAATGTTCATGGCGCCCCCTAAAAGCTCGTAAGCGCCCCCTGAAATGTCGCTTCCCGCCCCCGCCCCCGATGCAAACATCGGATAGCGCCCTTCCCCCGACTGACCATACTCGATCCGCCTTTGGCTGGTGGGTCATTTTTGATCGGATAAGCGGATCCGGGGAGAGGTGGCAAAATATCACATGTAGGTATAGGCTTTGGAGGCGGTGACCAGGGGCTTGGGCGTGCAAAGGTCAAGAGGCGATATTTTTAAATATTTTTGCTGTCTCCGGAAAACGCTGCCCTGTGGTAAACTGCACCAGCACATTTCCGTGGGTTCACGCAGACAATGGGGAGAAGATGCAAAAAACTTAACTAAGGCCCTTCAATTTTGGGCGATTCCCTCCTGGTTCGCGAGTTGGGGGCGGGTCTCTCCCCTCTTCGATGCCAATGCCTGTACCCCAAATCACGCAGGGGCAGATCCAGGAAGCAGAAATTAACTTCTAAAAAAACTATGATTTTTGTCAATGCTTAAAAAAACTATTTTCACGTCTTTGGTTTCCCGTATTCCCTCAACCACACCATGGGCCCAGAGGTACTGTCTCCAAAGTCTAGTGCGACTCTCCTCGCTCTCCGATGAGAAGTATCACCAGAAACGAGCCGCTATCCCCCACCTAGTAGACCCCTCTACCAGTGGAGAGAATCACGCTTGCTCATTGGTACGTGAGTACACAACGAACGATTTTCAACTCACCATTTTTAGCCGAGGTCGGAAGTTAGAAAACTAGACAAATAAGCATCGGGACTGAGAGTGATGGTTTCGGTAAATCTTCAAACTCTTCCGGGCGAAACAAGTTAGAGGGAACACAAAGTTATTTAGACTCCTTGTTACCCATCTCAATCAATCAAATTCGACTTCAAGTGGGAAATTGTTGGATGAAAAATCGGGGGAGACAGGCCTCTTGCCCCCCCTTCCTATGTGTATGCAGGCGGGTTATTGTTGAAGGAGAATTAGGGAGAATCTCTAGACATCGACATACTTGCACGGAAACCCCGTATTTTGTTTCTCATATCTTGGTCCGTAACCCTGCATAAATGTTGGTGAGGTGCATCTCGTTGGTCTTACATATGCAACCATATTTCTCGGAATATGCCTTCCACCCTGGTCATCGCCAGTCCGATAAACGCCCCCCCAAGTAAAAATTCAGTGACGACGGCCCTGGGTGCGGAACAAACGCAATCAGCTTGACTCGCCCTCCTCACCAGATTTAACACATTTGAGGTTAAAGCAGATTGCCCGTGAGCCGTCACTTTGTCTGTGGTAGTGTAGTTAGAAGAGACGGTCAGTCCACGATTTATCGGAAGTTTAACCCTCGCCCCACCGGGGGGGCCATCGATGGCCCCCTAAGGTTTTTCCGGGATAGCAGAAAAACGACGAGGCGCAGCGCCGCGGTTGAGGGCTCTACCTCTCACTGCATCATTTTCCCATCATCCCTGAAATTTTTTACCCCGGGTCACCCAAGGTCAGGTCAACAGACGAGGTCAACCAAGGTCACCTCACTTCACCTTTAGAGCTCTGTAAGAGCTACATTTCAAAGTCGATCGATTTGAAACTTCCTACACTTCATAACCCCTCCAGGGTCTACAAGGTGTATATCCGGGATTTTTCGATTTCGTGCCCTGAGGTCAGGTCACGAGGCGACCTCTCCCATTGGAAAAGCATGGGGAAAAGTTGTTTCATGATATAAAAGCCACAAAAATGATTGCAAATACTCAGACTGCTCAGAACAACGTTTTTGGACACTCTTTCACGGATTCCAGGGGGTCATATTTGCCCTTTGACTTTTCCAAGGTCATCCAAGGTCACCAGAGGTCAAAAACAGTATTTTAACAATAACTTTTGACCTAATTGAGCTAGAGCGGTGAAACAAACACCATCGTGTTTGTCTTGTCACTGGCTTTCATTTGATATACGGCAAGGTCACTTTTTGACCTTTCGTGACCTCAGGTCATATTAGGTCACGAGGTGACCTCTGGCGGTCAAACCACTGGCGGGAGGTCTTTACGTTCCACATAGCGGAAAAAGTACTGGCAATTTGCTATCAAATGTACTTTACCAGGCCTCAATAGCTCTAATGACATAAGAGTTATGCCCAGTTTGCTTAATCATTGCATATTTGAGTGAAAATAGCCGATCTTGACCTAATTTGACCTCTGGAGGTCAAACCATTGACCTGAGGACTAAAACATGCGAAGTAATTTCTTACTGAATTCACGCGAGCTTTCTATTGCACTTTGCAGATTTGCGCTAACGCCCATATTTTCGGAGTTAGAGGGGGGCCATCGATGGCCCTCCGGTGGGGCGAAGGTGGCGCCGGACCCCCGGTGGCGCGGGTTAATTTGAAATCCACCAAATCCTCGATAGCTTTAAAATTAATATAAGTATTAGTAAAAACACATTTAAATACCAGTCAGTATCCCAATGGCTATTAGCGAATTCTACACACACTGAAAGAGCCCAGACATGCT
The DNA here is from genome assembly GCA_034440635.1 of Lepas anatifera. Classification (NCBI taxonomy): domain Eukaryota; kingdom Metazoa; phylum Arthropoda; class Thecostraca; family Lepadidae; genus Lepas; species Lepas anatifera. Next base: position 2,167,197 of record JAOTON010000629.1, read on the forward strand.
GGAAAATAACATTTAACTATGATTAGAATGTTTCTTTAGATTCTGTTAAAACGTTTCTATACGACAACCAGCACAGTAACACAAGCGTCATACACGTTTATTGAACACGCAACCCCTGTATCATTCATATAATTCATGCAAATCTGTATTGTTTACAAGTCACCGATACTATTAAGATCTCACCACAAATTACTTGCAGGATATTATACTGAACAACTCAGGTACACGCTTCGTTTGAATCCACTCGAGTTGGATGCCTTGCTCGTGAAAGATCGAGTGGACTAAGCTTCACATATATATCACATTCCTGGAATTTTAGTGCGCATCGACTGCAATAGACATTCTGCGCCCATGTCTAAACGATTTAAAACAATAGGTGCTGGTTCAGGCATGAGAAAAATCGTCAGCAGTTCATGCTTTGGTAAAATATCCTACAATACTTCCCAGACTGAAATGTAAATCGTGCATTGCGTCATTGGTAAGACACAAAAAACAGCACAGACACCAAACATAAAAAACGCGACTTGATCCGAATTATAATTTCGCTGACAGGTTATCAGACGACATGATCACCAGAGATCAAGTGACATTAAACTTAACAGGCGCATTGACGGGGAGGGGCGGGTACCCCCTTGGGTTTTTTAAGGCAGCATAAAAACGGCGGCGCGTAGTGCCGCCGTACTTCGCATGCCTTTTCTCTGATCATTTTCACAACCTTTGTCAACATTTTAAGGTTAGGTCATCTCAGGTCAGATCACCAGTACAGGTCAATTGACCACCTCAAAAAAGGTTTAAAATAGCATAGGTCAGAACAGGATAAACTTATCAGATTGAAACTCATTCAGATAGCGGGCCCACCGAGTGCTCTAAAATATGCTCCGGCATTTTTTCTATCGATGACCTAAGGTCAGGTACGAGCCATGACCTCTCCATTAGAATTACATGGGAAAATGGTTTTATCTTATACCTTAGTAATGGATGGCGATAGAGTATTTATTTCAAAAGCATTTAAATTGCCTTTGCGGTTCTAATTATATGCATTTTGACCTAAATTGACTTTGACCTGACCTCAGATCAGTGGCGGATCCAGGGGGAGGGGCAAAAAGGCATTTGCCCCCCAAACGGAAAAGCGCGGGGCAAAACTATGTTTTTACCCCCAAAGGGATCGACCTCTTTTTTCCCCCGACTCCTGTTTAGTTTGAAAGCAAGATTTTGGTGCTTCAATTCTCAACTTCAAACAGCACCAGTTAAGTTCAGTGGAAATTTGGAGCCTTGGAGAGGGAAAAAGTATCTTGAGCCCATATTTTTCACCCGGTGAGGTTTTTTTGCTTTTCGCCTCACACACCCAAAATTCTACTGGGAAGTCATTGTATTTGTAGCGCTGTTTTGCACTGCGTGACGTTTTTTTCTTTTTTTCTTTTCTCTTCGACTTTGGTTTGCCCCTCCCAAACTGACCGGCTAGATCCGCCACTGCCTCAGATCAGGTCAAATCCTTGATTTGACCTAATATGACCTAGCGAGGTCAAATCCTTGATTTGACCTAATATGACCTAGCGAGGTCATATTGTATATCATTCGATTTGGCTTGCCGCGAGGATTACAATAGGATAAATTGTTTTGCTCCATTATTTTCCATAGAGAATTGGATGGGCTACCCAACGCCGTTTACCGTTTTTGCTATCTTGCGTGATTCTCGAGATCTTGGGATGGGGGTACCCGCCCACCGTCAAAGCGAAGGTGGGTCACACCCCCGTCAATGCGCGTGCTAATATTGATCTAGAATACAACGTCAGAATTTCACATCGGGAATCCTCACAGAAGAGTCTCCTAGTGCGAGCACCCGACAAAACTCGTGCTCTCTTAGCTTTTAGAAAAGCTTGAACACTCGGTACAACATCTGGATGCAATAACAACAGAGTATTTAATCAAGTTCATTTCGCGCTTCTCTATGGCTTCATGTTTTCCACCGTCAAAAGCCATCGTTCAACTCTCAACTGCAATGTACAGCACAATTGGCAAAATATCATAGCTGTCTTGTCTTGGGGTGTGAGGACCAAAATTGAGAAAGCATTTTGAATTATTATGAAAATATTTCTTACTATTTCCACCACTTTGCTTCACGCCCATCAGGTATCCATGACAAAAGTTCACTTCGATGACATGTGCTCGAGACATGGTTTGCACACGGCTTGCTGCCATTGTGTCGTCACCTTTTGAGAGCCGCAAAACCTGGGAACACAATACAAAAGCATGGGATGATGCACGTTAGCACACAACAGAATAAGATAAATAAAAAATAGACAGCCACATAGGCAGATCCAGGGGGGGCAAAGGGGGAATGTGCCCCATCGACCCTTTGGCCCCTCCCCTGAAATATTCGCGGCACGCCCCTGAAAGGTCGAGGGAGCCCCCTGATATGTCACTTCTCCCCAGGATGCTAAAACCGGCGCCCACCGGCAGGATTTGGCTCCCACCTGATAGGTTTTGCCGGTCAAAAACTGGCACCCCTTGGTCTGGATGTTGCCCTTCCACCCTGGGAAGATGGCCCCCGATCGGAAATCCTGGATCCGCCTATGGGCAGCCACAATATTTTCGTTTAGAGGAGGCACTTCAGCCGCGGAGCAACATTTTAGCATGCGACTGCCATTTCATATGCTGTGGCTAATCATTCATGGACACACTAATTTGTAGAATGATTGGACTAGAATAGAATAGCTTAACCCCAAGGTCTTTAATCATGAGGGTTTGGATACTACAGACTGCACTATGACTTATACACAATTTGAAAGTCATCATATCTTAAAGCATACATCACAAGAAGGAAAGTTATTGGGTACAGAGGACTGATCTTACCTGCGATCCAAATTTCTCCTGTCCTTGAAATGAGCTATTCCAGGCACTTCTGATGACATGCTCCTGGTGCTGGTGAGGTGGTTGCTGAGAGGCGGGACTTGGCGTCCAGTATGGGCGTACAGCGATGATCCGCCTCTGGTGTTGGTGAGGTTGCTGCTGGGAGGTGGGACTTGGCGTCCAGCATGGGCGTACAGCGCTGATCCGCCTCTGGCATTGGTGTGGCGAGTACTGGGAAGTGGGACTAGGCATCCAGCAGGGTCGTACCACATCATTCCACCTCTGGTGTTGATGAGGTGGCGGCTGGAGGGTGAAGCTGAGCTCTGGGAAAGAAATTAAAGAATTTCAAAGACTGCTTCGAATAGTTTTGTGACAAATTACATTTTTTATTCACTTGACTCAGTTACACTTCAAACTTTCTATACCCATCCCCTGTGATGGCAACAAGGAGCCCAAATTTGTACAGGTTTTGGTCCCATCAGGTTGAAATTTGACTGGTCCCCTCACTTTTTTCTGGTGACAACACTTAAGGCTGAAACAGTGCCGAAAATTGAAACATCACAAAGTATCATTATTACTGACAGAGCAAAAAACGTAAGAAAAGTAAGACAGATAAAAAGTACAACTGAACCCTGTTTCTGTGTGATATATTATGGAAACGCAAGTGTTTTTGTAATGGCATCAATAATAATTCATTTAAAAATACTCCTTGGAATTTGAAGTCAAACAAAAAATAAGGCAGGAAAACCACATTAAAGCAAGGTAGGTACCTACCCCACTTGAAGGCAATGCTGCTCGTCACATAATTTCCTCTCAATTTTGGACAGAATTTGAGCTGCCCAAATCACCTGATCTACCTAGTTTCCTCGGCACATAATCATCAGCTTTTTTATTTCATTTTTCATATACAAACAGGGGGGACAGAAGAAATGAATAGACCAGCAAAAGAAGACATGGGCAAAGCAAAGCAAAGGCTGAACAGCTAGCAACAGAATAGAACTTTACAGGCACATAGTATAAACAAAAGGAAGTAAGCAACCAGACCACGAGTGTAAAAGAGCACGTGTGTAGCATAGGCAGAATGAGCAAATCATAAAAACCTAACAAAGAGACAGTAACCATGGAACGAGAAAACAAACAGAAAAAGCGATAAAACAGAGACTGACAGGCTAACAGCATAACAAAGTAAGATGAGCGTTAGAGAACGAAATGAACAAATATAACGCCAAAACACAGTTAAAAGAGCAAAATAAAGCTACAAGTAAACAAAACGGGACACAAAACAAAAATTAATAAGGTTAAGTTATAAGTAGATACGTAGAGGGCCCACATATGTTGAACATATTGAATCTAAGAAAATATTTAGTTATTAGAAGCAAGAACAAATATGAGAAATAAGGACAAATACCTAATCAAAACAGGAACCAATCAAACTCAACAACATTCAAGCAAGGCAATCAAACCAAAAAACTAGAAAACAAACAAAACAAAACAAATAAAACTTAAAAAAAACAAAACTAGCTAAATCATACATAAACAAAGCAGGATATGTCTAAACCACAGACAAAATGCGTTCGGCGAGATCAAATTAAGGCACTAGTGGGAAGAAACCAAAAACAAGAATAGAACAAAACAGTTAGGCAGTAAACAGACAAAACAGAGCAAGAGGGATAAAACAGGAGAATACCACAAATATAAGTGTTAAGCCATTGGGGTATCACAGGCCCAGCCGACCACGGTGGGTGGCGCGGTATGTTACTGTAGATTGGCACGTTCATGTAGGTGGGTTTGCTGGAAGCGTCCAAAGAGGGCCAGGCGGAGGCAGCCAGGTTTCTCCAGCCGTCGTTGGTGGCCGTCTTCAGCATGCTGATGAGCGAAGGCGGCAGCGGAATAAGTACTTAAGCAATAAGTACTTTTAAGCAAAACACCAAGTTTTAAGTCTCTAAAAAGTTCAGCCACAGAAAAAATGTAGGTAGGGACTTGGGTAGGAAGTGTAAGTTGATACATCAGCGAAAATTGTGAGTAGGCAGGTGTTTAGGTAAGAGCCTTATCTTACCTGTGATCCTGCACTCCTGGAGTCTGTGATCCTGTACCGGCTGCACAAACGCGCGGCAACCGCAGGTGTTTCAAGTGGTTTTACCGCTTACTCCTAACACTACTGCAAAATTGTGCAACACCACAATAATATATGACAGAACAACACAGATGAACGCACGATGTATCCAAAGCAATTGATTAAATGCATCTACGGCATCGCATCGCACGGCATTTGCGACGCTGAGACGCGGCGAATTAACATGCGGAAGCTTCCCGCGCTCCGAAGGTAAACAAAGAGCAAAATAATGTCCTTAAAAAGTTTGAAAAATAACTATTTAAAAGGAACCTATATTAATACCATAGTTTAGTTGATATCCGCTATTATTGAAGTTCATAATTGAGAAAAAATAATTTCACAGAGATTGAGGATATAACTCTTTGCTGGATTTGGATGATATTAATCCTCATGATCCACTTAATTTCCAAAAGGAACCTATATTAATACAGCGTTTTTCCATAAAAGTAATATTTTGACTTTTCAAAACTCTATTTTAAGCTCACAAACTGATGTGAGGAGGATATTCAAATGGAATTTAACATTCCGTTCTGAAGTGGCGCAACCTAGTGTCTCTACTAACCGTGGTGCTATGCTGAAAGAAGATAATAAATGGTGTACGCTATTACTTTCATGAAAAACAACCAGCCAGTAATCAACCATGTAATGAAGCAGACGAGCAGAGCCAAAAGTTCCCGTATATTCTGCCCGGGCCGACAGAAGGTACCTATTTGTGTTGCAAAAGGTATTCTCAACCAGCTCAAGGAAATGTTTTAATTTCGTTTCTATCATTACCTGACTGCGGTTCTCCTTGGGCTTTCCTTTGCCCCCACACGCTTTTTGTATTGCTCACTTTGTTGCAGTCGTTTTAAAATGTAGATGTGCATGATTGCTGTATTGCGACCAAAAACAGGTTGACGTAGAGACTTATACCTACGAGTCAGGCAAAGAGGATCCTCACTGACTTTTAACAGGGCAACCAGGAAAGTGCTCTGACTGATCGGCTGCTGGGCAAAGCTGGTCATAAACATCTAATACTGTAACATTGTGGCCCTTTTTATCCTCCTGAGCCATGCCATGAGTTTCAGATAGTGCAGTTTGAAGTTTTCTTAGTGATGACATCTTAATTTGTAGGCAAAGTCACCAAAATTCTGTTAAGGCCCAATTACACGTGGGCGAATTTGTGAAAAGAAATTGTTAACACTTGAAACGTAAAGAATCTCCGCTGCTTGACCTCCCCATGTTCTTCACTTGGTTTGTTGACAACTTTGGTGCAGATTCTGCATGGTGTAACTGGGCCTTCACGCGCAGATTTTACGGAGACTGATGAAAACATTTTACGCCTAAGTTCTTCGCATAGATGTTACGGCAGAGTGTTACACACCACTCGTTAAAGACATTTTCATGCTCGAGAAATTTACGAGTCAAAGTTTCTTTTAGAAAGACGGATCATGGTTTTTTGCCATGACCCCCCACGCCGAGTATAAATACCATCAACGGACGCAGGGGGGGCATTCCGGCCATGGCCAACCCCAAAGCGCTGGAGGGGGGCCCAAACTATCTTTTGGCCCCCAAAGGCCGGATAATTTTTTTAAAGGCGTTTACACTAGGTCTGTCGAGCAAAAAATTTTCGCTCTCACCCCTTCCCAAACCCAGGAGAGCTATTATGTACTTGGAGAGGTCGGTTATACTAGGCCTGTCAAACACCCAAATTGCACCTCCCATCCACCCCCTCCCCCTCCCTCAGGAGGAGAGGCAGACATGGGTTTGGCCTTCCCTCAAAACTCGGGTCTGCGTCTGTCCCTGAATATTACCAAACACAACAATGGCAAACATGCTCAAAATTTCAACCTTTTAGTTATACGTAAAATTCCGGCGTAAACGTTTACGGCAGCATCGATAAAATATGCGTATAAGCTTTTGAACAAAGATATGTATGAAGTTTTATTCTCTCTTGGAGCTGTATATTTACGTGAGATAACCTCTGAAACCTTTGTGGAAAGTGCGATAATCTGACATGAAGGATGGCCAAGGGCGTAGCCCAGGGGGGGCGACTGGGACAGCCGCCCCCCCTGAGGGGCCCGAAGGGCCCCTGAGGACACGATTCTGTAATAAGCAGGGCCTTTTTACCCATCAGGGGCCCTTTTTGGGGCGCCGCCCCCCCCATGAGCGAAATTCTGGCTACGCCCCTGAGGATGGCAAGCATTAACTTGAAGGAAAGGTTATCAAGCCCCTTTCTCCCCATTTGAGTGAGTATTAAGAGCCACAGACCAGCAGCCTCCCGTCCCGCGCGGTGTGGTTGAGGCCGGTTTAGAAAATCGAGGTCAAGCCACCGTGCCCAGTCATTCGCCATCATGCACCAGGGTCTCACCAGCCGCGAGAGGCTCCTACTCAACCCGTGCCAATGCCGGAGGATGAACGATGACAACTAACCACACTAGTGGTGATTTGCAGAGGCGGATCCAGGGGGGAAGGGCATTTGCCCCTCAAACGGAAAAGCTCAGGGCAAAAATATGTTTCTTCCAAATCTGCTGGGAGGGGGAGTAAGGGCATATCAGCTGCTATAGGCTACTTATACAGCCCCCCAAGCTGTCGACTTTTACCCCGATTCCTTTTTAGTCTGTAAGCAAAGTTTTGGCACTTCATCTATCCACTTCAAACAGAACCAGTCAACTCCAGTGCAAATATTGGGCCTTTGGTAGTAAAAAAAACATCTTGTGGCCACATCTTTCACCCCGTGGCGTTTTTTCCGCCTTGGGTTTATCCCCAACATCTACCGGCTGGTTAAATTGTAGTAAAATCTTTCACCGCGTGTCGATTTTTTTCTTTTAGACTTGTCTCCCCAAACCTACCGGCTAGATCCGCCACTGGTGATTTTTACTATCTAGTTGGAAACATTTGCGCCCTAGATTCTGACATGCTTACAGCAAGAATCTAACAGCCACGCGTTCGCGAACTTACTGCCATCCTGTCAGGGGAACATTTGTGTTACAATATACGACCACTGCCTCTACCCACCTGAACATTTACCCAACGAACCACTGCCCCTACCCACCTGGACGTTTACCCAACAAATGCAGCGAGGTCAACAGGCGCACGACCGCTTTCCTTTGTTGGACAGGCTGTGAGCAGCAGCAGCAGCGCCGCCCGCCGTGGTGCCGCCCCAATGGAGGCCAGCCAGCCAGCGGCGACCTTGTTCCCCGCTCGCAGCGGCAGCCGGGCGCTGGCTCACATCCGTGTTCTGCACCCATCGCGCTGACGTCCAATGGGCCTGGTAACGTTCTCCGCATGATACTCAGTTGCTGTCAGGTGTCATTGCTGCAAGCTGATTGTTCCCGTTTGTGCACAAAACGTGTAACTTGTATCAAGTGCTCGACAAAAAATTGCGAATAGGTAGGTGGAAAGTGCTGTGAGTAATGTCACCAGATTAAGGACACGGGAAAAGATAGCGACTATTCTAGTTAAAACCCTTTGTCATGAGAAATCTAGCAACTTTTCTTACATAGAACGAGACAGAAAAGCCATAAGGGTGAAAAGACTGAAAACGGTGGCGCAGTCGGATAGCGCGTGCACTTGGCTCCACTTACGACAGTCTGATGTGCAGAGTGACGTGGGTTCGAGCCCACCCAGAGGCAGGAGTAGGCACCATGCCCTAGCTCAAGCCTAGCTTTTTCCCTTCCCCCTCTGACGCTATATGACCTCAGCAGTTGGTGCGTGGTTAAACCCCAGAAATTGAATTTAAGCCAAACACGGTGACGTCAAAATAAGCGTTCAATCATCTTTTATGGGAAGTTATAGAACCTAAAATTAGTTTCATGGATATCCAGGGGAGATGGCATAGCCTTGACCTGACTCTAGGTCATTGGTACCAAAATCCCCTAAGTTTTTTTACTCTGTGAAATTAAATGATGCGAATCCCAGATCGATGGATTAAGTCTGCTCTCACTGCTGCACCCATAAACTTTTCAGGTTAGGTCCCTTGACCTTAGGCTGGTGAGATGACCTGATGGGACCTGGACTTAGGACTTTATTGGAAGCAGCAAAAAAAACAGGCAAAGGTATGCCAACTACGGTGGAGCTGTACACCAGCTTCTTTTATTTCTTCGAAAACCCTTAGTGGAGGGGTGGGTATCCGCCCCCGTACCCAAGCGTGTTGACCTATTAACCCGCACCCCACCGGGGGTCTGGCACCACCTTCGCCCCACCGGGGACATCGATGGCCCCCATCTAACTAAAAAAATATGGAGGCTGCAGATCTGCGAAGTGCATTAGAAAGCTCGTGTGAATTCAGCAAGATTCTACCTCGCATGTTAACCCGCGTCCCACTGGGGGTCAGACACCACGTTCGCCCCACGGCCAGTCGTGGCTTGAACGCCGAAGCGGTCGGTTGTGCCGCCTCCAGCAAGGTCAGCGGCCGGTGGTGTGACCTGGCGTTCGGTCGCAGTATGTGGTGAGCCAAGGCCGCGTGAGCGATACGGCGGGCTGGGCCCGGGTGTGTAAGATTACTGTGACTTGATTTACTACTTTTAGTTGAATTCGGTGATAATGGCATCTGAAACAGACATAGGAGAGGACTCAGTGTATACTGATGCCGTTACGTCTGGTGATGAAGTGATCAGTGGTGGTGTCAGTGGCCGGAAAAAACAGCTCTCTGTTCCTGATTTGATGCGCCGTATGGATGCAAGAAGAGCAAAGCGGTCTGCCCCAGGTGAGCAAGCTCAGCTACTTCAGTCCCCTCCGGACACGGCAGCACCGATTGCCAAACGCCGTTCAACAAGGGCCTCACCTGGAGCTTCTGCGGTTCCTAGCGCGGAGCTATTAGAATCAATCCAACAAATGATTGACACTGCAACTGGAAAAGTGATTACGGCTTTCAATTCAAAATTTGAGGCACTTGAGCACCGCTTAGGGTTACTGGAAGCTGACGGCTTCAAAAAGGATCAAGAGATCCAAGTCCTTAAGGAGACGGTGACATCCCAAGAAAGAAGACTAGCTGAACTTGAAGAGCAAGTGGAAAGCGTTGATGCCAACGGAAGACTCTCATGTCTTATTGTATCTTGCAAAGACTTTGAAAGGAAGGTGAAAGATGAAAACGTTGAGAAGCGTGTGGTCGAGGCACTAAACAAACGCCTCCCAAACTTGAATCTAGTCAACACAGATTTAAGCACGGCTCACCGCCTTTCATCTGACAACAAAATCATCATGAAATTTGTTAGAAGATCAGTCAGAGACAGAGTGTATGAGAGCCGTTTCGACCTCATGACCTCCGGAACAGCTGGAGGCTCACGAGATAGTCAGGGTGTCGGTACCGTACGTCACATGGCGCCTCTCTATATCGGCGAGTGTCTAACTGCTGCGAACAATGGCATCTACCAGGAGCTCCTCCAAGCCAAGAAGCGAGAGAACGGTGCTCTGATCTCATCTGTCTTTACAAGGCGAGGGGTGGTATGGTGCAAGACTGAGCGTGGTGGAACCAACATTCGTGTCCCCGATCAGCGTCACCTGCGACGGGTGCTTGGGGGCGCGCGTTTCCCCCTCCATCATCGCGTCCCGGCGGCCGCTCTCGTGTTGGTCTCAACGTCGCGGCTGGCGACGGCGTCGTGGGATCTCGTCTGCGGCCGCGTGAGGTCTCCCGCCCGGGTGCTCCTATCCCCTCGGCGGACTTCTCTCGCCGGCCGGCGACGCCTGCATCGGGTTCAACCGGAGCACGCCCAAAGTCTCCTGGTCTCTCCACACACGGCGGCGCTCCCCACGCCCCTGCTCGTGATGGATCTGCGGTGGATAGTGCGGCGGCACGGATGGTAACGTAGGACCGATAACCGTAGCCTTTCTCCTGCCGTACACGGTTATTCCTGACGAGTGAAGGCCTATATCAAAGTCCAGAATGGAAATGCGGAACGACCCATGTATTTGTGTTGGGTCCAATGCAAATAGTATGTATTCTGTGCCAAACGTAAATGAATGCGGGTCATTAATTCTGCATTTATCTATACATTCCTGCCCGCAGACTTGTTCACTCAGCTGTAGGTATTGCCAAGAACCGGGTCATTTAACAAGATTTCGAAATGCCCATTTTTGGCGTTGCCTTTCCCGCATTTGAGAAGTGACTTCGCTTACCCTTACAGCTAAGTGCTCACATAACAGATAAGCTGTCTAAGGAGCTGTGATAACCTGGTGCACTCTTTTCAAACATACGCGGGTGCCGCGCGGGCGGCCGGGGCTGCCCTTGTCGCGGCCACTTCAACGAGCTGCCACCCTCCCTGAGCCTGCTGGTGCTGTTTGTGCCGTTCGACGACATCAGCGGCGGCCGGCCGCGGCGGGGCGGCCTCGGTCGCAGCTCCGACGGTGACGAAAGGTTTGAACTGAATATGTATCGTGTTAATGTATGTTTCAAGTGTAGCTATTTTTCTAGTATCTCATGTTGATCGTATAGTCAGCAATTGTTGACTTGAAACCGTACTGCTCGTATATCTTATCTTTGGTGTATATTCAACAGTATTTCAGGATACACAGTGCCGGGCCAGTACACCCGGGCCCCGGCAGCACGCCTGCTGTGTCGACCACTAGCGCCATCTAAACGCTCATGTCTTCACGGCGTAAAGCGAGATGTCCGACAAATGTCAGTACTATCAATACTTCCGTGTACACTAGATGTCGCTTGCAGTTGAGTGTCAGCATTCATATTATGTTTTGTATTATATTTCACAGGTGCATCCCTCACCTCACTTATCGCGTTTCAGTTCCGAGATCTCTTCCAGACTTACGGTATCGCTCACAACACGATGCACACCATGTACAGTTGGAACAGAACCAACAACCAAGCTGGTTAAGAGTGGCTAGTAAGGCCTCTATTACTTTGCTTAAGATTCTTTCGTAAATTTCGCAATCACGAATATTCCCTAATTAAATGGTTGAATTAACAATTGCATCCGTGAATTGCCGAGGTTTGGGCCAAGTAAAAAAACGTAGAGATGTGATGAATTTCCTTAGAAATACAAATATTGATATTATATTTCTTCAGGACACTCATTTAACTGGTGATACTACGCAGTATTTCGATAGTCTGTGGCGTGGAAAGTGCTATCATGCGACATTTTCTAACAGGAGTCGAGGCACAAGCATTCTTGTAAGAAACAAAATTCAACACGAAACAATGATGGAAAAACATTCTCAAAGTGGAAATTACGTTTTCATTGTAAGCAGAATTGGTACGTTAACTTTTACATTTGTAAGCATTTATGGCCCCAACAGTGATGAACCAGAATTTTACGAAGGGCTGATCAGAGAGTTAGACCCTATTCATTCAGACCACATAATCATAGGAGGAGACTTTAACTTTGTTGTTGATTCAGTTAAGGACTCTCATAACTACTCTCGTGAATATAACACATACGCAAAACAAAGATTCTTAGAATTTGTAAATGAAAACAGATTGTTCGACGTTTGGCGAAGCAAAACCCAGATAAAAACTGCTACACCTGGAGAAGGCATAACCCGTTTAAAGGGGCAAGGCTAGATATGTTCTTTATTGATGACGATTTGATGCCCAGTGTTCAAGACGTTTTGATAAAGCCAGGGTATAGAACAGATCACGATATGCTTGTTTTGCGAATTCAAAATGTAGTTAAAGAACGCGGTCCCGGTATGTGGAAGTTTAACCAATCTGTCTTGGGAGAGGAACAATACGTAGACCTCGTAAAAGATTGTATAAGAAAGGTTGTTCTAGAGTATGCTGTTCCGGTTTATAATGAAGACTTCGTCGCCAACATAGAAAACTTCCCTGTCATTCAATTTAAGATAAGTGATACCCTATTCTACGAAACACTAATCATGTTAATACGGGGAGAAACCGTTCAGTATTGCAAAAGGAAAGCGCAAAAAAGGCGAATGTTGGAAAAAGAACTGATAAAGAATGTAACTGCTGCTCATGAAAAAATAATGACAATGAACTCCCCAGAAAGCTTTGAAGCCTTAAAGACAGCTGAATTGGCCCTTGAAAGTCATAGAAAAGCATACATAGAAGGACTCATTGTACGTTCCCGAGCCCAGTGGCACGAGGAGGGTGAAAAGAACTCGAAGTACTTCCTTTCTCTCGAAAAACGAAACATAATGCGGAAGACTGTTGAATATATCCAGGACGGAGATAGGAAAATAAGCAAAACGAGCGAAGTTTTGTCTGCTTTCACACAAGGACTAAAGGATAAATATGTTGAGCAAAATGAGAATGTCACAGACATGGATTTCATAAATGAAAATATTAAAGCAAAACTAAACGAAACTGAGAAAGAATACTTCGAGACACCAATAAGCTTAGAAGAGTTGACACTAGCATTAACATCGATGAAAAAAGGAAAAACTCCGGGAAGCAATGGCTTCCCAGTTGAGTTTTTTAGAGCCTTTGGACAGAAATCGGCGTATTCTTGTATCGAGCTTTCAAACACAGTCTTTCGAATGAAACTAACCTCATGACGCATAGAGAAGGTTTGATAACAATGATTCCGAAGAGCGGAAAATCTCAAAATTCCCTTAAAGGCTGGCGCCCAATCTCCTTGCTCAACGTTGACTTCAAAATTATTTCAACAGCAATCGCAAATCGATTAAAAAAAGTACTTAACAAATTAGTAACAGCATCTCAGTCAGCGTATATGAGTAACAGGTTTATAGGAGAAAATAGCCGTCTGCTATATGATGTTATAGAGCAAGTAAATAGGCAAAATATACCTGGCATACTGATGGCTGCAGATTTTGAGGCAGCGTTTGAAACTGTCTCCTGGCCCTTTCTAGCATGTGTATTAAAAAAATTGAATTTTGGCGACAATTTCCTAAGACTCATTCTTACACAATACTTGAACTCTTCTAACTATGCCCGCATCCAAATGAATGGCTTCCTTGGGGAAAAAATATTTTTGCACCGAGGAATCCGACAAGGAGATCCCGCCTCTGGATATCTGTTTGTTTTGTCGGTTCTGGTACTCGGAAACCAAATCAATCAATCAAAAAACTTACGTGGTGTCAAACTTACACCAGACTTAGAAATACGTATCAGTCAGTATGCAGATGACACAATTATTTCCTTGGAAGGCTCGGATAGGTCAATCAAAGGTGCCATTAGTGAACTTACTGAGTTCTCAAAACACTCAGGGCTAAAACTGAACTGGGAAAAAACATATTGCATGCTAATTGGTTCCATGAAGGAAAACGAAATAACCCAGCAATACAATTTCAAATGGGTACAAGATATAAAAATCCTCGGTATAACATACAATCGCACCAACCATAATGTTATTGAACTTAACCTAGATAAAAAATTGCCAGCACTTGAACAGGAAATTAACCAATGGAAGCGGCGGCACATAACACCTATTGGTAAAATCATCGTGATAAAATCATTGCTAATATCGAAACTTGTTCATCTCCTGACGGCGCTACCGAACCCATCGGCTAAATATGTAAAACAAATAGAACAACTTTTGTTTAGGTTTCTTTGGGGGGGTAAACCCGACCAGGTTAAACGTTCAAAAATCATTCAGGGGTATGAGGCCGACGGTCTTCAGATGTTGGATATAAATGCGTTCATTCACAGCCTTAAACTATCATGGCTACGAAGAGCGATTGAGTCATCCGCGGATTGGGTAAAAGTTGCAAGAATTGAACTACCAGAACCCTCGTGTTTGCTAACTTTCGGAAATGCAAAATTGAGAAGAGTAAAAAACCAGCTTCAAAATCCATTTTGGATCGATGTAGTGCATTCGCTTATTCACTTCAATGATACCTATCACGCGCTGCCACAAGATATACTGACTGAAACTATCTGGTTTTCGGACTTTACTAAATACAAAACATCTTGTATTAAGGAATGGGATGCAAAAGGTCTAAGATTTATAGGGGATTTATTTAATTCTGAAAATAGAAATGTACTGTCACGAGAAGAAATTAGGCGTAATTACCGCATTTCAATGAACTTTTTGTGTTATGAGGCGTTAATTAGAAGTTTGCCTGACGAAGTGCGTAGCTCTGGCATGCAAACTCGCTTCGAGAGACCAAATATCCCTTACAGGCTCAATGTTTTCAAAAGCAAGCATCACAAGTTAAACCGGTATTGCTATAAGCAGTTTGTAATCTCGAAAGTTAGAAGCAATAACAATAATTCATTAGAGAAAAAATGGGAAAGAGATATAGGATTTTTTCAAACTGGAACTATGTTAGAACTAAAACAGGCTACGAAGGCTACGTCTCTGCTTTATCTCCACTATCGTATAACTAACAGAATAATCACTACAAACAGATTTTTACATACAATAGGAATATCAAATACATATGTTTGCACTCTGTGTACTAACAATATAGAAACGATAACTCACCTGTTTTGGCATTGCAGAATCGTACAAAAATTTATCCATGATATAAAAAACAATTTGGAACGCAGGTATGGTATACCGCTTCCAAGGACCGCACAGTCCTGGTTCTTTTTACATGAGTTAAGTCCGATCCAGAAATTAATCGTCACTTTAGCAAAATCGGTCATCAACAAAGCTCGTAATAACACTGTGAAACCCGAAGTAACTTACTTTATGAACATTCTAAAAACAGAGGCCGAAAAAGAGCAAACTGCAAGCAGACTAAAAGGTAACTCGGAATTTTTCGAGAAAAAATGGGGAGGCCTCATTCAGATATTGAAAAAATAGTAGTTATCTTAACCAGCTTCTTCATCACAACAATACACGCGGGTGAATCCAATTAAACAATCGGTCTGAAGGTGCGTGTGTGTGTATGTGTTCATATGTCCTGATCGCGTTTATATCGGTGTTTTGTGTCTAGGTGTGAAACTGCGCCATCGATACCCGTATCTGAATTTTGTCGCGGATTTTGTATTGTTCGTGATTCCTGATTGCGTTGTTAGGTGATCCTCGACTGCCAAGTGACGGTTAAATATAGGGCCCTCGGGCCGTCAATGTCGGGAAAAAAACGTTCGCCCCACGGGGGCCCATCGATGCTCCCTCTAACTCCGAAAATATAGGGTCTAGCGCAAATCTGCAAAGTGCATTAGCAGTCTCGCGTGAATTCAGTAAGAAATTACTTTGCATGTTCAAGCACTCAGGTCAATGGTTTGACCTCCAGAGATCACGTTAGGTCAAGATAGGCTATTTTCACTCAAATATGCAATGCTTAACACGCGCATTGACGAGGGTCTGAGCCACCTTTGCTTTGACGAGGGGGGGCCGGTACCCGCCCCCCCCTAAGATCTCGAGAACCATGGTAGGTAGCGAAAAACGGTAAACGGTGTTGGGTAGCCTATCCACTTCCCCATCGAAAATATTTGCACCATTTTTTGTCAGGTCACATTTAAGGTCACGAGAGGCCAAAACATACATAGGGATAACATGTCATAGGGATAAGATTTAAATTAAGTTTTTTCGGACATAACATCTGAACAAGTAAAGATAGAGCAAAACGACTTAAACTAAATGAATCCTCTCAGCAAGCCGAATCAAATGTTATATAATTTAACCTTTCTAGGTCAAATCAAGGATTTGACCTGACCTGAGGTCATGTCAAGGTTAAATTATATAAAATGCATACCATTAGAACTGCAAAGCCAAGGCGAGTCTAATGCAGCTAAAATAAATGCTCCATGACCATCTGTTACTGAGTTATTAAGTAAAAACCATTTTCCCATGTATTTCCAATGGAGAGGTCATGCCTCGTACCTGAACTTAGGTCATCGATATCACAAATACCGGAGCATATTCTAGAGAACTCCGTGGGCCCATTATGTGATATGAGTTTCAATCAGATAAGTTCATCCTGCCCCGACTTATGCTATCTTATTTGAGGTCGGGTCACTTGACCTGTACTGGTGACCTGACCTGAGATGACCTAACCTTAAAATTTTCACAAAAGTTGTAAAAATGATGAAAGAAAAGGTATACCAAGTACGGTGGCGCTACGCGCCGTCGTTTTTCTGTTATCTCCGAAAAACCCGAGGGGGCGGGTACCCGCCCCCGTGAATGCGCGTGTTAAGCAAACTGGGTATAACTCTAATGCCATTAGAGCTATCGAGATCTGGTAAAGTACATTTGATAGGAAAATGTCAGTCCTTTTTCCGCTATGTGGAACGTAATGACCTCCTGCCAGTGGTTTGACCTCCTGAGGTCACCTCGTGATCTAATATGACCTAAGGTCACGAAAGGTCAGATAGTGACCTTGCCGTATATTAAATGAAAGCCAGTGACGAGACATACGCGATGATGTTTGATTCAGTGCTCTAGTTTAATTAGGTCAAAAGTTATTGTCAACATAGTGTTTTGGACCCTGGTGACCTTGCATGACCTCGGAGAGGTCAAAGGGAAAATATGGCCCCCGGGATCGGTGAAAGGGTGTCCATGAATGTTTTTCTGAGCAGGTGCAATTTTGCAATTTTTGCGGCATTTGCAATAGTTTTTGTGACTTTTAGATCATAAGACAGCTTTTCCCCGTGCTTTTTCAATGGGAGAGGTCACCTCATGACCTGGCCTCAGGTCACGAAATCGAAAAAAATCCCGGATATACACCTTGTAGACCCTGGAGGGGTCAAAAATGGTAGGAAGTTTCAAATAGATCGACTTGGAAATGTAGCTCTTATAGAGCTCAAAAATTGAAGTGAGGTGACCTTGGTTGACCTCGCCTGGCGACCTGACCTTGGGGGACCCAGGGTAAAAAATTTCAGAGATGGTGGGAAAATGATGGGGTGAGAGGTAGAGCTCTCAACCACGGCGCTGCGCCTCGTCGTTTTTCTGCTATCCCAAAAAAACCTTGGGGGGCTATCGATGGCCCCCGGTGGGGCGAGGGTTAAGAGCTCTGGTCAATGGTTTGACCTCCAGAGGCCGATTTAGGTCACGATAGGCTATTTCCTCTAAAAAATACAATGTTTACGAAGACTGGGCATAGTTCTAAAGCCATTAGAGCTATTGGGATCTGGTAAAGTAAAGTTGGTAGGAAAATGGCGCCACCGTCGGGAGGTGAAGTTGTGTTTTGGCTGCTCCGCATGATTTGAGTGTTTATTGCCGGTTTAGTGATTGATATTGCCTCTATTCTACCCTAGGACAGAAAGTCAATGTTACTGTTCTTTTGTAGGTATTTTTGAGCTCAGAGACAAAGTGTACACTCCCGATAGTAGGATTTAGTATCGGGAGTGGATAAGGGTGTACCCGTCAACGCCATGTTGGCGCCGACCCTTCGCGACGCACGGAATGAGCGAGGAACTGCAACCTCTACCTTGCGCCAAGCAGCTGTGGTCTCCGTAGCCGAGAGGAAAGATGCGGCGCCAGCCCTGAGGTTAACCCTGGCTCGAGTCCGGGTACTGGTCGGTTTTTTCACGCTGCTCCAATGCTTGGCAATAACCACAGATCTGATGATGCGCGGATCTACACTTCGTGCCCGCTGCAACGGACCTCACAACTGGCGGCGGCATCTATAGTCGCACTCCGGCACTACAGATTACACACAGCTGTCGTTCCTGCTGCTCCGCGAGAGCTTTGGTTCCCTTCATTAGGGGCGAGCTCTCCGTGGGAGAGCACCCCGCTTCTTTAGAGGTAACGTGCAGCACGATACCAAAAGCTGCTCTCATTGGAATGTGACCCGGCTCGTTGTCTCTGGCGATGTGGAACCTAATCCTGGTCCTGCACCTGCCAGCAGCCTTACATCTCCGAGTGGCCGCGTGGCAGCGAGTGCTTCAGAAAATACTCCAATCACTATTATCACTCAGAACGTGCGTAGCCTGAGAAATAAATTGCACACGCTACGCTCCCAGGCTCCAGAACTCAGCAAATTTAATCTAGTCGCTTTTACTACTCTATCTTAGCTTCAGATCAGACTTCCAAACCACGCATGGCTTCGCCGGGACAGAGACGGACATGGTGGCGGCGTCGCGTGTGCGGTCCGATCTCACCTCCATCCAAACAGAAGGCAGGACCTAGAGAGCAACGGGACGGAAGTGCTCATGGCGGAGCTGCGGACAAGTCCTCGGCTGCTCATCGCAGTGTGCTACTGCAGCCCAGCTCCAGACAGGGGAGTTTTCGCTGCGACGATGGTGTCTCTTCAGGAGACAAGAGCTCGGCACCCAGGAATTTCGTTTGTAGTCCTCGGAGATTTTAACATACCCGATATCCAGTGGAACCGAACTAAAGCAGGATGGGCACGAGCGGTCCCGGCCCGCTCCACTCAGCAGACTGCCGAATTCATTGATGGGTGCACAGTGAGTGGACTTCGGCAGCACGTGTGGCAACCCACCAGGGGGGACAACACGTTGGACCTCATCCTCTCGACTGAGTTGGACATCAACGTGGATGTGAGAGACGGAATTTTTAAGTCTGACCACCGTGAAATAGTGAGTTCAGTGAAAGCAGTGAAAATTGGGGTGCCACTCGTCACTGCTTTTAGGAACACTGCTTTTGACTACAAGCATGCAGACTTCAACGGACTAAAACGGGCTCTCCAGTTAATCTCGTGGTCTGTGCTTGATGTTGATGACGTTGACGAAGCTGTTGAATGTTTTATTGTTTACTTCAAGCTGCAATAGCCGATTATATTCCTGTAATTCAAATCAAACGAAAGTTCCCCCTTGGTTTGATCGAGAGCTCAGGGAAGCCCTTAAGGAAAAAGAGGCTGTGTTCAGGCAGCTAAGGCGCAACAGAAATGAAACTGTGGTAACCCAGTTCAGGCAGGCAAGAAGTAATTTTAAAAACTTAGCAAGTTCTAAATATGGCGAATACCTTGTAGGACTCAGGCATGATTTCAAAACAAACCCTAAACGGTTCTGGTCGTTTTTGAAGTGTCTAAAGGTAGAAAATAGGAGTTTTTCTGTCTTAGTTAGCGAAGATGTTACTATTACTGACGACAAAAAGAAGGCCAATGTGTTAAATGTGCCAATGTGACAATGTGCCTTTGCTAGCAAGTTTACTGACCCTCACGTCGCACACCCGTATCCAGAGCCACCAGTGTATGAATTACCCGTCTTGTCAGAGATAGAGTGCACAGAGGACATGGTCCGAAACATACTGAATGAAATACCTGTAAACAAAGCATGCGGGCCTAACGGAATTAGTGCACGGATTATTCACGAGTTTTATGATGAACTTGCCACGCCTCTGAACAAAATTTTTAATTTGTCTTTGGCCAAGGGTGTATTTCCAAAACAGTGGAAACAGGCAAATATTGTACCTGCCCATCCATAAAAAGGGCAGCACTAAGAACCCGACCAAGTATAGATCAGTTTTTTCAGTTATTCTGTATTCTGTATTCATAGCACGAGTCCCATCCAATTATTTGGTTTTTCAGGTATCGTTGCAAATTCCATCGTTATATATAGGTATTCACAGATACCACACATCCGTACATCAGGTGTCGTAACGCCTTTGACACACAGGTGACAAGCAGCACACATAAAATACACGCTATAACTAAGCATACCGTCCAAGTTATTATTCATCGTCTAGTTTTCTGTGGAAATACTTCTTTATTGCGTTCAGCCTATGGATCCGAGTGACGTCCCTGGGAAGCGTGTTCCAGTGGACAATAGCCCTGTACGGAAAGGCACGCTTCGTACTCTCCAGTCGACATCGAGGCAGTTGGAGCTGGGTGTTTGAGTTTCTAGTCACCCTTGCGGAGACACTTTCCCTTGGTGGTAGCATTGCCTTTAGGGCTGCTGGAGAGTGGTAGACGTGAGCTACTTTCAATATTTTAAGGCAATCGCGTTCGGCAATACTGGTTTCGAAATTATCCCAGCCAAGGCTCCTGAGAGGTGGTGTGATGTGTTGCCTTTTTCGAGTGCCGGTGATAATTCGAGCTCCAAAGTTGATGGCCTTTTGCACCCTTCCCAACTGGGTCTTGGTTGCCCCTCCCCAAGCCGGGAGGCAGTATCCGACATGTGGAAGGACATGGGCCTGGATGATTAGATGCAGGGCTTCGGGTGTGAAGTGATGACGAAATCTGCTAAGAGCCACCAAGGACCCAAAACATGTTCCCAAGAAAGCGTTCGGTCGATCACAACACCCAACAATTTGATGGTTTTAGATGGAGGTCGGAGAGACTCAAATATCTGTATCCGGAAGTCAGCTGTCTGTTTCAGAGTGGCTTTGGTTCCAATGAGGATGAAATCAGTTTTTGGCGCGTTCATTTTCAGTGAATTTCTTCCGAACCAGGTTTGGAGGGCATGTAGCGTTTCTTCTCTTTGAAGAGTTTCGCTCATTCTTCTGTTTGGAAAGACTCCAGAAAAAGCTGCATGTACGTCTCTGCTTCGCCATGTACGGCCAGCCATGTCCGATCATCAGCACGGGTTCATGGAGCGACGGTCCTGCGCGACCAATCTCGCTACGTTGATGGCCGATGCAGGACAATCAATAGAAAAATAATTTCAGACGGACTGTGTGTACACAGATTTCACCGCAGCCTTCCAGAGTGTTAATCATTCGCTTATGGTTCATAAATTTAGTCATTCGTATCATATAACAGGATCGGCTCTAAATTGGCTATCTTCTTACCTTCATTACCGACAGCAACGTGTGATAGTCAATGGGAAAAGCTCCGAGTGGGCAGATGTGCTCTCGGGCACGCCGGAGGGCGGATTGTTGTCTCCACTCATGTTCGCCATGTTCATCAATGACCTTCCGGCCCGAATGAATTCTCACTGTCTCATGTTTGCTGATGATGTCAAGATATTTCGAAAAATTTCCTGCAAAAATGATGCGGCTATCTTGCAAGATGACCTAAATCAGCTGTGTAGATGGTCCCATTCCTGGAAGCTAAATTTCAACCGTACAAAATGCAAGTCATTCAGAATGACCCTAAGAAAACAACCAATTCAGACGACATATTTCGTTGGAAACACGGCCCTTGAGCACGTGTACACCATCAGGGACCTCGGTGTCATTCTGGATCAAAAACTCACCTTTGCACCTCTTAAAGATTCAGTTGGGAAAAAGTGAACAAATTTCTCGGTATTTTGATTCGATCATTCCAAAAAGCTCGGGGTGGACGTGGCGCGGCTGGAGGGATCAGTCCGTCGTCCGTGCGGGCATCTTACTGTGCGCATATAAGGTCGATATTGGAGTACTGCAGTGTTATATTGGCGGGGGCTGCACGAATTTATTTGAACTGAGTCGAGCGTGTCCAGCATAAATACCTTATGTGGCTCAACGCAAACGTTCCTCGTCGCAGTGCATGTGGCTCCCTTGCTTACAATGATTTATTGTCACGCCATGGAACAACATCGCTCACCGCCCGTTTTTTACAACATGACATTATATTTGCCTTTAAAGTTCATAGAGGCATGATATACTCGTCGATTCTTCTTGAACGTTTTCCTCTACATGTGCCGGCAAGAAGAGGGAGAACAAACCAACTATTGAGTGTGCCTTACGCCTGAGTTAGCACGGTGAAGGAGGGGATATTCGGCAGAGTACCGCGGTCTGTTAATGAATTCATGAGGAGATGTCCTCGGATAGATATGTTTAACGAGCAGGTGGCCAGTTTCAAACTGCTGTGATACTCTATGTTAGGTTCGTATAGTTGATTCTGTTCCCACTGTACGCATTTATTACAGTTTTAAACACTAACTATAGCTTTTAACAATGCTCGCGCGTGTGATTGTGTTTTTAGCTATTGAGCTGTGTGAGTTGTTAGATGTTTCGATTAGGTTTTTAACTCTCTCGACTTCGTCTGTAAATGGGATCATGTGCCTGTAGACGATAGACCAAATGAATGAAATGAAATACCAGGCCTTTTTCCGCTATGCAAAGCATAATGACCTCCTGCCATGGTTTGACCTCCAGAGGTCATCTCCTGACTTAATACGACCTGAGGTCGCAAAAGGTCAGAATGTGTCTTTGCTGTATATCAAATGAAAGCTAGTGACGAGACATAGGTCTCGTCACTCGCCACTCGTCTCTCGCCCATAGGTACACGATGACTTTTGATTCAGCACTCCAGCTTAATTAGAACAAAAGTTATCGTCAAAATACTGTTTTTGATCCCTGGTGACCTATGATGACCTCAGATAGGTTAAAGGGCAAATATTGTCCCTGAGATCCTTGAAAGGGTGTCCAAAAACGATTTTCTGAGCAGTCTGAGCAATTGCAATCATTTTTGTGACTTCTACATCATAAGACAGTTTTCCCCCTTGCTTTTCAATGGGAGCATGAAATGTCGATGGCGCCCCCTGAAATGTCGCCCCCCCCAGAATGCGAAAATCGGTGCCCACTGATAGGATTTGGCGCCCACCTTATAGGTTTTACCGGTCAAAAGTGGCGCTTCCCTGGTCCGGATGGCGCCCCTCCCCCCCCGGGAAGGTGCCCCCTCCCGATCGGCAATCCTGGATCCGCGTATGAATGGGAGAGGTCACCTCGTGACCTGACGTCAGGTCACGAAATCTAAAATCCCGAATATACATTTTGTAGACCTTGGATGACTCAAAAAGTGCAGGAAGTTTCAAATCGATCGGCTTAGAAACGTTGCTATAGTAGAGCTCAAAAGTTGAAGTTAGGTGACCTTGGTTGAGCTCGCCTGGTGACCTGAGCTTATGGCCCGGGGTAAAAATTTCAGGGATGGTGGGAAAATTATGGGGTGAGAGGTAAAGCCCTCAACCGTGGTGCTGCTCCTTGTCATTTCTTCTGTTATTTCGAGGGAAAAACCTGAGGGAGACCATCGATAGCCACCGGTGGGGTGAGGGTTAACACCCACTCCGGTAGGCCTCAGAGTCACCTTTGGCATGGTGGGGGGTGTTCAAACACCCCCCCTTCCACCTCCCCTCGAACTCGGTTTCTATACGGGATAGCAAAAACGCGAAAGCTGTTGGATAGCTTATACAAATTCATGAAGAAACTACATCGGTTACTTCTTGGCTCAGGTCAATATTGAGGTCATGACAGGTAAAAGAAGGTGGCATGCTAAAGAAGATTTTCGGGTTTCTAGCGTCCGACAGAGTTGAGTTAGAATTATTTTTTAAGCATCGTTGGCGTCCACTCGTTACCGCGAATCTAATGATGTTTAATATGGCTATACTCGGGCAAAACACAAAATGACCTCACTTTCTGATCTAGCATAGCCAATATGCACATCAATCGACTCACAATTACATCAGGTTTGGGGTTTCAGAGCGCACCGACAGCACACGTCATATGGCGCCCATAAAAACTAAGTGTAGATGTCGATACAGGCTTCAACAGATCAGGTAGCAAAGGCAGTCGGTTGCGTCCTTATACCTAAACTTCTAGAATATACATGAAAACGTCCGATGCCTAAAATCACATTCCACTCCTAGGTCAGCGAGCCATTAAAGTTGGTGCTATTCAAAGACGATGTGATGGTGGAAAGTAAGTCAGTAAGTGTAATTTGCAACACGCAGTCATGCAGCTATGAAGGTGAATATATGACTCTGAAACGGATTTTTCTCAAGTATGCACACATCTCTGTGATACGAACCGTGGGGGATTCCCCGAGGAGCGAGTCCAACGACGGCGAACCGGGCAAATGCCTCATCCTCTCCAGCTCGAAATCGCGACACTCTATCAGCACGTGTTTCACCGTAAGCCTACCGCCGCAGCGCGGGCACTCCGGCGGGCCGTCGTCAGTGAGAAGAAAAGCGTGGGTGGCGTAGGTGTGCCCTATTCTTAATCTGGAGATGATGACCTCCTCCCTTCGGCAACTCGCGTTGCTAGATGCCCATGGTCCTATTCGAGGTTTTATCTCCCTTAGTCCACTGCCTTTGGTGTCGCCAATCTATCGCTGTTGCCACATTTCGATAAGATAGTTCCTAACATATGGAAACAGATCAAAATATGGAGGGAGGGAGGGTCACTGTTAGCTGCTTCTTTAGCTGCTCTGTCGGCTAGCTCGTTGCCTGTGATGCCGCAGTGGCTAGGCACCCATGCAAATGTCACCGACGTCCCTCGACTAACAGTCTGGTGGATCTTATGTCTGATGAGAGGTAAAAGTTATGAGCTCGACGGGTTGTGATTGAGTAGATAAAGTGATTGTAATGACGAAAGCGAGTCACTAATAAATAGACCTGCGGTCATTTGGCGTAGATGTATTGATGAATGCCAATGATCACACCATCTGAAAGACAGGCAAAAGGTAAGTAAACATGTGAAACAAATTAGGATGCAGGTAATGTGAGAGCTCTGGATTACTCTATCCCCTCCCGAGACTTTGAAATCTCAAAGTCTGATGTCTGGATTCAGTGACACACAACTATGACGATATAACCGGAACAAGCAAGTGGCATCTCTTATCCGGCAGCAAAGGTAATACAGTTAGTAGACAACGGCAAGTGGCCACATGCAAAGTAACTGCAGCCTGACGGCGCAGGTTAACGAGAGTTGGCCAACTTGGCGGTGAAATGCATCACAATGCAGACAACATATCATGATAGATCAGAGTGCAATCAGGTGAGCACGTAGTTCTCCGCAAGGAAAGGTGGCAGGCGGGATAACCGCAGAGGGCGTGGGCGGGGTGTAGTGAGGTGATGCCCCGACTGAGTGGTTTGTGTGGTTTGAGGTGTCGTCGGCGGGGGGCTCGCGGCACATCTTGTGTTGGCTGGTGGACTCTGAGGAGCGGCCTGCAGAGTGGCGGGTGAAGGAGGTGTAGGGGTGGCGTCCACTGTCGGCGGCGATGATGCAGGCGAATGAGGAGTACGCGGGCTCGACGGTGGGCCCGCGGGTACAAGGCCGATTGTAGCTGGTGGGCAGGGTGGTGCGGCGGCTGTTCGAGCGGCTGAAAGAAGTTTATTTCTGGCATCACATGACAGTGGCAGTCCTGGCGATGCGGCCAGTGGAGGAAGTGTAGGGCGAGGCATGAACGGAATGTATTTCCGTAGGTGGCGCCGGTTGCGGAGAGTTACGCGACCCGAGCCGTCGACGCGTATGACATACTGGTCGAATTGGCGCACCTCGATAACGATGCCCGTCTTGTCCCACTTGGTGGGATGCGGTCCCACCAGGTTCTGAAGGTGGACGCAGTCACCGGTAGCGAGAGGAGGCAGTACCTGGGTGTGCTCGGAGAGGCGTTCGTGTGTGCGCATGTGCCGGTTCCTGAGAGCCTCCTCGCGGTTGGCCAGGGTTTCCCGCCATGTGCTATGCGGTCGATACCGCCCTGGATGTATAGGTATGAAGTCCCGTATCGGACGTCCGAAGAGCACTTGTGCTGGAGAGAGGCGGGTGTCGCGATCCGGGGTGTTGCGATACTGCAACATGGCGCGCTGGAAGAGGTCAGTGTTCAGTCCGCCAGTGGCGAGCGTGTTGTCGCAGAGAAGGCGCTTCACGGTTTTGACCGCAACCTCGGCCCAACAGTTCCCATGAGGATGTGCGACGGAGGAGAGGCGGTGTCGAACGCCCCAGTTGCGGAGGAATGTCTCAGTGGCTGTGGCGGTGAACTCTGGTCCACCGTCGAAGGTGAGTTCCTCGCTGATCCCGTACGTGACGAAAGTTCTGCGCAGAGCGGAGATGAGGCCATTCGATCCATTTGAGGATTCTTCAACGATGGGCCAGTTGCTGTAGCGGTCAACGACAACCAGGTAGTGGTGTCCGCCGTGACAGAAGTAATCCGCGCATATGCTCTGGAATGGATATGCCGGCAAGACGGGCGGCGTAGGAGGAGCACTCGGCTGGGATGGCGAGTTGCAGTTGCATGTGTCGCACCGGGACCGGGTGTCTGAGATGGCTTGTGACATGCTCGGCCAGAAGAAGGAGCTCGCTGCTCGAGAGTCCATCATCGATACGCCTTGGTGGGCTGCGTGGAGTGCCTGGAGGACGCGACTGCGAAGGGTAGGAGGGATCACCACTCGGTCTTTGTAGAGAACAACGCCGTCGTACTCGCTGAGGTGGTCGCGGTATCTGTGGTATGGTCGTATCGTGACCGGCACGTCCGCAGGTGTCTCTGGGAAGCCGTGGTTGATGAGATCAATCAGCCGAAGCATATCAGGGTCGCTGGTGTTCACCGTACGCACTTCGTCCCAGGTTATGGACTTGATGAGGTCAGTGGTGGCGGAAGCACTCAGTTGCGTACATGATGTGATCTCGATGGCCTCGCACGTCCGGACGATGGCGAGAGCGTCGATGATAGGCCAGATGCGACGTGTGCGTGGGGAGTTTGGGGAGGTGGACGTGATCTTGGATGGAGTGTCGTCAGGGAGGTCGGGTGCCTCTGCTGCCCCAACTGGGTGACGAGAGACGGCGTCGGCCGCAGTGTTCCGTACGCCAGGAACGTGGACGACACTAAACCTGAAGCGGAGGCTCTTCTCTTTAAGGTTCCGAAGCCGCGGGTTAGGTATCTCATCTAGGGCGCGGTCACCAAGAACCTTCAGCAGAGGTCGGTGATCCACAGCTACGATTAAGTCGGAGCAGCCGAGAGTGAAATGGCGGGTTTTGTGGAGAGCATCTACGACGGCCAATGCCTCACCCTCTATTGGTGCGTAACGAGATTCGGCACCGTGGGTGAATCGGCTCCCAACAAGCACTATACGCCAACCGGAGTGGCAGCAGAACGGTCGGGTACCGGCGCACTGACAGTGCTTCTGTAGGAGCCAGTAGCCGAGCCCTTCCTGAGACCAGTCGGTAGCCAGGCACGTAAGCCGGGTCTTGTCAAAGATTTCGACGCCTTCCTTGATTTGGGCGATGATGACCTTCTTCGACGTCTGGAAGAGAGCGTCCAGTTGATCAGTCCACGCGAAGGGTTGGCCTGGTTTGAGAAGGTCACGGTACGGCTGCATGTGATCCGCTGATGCGAACGAGTACGACACCTGGTTGAGCAGACCGAGCCAACTGCGTACATCGGTCAGGTTCCGAGGAGTGGGGAAACCTTCGATCGCCTGCAGCATCCGCGGACAAGGCCACACGGTGGTGGGTGTGATTTGGAACCCAGCAAACTCGACAACGTCGTTCGCGAAACAGAATTTAGACGGGTTCTGCGTGATGCCATGTCGGCCGCAGCGGTCGAGCCATTCGGCGGCTTGGTGAAACGACTCCTCGATGCTGTCTGCCCAAAGAATGGTGTCGTCAACGCATTTGGCTTTGCGTGGAATGTCGGCGACGAGGGCGTCGAAGCGCCGGCTATACCCGTCTCCTGACGCCATGTAGCCTTAGGGAGCGACGCAATACCGGTAGCGGCCCCAAGGCGTTATGAAAGTGGTCAGGTGACGGTCATTGGGATGGAGAGGAACAGCATGGTAACCATTCCACGCATCACACACGGTTTTCTTAGTGTTCCGTGGGACTGCCCTGGCCTGATGGAATGGTGATTGCGTGTGGTGGGTTTCACGGGTAGCGTGGAGGTTCAGAGCTTGGAGGTCGACTGTCCGTCGGGGCTTACCGTTCTTCTTGGGGTTGATCACCATCCGGTGACACCAAGTCACAGGTGTACTGATAGGGACTTCTTCGATGACTCCTAGGCGACAATCCTGGTCCAAGCCGGCCTTAACATCATCCTGCCAATGGATGGGAACAGGGATGGGCGTATGATGAGCTACTGGCGTGGCTTCAGAATCTATCATCAGTCGGAGGGGTGGACCTTCCATGGCAGGTAGGGTCTGATGTGTGCACACGTTGAAGGTGCTGGAGGCGTAGTAGTCGAGGAGCCAGGCCTCTAGCTTTGCTCGATTTTCCTCGGTAGGAGGATATGGTAGTGCAGTGGGGCGCGGTGGCGGTAGCTGACGGCGTGGGCAGTCACACTCAGCTGTGATGCAGGAGGCTGGTGGACCAGTGCATTTTGACGTGCTCGCAGATGCCGTGATCGGGGCTGCCTCGGACAGGGAGACTGCCTCAGACGGGGAGTGTGTTCCAATCTTCGGGAAGTCGGCCTGTATGATGCCAAGGGCTGTGCAGGCTCCACGAGAAAGGAAGAACTTGTCAGTGGTATCAGTGAAGTACACCACTTGTCTCGTCTCCAGGCCACCAGGTCCCCGGGTGTCTGAGAGGCGGAGTGGGAGTGCCCCGATGATATGGATGGGTTCATTGTTGACCGCGGCCATCTTCAGCTGAACTGGTGCGAGGTGGCGGGTGTCAAGCCCCAGATGTCGCAGTAGCGAGGTGCCTGCAAGACAAGACTGACAGCCTGTGTCTACGATAGCGTACACTAGTGGGGACGGGGTGGGTCGACGCAAGGTAGTTGTCAGGCCCAAGGCCCGTGAGTCACAAAGGGAGATGCGAGACGAACACAGCGACAGTGGGTTGTGGCGCGGAGGGTCCCCTCTCCCAGGTATCACGAAGAGAATCATAGAGGTGATGCTCCATCAAAAGCGTTCCTGAATGCACGGGGTCAGGGCTGTCAGAGCGCGCACTAACATTGCACAGGGTATCGAACACCGTGGAAGCACTCGGTTCTGCAATTTCAGTGTGCCCTGCTGGATGGTCAAACTCAGGTGAGCGATTTGAACATGCCGCAGCGACACTGCGAGAAGTGACAGGTAGCCGTGCCTTGCTCGATCTGCACACACTTTCGTGATGGTTCATTTTTCCGCACTTCGCACACTGGTGGCCGTACGCACTGCACTTAGACACACGGCTGGCTCTGTCTAGAGGGTGGTTCCTGGTGCCGCAGAAGTTGCAGGGTGGGGAAGTTGATGCTGCACTGCCGCCAGTGGATCCAGTGGACTGTCGATCTCGATAGGCGTCGCGCTGTTGGCGGCGAAAGCTGCTGACGGCACTGACGTTGGTAGGTACAGCTGAGCCCAGGGCAGGTGACAGGCGCTGGGCGGACTGTTTTCCGCTCTCTCGAGACTCTATAAATCGTAGAGTATCCTCAAGTGAAGCAGTTTGATCCTTCTCCGATAGGATGGAGAGCTTAATGTCGGGATCATACACGCCCCGGATAAGACCGTCTCGGATCATTTCGTCGCTGTAGTCTACGGTTCTTGGGTCAGGCCAAGTGCAAGTCGTAGTATACTGGCATGCTAGTGCGATGCCTTTAAGGCGGGCACAAAACGCACGGGCCGGCTCGTCTCGATCTTGTCTACAATTGTGCAGTTCCTCACGCGCAACCAAAACGTTTTCTGCGCGGACGGCCAGGTCTTTAATTCTCGCGATGACTGTGTATTCTGTCTCAGAGGAAAGGTCTCCGAACAGTCGGGCGAGATCACGCCTGAGCGGATCCTCGCAGCAGTCTAGCAGTTGGTATATTATGTCAGGTCCTGTGATGTGGGTTGCTGCCTTGTAGGTTGTCCAGCGCTGTTAAAAATAAGACCACTCTTCGGTGGTTCCACCACAGGCGATGGTGGGCCGTTTTATTTTGTCCACCTGGGCAGTGGCGCCGACAGGTGGCTGGTGCACAGCCCGCTCGTGCATCTGTAGCAGGGCGATGATGGTAGGCCGGTCTGCCTCTTGGAGGCTCCATTGACAAGTAGGATAAGGACAGCTGATTGAGATTGGCTCTTGTAAGGACATTGTTAAGTCTTGGATGTGAATGGTGTGATCATAAATAGACCTGCGGTCATTTGGCGTAGATGTATTGATGAATGCCAATGATCACACCATCTGAAAGACAGGCAAAAGGTAAGTAAACATGTGAAACAAATTAGGATGCAGGTAATGTGAGAGCTCTGGATTACTCTAACTAAAAATAACTAATCGGTCCGTTCTCGACCGCAAGGCCTGAGCCAGGCACCTGAAAATCGCGTACAATTCCGCAGTGAAAACTGAAGCAACTGGTAGGAGTGCATATTGTCGCTCAATATTGCTACCCACAAATGCGCATCCAGTACCACTGGCAAACTTCGACTCACAATTACAATATAAACGTAATGGTATCAAAATAAAAGCTTTATCGTCATTTCCTGCAAAATTATAGAACCAAGTCTGAAATATGCTTAACCCTTTCGTTCCTAGTGGTCGAGATCTCGACCACCAAAAAGACTTCAGGGCTAAGCTCGCCAAAGATTTCCAAATTCGGCAAAGTTCTCCAAACTCCGTTGCCAAACGAAAGATGGACCAGGCTATCATCACAGCTGCAAAATTTTGTTCTGTCATGTTTAGGGGGGAGCGGGGGGCATATCAAATCTGGATATATCTATCGACAGCCTTTGTGGGAAATGGCTACATTTGTTTCTCTCCGGCTATCAGACAAAGGTCATAATTATTGATTCATTTTAACTTGATGTGGTAGCCAGAGAGTCAGGCAGAACCACAGTATTCATTGTTTTGTTAGGGCTTCAATTTATCGTGACTTAGAAACGAAACAGTTTTGGTGGTCGAATATTCGACCACTAGGAGGATATCCGTCAACTAGGTTCAGTCATAATTTGGTTTGGACATTCGGTAAATTTAGAGCCAAATGTGAGCAGGTATTGCAAAAACAGCCCGGTTGTAAACATTTTGACATAGGCAAACGTAAGGGGGGCAAAAGGGACAGGCAGTGGTGGATACAAGGGGGGGGCTAGGGGGCTAAACCTCCATCTCTAAATTTAAGAGTACCTATGGTAAATACATAGCGGGGGGCCGATAAGAGGCACTGGTAGAAGAGGTTCAAACCCCCAAGCCCCTCCAGAAATGAAATCCTGGAACCGCCACTGGAGGCAGGTGATCCGTCTCTCCCTCCGTCGAAATTCCGCCCACCTGAAACATCATCGGGGCACTTATGAAAATTCGCTTTCCACCTCAACCCTCTTCTTAGGACGGGAGTACATGCTCCTCTGCGATAATATTTGGGCCGTGATGACACCTCCCCTTCCTAGGTTCAGGGGTGTCGCCACGGATATGTCCCGAGGGGAACGGACTACGATTTTGCTATGATGGGGGAGAGGGGAGGGATGGGAAGCGAACCCAAAACTCAAAGTTGTCTCGAAGGGCATTAAAGAGGCTGCAAACCAAGACTTTGCGTAAGCCCGTGCTTACAAAGGGCAAATAATGTAAAAATATGACTCGAGGCCCACAACTTGGGGGATGTCCCTTCCTGGCTTCCAATCTGAGGAGAGCCGTCCCCTCCCCACGGCAATCATCAAGTCTGCGATGTGGAAGAACCGCTTTGAGTCGTACATGCAATTCCTGCACTTCCAGGACAACACAAAGCTGGCCATGAGTGACCGCTACTCCAAGCTATGTCCTCGGGCTGATCGCATCCACAAGAAATTGCTGGAACACTTTGTCCAGCAGCATCACCCTACCTGTAAGATTCGGGTACGAAGTTTTCTGCTTGAACCAGGTCAATGGATATATTGTGGCGTTTGATCTCTACCACAACGTATCGATCATCTCATCTGCTCTGCTGCTTTCGGTTAAGGTTCGGTCGCCTCTGTTGGCCGATACTCAAAACAGGACCAAGCGTGAACCCAACTGCAAAGGCTAAATTATGTTAAAAATTACGAGACAATGGAGGCACAGATCAGCAGGATCAGCATGTCAACAGCTATCACGCTTCAGTCAGAGGAAAGAATTGGTGTTTTCCGACATGGCGGGGGGCGGGGAGTTGGAGGCCAGGACCCCTTCCCCAGCAGGCTGGTACATACAT
The DNA here is from genome assembly GCA_034440635.1 of Lepas anatifera. Lineage (NCBI taxonomy): Eukaryota > Metazoa > Arthropoda > Thecostraca > Lepadidae > Lepas > Lepas anatifera. Next base: position 2,199,607 of record JAOTON010000629.1, read on the forward strand.
TATTTACATCAGTCATGATGAGTTAGGTACTGTTTGGTTTGTGAAACTTCCTATTCCTTCTACGTGTGCTCGTGACTTAGGCTGAAAGACCATATATTATGGATACCTCAATTACGTTTCCTCTACTCTACTCCTCGATTTCGGGTTTCTCATAGGTTTTTTACCCTACCCCTTCCCCCATAGGTTTGTATTGTTGTGCCAGCGTCAACCCATCCAGGAACCCCCTGGGTCGGGAAGAGATCTCCAGCCCTGGTTTCCGATCTTTGTGGTGGTAGTTTCCAATAAAATTCTACCTGGGTCAGCTTGCAGAGGCACCCAAGGGTGCAGGTAGACCTGCCACGAGCAAGCCTGGGGGACACAGAGTGTGATGATTATTGGTGTTTAAGGGCACTTCAGCTTCTTTGGCTATATGTGCCCAAGGGGGGGACACAGAGTGTGCTTTTTGCACCAATTGAAATACAGATATGGCTCTGGGATCCCGATTTTGTGAGTTTAGTCCATAGTGGATGGCAGTTGCTGCGATATTTATTTCCTAATTTGAAAATTTGGCCCGTTCCAAAGCATACTGGTCCTGCCCTGTTTTAAATTGAGTAGCTGACAAGTGCAAATCACGCTTGGCCAGTCCTGTCGTCAGCACGTCCGCACATTTTATGATGCTTGCCATTTATTTAAGGTTCAATTATGAACTAAACCGTATCTGTATGCTTGTGGAATTATTTCAGTACCGTTCGAGAAGACCAGCACATACAATCAATGGCATGTGGGCATACAAACCTAACTGACGGATATCCTCCTAGTGGTCGAGATCTCGACCACCTCAAAATTCCACATTTTGGGAGGGAAGAGGGTCGGAGGTAAAAATGGGGGATGACACTGCTAATGACTGACCCAAGCAGATATTTCTGTAAAAGGAATTCGAAATCCTAGCAAAAAATTAATTCAGGAACGAAAGGGTTAAGTAGTCCAGATTACCTCTCAGATGTCACAGGTAAAAACATGCAACATGAACCTTAAAAGAGGCCTGGAGACGAAGATTTGGAGGATATAAAGGCATTCTAAGCTGTATCTACCCAAATACAGCCCAATTCCTGTTTCCCATGCATTTACAATGAAAAGGTCCCGTGTCCCTGCCCGCCCTTAACACGTGCATTGACGGGGGGCGGCGTGTACCTACCCCCTCGGGTTTTCGCAGATAGCATAAAAACGGCGGCGTGTAGCGCCGCCGTACTTAAGATACCTTTTCTCTCATTTTTATACAACTTCTGTGAAAACTTTAAGTTTAGGGCGTCTCAGGTCAGGTCACCAGTACAGGTCAAGTGACATGACCTAAAAAATTTTTAAGATAACATAAGTCGTTACAGGGTGAACTTATCCGATTGAAACCCATATCAGATAATCGGCCTGCCGAGTTCTCTAAAATATGTTCTGGTATCTTTTATATCAACGACCTAAGGTCAGATACGAACCATGAACTCTCCATTGGAAATACATGGGAAACATTATTTTAACAGAATAACTCAGTAGCAGATGGTGATAGAGCGTTTATTTTAGCTGCATTATTTTTTCTTTGTCTTTGCAGTTCTAATGATATGCATTTTATCTAATTCTACCTCGACCTGACCTCAGGTCAGGTCAAATCCTTGATTTGACCTAACAAGGTCAAATTATATATCGCTCGATTCGGCTTGCTGCGAGGATTCATATAGTCCAAGGTGTTTTGCTCTATCTTTATTTGTTCAGATGTAATGGCCGAAAAACTTAATTTACAAGAGGGCGGGTACCCGCCCCCTCGTCAAAGCGAAGGTGGCTCAGACCCCCGTCAATGCGCGTGTTAAGCCATCGATATGAAAAATTCCGGAATATATTTTGTAGTACTCGGTTGGCTTATTATGTGGTAGAAGTTTCAATTCGATAGATTTACCCCTTTTCTTACTGATGCCGCCTTAAACGTTTTTGGAGGTGAAGTCACTTGGCATGCACTAGTGACCTGACTTGAGATGAACCAAATTCAAGATTGTAATAAAAGTTGCGGAATTGATCAAGGATAAGGTGTGCCAAGTACAGCGGCGCTCCTCACCGCCGTTTTTTCGCACCACCGGAGAAAACCCGAGGGGGTGTTCAAGCACCCCCACCGGGGTGAGGGTTCATCTAGGACTCGTATCACATACCAGGGTAATCGAGCACTGGTATTTGTGGTGGTGAGGCTTATAGCAATGACTTAGATTCAGACATGGGTCACGACCTCTCCATTGCAGATGCCTGGAGGAAATTCCAAATCTAAAAAATGTCACTATTTCCGCGCATAAGGTTCCGAAGAGCCTTGAGTTTTCAAAACGGTATTATCTGAGGGCGGTTACACGAGACAGGGTCTAAGGGGCTCCAGCCCCTCGAAATATTTAACAAACGCATTGACGGGGGTCTGTAGCCAAGACTTGTTCTTGGGCCTGGCTGTGAGTGCGTGGCGTAATGGAGGACCTCTAGTTTGTTGTGTTTGCGATAGACAGGCAGCTTCTTCGGATTTTAATATATATATTTTATGACTTAGCTTTTAGAACAAACACTCTACCAAGACAGTTTCTTCACAATGTTATATTTATCTACTCGCTGTCACAACAGCGTCTACTGAGCGCTGCACTGAGGCTCGTGCCAACACTGGCACTGACTTGATACTGACCTGCTATTGACAAAACACAGGGAGTTTATATACGTCGGCGGCGGGTAATATCAAAGGCGGCAGCACTTACACTAAGGATACATCTCGATAACATTAATGAAACAAGCCTGGCTTCACACGGAGGTTCAGTCACAGCCGATGGACGCTACTAATGCATGCGGCATATGACAAAGGGGCCGCCTATCACTGTCGCTGGGAACTCAGATGGACTCTGAGACATCAAAGGCAATGCCGTACAGTACAGCGCAGGTGTCCATTAGACATCAGAGGGAGCCGCTTGATACCACTAAAAGCCGTCTTAGATAACCTGGGCGTTCACAGAATGGTACGCCGGCACTCACACGCTCGTGCATGGGAACAGGACTGAGCACACAGCCTGACGAGAGCATGTTGGTGGGTAATGAATTCAGATGAGACAATTCTGTCGAATAATTGATACTAAAATTTATGAATTAATTAACCCTCGCCCCACCGGGGGGGCCATCGATGGCCCCCCTAAGGTTTTTCCGGGATAGCAGAAAAACGACGAAGCGCAGCACCGCAGTTGAGGGCTCTACCTCTCACTGCATCATTTTCCCATCATCCCTGAAATTTTTTATCCCGGGTCACCTAAGGTCAGGTCACCAGACGAGGTCAACCAAGGTCACCTCACTTCACTTTAGAGCTCTGTAAGAGCTACATTTCAAAGTCGATCGATTTGAAACTTCCTACACTTCATAACCCCTCCAGGGTCTACAAGGTGTATATCCGGGATTTTTTCGATTTCGTGCCCTGAGGTCAGGTCACGAGGCGAACTCTCCCATTGGAAAAGCATAGGGAAAAGTTGTTTCATGATATAAAAGCCACAAAATTTATTGCAAATACTCAGACTGCTCAGAACAACGTTTTTGGACACCCTTTCACAGATCCCAGGGTTTATTTTCCCTTTGACTTTTCCAAGGTCATCCAAGGTCACCAGAGGTCAAAAACAGTATTTTGGCAATAACTTTTGACCTAATCAAGCTAGAGCGGTGAAACAAACACCATCGTGTTTGTCTTGTCACTGGCTTTCATTTGATATACGGCAAGGTCACTTTGTGACCTTTCGTGACCTCAGGTCATATTAGGTCACGAGGTGACCTCTGGAGGTCAAACCACTGGCGGGAGGTCTTTACGTTCCACATAGCGGAAAAATTACTGGCAATTTGCTATCAAATGTACTTTACCAGGCCTCAATAGCTCTAATAACATAAGAGTTATGCCCAGTTTGCTTAATCATTGCATATTTGAGTGAAAATAGCCGATCTTGACCTAATTTGACCTCTGGAGGTCAAACCATTGACCTGAGCACTAAAACATGCGAAGTAATTTCTTACTGAATTCACGCAAGCTTTCTATTGCACTTTGCAGATTTGCGCTAACGCCCATATTTTCGGAGTTAGAGGGGGGCCATCGATGGCCCCCGGTGGGGCGAAGGTGGCGCCGGACCCCCGGTGGGGCGCGGGTTAAAGACTGACAAAATCTTTGTCACATCACAGCGCGAGGTCCTTTTCAAATGACATTTTGGATAGTCATCCAAAATTTTCGTTTCCTCTGGTTCATTTCCCATAAACTTATAAATACAAATAAGCTCATGAATACAATAAGCTATGACATATAAAATATTTCAAATAAGCTATGAATACAAATACATGCTCATTTCAAGTGAGCAACACCAAATACATGATCTCAAAACATGCATTCAGGGTTAACAATACTAAACACACGATCCAAAACATAATTCTCATCCGCAACATACACAAAACACACATGTAAACACTTGAAACTTATTGTAACTTACGCTAAAACAGAACCTAAGTATGGCCTTCTAACCATTTGTGGCATCACCTGGTCGTATTTGACATCTTGTCAAATCACCATTATCCAATTTAATGAATCCATTTCATCCAGTATCTGATGATCCGGTTATGTCAAAGTACTCATTTCACTCTCAGGTGAAGAATCCGACTAATTAAGTTATCACATACTACTTCAACAACATGACAGCCATATTTTCCATCTTTTGGCTGATATTTGCCATGTTCATGCTAAACATTCTGAACAGTTCCATCTTCTGTTCAGTATTCAGAGAGGAACTTGACGTTTCCTCAGATACATTACATTTGCTGCATGTATTGACACTATTCTTAGCGACATTTCTACACTGTACAGCATCTATATCTAAAGTATCTACATTTGTACTCTCAAGGTCTGATATCTCTGAGTCAGACGAGTCATCTGCAGCGATGACTTTATTTGGGGGACAATCATCTTCAGAATCTTCTGATTCTATGTCGCGGTCGCGCTTGACCGGCACGTATGCGGTTACATCTGGATTGAAATCCGAATCCAATGGTTCACAAACTCTTTTTGCGTCCGGTATTGGTGATTCTAAGCTACGTTTTGACTTCCTTTCTCTCTCTTCTTGAATCTGTTTGGCTAATTTCGCCAAAGGAATGTCATCCTCCTCGTCTGAGGTAGGGTTATGCATCCGTTTCGCCAACCTTGACAGCGGAATATCATCCTCATCTTCAGAGGGTACATCGGATTTTGAATAGCCAGAACTAGTATTGATTTGAGTATCAGATGGCGAGCGTTCCGAGAATCTGACTGGCAAAGGCGTTACATCCATTTCATCACCATAAGATAATTTTGAACTACGTGGGGGCTGAATTCTGATTGGGATCTGAGACTTCGATTTTTTTCGTGCTTCTGATTAATATGGGTTGGTTCGTTCGAAATGTTACACCACGGTGTGTTGGGGTCAGCACGTCTGAGATTTTGGGCGTTTACCGTTTTTGTTCCACTTTCTAGTTGGTGTTTGACAACGAAAGTAACATCACTGAGCGCTTTTACTACACTATAGTATGGCTTCCAATGAGAGGTTAATTTTGTTGTAGAGCCAGGGACTGTGGAGGGATCACGAAAGTACACCATATCACCAACTTTGAATTTTACAGGTTGTGCTTTTCGATCATAGTACAATTTATTCTTTTCGTGTCCGAGGGCTAAATTATGCCGAACTTCATGGTATGCACGACTAAGATTTTCTAGCATGGTGGGGACATAATCTTCGCCTTGGTACCTATACTTGGGTGACAATAGTGTGTCCATTGGCAACACAGGGTCACGTCCATACAAAACATAGAAAGGGCTGTGTTTTGTAGTTTCGTTTTTGGCAGTACGATAGGCCGAAAGAATTGAAGGAAGCTTTGTATCCCAGTCGCGCTGGTTTTTACTCACTAACTTTGCCAACATATCATTTTGAACACGATGGTACCTTTCACAACGTCCGTTTGACTGGGGATGATAAACAGATGTCCTAATGTGTTTGATATTAAAGAATACCGAAATTTGGTCAATTACTACGTTACAAAATTCTGTTCCATTGTCGGAAACAATGACACGGGGGCATGCGTGTCGAGGGATGATGTGTTCGATGAGTATTTGAGCGACTGTTTCTGCGCTTTTGGAATCAGTGGCGAACGACTCGGGCCAACCAGAAAATAGATCAACTATGTTAATAATAAACCGATTTCCATTGTTACTCTGAGGGAACGGACCACAAGTATCGATCGCTATCATTTCGAATGGATATTTCGGGATTTGCATGTCCTGAAGAGGCGGTCGTTGTTTTCTGAGTTTCCGCATGTTACATGCTACACAAATTTTTAGATGATTCACCACGTCACAATACATGCCTGACCAATAATAACGAGATCGAAGTTTATCGTACGTTTTGTCAATTCCTAAATGACCACCAAAATAACCTGAATGAATTTCTTCAACTAACGGTTTTTGCAGAAATTTTGGGATACACAGTTGAAGGCCGGGATGAGGGGTACATTTCGAAGTATCTGTAATACGATACAGTATACTATCTAGCACTACATAATGTTTAGCAACATCATTGTGATTTGGATCGGCTGGGTCTTTCAAGATTTTGATAATCTTCTGAATCTCTTCATCCTCGCTCTGAAGGATTTCTAGATCTGGATGTTTCGCAAGAAATTCCTGGAATTTCTCCTTTGGGTCTGCATTTTCATCAGAGGGGCACGGTTCTACCGTGGAATCCAACTCAACACGGGGTGCATGATCGGAGTCTATGATGTTTATATCCATGGGTTCATCTTTCTGAGGTTCCAATCTGGAGAGGCTATCGGCCACAGTATTCTGTCTACCTGTGACATATTGGATGTCGCATCCGTATTCGTCGATAATAATTGCCCAACGTTGAATTCGTGGATTTCTCATCTCTGCAGTGAACAAATGTTTCAACGGTTTGTGGTCTGTCATAATTGCAAATTTTGAACCAAGAAGGTATGGACGGAGCTTTTTGTACGGCATACACGATAGCGTATTCTTCCTTTTCTATGACAGGCCAATTGAGTTGGGATTTGTTGAGCTGATGCGATACGTATTGTATCACACGTTCACCCTGGTCAGTTTCTTGAACAAGGGCAGCTCCAATCGAATGGTTCGACGCATCGATGTACAATTTGTACGGTTTTCCAGTATCTGGGTAGGCCAAAATGGGGGCATCAGTCAAAGCTAATCTCAAAGTGTTAAACGATTCCTGACATTCGTCGGTCCAGTGGAAACGTGCATTTTTCTTTGTCAATTCCGTCAGGGGTTTCGCAATTTTCGCAAAATTTTGGATAAACCTGCGGTAGTATGAACACATTCCAATGAATGACCGTACACCTTTGACTGTTGTAGGTGCTTTGAGGTCTCTGATGACTTCTACTTTAGACTTGTCCGGCTGAATGCCACTTACTCTCCCGCTTCTGGACTCGAAAAGAGCCCAAAGTGGAATTTCTCTTCACTTCCCGTAAAACGGACTTCTCAGAGGAAGAAGTCTCCCAAAAATTCCTAGAGTTCCGATCTTGTAACGCGGAAAAGACCTTTATATTTACAGACGGCTCCAAAATAGGCGAAAAAGTAGGCCTCGGCATCTGGGGGCAAAACATTTGCCTTCAGAAAAGACTTCCGGACAACTGCTCCATCTTCACAGCCGAGGCTGCTGCCATCCTAAATGCATTAGCCATAATCAGAACCCAAAATATCAACTCAGCCGTCATCTGTTCAGACTCTAAATCTGTCCTGCAGGCCATCAGTAACGTAGTCAACCCCAGCCACCACGTTATAGCAGATATTCAGAAAGGTATCGATGATACCCCTGATGTCTCTTTTCTTTGGATCCCGGGCCACTGCAAAATTCAAGGAAATGAAAAGGCCGACGAGCAGGCAAAAAAGTCCCTAGAACTTAGAGAGATCGAACCCTTAAAGTGGTCTGGAGACGATAGCAAAGCTCTCCTCCAGGACACCATCCGGAAGCAAATTCAACATAACTGGACCACAAACCACAGCGCCCACCTATTCTATATCAAGCCTAACATCGGCTACTGGCCCACTTCCAACCAAAAGAGTCGCCGGCGCGAGGTTATTCTAACCAGACTCAGAAATGGACACACAAAATTAAATGCCTATTGGAACGCGGGTACCTGTGGTACCTGCGACGCAATGGAGAATCCCCATCACATTCTCATCGATTGTCCCCAGCACAATACCCATCGGCAACCCATGCTAGATTACTGCCGAATCCAAAACATCCCTGTAGACCTAAAAACTCTGCTCGGTAACGACCATCCTGAACTTCTCGAAAAAGTCTTTACATTTCTAAAGGACTCTGGGCTAGAGAAGTTTCTATAAATCACTCCTCCCAGTATATATGATGAGGGTGCATGGTGCACCCCCAAAGTAGGACTTGCCTATTTTCTAATCATAGCTGATCCACTGCGAAATTTAAGCAATAGTTTTGTAACCTTTAAATGGTTCATTGTAGGCTAAGGATAGGTTATGTTAGGCTAACTTTGAAATCAGGTTAGGTTAGATAGGATAGATTTCTTCACCGCAGTGATACCTTTCACTGCGGGTCTATACTAACCACACCTATACTCTTACTAACAATCTAACTATCCTCTCACACTTCATTCTCTGCGCGGCGGCTGCCCAGCCGAAGAGGGGAGCTGCAACTTCACCTCCGGGTTGCAGGGTAAATCGCGGCACCCTGGCCAGGTGTTTAGCGCACTTTCTAAAATACGAAATTATTGAGTTAACGGAGGCTTTCGAGTAACGTATACAAGCGGACATCAATAGCTGACACACAAAATTCTAAATTCTAAATTCCAAATTCTAAATTTCAAATTCTAAATTCCAAATTCTAAATTTCAAACTCTAAATTTAAGGTCTTCAGCCACAGAAATAACCTTCGCACTCTGCGGGTCTAAACTTATTAAAAGACCTCCCCTTGGCATGGCTATGCCATTGCCACGACCGTCCATTTGCAAGCTAAAATATCTTGCAACCCATTACTTGAAATAACTCCCATTGCTTTAACAGACTAACGTAGCTTACCCTCACACAAAATTCTAAAAATTCTCCCACACACTCCTTTAGAGGCGGGCAAAGGTGCTATGCACAGAACGCCTAATAAAAAGCCATTGATTGATTGATTGAATGCCACTTGCTGAGACTACATGTCCAAGGTATTTTACTTCCTGTTTGAGGAAATCGCATTTTGACATTTTGAGCTTCAGGCCTGCCTTACGCAGCCTGTTGAACACGTTCTCGATGTGTTCTAGATGTTCTTCGAACGTTTTGGAGAATATTATGACGTCATCGATATACGTGATTGCATATTTGTGTTGTATGCCTTGCAAAACTTTGTTCATGAGTTCCGAAAATAGCGCAGGAGCATTGGTCAATCCAAAAGGAAGCACATTCCAGGAATAAAGTCCCAAAAAACATGTAAAAGCAGTTTTATCAATTGAGTCTTGATCGGCCATGGCAATTTGCCAATAACCACTTTTCAGGTCTAGAGAGGTGAAGTACTGTGATCCTTCAAGCGATGCTAAGATATCATCAATACGTGGCAGTGGGTAACTATTTTTAACGGTAACCTGGTTAAGTTTCCGATAATCCACGCAGTAACGCTTTCCACCGTCCTTTTTGTCTACGATGACTATTGGACTGGCCCAGGGGCTCTGGCTTGGTTGAATGACTCCTGCTTTTAGAAGTCCATCAATGTGGTCTTCTACCATTTGCCTTTGGCTAAACGGCAGACGATAAGGTCGCTGTTTTATCGGAGCATTGTTTCCAGTGTCAATTTTCATGGTAACCAGATCGGTACGGCCTAAATCAGTCTCGCTTTTGGCAAAAAGGTCTGAATTGCGTTGAATGAGTTGTTCAATTTGATTTTTCTGATGTTCCGGGACGTGAGTGAGGTCAGCTTTTTTAATCTTCATGGCGGGGTCCAATTCTACTTTTGAAGTTACGTTAACCTGCTCATTTGGTTTATTTGGCTGACTTGGTTCACTCTGCTCAACAGCGTTGATTTCGGATGCATCTAGCACCTCTGCAAGTCCTATGACTTGTCTGGAAGGCAGCGTGTGATCACGTGTTGTGGTATTCACAATCACAGCTGGCAGGTGACCTTTCTCATTGGGTTTACTCACTGAGTTGAGTAGTATGAGTCCAGGTTCGTCACAGAAGTATGGCGTGTTACTCAATGGTTGGATCACGCAGTCCTGATCAATCAGTTGGACGCGATTTACGTACGCTGGAACTTCCACGTACGATTGTGCTGGAATTGTTGTCTTTTCCGGTAATCTTACCAATGAGGTGACTGATTGGCAGTTTAGATGTTGGGGCCTCAAAGGGATCACGCTGTTATGAATGTTCATCGTCTTCTTGCCGAAATCTAACTTGACACCAAATTCACTAAGGAAATCATTACCTAATATGCAAGCATGCTTTAGACCTTTCACAATTTGGAATTTGAACTTCCTACAAAATTTTGAAACTTCAACTGGTAGTGTCGCTGTGCCAAAGTTTTTGAGCTTGTGTCCTGTAACAGATTCAAGAGGGGCACAATTTTTTTAGAAGTCCGAAACGTGCTTGGACGAGATTTTATCAAAAATTCCTGCGACACGATCGAAATATCAGCACCTGTGTCTACAAGAGTGTACGCTTTACGGTTTCCGAGGTAAATCCAACACATGGGGGTGTCACGTTTAACAAAAATTCTGGCGATATTGTCCCTGGGACCTAGGGTTTCTAGGTTTTCCGTCTGTCCGGTCCCGACAACAGATGGACTGTTCAGTTTTCCGGCTGTTGAGGGCCAGAGAATGCGGCTTGTTTTGCTCTACATACACGTTGGGTATGTCCAATCTTCTCACAAAAGGCACAGATTGGGCGACCATCATGGGTCCATTGATACCTTCTGGGCGGCTCATTTGGTCCTGCACCGGGTGGGGCAGTCTGTTGACTCTGAAAGTGAGTCCTCTGATGCTGATTCTGAAGCTGCTTTTGCCAATGATTTGGTTGGGATTGCCGTTGAAACTGGCGATTGTTTTGTGGAGGCGCCTGAAAATGGCGTTGATTTTGAGGTGGTCCCTGGTATGGACGTCGAGGTGGGGGTTGACTGTGATTTTGGGGTGAACTGGGAGGTCCAGCTCTTTGATGTTTGCCTACCGTTTTAGCTAACTTGTCTATTTTTGAGCCAACATCCGAAAGACACTTTTCTAACTTATCGATCCTATCCGTTTGAGCATCATTTAGAACTACGTCTATTTCCATCGGTTCCTCTACATCTGATTTACCTCTACAGAGCTCAAAGGTTCGATCCGTTTGCTGCTCGTCACTTGCAAATTTGACAGCCTCCTCAAGTGTTGCAAATTTCTTCCGGATCAATGCTCGTGCAAGTTGGTCATCATTTACACCCTTCTGAAAGATTTCTACCAAAGTTCTTTGGGAATCGGCACTGTTTGGGTTGTTGAAAACTTCACTAGCAACGTCCTGGAGACGTTCAGCAAAATTTTGCATGAGTTCGCCTTTCTTTTGCCTAACCTTTTGTAACTTTTCGCGCGCGCAGTATGGATCCTTCAGATCGCTATATCTGTCCCTCAACTCTTTTCTTAGTTCCAGCCATTTGAGATTTGGATTTTCAGTTAGTAATCTGCAGGCGAATTTCCCTGCGGGTCCACTTAATGTTCGGGTTGCCAAAATTATCATCCGCTTGTCATCGGCGGCACAGGCGATTGAATCCATATCCCTAGCCCATTCATGAAATTTGTTGGAGCTTTCTCTAGAAAATGATCTAACATGTTGCGTAAGACCTTGAACTCGGATCTCCATCGAGATGTCTTGCATAGTATCAATCAAAGTATGTTCAACTGCAGTAGCCATATTTTCAAACAAATGCAATAAGCCAGTGAAAATTCAACAGTTTTTTAAGGAAAGGTTAAGGAATCACCTTACTTGTGAGCTTTGAAGCGATGACCGCTGTATGAAGTCCAGATGGTGAAGTGATGGCTGCTGTATGAAGCACAGATGGCGGTGAAGAGATGTGTCGAACAATTTCTAGTGGCGTTGAAAAATTATCGGCAGCGTTGAAAAAACTGCTGGAGGCGTTGAAAAACTTTTGGAAGCGTTGAAAAACGGTATTCTGAAGTGGTGGTAGACTATTTTTGAAGTGGAGAAGTCGGCTAATAACTCGAAGAATTAGCGTACTAGTAGAGATGTTGATGAAACTTGAAGAAAACTTGAAGTTCTAGATGAGTTGTGGTAGACTAAAGCTGGATGAAGATTTTTCAGAACCCGCGTAGAGTTCTAAAAACCAGATAGAAGTATTCCTGAGACCATGCGGATTCCAAAAATATATGGGTTGTATATACTAAAGTTGGATGTTGACACACTTCTTTTCCTGTGGACGTCTCTGGCAGTGGAGCGTGCTAGGCGCGCGGCGACTAGTGTAGCGGCTGATGAATCACCAGTGTTGGGCAGGCGGTCCAGCTACGGCTGAGTGATGCAACCGGTGACGTAGGAGCGGGCAGCGCTGTGCGACGTCAGGTCTCGTCGGTGGCCGGCTGCAGCACGGGTTGGTTGCGTAACAGCGGCGGCGTCGTATGGACGGCTACTGAGAAAAAGTTTTATGGCTTTTACAGCCGTTTTTGAACTTAGACACGAAATTTTTCTTGCCAATGGTGTTTGTAGAGGCGAATCTTGCGAATTAGATGGTAGTTGGGTCTCTGTTGACAAACTGAGTCTCTAATGGTTTAGACTCAAAGTGACGTTTTGGTAGAGTAGTGAATGGTCGATGGAAGCTTGCTAAGTAAAAAAATCTTTCTAAGTCTCGTGGCTTAGAGAAACTTGAAGTCGGTCACGAACATCCAAACTTGCAAAATTCTGAGTGTAACTTGATCCGATGTAATTCAATCCGAAGGTCACGGCACCAGGCTAATATGTAGCCAAGACTTGTTCTTGGGCCTGGCTGTGAGTGCGTGGCGTAATGGAGGACCTCTAGTTTGTTGTGTTTTGCGATAGACAGGCAGCTTCTTCGGATTTTAATATATATATTTTATGACTTATCTTTTAGACCAAACACTCTACCAAGACCTCGGCCTGCGGCCTGGGCTAACGCCCCACCGGCGCAGGAGAGCCGCATGACAATGTGCCGAAAGCAAACCATATTTCGTTTTTAATGTATCTCTTCATAAGCCTGTAAGTCGGTTTTATCATTCTTTTCTTTGAAATAACCAATAAAGAGTACGTGCCCATCCCCGGATTCGAACCGGACCTACCTGATCAATAGATGGTGCCTCTAACCACTAGACCACCGTGCCACACTACTCACCCTTCCACTAGCTGAACAGCTGTGACCCGTCAGGAGGTCACTGGCTGATACAACTCCGCCGAATATGCCGGGCCGCTGACGCCGGGTGCTGTGCTTGTCCCGAAAAGGCACGATATAAAGGTGCTTCTAGAAGACGAACCAAGCAGTGTTTTGGGCTGAAATTATTTGTATCGTCGAGCTAGGATCCTAAGCTAGCTCCATGCCAAATATCTTCCACTTCCATCCATTTTAAGGACTTGAAACCATGGTGAGAAGCAAAGGTGGTCCGATAAATTTAGCATCTTGTAATACATTTTGGACTAATTACTCGAAAGCCATTAGAGATAGGTGGGTAGTATAAGTGAGCGAAATGATCGCACGTAACTTCCCTATTCAGCCATGTCAGTTCTGAGTTTGTGAGTGACATGAGCTTGGAACCAGCAAGATGCAAATAAAAAGTTTTTTGACCTTATTTCTGTTTATGCCTATAAAACAAAGAATTTCACATTCAAAATTTTCATCTCCAAATATTATCAGGCGGAAGCAATGTTCTTTCATTATTTGAAATGAAAACTTAAATCGGTCAATTATATTGTGAGATATTAACGTTGAAATGAAATGAACCAAAATTCAGTCTTCCGGAAGAACTGTAAAAAGTAGGTCAAAATTTTGCGTTTTGCACTCTAAACTATGCCTAAGCACTACAAAATTTTCCTAGCTACCCCTAGGTAACTGTCTTTCAGCTAACTGAGGCCTGTCTTCTGACATTTCGAGCACACAAGTCGAACATAAACTTTTAGCAGGTTTTTGCGCGCGTGAGAAATGCCGCGTTTTCGCGCGATAAATATTGTCGGATCAACTCAATTTTTCCCCTAGCTGGCCCTTGTTATCCAATGAAAAGGACATAAATTTCAAGCTCGTAGCTTAAGAAGTAAAAATTAGAAAAATATAAAACAGAAAAAGTTTGAGCCAAAATTTCTCAAAAACTATTTTGGATTTCAACTTGGGGCTTCAGTTTGGGTGTCTGGAGCAGACGGGCTATCATCCTACAAAATTCCAGAGCTCTGACATCAATTCTCAGGACTGACAGACGCCAACAACAACCTCGGCCTGCGGCCTGGGCTAACACCCCACCGGCGCAGGAGAGCCGCATGACAATGTGCCGAAAGCAAACCATATTTCGTTCTTAATGTATCTCTTCATAAGCCTGTAAGTCCGTTTAATCATTCTTTTCTTTGAAATAACCAATAAAGAGTACGTGGCCATCGCCGGATTCGAACCGGACCTGCCTGATCAATAGACGGGGCCTCTAACCACTAGACCACCGTGCCACACTGCTCACCCTCCCACTAGCTGAACAGCTGTGACCCGTCAGGAGGTCACTGGCTGGTACAACTCCGCCGAATATGCCGGGCCGCTGGCGCCGGGTGCTGTGCTTGTCCCGAAAAGGCACGATATAAAGGTGCTTCTAGAAGACGAACCAAGCAGTCTTTTGGGCTGAAATTATTTGTATCGTCGAGCTAGGATCCTAAGCTAGCTCCATGCCAAATATCTTCCACTTCCATCCATTTTAAGGACTTGAAACCATGGTGAGAAGCAAAGGTGGTCCGATAAATTTAGCATCTTGTAATACATTTTGGACTAATTACTCGAAAGCCATTAGAGATAGGTGGGTAGTATAAGTGAGCGAAATGATCGCACGTAACTTCCCTATTCAGCCATGTCAGTTCTGAGTTTGTGAGTGACATGAGCTTGGAACCAGGAAGATGCAAATAAAAAGTTTTTTGACTCCATTTCTATTTATGCCTATAAAACAAAGAATTTCACATTCAAAATTTCCATTTCCAAACATTATCAGGCGGAAGCAATGTTCTTTCATTATTTGAAATGAAAACTTAAATCGGTCAATTAGATTGTGAGATATTAAACGTTGAAATGAAATGAACCAAAATTCAGTCTTCCGGAAGAACTGTAAAAAGTAGGTCAAAATTTTGCGTTTTGCACTCTAAACTATGCCTAAGCACTACAAAATTTTCCTAGCTACCCCTAGGTAACTGTCTTTCAGCTAACTGAGGCCTGTCTTCTGACATTTCGAGCACACAAGTCGAACATAAACTTTTAGCAGGTTTTTGCGCGCGTGAGAAATGCCGCGTTTTCGCGCGATAAATATTGTCGGATCAACTCAATTTTTCCCCTAGCTGGCCCTTGTTATCCAATGAAAAGGACATAAATTTCAAGCTCGTAGCTTAAGAAGTAAAAATTAGAAAAATATAAAACAGAAAAAGTTTGAGCCAAAATTTCTCAAAAACTATTTTGGATTTCAACTTGGGGCTTCAGTTTGGGTGTCTGGAGCAGACGGGCTATCATCCTACAAAATTCCAGAGCTCTGACATCAATTCTCAGGACTGACAGACGCCAACAACAACCTCGGCCTGCGGCCTGGGCTAACACCCCACCGGCGCAGGAGAGCCGCATGACAATGTGCCGAAAGCAAACCATATTTCGTTCTTAATGTATCTCTTCATAAGCCTGTAAGTCCGTTTAATCATTCTTTTCTTTGAAATAACCAATAAAGAGTACGTGGCCATCGCCGGATTCGAACCGGACCCGCCTGATCAATAGACGGGGCCTCTAACCACTAGACCACCGTGCCACACTGCTCACCCTCCCACTAGCTGAACAGCTGTGACCCGTCAGGAGGTCACTGGCTGGTACAACTCCGCCGAATATGCCGGGCCGCTGGCGCCGGGTGCTGTGCTTGTCCCGAAAAGGCACGATATAAAGGTGCTTCTAGAAGACGAACCAAGCAGTCTTTTGGGCTGAAATTATTTGTATCGTCGAGCTAGGATCCCAAGCTAGCTCCATGCCAAATATCTTCCACTTCCATCCATTTTAAGGACTTGAAACCATGGTGAGAAGCAAAGGTGGTCCGATAAATTTAGCATCTTGTAATACATTTTGGACTAATTACTCGAAAGCCATTAGAGATAGGTGGGTAGTATAAGTGAGCGAAATGATCGCACGTAACTTCCCTATTCAGCCATGTCAGTTCTGAGTTTGTGAGTGACATGAGCTTGGAACCAGGAAGATGCAAATAAAAAGTTTTTTGACTCCATTTCTATTTATGCCTATAAAACAAAGAATTTCACATTCAAAATTTCCATTTCCAAACATTATCAGGCGGAAGCAATGTTCTTTCATTATTTGAAATGAAAACTTAAATCGGTCAATTAGATTGTGAGATATTAAACGTTGAAATGAAATGAACCAAAATTCAGTCTTCCGGAAGAACTGTAAAAAGTAGGTCAAAATTTTGCGTTTTGCACTCTAAACTATGCCTAAGCACTACAAAATTTTCCTAGCTAGCCTTAGGTAACTGTCTTTCAGCTAACTGAGGCCTGTCTTCTGACATTTCGAGCGCACAAGTCGGCCATCAACTTTTAGCAGGTTTTTTGCTCGCGTGAGAAATGCCGCGTTTTCACGCAATAAATATTGTCGGATCAGCTCAATTTTTCCCCCTAGCTGGCCCTTGTTATCCTTTGAAAAGGACATAAATTTCAAGTTCGTAGCTTAAGAAGTAAAAATTACAAAAATATAAAACAGAAAAAGTTTGAGCCAAAATTTCTCAAAAACTATTTTGGATTTCGACTCGGGGCTTCAGTTTGGGTGTCTGGAGCAGAAGGGCTATCACCCTACAAAATTCCAGAGCTCTGACATCAATTCTCAGGACGGACAGACGCCAACAACAACAGACCACGACGAGACCCGTCTGAGCGGCCAGAATAGAGCCGCTTGAGAAATCTCAATGCGCTTCGCTCCATGGATTTCGTCATGCGGCTCTGACAGACCACGACGAGACCCGTCTGAGCGGCCAGAATAGAGCCGCTTGAGAAATCTCAATGCGCTTCGCTCCATGGATTTCGTCATGCGGCTCTGACAACAACAACAACAGACCACGACGAGACTCGTCTGAGCGGCCAGAATAGAGCCGCTTGAGAAATCTCAATGCGCTTCGCTCCATGGATTTCGTCATGCGGCTCTGACAGTTTCTTCACAATGTTACATTTATCTACTCGCTGTCACAACAGCGTCTACTGAGCGTTGCACTGAGGCTCGTGCCAACACTGGCACTGACTTGATACTGACCTGCTATTGACAAAACACAGGGAGTTTATATACGTCGGCGGCGGCTAATATCAAAGGCGGCAGCACTTACACTAAGGATACATCTCGATAACATTAATGAAACAAGCCTGGCTTCACACGGAGGTTCAGTCACAGCCGATGGACGCTACTAATGCATGCGGCATATGACAAAGGGGCCGCCTATCACTGTCGCTGGGAACTCAGATGGACTCTGAGACATCAAAGGCAATGCCGTACAGTACAGCGCAGGTGTCCATTAGACATCAGAGGGAGCCGCTTGATACCACTAAAAGCCGTCTTAGATAACCTGGGCGTTCACAGAATGGTACGCCGGCATTCACACGCTCGTGCATGGGAACAGGACTGAGCACACAGCCTGACGAGAGCATGTTGGTGGGTAATGAATTCAGATGAGACAATTCTGTCGAATAATTGATACTAAAATTTATGAATTAATTAAAGACTGACAAAATCTTTGTCACAAGGTCTGAGCCACCCTCGCTTTGACGGGGGCGGGTACCTGCCCCCCCTAAGATCTCGAGAACCACGGTAGGTAGCGAAAAACGGTAAACGGTGTTGGTTAGCTCATCCACTTCTCCATCGAAAACATTTGAATTCTTTTTTTCAGGTCACATTTAAGGTCATGAGAGGTCAAAATATGCCGTCATAGGGATACCATGTAAATGAAGGTTTTCGGTCATTACATCTGAACAAGTAAAGATAGAGCAAAACGGTTTGGACTATATGAATCCTCGCAGCAAGCCAAATCGAATGATATATATTTTGACCTTGCTAGGTCAAATCAAGGATTTGACCTGACCTGAGGTCAGGTCAAGGTAAAATTAGATAAAATGCATATCATTAGAACCGCAAAGACAAGGAAAAGCTAATGTAGCTAAAATAAACGCTCTATCACCATCTGTTACTGACTTATTCTGTTAAAATCATGTTTCCCATGTATTTCCAATGGAGAGGTCATGGCTCGTGTCTGACCTTAGGTCGTCGATATCAAAAATACCAGAACATATTTTAGAGAACTCGGTAGGCCGATTATCTGATATGGGTTTCAATCGGATAAGCTCACACTGTACCGACTTATGTTATCTTAAATTTTTTTAGGTCATGTGACTTGACCTGTACTGGTGACCTGACCTGAGACGCCCTAAACTTAAAATTTTCACAGAAGTTGTATAAAAACGAGAGAAAAGGTATGTTAAGTACGGCGGCGCTACACGCCGCCGTTTTTATGCTATCTGCGAAAAATTCGAGGAGGGGGGCAGGTACCCGCCCCCCCGTCAATGTGCGTGTTAGGTAAGTGTTCATTGCCATCACCAAAGCCGGGTGCTATGCGTTACTTTAGTCCACTACTCCGCTACTTGAGGACTTTCTAAATGGTAGTGGAATAGCAGTGCTTCTGTTACCAAAAAGTAGTTGAGTAGCGGGTAGCGTGCTCACAAGGATTCAAATGAGCTACCGCTACCGACAACTTGTCAAGGGACCGCCATCCAGAATCATTAGGAAATGGAAATAGAGAGAAATGGTTTTCTCCATCAAGAAAAATAACAGGAGATCGAATGAATGTGTTTTGTGTCATTTTTGTCAGTGTCTGACAACAAATCTGCTAGTTTTTATGTAAGGCACAAATAAGCAGCAGTTTCACTCTAAACTCATTTAAAAAGAACAATGAAAACCAAAATCGGGCAACGCTTCAGTAGCACTTGGCAATAAAAGGTAGCGACAGCGGAGCAGCGCAGAATCGGGTAGCACTTGGCAATAAAAGGTAGTGACAGCGGAGTAGCGCGGTAGCGGGTAATACGTGGTAGTAAAAGGTAGCGACAGCGCAGTAGCGAGTAGCGGGTAGCACTTGGTAATAAAAGACGGCGACAGAGAAGTAATGCAGTAGCGTGTAGCACTTGGTAATAAAAGGTAGCGACAGCGGAGTAGTGCAGTAGCGGGTAGCACTTGGTAATAAAAGGTAGCGACAGCGGAGTAGTGCAGTAGCGGGTAGCACTTGATAATAAAAGGTAGCGACAGCGGAGTAGTGCAGTAGCGGGTAGCGTTTTCGCAATTTTAAAACAGCCGCGCTGGTAGCGGTAGCGGCTTCAGCGAGCCGAGAAAGCAGAAGCAGCCGTTGTGGCTTAAATTTAGTAACAGTGCCCACCTTTGGTAATCACATAAGAAGAGGTTATTGGGTAGGGTTAAATTTGAATGGGTAGGGTTAACCCCCCCTGAAACCCCCTGAAATGAAAATCTCGATCCGCCACTGGTTACAATGATAAAGTTAAATGTTTTGACTTGCATCCTCTAAAATTTGCTTTTTGCGCAATGTTGTTTGCATATCCTTGATCTTTGAATAAGTTATTTTACAATGCACTTCCCTAAAATATATTTTCAATTTGATCTTTTCGATTGCAAATTTTGATAATGACTGACTTCTTCATGTTAGATCTTTATCTTTATGTTATGATTTGGTGAGGTTTTATCGGATCATCTAATGCTTGCAAAGATATGATCTTCTAGCCCGACTTCAGGCGACGCAAGCTTGAGTGAGGGTAATTTTAGGGATATCACGCGCCCCGCTGGGGTCCCTTGCATGACGCGCCCCGCTAGGGGAGCGTTTTTCGCCCATCTCCGTATCTCGTTCCCCACGAAAGCTGAAGGAAAATTACGGACGGCGTTCGGAAGCTCTTGACAAGATGAAGAGAATTTATAAGAGTATTTCTATGTCAGATCAATATTGAGGTCAGCATAGGTCAGAGAATGCTCCATAGGCTTACAACAGAGCAGTGAACGTTCCCCTCTCTAGATCTGCCCTCAGGGGATCTAGAGCAAATCTGTATGCATCATTGGATTCCTCTCATCGCGGCGAATCGAATGATATATAATATGACCTTGCTCGGTCAAATAGTCAAAATGACCTGACCTCGACCTAGGTCAGGGTCACAGAGTGACCTAGCATGGTCATATTGCATATAAATCGACTCCCCGTGACAATATAAATACAATGCAAGCAAAATGGGAGCTTTATCTCAATTCAGTGAGAGGTTATTGGCAAAACAAGCACTCTCTACTCCTGTGACCTGATATGACCTTTGAGAGGTCAGATGCTCAAAACCTCAACTTTATGGTCAAGATCGTGGTAAGAATAAACAGTTTGATGATTTTCAGCCTTATCGATCCAGTATTTCGTGAAAACGAGTCCGTTCTATTTTCACCTCAGACTTATAATGGGGTGACCAAAATATTGACCCCACCTTAGGTCACCAATATCAAAATTCCGAAATAGCAGATTTGTAGACGGTAATAACCTTATTGTATTTTAGAAGTTTCAAACTGATCAGTCTGCTTATGTTCCTTGGGCGCTGCTTCAAACTCGTAATTTTAGATTTTAAGGTTGGGTCACTTGACCCTGAATAGCTCCTTGACCTGACATGACCTTAACTCAAAAATTTAGCCAGATGTGGAAAATTAATCAGGGATAAGGTACCGTAAGTTTCGTTGTTCTGCGTCTCTTTGTTTTTGAACTATCTGGGAAAAACCAGGAGGGGCGAATTTCGCCCCCTGCGGGGCGCGTGATATTGTCAGTTTCATTTGTACATTTTTTCGACGCTTCTGATGTCATCCATCGATATAAAAAAATTGTATTCAGGGTGTGCGGAAAATCTGCGCTACAGAGGAGGAAAAACTGCTTCAGTGAGGAAAAATGGCGCCTGAAATCTTTGAATTTCTGCATTTGCTGCGTGGAAAATGGATCAGCCGCATAAATAATCATTTGATCTATGGAGATCCCGGGAGGTGGAAGACTGGGGATCAGAACCCTCTGGATTTTTGGTCCCCCATAGACTTTAAAGAGAGCTTGTATTGCCGTGCCAGCATTAATCCATCCAGAACCCCACCCCCCCCCCGCCATTAACACGCGCATTGACGGGGGCGGGTACCCCGCCCCCTCGGGTTTTTCGGAGATACTAGAAAAACGGCGGCGCGTAGCGCCGCCGTACTTGGCATGCCTTTTCCCTCATCATTTTTACAAGTTTTGTGAAAATTTTAAGGTTAGGTCATCTCAGGTCAGGTCACCAGTACAGGTCAAGTGACCTGACCTCAAAAAACGTTTAAGATAGCATACATCGGAGAAGGGTGAACTTATCCGATTGAAACTCATACCACATAATGGCCACACCGAGTTCTGTAAAATATGTTCCGGTATTTTTGATAGCGATGACCTAAGGTCAGGTACGAGGCATGATCTCTCCATTGGAAATACATGGGAAAAATGGTTTTCATGGAATAACTCAGTAAAAGATGGTGATAGAGCGTTTATTTTAGCTCCATTAGAGTCGCCTGGGCTTTGCAGTTCTAATGATATGCATTTTATATAATTTTACCCTGACCTGCCTCAGGTCAGGTCAAATCTTTGATTTGACCTAGAAAGGTCAAATTATATATCATTCGATTTGGCTTGCTGAGAGGATTCATATAGCTCAAGTCGTTTTGCTCTATCTTTACTTATTCAGATGTAAGGGCCGAAAAACCTAATTTACATGTTATCCCTATGACGGCATGTTTTGACCTCTCGTGACCTTAAATGTGACCTGACCAAAAAATGGTCCAAATGTTTTTGATGGAGAAGTGGAGGGGCAGCCCAAGGCTGTTAACCGTTTTTCGCTACCTACCATGGTTCTCGAGATCTTAGGGGGGCGGGTACCCGCCACCCCCCGTCAAAGCGAAGGTGGCTCAGACCCCCATCAATGCGCGTGTTAACACGCGCATTGACGGGGGCGGGTACCCGCCCCCCCTCGGGTTTTTCGAAGATAGCAGAAAAACGGCGCCGCGTAGCGCCACCGTACTTGGCATACCTTTTCCCTCATCATTTTCAACTTCAGTAAAAATTTTAAGGTTAGGTCATCTCAGGTCAGGTCACCAGTACAGGTCAAGTGACCCGACCTCAAATAAGATAGCATAAGTCAGAGCAGGGTGAACTTATCCAATTGAAACTCATATCACATAATGGCCCCACCAAGTTCTCTAAAATATGTTCCGGTATCTTTATATCGATGACCAAGGTCAGGTACCAGACATGACCTCTCCATTGGAAATACATGGGAAAATGGTTTTTACGGAATAACTCAGTAACGGATGGCGATGTAGCATTTATTTTAGCTGCATTAGACTTGCCTGGGCTTTGCGGTTCTAACGATATGCATTTTATATAACTTGACCATGACCTGACCTCAAGTCAAGTCAAATCTTTGATTTGACCTGACCTGAGTCTGATTTGATCTGAGTCTTTGATTTGACCTAGCAAGGTCAAATTATATTTAATTCGATTCGGCTTGCTGAGAGGATTCATACAGTTTAAGTCGTTTTGCTCTATCTTTACTTGTTCAGATGTAATGGCCGAAAAACTGAATTTACATGTTATCCCTATGACGGCATGTTTTGACCTCTCGTGACCTTAAATGTGACCTGACAAAAAATGGTTCAAATGTTTTCAATGGAGAAGTGGATGGGCAGCCCAACGCCGTTTACCGTTTTTCGCTACCTACCGTGGTTCTCGAGATCTTAGGGGGGAGCGGGTACCCACCCCCCCGTCAATGTGAAGGTGGCTCAGACCCTCGTCAATGCGCGTGTTAATTCAGAAGAAATCTCAGTTTTGTTCCCATCTGTCAGAGTCTGTTAGCGACAGAGAGTATTATGCATACCAATCATGGATCAAGCGGAAGGAATATGTGACCCCAATGCTGGGTGTGTTTCTGTGCAAAATTTGCATCTGGGATCCATCACCACACCCTTAGACCTTACAGTCCTTCCCGCTCGGTTGAATTGGAGGTCATGCTTTCCGGTAGTGCAGATTAGTTTCATCTGGGCAAGGACATAGGTGACGTGCGCGCCCCTAGCGAGGCGGTTAACACATAACTTCATATAGAAAAAAGCATACGTTGACACTCGCAAAAACCTACCTCAAAGCTACAACAGATCCGATTTCCTGGATAGTGAGTATGTGCTGACACGTTCCCTGGCTGCTCTTCTTAAACTACATAGAACACTTCTCTGCACGCACCTCTGCGGTGCCCGTGATCATGCCTATGTGCGGCGCCCTTCAGCCCAGCCGATGTTCCGCCCACGGTCCGTACACATGAACGTATCGATTCGTGTCGGTCAAGGCAAGGTCAGTCGAGTGGTCCCACGAGCTCAGGGTCGGGCTCAATGCCGAACCATTATGTCTATGCCTGGGGCTGAGGTAGAATCAACACTGCAGTCCGGCCCGGCCCCAAATGGTTTAGTTGCCGTGCTCGCTATTGCCCAGTGGATACCTACTACGCCAAATAGATTGGATGTAATTTGTTCAAAACAAATATAACCATCAGCTATGTACATTTCTGCTGGATAAGATTATTGAAAAAGCAGCCTCCTTTTTATAGCGTGACACCAGCTTGGAAATTTTGTTACATCGATGCCTTCAAATAAAATAGATAGGGGAGACCGGAGCTGGTTGAATCATTTTTAAATTTTCCCTCCGTAGCTAATAATCCACAAGATCTATCGAAAACTGGATACCACCATTCAAAATATAGTTCTTTTCCCACCAAACGACGGTTCATCTGGGGGCGCGGTAGTGGAGTGGTCAGCGTAGCTGTCTGCCACGCAGCCGACCCGGGTTCAAGGCCCGGCGGCTTCCCTGAACAAGGAGCAAGCTGGCTCCCGAGAAACCCTTCCAACAGGGAAAGAGTTGGCGACGCCATATGACCCTGGCAGTTGGTGCGTCGATAAGCCCCAATAATTATTACGACGGTTAATTTTTTCCCAAAAACAAATGCATTTTACCACAATACACTTTTGAAATCAGCTCTGCACCTGATGCAAACTGCCCCCATGCCGGGGTAAGTTGCATCCGTCCCCGGGGCAGCTTGCATCGTGAGGAGCTAGTGCACAGAAACACAATACAACGTCAGATTCGCTTCATTGGTAGGCACGTTTCCCATTCACCGGAGGCACGTTTCCTTGGTAGGTACGTTTCCCATCGGATACCCTTCCGAGCTTACTTACTCAGAGTCAGAGACACATTGCTGACAGATATAGCACCTGCTTCTCGAAAGTGACGTGATCCTCCCCCACTTTAGACGCCCATGTCAATAATTATTGCAATAATACATCCTTATGACTATTCAAGTTTCCCATAATCAAACTAAGCACCGGGGTAGGTTGCAACAATGTTTCAACCTGCCCGCGAACAATGATTCGTCTTGCTCCGTCCCTGCCCTGAATCAATTGTGGCGCCAAATATTGCACAAGCAAAGAGGTCCCGCCAAAAGTATTTGCCTCAATTGAAGACTGGAGAAACACGCTTCAACCTGCCAGGCTTATGACCAGCGTGGATGTTATCTTGTATTTCATTTAAAACATAATGTAACAAACTAAAAAATATTTTCACCCTAAAAAAAATGAGTTTTTGCCTCCTCACCTGATATCGGCCGACCGCCTTCACTGGTTTCTTCACCGGAAAGACATTGCGCGTGCGCGGTTCTAGTGGGCCCGCTTAAACTGTTATCTAGTGAATATTTTTTTAGTTACAGCCCCTGATGCATTCAACCCGTGATGCAACCAGCCCCGGTCTCCCCTATGTTTAACCGTGTCACCAACACGAAAATATGCGATGATTAGGAAAACATACAAAATGTATTCCAGTGGGTGTTTCCGCTTAATATTTATTATCCCTGGAAAAAATAAAAATTGATCGCAAGAGCTAGCATAGGCCGCGACAGCTCAATGTCTTGAAAACTACCCCCGGTGAATATCCCCAGGGCCGGGGGGCCTAGCGGCTTCATTGCCAGTCTCCAGAATGGGATGCATGAATTAACTTTTTTCAATCCCCCAGGCAGGAAACGACCTTTCCTGTCCCATCTGCCTCGATGGAGAGGATTCTTGAACACCCGCGCCAGTAGGTACTGCCAGGGGTGTAATTTTCTATCTCTTTGGGGGTGCCCAAGCACCCCCAATCCTAATTTGAGCACCCCCAATCATGTGTTGAGCACCCCCAATACATGTGCCGCCCCTGGCTTACCACCGCTGCCCTGAACAGTGTCATCCTATCTTATCACTGCCGCCCCTGGCAAGTTCTCCCGTACTGGTTTCATTACTTGGAAGTAATGAACCCTGATTGGTTCCACATCTGGCTCATCAGTGCCACCTGGCTTATCACTTTCCCCATGATTTGTGACGCCATATTACTGCCGCCCCCGCCTGATCACTGCCGCCCCCTGGCAGATAACCGCCGCCCCTGACTGATTACTGCCGCCCTCTGGCTGATACTGCCGCCCCTGGCTGATCACTGCCGCCCCTGGTTGATCACTTCCGCCCTGGCTGATTGATAACTGCCGCCCCCTGACTGATGACTGTCGCCCCCTGACTGATAACTGCCGCCCCCTGGCTGATCAATGCGACCCTACTGGCTGATGATTGCCACCCCTGGCTGATCACTGCAGCCCCTGACTGATAACTGCTGTTCAATGGGTGATCACTGCCGCCTCCTGACTGATATATGCTGCCCCTTGGCTGATAACTACCGCCCCTGGCTGATGACTGTCGCACCCTGACTGATGACTGCCGCCCCCTGACTGATAAGTGCGACCCTACTGGCTGATAACTACCACCCCTGGCTGATCACTGCCGCTCCCTGGCAGATCACTGCCACCCCTGACTGATAACTACCGCCCCCTGACTGATAACTGCCGCCCCTGACCGATAACTGCTATTCAATGGGTGATCACTGCCGCCTCCTGACTGATATCTACTTCCCCTTGACTGATAGCCCCTGACTGATTACTGCCACCCCCTGATAAAACGTCCGGCCCTTGGCTGATAACTGCCGCCCCTGGCTGATCACTGCAGCCCCCTGACTGATATCTGCCTTCCCCTGGCTGATCACTGCAACCCCGTTGCTGATAACTGCCGCCCCCTGGCTGATCACTGCCGCCCCCTGACTGATCACTGCCGCCCCCTTACTGATAACTGCCGTCCCTGACTGGTCACTACCGCCGCCCCCCGACTAAAGCTACCGCCCCTTGGCTGAAAACTGCCTTCCCTGGCTGACCACTGCCGCCTCTGGCTGATCACTGCCGCTCCTAGTTGATTACTGCCGCCCGCTGGCTGATCACTGCCACCCTCTGACTGATAACTGCCGCCCCTGGCTGATCACTGCCGCCCTCTGACTGATAACAGCCGCCCCCTGGCTGATCACTGCGATCCCATGGCTGATCACTGCCGCCCCTGGCGGATTGATAACTGCTACCCCTGGCTGATCACTGCCGCCCTTTGGCTGTTAACTGCTGCCCTTTGACTGCTAATTGCCGCCCCTGGCTGATCACTGCCGCCCTCTTGCAGATTACTGCCACCCCTGCCTGATAACTGTCGCCCCTTGGCTGATAACTCCCGCCCCTGACTAATCACTGCAGCCCCTGACTGAAACTACCGCCCCCTGACTGATAACTTCCGCCTCTGGCTGATAACTGCTGCCCATGGCTGATCAGTGCCGCCCCCTGGCTGATCACTGCCGCCCCCTGACTTATAACTTCCGGCCCTTGGCTGATAACTGCCGCCCCTGGCTGATCACTGCCGCCCTCTGACTGGTAACTATCGCCCCTGGCAGTTTGATAACTGCCACCCCTGGCTGATAAATGTCACCCCTGGCTGATCACTGTCGCCCCCTGACTGATAGCTGCTGCCCCATGACTGCTAAATGCCGCCCCTGGCTGTTCACTGCCGCCCCCTGGGAGATCACTGCCGCCCACTGACTGATAACTGCGGCCCCCTGGCTGATAACTGCCGCTCCTTCTGGATCACTGCCGGCCCCCTGGCGGATCACTGCCACCCCCTGGCTGATCACTGGCGCCCATGGTTCATCACTGCCGTCTCCCGGGGCACTGACCATCCTGGGGATATCTGGACAGTGAGCGTTCTGGCAGAGCATCCTTCTGTGGATATCACTAGAATCATGTCATATCTGAGGAGCGTTAGTTTTGATTTCATACCTTCATCCTAGTAGTCTTTCAGGTTTACATAACGTCGAGTTTCATGTTACCTAGTCGCTGACCTTAGTCTGTCGTGTGAAATGCCATTTTTACAGTATTTGTATTTCATTTTTTATTTGTTTATATGTGTTTTATATAATGTTCTGATACAATTTTCACAACCTTGCCTGTTTTACCACCTGACTTGTTGAAACTCGTGCGGAAATGTCCTATTTACGTATTTTATTTAGTGTTATGGGTGCCATATGACCCTAGATGACCGCGCGCTTAAACCGTAAATATGATGATAGACCGTCTCCCGGCTGAGCACTACCGTCCCTGGTTCATCACTGCTGCCCTGATTCATGCCACCTCTGGCTCATTGATGCTGTCCCGGGCATAGTTTGACCCAAATGCGCGCCGCCGCGACTTATCGCTGCCGCCCATGGTTCATCACTGCTGCCCCCTGGCTGATCACTGTCTCCCCTGGTTCATAACTGCCGCCCTGATTCCCCACTGCTGCCCTGATTCACGCCGCCCCTAGCTCCATTTTTTTAATTAACCCATATATGGGCGGCCCCTGGTTAGACATTTCCTCCTTCGTATCCTCACAGCCGCCTCCGGCTGATCACCACCGTAGAGATTAATCCGGCCATGACCCCCAAAACCGGTCAAACTTAGGCCCTGCTGTCAGCCCAATTTGTCAGCAGGAATCTCTAACACCCTTCCAGAAAGCAAACAGCAGCCCACTATCGTCTAATCGTTATCTGTTTGCCTATTGGAGAAATTCCCCAAACCGAGTAAATGGCAAACTGCTGCTGCTGTGCTTTTACTGTTTTAGTGTCAGCTAGGGGTGAATTGTGTATCTATTTGGGGTATGCGAGCACCCCTAATCATAATTTGAGCACCCCCAATACATGTGCCGCCCCGGCTCAGCATTGCTGCCCTGATTCATGCTGCCTCCGTCTTACCACTGTGATTTATGTCGTCCCCAGTTAATCACTACCACCCTGATTTATGCTGCCATGGTTCATCACTTCTGCCTCCTGGCTATCACTGCCACCCCGATTTGTGGCAGCCCTGACTTATCACTGCCGTCCTGATTCAAACAGCACCCGGCTCATCACTGCTACCAGTAGCCCACCAGTGCTATCTCCGGCTTATTACTGCCACGCGGTTTCATGCCGCCCTCAACTCATCACTACCGTCTCGGCTAATAAATGCCGCCCCTGACTTATCACTTCCGCTCTAATTCATGCCGCCCTGGGATCATGACTGCCGCCCCCAGCTCAGGGACGGCGGATTCCATTTTCGGGCGGGTGTGCAAGATTTTCGGGAGGGGGCGCCTTCCTTCCCAGGGGGCACCTCCACCCCAGGGGACGCCTTTGGCTCCCTAGGGGCGCCCACTCAGTGGTGAGGGGGCGCCGACATTATTTCCCTGCGTTGAGTGAATAAATTGTGTCTATTTGCTCTCCATCGGACGGCTTTGATGTCAGGGGTACCATTCGTATGTGACACTGTTTTTATTTCGCATAGAGGGTCCTACCCCTTCAGGTAGGTGGTGTTTAGGCCTGATTTTTCCTTGGCCGGCCGGGGGCGCCGCCCAAATCCTGGGCGCTTCACCGGACCAAGCCAAAACCGGGTGTGCAAAAATATACTTTTGCACACCCTCATTCTTTTCAGGGTATGCAACTGCACACCCTGCTCCCCGGAATCCGCCGCCCCTGCCCCAGCTTATCTCTTCTGCCCTGATTCTTGTCAACCGTATTTTATAACTACTACCTACGGCTCACCATTCCCGTCCACGTCTTTTCCCTTCGCCTTGATTCGTGCCGCTCCCGGCTAATTAATGCCGCCCCTAGTTCATGACTGCCGCCCCTGAGTCATCTCTTCCGCCATGGCCTTATCACTTCCACTCTGATTCGCACCGCTCCGAGTTCATAGCAATTGTCCCTGGCTCATCACTGCCGCCCTTGACTTATGACTTTGTCCTGTTTTTTGCCGCCCCGGCCAGTCACTGTCGCCCCCAGCTTATCACTTCCATCCTAATTTGTGCCGTTCTTAGTCCATAACTTCCGCTCTGGGCTCATCAGTGCAGCACTGATTCTTACCACCGCTGTGTGTTAGGGTAAAAAATAAAGAGCGTTAGGGCAAAAATAAAGAGCATGCATGGGTACAGTGGAGCTGCCATATGTATCAACACGGACGCCGCTGGGGTCCCTGGCACGACACGCCCCGCTGGGGGACGAATTTCGCCCCTCCGTAACTCATTTCCCAGGAAAGCTAAAAGAAAATCACGGACGGCGTTCGAAAGCTCTTGACGAGGCGAAGATAAATTATGCGGAGTTTATGTCAGGTCAAATTTGAGGTCAGCACAGGGCAAAGAAAGTTACTTACAACAGGGCAGTGTAGGGGAGACCGGGACTGGTTGAATCATTTTTCACTTTTCCCTCCGTAGCTAATAATCCACAAGATCTATCGAAAATTGGATACCACCATTCAAAATATAGTTCTTTTCCCCACCAAATGACGGTTAATATTTTCCCAAAAACAAATACATTTTAACACAATACACTTTTGAAATCAGCTCTGCACCTGATGCAAACTGTCCCCATGCCGGGGTAAGTTGCATCAGTCCCCGGGGCAGCTTGCGTCGCGAGGAATTAGTGCACAGAAACACAATACAACGTCAGATTCGCTTTATTGGTTGGCACGTTTCCCATTCAGCGGAGGCACGTTTCCTTGGTAGGAACGTTTCCCATCGGATACCTTTCCGAGCTTACCTACTCAGGGTCAGAGTCACATTGGTGACAGATATAGCACCTGCTACACGAAAGTGACGCGCTCTTCCCCCACTTTCGACGCCCATGCCAATAATTATTGCAATAATACATCCTTTTGACCATTCAATTTTCCCATAAACAAAACTAAGCGCCGGGGTAGGTTGCAACCATGCTTCAACTTGCCCCGCGAAAAAAATGATTCGTCTTGCCCCGTCCCTGCCCTGAATCAATCGTGGCGCCAAATATTGCACAAGCCAAGAGGTACCGCCAAAAGTCTTTGTCTCAATTGAAGACTGGAGAAACACGCTTTAACCTGCCAGGCTTATGACCAGCGTGCATGTTATCTTGTATTTCATTTAAAACGTAATGTAACAGACTAAAAAAATACTTTCACCCTAAAAAAATGAGTTTTTGTCTCTTCACCTGGTATCGGCCGACCGCCTTCGCTGGTTTCTTCTCCGGGAAGACATTGCGCGTGCGCGGTTCTAGTGGGCCCGCTTAAACTGTTATCTAGTGAATATTTTTTTAGTTACAGCCCCTGATGCATTCAACCCGTGATGCAACCAGCCCCGGTCTCCCCTACGTTTCCCCTCTAGATTCTTACTCCGTGGGGCTATAGCAAATGCTTATGCATCATTGGATTCCTCTCATCTTGGCAAATCGAATGATGTATAATTTAACCTTGATAGGTCAAATTGTGAAAATGGCCCGACATCGAGCTAGGTCAAGGTCACAGGGTACCCTGGCATGGTCATGCTGCATATCAATCGACTCTACGTGACAATATAAGCACAATGCAAGCAAAATAGGAGCTTTATCTCAATTCAGCGAGAAGTTTTTGACAAAACAATCACGGTACGCTCCTGTGATCTAACATGATCTTTAACACGCGCATTGACGGGGGTCTGAGCCACCTTCGGATTGACGAGGGGGCGGATACCCGCCCCCCTAAGATCTCGAGAACCACGGTAGGTAGCAAAAAACGATAAACGGCGTTGGGTAGCCCATCCACTTCTCCATCGAAAATATTTGAACCATTTTTTTGTCAGGTCACATTTAAGGTCACCAGAGGTCAAAAACATGCCGTCACATGCCGTCATAGGGATAACATGTAAATTAAGTTTTTCGGCCATTACATCTGAACAAGTAAAGATAGAGCAAAACGACTTAAACTATATGAATCCTCGCAGCAAGCCGAATCGAATGATATATGATTTGACCTTGCTAGGTCAAATCAAAGATTTGACCTGACCTGAGGTCAGGTCAGGGTCAAATTATATAAAATGCATATCATTAGAACTGTAAAGCCAAGGCGAGTCTAATGAAGCTAAAATAAACGCTCTATCTCCATCTGTTACTGAGTTATTCAGTAAAAACCATATTTCCCATGTATTACCAACGGAGAGGTCATGCTTCGTACCTGACCTTAGGTCATCGATATCAAAAATACCGGAACATATTTTAGAGAACTCGGTGAGCCCATTATGTGATATAAGTTTCAATTGGATAAGTTCACCCTGCTCCGACTTATGCTATCTTAAACTTTTTTTGAGGTCGGGTCACTTGACCTGTACTGGTGACCTGACCTGAGATAACCTATCCTTAAAATTTTCACAGAAGTTGCAAAAATGATTAGGGAAAAGATATACAAAGTACGGTGGCGCTGCGCGCCGCCGTTTTTCTGCTGTCTCCGAAAAGCCCGAGGGGGCGGGTACCCGCCCCCGTCAGTGCGCGTGTTAACCCTATTTCCGGCAGGGGGGCTAATATTGCCCCCTAAGGTTTTTCAAGAATATCTCCGAAACGGCTTGCGATAGAACTTTGAAACTTCCTGACTTTTCCTAAAACTAGTACAGGCAGGTTTTCTGAAATTGTCAATATTATATATTTACCAGGGGCGGAGCTATGGCTGGGTTTTTGGGGAGGTTCTATCCACAAACCAAGTATTATCGTATGCGATGGGTTCTTTGTAAAGGAAGCCGTCTCTGCTGATCCTGATACCAGTTATATGGTTTTATTATATCATTTCTTATGTGAGATGATAGTGCATTCACAATTGTCACTATTTGTATTCATCAGGGGCGGTTACAGCAGTTCAAAATGGGGGAATGTTATCAAGAAGGACTAAACGTTAGTAAGTGAGAAGACTGCTTACAGCCGTGCCAGGGCGAATACAATTGGGTATATGAAAATTCAAAATAGGTATAACCAAATTCTAGATTACCAGAGGCGTGTCCAGTCACTACACATTTTCAAAATGCATATTCCCAGCCAGTATCACCGCCGCGACTCAATATCGTTGTATATTAAAAATGTGTTTCCAATCACCCCCACCCGCCCCCCACGACGAGAGTCCTTGATCCGCCTATGTCACCCCCTTTCCCAGAGCTGCCATGGGAGGGTAAAAATTATCGAAATAAATTTCAACTAGTCGAGGGACTAATATACTCATGCATACCACTCGCATATTGTTGGGATGTATTTTACCCCACCGTTTTACCTTACTGCATCCGCCCCTGATGAGTTTTTCACTTTTTTTCATTTATTTATGTGTCAAAGATGCCAAGCAGTATATCACGGCTTCTAATCCGCGTAACAAAAACTTTTTAGGTTGTATATATTTCCCTCATAGTCCTGGTCCTGGAACTGCCATTGAATTTCGAATTTTTGCGTAACTCGAGTATATGACAATTTTGGGTCAATTATTTGTAAATCTGAACTAGTTTTGTGAAAATCGTACAACAGAGACAAGGGTTATGGAAAATCTAAAAATACACAAAAATTGTATATTTTGCACGACTTTCTCCTTAAAAATCAAAATTTTGAAATTTTCTTTTTTCAAAATAAAGTTTAGCGTCAGGGGAATCTATAGCACTTTGAATTTTCAAAATCGGCCGGTTAGATTACGAGATCTTGGGGGCCGATATTGCCCCCCTGCCGGAAATAGGGGGTAGCCGGGAGCCTGACGGAAATAGGGTTAAGAGGTCAGATGGTCAAAAACTCAACTTATGGCCAATATCGTAGTAGGAAAACATTATTTGATGATTTTCACCTTTATCTATCCAGTATTTACTGAAAACGAGCCCTTTCTATTTCTCACCATAGACTTATAATGGGGTGACGAAAAAATTGACCCCACCTTAGGTCAACAATATAAAAATTCCGAGATAGCAGATTTGTAGACCCTAATGACCTCATCATATTTCAAAAGTTTTAAACTGAATGGTTGACTGATGTTCCTCAGGCGCCGCTTCAAACTCGTGAGTTTATGTTTTGAGGTCGGGTCGCTCCACCTTGGATAGATCCTTGACCTGGCATGACCTGACCAAAAGATGTGGTCATATGCGCAAAATCTATGAGAGATAAGGTGCTGTAATTTTCGTTGTTTTGCATCTCTTCGTTTTTTAGTTATCTGGGGAAAACCAGGAGGGGGGTTAATTTCGCCCCCCCAGTGGGACACGTGTTAATATTCACAGAGCAATACACGCGTTGTTTGGAGCGCTATCAGTGTTTTTGCTCTCTTTTCACCAAGTGATAAATTCTTTGCTTTCATTTCAATATCCATCCACTCTGCCATTCCGGGGGCGCGGTAGTGGAGTGGTCAGCGTAGCTGGCTTCCATTCAGCCGACCCGGGTTCAAGGCCCGGCGACTTCCCTGAACAAGGAGCAAGCTGGCTCCCGAGAAACCCTTCCAAGAGGGAAAGAGTTGGTGACGCCGTATGACCCTGGCGATTGGTGCGTCGATAAGCCCCAAGATCGATCGATCCACTCTGCCATTCCGAAGGTAAAATTTTATCCAGCAAAACTAATATACATAAATCGTGGATAGATTTACAACTCAGATTTGATAATTTTAAGACGTGCATGAAGCTTTGGGATTTCGCCTAAAAAGCAAAGATGTTTGAAAAAAGCTGTAGAATACCTGCCCAACATTAAAATAGATTGTTCCCTGTGCTATAAAAGGCACAAAAAAGCGATGAATAGCAGATTTAGTGTAATGAACGGGTGCCGCCCCCGCAATGCCGCCGCCCCTATGGCGTGCCGCCCTCCCCCCCACCGGCTGAGCACCCCCAAAGATTTTGGGAAAATTACACCCCTGGGTACTACCTTTGATTGGGCCAGCTTTCCTGTTTGACAAGCTTTCTTTTTTTCAAATATGCACACATTTCAGCAGAGGTGGATCCAAGCCCCTTGTTCGAGCCGTGAGCAGTCACTGAAAAAGGAAAACCATAGTTTCTAAATAAAAACGAATATATTGGCTAATATTGGCGAATATTTTGGCAGGTTACATTGGCTCATTCCAAATCCAAGCAATGTTCAAAATACGTGCTGGTCAAAATATAACGTGTAGGCCTTCAGGGTTTTGAACTTGGTTTGACATGGACTACTCTCGTTTAAAGCCAAACAGATATCCGAAGTCCCGAGCAGACGTTGATATAGAAATCCACATGCACGTCTGCTGGAAAATCAAAGGGGCCTCCCCATAGGACCAATATTTTCAAAGGGGCCTCAGCGAGACCCCTGAGACCCAAGGTATAAATCATATAAAAGACGAAAATAAAATCCTTTAAAGTTAGAGGCCAAGCTAAACTTAGGGTGGACACAATTATTGATGTAATTAGTGAGATTTCCTAAAATAAAATATAGTTCTCATGGACCGAAATAGTAATAGGTATATACTGCCACTCTTTCAGAAGTATTGTTCTTACACTCGCACATATAGATTAAGTGAAGAGCAAATGGATAGAAAAGCAGCCATCATGAATTTAAAATTTGCTTAAATAACGTATCCTTACTTAACATTTCAGTCGCCTTAATTTTTCCCCTCACCCAACTTTCGCTGAAGAATAGGCATCATAATTTATGACTGTTCATGACACATCGCTTTTGCGTTGGACACAACAATAGCCGTAACGCAATCCGACATCGCCCCATTTCGCGCCACACCTCCATTTCCATACGCAGGTGACGCCGGCGCCCAGTCGTAAACGGCGCGCCGTCTGCGGGCCGCGTCTCCGCCGCTGCCAGGGCGGCGGTGAAAGGCGTGGTATGGGAGTCGCCGCCTGTGAAAGGCACGGCCTCAGGAGTGCCCACACTGCCGCCGCCGTAACGCACCGGTACTCGCTCGGCCCGGAAGTGGGAATGACCTCGACCAAGGACTGGTATCGCATGTCCTGGGCTGATGCTGCACTGAAAACCAAACGGCGCAATTATAGTGTGCTCCATTGGCGGATCCAGGAAAAAGTTTTGGAGGGGGCCAAAACATCGTTTCGGGGGGCCAAATCGAGAAAAAATCGCAAAAAGCATAGGATTTAAAAAAACGGTCAAAAGTCGGTCGTTTTGGGGGGCCAAAAGATACTATTTCGGGCTTTGGGGGGGCCATGGCCCCTGGGCCCCCTGGATCCGCCAGTGGTGTGCTCAAAACAAGATCTAGCAACAGTGTGTATCCGGATGTATCTGGATGTAGATTCGGTATTCAACTCTTATTATGTGTGTCTTTTTCAAGAACACAAGATACCCGTGTTCAGCATTTGTGGACACAATGAGAGATACACATTCGAGTGTATAACACATTACAGAAATACATTCTAACGGTATTAACTTTCCTATAACATCACTCTGCTGTGTTGTTTTGTCGGCATGCATTGCTACACTGTGGCAAAACACATTCATTTCGTATGGTTCGCCGTTTTGAAACCATCAATTCCGGCTCCGGACAAGTCGACGCCATTGCCAAAGTGGATGCACCACGAGAAACATGGTGGGGGGGGGCAAGGTAAGAGTTTTCTAGCAGAATACTGGGATTTCTAGCGCGATTGATGACCAATACGCGGTCGTTTCTTGGCGATGGGTTTTTCCATTATTCTGCTAAAAATAAGATATCGTTATTTACATACTGCAGGTGTCTCTCTGAGCTGACCTCGTGCCGGGGCGAAAGGGTAACACCACGCTGTCTTGTTTGTAGCCTTTCGCGCACCTTTTCTAAACAGCAAAAAATTACGACGGTGGGAAGTGTGCCTTCATAAGGCAATAACCAACAGTTTTAAAAATTGGGAAGGGGTCTTCCAAGGAAGCTATCGTGATATTATAAGTGCAGAATGAGGAATAGGCGTAGGAACGTCAAAAACATTGAAGGGGGAGGGGGTGGCAGGAGTCTTTTGAAGTCATTTCTTTGCATTCAACAACGTCATTTTTCTCTGGGATGAGACCGAACCGGACAATTGCCACAAACGATATTACATGAACATAGTCTAAGAAACAGAACCACATTTGGGAGATTTTTCGATGGATCAGGCTTTACAGGTAGCATGGAAAGGAACAGTGCAGGATCTGGCCATTGGTTGAAGGGATAGGGACTGTTGATGAGACTCAATTTTTCTTTAATCCGTTTTTGGAAAACCAATAAAATCGTTTTTTTAACACGCGCCCCGCTGGGAGGCTTAATTCGCCCCCCCTCTGGTTTTCCCCGGATAACGCAAAACCGAAAAGACGCAAAACAACAAAAGTTACAGTACCTTATCCCTAATCAATTTTAAGCATCTCACCCAGTTTTTTTTAGGTCAGGTCATGTCAGGTCAAGGAGCTATCCAGGATCAAGCGACCCGACCTCAAAACCTAAAATCACGAGTTTGAAGTGGCGCCTGAGGAGCATCAGCCAACTGATCAGTTTAAATTTTTACAAGATGATCTACACATTTTTTATTTCAGAATTATAATATTGTTGACCTAAAGTGGGGTCAATTTTTTGGTCACCCATTATAAATCTATGGGGAAAAAAGAAAGGGCTCGTTTCGGTAAATACGGGATAGATAAAGTTGAAAATTCCCAAACGGTGTATTCTTGCCACTATCTTGACCATAAAGTTGAGTTTTTGACAATCTGACCTCTCGAAGGTCATGCCAGGTCACAGGAGCATGTTTTGTCAATTAATTATCCCTGAATTGAGATAAAGCTCCCACTTTCATTGAATTTTGCTTATATTGTCACGGGGAGTCGATTGATATGCAACATGACCATACTCGGTCACCCTGTAACCTTGACCTAGCTCGATGTCAGGTCATTTTCAAAATTTGACCTAGCAAGGTCAAATTATACATAATTCGATTCACCATAATGAGAGGAATCCAATGATGCATGAATATTTTCTCTAGCTCCACTGGAAAAAAATCTAGAGGGGGAAACGTACTCTGTCCTCTTGAAAGCCTATGAGACCTTATTTGACCTCTGCTGACCTCAATGTTGACCTGACATAAAAATGTTTCGTATAATTTCTCTTCGTCTCGTCGAGAGCTTTCAAACTCAGTCCGTAATTTTTCTTTAGCTTTCCTGGGAAATGAGAAACGGAGGGAGGGAGGCAAAATTCCCCCCCAGCGGGGCGCGTTATGCCAGGGACCCAGCGGGGCGCGTGTTATGGCATGTATGCAATACTTACGTCCTTAGGTTTATAACCCTGTGGGAAAACATACAAAAATGACATGTTATGGCAAGCAAGATCAGAAGGTAGGATGCCTCTTTAGAAACCTAGTTCTGAGAAACCTTAGTGTGTGCTGGTATTTTTGGTTTGTAATGAAACATGAACATACCAATTTGGGTTATCAGGTATACTTAGACGCGGTGGTGTAGTGGTTTATGAATACTTAGACGCGGTGGTGTAGCGGTTGATGCATACTTAGACGCGGTGGTGTAGCGGTTGATGCATACTTAGACGTGGTGGTGTAGCGGTTGATGCATACTTAGATGTGGTGGTGTAGCGGTTGACGCATACTTAGAAGCGGTGATGTAGCGGTTGATGCAGCTGGTTTCAGCTGACGTGCCGGCCATCCCGGGCTCGTGACCCGGCGGATTCCCCCAGCAAGGAACAATCTGGCTCCCGAGAAACCTTTCCAATCGGAACGTATTTGCGATGCCATATGACCATGACAGTTTGCTCGTGGAAAACCCCAAACATTTTGATGATTATACCATTGTGATGGATCCCGGAATTTTGATATTGTGGACGTGAGGTGAGGTCAGTTTTTTGCTCACTCCATTATAGGTCTATGGTGAAAAATAGAAGGGGCTCGTTTTCAGTAAATACAAGATAGATAAAGCTGAAAATGCTCAGACCGTGTATTCTTACCACGATCTTGACCATAAGATTGATTTTTTAGCCATCTGACCTCTCACAGGTCATAACAGGTCACAGGAGCATAGGTACAGTGATTGTTTTGCCAATAACTTCTCACTGAATTGAGATAAAGCTCCTATTTTGCTTGCACTGTGTTTACATTGCCACAAGGAGTCGATTGATATGCAGCATGACCAATGACCATACCAGGTCACTCTGTGGCCCTGACCTAGCTCGAGGTCAGATAATTTTCACAATTTGACCTAGAAAGGTCATATTATACATAATTCGATTTGCCACGATGAGAGGAATCCCATGATGCATGAATATTTGCTCTAGCTTCACTGAGTAAAAATATAGAGACGGAGACGTATACTGCCCCGTTGTAAGCATGCGCAACATTCTTTGACCTATGCTGACCTCAATATTGACCTGGCATAAAAATATTTCTTAAAGTTTATCTTCGTTTTGTCAAGAGCGTTCGAACGCCTCCCGTAATTTTCTCTAGCTTCCCTGGGGAATGAAATACGGATGGGGGAAATGCGCCCCCAGCGGGGCGCGTCATGCCAGGGACCCCAGCGGGGGCGTGCTATTTTGACCGGCACTAGCACTAGAAAAAATCTGTTTTCAGTCATTCTATAAATAAATCAGGAGCCGGGGCAAATTTCGCGGAAGGTCGGGCCGGGGAACCCGGGGAATGTGTTTAAGTGAATCCGTTCGCATCCCGGTGGCAAGAGTTGGCATCCGGTGGACCGCGGCTGACAAGCTGGTGCACGCGTTGCAAATTGTTATAGAGCACAAAGCAAAAAGGACGCCGGACTCGTCTACATAGTTGTTTAGGTTGTGGATTTGAACCTCGCAGTGAAGAAGATGTATATCACAGGAGCAAGGTAATAGAGGAATTGGAATGTCGATCTCAATCTACTGGCAAAGGCGAGACCAAGACGCCTGCACTTTGGAAACTTAAAAGTGTGTGGGGAAACAGTCGGCGTATTGCTGACAAGGAACCCTCTCCTCTAGGAATAAGAGAGTCGGCGTATTGCTGACAAGGAACCCTCTCCTCTAGGAACAAGAGCTTAGCGCTTTTGGGCTCTTGCTACCGTACCCACATACTGGTTTCAAATAACTCCAGTTAGGTATTTTCCAGTTCGGCTGAGGTCGGAAACCTTTAAAAAGTCGGGCCTAGAGTGAACTATTTCAACTGGGTATTGACTGACCAATGCTCATGGGGGACGGGGAGCATGATAAAATGATTTATTAGATATCTTGTAATCAGGTAAGCATGCATTACTCCAGGCACCTAGGTACCTACCTTCCTGCAAGTAAGACTCAAGTTTGCATTGACAGCTTAAATGTTTCAATGGACACAGTTGTAATTTTTACAGTCAGCATCTCATGCTTTGTGTAGGAAGTAGCTATGTAGTTAAATTTTCCATGGTCTTTCACTCATCATATATCATCAGGCTGAAACCTGGCCAACTTTTCATCCGGCCAGTTTAGTTCTGAAATTTGGAAAAATAAGCTGTACTTTGCAATGGAACAATATGTTTTAACACGCGCATTGACGGGGGTCTGAGCCACCTTCGCATTGACGGGGGGGCGGGTACCCGCCCCCCTAAGATCTCGAGAACCACGGTAGGTAGCGAAAAACGGTAAAGGGCGTTGGGCTGCCCATCCACTTCTCCATCGAAAACATTTGAACCATTTTTTTGTCAGGTCACATTTAAGGTCACGAGAGGTCAAAACATGCCCGTCATAGGGATAACATGTAAATTCAGTTTTTCGGCCATTACAGCTGAACAAGTAAAGATAGAGCAAAACGACTTGAACTGTATGAATCCTCTTAGCAAGCCGAATCGAATGATATGTAATTTGACCTTGCTAGGTCAAATTAAGGATTTGACCTGACCTGAGGTCAGGTCAGGGTCAAATTATATAAAATGCATATCATTAGAACTGCAAAGCCCAGGCAAGTCTAATGCAGCTAAAATAAATGCTCTATCACCATCCGTTACTGAGTTATTCCGTAAAAACCATTTTTCCCATGTATTTCCAATGGAGAGGTCATACCTCGTACCTGACCTTAGGTCATCGATATCAAAAATACCGGAACATATTTTAGAGAACTCGGTGGGGCCATTATCTGATATGAGTTGCAATCGGATAAGTTCACTCTGCTCCGACTTATGCTATCTTAAACATTTTTTTAGGTCGGGTCACTTGACCTGTACTGGTGACCTGACCTGAGATGACCCAACCTTAAAATTTTCACAGAAGTTGTAAAAATGATGGGGAAAAGCTATACCAAGTACGGCGGCGCTACGCGCCGCCGTTTTTCTACTGTCTCCGAAAAACCCGAGGGGGGCGGGTACCCGCCCCCGTCAATGCGCGTGTTAAAGAAACCAATGATTCACTCGTACTCTTGTCGGGCCGACACATGTTATCTACCTATAATGTTTAAAGTTATGAGGGGATTTGACAATCTTTGTCATGTTAGCATTTTTTTACTGCCTTTGCATATTTGGACCGAAATGAAATTCTAAAGAAAATATGGTCAATTTTTTATCCTAAAATCTCTTCCCAAATTTTTATTTCAAGCACAGACTTTGAATGCAAATGTCAGAAAACATTTAAAAACAAACTTTGACAGCAATTGAGCGTAAACTATTAGAGATATTGGGTTATACGTAAAGGCCTTTATCAGTGCGTTAAATATTGATATGCACAAAACTTTTGAAATTACCAAAATGTATATTTTTTAAATCATTGGAAT
Source organism: Lepas anatifera (assembly GCA_034440635.1). Classification (NCBI taxonomy): domain Eukaryota; kingdom Metazoa; phylum Arthropoda; class Thecostraca; family Lepadidae; genus Lepas; species Lepas anatifera. Next base: position 2,240,784 of record JAOTON010000629.1, read on the forward strand.
CAGCGTCCCAGGTTAGGTAGGAATATGTATATAGAAAAATGTAACCCCAAGAATTTAAAAGTACTATAGAATTTTGGGCTATTTTAAAAGTAATTTATCACCAAGGGCTTTCCCAAGTACTCGGCAAAAAACTTTCAATCTGCTTAAAAACAGGTTTCATCAAGGACAAACATACCGCACCAACACTGTCATGTTTTTTAGCAAAGTACTCCGCATTGTCCGGAAAAAAACACTCATTCCTTGCTCTAAACAATCAGTGTATGTGTTACAGTGTATCCGCGAAATCCGGGAATCCGCGGATTTCCTAGTGAGTCCGCGAATCTCTTAGTGATTCCGCGGATTCCCAAGAACGCTCGTAAATCCATGGAATTCCGGCTGTTTGTTTAGTGAGTCCGCGGAACCCCTGAAACAAAGCCGGGTGTCCGCGGATTCACTAGGGAGTTCGCGAAATACCTGAAACAGAGCCGGGTGTCCGCGGATTCACTAGGGAGTTCGCGAAATACCTGAAACAGAGCCGGGTGTCCGCGGATTCACTAGGGAGTTCGCAAAATACCTGAAACAGAGCCGGGTGTCCGCGGATTCACTAGGGAGTTCGCGAAATACCTGAAACAGAGCCAGCGATCCGCGAAATTTTGTGAAATAGCCGTGTATCTAGGCAAAGCAGGGAAACTCATGTAGCCGCGTCACTATAGGCACAGGAAACGTGTGGGTGGTAGTGACGAGTCCGTAATCGTCTCAAAGTTGGGGAGGCACTGCCCTCAGTTCAAAATTTGGGGCCGCCGCCCCTGCCCCCAGTTCCTGCGCCTATGACAGGTACAGATGCAGCCGAGTGATTTTGCAGTTGGAAGGTAAACATGCGCCGATAAGCCGTCGGGCGAATTCTAGGGCTAAGTTCTTAGATAAATTTTAACATCAACTCAACCTAAACAAACTTTTTCAAAGAGTACCAACCAAATATATAAAAAGCACCGTGAGAAAAAAATTGGCATCGCCTTGTAAACGACAACATGCGTGTAAACACGTTTCTTGTTGTTTCTGTGTGTTTGAGTTTTTTGGAAACACCCCTCCCTCCGTTTTCGATCGGAGGTGACGCCTTTGCGAACAGGCCGACATACCCGGGAGGTCGGGTCATGCTGACCGCTCAATCGCGGCCGTACCCGTGTCCTGTGCTGTGGCGTGTGTTGCATTTTCTGGAGATGTCGGAAGCCCTTTTCAATGAGAGAGTGCAGAAGTGGCTTTCCGAAAGCCCAGCTCGAGTCATCGATTTTTAAGCGATGAGGAGCATTCTTTAATGATAAAGAAATTGCTCTCATTTGAAAGAAAGGAAGAAAAACCAGCCAACAGCAAGGAATACAGATGGCTGAATACCCTCAAGCTGGTCCAGTACGGCAATCACTCATGCAATATCGTCAGAACTGACATTGGCAAGGAAGTTGTTCCCTCCTCCAAACTCTGCCAAGTAATACATGAAGCCTATCTAATGTGCCTGCATGGCGGGAGGAACAAGATAACCTCAGAACTGGGAAAACATTATTGGAACATCACGATTGAGTTTGTGAACACGTATCTGCAAACATGCCAGCAGTGTGAAGAGAAACGCCCACGCGCCCGCAAGAATCTCGTCGTGTCTCCCATCGTCATCGACGACTTCAACTCACGAGTGCAGATTGATTAAATAAACTTCTAGTGTGAACCAGATGGGAAATTTAAGTGCATCGTAACATACCCGGACTATTTGACAAAATTCGTCATGCTGAGGGCGCTGACCTACAAAGCAGCAAAGCACAGGTCGCTCTGCACCTGCTCGATATCTTTAGCGAGATAGGGGCGCCGGCCATCCTCCAGTCCGACAACGGGCGCGAATTTATAAATGACCTCATCCACGAGTATGCTTCGAAGTGGCCGTCCTTGAAGATGGTGCAAGGCAGTCCACGCCACTCCCAGTCGCAGGTAAGTTACAAGTTTCAATCACATAAATTAACCGAGCCCTGACTCATGCAGTTATAAACATTTTTTGGTGAGCTTTCTTTTGCTGGCCTAGTGGCGTTTACCGGGATTGGTATCTGCTTCTGGCACCGGAACACAGAAACCATACACAGAACGTCTAGTTTTTTCAACTTCGTTTGGTTTAACACGCGCACTGGAGGGGGCCTCGGAGCCCACCCCCACCTGTTTTTTCGAGGAAGCCGGAAGAACCACTCGTAGCCGAAAAACGATACTTAGCCACATCTAAGAAAATTTAATAGCGAGTTGCTAAGATGTTCCCTGGCCTCTCCCCTCGAATCCGGAAATAGAAACATCTTAGCAACTCATCATCATGCTCCTCGCCGCAGCACTTCAAAACTTATCAAAATTTAATTGCGTGTTGATTCGTGAAAATGTTTTGAAAATCAGTGGAAAATATTTTGACTTTTAGGCTTTCAAAGTCAGACCTGCATTTTGAGATCGCCGTAATCACGCGGTCGGACCAGTTCACTTGCATTGGAGACCGAGTGGTGAGTCGTAACACCATATAACCGGGGTAGTATGTCAAGGTCACCTTGCATAAAGGTCAAGGCCAAGGTCAAAGGTCACAGGTGAATATAAAATCCGCACTTTCAATGTCACTGACCTCTGTGCTTCCGGTTACCCGGTCTGACGTATATTACGCCATGACGTCATATTTAAGGTACCTCAATGCAAAAGTCAAGGTCAAATGTCATTTGGTAAGGTCAATCCTTTTTTCCGCCAAGCAGTTGCTACTGTGCTAGTCATATTGTACATTATCAGTAGTATACCATATTGTGACCTTATGGTTCAATGACCTTGAATGACCTAGAACCCAAAACTGTACAGAAGGCTCTTTAAGACCTTTCCTCTATGACTCTGGTCCAACTTTAGATTATTCCCGCCTTTTCCCGCATATTCACGGCATTTTCCACTCGGTCCCCAGCATGGCCAAGATTTTACCTTTCTGACGTCGTTTTATCTTAAAATCTTTCACCAAGGTCAATACAAATTGGTCATGATGTAGTTGACCATAGCCCCCACCCACCCTCCAAATGACGTTTTTCTACGCCTCTTAGTTTCCGAGATCTTAGGGGGCTTACCAGGCCCCCTCCAGTGCGCGTTGGTGCCAGACCCCTCTCTAGTGCGGGTGTTAAACCAAAATTTCTCATTTAAAATGGTGAGTTCCCTCGTGCTCACATCCCCTTTTACCACTTATGGTTATCACTAATTTTTCAACACCTTGACAGTACCCTTAACGACATTGCCTCGTACAATTTTTTCGAATCATTTAGGCAATATTGATCACTCTTAAATAGGCAAAATGTCTTCAAGCAACTGATTCTTATGTAAAAAATGAGAAGCCCTTTGAAAGGTTCCATGGCTCCCCCTGAAACGTTACTTCCCAGCCTAACTTCCCCCAGGATCCGAAAATCGGCACCCCGTAAGAAGATTTGGCGTCCATCTGAAAGGGTTTTCCGGAAAAAGACTGGCACGCCCTTGGTCCAAATGCCTTCCACCAATGTCCCCCCCCGATCGGCAATCCTGTATCTGCCTATAAAAAGGTAAGATGATATATTACATCAATTATTTGAATGAAACTGATAGAAACTACGTGATCCAACCGTTGGCTATAGTGGCTACATAAGTATCTTTTTACCCTCGCCATTATCGTGCACATGAAACTATCAAAGAAACCTTACCAGACCACATACACCATTAAAACATATTGTGACGGCACCCGTCACATGACGCCTATCCAGAACACGCACTGGTCCGAGAGCAGGAAATGAAACCCCCCGTGCTGCGGCGGCGCCGCCACGCTCACGGAGCAGCGCTACCGGCGGCCGAATAACGCCGGAACAAACAGTGGGGTGGGGTCTGGTCAGACCCAGCGCTGCCGTTGTCCAAAGGCAGGGCGCCGCAGTTTTATGACCCTGTTCCGGAGAAACACGCGCGACCGGGCCAGTGGCGGATCTTGAAACTACCGGGGGTGGGGCTTGTTATTTTCTCTTCCTCCTTCTTCTTTTTTGCTGACGAACTGCGGGATTATTCCCCCCCTCTCACGGTAGCCTCTGACGTTAATTTGGCGACCCCGGTTTACGGGCCTGGAAACGCCGCCGGCGGCACGGTATGGCAAGTGCGAAAATCGGTGACTGCCACCGGGTCGGCAGCTGGCCCAACCGTAACCATGGAGACGGCTGTCGAACCCACGAGTTCACATCAGGTCACCGAGCTGTGCCAAAATTCGGTGACCTGCCGGGCGCCACCTGCAAGTGTTCTCCACACTACTATCATTTAATTGACGGGGCTTGCGGCCGCTTGTTTTTATTATATTTCTTCTTTGTCTTACTCCGTGTATTATGTCGTGTCATCTTTTTGCTTATAGTGCCTTTCAATGGTAAACGGTCCACACATAGAAATATCTAGAAAAAAGGGTTGGCTCCTAACTCCTTAAAAACAAAACCGTATCACAGTACCCCATATCTGATTTGCCTCTCTCTGCGAAGTACCCACGGCCTTGGGTAGTTTCTTTGTTGCTGTTAAATTACACGTTTGAGGACCTATCGCACACTATGTACGGCGCACACAGGGGGGGGCAGGCTGACTGTTCTCATAGCATCTGGAACCAATTTCCTGTAGCGTCAGCGTGTTAGTGAATGGGTGTTTTTTTGTGAAAACGGGCTGCACCGCCCCGAAAGCGACACAGGCGGTGATGTACCGTCTGTGCCCAGGAGGAGAGAGGGAAAAATATTGAACATTGATTGTAAACCTTTGCCGGGAAGGCTCTCCTAGCTATTGTCTTTTCATTATTTTTTGGCACTATTTTTCTCCCCCCTTCAAAAAGACGGCGCACGAAGCCCTCGTGCGGCACTGCGTGAAAGGAACAGACCGCTCGCAGCTATGAGCCCAGGCCAGCGACGGCGACGCGGGGCGGCAAGGGTCGACGACCGCCATTGCCCCGTGTCAAACAGAGGGGGCAGGGACGCGGAACAGAAGGCCAGTCAGCCGGTACCCGGAAGCGAATTGGCCAATGGGAAGGCCCCACGGAACCAGCGAGATAAGCTAGGCAAAAGCTCCGAGGAAAGGAGGAGAGAGAGGCGAGAGGAGGGAGGCATTCAAGGAGAGGAGATGGTGGAAGCCGGAGTGGCTCGGACGCAGGGCACCATGTGAGGCGGAGTGATTCAGCCGGGGGCCGCCGTGTTGGGCAGAAGTTGATTCAAGGAGAGGCCGGCGTTAGGGGAAGGAGGTGTGGGACAGAGGACACCATGTGAGGTGGAGTAATTCAGCCGGGGGGCCGTCGTGTGAGACAGACCGGCACTCCGGGAGCGAGCGACACCAACGAACAAGTGAGTCCGCTATGCGGAACGGTCTGACCCACCTCCCCTCCCCCACCCTCAAAATTTTTACATTTTGTGAAAAATGAGCCGAGCTTTGGAGCGCCTACCCGGCAGGGGGGTGGATGAAATCTTGGGAGGCACGGGGGAGGGGGTAATGTGATTGTGTATGTGGACTTGGGCGTCAGCGGGCAGTTATGCACCAGCATAAATATGGAATTCGGAGACAATGGAATGTGCATTTTAACCCAGTTCGACCACGTTAGTGTGTTTTCTACCACTGTAACGTTCGCTTTTGGTGCGCGAAATGTCAATTAAATACAAGGATGAAAGGGGGAAATAAAGCTTTTTCCTGCAGAGGGCCTTACTGGAAGCAATAGGACAGTCGAGCAATGGGGTGGGCGGCTCATTGCCGTAATTACGACGAGTATTCATTCGTTATCACGGCTTTCCTTTGGCCGCTTACAAAACAAACACCTTCATGCCTCGCCGTTAGGGGACAAAAATACAGGAAAAATACCACGAGTTAGCAAATTAGTTCACACCCTTTTTTCGATCGTAAATTTGGCTGAAACTCATGATCAGCAATGGGCGGGGCCCATCACGACCATTACGATGTTGACATAACCGCACGACGAGAAATTTCCACGAGCTGTAAGTAAAAATTGTCCTCTAGCCGGCCGATACTCTCCCGCGCCACCACACCGAATCGGGCTGTAATAATCACGCATCAAAGTTTGGCCAAATTCTGTCGCCAAGTAGTACTTGTGCATAAACAATAGGATCGCTAACAGAGGGGCGAATTCTCGCCGCTTCATAGTTTTAATTCGTTTTAAAGCCAGTATGATAAGCAGCGTCATGTTTTTTTGCGTTTGCTATTCTTTTTTATCTTTGCATCTGTTTTGTCAGGGCCTGGGGCCTGGAGCTCTCTAAATAGCTGCAACGCAAAGCAAAGTCTCATCTTTACCTTCGCCCGGGTGGGGGTTTTTTTAGACCCCCTCGGGTTTTTTCGAAGTGATAAAAAAAACAGCGGCGCGCAGCGCCACCAAACTTGGTCTAGCTGTTCCTTCATCATTTTTACATCTTTCTTGAAAATTTTATCCCAAGGTCATGTCAGGTCAGGTCACCAGGCCAGGTGAAGTGACCTCACCTCAAAAAATGCTTAGGACCGCATAACTAAAAGAAGGGTTAATCGATCAAGTTCAAGCTTATACCACATATTGGGCCCACCAGGAGCTACAACATTTGTTCCGGGATTTTTGATATTGGTGACCTAAGGTCATGTGCAGAGCATGACCTCCCCATTGTAAATACATGGGGAAAATCACGAAACGAGCTTTTCTCAGTAAGTATGGATGGAATCATCTTCAAACATCGGTTACGATTTGATCTTAGCCCATTTCTGAAGTTTATGCCAAAATGTTGAGTTGGGACCTTTAAAAGGTCACTTTAGGTCAAATAAGCTTTTTTGGGTGTTTTACTCTATAAATTTAAAATAAACTAAGATAGAACTTTTATTTTGTCACCAAAGTGTTTGTATAGTCACTGTAAGTCAAATGATATACATCATGACTATACCAGGTCAAGTTGGGTCAGACCGTTGTCCTGGGTCAGGTCAAATTCTTAAATTTGACCTGGCATAGCAATATTATATATCATTCGATTCGTATTGACAAGAGGATTGCAATGGTGCATCAACTATGGCTGTATCTTGTTTGGTTTGGAAGTTATTAGCGAAAAAAGGAAACACCCTTATGCATGGGAGGCTATGGACATTCCCAAGAATATGCCCAATATTCAGCGACCTGTAGCTCCCTAGGGTTTGACCTGACACGAAAATGAATGCCACTGCAATGAAAGAGCAACTCAAGAGCTTTCGAATGGTGCTAGAAAAATGTTTCTAGCTATCATAATTTCTGAGATATAAGACGTTTTCTTAGTACACCTCATATTAGCGATTTTGACCTATTCTGACCTCTGGTGACCTTAATATTGACCTGAAAAAAGAAATGACCGAAGTATTTTCGATATCATTTTTGAAGAGCTTTCGATTGCCGTTTTGCGCTTTTTTCTAGCTCTCTTAGTTTTTGAGATCGGGGGGGAGTCTTTTTTTAGCCCCCCTACCAGGGCGAAGGTGGCTCGTACCCGCCACCGGGGCAAGGGTTAACCCTCGCCCCACCGGGGGGCCATCGATGGCCCCCCTAAGGTTTTTCCGGGATAGCAGAAAAACGACGAGGCGCAGCACCGCGGTTGAGGGCTCTACCTCTCACTGCATTATTTTCCCATCATCCCTGAAATTTTTTACCCCGGGTCACCCAAGGTCAGGTCACCAGACGAGGTCAACCAAGGTCACCTCACTTCACCTTTAGAGCTCTGTAAGAGCTACATTTCAAAGTCGATCGATTTGAAACTTCCTACACTTCATGACCCCTCCAGGGTCTACAAGGTGTATATCCGGGATTTTTCGATTTCGTGCCCTGAGGTCAGGTCACCAGGTGACCTCTCCCATTGGAAAAGCATGGGGAAAAGCTATTTCATGATATAAAAGCCACAAAAATGATTGCAAATACTCAGACTGCTCAGAACAACGTTTTTGGACACCCTTTCACGGATCCCAGGGGTCATATTTGCCCTTTGACTTTTCCAATGTCATCCAAGGTCACCAGAGGTCAAAAACAGTATTTTGACAATAACTTTTGACCTAATTGAGCTAGAGCGGTGAAACAAACACCATCGTGTTTATCTGGTCACTGGCTTTCATTTGATATACGGCAAGGTCACTTTTTGACCTTTCGTGACCTCAGGTCATATTAGGTCACGAGGTGACCTCTGGCGGTCAAACCACTGGCGGGAGGTCTTTACGTTCCACATAGCGGAAAAAGTACTGGCAATTTGCTATCAAATGTACTTTACCAGGCCTCAATAGCTCTAATGACATAAGAGTTATGCCCAGTTTGCTTAATCATTGCATATTTGAGTGAAAATAGCCGATCTTGACCTAATTTGACCTCTGGAGGTCAAACCATTGACCTGAGCACTAAAACATGCGAAGTAATTTCTTACTGAATTCACGCGAGCTTTCTATTGCACTTCGCAGATTTGCGCTACCGCCCATATTTTCGGAGTTAGAGGGGGGCCATCGATGGCCCCCCGGTGGGGCGAAGGTGGCGCCGGACCCCCGGTGGGGCGCGGGTTAATAGCCGAAGTTGGAATTTAAGCATTCAAAACCGATCTTTTGTCGTTCTGATTTTATACTCGCATCTATTATGTCGATGCTTGGGGCTCGGAGCACCCCTCAAGGGTTGCAACGCAATGCAATTCTCATCTTAATAGACGAAGCTCGGGCTTAAGCTTTCCAAAAACCAATTTCAGAATGCTTAGGATTGGATCGACTGTCTTATAAGTTCTGATTTTGTCTCGACCCGGGTGAAAGCAAAAGGATTGCTCCTTATTTTGGTTTCGGTTTTTTAATAGCACCTATTATGTCAGGGTCTGGAGCTCGAAGCTTTGTGCACGGTTCCAATGCAAATACATTTTCGTCTTAAAAGTCGAGGTTTGGGTTTAAGTATCCAAAACGCAGCATTTTTCTCGTACTGATTTTATAACGGCACCTAATAAGTCAAAGCCTGGGGATCGGAGTTTTCTAAATAACGGGCATGCGAAGACAAATTTGCCTTAATTAGCGGAAGCTTGGGCATAAGCTTTCAAAGGCCAATCTTCAGTGCTGGTCCTGAGTATAAAGGCTCCGGGACATCGTTTTTTTCTATTGGCCCCCTCGAATATGGAACATTTTTAGCATGCCTTTCTAGAATACTTGCCGTTTGGATCGGGTGTGCTAAAAGTTTTGATTTTGTCCCGACCCGGTCGAAGGCAAGAAAGCTTGCACCCTTCTAAATAGCCGCAACGCAATGTAATTCTTATCTTAATAGACGGAGCGCGGGCTTAAGCTTTCAAAAGCCGGTTTCAGAATGCTGCTGTTTGGATCAAGTGTTTTATAAGTTCCGATTTTCTCCCGACCCAGTCGTAAGCAAGCAGGCTTGCCTCTTTGTTTGATTCGTTTTTTGTTATCGCACCTATTTTGTCAGGGCCGAAGGCTCGGAGCTTCCTAAATAGATGCAAAGCAAAGTAAATATGATCTTAAATAGTAGAAGCCAAGGCTTAAGCTTACAAACCAACCTTCGGCGCTGGTGCTAAGTTCAAGAGCTCTGGAGCGTTTTCCCTTTTTATGCAAAACAAAGACGCAACATTGGGTTGTCTGATTTTTTTTGTTGAATGCTGGCTGTTGGGACCGAGCGTTTTTGAATTATCCATTTGCCTCAACCCGGTCGCAAGTGGGATGTGCAGGGCAAAATAAGTTAGGTTGGGCAATCCAAGCCGTAGACTAAATATAGGAGGTCCTTGTCTGCGAAGTGCACGGTGCCGTGGTTAAGATATGATTGAATGGGCGCGTGCGCCGCCATGTCAGGGGATAAGTCCCGCCTCTCCGGGGGCCGGGCGGACCCCCCCCCATTGGCGCATACAGGCAGGAAGGGAGGGGCTTGCGCGCCTGTCGGGAAACCAGGACAGCAGTAAATCCTTACGACGGGATTCGGTGGGTGGCAGCGACGGATTTAGGATTTCTCTCGGGGGCACGAAGGGGGGTGACTGGCGGGCCCGGGCGCGCGTCCATAATTATTAGAGAACCCATCGGTGCAGTTTTAAAAAGTTTGGGGTAGGTGCGGATGAGCCTACAACCTCACGCAAACATGCCGCTCAAGATAGGCTGAAGCACACTCAAAACCGCGAATAGCATTTGGAGACGCCCATATGCCTCCAAAGGTTCCAAGCAAGGGAAGAGGGGCTGTCAAAGCAGCGCAGTCGTGCAACGTGGTTCGGACCAAGCTCCCTTCAACACCATTTCGTCCTCTCAATCGCACATGGCATAGTACAATAAAGACGTAAGAATTATTCAAACGCTATCCTATGTGCCATGGCCGTGCCTTTTCTATCCTTCTAGCCTTCGGGCCCCTTGGCTCCCGAAAGAGAGTCATGGCGGCTCTCCTCTTCCTGGGGGTCACGAAGGCGCCGAAACGTGCACTGTGATTGCCCTTGAACCGACCCTCACTCTACATCACTTTAACCGCCTGCCTCAGTAATCCGGCACTATCATTCTAGCCTTCGGGCCCATTGGCTCCCGACAGAGAGTCATGGCGGCTCTCCTCTTCCTGGGGATCGCGGAGGCGCCGAAACGTGCACTGTGATTGCCCTTGAACCGACCGTCACTTTACATCACTCCTCCCGCCCGTCTTAGTAACCCGGTACTATCCTTCTAGCCTTCGGGCCCATTGGCTCCCGAAAAAGAGTCATGGCGGCTCTCCTCTTCCTGGGGGTCACGGAGGCGCCGAAACGTGCACTGTGATTGCCCTTGAACCGACCGTCACTTTACATCACTCCTCTCGCCCGTCTTAGTAACCCGGTACTATCCTTCTAGCCTTCGGGCCCATTGGCTCCCGAAAGAGAGTCATGGCGGCTCTCCTCTTCCTGGGGGTCACGGAGGCGCCGAAACGTGCACTGTGATTGCCCTTGAACCGACCTTCACTCTACGTCACTTTAACCGCCCGCCTCAGTAATCCGGCACTGTCATTCTAGCCTTCGGGCCTATTGGCTCCCGACAGAGAGTCATGGCGGCTCTCCTCTTCCTGGGGGTCACGGAGGCGCCGAAACGTGCACTGTGATTGCCCTTGAACCGACCTTCACTCTACATCACTTTAACCGCCTGCCTCAGTAATCCGACACTATCATTCTAGCCTCCGGGCCCATTGGCTCCCGAAAGAGAGTCATGGCGGCTCTCCTCTTCCTGGGGGTCACGGAGGCGCCGAAACGTGCACTGTGATTGCCCTTGAACCGACCGTCACTTTACATCACTCCTCTCGCCCGTCTTAGTAACCCGGTACTATCCTTCTAGCCTTCGGGCCCATTGGCTCCCGAAAGAGAGTCATGGCGGCTCTCCTCTTCCTGGGGGTCACGGAGGTGCCGAAACGTGCACTGTGATTGCCCTTGAACCGACCTTCACTCTACGTCACTTTAACCGCCCGCCTCAGTAATCCGGCACTGTCATTCTAGCCTGCGGGCCCATTGGCTCCCGAAGGAGAGTAATGGCGGCTCTCCTCTTCCTGGGGGTCACGGAGGCGCCGAAACGTGCACTGTGATTGCCCTTGAACCGACTTTCACTCTACATCACTTCACCTGCCCGTCTTACTAACCCGGTACTATCCTTCTAGACTTCGAGCCTACGGGCTCCCTCTGGCTATGCTGTCCGCTGTCGAAACCTTCTGGTCCGAACCACGGAGCACCGATCGCACAAAAAAGGGAACGTGGGACGTCGGAGATTGCTGGCAGTCGTTTTGTTGCACACTTGCCAGGCCGAAACGATGAAGATGAGAGGATCAGGCGGGCTCCGCCGTAACGGAGGAAGTTTTTTCGTGACGGGGGGGTAAGCTGTCAATTTTGGGATAGCCTAGCCGGAAAAGGCGTGGCAGACGTCGACTCATGGCTCTGGCTGGGCCATGGAGGAGCCGACGTGAGGGACGGGCGGTCAGTGTGGGACTCGTGGGCGGGTAGGGTCCGAGGGAGGACCGAGCCTAGGGAGGCTCCCCACGCTAGGAAGTTGTTTGTGAGTAGACTATGGCGTGAACGCCCGGAGGCTAGTAAAATTAAAAGCCGGAACTCGGTCATTCCGGTGGTCCCATGTCCGTGACCTGCAAGCCCTAGGGGCTACGACTCAGCGACGCATCCACTAGCATGGTCCGTGCAGGCGGGATTTGACGCAGCCAGCGTTTAGTAAGTTTCTGTTTAGGGAGAAAATGAGGCGGGAAGGAGGAGCACTGGATCATCGGGGAAGGGCGGAGCCGAGTTACCTCCTGTTGGGCTCTAGCCAAGCCCTGGGAGCTGCGGCCGCCGGTGTGGGTGCGCGTGAGTAACTGGCGGTGGGTGAGTGACAGGCCATAGAACGAGGAACGTTTGGTGCCTTAGAGCGGCCTGTAGGTAGCGGGTCGTACCGGTCTGACCGACCGGGGATCCCACCACTCGCGCCCCTCCATCGGTTGCGCCCGCAAACGGTAGCAAAGCGTAAGCATAGCCCCAGGTGAATTCGCCCACTTCTTTCTGTCGGGGGGATGTGCAGCCCGGCCTAATTGGCTGATTGGGCTTAGGTGGGGCCGAATCGGCCATCCTCTATGCACGCCCTTTCACGAATAAATAAGACCCTACCACGATCACGGATAGGAGGAGTGTAACCTTCTACATACCTCTCGCGTTGGCCGACGGGGCTCTAGCCGTCAGATCTCGGAAACACCGGGAGGGATATGAAATTGGGGAGGGACTCAGAATTTTTAGAACAAGTGAGAGGCGCGAGAAAGAATGGCCCTAGGTCAAGGTGAATTACGAGTGCATGCTTAGCGTAAGGCCCCGGTGGTGAGAATGTTTACTGAGGGCATTCGTTCCGGATCTGACAGTGAGAACACACGCCGGAACGGATGACGTGACAAAAAAGGGGAGGAGGGTATTAAGGTAGGGGACTGGTTTAGGGGTTAACGATGCTGAAAAGTGCTGGCGTAGGCAAAACAAATCCGCTCCCAGAGAGACTGGACCCCTGGTACGTGGAAATAGCCCACCGAGATAGACGATGTTTGAGGCGAGAAGTCAGTGCAGCTCAGAGAACCGCGATAGGAGGGTACGAAAGGGCAAGTAGTTAAGGTAGCTATGGAAGAATCGGTTAAAAGGGGGGGTGTAACTTGTGATGATAGGTTCGAGGGAAATAATAAGAGTTAGCGGGCACTTAAAGGGGCGGGGAGAGGATTGACGGTTTCGGTGCCGCTTCTATGCGGGTAATACTTGGCGTACGGGTGGTTAAACGGGCCCCCAAAATCGCGAGAGGCGGGTGGGACCCCTGCTACCGGGGAGGGCTACAAAGCTCGGCACTAGCTGTATTCCCTTCCTGGAACCCAAGGGTGTCGAGTGGGAGTGTCGGAACACAGGCTCGCCCGTCTGAAGGACTCGGCCAAGCTAGCCGACTTTGTCCACTGCCCACCGTCAACTCGGCCCGCCACCCGACCGCGCACGCGACGAGCACGACCTCTCTCTAATAAAATTTAGTGTGATGCTGGGAGCGGGTGCGACGTCGCCACCATCGCGAGCGAGCGGGTCACGGTCACGAGCGGCCGCCACGGCGGACCACCGAGAGGTCGGCCCGCACCGAACAACAACCACATCAGCGACGACACCACAGCCCGACTCGCACCGAGCGACGAACCCCGCGACCCCAGCGCCCCCGTCACAATATACATTGTTTTGCTCTGAAGATAGATTACATCCGTCCTGCATTTACGACAATATCCAGGTTGACCCACCCCTGAAAGATCCAACAATTTAGTAGAGTTTTTGAAAGAGGCCGGTGAGAAACTATTCCTCTAATTTTCCACAGATACACGGCCTATTCCCAGGGATTTCGCGGACACCCGGTTCTCGTTTCAGTGATTCCACGGATCCCCTAGTGAATCCGCGAACACCCGGGTGTTGTTTCAGGGATTCCGCAGACTCCCTGGACAAACGGTCGGAATTCCACGGATTTCCGAGAGTTTTTGTTAGTCCGCGGAATCACTAGGAGATTCGCGGACTCACTAGGAAATCCGCGGATTCCCGGATTTCGCGGATACACTGTAACATATGTACATATTAGCTTTCCTGTGGCACTGCACCTTTGCAATACTATCAAAGAAACACCCGGAGATAATCACGTGCGTCCATCTGATTTGTTTGCTGGCTTGTGTTGCAGCCGGACGCATGGCGCGCCATATGCGTGTGTTTCACAGGTGACATCGCAACACAGAGATGACAAAAATGTCGCTTTAATTACAGGCAAAAAGAAGAAATATTTGAAAGTTAATCTCTGCACAAAAACTGAGCGTACACTAACAATTTCAGATTATCCTGATGGAAGGAGATCATTTGCCACAGGTTTCTAGAAAACCGGCAACCAGTCCATTGCATTTGCATTGCATTCGCTTCTCTACCTTTTACTCGTGCTAACACGCAGTACGAGGGCTTTCGAAAATATTTCTATTCACGATAAAATAGAAGTGACCATTTAAAATGCGTCGAAAAACAATCCCGTGTTCCATGAAAATATACTGCCTGACATTTTTCGCAATATTTGTGTAACACAGAATCAAAGTGATAATTTGGCCTTAAAACACACACACACACTCGCACGAAGTGCCGCTTTGTTTTCAGTGTACCACCGGCTTACAAGAGAACACTAACCCTTGAAATCAGATTGTCCAGTTCTTGAAGCGCATGGCATTTGGACTCTAAGCTGTTCTTAATCAACTATTTATGGATACTAATGATGGAGATTGCTGGAAGGAGGAATTAAGTGCCCATGTAATGCACCCGGTAATTTCTTCCTCAGAATACAAAAGCCTTCAGAGGCTGATTTACAACGGCACTCGTGCACCATTCTGCAGTAATTCATACAAATCATGGCGACAGCTCATGAACAGCAAACGAGTGTAACACCACCAGATCTATACCGGGTGCCCATGTAAAGAAGTCCAGGGCCAACATGTCTGCCGGATCGCCCCCGATAATTCTAATACGACAGTGCTTCGGGGCCACGTCAAGGGCAGCGCCACCAAATCCTCCAGAACGGAAACAGGGTCATCCCGTTTGGCCGAGGACTGAAACAATCGCGGAAGTTCATGCTGAATTTGAGGAGTTTGTTTGTGCTCGAAACATTAGAACTGGGTCGACTGTAGCCGCCCCTGAGCTATCTAGTAGTGTCCGTCTGATGCAACCAATATGACTTAGTAAACAGGATGCCGGCGGTGCGGCGGACCCTGCACTGCTGTCCATCGCCTGCATCCGCTTACAAAACCTGCATCGGGTCAGTCACAATATATGTTTAGGAGTCGTAACTCGCACTTCCCCGTTCACAAGCTGATTGGGCCCTCCATTGAGGCTTTTTTACCTTCAACAGCAATCAAAATATAACCGTGAGAACATACATACAGACTATTCCCTAAGCTTTTTTGGTGAGCCTCGGTTCAAGGCCCGGCGGTTTCCCTGAACAAGGAGCAAGCTGGCTCCCGAGAAACCCTTCCAACAGGGAAAGAGTTGGCGACGCCATATGACGCTGGCAGTTGGTGCGTCGATAAGCCCCAAATACTAGCAGTTTGGTGAGCGTCCTAGTACAAAATGGAACTGAAAAAAGTATTTGCCTTTTTTACTGTTCTGGCCTTGCGACAAATTCTGTCGTGTTTTCGTCAATACGTATGTGTAACCACGCAAGTATGCAAGGGGAGAGGATATCAAGACGGACTGGATAAAAGAGGCCGAGGCTCGGGAACAAACCAGCAATCATACGAAGACCCAATAAATTGTGTGACTGCGTCATGTGATGCTTTATTACCTGCCAAAAGCAGGAATATGTTAACTTAGTTCTTCAGCGAATATTTCGGAGATAAGAAATACGTGGTCCAGTCCTACTGCAAAACGCTTTATTTCAAGCTCTCTTGCGGTTTCTGGTTCTCCTTTCCAAGCCAAATCACCAGCATATCCAGGGGAGGATATTACAATTTGTAACACGATATAAGTTTCCCTGTCCTCTGACGCCCGGACTGTGAAACCAGGGGAGTAAATTCATATATTCGTGGGTTCCTGGAAACCCTGAATGAAACATTAAAGCAGTGGTAAAATATCCTTTAAATTTATGTTTTTCATGTCAATGATGTTTATTGGTTTTGTGCCCTTCAGCAGGTTTCTGAGAAGGCTTAAACACCGTATAGGTACATTGAGATCACCTTTTATTATGGTGGCTATTGACAGTGTTTTTGGGTGCCCCCTCCCCCCATTATTTTCAGGAATCTACGCGCTGAGCGAAACATATTTCCAAACGAATGACGATGTGGGGCAAGACGGGCACAGAGTGCCAAACTATACTATCATAAAAATTATGCTCTTGATCGTTACTATTTTCACATCATTCACAGACATCTTCTCGTCAGGCTCATAAGCCGGGTTAACTCCTTAGTGCCTGTTTTATTTTTTCTGAGAACATGAAAAATGAGCTGTTATCTAATGTATAAAACGTGCTTGTGTTAGGGCTAAGCAATCTCGTTAGGGTTGTGGAGCCGGTCTCTATATGAATGCCATGGGCCCTGGACGGTCGGATTTTCACCACTTGCTGAAGAGTTGAAGGTGTAATTACAGCTCAAATATATATGGCTATGGACAGGAAAGGACAGTGCATTACTTCTAAACTTCCAACAAAAATTTGATTTTACGGAAATTCAAACAATATAGCTGGGTGCCGGACGTTTGGTCGAAACAATGCGTCATTGGTTGTTTCAAATTTCGTTTTGGCTTGGAAAACTATGTTTTTTTCTGGGAAACACCCATTGCATAAGACATACCACATGCAAAAACCCGTATTTACCTGCACATCGCGGCAGGATGGGATTCCCAGTATTATAAGCCAAATAGTCTTACTCCAAGAACTGTGCTACTTCTCCTAGAAATAAGCACTGTCTTACTACTCCATGAAATAAGCACTGCACTCAATGCGTCTGAGGGTAGGGACATATAAATGTTCACAGAAGTAAGCAGAAATATGTACCCATATACCTTCAAATTCAAAGCAAGCAAGGTATGGGGCCCCAAGCACAGCTTTGCCCGTCTTGTCACTCTGCTTTACGTTTTATGAAAAACGCTCTCAATCCATTGCAAATGTTTTTTTCCTGGTTGCCAGGGGTATTGGGGCCCGAGCTCCACCCCCCTCCCGGAAAGTTAAATTTCAGCTGCTCTCTGAGAACAAAAATTATTCCATCCAGATCGAAAATCTCGGACCCGAGCTCCTGTGTGCCCTCCCACAGATGTGTGTAATATCTTTAAATTCACCCTGAACCCAACGAAAATAGGAAACTTACATCAAACAAAAAGGGGGCTCTTTCGTACCCCTCCAATGACGTCCTTGCTGCCACTCCCTAAACAAGGAGCAGCGCAGTACCAGTAGCAGCTATCCAATCCACCTGGGGCCAGCGCAGCCGCTCAACGCCACCCGGAGCTATCAAGAACACATGAAGTTGAGCTGCAACCAGGCACAATCTCTCCTCGGCAGGCTAAATGATGCTATTACACTGACTTCTTACGCTATTTCCGGAACATCACATAGAATGGCACTAAATATCTTCTCTGGTAGCATCTTACCATCACCATAACAGCGTCCCACTGCTGCAGCCGTGTCATTATCGGCAGGAGGCCTCCCGCTGACGGTGAGCTGCACTCCCTCTCACACACACCACAAACGCTGTACTTGGTCGATCATTACATTCTGCTAGTTATCTAGACACGACAATCAGACTTTTCTCCAATTCGGTCAAAGCCGAATGGGTTTTAAGGTGAGCCAAGCTTTTTCGTACCGAAGCCCGCATTTCCGTTCAGCTGGGATATTAAATCATATATTCTCAGCTCTTTTGAGAAAAAGCAATAACTAACCACGGATCAAACTTCATCGCGACGTAGTCCCAGCGATTGAAAAACAAAAAGCACAGAGCAATTAAGCCATCGGTATATTTCTGTACAAAAATATACGCCGGTTTCAAGCGATCGACGCAAATAAATTCAAATTTCGAATCATTCAGCTGGCGTGTTTCACCACAGATCACATAGATACCACAGCTAACGAAGAGATTAATATAGATATATATATATATATATCAGCACATACATCATAGACCTCCTGCACGAGGGTCAAAAAGCACACGACCAGACAACGTGACTGAACTCCATAAAATCAACAAATTGCCCCAGCAGGCGGAGAGGAAACTGGCGACTGACGTGGCAGACCAAATCACAGACTCGTCTTCTTTGTACCTTAACTCTAAAGTAGACTTCAAACAACTCATCGTCGAAGTAAATACACATAAAAAACGTGGAAGCACCATACCTCACCTGTCAACCATTTTGCAATGACTGTGCAAAAAATCGACCGCAGTCGATTTGTACTAGCAGATATTTCCCAAGAATACAAGGAAGCAATGGATGAAAAGCTCGTGAAAGTGAGTGTCTTCAGGCGCTCCGACCGGAAGGAAGCCTGGCTTCGGCCGACCCGATGACGACACTACAAGTTCATTCAGAACACTTTAGATGGGATCAATGACGGTCAACAATTTGCCATGAGTTGTGAAAGTAGACATTCGAACATCAATAACATTAACTTCTTCAACAACTGCAATCACTTTCTGTAGCACGATTTTTACATACAATGACACAATGAAAGGAGACATCGGACCCAGTGCACAACTTTCACCGACAACAGGTATATTGCCATATTGACGTCACAGAGTCAACTAGACTGTAAACAATAATTCCTGTGGCCTATTGTACACGGCAATTTATGCACTGGCAATTTGAACAGCGGAAGCATAACAACACAGTCATGATAAAAATAAAATCTTAGAGCTCGGATATGTTGGCTTCATGATAATCGCAGAAGACTCATCTATGGCTTCTTCCTGGAGCCGTTTCAGGTTGGTGGGACCAAGGCTCCCATCACATTTGAGGTTTCATTGGTGAGCATAGCTACTATCACATACCATGTTTCAATTCTTCATGCCCTCGTATCGGTGGTGTCTAGGGTCGGGCGGACTCCTTTTCCCGTGGCACATCTGAAGAGCTTCATTTCACAGGCTTTGAGACGATCTTTGTCACATCATCGCCCCTGCATACGCTTTGCTGAGATCACATCACTCAATGGCTGGCAAGATGGGAGGTGACCACGGCATTGTTTAGCTGAAAGCGCACGCGGCGGCGGGCTCGCTCATCCAGCCCCCGAGCTTGTCGCAGGTCTGGTGCAGCAGGTCCGGTCGGGAGAGCACGTCCAGCAGCACGCACACGGACCCGTTCTCACCAATCCGGTATGACACCTCGTGCGGGTCTACCCAGAGGGTCAGCTCGCCCGGGAACAGGGCACGCAGGAAGTGCACGTCCAATCCACAGGAGACGCCCGCCACCGCCACCAGCGGATCCATCTGCCGGTTTATCCGGATGCAGCGGTAACCGGAGCCCTTGAACGGTTTCTCGGGAAACCAGTGGTTCTGGTAGTGGTTCCGCATGACCACAGCCAGGGTGTCCCGAAAAACTAGCAGGGTTTCCTCGTTCAAGCTGCACGCGTTGCTGACCCGGACCAAGTTGACGATGAAGTCTGATGCAGCTAGCACTTCGGCCTTCATGTTTTACTTCGAGATGAGCTAAAGAGAGAACGGTGCTGTTAGCTTACGAATATTGCACAAGGTCTTGCATAGACACAGAGCTCTAATCGATTCACAAGGCGCCCAACATCACTGTAAGCAATGAACGCTTGTAAAACGTTGGTTGAGATCTTTAATTCACTCTGTTTGTCGAGCGACATCAAATGCAGCACGCAAGCCGCTGTTACCTCCACATTAGCATGGAATACAAAGTTAATCCTTGTCGGAATAGCAGAATGGAAACGCAAGAATTCCAGGATGTCTTGAACAGGCGAACACAATTCAGCTTTCACTAGCAGAGCTGATGTTCATTGTGTTTCTAACTGCACAAGTGAAACGAACGAGGCTGCACCCGGCAGCGTCATTACTTGGTCCTTCATCTTTTAGCACGAATAAATGCAACATCGAACATACCGTGCCGAGCGCAGGCAAAAATTTCGATCATCTCACTGCCGGTCTTTTCTGTCAAGATGTTTACCTTTTTAGCCATAAAGTAAATTAGTCATTCTAAAATTCGCACTGGAAAATTGATTGTGAAAGTCATGCCACATTTTAATGCCCTTGGGGGGACGGGGACGATGCATTTCTTCAGGCATCTGAAATAACATAGTTCACTACTAAAAATGGATCCGTTTTTATACCCCAGCCAGACTAGATATTTTAAGTCGGCGGTTTTGATTTTGCTCGCGATGTGTATTGCAACAGGGAGCAGGATTAGTTTGCATAAGTTCGTCGGTCGACAATAGCAGTTTTCACAACGTGAATTAAATCTTGGGAGTCTTTTTGAAAGGGTTTTTGGTAGCACTGTAAGATTGCTGCCATTTGTCGGATTTTCACAAGAGTCTTGGGAATTTATTGAGTACAATTATCTGGCACATCTGGCAATGCTTCAGTGTCGCCGGGCAGCCTGCGTTGAGTGTTGCGGATTTTAATAGAATGAAATTCAACTTTAATAAGTCATATAATGAGTGAAATTTGCATCAGTTATACTCCTGCTATCCCAGTCCCTTCAATCACTTACGTTTTTTTCTCTCAGCTTGTATATTAGCTGTGTAGTAAGTGTATAACAAAAGGAGTAGGGACTAGGGTAACGTCTGCTCGTGTAATACTCCGGTAACTTTCCAATTACATTGATAAAAAGTTTATTACCTAGGTAACCAACTCGCATACGAGCAGGGATGTCCTAAACAAAGGGTAACAGGCAGAGGAATCCCTAAATGTAAATCAGGGTGGATATTATGCCAAATTTTTGGGGTTGAATGATATAAGTTTTCTGCATTGTCATTACAATTAATGTGTGGATCTACCCAAATTCTGAGACGTGCTAAATTTGTTGGTGAATTGTTTGAACAGCATCATTTGAAGACAAACAATTTGGTCCAAACTTTTGTCCCACTGCATGTTATCCCCTATTTCTAGTCGGAGCATCTCCCCAAATAAAAACTAAGTGGCGACGTCCCGTATCCTTATTGCAGGGTATGGGTGTTTTGACTGTAAGCGGTTTTTACCTTGAAGTGGGCGCAACTGGAAAATTATATTTTATCTTGGTTTCTCAGGTCTGCTTGGGTATATGTGCTATGCAACTAGCAATACAAAGCACTTTGCTTATTATTGGAATAGAGCTATATCTGCTTTTCAGGCCAGGTCAGGCTTTCTTGATTGGCTGCAAGGTGGTTCCATGTGAAATACAGGATATGTACAGATTATCCTTGTTTTTAAAATATACCCACAGACAATAATGTTAATTCATCATAATAAGATGGCGTAGCTTTGTTGGTTGCATTGCTCATTTACCAAAAAGATCCTGGGTTTTCTGAGATAACTAAAAAGTAACTAAATGAGTTTCCTGATGATGATCATTTTGTCATGCTATTGGGATTTATCCTTTGATACCTTAAAAGTATCAAGTTATAAAGTGGTGCAGTATCAGGCTTAACTTTGGCATCATTTGTGAATTCTGTGTGACAGCAAGTCACTTGATGCCCCACATCGGCGCCCCTTCTAGTCAGCGGCACTGTCGCATAATTGTTACAGGGTGGACGGACCCGAGCTGGTGCTAACTGGAGAAAGCCAATTTTGAGCATATTTAGTACCTGACAGCATGAATAATGATGGGCCAAAAATTTTGGGGGACATCCCCCTGGTTGGCCAACAAGGGAGATGCCTCCCCCGTTTTCAGCTCCTATGCTTCTAGTGATGTGAACCAAAGTTTGAGGTTGACATGCTGGGTGAATCAACCCCACATGCTTCAGCAAGCTTGGCTTTGCACATTAGACATCTACAGCTGACATTTATTGAGTATTTACTCCAGGCAAATACAATGGATGGTACTATTCTATGCAAAGAGTGAGAAGTTGAGGTACATTGCTTTTACCATTATTGTACCATGCTGAATTCACTGACACACTGCCCATTTCACCATGTTGACCTACAAACCCCAAAGTATGTTTGGTGAGCTATCGCCGATGGAGTTGGCCGCCTACCGGAGATTGCGGGGCAACTTGCCGGTCGTGGCATTGTGAGAAGGTATTCGGCGGCGGCGGCTGCCCCACCTGGGCCTGCGACAACGGTAGTCGCCTGGGTAACTGGCCCAACCCGGACCAGCGGCGGCGACGGCCCAACCCGGGCCAGCGGCGGCTCCTTGGAACAGCGGTGGCCCCCTCTGATTCAGTCGGTCCTCGCCATACTCGTGAACGTGACACCGGCGATGTATCGACGAAGAAGAAGTTCGATGAGCCGATGTGCAGTCTACGGCGTCATGGTCTCCCCCCTTCCCCAACTATCCATCGCCTCGCGCCTCACGAACACCGTCGCCTCCCGCCTCCCGCCTTGCTAGTGCCGTCACCCTCCGCCTCACCAGTGCCGTCACCTCCCACCTCACTAATTCCGTCACCTCGCGTACACCGATCCAGGGGGTGGGGGTAGGATAGACCCTCGGCGCCATCTGAAATGGTCACGGCAACCCCTAAAAGTTGAATTGCGCCCCTAAAATGTCGCTTCCCACTCACCACCCCCCCTAGTATGCGAGAATTAGTGCCCACCGATAGGATTTTGCGCCCACCTGAAAAGTTTTGCAGGCGCACACTGGAAAGGTGCCCCCGACGATCGGCGATCTCGGAGCCATCCATGCCTTCCCGGGGGTGCCATCCGGACCAGGGGGCGCATTTTTTAACCGGAAAAATATTTCAGGCGGGCGCAAAATCCTAGCAATGGGTGCCGGTTTTCGCATCCTTGGAGAAAGGGTGGGAAGCGACATTTCAGGGGGCGCCATCAACCCTTCAGGCGGCGCCGCAACCATCCAGGGGCAAGGCAGGGGCGCCGCCACGGAATTTTCGCAGGGGGACAGACCCGGGCTGGTGCTGACCGGGGGAGGCTAATTTTGAGCATATTCGGTAACTGACAGCATTAATGGCCATTGACCAAAAATTCGGGGGGACGTCCCTCCCTGGTTAGCAAACAGGGGGACGAGTCCCCCCGTCCCCCCGCTTTTGGCGCCCATGCATAGGCAGATCCAGGGGTGGGGCACGTGCCCCTCCGATTGACCCTCTGCACCCCCTGAAATGGTCACGGTGCCCCCTAAAATTTCGGTTCCCCAGAATGTGAAAATCGGCGTCCACCGATGGGATTTGGTGCCCACCTCATAGGTTTTTTCTGGTCAAAAGTGGCGCCCCCTGGTCCGGATGGCGCCAGCCCGGAAAGGTACCCCCGATCGGCCATCCTGGATCCGCCTATGATCCAGAGGCGCATATGGTCGATCGGAGGGGCACCTGCCCCTTTAATTGACCCCCAATCTGTATGATAGGAATCTGACTGTATCCTGACTGTATCTGCCTGACTGCGGCAAGAAATTGGTAACGATAAAATAATTTCAATCAAATATTCAACTTTTGTTCCTAAAATACATGTAACATAATGATCGTAGCTCACATACCGTGAGTAAACATTCATTAGAGAACAAACTTGGCGTTGCGTCATTATCGCCCAAGTTTCCCGAACGCGGCCTCTCTCTAGGGCCATAGGCGCGGCCATGCTGCTCTCAGTAAACTGTCCGGTGATTGGTTCTTGGCTATGACGTAGTTAGTGACGTCAAGCTGGCATCTCGTGCCTAAGTATCCGACCTCAAAATTCGCTTCTGCATATGGAAGCCTTTGAAAAATCCCTTCAGACAAATCTGGAGACCGAAAAGACCGGATCTAGAGGCTTGGGAGACTTTTGAAAAAACCGCCCTCCAGGGTCGGTTTTTTCAAAAAGACCCCCAGGATCATGGGATATTTCTAAAATATATACCCATTAATTTAGATTTATTTATGGAATTTAATGCCAGGAAAAGCTCAGAATCAAGATATTTAGGGCCATTGCTTTCAATTTTGGGTAAGCATATTTCTCTAACTTCTAAAGTTTCACTGAAATGAATGCCGGTTTTTTTGGGCTTGGGAAATGTTAAAAAAAACTACCAAAAGTCTCCCAAGGTTGATTTCAATTTATTCACGTTGTGAAAACGGCTAATAACACCTGATACGCAAAGGTAGCTAGTGCTACGTGACGAGAGCTAGATTGCATAATGTCAAAGTAAAGTTAAAATTGCCTATGGCCGTAGGTCGTTGGTGATTATCTCACTTATGCGGTAGCCAACCGAAGCCAGAAAATCAATTTCAAACATTTCCTTGCAAAAAAATGATGTTGACGTACAAATATTTCAACAAAAAACATTCCAATGCCGCCGTAAATAATATGTTGGCTGGATTGTTTAAGAACAGTAATAATGCCTATTACCGTTCACTGCCACGCCGCAATATCTCAGCGAGCACCTACCACTCTACAATGAAGTGAGATAATTATTGCTATCGATTTTCAATCTCATAATGAGGCTCCCCAATAGCCCGTTTGTTTCACTTGCTTCCTTAGTGATTAGGCCGCAAAAGAATATAAAATCAAGCGGTAATCACATGCCATAACAGTAAAAAAAAACAGTTCACGATGCACCATATCAATATAGTAACCTAGGTCGATTTCTTCGCCCACGGAGAAAACTTACTTAGAAACTTTTGACTTTAGACAGTTGAGAAGAGTAGATGAGGTATGAGCTTGGGCTCAGGTACCCTTTCACTCTCTTGCAGACAGCCTTCTCCAACAGACGAGTCCCAACACACGCCCTAGGACAGGCACGTTCACCCTCACTCCGCTCTTACCTCTGCCGCACTGCGCCGTCACAGCTCTGCGTGCTGCTGAGCTCTCGTCGGGCCCCCGAAGCCCTGACGTCAGAGTCGTACTCAAGCCGGTTAACCAATCACAGCAGTAGACGGCTATACAAGGCTGGCGTAGCTCTGCATGCCAGCTTGCTTAGTAGCTGGGGGTCGTCTCCTCAGCCTTCCCTACCCTCTCGACCAGCGGTGCCAGAGTTTGTTCACACAGGCGGCGGAAATAGGGGGCACCGTGCCCCCCTTAAGATGAATCTTAACGCTGACCCTACAGCGTTGACAGAAATAATTGAGTTGAAATGTCCATGGTGCCCCCATAAGTCCGAATCCTCCGCCATCACTGGTTATTGAAGTACTCACTTTGGGTTCAAAAATATAATTCTGCCCCGAGCTTTTCCGTCTGGGGAGGGGGCAAATGCCTTTGATCAGTCGGGGGAGTCAACTTCCCAAAATATTCTTCATTACACCATCGAATATCCCCCATACCCTCCGTTACACCCTGCATATTCTCAAATATTCTTTAACACGCGCATTGACGGGGGACGGGTACCCGCCCCCTCGGGTTTTTCGGAGATAGTAGAAAAACGGCGGCGCGTAGCGCCGCCGTACTTGGTATACCTTTTCCCTCATGATTTTTACAACTTCTGTGAAAATTTTAAGGTCAGGTCATCTCAGGTCAGGTCACCAGTACAGGTCAAGTGACCCGACCTCAAATAAGATAGCATAAGTCGGAGCAGGGTGAACCTATCCGATTGAAACTCATATCACATAATGGCCCCACCGAGTTCTCTAAAATATGTTCCGGTATTTTTTATATCGATGACCTAAGGTCAGGTACGAGGCATTACCTCTCCATTGGAAATAAATGGAAAAAATGGTTTTTACGGAATAACTCAGTAACGGATGGTGATAGAGCATTTATTTTAGCTGCATTAGACTCGCCTGGGCTTTGCAGTTCTAATGATATGCATTTTATATAATTTGACCCTGACCTGACCTCAGATTTGACCTAGCAAGGTCAAATTATATATCATTCGATTCGGCTTGCTAAGAGGATTCATATCGTTCAAGTCGTTTTGCTCTATCTTTACTTGTTCAGATGTAATGGCCGAAAAACTGAATTTACATGTTATCCCTATGACGGGCATGTTTTGACCTCTCGTGACCTTAAATGTGACCTGACAAAAAATGGTCCAAATGTTTTCGATGGAGAAGTGGATGGGCAGCCCAACGCCGTTTACCGTTTTTCGCTACTTACCGTGGTTCTCGAGATCTTAGGGGGCGGGTACCCGCCCCCGTCAATGCGAAGGTGGCTCAGACCCCCGTCAATGCGCGTGTTAAACCGGGCCCCGGTGGGCCTCCAAGCCACTTTCGCCCTGGTGGGAGGGGGATGTTTGAACACCCCCTCGAACTCGGCCCCTATGCGGAATAGCGAAAAAACGCGGCCGCTGGTGGATAGCTCATACAAATTCATGAAGAAACTGCATAATTAACTTTTTGGCTCAGGTCAATATTGAGATCATGACAGGTCAAAGAAAGTGGGATTTTGAGTCAAGTTTTTGGGCTCTAGCGTCTGACAAAGCATAGGCGGATCCAGGGGGGCAAGGGGGGCACGTGCCCCCCCATCGATCCTCGGCGCCCCCTGAAATGTCGCTTCCCACCCCCCCAGGGATACGACAGTCGGCGCCCACCGATAGGATTTGGCGCCCACCTGATAGGTTTTGCCGGTCATAAGTGGCGCCCCCCTGGTCCGGATGGCGCCCCCCCGGAAGGTGCCTCCTCCGATCGGCAATCCTGGATCCGCCTATGTGACAAAGTTGAGTTAGAATAGTTTTTTAGCCACCATTCGCTTCCTTTCGTCACGGAAAATTGAACAATGTATAATATAACCATACTAGGCCAAAACACAAAAATGACCTGACCTCAGATCAGGTCAAGGTCACTTTCTGACCTAGCATAGTCGACATGTATGTCGATCGACTCGCAATAGCAATCTGAACGCAATGATATCAAAATAAAAGCTGTATCACCATGCCATACAAAGTAATTGACCTGGGTCGGAAAACTGCTTAAATGGCCCCAATGACCTATCAAGGGTCACAGGGAAGAAATTGCAACATGAACCTGGAAAGGGGCTCAGGATACTACGATTTAAAGAATACGAAGGCCTTCTCAGCTGTATCTACACGAAAACAGCCTAATTTCTGTTTTTCCCATGTATTTCCAATGGAGAGGTCATGGTCCGTACATGACCTCAGGTCATCGATTTGAAAAATCCTGGAATATATGTTGTAGCACTCGGTGGCCCCATTATGTGGTATAAGTTTCGATCCGATAGATTCACCAATTCCATACGTATGCCACCTTAAACATGTTTTAGGTCAGGTCACTTGACCTGCACTGGTGACCTGACCTGACCTTACCCAAGCTTAAAATTTTGGGGAAATTTGTGAAATTGAGCAAGGATAAGGTTTGCCGTTTTTTCGTGCCACCGAAAAAACCCGAGGGGGTGTTCAAACACCCCCCCACCGGGGGAGAATGTTAATGCCTCTCCGCTGGTCAAACCATTGGCGGATCCAGAAGCAAAGGGACTCTTGGTCCCTCGGCGCCCCCTGAAGTCGATATTACGCCCCCTGGTCCGGATGACACCCCGCCCCCATTGGAGATCCTGGACCGGCCAATGGGTTCTGCTCCATATTAACACGCGCATTGACGGGGGTCTGAGCCACCTTCGCATTGACGGGGGGCGGGTACCCGGCCCCCTAAGATCTCGAGAACCACGGTAGGTAGCGAAAAACGGTAAAAGGCGTTGAGCTGCCCATCCACTTCTCCATCGAAAACATTTTTACCATTTTTTTGTGAGGTCACATTTAAGGTCACGAGAGGTCAAAACATGCCCGTCATAGGGATAACATGTAAATTCAGTTTTTCGGCCATTACATCTGAACAAGTAAAGATAGAGCAAAACGACTTGAACTGTATGAATCCTCTTAGCAGGCCGAATCGAATGATATATAATTTGACCTTGCTAGGTCAAATCAAGGATTTGACCTGACCTGAGGTCAGGTCAGGGTCAAATTATATAAAATGCATATCATTAGAACCGCAAAGCCCAGGCGAGTATAATGCAGCTAAAATAAATGCTTTATCACCATCTGTTACTGACTTATTCCGTAAAAACAATTTTTCCCATGTATTTCCAATGGAGAGGTCATGCCTCGTACCTGACCTTAGGTCATCGATATCAAAAATACCGGAACATATTTTAGAGAACTAGGCGGGGCCATTATGTGATGAGTTTCAATCAGATAAGTTCACCCTGCTCCGACTTATGCTATCTTATTTGAGGTCGGGTCACTTGACCTGTACTGGTGACCTGACCTGAGATGACCTAACCTTAAAATTTTCACAAAAGTTGTAAAAATGATGAAAGAAAAGGTATACCAAGTACGGCGGCGCTACGCGCCGCCGTTTTTCTACTATCTCCGAAAAACCCGAGGGGGCGGGTACCCGCCCCCGTCAATGCGCGTGTTAAACACCGTTCTTGATGTTTCTTCACAAAAAGCTCACGTATTTAGAGTGCAACGAAACCAGAATACGAATAAAATACGTCAATCACACTCTTCTCCGATACACACTAGGCACGGACGTATTCACGTTTTCGTCTTATTTCGGTTTGAGCATTCCTGTTTTCTTATTTTCGTCAAAGACCACATGCGCAGGGAATGTCCTCAATGCACATACTTATTTTTTGTTTATTCTTTGACGACGACGAAAACGGCGTGCTGGTGGTGAGGCAGTTGTAGTGAAATGGTATTAGCTATTGTTGAGCACTCTTTAAATGTACTTAGCAGTCATTTTCAACACTTTAAATGTTTAAAGGGACATTGTCGCAAAAATTTTTATTGTGGTTTTCTAATATTTGAAAAATCTTGATTCTGGTACCGTCAATCATTTTTTTATCTTCTGCTAAATTTTGGGAAGCCACTCAACAATTATCAAATTTGTTAACAATATCAATAATAGCCTGTAACCTGCTCTTCACCTCTATTCTATCAATCGAAGTTTTAAGTTCTAGAAATGATTTTCCTTGCCGTAGAAAATGTTTTTATATTGTAATAGTATTCAATTTATTTTTATTAAGCGTCAAAAATACGAAAATTACATTAGTTTGTCCAAAACATTCGGCTTTAGAAAACTAGTCAGGAAAGTTTTAAACTCGGCCAGGTGTCGTACAGCGGGACTGGTATAGTGGCCTCCATTCCCGACTCTCACACAGGTAATACGGGTTCGAATCTAGGTAGTGCCAGTTTTTACTGTAAGAACAATTTTTCTGATTTTCTTCTTGATTGTTCATGCGTACTAATGGATGACAGTCAGATCCATTATTGCCGATCGGGGGGGTAACTTCCGGGGAGGGCACCATCCGGACCAGAGGGGGCGCCACTTTTGACCGGCAAACCCTATCAGATGGATGCTAAATCCTATCGGTATGCGCAGATTTTCGCATCCTGGGGGGAGGGGATGGGACGCGACAATTTAGGATTCACGGAGAGTCGATCAGAGAGGGGGGACACGTGCCCCCTTTGCCCTCCTGGATCCTCCTATGGGATGAAGAAGCTATTATAAGGACAATTTCTTCTGGTTATCCCTCCGTCCGGGTAGTTGAGGGAAGGGGAATATTAGCCCTAAATATTTTTTTCTAATCTGACGGGCGTACCAAATTGGGACCGGCTTGTCAGCTCCCTCCAATAGTTCTCAGTCCGTCGGATTCACCTCTGTTGGAGACCATTTCCTCTGTTTTTTTTACCACCGGGACACGCTGTTTGCCATTCGAAAATGTCTTTTGTGTCCTTTGCTGAAGGCCATTCTTGAAGCCTGACCGGTTTTGGTGCGAACCGGGAGGAACAAAAGTAGCCATGACATACTCCAAGCCCTTTGTTTTGTTTTGGTAAGATGCTATTGGCGTGCTCAATTCTTATCATTAACCGCCGCATTGACGGGGGTCTGAGCCACCTTCGCTTTGTAGATGTAGATGTATATTGAGGTCTCCATAAGATATGGCTTTTGAGCCCTCAATTACAAGGACACAGCAAACATAGGGAGCACACACTTTCGTAAACCACACAATACTTTACAGAACATGACCGTTGTAGATAACAATTTTAAAAGAAATGCGCTAGTTCATTTTAGCCTATCCTCTTTCCCAAATACCCACCAGAAACCGATCCAATAAAAAAGGGTGGCTCTTTGAGATTAAATGTGTTAATCCCGATATTAATGTGTCTCGAGATTAATTAATCGTTTTAACACGCGCATTGACGGGAGGAGGGTACCCACCCCCTCCCCCAGTCTGGTTTTTCGGATAGAATATGGCATACATTCTCTCATCATTTTTACAACTTTGGTCAAAATTTTAAGGTTAGGTCATCTCAGGTCAGGTTACCGGTACAGGTCAAGTGACCTGACCTAAAAAAAGTTTAAGATAACATAAGTCGGAACAAAGTGAACTCATCCGATTGAAGTGACCTGACAAAATGGTTAAAATATTTCGATAAAGAAGCGTATGGGCTACCCAACGCCATTTACCATTTTTCACTACCTACCGTGGTTCTCGAGATTTTAGGGGGAGGGTAACCTCCCCCGTCAAAGCGAAGGTGGCTCAGAGCCTCGTCAATGCGCGTGTTAATCTGGTAAAACAACGAGATAAAACGTTAATCCGTACGAGATAAAACGTGTTCGAGATTAAATGTGGCGGTGTCCCAAGACGGACCACCCTGAAAGACCGTCTGGACCTTTCACGGCAGGAGAGTGTGGAGGCCTGAGCACTGGCCACTCCCTTCTTCTGTGCAGCTACCGAAAGAGGATCGGCCTGGACCCGGAGACCACGTGCCGGGAATGCGACGACGGAGAGGACGAGACCCTCCACCACCTTCTGACCCAGTGCCCTGCGTGCACTGACCTGCGCTGGGACATATTTGGACGGGACGACCCGCCCATCCTGGAGGCACTGGCGGACCCGCGACGGCTGGCGATGTTCCTGCGGCAGTTGGGGCGCCTGCAGGGGCGCCCCCACCCCCCGTATGGCCGGAACACTCAATCAATCAATCAGATTAAATGTGTCCGTCGACATCTAAATCTTTGATATAATTTTAATCCTTTGGGCCACGGAGAATATAAAAACACGTAGCCTAGAGAACCGGAGAATAGCTGAATGTGATAAGGAAGAAAATAACTTGATATGCGTCAGAACTGGGGAACCAAAGAGCAGCCACCACGATCCTTGGATGAACTAACAAAAATATGTGCAGCCACCAAGTCTGGAACGCACCACGAACCCAAACCTGATCACTTTTTGTTTCAGGGGGAACGTTTGTTGTATGTTGTAGGTTGGAGATGGACTGGCTCCTCACTTATCTGTCCGTGGTGGTAGCTCTTTCCAATTTTTTTATATAGATATACAGGATTTAAGAATACATTGTTTTTTACTTCAATTGGAGTTAGTTTCTGATCCGGGCGCATCACGAAAATATACCTCAAAATTCTAGCCTGGAGCAGTTCGTATTAAATAAAAAGGATTCTACAATTAATCTAAACATTGGTAGTGACGGAGTCTAGACCTAAGAAGACGCATTGCGGCTTTAAGACAAGCAAGCTGCTGGCCTCATGAATGACATTTGTTTATGAAAATGATAAGCCTTTATTTTTAATACTTCGGAGTTCAGAAACGGTCCTTTCACGTAATATAACAAACAATTGCAGAAGCACTTCATATAAAATCATATTATTATATAAAATAACATATTAACCGTTATTTTTATTAGATTGTTTATTAGATTATTTACGTTGATAAGATGTTTCATGACCAGCCTCCTCGAATCATGGTTGCAAAATGGGGCTAACACACTGATAAATATTCAGGTACATCCCTTCACTACAATTATCATAAGATAATAGGTGAAAACATAAATGTTTAGTCAGAATGCTAGGATAACCTCGAATCGAGTTCCAATATTCGAATATTCCAACACTGAACTACATTATTCCAGCATTCGAGTTCCATATAAGATCTAAATTTCAAGCCTTGGTCACACTATGACCACAAGTTTTCACTTAATGTATTATGAGGATTCTGACGAGGGCTGTGCCCGAATATGTGCTCACAGTGTGATCACAGGCTCCATTATGCATCAAGAATTCGAGAGGCAAAGCCATGAAACATCTTACCAATTTATAATCATGCTCCTCGGCTATGCAATGCAAAATTCATCTACTTGATGATACACAGCAGCTACAAGACAGATTTTCTAGTAAACAAATTTTCTCTTTGAAGTGACCAGCCTAATCTTTCACATATTCCTCCAGGAAAACAGAAAAATTGCATCACCCAAGACTGCTCTCCTGTCATTCCTATATGTCTATCCATACTCTTTGTTCACAATTATGTTGTTGCATTGGGTACACTCCTAGTGTTTCAAATCAGACCCCGTTCAAGTTGTTTGGCAGCATTACGTCATCATGGCTGGAGAGGCACAACAGGTACTATGCAGGGCATTGGAGAAATTGCACTTTTTCGAAGCTCTAAATAACCTATTTTAGAACTGTATCAACAAAACTTATATGGTTGAACAGAAAGCTAAAATATTTTTATTTGTGAAACCATCAGACGTTTTGCAAAAACTCCAGTGAAGAATATTATTTTTACAAATTTTCCAGAGCGTGTCAAAATAAGGAGAGGTTCAGCACTAACAGCTGTTTGCAGTGAGACTAATCCCAATTTTGATTGGCTGTTGATTTCTGACCTTTGATTGGCTGTTGGTGGCACCTGCAGCAGAAGACAATAAACACAGGTGATCTCTTGAGCGAAGGTAAACTTATTTCTCTCGGCTATTAAGTAGGCCTGAGTTGATCAAATAAATGCATCCCCATTCAACAAATTCTTTGAAGTGTTATTATTTTTCATTAGATTTACGTTAAATACGCTGCTCGCCGTTGAGATCAAGGTTACTGTCAAATGGGTAAAACAAGTTGATTTCGATTTATACTAGATTGCTGCCAAATACGCCCAAACTTGGTATGTTCCAGCTGATCCTTCCAAAAAATTAGCAGAATCTCCTAGAACTTAGTAGGAAAGTTCGTTGACGTCATCATGGGAGGACTATATTTAGTAGGAAACTTGGTTGTACCCGTAGTTAAAGTACCCTGTTTCAAATCATAATACATCTTATCCTAGTTTTCCTTCAGTTTATTTTCAATATCAATTATAAAAAGCATGCAGATGGGCATTTTCAGAGGGCAGATGGATGAATTCATGCCACAGCCACTTTCATGTCTGGAAACAAAACAGTAGCACTTGAAATATGAGTAACTTGATCCGAGAAGTGGATAAGAGTACACCAACTATTATATGTACTGCATGGTACCAAAATAAATTGAAAATCTGTTGCAATCTGTGAAATTATCAAAAACATTTTCATACTTTAAAGAAAGTAAACTAAGCAGCAAATGCACTAGCACATTGTGCAGAGCTAGTATTTGTAACAGGTAGAAATTTGTAATTCAAGTTACAGGCTTGATATAGACTTTTACTAGAGTGCACAGATATTGTAAATAGAAAGTTAGACCAAAAAGAGGGGGAATATGGGACATTCAAAAATAATATGCCTAAACAATCCTTGGAAAATTGCCGTCACCAATCATTGTCACCCATTTTGGTACACAAGTTCACCTGTGCAACAATAAAATGAGGATTTTTGGCATTGACACTACTCATAAGCCTTGTTCCATCTGTCAGCACAGTCTAGTCCACTGGCCCTGGAGCCTCTCCTCTAGAAAAGAAATATCAGCGCCACAATTGCCTCTAGTACATGCTACTGCTTATCAAACAAAAATAAATTAGCCAGTCTGCAAAGTATGGCAGCAGGCCAGACGAGTCGCACCAGCCATCTAAAATTCTCGCACCACCAGCCTCCAAAAATTCGCACCAATCTGCCACATTCCAGGGAAAAATGCACCCATTCCTACCCCCACAATGCAATACTACCTCAATCATTAGTTAGTTAGTTAAGGACTTTTTATAAGGCCCTCTCCTGTATCTTAATAGCCATTCAGCCATTATTTATTTAGTTGAAGTGTCACTAACCTCGCAAATTCGCACCAGGTTGATAAAATTCGCACCACTTGGTCCTGTCTCCAAGGGCACTCGCACCGACGAGATCTCGTCGAAAATGCCATACTTTGCACACTGGTAAATTAGAATACTTATCTACCAATCACAAAATAGTATGCTACCACTGTTGTGCTGTTACTGTTTTTCCAGCAGCACCACAACAGGTTTTCAGCCTGTAAATCTAAGATTGGTTCTAAGATTTGTTCTCAGGGAGAGGCTATAGTCATGTGACAAAGACTCAATGCTGCTAGCTGATTGGTGTTGACAGACGGAATGAGACCACACCTATAATAGTGGGCCAAAATGAATAGTTATCAATTAAGCATACAATCTGCTTTGTGGAAACTTTGTGAAACTAATTAATGCAGAACAGAAACATTAAATGCATTGCCCATATTTGATAGGATTATTGCCTGACTACCTAACTCACTACACTCACTACACAAAATCTCAATAAGCATTCGTGGCCAGCAATGATGGATGGCAAAAAATAAAATTGTTTCATTAACTTTTCACTCATACATTTTTTACCGTAAAGAAAATCTCAATTGACCACATCAAAGGCTCTAAATATTTTACGTACAGATAACCGACGATAATGATATGTTGATCACGAGACCGGAGCGGCGACAATCTCCTCGTCCGTAAAACCACCAAAAACTTTCGTCATGCCTCAAAAGAGGCTCTTCTGAATCGCGCTACCCGTATCTTTTTATTGTGTCATTGTCGCTGCAATGCAATCATGCAATAACGAAAAATTATTAATTATAATCTTGAGGGTGATCGGGCCTGGCCGCAGCGCTAATAAGTCTTATAGAATTTGTATTCATATCTCCGTGTTTGCCGCGGCCTTTGAAATGGTAGATATCGATAACTCAGCGAAAGCCGTAATGACATCACATTGATGTAAGATAAGCCCACGTGACCAGATCCTATAAGGACTGGGCTTCTGATTGGTTGATGGCATTTCTTTAAAGTCCTATATTTCTTATTCAGAAGCTATTTGTAAAACTATTTTTATAAAATATTTTTTTTATATCTTAGGTTTAGGTACTGGTGTACTTTGATTGAAATTTTATACATTCTTTTATATAAAAATTGAAGGCTCAAGCCTAAATTAGGTCATTTTATCGATACTATAAGGACTCGGTAAAGTCGTCTATAAATGTTGACTTTGAGGCCGGTTTTGAGGCATTTTGAGCCTGAATTTGCAAAAACGAGAATATGACTTCTGAAACAACTTTTTGCAACCTTTTGATCTAGCCAATAAAAATTTTTGCGACAATGTCCCTTTAAGCCAATACCCATAAGCGTCGGAAGAGGGAGGGGGCAGGGGAAGCCTGGCCTCCTTTTTTGGCCAAAAATTTCCTGATCTCAGTCAAAATTTTGCCGGTTGCGACGCTTATACCAATACCAGAGATATGAGGGCGTGTGATTTTTCGTGTACGTGTATTATTTGTGCCTAGGGATTTCAACAAACCGGATGGGCCTGTAAAATAAGCAGGTGAAACTTATAAACAATTGGAACAAATTTAAACTTTGATTGCAACAATTGAAACATGGTAGGAAGTGGGGGCTGCCATTTGCAGTCACGAGCTCTTAAATTATATTTTTCAATTAAGCTTTTTATTTTGATGTCTTCCAGTACCTATATTCCAGTATGCAAAATATGGCACTTTCGACGAGATCTCGTCCGTGCCAGAGCCCTTCGAGACATGAGTGAGTGGTGCATACGCGGATCCAAGATTTCCGATGGGGGCACCTTCCCGGGGAGGGGGCGCCATCCGTACCAGGGGGTGCTACCTTTGATCGGCAAAACCTATCAGGTGGGCGCCGATTTTCGCATCCTGGAGGTGGGGTGGGAAGCGACATTTCAGGGGAGCGCCATCGACCTTTCAGGGGGGCGCTGTGACCATTTCAGGGGGCACCGAGGGTCGATGGGGGACACGTGCCCCCCTGGATCCGCCTATGGAGTGGTGCGAGTCTTATTACCATAGTGCCAATTTACGAGACTGGTACGAGGGGGCGACAGTCGTCCGCTTTGCAAGCACAATGCCGAGCAGGATCGGGCGATGGATCCGGATGCATTTACGATACGGATCAAAGTTTTTGGCAGTGGGAACCGAGTTTCAATCCGATCCTCGTCCATCCGTATACAAGCAGGGCTGGCAGCATATGGCGCGTGATTGTAAATAGTTTCCGTGGACTGCAGATGTAAAGGAGAGTAGTCAGCAGAGGGTAAAACTTTCTTCATTACTAACCCAAATCATACGAAACAAAATTATTTAACTTTAGCCCGCGCCCCACCGGGGTCCGGCGCCACCTTCGCCCCACCGGGAGACCATCGATGCCCCCCCTCTAGCTCCGAAAGTATGGGCGTTAGCGCAAATCTGCAAAGTGCATTAGAAAGCTCGCGTGAATACAGTAAGAAATTACTTTTCTACAGCCTTTTCTACTAGCTATTGAGGATGGACGAAGAAGAGTTATTGCAGAGTGTTTTAATATCTCTTTTCGGCATGGTATCTGGCATGTTAACACGCGCCCCGCTGGGGTCCCTGGCATGACGCGCCACGCTGGGGGGGGCGTTTTTCGCCCCCTCCGTATCTCATTCCCCACGAAAGCTAAAGGAAAATTACGGGCGGCGTTTGAAAGCTCTTGACAAGACAAAGATATTTGATACGAAGAAATTTTATGTCCAGTCAATTTTGAGGTCAGCATAGCGTAGGCGGATCCAGGGGGGCAAAGGGGGGCACGTGCCCTCCCCGATCGACCCTCGGCGCCCCCTGAAATGGCCACGGCGCCCCCTGAAAGTTCGATGGCGCCCCCTGAAATGTCGCTTCCCACCCCCCCAGGATGCGAAAATTGGCGCCCACCGATAGGATTTTGCGCCCACCTGGTAGGTTTTGCCGGTCAAAATTGGCGCCCCCCTGGTCCGGATGGCGGCCCACCCCCCCCCCTCCCGATCGGCAATCCTGGATCCGCGTATGCAGCATAGGTCAAAGAAGATTCCAAAGACTTACAAAAGAGCTGTGTCGTTTCTTTCTCGATCTGCCCTCAGGGGAGCTCGAGAAAATATTTATGCATGATTGGATTCCTTTCATCGCGGCAAATCGAATCGATCGAATGATCGGCAAAACAATCACTCTATGCTCCCGTGACCTGACATGACCTTGCTAGGTCAAAGAGTGAAAATGACCTGACATCGGGCTAGGTCAGGGTCATAAAGTGACTTAGTATGGTCATGTTGCATACCAATCGACTCCCCGTGACAATATAAGCACAATGCAAGCAAAATGGGAGCTTTATCTCAATTCAGTGAGAAGCTATTGGCAAAACAATCACTCTATGCTCCCGTGACCTGACATGACCTTTGAGAGGTCAGAGGCTCAAAAACTCAACTTAATGGTCAAGATCGTGGTAAGAGTAGACAGTTTGAGGATTTTCAGCTTTATCTATTCAGTATTTATTGAAAACAAGCCCATTCTATTTTTCACCATATACTTATAATGGGGTGACCAAAAAATTGACCCCATCTTAGGTCAACAATATCGAAATTCTGAGATAGCAGATTTTTAGACC
Source organism: Lepas anatifera (assembly GCA_034440635.1). Taxonomy (NCBI): domain Eukaryota; kingdom Metazoa; phylum Arthropoda; class Thecostraca; family Lepadidae; genus Lepas; species Lepas anatifera. The sequence goes on from JAOTON010000629.1 coordinate 2,278,339, forward strand.
CTAATAACCTGATCATATTGTGAAAGTTTCAAACTGATCGGTTCACTGATGTTCCCTGGGCGCCACTTCAAACTCGTGATTTTAGGTTTTGAGGTCGGATCAATTGACCTTAAATAGATCCTTGACCTGACATGTCTTTAACTCAAAAATTTTGTCAGATGTGTAAAATTGATTAGGGATAAGGAACTGTAAGTTTCATTGTTCTGCGTCTCTTCGTTTTTGAGCTATCTGGGGAAAATCGGGAGGGGGAGAATTTCGCCCCCCAGCGGGGCGCGTGTTAATCAAACAATCGTGCTGCTGTGTTATTATGGTGGTGTTTGTCGTTCTTTTGGTGCTGCTGCTGTGCAGCGTGAGAGAGGAGTGCTGGAGTGGTAAGATAGCTGGAAAAATCAATGAGATAATTTTGCGGAGGAAATTGCTGTTAAACTCGTTCTCAGCACTCTCATTCTCGTTCAGGCCATTTAACATGTTAACTGGGGGCCATTTGCCCCCCCCCAGTCGGCCGAAATTCCCCCAGTGCCCGGAAATCGGCCCCCCAGTGAAATAGACAGATGACTTAAAATTGACCAAATGCAGACTCACCTAACGAAAATAAGACGGAACACTACCCGATAATTATAGCTTTGTTCTATTCCTGGTCCCAAATTGGCAATCCACAAAAATTGTTGTAAAACATTTCCACCCATGGCTGTCTACTCCATCGTGCGAAGACGAAACAAATATCGCGTGGTTACGCGAAATCCCTGCAAAGCAGCCTCAGCATCAACTAATTTCAACGCTGGAGACGAACGCTGGCCAGGGGTCAATCAAACATGTTCTATCCGACCGGAAGCCCACATCCCAGCCAGTGCCGTGACATTTCATGATGCATGATGCATTTCACACTCAGTCAGTTGTCAGCCCTTAGATCTCGTTCGAGGATCAAACGGGACACGGTGTATTAAAAGTGCGTAAGACTGGCTGCTGGTGTGGCGGTATAAAGTGTTTAGCTTTTTTATCTATTATTGTGATGGTAGCATACATAAGCGTCGCCACCGGCAAAAAAGTGAGGGGGCCAGCCAAACTTTAACCTGATACTGACAGCAAACATTACACGTTAGTAACAAAAACTTCTCGAATTTGGCCTCCTCGTTGCCTCTTCCACAGCGGCTGGTTATACAAATTTCCGGTTTACTCCCATTTTGACTGAGACCAGGAAACTGTTGGTGAAAATATGGGGAGGGGGTGATTGATGCTGCTAAAAAATATTCTGGTTATGTGAATAAAACCATTTGATGGCCACGCGGGGTTGGAGGGGCACCCCTGGCATCCTATTAGATGGGTAGTGTGCTAAAAATATTGCGTCAAGTCAATATCAAACTGTCAATAGTTAGTTTTAAACAGTTATACAAGTGACTTTTTCTGTGGGTTTATGACTACCGCTAGGGGTCGTTTTAGCCTCAAATCTGGCTTTTGTGGTGTTTATTTAGCTATTTTAGTGGAAATAAAATTTGCCCTTCTTTGGCCCTTTTTCTAACCCAATTTGACCTTTTCCGCCGAAAAAAATCCCGGCAGCCCTGGGGAGCCCAATCATCCCAGACATGGAATAACTCAAAAATTGAGGAACATTTTTTAACACTAACGCGTCTAAGTTTTCTTAAACCCCTCAAAATGGGGTATTGATCCCCTGAAGACACTATAATGACCAGCACAAGAAATGCCCCCCCCACTGACTTTTCCTTAAAAAATGCCCTGTTCTCGTTTGTTTTCAGAATTTTAAGATAATACTGAAATTTGTGTATTTAAATTATTTATGGAAATGTCCATCTTGTATGTGCATACTTTGGTTTAACCCGCGCCCGACCGGGGGTCCGGCGCCACCTTCGCCCCACCGGGGGGCCATCGATGGCCCCCCTCTAACTCCGAAAATATGGGCGTTAGCGCAAATCTGCAAAGTGCAATAGAAAGCTTGCGTGAATTCAGTAAGAAATTACTTGGCATGTTTTAGTGCTCAGGTCAATGGTTTGACCTCCAGAGGTCAAATTAGGTCAAGATCGGCTATTTTCACTCAAATATGCAATGATTAAGCAAACTGGGCATAACTCTTATGTCATTAGAGCTATTGAGGCCTGGTAAAGTACATTTAATAGAAAATTGCCAGTACTTTTTCCGCTATGTGGAACGTAAAGACCTCCCGCCAGTGGTTTGACCTCCAGAGGTCACCTGGTGACCTAATATGACCTGAGGTCACGAAAGGTCACAAAGTGACCTTGCCGTATATCAAATGAAAGCCAGTGACAAGACAAACACGATGGTGTTTGTTTCACCGCTCTAGCTTAATTAGGTCAAAAGTTATTGCCAAAATACTCTTTTTGACCTCTGGTGACCTTGGATGACCTTGGAAAAGTCAAAGGGCAAATATGACCCCTGGGATCCGTGAATGGGTGTCCAAAAACGTTGTTTTGAGCAGTCTGAGTATTTGCAATCATTTTTGTGGCTTTTATATCATGAAACAACTTTTCCCTATGCTTTTCCAATGGGAGAGGTCACCTCGTGACCTGACCTCAGGGCACGAAATCGAAAAATCCCGGATATACACCTTGTAGACCCTGGGGGGTTATGAAGTGTAGGAAGTTTCAAATCGATCGACTTTGAAATGTAGCTCTTACAGAGCTCTAAAGTGAAGTGAGGTGACCTTGGTTGACCTGGTCTGGTGACCTGACCTTGGATGACCCGGGGTAAAAAATTTCAGGGATGATGGGAAAATGATGCAGTGAGAGGTAGAGCCCTCAACTGCGGTGCTGCGCCTCGTCGTTTTTCTGCTATCCCCGAAAAACCTTAGGGGGGCCATCGATGCCCCCCGGTGGGGCGAGGGTTAATTACAGAATTAGGTGAGCAATTGCGTAGCACCTTCTAACAATCATTTATGGACACAATCTTACATCCTGAGAACGAATTTAGCAACAACTTCTTCCGCAACAAATTTTATCCCACTGAATTTCCCACTTATATTATACCACGACACATAGGCGGACGCAGGGGGGCATTCCGGCCATGGCCCCCCAAAGCGCTGGAGGGGGGCAAACTATCTTTTGGCCCCCAAACGCCGGAAATTAAAAAAGGTGTTTCCACTAGGTCTGTAGAGCAAGAGCAAGAAAAATCTTCGCTCCCACCCCCCCCGGAGAGCGATCATGTACAGTCTGTTGCGAAAGAATCGTTCCGTTCCAGGGGTGTCCAACCAGCCAGGAATATGAAGTTTGGGAGCCACATGTCTGAGGGCGTGGTCTGTTCGGCTGGTCGACCTCCCCAGCGGTTAGCGGGTCGGACCAACGAGGCTGGGGTCAGCCGGGGAGGGTGGGGCGGCCCAGTGCCTTCACTTTCAACAGTGGAAGCTCCTGTCTTTGAGTCTCCCCGACAGAGTGACGAAGCACTGTAATGATAAATACTCGGTTCCACTGCAGTGGGCCAGCAAGTATCCCTCCCCACTATTGAGAGCTGAATGCCTAATGTCATTGGACGCAGGACCGTGTGCATAAGCGTGGCATTACTACCAGGAGGCAGATTGGAGGGGGGGTCAAATAATTACCAGAAAGTTGGCAGAAGGGAGATAACATAGTTGTCCAGGGTGCAGCATAAGCAGTTCCAGGATTTCTTATGGGGGGGGGGACACTGAATCGAAAGCGGGTCGCTATCCGAGCCAGGAGGGAGGGGGCATCGAAACCTATCGTGGGGGTGCTCATTTTCATCCTGAGGGGAAGAGCAAGCGGGTGCACCCGCTTGCCATGGCAAACCAAAGTCTAGGATAGCGCCATCGAAATTTTAAGGGGAAGCCGTAGCCATTTCAGGGACGTAGAGGCTCGATCTTTAGAAAGGAGTCAGTATTCTCTCTTGCCTTGCCTGGATTCGCCCATGAGGTGCAAGCGGATGGAGGACAAACCAACGACAGATGAGCCAGCTCCTGAAAAATGATCGGCATGCTGACACTTTGCAGCACCATCTTACCTATGATAGGGACGTGACAGTGGTTACAGCGGGTTGTTGTATCTCATTCACTAATATTTTGGGATGCCAGTATTTGCATTGAAATAATTTTCTGGTCCACTTCAGCGTTCAGTACCAGATTCAGCCTCCGCAAGGGACCCCCATTGCAGTAGAGTCACGTGACCTCCAAACGGGTCGCCTGTCCAGACTAGTGGGGTGGCGCCAGGGTGCGGAGCGGTGGTGTAGTAGGTAGAATGTTCAGTTCTTTTACGGAGAACCCGGGTTAGCTGTGCATAGTTTGTTAGTTTTTTTAACCGAATACTGATGCCAACCTATCAAATGATGTTTCTAGGAGTAAACATTTCCAGCTTTCCACACATTATTATCATGTGATCCTCCTGCGCCCGAACGTCATTAGCTAAGGCTAAAGTCCCTCACTTTATTTTCGTTCGGAATTGCACTTTGATTATTTTCTTTTTACGTTTGAACGTGTACTACTGAATGTATGTGTTTCAAGCCACTGGGCGATTAATAATGATGTCATTAGCTGAATACAGTGCCTTATTAAGACAACTGTGCTCTTCAGAAAGCCTAACTAATCCTGAAACACAAGGAGCACAGTGCGCCGCATTTGAAATTGCTATTACAAGGCTCGATCGGCTTAGGATGGATATATCAGAATCTACACTGAGAAAAATTTTGACTTCGGAAAGAAGAGTTTACTCCCCGGAGCGGCGTAATGTGACCCTGTAAAAATGTCCTATCTTTTTCGGTGTTCATCGACACCGCAGAGGAGAGTCACCAGGACTAAGGGGGTCACATGACTCTTTAAAGACGGGTCACTTGACTCGCCAAATAACCATGGAACCCGCCGATTCGGGGTCAGTTGACCCTTCATTTACGTACGATGTGACCCTCCAAAACAGGGTCAGGTGACCCTTTATAGGAGGGTCATACAAAATGCCCTAAAAAGGATAATTTAAATAAATCGCTTCGAGGACTAGCAGCAAAAGAACACACACGTTTGTAGCGTTTTATTACCGTCAGGCAAACAATTTCGACTAATTTACGAAACATACAATAATCCAAGCAAACTTAACACGCGCACCGCTGGGGTCCCTGGCATGACGCACCCCGCTGGGGGTCGTTTTTCGCCCCCCTCCGTATCTAATTTCCCACGAAAGCTAACGGAAACTTACGGGCGGCGTTCGAAAGCTCTTGACAAGACGAAGAGAATGTATACAAAGAATTCTTATGTCAGGTCAATATTGAGGTCAGCATAGGTCAAAGAAGGTTCCATAAGCTTACAAAAGAGCAGTGTACGTTTCTCTCTCTAGATCGCTGGGGGGTGTTTTTCGCCCCCCCTCCTTATCTCATTTCCCACAAAAGCTAAAGGAAAATTACGGGCGGCGTTCGAAAGCTCTTGACAAGACGAAGAGATTGTATACGAAGAATTTTTATGTCAGGTCAATATTGAGGTGAGCAAAGGTCAAAGAAGGTTCCATAAGCTTACAACAGAGTAGTGTACGTTTCTCTCTCTAGATCTGCCCTCAGGGGAGATAGAGCAAATCTTTATGCATCGCTGGATTCCTCTCATGGCGGCAAATCGAATGATGTATATGACCTTCCTAGGTCAAGTAGTAAAAATGACCTGGACTCGAGCTAGGTCAAGGGCACAGAGTGACGTGGTACGGTCATGTTGCATATCAATCGACTCCCCGTGACAATATTAGAGCAATGAAAGCAAAATGGGAGCTTTATCTCAATTAAGTGAGAAATTATTGGCAAAACAATCAATCTATGTTCTCGTGACCTGACATGACCTTTGAGAGGTCATATGCTCAAAAACTCAACTTTATGGTCATGATCGTGGTAAGAATAGATGGTTTGAGTATTTTCGGTTTTATCTATCCAGTATTTACTGCAAACGAGCCAATTGTATTTTTCCCTATAGACTTATAATGTAGTGACCAAAAATTGACCCCACCTTAGGTCAACAATATTAAAATTCTGAGATAGCAGATTTGTAGACCCTGAAAACCTCATCATATTGTAGAAGTTTCAAACTGATCGGTTCGCTGATGTTCCCTTGGCGCTGCTTCAAACTCGTGAATTTAGGTTTCGAGGTCGGGTCACTTGACCTTAAATAGCTCATTGACCTGACATGACCTTAACTCAAAAATTTTGTCAGATGTGTAAAATTAATCAGGTATAAGGCACTGTAAGTTTCGTTGTACTGCATCTCTTCGTTTTTGCGTTATCTGGGGGAAAACCAGGAGGGGGCGATTTCGCCCCCTGCGGTGCGCGTGTTAACTATAGTTATCCTGGCCGGGCAACTGAACTACACACTAAGCAATCGCTGGGCAGACCTTGACGGAATCGTAAGTCCCCTGAACAGAATTGTTCTTACCGGGTAAGTGCGCACTTCGAGTGGGGCTGGCCAATGCCGACCGAAAATCACATTATGATCACGTTACAACAGCCTATCACAATGTCAACTTGCCGGAAATACACGCCGTACCCATTGCAGCGAGACAACGTCCAAATACACATCTTCCAGCGGGTCATTGGCGTCTCTCGGCGGGAATGCGCGGCCGCCGCCGGAGGGTGGCTGGTCTAAGATCAGCTCAGATACCGGTAACGGCCGCGTACGGCACACTCGTTTGGCAAGGGACGGTCACGCAGGGACATAAAAAGTAGCACAAAACAAGTTATTCGTCAAAGTATTCACTCAATTTGAACCATATCACAGCTTCTTAAAAGCTTCTGCTCGGGATCCGTGGTATGAACCCCTCGAACACGGCTTGCCTCTCCACGTACATCCGGCCGTTCCAAATGCAGATACAGTACTGTCGGTTTAAATTTCCACTCCTGGATGAAGTCACCCACACCAGTTTAGCCTTGTGAGGTCAGCAATACAGTTTTATGGAAAGCACCAAAGCATAAAGCCCCCACCCTAACCCTACCCCCTAACCCTTTTAAGCACTGTTCTTCCACAGAACTGGCAGTTTCCATTCCCGCACGCAGGATGGCATGGATCGCCTTCCTGTTCTTCAGGACAAAGCCCTCGGCGTCACCCTTGTCCTTGAATACAACCGGCACTAAGAAATCGCTGATGCGTTTGAGACTTCCCGCGCACCACTGATTGAAAACCAGAAGAACTGCGCCCCATATGAACGCCTTCTCAGGATCCATTGTCAGGACAGCAATCACAGCCTGCCATCGACGTAAATCTGGCCGTTCCAGGTGCTGGGTCCATTTTGGTGTTCAGGTTCGGCTTTCCCTTGGATGACGTCATTCAGATCAGCGCGGAGGAGGCGTACCATGTCCGTGACTGCAGTCTCTGCGGAAATGTAATTGCATCACTCAATTTGTAAAGCAAAGGTGTTGTCGAGAAGGCTCGCGCGGTAACATTTTCCTGTTTATAGAAACACATTTAATTATTTTTTTGCACCGTAAAATCGAATATCACGGGATATTCTTCACAAGAAGCACTGGCAGTTAAGACAATTCATCCAATGTTAGGGTACCAGGGTGGATGAAACCACTGCAGGGTGACAAGGAAACATACAAAATGTTTGTTATGTCTTATAACTCAATACAACGAGGTACATTGAGCTGCAAAACGCAAAAGTCTGACGATACCTGGTCCAATGTATCGAAAATCTTGTTCAATATTTAATAGCTCTAAACAAGCGATTCCTCTAATCATGGCGAATCAAATGATGTAAAATATGGTACCTTATTTCAAATTGTAAAAAAATATCACGACATTGACCTACGTCAGGGTCAAAGGGTGGCCTGGTATGGTCATGTTGCATATTCTACCGGAACCACAGCGGCATGACCTACTTCATGACCTCATTAACCCCATTCAAAGTTCACATCACCATACACATCATTTCAGATGTTTGGCGTGTACCCAGCAAGGTTTCACACTGAAGTTAAGAAATAAAACAGAAGTTCTTGAAACAAAATACAGTTGGAAAAAAATTATCAAGCTGGGTCAAACTCCACCATAGGTCAAAAATATGATTTTTCGGAAAAGTTCCATACGGATTTTTTCTCATATGAAACTTTCCATGCATTGCCCGATTCGTCCGGGCGATAATTTTAATCACGAGCGAGGCGGACACACCAGTGCACAGAAATATAACACACTTAGAAACATAATATATCACCGCGCAAGGAATAGTAGATCATGAAAGGCTGCACATTACTCAAGTTCCCTGCTCTAGTCTATATGAGATATCGGTTTTTTCCCGACACTGGTACTCCCAAAAGCTCAAAGTTCGCGTATCTAAGGCACTCACTCAAATCACACGCTCCATTAACACGCGCCCCACTGGGGTCCCTTGCATGACGCGCCCCCTCCGTATCTCGTTCCCCACGAAAGCTAAAGGAAAATTACGGGCGGCGTTCGAAAGCTCCTGACAAGACGACGAGACTTTACAAGAATAATTTTTATGTCAGGTCAATATTGAGGTCAGCATAGGTCAAAGAAGGTTCCATAGGCTTACAACAGAGCAATGTACGTTTCCCTCTCTATATCTTTCCTCGGGGAAGCTAGAGCAAATCTTTATGCATCATTGGATTCCTCTCACCGCGGCAAATCAAATGATGTATAATATGACTTTGTTAGGTCAAATAGTCAAAATGACCTGACCTCGGCCTAGGTCAGGGTCACAGAGTGACCTGGTATGACCATGCTGCATATCAATCGACTCCCCGTGACAATATAAATACAATGGGGGCGCGGTAGTGGAGTGGTCAGCGTAGCTGGCTTCCATTCAGCCGACCCGGGTTCAAGGCCCGGCGGCTTCCCTGAACAAGGAGCAAGCTGGCTCCCCGAGAAACCCTTCCAACAGGGACAGAGTTGGCGACGCCATATGACCCTGGCAGTTGGTGCGTCGATAAGCTCCAAGAATTATTAATATAAATACAATGCAAGCAAAATGGGAGTTTTATCTCAACTCAGTGAGATGTTATTGGCAAAACAATCCCTCTCTGCTCCCGTGACCTGATATGACCTTTGAGAGGTCAGATGCTCAAAAAATAAACTTTGTGGTCAATATCCTAGTAAGAATAGACGGTTTGAGGATTTTCAGCTTTATCTATCCAGTTTTTACTGAGAATAAATCCATTCTATTTTTCACCATAGACTTATAGTGGGGTGACCAAAAAAGTGACCCCACCTTAGGTCAACAATATCAAAATTCCAAGATAGCAGATTTGTAGACCCCAATGACCTTATCATATTGTGGAAGTTTCAAACTGATCGGTTTGCTAATGTTCGCTGGGCGCTGCTTCAAACTCGTAATTTTAGGTTTTGAGGTCGGGTCATTTGACCCTGAATAGCTCCTTGACTTGACATGACCTAAGCTAAAAAAATTTGGTCAGGTGTGTAAAATCAATCAGGGATAAGGTACGGTAATTTTCGTTGTTCTGCGTCTCTTCGTTTTTGAGCTATCAGGCGAAAACCAGGAGGGGGGGCGAATTTCGAACCCCCAGCGGGGCGCGTGTTAACTTGGTAACCCTGCGCCCCATACCCCAACCCAGTACACAAATTGACATCAACGATATGCTCACCTCGATCACAGCTAGTGGCAGAGACAGTGTTCGCCAGCAACTTCTGGAACGTGGCCTGAACTTCGCCCGAGCGGACACTTGGCGGACAATCCACCATTCTGTCGATTTTGCTCCAAATCTGTAAAAAAAGAGACAAGACCTGCATGAAGGATGGATATGGAACAGGTATAAATAAGCGGTACTTGAGCACTACAAGACTATCGCTGAAGGCAAATAGATCAATGAAACAATAATGTGATTGGGACAAGTGCGAGAAACACAATTTGTTCAATTGGCATTTGTTACATGGAATTTTTATTTTAATTTAATTTCGTTTTGCTCATTTCTCTTTGTTTTCTTCCCCTGTGCTTTGAAGGTGATGATGGTACCATATGTCATAGTCGGGGAGGTCTCTCTTGCTCTCTCTCTTGCTCTCTCTCTCTCTCTTGCTCTCTCTCTCTCTCTCTTGCTCTCTCTCTCTTGCTCTCTCTCTCTTGCTCTCTCTCCCTTGCTCTCTCTCTCTCTCTCTCTCTCTCTCTCTCTCTTGCTCTCTCTCTCTCTCTCTCTCTCTCTCTTGCTCTCTCTCTCTCTCTCTCTCTCTTGCTCTCTCTCACTCTCACAAGATGTGTGAGTAAAAGCCTAGTAACTAAACATTCTAGCCTCCAGTGCAGAAAACTGACAGCTTAGTTCCCACCTAGCCTATCACACTGACATGCTCCTTTGTCTGCCTCAGCCTAGCTGGCTTCACCAAGGTCACCTCAAAACCCATATCTGAGAGCTCATGCTGCCTGAATTTGCAAACATGATGGGACAAATGTGCTTTTCCAAAGCTTTTAAGGTATTATTTTACAAGTAGGTGAGCAATTGTTTATCACCTTCTTATAACCATCATCTGACATAATATTATGTGCTGAGAATGAATTTAACACCACATTCGCCCACAAACAATTTTCTCCCATTAAATTTACCACCTATCATACCATATCATACCATGACACTAGCACTTAATGGTAGTGCACAACCACAGCACAGGATCCCGCAAACATTTGAGTGACACACTTCTTAGTTGTCAGTGAGTGCTCACCTAATTGTAAAAATTAACAATTCTTATACCTCTGGTAGTCTGTATTAATTTGACATTGAAGCAAAAGCTGGCTAATTGGGAATTGCCAGTGTTTTGTTTATGGTGCAGGAGAGACACAGGATTAAGATGTAAATGAGTATTTGTCTTTTACTATCACCAGGACTTAATGTACAACATCTAGGGGAAAGTGTGCATTGCGCCCCCATAACTAACTGCACCCCCCTTATAACAAAGGTACTAGTGGCAGTTTGTTTTGTGCAACTAAATCCAGTTCTCATCTTTAATCCATACATTTACCCAATGTTTCAATGAATTCATACATAAGAATGTATTTTAATACGCTAGCAAAATAAATTCAGTACTTCCTTAAATCTGCACGGGTTTATGAACCCGAACAATAAGAATATGGCTGTAACATTCCAAAATCGATAGCTTTAATCTCAAAGCCAGATATTCATTGCATATTCTGAAAGCAAAAATTACAAATTCCCCCTGGCGGTAAATTTTTAAGGCAGACGTCTCTGATTTAAATGCTAAAAATAATTGTGCCCTGGTCAAGTGCGCCCTATCCAAATGTATGTTGAAAAATCAAATCCAAGGCCTATACATATGAGTGTAATTTCATTATTTCAAGTCATTCTGAATGAAAGAATACCACATTAAAATGCCTTCCAGGCCCTCCAGATAAAAAGCTTGGGAGGTAGCCGAGCCCCATTTCCTCCTATACTAATGCTTATTTCTGGTGTGCCATTGACTTAACATGACATGAGGGAAGGGCGCAATTAAATCTAAATGCGCCCTCCCCGGGCGCAATTACCCTCCCACTTTGGAAAATGTGCCCTTTGCATAGTTTTATTCAAATTGGAATTCACTGTTAGAACATGCTATCTTCAGGCCAGGAATTGCTTTCTCAATAACAAAAAATGATCAAATTTTGTAATTTAATCCACAGTAGCAACATTGAATAGGAGAAATTCATCTAGCAAGTGAGTTCCCTTAGGGGTGCGCAATACACATACTTTCCCCTATGTAGATAACTATTTCAATATGCGAAAAATTAAGAACACAAAATGGTTGGAGATGAGCCTCCACAATGTGACTGCTCCAAGTTTGACTTACCTGGTAAATATTGATGCTAGCATCCGTCTTTGTATGTCTCTATTCCACAGAAGTTGAAGTAAAAATACCACATCAACATCATTTTTCTCTCATAAAAATATCAGGGTCAAGAACTAATAGAAAAACCTACAAATCCCATCATACGTCACTCTATCTCAGCAAAATCACCTATTGATAAGCATCTGGACTCCGACCGCAGTTTAAAATGCAAAATAATTGAATGAAAACACTAAATACCACTATCACTTATACAATATACACGCCGCCAACGCTGCACCACTACCACACAGCAGTAAATAATGAGCGCGGCGAAATTTGACGCAGCACGTGCAGTGTCCTCTTTCACTCATCTCTCGCCAGGGTCACTTTGATCGCGGTTCTAGAGTCAGCTGACTCCACGATCGAGCGAGGCGCAGGCTGTCCTTGGCCGACTCATCATCTGACCCCGCGCTCAAATTCGTTCATGCTGGGAGGTTCATTGGACTCTTGCTGAACTACTCAACCTAATTTTGAGAGTCAGCGAATAGGAGAGTTCAGAGTCACCACAATGCAGGAAATTTAGGAGAGTCAAAATTTTTCTCAGTGTATGGTGCTGTTAACTTTACAAACGGGTTATCATAAACATTTTTTTACCAGTTTTTCAGAGGTTACAGTTATTTCTTAATCCGACATCTGCGAGACTGAATTTTTTGCATTCTGACGGGGTTGTCTTCGGCTCACTTGCCAACGCCTCTGATAATCCCCGACCCTTCGCTCGACTGGCACGCATACCTGGGTCACGTGATTACTACGTGTTTACAACGACAGGTGCAGGGTCACACGTAGTAAGCAATGTGTGGCGCGCAGGGGGCACAGAGATTTAAGGGTGCGTTACCCTCGACACATGCACCACACGACATGACCCGTCAGAACTAATACCCTGTTTCCCCAACAACAGATGTCAGGTCATTCGTTCATTCATTTCGATACACAGACCGCCCACGTGACACGTTGGTTGTAAACCGTAGTACGCTTCCGCATTCCACGCTTTACGACCCTTCAGGTAAACAAGAACCGCTGCGGGCAAGGTCAGACGGGTCGCAGTAACAGGTGCTCCCGCAGGGGCGGGCCCAGTATTTGTCCGAGAGCAGACTGCTGAAACCTTTGTCTTGATTTCTCTAAATAAGAAAGCAGTTGCAGCTCGCACAACTGTCACCTGGGATGGACCAAAGCTAGCCAAATGACGTTTCAAGCATGGCTGTGGATTGGCTACGCTCTTTGCGTCAGTTAGCAGCTAGTTATTTGTAGGATCCTCGACTACTTCGTCCACTTTTGTGACCAAACCTTGTGGACCCACTTTCTTCCTCCCAAACTAAGCTAGTCCTTTTCCATTCTGGTAAATATATCAGAAATATTTCCGTAATATCCTTGTTTACTATTTTCCGTGAGAACCTCAGGGAAATTTAACGACTTCTTCCATCCCGAAAAAATATGAAAAAACGTCGTCCACCCAGTCACATAACATCCCCTCTTTATGCGGAGGGTCCTAACTTTGTAAACATATAGTGTCTTCTTTTGAAAGCTATCGTTTTCCAGCATTATTGCTCGGCCCGCCTTGCGTCGGTGGTGCGTCATTTTCCGTGCGTGTGTAAGCACACACACACGCACATACACATGACACATGGGCTGGGTGCCCGCATTTGTGATCGCCTTGGGGTTTTCTTAGAGATTCCCCGCCCCGTGGTGGTCACGGAAAGGGGCGTGCGTTTGTACGGGACTCACTGACTTTCTCACCCACCGAACCCTGAGGCGCGCAGCTCCATGTGTTTACCAAAGTATTTATTATGGAACATTGTGCTGATGCTCGGAGAGGGGGGGCGTTGTATCCCTCGATCATGTGCAGAGTTTTCCTCACTGTGATCGAGAAGTGTTTCTGATCATAGGGTAGTTTGTGTTGTAATCGACAAAACACGTGTTCTGTCTCAATCCCGTACAGACGCTTTCTGACCACATCAGTTCGATATAAACCAAAGCCTTTGTAATGTATTAGAAGCAGTTTCTTTAGGTATAGGCCCTGACCTAGGACAGTATCGAAAGATCGTCTCCGAAATATATGAGACCGTCCATAAAGTACAGAAGGAAAAACAAGGGGGAGCGGGAAGTCAGCAACCGTTTTGTTAGACGTTACAAGAGGGCGTAAGCAAGTATTACCATGAGGGGGGGGTTATAATTATAATAATACATGTAACGTAACTTATGGATAGGCCCTCAGCTCTGACTTAGAATTAAGACTGATGTGATTTAATGGAGTCCATACATCATCACCATTGGACTTTGGAATTGTTTGTGTGACCTTTTTATGAGGAGAGGAACCGTGAGAGATTCGTGTGAATACGTGTGCTGACGTCCAAATAACCCTCACATGCCTCCAGTCATGAGTCAGTAGTTCCCTGATGTTAGGAGCTAAAGGTATGTTTGTGCAAAACACGCGCAATAAGTGTTTTATAGTCCGTATAGATTTTCAAGACCTGAACGACGATCCTGAAATATTCGGCAAGTATTAGTGGGTGATGCCACACCACCTCCTCTGCAAAATTTCAGTGGGGTGTCATTAGCCATTTCAAGGAGTATCGTGATCATTTCAGGGAAAGCCGTAGTTCAATTGGGCGAGAAAGTACCCTTTTTCTGGAAATTTACAGGTCCAAAAATGACTTTTATGGAGTCTAAAGGATACAAAAAACACGTTACTGTGTCAGGGGATGAAAATATATGTTTTCATTACAGCAAAAAGCAGAATAAACTGATATTTTGCTAACAAACTGCAAATTGGCAACATCAGCAGCAAATAATTGCATCGGGCTTGAGCTTCACGCCCCGAGAGTGAAGAGGGTTTACCGGTCGAAAATTCGGAACATTGAATGCGATAAAGCTGATGTACTAAGGAACGAGACACCCAAGTCATCACATGGCTGTCCCAAAGTGGGAGGATCATACGCAGATCCAGGGGAGCAAAGAGGGGCACATGCCCCCTCTATCGACCCTCGGAGCCCCCTGAAATGGCCATGGCGCCCCCTGAAAGGTTGATGGCGCCCCCTGAAATGTGATGATGATGATTGTTCCGGCCGTCGAATAAAGATATCCATATGGGGGGGCGCTTCGTTAAAGTCGCCCCAATCGCCGAAGGAAGCTCTGGCGATTCCGGTTTGGATGACAGCCGATTTGTGGCGAGGACTCGCGCCGTTGCGCCGTCCCCGCCGTCCAGGTCCCACCTGGCCGCCTCTCGGGACCGGAGTAGGCTGTCTTCGGGACCGTTTTTGTGATGATTTCCCGGGCTTGGATACCCGCATTGCATCCTCAATCAGCTTGGGTGATCCAAGGCATAGGCGTTGGCCGTCAGCCCAGTCTTTTCGGTAGTCGGTTTAGTCGACTGAGTGGAGATGCATTCGTGAGTCTGTCGGTCCTGTTTTTATACAAGTAACTAGATATTTCGGGTACGAATTAGTGGCTATCATTATATTCTTATGATATTGTAGTGTGACATTTTTCTACGTATTGTGCGATGAATAAATTATCTCCACCCGGTATGCACGAGATATGCACAAATACCAAAAATAATTTGTCTCTGCGATTAATTTTTTTATGATCGGAAAAATATCGGAAGAATATTCTTTATGATACTCCCGTCATGGAACCTCCCTACAGAAGTCTGACTCGCACAATTGCTTGCCTTTCCGTATGAGAAGTGTACTACGGGGACACACTAGTTGAGTTAATCGCTGCCCTGAAGTCGTCGTCGCTAGCACTCTGCTCACAGGACAATCGCTGCTTTCTTTTCCCCTGAAAGATCTTGTCACTCCAGCCCGTGGTGACCAGAAATGGGTCTTACTGATATTGGTAGAGCCTGGTGTTCTGCCGTTTGTATCCCGCTGAACGGAAAGTGTCATCCTTGATAATGGCGATGGAGGCACAATGATCTAAATCCTGGAATGCTTAGTAGAGTGTGACACCCAGGCACCCTGAATTTCCCCTTCACTTTTTCCCCTTCATTTTTTTCTAACTCACTTTTCCAAACACTTTTCCTGGGGATTTTTTTTAGCATAATTCAATAATCCTAGTATATATAAAACCATCTAGTGTGGAAGGAAAGACAAATTTGATGAAAAATGCGCGAGTAAGGGCTAGTAAGGGCTGTAACCGAGTTTCAACTAACTCCCTCAATATTATAGCGTTTGTACTTTCTACTCGCCTTCCATATTTTCAAGCGTGAATTTTACACTCACTATCCCAATGCAAAACCAGTTTTGAGACACTGAGGAATGGAGTGCTGCGAAATCCGAAAGATTATCCACATACTGAACGCGTCTTTTTTCTGAGTGTCACCTACCCACTCTGCTCTTTGTCAGCAAAAGTATTCCATCAAGCAGCCGTCGCAAGTTCCCCTTGTAGTGTATTCCGTGGACGCCATGGATCAAAATCTTTTCACATTTAAACTTGCGCTGGTAACAGTGGCATCTCCATAAAAGTCCGGATCTTCCGGCTGCTGGTAAGGTTGTATTTTAGACCTCTCTCGCTGTCGGAAGTTTTGCCCCGCTGAGGGAGGATGATGAGCAACAAATGAACAAGGCTTCCATAGATCTTAGCTGACCCCGGAGGATAATTTTTGGGGTTTTCACTCGTTGGAACAGATCTCTCGCGGCGGCTTTTGCCTCTAGTGATCATAGACCCAATCAATTTCTAGGTGTTCCCCTAAAATCGATTATTTGGGTACCTAAAAGGTACGAAAAGGATTCGGGCGGGTCAATTCGGCATAAACCTCCCTCAGGATCGTTCCCTGTCACCCGCCTCTCCTTGCTATTGCACACAGCTCACATCGGTAAAAACGTCGTCTTGGGTCAACTAGGCCATTTGACCCAAATCAGGTACAAAGTAGCTCAGCCTATTCTTCATTTGTACTTTAAATGTGTTAAGAATGGTCTATTCTGTCAATATTATTTCGAAAACACACCCCGTAGCTTTCTGGTACGATTTTTTTTAGCTGCAACTATGCAAAATTTATTTCATGCTGATTTCTCGAACTCGGACAGTGACCTGATTAAGACCAAATTTTGATCGGATGTCCAAAATAAACCATATCATGGAAAATTTGCGGGGCGCTCATTTTTAAACAAACATAGGCAAAATATGAAGCCACATCG
Organism: Lepas anatifera; assembly: GCA_034440635.1. Taxonomy (NCBI): domain Eukaryota; kingdom Metazoa; phylum Arthropoda; class Thecostraca; family Lepadidae; genus Lepas; species Lepas anatifera. The sequence continues at coordinate 2,295,244 of JAOTON010000629.1, forward strand.
ATTTTAAAAAACACCAATGCAGCAACATTTCATATGTTAGTAGACTCATGAAGGCTCATATTGTCCAGTTGCAGAACAATGTGCGCTATCCAGCTTCGGCCAGGCAGGCCGAAATTGGCCAGAAAGTGAGGGGACCATAGACCTTCAGCCTCCAACTCTGGCACTACATTTTCAACTGCAAAACTGAAAGCTAACCAGATTCTGGCCTATTTTTGCTGCCAGTTAATCACACTAAAAATTTACTGTGCCCACAAATCCATTAAAAACGAAATAATCATTTTCGCTGGAAGTGAAATGGCCTGGTCTCACCCGAGGCTCATTTTGTGAAAACAGCCTGTTAGTTACCCTCACTGGTCCACAAGAGGAGGTAACACTTGAAAGAAAGGACGTGCTTGAAATGCGGTCATGAGACGGAGTGAGCTAGCGAGCGATAGCAAGGAAGTGAACACAGGAATGCATTTCCAAAATGACGACCTTGTGTTGAATCTTCTTTGTATGTCATGAAGGTTTATCTCCACTCCGTCGGATCTATGGGACCAATTGGAGCAAGGATCACATCGGCAGATCCATGACTTCCGGTATTGTTGCATAGGCAAAACACTGCATCCATGATTGTGACAATGTAGGGTCTGCACATAATTGACTGTTTTTTGGTCCAAAACATGTGGTAGCCATCGGATTAGTATGATGCTCAGTACCCCTGATCATGCTGTGTATGCTTTATTAGTTAATCACATAATTGGGATATTACAGCAATCGTAATATAAAAAATATAGGTAGAATTCGCAAAGCCCCATTAATGTTGTAATGAGACCTCTTAGCAGGGGCGTAGCCAAGGAGGGGGCGGCAGGGACAACCGCCCCCCTTAAGGCCCGAAGGGCCCCTGAAGATACGGACCGTGCGAAGCGCGGCTCGCCTCCACTATGATCTGTTGCCAAATTTGAAATTTCATACCAGACAGCGCACTCTCAAGCCCTCTTTAGCACTCTATTCTGTAACAAGCAGGGCCTTTTTTACCCATCAGGGCTCTTTTGGCGCTGTCGCAGGGAAATCGAGCGAAATCCTGGCTACGCCGCTGCCTCTTAGTAAATACAAATGTGTGATAACTGAGAAGTGTTGCTCCAATTTTTTCCTCCTGCCTTATTTCAAATTGCTTTATTTTATTCATTTTGTGTTTTATAGCACAACAATAATACATGGTTGCTTGGATTTAAAACATCAGTCCCACTAAAATATTCGAATTTTGTTATGGGCTACACTTCGGCTGCTTTCAATGAAAACATCACCCCTGAGCGATGCTCCCCTGTAGAGATAAACGCTCCCGTCGGACCTTTTCTCCCCCTCTCTGTCTCCTCGGTCGGTTAGTCGTTCTAAAATTCCCGGGTATTTTTTCTGGGGGGGACGTTTGTAAGCCCGAATTAGCTATTTTCATCTAATTACCACGATATTATTTCACAAGACAAGTAGCTATTTCTCTTGTTAATGGAATACAGAAGTTACCGAAATATCATCAATCATGATTGGACAATCGGTCGGATGAAGTCTGATGCTTTCGTCTCAGTTTGGAAATTGTAAGAGCACTGATCATGGTTTTTTAGAGACAACAAATTGTTAGGCGGACTTAAAATGATAAAACATCAGCAGCTAGATTTCACTTCTTGGTACGAGCAGGTGCGATGCACCGTTTTAGATTCTTGGAAGTTTTTCAAAGACAGAAGTGTAGATTTTATTATAAAACTTGAAAACTGTTTTATAGAACTTAAAAAAAACTTCTTCGCCGAGCCTTTTTTAACTTTTATTTTGTAAGGGAATGGTATGGAAAAGATAGCCACAAAAATTTTTTGTTTTCGTTTTCTCGATCTTTACACTGGACACATCATTGTAGCTCACCTCTCGCTCGTCTAGACCATCGATCCAATAAGAAAACATCTTGCGGAGATGACTGAATGTTGGGCTGGTAAAAACTGAACCAGTTTTGATGACCGGGATGATGTAATATTAATTAGGGTGAATCCCATTGTTTTTTTACAATGCCTTCATATCCTCATTTCAAATATTTGATTCGACAACACGGTAGTCAAAGTTCATGCAAACTCTATGGCTGTGGCGGATCCAGAGGGGAGGGCAAAAAATATTTACCCCCCCCAAACGGACAAGCTCGGGGTAGGGGGGGATGAGGTGGCTTAGTGGATTGCACCCTTGTCTTCTAAGCCACCGGTCCCGGGTTCAAGTCCCGGCGGAGCCTCTGAATAAGTCGATCTGATCCCCAAAATCCCTTCCAACAGGGCGAGAGTTGGCGACGCCGTATGACCCTGGCAGTTGGTGCGTCGTTAAACCCCAACAATTATTATTAAGCTCGGGGTAGAACTATGTTGTGCCTTCCCCTCCCCCCACAAAGTCATCGACCTCCTTTTTGCCTCGACTCCGCTTGAGTTCCCTTAACTCTAAACTTCAAACAGAACCAGTCAACTTCAGTGTAAGCATTGGGCCGTGGAACGCAAAAACAAGCATCTTGTGCGCATATTTTTCACCCCGTGATGGTTTTTTGCCTTTCGTCTTGGGCATCCCCAAAAGCTACGGTCAAATTATATTGCGGCAACATTTTTCACTGTGTGAAGTTTTTTGTTTGTTTGTTGCGACTTTGCCTTCCCCCCCTCCAACCGACCGGCTAGATCCGGCACTGCCCAATGGAGACGTCCTTATCCACTCAGCAGGGCCTCAGCAGCCGGATCCCGTCCTCAGTCGGCTGCCACGTGACTGGCGCGCGCCCGAGGCGCAGAGGAACCGGTCACGCCGGTAAACAGGTGTCCGTGTGCCAGTGGCGTAGCCAAGGGGTGATCAGGCTATAGGCTCTCCTTTTGTTCAATATTTCCTATCCAAATTTTTGAATATATCTACTTTGGCTTCTAACTGCAGTTTGTCTGCTATCAACCACCTTGAAGTATTTCTTGTAATGCCATTGCTCCTGTCCCATTCACCAAATCATGAATCAACAGACCTGGCTCAGCGGCGACTCATGCGAATCTGGTACTGCCAGCGCCATCTATTGGGAAAGTTTTATAAAACTTGAAATAACTTTTTCGCCGAGCCTTTTTTGGTTTTGATTCTGCATGGAAATTGTATAGAAGAGATAGCCGCACAACTCTGTTGTTTCCGTTTTTCCGATTTTTACCCTGAATTTTTGGGAAACGCTTTCAAATTTCAGCTTCTAATATCTTTCTTATAAGGAAAAAATTCAAAAAAGTACAACAACAGAGTTGTGGAGACTTGCTCCTAGAACATAGGCCCACTCACACTGTTTCAATGATTATATCATGTAAAAAGTTATTCAAACTTTAAGTTTGAGAAAAATGAAAAAGAAAGTCAAATTGTACAAAAACTAGAAATGCGTCAGGCTTGAAATATCAACTGCCGTAAAGATACACATATTGTCTACTTTTGGTGAAAAAATCACGACGATGGCCACCTTACTTTACGAGATATTTCACGAAATATGCTCCCATAGGGTTAACATTGATAACGCACCCTTAAACCGAGGGCATCAGTACTGTATCGCAGGTGCCTTGCCCCAGGCGGTCCGCTCAGTAACCGAGGCGCCTGGGCACGAGAGTTCCGAGACCGGCTATGTCTGAGTTAGGCTTCAAGCAATGGTTCCAGGCTCATAAGGCTCATAGATTCATTACTAAAACATGTATTGAAGTTGATAGGAGTTCATAGGGTTTGAAAAGCTACCCAGTAGCCAGGCTTTTCCTGTTTAACACAAACCCCGGTAGTCCCCCGAGCCATCCTTGGCATGGTGGGAGGTGGTCAAACAGCCCCCTCGGTCTTGGCTCCTATTCGGGATGGCGGAAAGAAAACGGGAAAAATTTGTATCAGATATGCTGTCTGTATTTTGTTACAATTTTTTTCTGGTAACTTCTGTGTCTTTGATGAAATACGGACATTCATGTATCGAACTTTTTCACATATTTTAGGGAAAAGGGAAGAAAATGGGCTCAAATCAGCTTTATGGTTTTACGGCACACCGACCTCTGATGTTATGTGACATCACTGTCTCTCACCCTCTTGGAAGATGGGCACAAGGAGAACATAACATTACTTGAAAAGAGCTTTTGTTTTCTTCATTGGGCTCTCTGGTTTCCTACCTTGTCCTTGCTTGTCTGATTATGTGTTTATTGTGACTTTCACAAAGGCCACATTAGCCCTTGCAAACTGGAAAAGGCCTTCAGGTATTTCGAGCTAAAAGGGAACTGTTTGCCAAGGAGGGAACAATTCCAAGGTCATGAGACCATTAGTAGGAGCTGCCAACCATCAATGGTCACCAGCTTATATGCAAAAATACCCTAATTTACCTAAATCATTATTCTGATGTAGGGATGTCTTCAACTCCAATTCAATGAAAGCTCATTGGAGAGCCACACTTTCCCTTTTCATTTGAATTCACTAGGACCGATTTTGATGTATTGGCGAAGCAGATAAATTTCCCTAAGAAAAAGGGCCAATAGAGCTTCGTGCGTCAAAATTTGTTTTGACTCCGTAAAGTTACGCTGCTTCATGTAACATACAGTGCCTGCACTCGAGTGAAATTTCCATGCTTTAGGTTGGTATTACCGATCTTAATGATTATTACAAAACTTATGATACCTCAGGGATGAGGCGTAGGAAAACCTGGCACAAACTTTTCCGAATTCTAATTATTGCCAAAGGTTGGTATGACCATGATGTAATAGATGATAGTATCTTCTCGATCCAGGGAACCCTAGATAGATAGACTTTGATTTACATTGCACTACAAACTCAACGAGACACCCAAAATCCAAGTGATCCCATTGGAACTCAAGGGAAACCCCTGGAACTCCCAAGGAACTCCACCCATCCGTAACAGGCAAGGAAAATTTGGAAGGATCATTTATCTAGTCGGCTCTTAGTTACTACGATTATTATTATGCTTCCAAGCAAACTGCATGTTCCAATTTCAAAAGCAATTGTTGAGGTATACCATCATTCGTGGAAAAGCTATGATATAACTAGTTTACTTGAGAAAGTGTAAAGACGGAAAAACCCAATCAGTTCCATGTCAGAGGTTTGCCCACTAAACTGGGCTAATCAATTTTCAGACGATAATTAACTTTCAATTACAAGGACAAGCCAAAAGAATACAAATAAACAACATTAGCCCAAAGCTATATGAAGATCTTATTTGTATGGTCAATCAAATCCCATTCACAAACGATGCCGGGATGCATTCGGGTATTCAAATAACTGTGACGAACTCCAGTTAACATATATGCACGAGAAAAACATCCACGGCAATTCACATGATTTCATACGCAAAGGGCTGAAAGCTCGCTGCTTCTGCTGCTTCCCGGGATGACAAACAACGTTTCATATTATTTGCATTATCTGCGCTTGCAGAAAATGAGCCTACAAATATAAACTCAGCAAGCTGTGGTAACTAAAACTCGGTTCTTAGCTTCACTTTCGGAACCATTCACTAAATACGTAGATATTATAGGTTCAAAGATGAGCTCCGACTCTGACACGGTGTTCTAATGATGCTTCACAGCGCAAGTGTACTCCGTCTATGGTTGTTGTATTGTCAAAGAGAAACGCTGAACTGCTGCAAGCAATCCCTTGACACTTTTACATAAAGTTTTGGGATATTTTTCACGCCTACTGCTTTCCATCGATGCCCACCCTATCGATTTTCCCATTGAGAAGCAGTGCCCATTATAAGCCTAAATAACTAGACTGTTAAGGGATGTAGCCAGGATTTCACTTGCATTATGTTACAATATTTTAGGGGAGAGTTGGCCAAAAAGGCCGAGTGACCGCGTTGAAATATTCCTACCAGAATAAAAACCGTCAGCAATAGTGGTAAATTTGTCATACATAATCTCCTTATCTGACCATTCCAAACTTGTATGGGCTATTCTTAGGCTCTATTCTTACGATTCATTGTTCATTTACACGCCTGAAATTGTCAAAATCATATTAAATTAGTGATAACCTACATTGAACAGTTGACAGAAGCACAGAAAGTATAAAAGAAATGTTGAAAAAGTTATTGATCAAGGAAACCGATGCAGACTGCAGCCTCGTCCACATTGCAACAAAGCACCTACTACCCGAAAACTTCCAGATAGGTCCCGAAAGCTTGACCCAATCAAACTCCATCCCACACCACTTCCAACGCAAAACGCTTCGTTCGTCATCGGCTTCTGACACGAATTCAGACAAACATTCCCCACCAAACGCCGAGCAGCAGCCGTCCATCGGCCATCGACAGGCGTAGCGAGACCGGCTGTATTGTAGCTATGACATGTATTTCACACACAGACGAATACAGTTATGTTTAATAAAAAGAAAACAAGACAGGAAGACTCACATCTAGCAAGAAAATGTTAAGACTAAAACGTCCACGCTGAAGCCGGGCGGCAGGCACTGCACGATACGTCTGAAACCTTCATGGGCCTAGTTAAAAGTAAGAGCTTTAGAAAAGTGACTGTGGGAGAGTGACGGGAATAAAGCATAGGAAGCGTCATGAGAGATGTGAAGCTGACGAGATTGCATGTCAGTGGGAGAGACTGCAGATATGTTAACACCCACCCTGGTGGCCCTCCGAGCCACCTTTGCGATGTAATAAAAAAAGCCAAACAAAATATCGCCGTAGCATCCAAAAAAGTTCTATCGTTATTTCCTGCGAAGTTATTGACCCAAGTATGAAAATCTGCTTCAGTAGCCCAGATGACCCCTCAGAGGTCATAGGACAAACATTGCAACATGAACCTACAAAGGGGCCCAGGATACTACGATTTGGATAATATGAAGATATTGTTAGCTGTATCAACACAAATACAGCCAAATTACTGTTTCCCATGCATTTCCAATGGAGAGGGCATGATCCGTACCTGAACTTAAGTCATCGGTATGAAAAATCCCGGACCATATGTTGTAGCACATGGTGGGCCCATTGTGTGGTTAAGGTTCAATTCGATAGCTTCACCCTTTTCTTATCCACCCTTCACCCTTTTCATACCACCTTAAACACTTTTGGAGGTGAAGGCACTTGACCCGTACTGAGGACCTGACTTGAGACGACCTAGTCTTAACCCTCGCCCCACCGGGGGGGCCATCGATGGCCCCCCTAAGGTTTTTCCGGGATAGCAGAAAAACGACGAAGCGCAGCACCGCGGTTGAGGGCTCTACCTCTCACTGCATCATTTTCACATCATCCCTGAAATTTTTTACCCCGGGTCACCCAAGGTCAGGTCACCAGACGAGGTCAACCAAGGTCACCTCACTTCACCTTTAGAGCTCTGTAAGAGCTACATTTCAAAGTCGATCGATTTGAAACTTCCTACACTTCATGACCTCTCCAGGGTCTACAAGGTGTATATCCGGGATTTTTCGATTTCGTGCCCTGAGGTCAGGTCACGAGGCGACCTCTCCCATTGGAAAAGCATGGGGAAAAGCCATTTCATGATTTCATGATATAAAAGCCACAAAAATGATTGCAAATACTCAGACTGCTCAGAACAACGTTTTTGGACACCCTTTCACGGATCCCAGGGGCCATATTTGCCCTTTGACTTTTCCAAGGTCATCCAAGGTCACCAGAGGTCAAAAACAGTATTTTGACAATAACTTTTGACCTAATTGAGCTAGAGCGGTGAAACAAACACCATCGTGTTTGTCTTGTCACTGGCTTTCATTTGATATACGGCAAGGTCACTTTGTGACCTTCCGTGACCTCAGGTCATATTAGGTCACGAGGTGACCTCTGGCGGTCAAACCACTGGCGGGAGGTCTTTACGTTCCACATAGCGGAAAAAGTACTGGCAATTTTCTATCAAATGTGATTTACCAGACCTCAATAGCTCTAATTGCATAAGAGTTATACCCAGTTTGCTTAAGCATTGCATATTTGAGTGAAAATAGCCGATCTTGACCTAATTTGACCTCTGGAGGTCAAACCATTGACCTGAGCACTAAAACATGCGAAGTAATTTCTTACTGAATTCACACGAGCTTTCTATTGCACTTTGTAGATTTGCGCTAACGCCCATATTTTCGGAGTTAGAGGGGGGGCCATCGATGGCCCCCCCGGTGGGGCGAAGGTGGCGCCGGACCCCCGGTGGGGCGCGGGTTAAAATTTTGTAAAAGGTTGCGGAATTGATCAAGGATAAGGTGCGTCAAGTACAGCGACACTTCGCGCTGCCGTTTTTTCGTGCCGCTGGAAAAAATCCAAGGGGTGCTCAAACACCCTCCCCCCGAGCCAGGGTTAGGTTGATGTGACAGCTGAGGGTGCACGATAGCGAGGGGTCTGTCTGAGCCAGCTAGAGTTTCGAAACTTGCACCGATGATACGTCAGCAAAATTTGAACTTAAAGCACACCATTAGTCCAAGCTGCTCGATTTTAAGCTGCGATAGTTCTCAAAAAGGTCATCGAGCTTTTAAACATCAAGCTCATTCATGCTTTAAACATGCATTAAACATCAAGCTCATCAAGCTCATCAAGCTCATCAAGCGGCACTCTGTCACAGAGCCGATAATGGTAACGCTGCTGCAGGGTCTGGTGCTCTCCGTTATTCGCTACTGCATAAGTGTTTATGGCGCGTGTTCGGCAACACAGATCCATAGATTGCAGAAACTGATCAACTTTGCCGCAAGAGTCATCTCTGGTAGACGGAAGTTTGATCACATTAGCGATGTTATCACGACACTAGGCTGGTTGAGGGCAGAGCAGCTATATAAGTATCACTGTTTGACCACACTGAAAAAGATTTTAATGACAGGAGAGCCTCAGGTGATTGCAAGTGCCTTAACATCCAGGCATTCAGTGCATGGCCGCAATACGCGGCAGTTCTGCCAACTACAAACGCCCATGATTAGAACGGAGGCAGGTAGGAAACGATTTTTATATTTGACCGTGTCTACTTTTAATGGCCTACCATCTAGTGTCCGAGATGCGCCAACCATCGGTGCATTCAAAGTCAGGTTGAAACAACACCTTCTTGAACAACAGGCAGATGAGCGATAGTGATTTGTCAATGGCGGTGTCCCAGGCGAATCCATGTTTAACGTGCAGTGTACGATGTAATTAATTTATATGAAGGATGTATGTGGTGGTGCTGTGAATGTGATGCGATGTATGAGTGTCTTTTATGTCCTTAACAACGTTTTAAATGTCTGACTCGAGATGAAGAATAGCCGTCAAATGATGGAATCATCTCATGACGTGAAATACAAATACAAATACAAATACAAATTGAGCTCATCGAATATCAAGCTCATCGAGCTCATCAAACATTTAAACTCAGTAAGTCCCAAATAATGTAAGGAAAATAATATATCGAGCTGATCCCCAATCAGTCTAACTTAACACTCATTTCCTTCTTGGGTAACGCGTGAAAATTTCAGAATAAGTAAACACTATCTACTCCATACAAAACATGCCTTGAAATTTGCAAACTTGGAGCTTTCACACCACCTGTCATCATGTATGATTTTATTACTGACTCTCTGCGGAAGGTCATGAACCAATTAAACGAGATTTCATAGTTTGAAACATCTCAATTCTGTCAGCATTGATGTTCCCCACTTGTTTTTGTGAACCACCGTACGACCATTTTTTAGTTCACAAGAATAAAATGTTTTTTCTGGATTTGATGCTTTTTGTTTTCTACGCATTTTAAGCTACTGCCAAGGCTTGGTTGTCTAGCTTCATTTCCTAAACAGCTGTAACTGACAGTCCGCAAATATCCCGGTTTCAGTCCAATTTGAATAATTTTTTATGCTGTTGGTAATATCAGGGGCGTAGGAACGGTTTGAAAAGTGGGGGGGCCAACCTTAGAGGGGGCCCACCTCAAGGGGGACCCCAGTCCATGGGGGCCCATAATTATAAAAAAAATTAGATCGTTTGGTGTCAAGAAGGCACGCATGCACACTAGGATGCCAACGTATGGAAAATTGAGGAATTAAATTTTGCCCTATGATTTTGATTTGTACCTATTATGATCCAATAAATCATAGTAAAACGCAAAAAACATTTTTTTTACCTAGACCCTGTTAAAATACGAAATACATTTGTAAGCTCTTTTGGAGGATTTCAATCATTTTTTACCACGAGTGCGTTTCTTATATTTTTAGATGTTTAGGCCCTTTTATCACATTTACAAAATTAAAAAAACTGTTTAGAAAACTACAGACAATGCTTTGATACCAAACAGCCTCACTTCGCTATGCCTAATCAACATTTTGCTTATTTAATGAAAAAAATGGGAACATTTACTTAGGCTGTTACGGATCCCTTCTTTCCATCATTAGATATATATTTAGGTAAAGGCTGATCACAATAAATACGTCTAGCTATATTTCGATCCCTAAAATGCAGAGCTCCAGCATGACTGCAAGTGCAATGTAGGTACTTGATGGCCAGCTTTGTGATGCTGTGGAGGTGTGGGCGTGGTGATATAGTGGTTAGCAACCTTGCTTTCCACGCGACCAACCCGAGTTTAAGGCACGGCAGATTCCTTGTGGAAGGAGCAATTTGACTCCCAAGAAATCCCTCCCAACAGGGAAAGAGTTGGCGACGCCATATAACCCTGGCATCAAAGGACGTCACGCCTTTCAATGGCTCAGGGACGACTGTTGCTCGGCATTTGATGCGGGGTCCGTATCCGATTCATGCTTTGTGTTGGGATTGATATGGGATGGAGTTTGACTGGGACCAGTTCTCGGGACTCATTTGGAAACACTCGGGTAGTAGGTGCCTTGGCTTTTTTCAGGAAGCGCTCCTCCTCCAGGGGCTTGTAGGCAGCGTACTTGCTGATATTTGCATATACGTTGCGGGGCCCACCTCAAAGGGGGGGCAGTATCCCCCTGACCCCCGGTTCCTATGCCTATGCCGCCCAGGGGCCGCCAAATTATCTCGGAGGGCCCCAAGGTCCAGATCATGGCTCAGGAACCTAGATCAGTCAGCCCAAGGGCCCAGACCAGTGCATTAGCCTCGGGACCAGCTTATCAAGGGACCCTACATAAGCACAGGACCCCTAGAAGCTCATCACAGTGGAGCCCCAGATTCGCACAGGGTGCCAGATTAGCTTAGGGGCCCGGTTCAGCTCGGAGGTCCCCAGGTCGACTTATGTAGGGTCTCAAAACAGCTCAAGGGGCTTGTTCAAGCTCACGGATCCCAGCTTAGCCTAATGACGCTAGAACAGTTCAGGGGCCCCAGACCAGCTCAGGGCTTTTGTTCAGCACAGGCCAGCTCAGCTTAGGGGCCCAGATCGGCTGATATAGGGTCCCCTCTCATACCAGCTCAGGGGGCTCCCTTCAAGCTCACGGCCCCCAGCTTAGCCCAGGGACCTTAGAAGAGTTCAGGGCTCCCATACCAGATCAGGGGCCCCAGTTAAGCACAGGGATACCCAGATTAGCTCAGGGCCCCAGCTAGGCTTAGGGTGTCCCAGGGTGTCTGATATAGAGTCTCAGAACACAGTGGTGTAGCCAGGATTCGGCCAAGGAGGGGTCCGACTACCGTCGGGGGCCCCAGACCGGTGGTCCCCTTAGTAACCGGGGCCCATCTCCTATATCTTTTGTATAGTATTTTAACATTCACACGAAGGAAATTTTGTTGTGCCTTTTTAAGCATTTATTTTTATTTTGTTTATAGCTTGATTTTTTCGATCCGACCAAATGTTGGTAAACTAAGGTCACCAAATATTAAGGATGGCCCATACCTTATATGGTAGCGTGGCTATAATAACAGGTTTGTGCCATATTTCGGGAAGTTCAATGTTGATGCGCGCATGATGTTACACCCGAGTCTACCTCAATTCAGTCTGGTAATCAGACATGAAGTTATTGAAGGTCAGTCGTTTCGAGTACGTAGAAATTATCTTCTACGGGAAATGATTAGCAATTATTTCCCGGTGTCGAATCCATGAACTCTTTAATCAGTAAATTTTCAAAGAAACGGAAAAAAACGAATAAAGATACAAGGGACGTGTAGTGTGTCCCGAACGTTACATAACCTCTATTCCGTCGATAGATCCTGTTGAGATCCAGTTACTTTCTTACCCCTGCTATCTTTTAAACGAGCAAATTACCAAGACAAAAGGCGCGTGAGATATCTATCGCCTTGGATCTCTCTGTCATTGTTATTTTCAACCTTCCATACCTATTTTTCCTTTGAAGATTATGCTCATCGATTTCTGTCATTACCCTTGTTTGTCTGGTTTCCTACGAAATTATTTGAAGGTTGTTTATTTCAGAATATTTAGGAATGTATTTATTGGTGTTAAGCTTATGGATTAAAAATTGACTGAAGAGCCAAATTCCCTGTTCTATTTGCTCTTATGGTAAAATTAGTTTAGTTTCTGCCTTTCCTTCGATAATGGTGCCTGATGGACATGTTTCAATTTTTTTTTTAGTACGCAATAGGGTTAGATACTTTTTCCGAGGCATATGATTTTGAAATTTTTTATTCGAGCTCTGGGGCCACCTAAGACCAACACTTGGCGGCACTCACAAAGCTAATTTTCGGCCGCTCTCCTGATTAGATCTCAGGGGGTCTCTGAGAACGATTCACGGCGCCTGTTGATCAAAACTGGGGGCCCCTGAGAATCTCTCGGGGCTCCTGAGACTAGTTATTCGGCAGCACCTCTGAGACTAATTATTGCCCCCCCAGATTTACTCTGGAGGGGGGGCTGAGACTGACTATCGTGGCCATCCAGATTAGCTCTTGGGGTCCCCTGAGGCTGTCTTTGGGGTGGGGGAGGGGGACTGGGAATGACTTCCAACAGCCCTCTGAGACTTACTCTAGGGCGCCCCTGAGACAAACACCCGGGGGGGGTGGAATCACCTCTGAGACTGAGTCTTTGGCGTTCCTGAGACTGACTCTCGGAGGCCCCCTGAAATAGACTTTTGCGAGGCCCTGAGAACCACTCTCTGGGGCCCCTGAGACTAGCTCAGTCCCCCACCTCTCCTGAGACAGACTCCCGGGGCCCCTGATACCGACTTTTGGGGCCCCTGAGACCAACTGGGGGCCCCGAAATCTGCTTTCGGGGGGCCTTGGGACTGATTCTCAGGGCTGGGGCCTTGAGGCCGACTCGGGACGCCCTGAGAACAAATCTTCAGGGGCCCCTGAGACTGACTCTGGGGGCCCCGTGATGAGAGAATTCTTTGCAGTGGTTCAGATTGGCCCAAGAGGGGTCTGCGGACGCCTAGGGCCCCCTTGGCTACACCAATGCATCCACACTTTCGGGTTCCTCCGAAATCACCATTTGGAGGCCCCTAAAATAATTTCTCCCCCAGACCAATACTCCGGCGCCCCTTGATACTAATACCCGGGGGCTTCAAAGATCAAGCTCGGGGTCCCACTTAGATCAGGCTCAGGGGCACCCTTAGACCCATGCTCGCGCTTTTCTCGGGAGTAACTTGACACCAATGTTCCGGGGCCCTCAAGATCAATGTTTCGAGCCCCCCCGAGACTAATGCTCGGTACTCTGGAGTCCCTCAATGCCGATATTCGGGGGTCCTGAACCCAGGCTTGGGGCCCCTGAGACCAAACTCTGCGTCCATGAGATCAATGCTCGTGCCTCACTCATGAGCCCCTCGATATCAATAGTCGGGTGCACCCCGAGGGGGCCCTGAACCCCTGAGACCAAGCTCGGGGGCCCCTGAGACCAAGCTTGAGGGGACCCTGAGACCAAACTCGGATGCTTCCTGGGACCAAGCTCGAGGGCCCCCTGACACCAAGCTCGAGGGTTCCCTGAGACCAAGCTCGAGACCCCGTGAGACCAAGATCGAAAGGCCCATGAGACCAAACATCGAAAGGTCCATGAGACCAAGCTCGGTTGTCCCCTGAGACAAAGTTCGGGGCCCCCGAGATCAATGTTCGGTATTCCAGAGCCCTCGATACCGATGATCGGGGGTCCCCTGAGACCAAGCTCGGGAGCCCCCTGAGACCAAGATCAGGGGTTTCCGAAACCAATGCTGGTGTTTTCCAGTGCATACGGTCAGCTTTATGCATCAGATACCCTCGGATATCCCCCTGAGACCAAGCTTGAGGGCCCCTGACACTAAGCTCGGGGAGAGGGGGGCCTGAGACCAATCTCGGGGGCACCACTGAGACCAAGCTCAGGGGTCCCCTGAGACTAAGCTCGGGGGTCCTGAGACCAAGCTCAGGGCCCCTGAGACCAAGCTCGGGGGCCCTGAAACCAAGCTCGGGGCCCCTGAGACCAAAATCGAAAGGCCCGTGAGATCAAGATCGAAAGGCCCGTGAGAACGAGCTCAGGGGAGGGGCCTTGAGACCAAGCTCGGGGGCCCTGAGGCCAAGCTCGGGACCCCCTGAGACAGAACCTAAGGGTTCCCCAAGATCAATATTCGGTATTCTGGAGCCCTCGATACCGATTATCGGGGGCCTCCTGAGACCAAGCTCGGGAGGGCCCCCGAGACTAAGCTCAGGGGCCCCGAGATCAATGGTCGTGTTTTTAGTGCATAAGGTCAGCCCAAGGGGGTCCGTGGACCCCAGGGACCCCCCTCCCCTGGCTACGCCACTGTCAGAACATCTCAAGGGGCCCATTCAAGCTCAGTGGTCAGTGGCTGTAAAGCCTTATAGGGGGTCCCAGACCATCTCAGGGGCTCTCAGTTCAACACAGAGGCCAATATTAGCTCTGATGACCAGATAAGCTTAAGGGCCCGGATCATCCAGGGGCCCCTTGTCGGCACATATAGGGTTTCATAACAGTTCAGGGTTTCAATTAAAGCTTACAACCCAATTTCAAGGCAGGGGCCCTATTACTGTGCAGGGGCCTCAGATAAGTTTAGGGTCTTCTGTGCATCACAGGGGATCCAGATTAGCACAAGGGACAATATTAACTTTACGGTCCCAGCTGAGCTCAGGGTCCCCCCAGGTCGGTGGATATAGGGCCTGGCTAACTCACAGGGGCCTGTTCAAGGTCACGGCTCCTAGCTCAGTTTAGGCATCCTAGAACAGTTCATGCTGCCCAAACCACCTCAGGGGCGCTCAGTTCAGCTCAAGGGGCCCAGATTAGCACGTATGGCATCAGAGACCAGTTCAGGGTCCCCCAGAAGCTCAGGGGACCTTAAAATCGACTCATAGAACCTCAACTTAGTTTAGGGGTACAGGTAAGTTTAACGGAGTTCCGGGGCAAGCTATCGGGCCAGTTAGAGTTTCTTGCTTGATATTACAGTTCTTGATATTCTTATCTCCGTTACGGGGGTCCATCACTGAAAAGTGGGGGGCCAGTGGCCCCCCTGGCCCCCCGGTTCCTACGCCTATGGGTAATATACCCTCTCAGGTCAAAGAAGCAGCGTGACGGGGGGCGGGTACCCGCCCCCCCTCGGGCTTTCGGAGATAGCAGAAAAACGGCGACGCGTAGCGCCGCCGTACTTGGCATACCTTTTCCCTCATCATTTTTACAACTTCTGTGAAAATTTTAAGGTTAGTTCATCTCAGGTCAGGTCACCAGTACAGGTCATGTGACCCGACCTCAAAAAATTTTAAGATAGCATACGTCGGAGCAGGGTAAACCTATCCGATTGAAACTCATATCACATAATAGCCCCACCGAGCTCTCTAAAATATGTTCCGGTATTTTTGATATCGATGACCTAAGGTCAGGTACGAGGTATGACCTCTCCATTGGAAATACATGGGAAAAATGGTTTTTACGGAATAACTCAGTAACGGATGGTGATAGAGCATTTATTTTAGCTGCACTAGACTTGCCTGGGCTTTGCGGTTCTAATGATATGCATTTTATATAATTTGACCCTGACCTGACCGTAGGTCAGGTTAAATCCTTGATTTGACCTAGCAAGGTCAAATTATATATCATTCGATTTGGCTTGCTGAGAGAATTCATACGGTTTAAGTCGTTTTGCTCTATCTTTACTTGTTCGGATGTAATTGCTGAAAAACTTAATTTACATGTTATCCCTATGACGGCATGTTTTGACCTCTCGTGACCTTAAATGTGACCTGACAAAAAAATGGTTCAAATGTTTTCAATGGAGAAGTGGATGGGCAACGCAACGCCTTTTACCGTTTTTCGCTACCTACCGTGGTTCTCGAGATCTTAGGGGGCGGGTACCCGCCCCCCGTCAAAGCGAAGGTGGCTCAGACCCCCGTCAATGCGCGTGTTAACCCTCGCCCCACTGGGGGGGCCATCGATGGCCCCCCTAAGGTTTTTCCGGGATAGCAGAAAAACGACGAGGCGCAGCACCGCGGTTGAGGGCTCTACCTCTCACTGCATCATTTTCCCATCATCCCTGAAATTTTTTACCCCGGGTCACCCAAGGTCAGGTCACCAGACGAGGTCAACCAAGGTCACCTTGCTTCACTTTAGAGCTCTGTAAGAGCTACATTTCAAAGTCGATCGATTTGAAACTTCCTACACTTCATGACCCCTCCAGGGTCTACAAGGTGTATATCCGGGATTTTTCGATTTCGTGCCCTGAGGTCAGGTCACGAGGCGACCTCTCCCATTGGAAAAGCATGGGGAAAAGCTATTTCATGATATAAAAGCCACAAAAATGATTGCAAATACTCAGACTGCTCAGAACAACGTTTTTGGACACCCTTTCACGGATCCCATGGGTCATATTTGCCCTTTGACTTTTCCAAGGTCATCCAAGGTCACCGGAGGTCAAAAACAGTATTTTGACAATAACTTTTGACCTAATTGAGCTAGAGCGATGAAACAAACACCATCGTGTTTGTCTTGTCACTGGCTTTCATTTGATATACCGCAAGGTCACTTTCTGACCTTTCGTGACCTCAGGTCATATTAGGTCACGAGGTGACCTCTGGAGGTCAAACCACTGGCGGGAGGTCTTTACGTTCCACATAGCGGAAAAAGTACAGGCAATTTGCTATCAAATGTACTTTACCAGGCCTCAATAGCTCTAATGACATAAGAGTTATGCCCAGTTTGCTTAATCATTGCATATTTGAGTGAAAATAGCCGATCTTGACCTAATTTGACCTCTGGAGGTCAAACCATTGACCTGAGCACTAAAACATGCGAAGTAATTTCTTACTGAATTCACGCAAGCTTTCTATTGCACTTTGCAGATTTGCGCTAACGCCCATATTTTCGGAGTTAGAGGGGGGGCCATCGATGGCCCCCCGGTGGGGCGAAGGTGGCGCCGGACCCCCGGTGGGGCGCGGGTTAATGCTGTCAGATACCGAATATACTCAAAATTTGCCTCCTCCCGGTCATAACCAGCCCGGGTCCGTCCCCCCTGTAAAAATTCCGCGGCGGCTCCTCTGCGTCTGCTCCTCAATCTCCGAAATATCTCGGTTGATCTTCTCGTTAGCATATTGATAAGATGATAAGAAATCCTACTTTACTATCTCATGCTCCTGGCTCAACTAGTTTGTCCATGAGAATGTAAGTTTCGAAAATTGTGTGAACCATACCCACCCTCTCCTAATCGTCGCCACCTACAAAACAGTGGTAGAGCCAGTGAATCTTAAACCTCCTGCTGGAAAGAACATGCTCCCTTCAGAAACAAAACCTCGTTAGGTATAGGCTCCTTGTGGCCTTTTCAAAACAATGTTTACAAAATGTCATATTTTTCCGGAAACAAATCAGGATATTTAATGTAATCGGGGAGCACCCCTACGGCCCGTTTTTCCGATGCGTATCAAAAAATATGTTCTATACTGCAAGCTGAAAACAAAGTTGCATTACTGTTTCAGCCGTTTTACCAGAATCCTCCCTAAATAGACGGACGAGGAGAGCCCTGGCAGCCAGTGAGTCGACGTGTTTCGCAACCCAAGCACAGGGACGGATCCAGGAGGTAAAAATGTGTTTGCTTCCCCGCAACAAAATAGATTCCGATAACGGTGTGATGGCGATGATGATCTGTGATCATTTTGCTGGATATCGTTCCCTCCTCAAAAAGTGGTGCGTGGTTCTGCCACTGCATTGTCCCAGGTCAGTGACACCAGATGTCTAGCACATAGCAACACTGTGGTAGCAATTGCAATACGAGTGCCCCTCAGCCACGACGATATTTGTGAAGGGATGAATGAGCTTGCGTAATGCCAGCAGCCTATTCATGTGTAAGGTCACGTGGTCCAGGTACGGAAGAGAGGGGTTTGGATTATCCTAGGCGGTGGTAAGTTGACCAAAGGGTGGCCCGTCTGAAAGCAACCAAATTCGTTTTTGTGGTAACACTAAGTAACACTAAGTTGACAGCGACAGATGGCTTTGGAAATGAATATCTATCTTGTGGTAACAACATATATTCTCATAATTACATAACATTGACATAAAAATATGATGCTCAATCGATGTTAACTGACAAACGGATTAGGGCTTCGGCGCGACAAATTTATACCCTCCTCTCTCTCTTTCTCTTTCTCTCTCTCTTTCTCTCTCTCTCTCTCTCTCTCTCTCTTTCTCCCCCTCTCTCTCTTCTCTTTCTCTCCGCCACGCTGCGCAATACCCAGTGGCGCACCCAAGGAGGGGGCCAGCGTGCCCGGACCTCCCACTAAACACTTTGATTTCAAAATGTCCTCCCCATCCATGTCGGGCGCCTTCGACGCCCGATATGGGTTCTGGTATTAATTGACCACCGCAGGTGCCCATCAAGGGCCAAAATGAGCCTTCATTTGGGTTTTAGTACTAGTTCTACTCTCACCTTACCGCCCCTGCGTATAGCGTGCCATCCATGCGGTGAAGCATCCACCCATATGTGATTCAACCACGGACCAGATTTAGAATAACTGCACCCCTTCACTTGCGTTTTACGCTCTACCAGTATTGCCGTTTACGTGATAAGTACCCTCTCTGGAAAATGTTTCTTCTCCAGTAAGCTGCCGCCCTCTGTCAAACATGTAACCCCCCATCAGCCCGGCGCCCCCTCACCTTTTCGTCAGCCGGCCCCACCCCAAACGAAAATCCTGCGTGCGCACCTTGCAATGCAACTATTCCATAGGCATCCAGAGAGGCATAAATATATCATTCAGGTGGCATGTCCAGTGGCGGATCCAGGGGGGGCAAAAAAGGCAATTGCCCCCCAAAGCAAAAAGCTCGGGGCAAGACTATCTTTTTGCCCCCCAAAGATTTTGCCCTAAAAATATGTTAATGCTTCTTGGCACGACTTTCCACTTACGTTAAAATGCCCTGTATCTCCTGAAACTCCTCTATGTGCCCAACACAGCAAGCACTCTAGATTTAGAGGTAAATATGCTATGCCTGAAGACTTTTTTTGTCTACCGGGGTCCCATGATCTGGAATGAATCAAGTTGCATTCCCAATCTGGCAATTACAACTTGTTTGTGTGTGGTGTATTATATAACGGAAGGTTGTAATTTTCTGACAATAGTGAAAATTACAACCTTCCGTTTACGATATATGAACTAGAATTGTCCCTCAGTAAATGCCGCAATACTTCGGTTGGCCCTGATCAACTAGCATACTCTATGTTTCAAAACTTATCAAAAGAGGGTCGACAAGGTTTCTTAAATGCTGTAAATGATATGTGGCTATCTGGATCATTTCCGGAGTCATGGAAGGAGAGCACTATAATCCCTATTTTAAAACCAAACAAACCGAAGCACCTTCCCTCAAGTTACCGTCCGATATCCTTAACCAGCTGTGCCTCCAAGATAGTCGAAAGAATGATAAATACTCGCCTGCATGTTTACTTGGACTCGAAAGATGTCTTATCACCCTTCCAAAACGCCTTTAGAACTAGAAGAAGTACTACAGACAGTTTGATCCAGCTTATTGACTCTTACCAACGCGGTTTCGCTAGAAAGGAGATCACCGTTGCTCTTTTCTTAGACGTAAAATCTGCATTTGATAGGGTTAACAAACACGCCCTTCTTGCAAAGCTCCATAAAATTGGACTACGTGGTCGGATAATTCAATATATACAAAATTTCCTAGAAAACCGTATATTCTCAGTTAGATGTGGAAATGTGTATTCGAACAAACATTCTCTAGACCAGGGTCTTCCGCAAGGAAGTGTTATCTCTCCCACTCTGTTCCTAATCATGATAAATGATATGCTCGAAACTATCTACGAAGACGCTTTCCAACTGAGATACTCACTTTACGCTGACGACGTAACAGTGTGGAGTACTAATCGAAATGTCACTGTGGCAATGTTGCAGGTACAAAAAGCTCTAAATCGGTGCCAAAACTGGTGCTTGAAATGGGGCTTCGAAATTTCTCCTGCAAAATCCACATCCATGCTCTTCTCACGAAAAAATAACTCTCCCTTTCCAGCTAGAGCACTTATGTTAAATAAACACCCCATCCCTATTGTAACATCGCATAAATATCTTGGGCTCCATTTAGATAGTAGACTTACCTTCGGGCTACACGTAGATAACATCCGAGATCGATCTTTGCGACGTTTGAATATTCTGCGTTGTATCGCAGGGCAAAACTGGGGAGCTGACCGTAAAACACTCCTACGCATCTATACGTCTCTGATCCGACCGATACTCGAGTACAATTCCTTTCTATTCAACAACATTAGCCAAGCAAGACAAGCCTCTCTTGAGGCTGTTCAAAACCAAGCAATTAGAATAATAACAGGAGCTTCCCGCACCTCCCCTACCAGCAGCCTTCTCGCTGATATTAACCTGCCATCTCTTAAACATCGAAGGCTCATACTCCTTACACGATACTCTATTCGAGTCAATTCTGTTCACAATCATCCATCCCTACAGATATTAACAAATGTTCCTGATATACAAAATTGCGACTACAACGGAAATAGATACACGATTGCCAGAAATCTACACGATTTCCGAGACATTGCTCTTCAGCTACCAGATATCAATGTCTCTTTCACCCCGAAACTGAAGGCCTTTTGGACTATGAAAGCACTTGAAGTACAATACCTCATTAAGGACCCGAAACATTTATACACAAATTCAGAAATATGTGACATATTCGATGAGTACAAACATCTTAATACCGATGCCCTGTTTCTTTTTACGGTTGGGTCTCTATCCTATCCCATCAAGGAGCAGGCTCAGGAATTTTTGGCATAGGTGTTAAGCGAATGATTCGACTCTCTGAATATCATTCTGTTTTTTCCGCTGAACTCATTGCCATTCGTGAGGCCCTTTCCCTCGCATTAGAGTCTAAATATAAAAACGTGGTCATCTGTACCGGCTCTCGATCATCAGCGAACCTTATCGAGGCTCGTCACAACTCTTCGCACCCAGTAGTAAATGAAATTAGACACCTAAATCAGAAAAGACCACCAAATATGAGTATCAAAATACTCTGGATCCCTGGCCATGCAGGCATCATCGGAAACGAAAAAGCCGACTTGTATGCCAAACAAAGTCTTACCCACCCAGCTCGAAATGATGTCTCCTGTCCAGTCAACGATAGGGGGCGCGGTAGTGGAGTGGTCAGCGTAGCTGGCTTCCACGCAGCCGACCCGGGTTCAAGGCCCGGCGGCTTCCCTGAACAAGGAGCAAGCTGGCCCCCGAGAAACCCTTCCAACAGGGAAAGAGTTGGCGACGCCATATGACCCTGGCAGTTGGTGCGTCGATAAGCCCCAATAATATATATATATATATATATATATATATATATATATATATATATATATATATATACCAGTCAACGACATAATCAACTACGCAAACATGCGTTTCCGCTCATACCTACAAGGTATTTGGGAAAGTCAAGGTAAATATTTGAACTTGATAAAGCCACAACTTGGGTTGTGGGAATCCTCAAATCAAAGGAACCGGAAACAGGAAAGAATAGTGGCTCGTCTCCGCATCGGTCATACTGGACTAACCCATCAATACATATTTGACAAAGTGTATGGTCTCAGCCACCCTCCTAACTGCCATGTTTGTGGAGTTGCGTACACGATTGAACACTTTCTCCTCATTTGCCCGATTCATAGTATAAACAGGCGCCCAATTTTAGACTTCTTCCGACGGCATCACTTGCGCCCAACGCTTCCTGTTCTCCTCGGGAATGAACATCCCGAACTTTTACAACTACTTTTCATATACTTAGAAAAAAACACGATTAGAGTTATTTATATAGAGAAAAGGGTTTTCCACACCTTTTTGGAAACCAACGTGTGGTTTTTACCTAGGCTAGGATTGTACCTGGTTTTTTCTTCCCTCGGGTTTTTCCAGGAAAGTAACTTTATAAACACCAAATAATCACATCACCATTAATACACCTAGGGGCTAGGCAATCTGCACAGCCCACAGTCACAGATCAATGGCACGACACTCTTACCCAGTTTTACATTAGTAGGATCAACCCGATCACGGATCCAGTTGGCAGGTCCAAAGACAATACTAAGGTCACTAGCGGATCCAGAGGAGGGCAAATGGTCCATACGCCACCCCCTCAGGGGTGGATTTTTTTCCAACTTTCTTTAAGCACTATGTTCTTACTTTTTACCCGAGTCCCCCCGCGCTCCCGCGTCCGCCAGTGCCTAAAATTACATACTCAGTACAACACACATGCTCACTCAGCACCAGCCTATCATTCACAACATTCCCACTCCACTCCAGTCGTGCCAGCGCTACCTGAGCGTGTGGTCTCTGGGGATGCGGGGCGCTCTCAGCGCCCAGTGCAGATCCTGGAGGCCCCCGGGGGGGCCGTGTGGCCGACATTACACCAAAATGCACGCCAACACACTTATATATTGCGTCGCGATTCTGGCTCTAAATTCGGCGTGCTTTTGGATAGAAAGGACCCTGCCGACACCCATTTAGAACTGGGTTTCATTAACCCTCTAAAATTGCTGGGTACCTCTAAAAGCAATCCCTCCGGCGGATGGAGAATCCTCTGCCGATGAACTAAAAAAATATATATATATATATATATATATATATATATATATATATATATATATATATATATGCTGTTGCTCACGACGGAACCATTCGTAATTGTGATATATAAAAAATCTGTAATGATATTCTTCTTAATAAATGATTACCTAAGTAAAGGTATCTTGTTAATAATCGCCATGTATCAAGGTCCTGTATGTAGATATACGGTATCGGCAGGGACAGATCTAGGCCGGCGGTTGGGGGGGGGCAACGGAGCCCAAAATCGTGAACAACATATGGTTTATGAAGAAAATTGACGTGGAAGCTAAATAACGGTACCCTCCGGGCATGTGACGTCATCAAAAGAAGCCTATCGCTCCGAATTAGCTAGCCGAGATGGCGATGAGCTTTTGAAAACCTCGGCGAGAATGGCGCTCGTATTTCAATCATTGAAGGGACACTACCCACCCACGGTTAAGAAGGAATTTGCAGAGCAAAGTGGATAATAATAATGGTAAGTGAAAAAGGAAATTCTCGTGGTTGGGTACATAACTCAGCACATTATTTATTTTTGTATTATTACTGGCTTCTTATAGTATTCAGTTCATACATGTATTCACAGCGACAAACGTAAAAAGATCACACATAATCCGAACAGGTGATAGGTAAAATGCTAGCAAGGTATGAGATGAGTAGAGCGGCAACTCCACAGTTGTACGTTTCAAGATGGGTGGTTCAGATGTGCCAATTGTTTTCTGAAATGTACTTGTATTTTAAACAAAATATTTATTTCCACTGTGAATTCATACCTAATTATAGCTATTATAGTTTCTGTCCACGTGTTTTCATATAGAGTATTAAATAAAATAACATTCTAATGAAGGTCAGGCTTTTTTGTTGTTGCGTATGCCTGTTGTCAAACATTGCCAGATCTGAGTGTCAATATATTATTTCAGATGTCAGAAATATAATTGTCCTTTTTCTGTTCACTGTGTCAGACTGTGTCAGATGTGCCAATTGTTTTCTGAAATGTACTTGTATTTTAAACAAAATATTTATTTCCACTGTGAATTTTCTAGAAGTACTCATGAATGTGCTAATGTTATGATATTTTCACTTTTCAGGTCATATCAGATTTATATAATGCGGAATGTTCCTGTAAATAGAGGCGTAGAGCGGGTTAGCTAGCTGCTCACAGAGTATTGAGTGAAATTCTACACAATCAAGTTACAGACTAAAATCCCAGTATTTGCATTATAAGCCACTTATTAAATAAGTTATTTAACATGAAGCCAATTGAAAGTTGTGAGTTACATTATGTTTTGAACTTGAACTTGAACTTGAAGGATACGGACTTAATGAGGCTCTAGGCCTGTAGGTGTCCGGTCTTAATGAGCTCGTGCACGTGTGGTTTCACTACCTAATCCGTGTCAGGTATGGTATACCAATAGTCCTCCCAGTGTTTGTCAAGCCTGGTCTTGAATATGTTGACAGTAGGTGCAGTGACAACATGACTGGGGAGACCATTCCAGTCGTTAACAACCCTAATGCCGAATGCATTGTGACGGATACGAGACTCGGCACGAGGTTTAACCAGTTTGTATGCGTGTCCCCTCGTCCGAGAGTTAGCGTCTCGCTGGAAGAAGCGTTCAGGGTCGAGATCGATGTCGCCATGAAATATCTGGAATACGCGGATCATGTCCCCCCGTCGCCTTCTGTAGTATAGAGAGGGAAGTCGAAGATCTTGCAGCCTCTCACTGTACGGCTTATGTCGTATTTCAGGGATCATTCGGGTGGCACGCCGTTGCACTCTCTCGACCTTTTTCTGGTCTTCTCGGTTGAAGGGCCCCCAGAGCAAGTTCCCATATTCAAGATGTGGTCTCACAAGAGTTTTGAAGAGAATCGGAAGCGACACCAGCTTGATTGCACGAAATGATCTACGAATCAATGCTAGGATTTGGGAACTCTTTGCCACCGCAGATGCCGCCTGAGCACGAAACTTCATGTCTGCGTCGATAATGACTCCTAGGTCTCTTTCCTGGGCAGAATGGGCGAGCAGACTATCTCTCATTGTGTATGTGTGTTGCTCATTGGTTGTTCCGAGATGGAGTACAGTGCACTTTCCCTTGTTAAAAGACAATTGCCAGGTGTCAGACCATGCAACAGCACGATCCAGGTCTGCCTGAAGAATCAGTGAAGAACTGGTCGAGCTAAGTGGAGCGTACACCTTTGTATCGTCCGCGAACACCTTTGGAGTCGTATGGAACACATCAGGCAGATCGTTCACATACACCATAAACAGTAGGGGCCCCAGCACGGATCCCTGAGGTACACCGCTCACCACAGGAACCCAATTTGATTCACATCCATCCACCATTACTCGCTGCTCTCTATCTCTCAAGAAGTCCCTTATCCAGGCAAGTATTTTCCCTGAGATGCCATAACCTTGCAGTTTGCAGAGCAGTCTTTCATGAGGCACAGAGTCAAAGGCTTCCTGAAAATCTAAATATACTGCATCAACTGGCTGCCCTGCCTCGATACTCCTACTCCAATCGTCAACAGCCTCTAAAAGTTGGGAGTCGCATGAGCGGCGGGGGCGAAAGCCATGTTGAGCAGCAGAAAGCAGGTGATTCCGTAACAGATGCTGCATCACCTGGTCACGGATGAGACTCTCCAGTACTCTACAGGGGATGCAAGTTATGCTAATGGGCCGGTAATTTCTAGCGCTCTGGCGGTCACCTTTCTTAAAAATCGGCACCACCGACCCTCTTTTCCAAGTGTGCGGAAGCAGTCCTTCATCAAGGGTTCTCCTATACAGAGTTGACAGTGGTGCAGCAAGGACATCAGCAGCCTCGTACAGGACTCGAGGATGTAAGTTGTCAGGACCTTGGTTGCTGGTGGTTTTGAGACAACGGAGTTTCTGGTGAATGTGTTCGGGAGTGATGACAAAGTACACCAGATGTTCGCCTACACAGCGATTTGCGAAATCTGGAACAGCTGCAGTGTCCGCTCTGGTAAAAACAGAAGCAAAAAACTTGTTTAACAATGTTGCTTTCACGGGAGCACTGCACTGAGCAACTCCGTTTTCGTCCTTCAAATCGCTGACTCGGGACCTAGCCTTCACTCGAGAGTTGACATGTCTCCAAAATGGTTTGATTGACTGCTTAATACTGCCTATTATCTTATTTTCGTGCTCTAGCAGCAGTCTCCTCGTTAGGGCACGAAGTCGATTGTTAAGCATGGCATAACGAGCGTGGTTCAGCATGCGCTGCATCTCATCCTGTGTGTGTCGGTATATATTCCAGGCAGATTGTTTCTTTTTCCTCAGCTTGAGAACCTCACGTGTTACAGAAATGTTTTTCTGTTGCCTTCCCGCTGTACGATTGGGGATGCACGTGAAAGCGGCAGTCTCTATAGCATGAGTAAAGTAGGAGAAAGCTTCATCGATTCACAATAAAAACCTGTGTAAGGCTTCCAGCATGAATTTAGGTACATTCATCTTCTAGGTACTTCATCGAGTAAATAGGTGAACATTGTGTTGTGTTCTTTCAGTTGTTGATTATGAGGAACCAACTTGATTTTTTAAACCTTTAGATCTGGTATATCTGGTACAGATCCACAATTTTTGTTCACGTGGGTGAGTTGGAATCTTCATTTTATGTCGTGCACCCATGCTTCTATGGTTTACCAGAATGCCTGCCACATCAATTAGTTATTCTGCTGCATATATTAGTCAAACAGTAATTTTTATGTATTTTTTATGTTTGAACCATTTTGCTTTAATTGATAGCTGTTGGTACTGGAGGATACTTCTAGTGGAGCCTTGGGACTTAATAATAGAACCCAGCAAGTGTTTTTTCAATGATTGTGGTACCTCTTTTCCTTAAGAAATCGGTATATTTTTGCTTGCAGTATATGTTTGAGATTAAGAGCCCAAAAATCTTCTCTGGCTAAGTAAATTGTATATTTGGCTGAAGCTGGTGAAAACTATTCGAGGTTTGTATGATGCTGTTTATAAAAGGAATTCTTTGCTTTTATTTCAGACTTTTTCATTGGGAATAGTTTGCTGGAGAATTAAACAGCATCTAG
This sequence comes from Lepas anatifera, assembly GCA_034440635.1. Classification (NCBI taxonomy): domain Eukaryota; kingdom Metazoa; phylum Arthropoda; class Thecostraca; family Lepadidae; genus Lepas; species Lepas anatifera. Next base: position 2,322,152 of record JAOTON010000629.1, read on the forward strand.
CTTCTGACTGCATTGACCGTCTCATCCCAGATGGCAGTGTGCAAAACAGCCTTGGCTAGGGTCTCTTCATCGATGCACGCATGCTCCTGAGGCAGGCTAGACACATCCGTGGCAGGATGTCGGCTCGTTCATTCCTGGAATGGCTGCAGTGTCCAGGGATTCATTGTATGAAGATTTTCTTCTGGTCTATAGTCGGCAGCAGCAGCAGCAGCTTGAGCTCCACCTCCAGACGAAGGCGTGAGCGGCAGAGCCACTCGCCAGCAGGTACAGCGTAGCCAGAGGGCCGGCGCATGCAACCATGGACTCAACACAGGTGACTTCTGCCGAATTTCGGATTACCTGTAAGGCTGCACTCGGGGCGGAGAGCTCGGCTCGGCTGCTTGAGTAGATCTGACCGGCCGCTGCCTTCAGTTCACGTCCATCGCCGTTTTAAAACGTGCTCGGGGCACCAACATCTCCTCGTAAGAATCCGACCTTCATGGAGAATCATCTAACCACACTTATTCGTAATTCGTGGTGGGAGTGACATTAGGTGTGCCTCCTCTGCGGTGTTCCGGACAGATTCGAGGGCGTTACGTCGTTACGTCCTCAGGCCTACATCAAAGTTGAAGTGGACGCCGGCGCTTGCTCTCCAGAGGGGAAGGTGGCGGGCAGGTTCGTTTCCAGGAGGATATTATCGACCCTGGAAAGCGTGAGCGTCTCTTCACGGGTGCTGCGCCAGCTGGTGACGGTGGTGGCCAGCAGAGCGAAACTTTGCGAAAGTTTGAATGGGTCATCGGGAATTTGACTCGAATCCTGCGGTTGCGATAGAATCAGAGCACCAAGCTGCGTTGCGTCATAGAGGTTAAGCGCAAGAAATCGGCAAAATTACATTGGCTATTTTTGTGGAATTCGGTGCTGTTACTTAGGAGATTATCGGTTCTTCAGATGAACTCTTTTCCGGAAAAATATGTGTATTTTTGTGGCAGGAAGGCACGGAGCCGACGACGCAGTGGTTTTTGCGGGTACATGTATCATGCAGCAGCTTTTGCTATTCATTTTTACCAGCATCCAGGGCAGCGCCAGGACACATGTGAAGAGTGGAGCGACTGCGTTGCTGGCATGGACATTTGGGAACTGACCTCTATGTAATCCATCCTGACGGGCGGTAACTATTTAGGAGCTAACAAAGACGTCACGATGAAGACCTTGTCAAATTGAGCCTCCTCCTCCTACGTGTGTTTTGCAAGAAGCTTTTTATCGCTTGATTGTGTGTAGCGTTCCGTGCGGCAGAGTTAGTCATTGCCAAGAAAATTCACATCTAATCATACCATTCATTCCATACCCGAAGTTGTCGGGAAAATTCGAAACAAATCCATTTGAAAACCACGATTACTAAACTACCTAAGTCCTATTCACAAACGAAAGAAGTGAATAATTCTATTGAATCGACGAAAGAAAGGACGACTCATATATATAGCCGAATTCGAAAGCAACCAGGGTCATTCTGATTCCATCATTCCATGGATCTGGTTAGACAGTATATCCCTTATCATTTCCTATTCAGGACATGCTCTGCCATAAAGTCTGTCGTGAGCCATAATCAAACAAAGTGAGAAAGTGATAGAGAGCAGGTATAAACAAGTTAAAATGAGTCAAAAGCTGCTACCCTCGCAGACGACGCAGGGCAGCTTGAACCAACATTCAAAAGACAGATGTTTCCCGAGTTCGTCTTGCCTTTGAGTTAAGTTTTTTTAATATATATATATATCGGTTCGAAACAAGAAATACCACGGTGATTTACAGGCGCATTAATTTGGGTGTTCAAGCGTAAACAGGTGACGTAATCAGACAAATTTAATGATTAAATTATATGCTCCTGTCTTCGACGTATGGTGAGTAAAAGGGACGGGGAAAAGCTCACATGGGTTCATAAAGGGGGCGACAGGGCCGGTCTCAGGACCGGGCTGCTGATCGTTGCTGGCACGCCGATAAGTGCAAAACTATCGTTATGAACACACATGTACCGTTGATAATATAATGTTGTAAACACTGCGTTTTGGCCGTTATTCAAGTTATAGGGTGAGGGTTTGTGGGGTGCCTCACATCTTCAAACATATTGCTCCGCCGGTTGTAGGTGGATCCAGGACTCGAGTTTAGAGGGAGGGGGATATTTGACCCGCGATTCTAGCGAGTGCGGCGGGGTGGGGCGTGATGTCTATTCCTGAGTCGATAATGCTCTTGACGGGGGGGCAAGTGAGGGTTAAAAGTGTGATCTTATAAATGAAAAGTGATGATATTTTTTTTTCAAATTCGCATGGCTTTCCAAGTTTCTACCCTATGTATGTACGTAGTGGCATTGGCCCCATTGACCGCCCAGTTCCGCCGATGCTCGGATTTTGACTTCTTATACCAAAGTTTGGAGACCATCGAAAACTACCATCAGATCGGATCATCGCCTTTCTGAGATTCATCCCTGCCCTCTCCCCCGACGTTTGCGTCGACGCACCCGCACCAATAACAGTGAGGCACGACCGTAGTGCCCCCACTGCAGTGCGGTGTTACGCCAGCGCCCTCTCGGCCTCCAGGTGCGACACAAGCGCCCCGTCGGCGGATACCTCACCTTGGATTGCACATGTTTTTGAAGTGGCACCTTTACCCGGAGAAATGAGCGAGTTTGGTTCATAAAACTGAAAAATGGCCAATCAACCACGTAAAACATTTCTTGATCTATTCTATTACCATTCATGCACGTTTGATATCGATTACGGTTTCTTAAAAATATTGAGTAAAAGATACAATGCAAGCAAATTCCAAGAATCCCTGGGCTATAAAACTGCGTCTTTGCGAAATGCACCCGCAGGGCACCGTCGCTGTCCACTGCGCATGCGCGAGTTGCCTCGCTCTTAGGCTGAGCACTCCTAATACATACAATCCTGCTTTCAAATAAATTATGTATTGAAATTTTAGGAATAACTATGAATTATCAGTCACAATTCTAGCAATAAATGAGTTAAAAAGACTAGTTTTTAGTAAAATTACACTTCTTAAAGTTCTAGAAAACTCTGAATGCTAGTAGCTGGTTTGTGTTTGCGAGCATAGGCGGTCGCCGGAGGGTACCGTTATTTAATTTCCACGGAAAATTGACGGGTGGGGGTTGCAAATACATTTCCCCTTGGATCCATCAGTGGGTAGCTATCGGTATGTGCCTACCTTCCCAAAGCTATTCACCTACCTACCTAATTGTATCTTGTATTCCTGTGGTAACCAGACCAGCAGAATCATAAATGGCAATGAAGTCCCATCCAGCCCCCTCCAAAGTTAGTTGGCAGCAATATACTGTTACGGCGTACAAATGCGACTGCTCAATAGGGCTTACATGTTAAATTGCTCATTTTCAACCACGTGCTAACCACAGCCTATGGCTGTTAGAAGAAATATAACGTCGTCATTGGAAGGCCTATTCCCTGCCCTTTCCACTTTCAATTTGGTATTTTTACGTCAGATGTACAGAAATGCCTAAAAAATCGATTTCCGAGAACCATGCAAATGTAAGCCGCAAATTTCCCGGCGTACACCCCGTACGCCGGCGGTCGCGTAGCGCAGCGGTTAGAGCGATGGTCTATAAATCAGACGATGGTGAGTTCGAATCCCAGTCTCGGCTTCCGCTTTTAACCACTGGGGTGGAGCACTGCGAGTGATATGGTTGTTTTTTTTTTACTCAATCAAGAGAGTGCTTAGAACTCTTCGTGAGCATTCAGATGTTTCACTACATGACCAAAGATAGAGCTGCCACTTTGTTACCCACTTGCCAAATTGGGAGAAGCGGACAATATGGAATACCAACGGGGCAAAGCAGGGAATGTCAATAGTCATCTAATAATCATAGGCGGATCCAGGATTGGCGATGGGGGGGCACCTTCCCGGGGGCGCCATCCAGACCAGGGGGCGCCACTTATGACCGGCAAAAGCTATCAGTTGGGCGCCAAATCCTATCGGTGGGCGCTGACTTTCGCATCCTGGGGGGATGTGAAGCTACATCTCAGGGGGCGCCATCGATCTTTCAGGAGGCGCCGAGAGGGTCGATCGGAGTGCATGTGCCCCCCCTCTTTGCCCCCCGATCCGCCTATGTGCCCACCAGAAAGCTTTTTCGGCCCTGGTCCTGACTGCGTCCTCCCTTTTGAAGATGCTGCATAGGCCGATGTTACGACGCGTATGCTCTTCTGGCCTCTTACCGGGGACGTAGAGGGCGCCGTTGGCTCGATCAGGGACAGGGGGGCACCTGCCACCATTTGAATCTCTCAGGCTGCGCATAGTTACCCGTTAACACCGGCCAGTGCTTCCAATTTGTTATCTGCGACGTCAAAGTACGCGCCGTTCGTGTCTGGTATGAACTTCGGCTTGAACATGGCAACTCCAGGGCCATAAAAGCGGCAGCTCTAGAGACGCAATGGCGGTGACAGGCCAGGTAGTTTCCATCTGCTGGCTGAATTGGCTGATTATCCACTAGAATTATTTAAGTATAATTTCTTATGATATCGAGAATACATTTTATCGTCCCCGAGACTGCAACACAAAATTGATTGGCACCGCCTCTGTCTACAGATACCCCGAGGGTTCCTGCACGCAGCTCACGCGCGCTGCGCATGCGCGTTCCCTCTCCTTCTGAGAGTAGAATCCTCTCCTCAATACTTTCACAAGCCCTGTTCCACCTGTCAGCACAGTTTAGTCAGCACCAATCAGCGGGCCGTGTTGCGCCTACGTCACAGGATTGTAGCCTCTCCCCGGGAACTAGTTCTAGAGGTTTTACGGGCTGATGGCTTGCTGTTTGCGCTGATGAAAAATAGCAAGTGCACGAAGTGGCAGCCTAATATTTTTTTAATGGTATAAAGGTTGAAGTTCCCTTTGCTTACCACAAACTAGAGGCGATTATGGCGCTGATATTTCTTTTCTGGAGGAGTGGCTAGAGGTCCTGCTGACAAAACTGTGCTGACAGCTGGAACAGGGCTATAGTAACGATGTACGTAAAGTTAGCACACGTTCAGCACAGATTCGGCAAAGATTCAGCCCACATTCATATTCAGTCAAAACTTAGATCACCACACTTAAAGCTATGTCCTAGCTCAACAAGAAGGCTGATCACATCCAAACTGATATCAGACGAAAATATCAATACCCCAAAGATATCTAAGACAAATATTTACAGAAAACATCCCTTGGGGCCCCTCAGGGCACTTTTGAAAATTCTGGCGAATAGGGCGGACCCCTTCGATTTTCTTGAAAATCGGCATGCGTGATGCTTACGTCCATTGGAGAAATCTGGCTGAAGAAACCATATGGGGCATTGATAAATAAGGGGCCTCGGGGGCCTCAAAGCCTAATAATAGTACTTGTGGGCACCAGTTTACGAAAACTTGGGATTTTTTTCTTCACCATCAGAAAGGGCTGCATTTTCCAAAAACAGTGCAAAAATATTTTTTTAGGGTGGGCCCCATAGGGGCCCCTCAGGGCACTTTTGAAAATTTTGGCGAATAGGGCGGACCCCTTCGATTTTCTTGAAAATCGGCATGCGTGATGCTTACGTCCAATGGAGAAATCTGGCTGAAGACACCATATGGGGCATTGATAAATAAGGGGCCTCGGGGGCCTCAAAGCCTAATAATAGTACTTGTGGGCACCAGTTTACGAAAACTTGGGATTTTTTTCTTCACCATCAGAAAGGGCTGCATTTTCCAAAAACAGTGCAAAAATATTTTTTAGGGTGGGGCCCATAGGGGCCCCTCAGGGCACTTTTGAACATTTTGGCGAATAGGGCGGACCCCTTCGATTTTCTTGAAAATCGGCATGCGTGATGCTTACGTCCATTGGAGAAATCTGGCTGAAGAAACCATATGGGGCATTTATAAATAAGGGGCCTCGGGGGCCTCAAAGCCTAATAATAGTACTTGTGGGCACCAGTTTACGAAAACTTGGGATTTTTTTCTTCACCATCAGAAAAGGCTGCATTTTCCAAAAACAGTGCAAAAATATTTTTTAGGGTGGGGCCCATAGGGGCCCCTCAGGGCACTTTTGAAAATTTTGGCGAATAGGGCGGACCCCTTCGATTTTCTTGAAAATCGGCATGCGTGATGCTTACGTCCATTGGAGAAATCTGGCTGAAGAAACCATATGGGGCATTTGATAAATAAGGGGCCTCGGGGGCCTCAAAGCCTAATAATAGTACTTGTGGGCACCAGTTTACGAAAACTTGAGATTTTTTTCTTCACCATCAGAAAAGGCTGCATTTTCCAAAAACAGTGCAAAAATATTTTTTAGGGTGGGGCCCATAGGGGCCCCTCAGGGCACTTTCGAAAATTTTGGCGAATAGGGCGGACCCCTTCGATTTTCTTGAAAATCGGCATGCGTGATGCTTACGTAGAGAAGTCTGGCTGAAGAACCCCTATATGTTGTCCTCAGCCAGATCATTTTTGCATCACTCATGCGTTTTCTAGATTTGTAGCTCTGGGTCATAGGCGTGATGTATGGGAGGGTAGTTTATGTCTGATATGATTTGAGTTGGGTTGCTCCTGTATTGGCATTGGTATATGTCTATTGTAAAAGTATTGCTCGTGGAAACGTAAGTAATACTGATTTTTAATTTAGCAACCACATTCGACATCGACCAGAGACCCAGAGTCCTGAGTCCTTCGAACCGGCCCCGGCCCTGGCCCCGGCCCCGGCCCTTATTATAATGCTACTGTCAGTTAAAAAATTTGACTGACCGGATGTGTTGCTTTCGTACCTATTTTGTAAATATGAAGACAAAGCGCTATGTTGAAAAATTGTCTCATACCCAGCTTTGTACCCAATTGCTTAAAATCATTTTGTATTATCATAACGTAAACATTTTTTACAAGTTAGGTTTCTGGACTACACAAAATTGATTGAGAGTAGGGCATGGGGTACATGAGATAGTAAGCGTCATCTTTTGAGCAAAATAAGAGACAGTTAAAACCATTGATGAGTTGGACACGATGGTCTAGAATTTTAGAGGGAAATCAACATGTGAAAACGTTTTTGCACTTTAACTTATTGTGTGTGTGGGACAAATCTACGAATAAGCATATATATCCGAGAAACAACTGGATACAACGTCACAAATACTTCAAAGCCATGAAAAGTTCTTCCAAGTGCTACTTTACCGCTGCAGCAAATGTTAAAGCGCATGGAATGTTTTTGATTTCGATAGAACGAATACTGGAGGTGGCCCTCGGATGGTTTCCAGCCTAAGAGCTGGAAAACTTTATTGGATATTTTTGTGAGAATTGATGCGCGTGTCGTTTGGTGGCTTTCTTGACCCACCCTGGTGGGCCTCCGAGCCACCTTTCGCCCCGGTGGGAGGGGGTTTCAAACAATCCGCCTCGAATTTGGCACCTATGCAGGATAACGAATAGAAGTGAACGATTTTGGACAGCGCATAAGAAGTCATTACGAGACTACATTGGTCTCTTTTGGGTACAGGTAAAGATTAAGGTCATGACAGGACAAAGAAGGTGGCATGTTTTTAATAGTTTCTTGGCTCTAGTACCTGTCAGTGTTGGATTAGAATCATTTTTAGGCACATTTCGCGTCTTCTTGTTGCGGTAAATTGAATAATGTATAATATGATTATACTAGGTCAAAACATAAATATAAACCGGCCTATGGTCAGGTAAAGGTCACTATCTAACCTAGCATAGTTAAAATGAATATTAACCCGCGCCCCACCGGGGGTCCAGCGCCACCTTCGCCCCACCGGGGGCGATCGATGGCCCCCCTCTAACTCCGAAAATATGGGCGTTAGCGCAAATCTGCAGAGTGCAATAGAAAGCTCGCGTGAATTCAGTAAGAAATTACTTCATATGTTTTAGTGCTCAGGTCAATGGTTTGACCTTCAGAGGTCAAATTAGGTCAAGATCGGCTATTTTCACTCAAATATGCAATCCTTAAGCAAATTGGGCATAACTCTTATGCCATTAGAGCTATTGAGGTCTGGTAAAGTACATTTGATAGGAAATTGTCAGTAATTTTTCTGCTATGTAAAACGTAAAGACCTCCCGCCAGTGGTTTGACCTCCAGAGGTCACCTCGTAACCTAAGATGACCTGAGGTCACGAAAGGTCAGAAAGTGACCTTGCCGTATATCAAATGAAAGCTAATGACAAGACAAAGACGATGGTGTTTGTTTCAGCGCTCTAGCTTATACAGATCAAAAGTTATTGTCAAAATACTGTTTTTGACCCCTGGTGACTTTGGATGACCTTGGAGAGGTCAAAGGGCAAATATGGCCCCTGGAATCCGTGAACGGGTGTCCAAGAACGCTATTCTGATCAAGCTGAGCATTTTCAATCGCTTTTGTGATTTTTAGATCATAAGACAGCTTTTCCCCATGCTTTTTCAATAGGAGAGGTCACCTCGTGACCTGACCTCAGGGCTCCAAATCGAAAAATCCCGGATATCCACCTTGTAGACCCTGGAGGGGTCATGAAGTGTAGGAAGTTTCAAATCGATCGACTTTGAAATGTAGCTCTTACAGAGCTCTAAAGGTGAAGTGAGGTGACCTAGGTTGACCTCGTCTGGTGACCTGACCTTGGGTGAACCGGGGTAAATAATTTCAGGGATGGTGGCAAAATGATGCAGCGAGAGGTAGAGCTCTCAACCACGGTGCTGCGTCTCTTCGTTTTTCTACTATCCCGGAAAAACCTTAGGAGGGGGCCATCGATGGCCCCCCGGTTGGGCGAGGGTTAATCAACCTGCAAAAACAATTCAAAAGTAATGGTATCAACATGAAGGCTTTATCACAATTTCCTGCAGACTTATTCCCCAAAGTTCTAAAAGGAAGTGGGTTAAAATGACCTCCCAAAGATCACAGGTAAAAAATTGCAGCATGAAGATATAAAGGGTCTAGGATAAAATAATTTGGAGGATACGAAATTATTCCAAGTAGTATCTACAAGAAGAGAAAAGTTTTCGTCCAATTTCCGTTTCCCCAGATATTTCTGAAGGAGAGGTCATGTCCCGTACCTGAGCCTAGGTCATCTATGAAAAAGTACTGCAATATATTTCATAGTACTCGGTTGGTCCGTTGTGTGGTATTAGATTATCTTTGATAGATTCACGCTTTTCTTACTTTTGCCACCTTCATCATTTCTGGAAGTGAGATCACCCGAACTGCACTGGGGTTTGAAGCCCTCGGGGGCCCTTTGTTTATCAATGCCCCATAGGGTTTCTTCAGCCAGATTTCTCCAATGGACGTAAGCATCACGCGTGCCGATTTTCAAGAAATTCGAAGGGGTCCGCCCTATTCGCCAAAATTTTCAAAAGTGCCCTAAGCAGCCCCTATGGGCCCCAACCTAAAAAAAATTTTTGCACTGTTTTTGGAAAATGCAGCCCTTTCTGATGGTGAAGAAAAAATCCCAAGTTTTTGTAAACTGGTGCCCACAAGTACTATTATTAGGCTTTGAGGCCCCCTGAGCTCCCTTATTTATCAATGCCCCATATGGTTTCTTCCGCCAGATTTCTCCAATGGACGTAAGCATCACGCATGCCGATTTTCAAGAAAATCGAAGGGGTCCGCCCTATTCGCCAAAATTTTCAAAAGTGCCCTAAGCGGCCCCTATGGGCCCCAACCTAAAAATTTTTTGCACTGTTTTTGGAAAATGCAGCCCTTTCTGATGGTGAAGAAATAAATCCCAAGTTTTCGTAAACTGGTGCCCACAAGTACTATTATTAGGCTTTGAGGCCCCCGAGGCCCCTTATTTATAAATGCCCCATATGGTTTCTTCAGCCAGATTTCTCCAATGGACGTAAGCATCACGCATGCGGATTTTCAAGAAAATCGAAGGGGTCCGCCCTATTCGCCAAAATTTTCAAAAGTGCCCTGAGGGCCCCTATGGGCCCCACCCTAAAAAATATTTTTGCACTGTTTTTGGAAAATGCAGCCCTTTCTGATGGTGAAGAAAAAAAACCCAAGTTTCCGTAAACTGGTGCCCACAAGTACTATTATTAGGCTTTGAGGCCCCCGAGGCCCCTTATTTATCAATGCCCCATATGGTTTCTTCAGCCAGATTTCTCCAATGGACGTAAGCATCACGCATGCCGATTTTCAAGAAAATCGAAGGGTCCGCCCTATTCGCCAAAATTTTCAAAGTGCCCTGAGGGGCCCCTATGGGCTCCACCCTAAAAATATTTTTGCACTGTTTTTTGGAAAATGTAGCCCTTTCTGATGGTGAAGAAAAAATCCCAAGTTTTCGTAAACTGGTGCCCACAAGTACTATTATTAGGCTTTGAGGCCCCCGAGGCCCCTTATTTATCAATGCCCCATATGGTTTCTTCAGCCAGATTTCTCCAATGGACGTAAGCATCACGCATGCCGATTTTCAAGAAAATCGAAGGGGTCCGCCCTATTCGCCAAAATTTTCAAAAGTGCCCTGAGGGGCCCCTATGGGCCCCACCCTAAAAATATTTTTGCACTGTTTTTGGAAAATGCAGCCCTTTCTGATGGTGAAGAAAAAAATCCCAAGTTTTCGTAAACTGGTGCCCACAAGTACTATTATTAGGCTTTGAGGCCCCCGAGGCCCCTTATTTATCAATGCCCCATATGGTTTCTTCAGCCAGATTTCTCCAATGGACGTAAGCATCACGCATGCCGATTTTCAAGAAAATCGAAGGGGTCCGCCCTATTCGCCAAAATTTTCAAAAGTACCCTGAGGGGCCCCAAGGGATGCTTTCTGTAAATATTTGTCTTAGATATCTTTGGGGTATTGATATCTTCGTCTGATATCAGTTTGGATGTGATCAGCCTTCTTGTTGGGCTAGGACATAGCTTTAAGTGTGGTGATCTAAGCTTGTACTGAATATGAATGTGGGCTGAATCTGTGCCGAATCTGTGCTGAACGTGTGCTAACTTTACGTACATATAGTAACGAGCCCTGTTCCAGCTGTCAGCACAGTTTTGTCAGCAGGACCTCTAGCCACTCCTCCAGAAAAGAAATATCAGCGCCATAATCGCCTCTAGTTTGTGGTAAGCAAAGGGAACTTCAACCTTTATACCATTAAAAAATATTAGGTTGCTACTTCGTGCACTTGCTATTTTTCATCAGCGCAAACAGCAGGCCATCAGCCCATAAAACCTCTAGAACTAGTTCCCGGGGAGAGGCTACAATCCTGTGACGTAGGCGCAACACGGCCCGCTGATTGGTGCTGATAAAACTGTGCTGACAGGTGGAACAGGGCTCCGGTTTCTCGAAATATTCCCTCTCTATTTAGAGAATATACTGCAAGAACTTCATTTGGTAGCTACTGTGGGCTTCCAGATCCAGTATTTTTGCTCCACTCTGCTAGCTGCTGGTTTTCACTAGCAGCCTGGATGGCAGCCGTCTTGGATGCCCGAGGGTCCCTGTCCCGAAGGTCAATGCCATCACCCCCTTGTTTTGCATAAGCCTGTTTAGTTTTCGGCTTTGCGAGGTGTGAAGTTTTGAGACAAATAGAGCCTGAAGTGAGCTGAAAAATTCCCTGGGGAGCTGATATTATGCTGTGTTCAACAATCTCAAACAAAGCTGACCTGGTCAAGTGCCCTCCATCTTTCTTTCTTTTCCTCCATTTTTCCCTTTCAAAACTGCCTTGTTTGTGGGCTTGGATCTTGCCCATAATAAATAATGAGGTGATTTAGACCTGAGGGGGGGTTAGGACCAACCTGAAATTTGAGTCTCCCATAGTGTTTTTGTAGGGTTTGTATCACTAACCTGGTGTAAACCCACCCATTACCCGCTGGATTGAGGAGAGATATCCAGCCTTGTTGTGGAGCATTGCCTTATTTTTGTTTGCCACAGTCCAAGCAAGGGCTTAGGTACCTACCTATCCCGGTGATGAACTTTATTTGCCAGGTGATTCAACCAGGTGACTATATTGATATAGGCTGTATTGGCTTAGATTATTTGATACATTTTTCACACTCTTGTGTCAGGTTTTTCTAAGAACTTTTGGTGCTGTGTGGAAAGGCACATCCATGTAGGTATGCTATCCACTTGACTTCAATATTTGTTTTATTTTACACTTATTATTTTATGTATCAAATTCAGGTGCTTTCAATTCTGGATTTAGGTTTAAGATACATTGAGTTTTGTCTATATTCAAATGCTAAATTAAGATTTTTTTTATATTTGTCTTATAAGATGTACATATATGAAGGGGCTGCCCCCTTTTCTATCATGCAAGGAATAGCTTTCAAACTCGTGGTGCTGAATGCTGAGGAAATAATGTGTTCCTTCCCCATTCCTGTATATGGTAATCAGAATACTACCCTTCCAGAACCCCTTTCGCAGTTTTTCATTCACTGGATGGATATTCTAACTTTTATTTTCATTCTGCACCATATTAGGTACTGTATCAACTGAGCGGAACTGGTAGTCAACCTTAAACACATGTTGCTGGCTGAAGAGATGAAGTTGCCTTGGTTTTTTTTGGGGGGGGTCCATTTATTTTGTCAACATAACTTTATGATTGGTGAAGTGGAAAAGTATGTTCTAGCTAAATAATATTCACAACATTCCAGGAACTCTGCTAAGCTGCACACATATTTCTTGGAAAGACATAGGTAGTCAAGCAATCAACTGAATAAATTAAGTTGACTGCAATTAAAGGCAAGGCTCAATTTTTTTGCTTGTCATTTTTTTAAGTTACATAGGCTTTTTCAGTTTCCCTTCAATGGTACCTGTCTTTAGTTGTAGTCCAGTCTGCAGAATGTGGGAGGTGAATTCACAAGGTGTTCAGGGTAGTTAAATTCCTGCCCAAATTGAAGCTGATAGTTGCTTTGCTGGAGAAGACCGGTCTTTCCACTGAGGCAGATATGTTTTATTTTCTATTCTGTCTTATATTATCAGTGCCTTGATGTTTGGCCCAGTGAGTTTTCACTGCCACAAATGTCAGTCTCTGCCCCAAGCTTCCCTCATCTACTCTCCACATGATCAAAAGTTGCCCCAAAACTAGTAGGTCTGTCCTGAGGCTGCCCCAATGAGATCTTGTTGAAACTTACCACATTTTGCAGACCTTGTTTTACTGCTGGTGCGTTAGCCATAAGAAGGAATGGTATCACGCCCAAAAGTTAAATGAGGTTGGTATGTACTTGCTGATCTGAATGTCTGACTGCAAACTTGCTTCATTTTGCAAAAACTTATGCTTCACATAGGATTCAGGACAACTAAAACGACCTCTTGATCTTGCTTCAAGTTTTCAATGTACCCAAGTCAGATTCATCAAGGCCTTTTAGGTCTTTTATTATTTCCTCCTTATTTCTATGTGTGGTGAGTTAACTTACATTCAGCCAAAATTGAAGTAAGTTGATAAACCTGAGTCCAATTTCACTCTGAATCAAAGTCAAAACAGCACAATGGAGTGTAACGCTCTACATGAAGCTACTGAGGCAAAACATTTCTCTGGGAAATCTACCTAAGAAAATATGGCTTGATTTGTGTTTTTTTTCAAAATCATCATGTAATTTTACTGTGATTGATTACGTTACAGAGCTACTTGAAAATGAAGAGAACACAGTCTTCCATGTGGCAGTTTTTGAAGAAAAAGAAGAGTGAGAGGTGAGTTTTGCTGTCGGGAAGAAAGAGTGTTGGAAATATCTGCCATCTGCACCATACAAAGCAGATGAACAGGGTCTTAAAAACTGCATGTAACCATCGTTTTTTCATAATTTCAAGCCTCCAAATTAAACCCTTTTCTGTTACATAAGGTTTTTTAGCCACTTTAAGTGGGATGTTGCCCTATCTCCCCGTGTTCTAAAAGTAAATAGCTTGAATTATCCGCCTACTAAATCGGGCACAGCCCTTCGTCAAAATCATAGCATTCCTGGCCTCATGGTCTCATCATTCACAAACTACAAAAACTTTTCATTTGCGGGATTCTGCGTTGAAATGCTTTGTCTCATATCTCTCCGATAGATGCCAGAGGGTCATAGTGAACGACAAAACGTCCGATTGGAAGCCAGTTCTCTCTGGGGTGCCTGAAGAGTCACAGGAAGCTCAGGTTCTGTTTTCTCTATTCATTAAGGACCTTCCTCAAGAAATGAAGTTTGGATGTATGTTGTATGCCGACCACGATTTTTTTTCTCTCAAAACACTGAGACTCTCTCTGATGAACAGCTGCTGCAGGACGATCTTGATCGTCTTCAGCACTGGTCTACCCGATGGGGTATGGGGCATTCCAGGACAAAACGACCAAAAATATTTCAATTTGACACCACCATGTCTAGAAAAAATCTGAAACTTTGTCTCCGGGGTAGTTTTGGGCCAGAAACACGCCTGTGAGAATCTTAGCCCCCTCCGACCAACGGTGACCGAGTTATAGCCCGAGGCATTTTCGGGAGGTCACGTTGTAGACTCATGTTTGATGCTTCATAACTCAACAACGCATCAGCTGATTAACAAGTTTTGTATATCATTGAACTCGTCTTGAATTATAGTTTATTTTGAAAAAGAAAATGTTAAAATTTGAAAATTTTTGACTTTTAATTTGTTTGACCTTTTCCTTTTTGACCTAGCTTGACCTTTTCCCAGTTGAAATTGCCCTTTTAGACACCTCAAAAATGTTTCTTCATAAAATATCTTTCGATAGCAAAAATAAAAAAATGCGTTCTTGCTATAAGTTCCGAATATTTAGCACCTAAGGTAGGTATGTACACGGTTTTTGACCATTGCGGTAGTACAGCCTTATGTTTAACGCCGCAAATATAGCGATTGCTTTTGTAATCGGTCGCTGGAAATCATACTCCATTGTCTTTACGAAATTTTAATCGTACAAGTATCCGAATTTATGACAATTAACACGCGCCCACCCAAGGGGGTGGGCAACCGGCCTCCTCAGGTCTCTACAGGTAGTAAAAAAATACCTTCGCGCAGCGCCACCGTACTCCATCTACCTCTAACACAACATTTTGCAACTTCTAGAAAAATAATTTAGGTCAACTGGGAGGTGGTAGGTACCGTAAATGCTGAAGGCCAGCAGGCAACTCACTGGTGAGGGGGTGACCTGAGGTAGACGGTCGTCGTTATGCCTTGTGGGACTTTCAACTTTGTTTCCTTGATTAACACTTTATCGTGGGAGTTGCTCGTTTGGGTGGTGGGGTCAGGGTCTCCGTAAAAAGTCCCTTGATGACTCTAGTGAGACACCTACTCCTAAAACCGCCTCCTTGCCGCCCCGGTAGCTCAGTTGGTAGAGCGTTGGGCTCCGGCCCGCGGCTCAGAAGCATGCAGTGGCAGTGCATGTCCAGGCTTGGGATCGGTTCCGCTGAGACGCTCCGGCGCTCAATAGCTTACCCGACGTACAGGTCGGTTGGCAACTGACTGGTGAGAGGGTGACCTGAGCGGGGCGGCCGTCCCTGTGCTGTGTGGGACGTTAAACGTTGGCTTCTAAAATCAACCCTTCATTGTAGGAGTTGCTCGTTCGGATGGTGGGGTCGGGGTCTCCGTGACAAGTCCATTGATGACTTTAGTGAGACCCCGACTCCAACAATCGAACTGAGAACAACTCGTACAAAATGTATAAGAAAACTGAACTGGCAACAACTTGGGCAATATTTATAAACAGAAAAACTGCAGCCATTAAAAGTGATAAAAAGGGATTCCTTGTTTCGAGGCAGACGAGGGCAAATGAACTTATTAATAATGAACCTTTCAGCCTTAAACGAAAATTTACAAAGATGTCGCGACCTTATCAATAATTGAAACAAGTATAACTTATCCTATGAGCACCACTAACTCACACAATTACATCGTTCCCGGAGATGGAAAATAGTATCGATGCAAGCTGATCCAGTGCAGCAAAGCATATGTTTGAGAGGATTCATGCAATGTAAACAAACGTGTCTGAAAGGCTTTCATTCCCAAAAAGTAATTTGAATCTGCTCATATATTCGACAAAATGTCCTGAAATTGTAACGCATTCGACTTGGTCGCTTGAACAGGTTGCCTCATGATATTTTTACAAGGTGATCATTTCATAGCTGACACGGATCCGAGAATCCCAGATAAATAATGACACAGTGCACTGGGAGTGATGCCGCTAAATAGCCAGTTTTAATCATTACCGAATATGTTACATACAATCGTTTGGTCGTGTCGCCTTTGAGGTTGCTCAAGGTCACAGTATTTCTTACGGGAACTAGGTGAAAACCTAAATTTTGTGGCATAATAGGTGACAGAGAAGAGCCGTAGAAAGAAAAGTTCAGCACCATTGGAACACTCTTGTTGAGCCCAAACGGATTATGTATCTTATAATATTGCCTAGTCAAATGTCAAAATTAACCTGCTTTGACCTAGAGCCAGGCTTAGGTCTGTATGGTAAAAAGAATATTAATCAAACTGCAGAGGCAAGTCAGACACGACAATGTAAAAATACAACCTCCATCGCAATTCTCGACAATTCTCAATTCTCGCAAGTTATCAAAATTTACCAATCGCCCCATGCATTTCTAATGGAAAGATCATGACCTTTGCCCTGCTCCCGGTTATCGATATAGAAATCCTGCTACGAAAAATTATCTTGCTAGGCGATCTTACTATGTAATGCGATTCTAACCACGATAGGCTAAATTTGATATGATTTATGCACCTCCCAAAGTTTGAGGCTAGGTCTCTTGACCTGGGTTGGCGGTCTGACCTGGTATGACCCAGACCTAAAATTTTGCCAGAAGCTGCAAAAATTTCGAGTTAGAGTTACATGAAGTACGGTGGCGCTGCGCGAAGGTGTTTTTTTTTACTACCTGTGGAAACTCGAGGAGGCCGGTTGCCCACCCCCTCGGGTGGGCGCGTGTTAATTGTCATAAATTCGGATACTTGTACGATTAAAATTTCGTAAAGACAATAGAGTATGATTTCCAGCGACCGATTACAAAAGCAATCGCTATATTTGCGGCGTTAAACATAAGGCTGTACTACCGCAATGGTCAAAAACCGTGTACATACCTACCTTAGCTGCTAAATATTCGGAACTTATAGCAAGAACGCATTTTTTTTATTTTTGCTATCGAAAGATATTTTATGAAGAAACATTTTTGAGGTGTCTAAAAGGGCAATTTCAACTGGGAAAAGGTCAAGCTAGGTCAAAAAGGAAAAGGTCAAACAAATTAAAAGTCA
Source organism: Lepas anatifera (assembly GCA_034440635.1). Classification (NCBI taxonomy): domain Eukaryota; kingdom Metazoa; phylum Arthropoda; class Thecostraca; family Lepadidae; genus Lepas; species Lepas anatifera. The sequence continues at coordinate 2,339,286 of JAOTON010000629.1, forward strand.
AAAATTTTCAAATTTTAATATTTTCTTTTTCAAAATAAACTATAATTCAAGACGAGTTCAATGATATACAAAACTTGTTAATCAGGTGATGCGTTGTTGAGTTATGAAGCATCAAAGATGAGTCTACAACGTGACCTCCCGAAAGTGCCTCGGGCTATAACTCGGTCACCGTTGGTCGGAGGGGGCTGAGATTCTCACAGGCGTGTTTCTGGCCCAAAACTACCCCGGAGACAAAGTTTCAGATTTTTTCTAGACATGGTGGTGTCAAGCCTTGGTCGATCTGTCCTGGAATGCCCCTATCTCTAAACCCATCTTAATGTAAATCCTTCACAGTGACCCTCAGGCGCGCTTCCGCTCAGGCAACCTATCGCATTGGCTATGTGCCACTGCAAGCAGTAATTCGTGACCTGGGTGTTATCCTGGATACTAAATTGACTTTTGCTCCACACATTTCTAAAATCTTAGTCAGGCTAACAGAGCACTTGGTCTTCTCATCTTTTCACACAGCGTCCAGGAGAGCTTAATTTGACAAAAAGTATCTGCTAGTAGCGTACTTTGCCAATGTGAGATCCGTTCTTGAGTACGGCTGCGTTGTCCTGGTGGGAGCAGCGAAATCCCACGACGAGCAAGTGGACAGAGTGTAGCATAAATTCCTCCTTTTGTTGGACAATCACACAGCCCAACAGTGTGATTCCTCGTCTTATCGGTCCCTCTTAAATAATGGCGGCATCCCCTCTCTTGCTGCACGAAGGCTGCAATACGATTTACTTTTCTCAAAAATATATTTCCGGGAAAGGTGAAATCGATCCAACTCCTTGGCTGTTTCTCTATTCACGTTCCGGCCAGGTTAACTCGTTCCTTGCAACTCTTCACTGAGCGCCGTGTCCGTGTGGGTTCCGTCAGTGGGGTGCTTCTCTACAGAATATCGAGAAGGATGGATGAGTTTTAGCTGTTTCCAGGGCCGATTTATTTTATGATGATTTTAACACGTCCAGAACTCAGGTGATCAAATACGTCAACGCTTTTTAGTAGCTGCGACTTGTAGCTTTAATCATTGTTAAGATTCGTATATTTAAAATTTTATGTTTACCGCAGTTACCTATGATTTGTATGTATTGGCTTTCCAGTTTTACTGAAAATAGGTTTTTCCATGTTTGGACTTTGTCTGTAAGTGCATTTTGTATGTAGGCGATAGACCTGAATACATAAATATATGAATAAATAAATAAATAAGCTCTGAAATCTGAGGTCGTGTAGAAGGCCTTCCACACGAACTCAACTTCAACCTATGGACATGCTCCTCGACTCAGCACTGAGGACTTCCAACATTTGTTTTAGCTAGGATTAATTCTTCGGGCCGACAGGTAAATATAGGCGTGACCACTCGTTCTCGAGTCCGCCCATCCTGTCATCTCCTCCAAGGCGGCGCTGACTGCAGGCAGCTGCTCCACAAACCGCTCGATGGCAGTGTGGCGCTCGACAAATCGAGTAGGGCACATTTTCAGCAGCTTCTTTATGGGGATATTGAGTTGCGCTTGTGCCCGCGACAGAGCGTCACAGCGCTTGGCACTCTCTGTGACGAAGGTCACTGTGCTCTCGACCATGCCCAGTGTGCTGCGGACTCCCGGACTATTACTAGTATATCCATCCAATTATGATGTATCGATGTGTTTATATCCATGCTTTTCCGCTTCCAGTCCGGCTCCTACCCCTCCTGCTACTTCGGATCCGGATGATCCTCCTGGTGATGCCACACCGGTTCCTCCTGATGCCCCTCCGGTTCCTGCCTCTGTGGATACTCCTGCCGGGCTATCACCGGATCTCACCGCCAGGGATCATGTTTCAGGTACGCCACTGCACACCATACGTGAGTTTGCCAAGACTTACCATGCGGCACGTGCTGGCCGAGGGTTTCAAATTTGAGAGAGAGAGAGAGAGAGAGAGAGAGAGAGAGAGAGAGAGAGAGAGAGAGAGAGAGAGAGAGAGAGAGAGAGAGAGAGAGAGAGAGAGAGAGAGAGAGAGAGAGAGAGAGAGAGAGAGAGAGAGAGAGAGAGAGAGAGAGAGAGAGAGAGAGAGAGAGAGAGAGAGAGAGAGAGAGAGAGAGAGAGAGAGAGAGAGAGAGAGAGAGAGAGAGAGAGAGAGAGAGAGAGAGAGAGAGAGAGAGAGAGAGAGAGAGAGAGAGAGAGAGAGAGAGAGAGAGAGAGAGAGAGAGAGAGAGAGAGAGAGAGAGAGAGAGAGAGAGAGAGAGAGAGAGAGAGAGAGAGAGAGAGAGAGAGAGAGAGAGAGAGAGAGAGGGGGAGACGCCATCTTACAGGCACTCTTTCGTTCGAATTTTTTCGGGGATATCGTCTCCTTTTCACCTTTCCCACGTTCTCAGAGTTCTGAAGAGAGGTATTACACATTCTGAATTCTCTGATGGTATAGTTAATGTTGTAAGTTGCACAAGTATTTCATTCAATTTTTAAATATATTTTGTCTAAGGTATTGTAAGTATGGCTGTTACAGTCGAAGCCTCACTGGAAGTCACCAAGCTTGTTACGGAGACTCCGACACCACCATCCGAATGAGAAATTTCCGCAATTACGGGTCATATTTAGAAGCCAACGTTTAACGTCCCACAAAGAACAGGGTCGGCGGCCCCGCTTGTCACTCTCTCACCAGTCGGTTTCCAGCCGACCCACGTCAGGAAAACATTGAGCGCCGAATTATTTTAGGGGATTTCACTAAGCTTATTTGACATTTAAGCATTTACTATGTGACCTACACCTGATTTATTTTTTACTCATACTATTTTGCTGAAAAGAATGCACTGAACACATATTCAGGCGCCATATCACTTTTATGTCAGTGCGCCCCTCAGCCCCAACAATGATAATGACGTGACAATTTTTAGGTGGTTTCGGGAGGCAATTAGAGTTATTAAAAATAATAATTTTTGTGGGTTTACACCAACTGCCAGTGTTGTATGGAGTCGCCAAATTGAAGGATCCGATCAACTTACTCAGATGCCCCGCCGGGACTTGAACTCGGGACCTGTGGATTTGGAGGATGCCACCAGGAGACAGATATATTATCCACTGAGTCCCCTAACTACGTCTCTGACCTCAGCAAGTCATATGGCGCCGTCACAGTTATGAAACCTGTTTCTCCCACGTTGACCCGGATTTCTACGTGTAATAAACTTTCTTATACCGGCTTTTGTTAAATGTTGACAGACAAGCTGGAAGAAAATCGTCATTATTTACTATACATTTTATCCTTTGATCCTCAACCGCAGGAAGCTTCCAATGTCCTTTCATCTCCTGAAACACATTTATCCTGTTCTGCTTTTGTGATGGATTTTCCCAACACTCCAAGCTGGACAAAACAAGCTCTTATGAACACCGATCGTTGACAAATGCGCCTTCAGGTGCTGTAGGTTCTCCGCAAGAGGACTTGAGCTCTCCAACGACGGCGACCTCCGATCTAGGACGCTGCTCTCCGGGACGCAAGGAGGACGCTGATGCCTACGACATCGGGAGACTGGTGGCGTCGCGTGACTCCCTCTCCGACCATCAGCATCATCATCATCATCATAGTTGGGGTTTAAGGGCGCGTCGACTGCAGTGGTCATATTGCGCCCATAACTTAGCATATTGCGCACAGAGGAAAGACATGTAGATATATAACGAGACTTTTCGAGTTAGGTAGTAAGATAGGTCACTGTGTCTTGAAAGGTGCTGTACTTGTAGAGTGACATGTGTGAATCGAGGGTCAAAAGATACTGGTTCACGTTATATGTCTATGTCGGCGAGTAAATTACGTTGAAGTCAACACTTCTTAGAAACGATATTATGTCGGAGAGCTCCACGGTTCGATTTTGTCCCAAAAGAGAATGCAGTGATGGCGATCCTCCAAGATGCCGCAGTCTTTCCACCTCAAAATCCTGGCAGTCTGCAAGAACATGCTTAACACTAAGCGGCTCTCCGCATCGTGAACACTTTGGCGGATCGCCGCCACCCAAGCGGAAGGAGTGTGTGGCGTGGGTGTGGCCGATCCGCAGGCGGGAGAGGATAACCTCCTCTCTTCTGCAGCCCGCACTGCTGGATTTCCACACCCCTAGCTTTGGTTTAAGGCCTCTAAGCTTGACTCCTTTGGGATCACCATCCCACCTGCTCTGCCAGACACGAATAGCATAGTCTTTGGTAAGACCATATAGGTCAGAGAACGGAACACGGAGGCCGGGGGAGAGAAGCGCGTTCACCCGCGGACTTTGCAAGCCTGTCCGCCCGTTCGTTCCCGCCTATACCGCAATGGCTTGGCACCCAAACAATCTCCACAGTTTTTCCTTTCTGCCCTAGGTTGTGCAATTTCTGTCTTATGAGGGTCAGGAGATAAGAAGATGATGTACTGTGGAAGTAAAAGGACTCCAATGCCTGTAGAGAGGACAGTGAGTCCGTGAAGACCACGAACTTTCTCGCCCTTCGTTTGGATATCTCATCCAGGGAACGAAAGATGGCATACAGTTCCGAGGTAAAAACAGATGCTTCCTGGGGTAGGCTAAAACATTTTTTCAGTGCGGCCACAAACATACGCACATCCCGTACCACTGTCACATTTTGAACCGTCCGTGTAGAAGTGAATATGGCTTTCATACATTTCCGAGCAGAGTTCCATGAAAAGCTGGCGTATTGTTTCAGGAGACGAGTCTCTACAACGCTCGAGCAAGTCTGTGTTTGTGTTAGCTTTCGAGATCAGCCATGGATTGATAGCAGGCAGGTCGTATGGTTCAACAAGGTCTGTGCTTATATAAGCCTCCGCTAATAGGGCGCGAACTCTGACTCCCGGGTGGCGAGCCGCAGCACGCGACCCAGTTTCAACTATACGGAGGTGGGTGTCCCCGAAGAATGTCTGATATGTAGGATGTGTTGTATGTTGTTTAAGTTTCACGGCATATCGCATGGACAATATCTTCCGACGAAGATCTAGAGGCATTTCGTTTATGTCTACGAGCATACTGCTAACTGGTGAGGTCCTAAAAGCTCCGATAATAATTCTGATTGCGTGGTGATGAACAGTGTCCAGCATACGCTTCGCTGTTTCAGACGCCGAGTCATATGCAACGCAGCCGTACTCGATCTTTGACCTGATGAGAGACCTGTATAGCATCAGCAGAGTTGCACGGTCGGCTCCGAACTTCATTCTCGTCAAGATTTTAAGAATATTCAGTGACTTGAAACACCTCTCTCTTAGGTCCTGAAAGTGGCGGACATAGCTCATACGGCGGTCAAGAATGACCCCAAGGAACCTAACGCTATCTGCTACTTTCACACGCTGGCCATAGAGAGTAAGAACTGGATCGTCACATGGACGCCTGCGGTTACAGAAATGCATACATTTAGTTTTGGGCAACGAGAACCTTAGCCCGTTCTCGACACTCCAGCGCTCTAGGCGATCGAGCGCAAGCTGTAGTTGCCTAGCAGCGGCACTTGTAGTAGAGGTTGTTGTCCAAATAGTGAAATCATCTACAAATAAGGCACATTTTATGGTTGTAGGAAGAACGTCTACAATGTCATTTATCATAATAGCAAACAGGGCTACTGATAAAACGCTGCCCAGCGGGATTCCATTGCTCTGTGTGTATTTATCGGATAAAGAAGAATTTACACGGAACCTGAAGTACCGTTCTTTAAGAAAGTTCAGCAAAAACCAGCCTAAGTGACCTCTAATGCCCATGGCGTGCAGTTTACTTAGTATTTTGTATCTCCAAGTTGTATCGTATGCGCGTTCCACGTCGAAAAAGATTGCAACAGTGTGTTGACGAGATGCCTGCCCTTCTCGAATCGCCGCATCCAACAGAACAAGGTGATCTAGGGTACTTCGCCCTTGTCGAAATCCACATTGCTGATTACATAGAAGCTCATTACTTTCAAGGTACCACATTAGCCGAACATTAATCATTTTTCCATCAGCTTACAAAGACAAGACGTGAGGGAAATCGGGCGATAGTCATCGGGAGAAGACCCGGACTTTCCCGGCTTCAAAATCGGAATAATAATGGCGTCACACCACTGTTCCGGGAAGTCGTTCTTAAGCCAAATGAGATTAAATATGCTAAGGAGAGATATAAGTGAAATATCAGGCAGATGAGTCAACATTTCATTTGTAATGCGGTCGAAACCCGGAGAAACTTGTTTTGTGCTCTTTATTGCCACCTTCAACTCTCGCCATGAAAATGCTGCGTTATATGAGGCCGAGTTATCGCTTCCAAAGTCGATGCCCTTTCGCTCTTCCACGGTGCGGAAGCGTGTGCTGTCGACATCTATATTTGTATTTCCACATCGATCGTGGAATGCAGCGGCAAAGTGTTCCGTTACCTCCCTGGGATCGGTTACTTTGTGTCCATTGATTTCGAGAACAGGTGAGGTATTTTTGCGTTTTCCTTGTATGCTCTGAATGCGTGACCATACTTGTGTTGTGGGTGTATAACGGTTAACTGCACTCACGTAAGACATCCACCATCTCCTTTTCTCATTTAGAACTACGCGGCGTGCAGCTGCTCTTGCACGCTTAAAAGAAATCAGGTTATGTCTTGTAGAATGCTTGCTAAAAGCTCTAAGAGCCCGCTTTCTTTTTAGAATTGCAGCCCTGCAACTGGCACTCCACCACGGCAGGGGCGTGCGCTTTGGTTGTCCTGAAGTCATGGGGATAAAACTTCTCGCAGCGGAGAGAATCATTTCGTTAAAATTGCGTATAGCCTGAGTTGCCGAGGCCTCCAGCGAGCCAGGGTTAACCGAGCCGCACGCAGCCTCGAATCCCGCCCAGTCCGCACGGCGGTGGTTCCATCTGGGGGCTAATGTTTCCGGCGCGACCAGAGGGACTGTTCCAATCAGAATTGGGAAGTGGTCGCTGCCATATGTGTCACCCAGTGCATTCCACTGAAACCGAGAGAAAAGGGAAGATGAGCAAATGGAAAGATCAATAGCAGACACCACGCCAGAGGGCAGGGTGATGTGTGTGGGACGACCTGTGTTAAGAAGGCATAGGGTATTATTGTGAATGAAACGTTCGATTGTGCGGCCACGGGCACCCATGTGACTCGCCGGTTCACCCCACGCGGGATTATGTGCGTTGAAATCTCCAAGCACCATAAATGGTGTGGGAAGCTGGTCGATTAAGTTGTTTAATGAAGATACATCGACGTTACCACCGGGTGGTATATAGATTGAGCACACAGACATCTTAATAAATCCGAAGTCGACCCTAGCGGCCACTGCTTGTAGAACTGTGGTTAAACGGATTTGGTAACACGGGAGTGCCTGGTGTACTGCCACCATCACCCCTCCATGCGCAATGGTACTACTGAAGATGTCCTTTCGAAAGCTTTGATAGGTCTGGATATTAAGCCTAGTCCCTGGCGCGAGTTTTGTCTCTTGAAGGCACAGGACGGAAGGCATGTGCTCAGATAGTATGCTCTGCAAGTCAATGAAATTGGCACGCAGGCCTCGGCAGTTCCATTGTAGAATGTGTGAGGCTATGTTAAAAAGGGCAGGCTATAAAAAGTATTTAAGATACACAAACGGGCAGACTACTTCCAGGGCCTAGAGCCACCTGTTGGGGGCTTGTTTGGCCCGCCTTCTCGAGGCCCAAAACTTGGCTCGCGATCCGTTGAGCTAGATCGGGCACGGGAAGCCGCTGTTCCCTTGTCTTGGGGGACGAGGCAGGTCGCTTCGTTCCCCCACGCGACGGTGCAGGAGTTTCAAAAGCGGCACGCAGGTTCTGGATCTGCGTACCAGCTGTCTGTAGGGGGGCCTTAGCCCATCGTCCCGCCGAAGGCGGGCCTTTGTTGGGTGCCTCCACCGGAGGGTGAGGGCGACGTCGGGCAGCAGGAGAGCGTCTACCGCCGCGCCCGACCAGAGTCCACCCCCAGGCTCATCCGGGGGAACAAAGTCCAAATCGGGGACCCGATCCGGACCCACACCCCCAGTCACAGCAGGGGGCGGCCGGGCGGGAGCAGGGCTCGGCCCCACTCCGCCAGCCGAGGACACAGGACGTGCCGCCCCCGAGTTAGGAGCCAAGGCAGATCCCCGCCCACGCTCCCCGCCCCCAGGAGGTACCGGGGACGGAGCTGCAGGGCCAGGAGCGGCACGCCGCCCCCGCTCCCCGCGAGAAGGCACCGGAGGAGGTGCCACCAACGACTCGGATTCCGGGGCCGCGGACCGGCCAGAAATGACCAGTCCCATCCTTCCGGCCAGGCGGACGAAGTCTGCCATGGTGAGGGACCGGATGACCTCCTCCGGTGTCCTGAGGCTACCTCGGGTAGCACCCGAGGCTGTCGCCGTGGCGTAACTTTTCTTGGGGTGAGACGCCTCGTAAGCATCCCTTGCTTCGCGGAAGCTCATCTTACCCGATACCTTGAGTTTCATAATTTCTTTTTCTCGCTCTAGTGTGGGACATTTCCTATCATATGTTGCATGAGGTGTTTGATCGTGTTCGCAGTTCACACAGAAAAGTACTTCTGACTGACAGTTGTCGGCTGCATGCTCCTTCGAGCCGCAACGAGCGCATGTCGTTTGACCCTTGCATGAGGCAGTTGTGTGGCCATAGCGCTGGCACCTAAAGCATCTCATTGGAAATGGCACATAGGGCCTGGTACGGACCCTTTCGTAGCCAACGTACACTGCATCCGGCAACTCATCTCTATCAAAAGTCAGAACAACTGAATCCGTTTCAAGCACATCAGGACCTTTCTTCATGTTCAGTCTCTTGGCCTCGACTACGCCTGATTCCGATAAGCCATCGACAATCTCTTCCTCAGTGATACCTCGCAGCTCCGGGCACCGTATTACACCTTTTACGAAGTTCTTAGATCTATGCGGTTCTATTGAAACTTTGACAACCTTCTTTGACAGCACACCATTCTCTCTCTTCAAAAAAGTGATTTCATCTACCTTCATTGCGCGTTCCGCTTCCCCGGAGTGTCGAAACTCGACTTCCAAGACACCATCTCTGAGGCAGTCACATCTCAGCACACTGCCAAGGCGGTCAAAGGCCTGCTTTCTCTGGAATGGAGACAGGGTCCGAAGGGAGGTATCTATTCCCCGCACCATAAGGACACGGGGTTTAGAGGGCATAGGAGGTGCTGAGGGGCGAGCGGAGATGTCTTGAGATTCAATCCCTGGTGTATTGGATTGGGACTCGCCTGGTAGGCGCGAGTGACCAGCGCTCGGCTGGTTCTGAGCAGAGGTGAGAGGGCCGACCTCTTGCTGAGGGTAGGAGGGGGGTTGATGTGTGAAGTATCCATAAAAGGTTATTTTAATTCGGCCAGCCACGTGCGCCCCCTTCCGACGAGGGTGCTACGAGGCGAGACGACGCACGGGCTGGCTATACGGGGGAAACGCCGCCGTTACAGAGGGGGAGAGAGACTCACCAAACCCCCACTGCCCCGACGACGGTCCCCCCTTGCACCTAGCCTGGACGACCCCGGGCGGGGCGCGGACACCCCTCCCTCCCCGGGTAAAGTCGGGACTTCACCCAAGGAGGGAGGGGCAGCCGCGCCCCACCAAAGGCCGACAAACTTTTACAATGCTGCTACTCTTGTCGATGCCTTCAAGAGTTCCCCGCCCTTGCGGAAATCCAGACCAAAGTAGAGTGTTGCTAGAGGACGACGAACGAACACAGCGCCTCCCTCAGCTCAGCTACCAGGACTCCTTCATCCCGGGGTACGGGTCGGTGCGCAGCTCACCTTAAAAAGACAGGCGCCCTCGCACGGCCTCATCGGAGCAGGCGACTACCACCTGCTCGTCACAACTGATTCCCGGCTGGTCCGAGAGAAGCGAGCCCCCGGCCCGCAGGGCCGGCGATTAGAGGGATCCAATCGCCAGCCACACGAGCCGGAGGCCCACATACACCCAGACCATCCAGGAATCATAGGCACGTGCAAGGACGCCCATGATACTGGGATAATGTGGGTAACTGGGAAGTTATGAGTTGGAAAAGGAAGAGGGTCGGTCTGTGCTGTCCAGCCCAGACACGCACCGCATGCGACCGAGGTGTCCACACTCAAGACGAGCAAGAGTGCACACACCCCCGCCACCCGCGGAGACACGCCGGGCCAGACAACGCAGACAGTGGGCAGGAGGGGTGTTTAGGAGTGGACAGAAAGGATACGGGTGGAAAGGCATGGAGAGACAAGGAAATAAGGAAAGAAGAGGAAAAGGAACAAGGAGTTGGTGGGATTTGAATTTAGGAAGGCCAAGAAAGGATGAGGATGGCAGTTTCGATTTAGCCTCTCGCCCGAAGGCGGGAGGCGAAACCCATCCTGCCAACTGGGGTCGCGGGTGTCGTCACATCCCGTACCCAATTATCCATGTGCCGGACCAGTCAGCAGGTGCCAACTAGTCCAGCAGATGAAAATCGGTCCCCTGCGGGGTCTCCGACCATCAGCGCCTAGAGGGATTGCGACGGAGGTGGGTGCCGTCTCGGGGCGCAACGCCGTTCTGCCAGCACCCTGTAGCGGGCATCATGCGCCAACGTACGTGTGGAGAGGCGGTACTGAAGCAGTACGGGTGGCTGGCCATATCCCAGTATGGTGACGAGACGGGAGCGTGGTGCGCTACGTGCCTTCTGTTCGGAGTGTCACAGAAGGGTGGTGGCCGTGGTTCTGGTGGACAGTTAATGGGGAAGCTGGTAACCTGCCCTCTTAAGTGCTTTAAAAACTTAACGGGTGCCAAGGGGGTTTTGAGCCTTCACGATTCGTCGGCCTTTCACAAGAGCAATCAAGTCCGAGCCCATGAGTTCCTCGCCAGAGCCGACCAGGGCGAAAAGCAGATCGGGGCACAGCTGGAGTCAGCTTCCAAACGAGTTGAAGACAGGACAGAGTCGGCACTCAGCACCATCGTGGAGACCCTCCACTTGGCTGCCACTCAAAACATCGCCCTGCGTGGTCACCGTGACGACGCCAGGATAGATCCAGCGTCGTCAGAGGAACAAAATGACGGGAACTTCCGGGCCCTCCTACGCTACCGCGCCCGCGGCGGTGACGTGCAGCTGACGGACCACTTACGTTACGCTCCTGGAAACGCTATGTACATCTCCAAAACGGTCCAGAACGAACTCCTCTCCATAAGCAGCAGTATGGCCGTGGAGAAGATCGTTGGGCGCTGCAGACTCTCACCGCTTTGGAGCCTTAGTGCAGATGAAACCACGGAGCGGGCTCATCGTGAACAGCTTGCTGTTAACGTTCGTTACGTCAGCAAGGGTGAAGACGGATGCTTGCTGGTACGTGAGGAGCCGGTGGCATTGGTTGACGTTCTGGAGGAAATGGAAGTTTCAGGAGAGAAGAAGATGACAGGAGCCAACATCGGCAGTGTCCTTCTCAAAACGGTAAAGTCGCGGAACCTGGACCTGTCGACACTGGTGGGGCAGTCCTACGATGGTGCCGCCTGCATGGCAAGTGAGAAGGTGGGCGTGGTGGCGGAAGTTCAAAAACAGGCCCCACTAGCCGACTACTACCACTGTGCTGCCCACGGGGTAAACCTCTCCACCTCTAAGGTTACCAAAGTGGCGCCCATCCGCAACACACTGGGTATAGTGGAGAGCACAGTGACCTTCGTCACAGAGAGTGCCAAGCGCTGTGACGCTCTGTCGCGGGCACAAGCGCAACTCAATATCCCCATAAAGAAGCTGCTGAAAATGTGCCCCACTCGATTTGTCGAGCGCCACACTGCCATCGAGCGGTTTGTGGAGCAGTTGCCTGCAGTCAGCGCCGCCTTGGAGGAGATGACAGGATGGGCGGACTCGAGAACGAGTGGTCAGGCTTCCATTCACCTGGCCGGCCTGCAACGATCAGAAGTGTACGTGAGCCTTCAACTCCTGCTCAAAATGTCATCAGTCATGCTGCCGCTCTGCAGAGGCCTGCAACAGTGTGGCGCCGATCTCATCGCGGCTCTGCAGCTGGTCGACGCTACCATCGACCAGCTAATGAGCGCCCGAGCCAGTGACTTCGAGGACATTTTGAGCGCAGCTGAAGCCATGAAGGAGGCGAATACAGAGACGGGCCTAACGAAGCCGCGCCTTGTGTGCGGCCGCAGCGTCCACCGCGCCGCTGCCGCGCCCGGTGTCGGTGACGACAGCAGCATCTCAGTGCACGCATACTACCGCATTAACGTGCTCAACCCTGCCGTCGATGCTATCGTCGCTGACCTGCGCGATCGCTTTGCGGACCACCAGCGGAAGACTCTGGCTCTCACCAGGCTGGTGGCAAGCCAGGTGGTTGGAGCCTCGTGGGCCGAGGTGGCGCCGGCATGGTGCAGATTTAGCACCCTGACGAAGGTGTCCGACTCCCAAGCGCAAGCGGAGTTCGAGGTGTGGCGTGGCCTCTGGACCAGAAAACCGCAAGAGGAGAGGCCGAAAACAGCTATCGGTAGCCTTCAGAAGTGCTCCACGGAATACTTCCCTTCAGTGGTCCTGCTTCTGCAGGTGCTGGCCACGCTGCCGGTGTCAACTGCGGAGGCAGAGAGAACCTTCTCGAAGTTGAACATCACCTTGACGGCCATCCGCTCGACGATGGCCGAAGACAGGCTGCAAGCCTTGGTACTCATGCAAGCCAACCGGGCTGACCTGCCCTCACCGGTGGACGTGGTGCGTCGTTTTAAGAGCGGGGGCAGCCGGCGCTTCTGCAAATAGTCCCGAGGTAGTGTGGAATAGCTCGTGAGCTGTTGATGTCCGTGGTTTTTGGATACGTAATATCCAGGAGCTTGGCAGTCTGTGATTTTCCCTGCCCTTCGCTTTTTTCTGTCTGATGAAGGTGTGTGATTTTTTGCTAGCACGGCGTTTTCAAGTGTTTTTGATGCTTGCATTGACGAGAGTATTGTAACGTGCTCTGGCATAGATATTTTTGGACTGATCTTGAGCAGCTTAGAGATAGTATTGTTTCCAATCGATACGTGGCAAAGCATATTATTGTTAGGTTATGCTTTAGACTCAAAATTGTTCACAAGGTTAGCCGATTATTGCGGGCTCCATAATTCCACCTACATATCTGCATTTCATTGAAGTCCCGAATTCCATTGATCAAGGTCCTGAATCTCCGTTTTTCGCTGTAAGATTTTCGTACATTGACACAGTTTGGGTGAGTTTGACGATGGTAACGCTGCAGATTACAGTACGTACATGTATATGTGTGTTGTTCATCTGGCACTTGCTGTGTGAATATACGTTGGGTTAATGTTGAATACAGGGCACATGTTTCACAACATCCGGGAACATGAGGACGAATGTAATTTACGAGCCACAACTAATGATTAACATTTTTTGCTATTAATTGGGTAAAACAAGAAATTAAAATGTATGTTGACGCTTGAAGCAGGATTTTTACGTTGCAAAAAATGCACGGCTAGCTACATAGTATGAGCAAACAGATAATTCGCGGAGCCGGGTATCAGCTTACTGACCAATGATTTATGCAGCATTCGAGTTAAATATTTCCGAATATGGAAATACTTCATGATAGCCTCGGCCAAGTCCGTTGTTGGACGTACATTCCTGCAAGAACGGACGACATACAGAGCAAATTACAAAGTAACTCATCTTCAAGTTGGTTCACTCTTTAAAGATTATTTGTGCTAAGTAATTTTATATTGGTGATAATCACTAATAAGTATATTGTGGTGCATCAAAAAATTATTTATCAATATTGTCCAGACATTGCAAGGGTGCCTTTCTGGGGTAGTCCCAATGAAGTCAATGAACTTATAACAGAGACCCCCGCCCATAGGCGCAGGAACTTTTTATGTGGGGGGAGGGGGGTAAGGGTCGTCAGCACTGGTTGGTGGGAGTGATTCAGTTATTTCTTTTCGTCCAGACATGAGGCATCCGCTCGAAGACGTGGGAGCGCTGCCCCCACGGCTCCTGTGCCTATGCGTCCAATCCAGCATCCATCCAAGCAATTGCCGCAATGACAGGTAAATCTAAAGCCAACGGTTAACGTCCCACAGAGCACAGGGATGGCAGCTCCGCCCAAGGCATCCTCTCACCAGTCAGTTGCCAGCCGAGACCTACGTCAGGCAAATATTGATCCCTGGAGCGTCTCACGGGAATCGATCCCAAGCATTCACACGCACTGTTACTGCGTGATTTTAATAGCGGGCCAGCGACCCAAGGCTCTGCCAACCGAGCTTGCCTGGTTTGAAGCGTCATTAAACATTTGCAGCCTGTTCTCAGCATGACCGCATTTGTCATCCTCCTTAGTGAACATGTCCCTTTTCATCCCGATTTTCACCAAGAATGTCCGTCGATGAGTCGCACCTCTTCACACACAATTCCCTGTTTGTCTATGCGCGGCCATTCGGCTTGTTTGGTCGTCTACGAGCATTTAGCTCGAAATAGAATTCGGCGCTGAACCAAACACCTCACAAGGAGTCTGGGATTTGTTCTATAGCATGCATGCAGGAGGTAATTCAAATAGGCACTTTTGTAACTCACTTTGCATTTGATCAATGCGGGAGCGATATTTCGCGGTACTATTTCGATTCCATATTTTGCAGCTGGTGCCTTTAGACATCGCGTATGTTCCTGTGACTTTTTCTGCTGACACCCGTGCTAGAAACCTGCCTTCCTTTCCGTAGTGTCGCTGCAACTCAGCCGCCTCCTAGACTGTCCATGCCGCTGCTTGTACTAGGAACCACCCGTCCTTGCTCCAGTCCCGCCACTACTCAGCCGCTTCTGGGACTGCTCCTCTTCTGAAGCAGGTATGGAGCAACCATATGCGTCGATGTATTGAAGGATTCTTACGAAAATACGATTGAATACTTTCTTTGAAGAACGAATCGTGCCTTAATTTGTTTTAAAGGCTTGATTAAAAATTGAAGTAAGGGGCTTTCCTAACCAGCCGACGCCGATTGACGTCAACCGAGGTCAGCCGTCGCTGGCATGTTAGCGGTTTGGGCACTCATTAAACTGCACACCCTGAAGTTGACGCAGGCAAGCGCTGAAACAGACCAAAGGTCTGTTAGGACCTTTTGCGTCGGCCAGTTAGGACAGCCCGATAATTGTTGACATGTAAAACCGCCAGTTGGACATCACTGCCAGTCCGATTAATAACTAGATGGAGGTTTGACACAGACGGAAGGAGATGCAGACTCAGGGGATTTTGATGGCAGGATGGACTTAGTGGTTTTACATAGCGCTTTTTATATTTTAGTTTCCACTCCTCTTTCACGATAGTGGGTTTCTGAACATCCCCTATACTCTGGTGAGAACCGCAAAGAACCTTAGTAGGTATGTTAGGCTATGCATGTCGATGAACGAGCTCGAAACAAGGTGTAGTTGATGATTTATTCCATTACTTATTTGTATTTGCTTCTTCCGTCCGTCCGGGCTACGTGATACCCCGGTAAGAGTACGTTTTAGCTTGCTGAACTTCTTTTACTTTTTTCTACGTTTTTTACTTTTTTACTGGATCCATCTACTTTTTTGTCATGTGTGCTTGTGTTTTTTCGCGACGTAATTTAACCTATGTTTTGTGACTTCCTCGTTGATGATAAGCTAATTAGAGTTAACAATTACGGTGAAATTATTAGTAAGAAAAGTTCGTTTAAGCAAGGTAAAAGCCCTGACATCTAGAACCATTCTGGTGTTTCCTAAATTATTGGCTAAATTACGGATTTTGAGTGAGGTTCGACAATTTTTCTCTAAAGCGGCTTTGCCCCCCAAACTGGCCGGCTAGATCCGCCACTGCATGCTACTGCCAAAACTCAAAATCCGAACCATTGCAACAACTACT
Organism: Lepas anatifera; assembly: GCA_034440635.1. Lineage (NCBI taxonomy): Eukaryota > Metazoa > Arthropoda > Thecostraca > Lepadidae > Lepas > Lepas anatifera. The sequence continues at coordinate 2,355,049 of JAOTON010000629.1, forward strand.
TAGCTTTTTCGTCTTGAAATATATGTCTACCTTTTCTACAGATTTGTATCTTTTGGTGAAGTTTCGTTGGCTAGAAACTGTTTTATTAGACTTTTTGTTAACCGGAAGTAGGATCTATGACTACCAGAGCTGGGTGCCAAAACTCAACTCGTGAACAAATACAACAATCGCTTAGAAAAGCTATACACCGAGCTAAAAATAGTCATTTTTAAAATCTGTAGCTTTTCACGATGTCCCTTTCCAGGACAACTGTAAAATCATAGGTAAAAACCTCACTACTTTTATTACAGCGGAATACTTTCTGTTGCTCTTGGTGTTCATGGCCGGAACCGAAAATTGCATACCAGATCAGAAATAACCCAGCATTCTTCCCATATCCCAAGATATCAATAATTCCCCATACTAGGACCAGGGGCGTACTTAAAACGTTATGAACACAAGAAACAACGACAGCGCATAGGCGGATTCAGGACTTCCGGCAAGGGGGGTGCCATCCGGAACAGGGGCACCACTTTTGACCGGCAAAACCAAAATCAGGTGAGCACAAAATCTTATTGGTGGGTGCTGATTTTCGCAACCGGAGCGGGGATGGGAAGCTACATTTCAGGGGGGCGACACAAACCTTGAAGGGGGCGCCGAGGGCTGATCGGGGGAGGGCGCGGGACCTCTGCCCCCTTGATTCGCCTATGCGAGAGAGGCGTGTTAAGACTGCTGGAAAGGGGTGCAGTTGGAAAAGGCGTTCAAACGAGACTGCTGGCAACGAGATGTATTCTACAGAGGCGTGCTCAAAAGGTTAGGAAAAGGGTACAGTTGGCAAAGGCGTGTCCAGGAGACTGCTAGTAGGAACATGTAATGCAGACAGGCGTGCTCAGAGTGCTAAAAAAAGATATATAGTACAAAAGCGATCTCAGAGTGTTGGAAAGAGTACATTGTACACAGTGGTCTCAGACTGTTCGGAAAGGGTTGCAAGTGGAAAAGGCGTCTCCAAAAGACTGCTGGTGGGGGATGATTTATTCAGAGGCGTGTTCAGAAAGCTGGGAAGAGGTGCAATTGGCAAAGACGTGTCCAGATCAGTGGCGTAGCCAGAGGAGTCGTTGGGGACCACGGACCCTCTTGGGCAGATCTTGTGCACTGGAAAACACGAGCATTGAACTGGAGGGCCCCTGAGCTTGGTCGCACGGGACCCCCGAACTTAGTTTCAGAGGGTCCCTGGGCTTGATCTCAGGGGCCCCGGAGCTTAGTGTACGACTGTCCTCCGAGCGTAATCTCGGGGACCCCCGAGCTTAATGTCAGATTGCCCTCCAAACTTGATCTCGGGGTCCCCGAGCTTGGTCTCAGTGGCCCTTGGTTGGTCTCGGGGAGTTCCCCGAGCCTGGTCTCAGGGGTACTCCGGTATCGAGGGCTCCGAAGTATCAAACATTGATCTTGGGGCCAACTGAGCTTGGTCTCAGGGGGCCCCGAGTTGGTCTCAGGGACCCCGAGCTTGGTCTCTGGGGGGCCCAAGCTTGGTCCCACAGACCTTTTCTTCTTTGTCCCACCAGCCTTTCGATCTTGATCTCACGGGCCTTTCGATCTTGGTCTCAGGGGCCCCGAGCGTGGGGTCAGGGGTCCCTCGAGCTTGGTCTCAGGGACCCCAAGCTTGGTCTCAGGTGCCCCCCCAAGCTTTGTTTCAGGAAACCCCCGAACTTGGTCCCAGGGGACCACCGAGCTTGGTTTCAGCGGCCCGAACTTGGCCTCAGGGGCTCCCCGAGCTTGGTGTCAGGGGTCCCTCGATCATCGCTATCGAGGGCTCCGGATTGGCGAACATTGATATCGGGGGCACCTGAGCTTGGTCTCAAGGGCCCTGAGTTGGTCTCAGGGTTCTGAACTTGGCCCAGGGGCCCAAATTGGGGCCCCTGGGATCTTAGTATTAAGATCTTAAGAAGGCCCGTGGGACCGATCTTAAGATTGGTTCCACAGGCGTTTTGATCTTGGTCTCACGGTCTTTCGGTCTTGGTCTCAGGGAGCCCCCGAGCTTGGTCTCAGGGCCCCCAAAGCTTGGTGTCAGGGGACCCCGAACTTAGTTGCAGGGGACCCCCAAGCTTGGTCTCAGAGGACCCCCAAACTTAGTCTCAGAGGACCCCCAAGCTTGGTCTTAGTGGCCTGAGCTTGATCTCAGTGGGCTCCACGAGTTTGGTCTCAGGGGACCCCCGAGCTTGTCCTCAGTGGCCTGAGCTTGGTCTCAGGGGGCTCCACAAGCTTGTCCTCAGTGGCCTGAGCTTGGTCTCAGGGGGCTCCACAAGCTTGGTCTCAGGGGCCCTTGATCATCGGTATCAAGGGCTCCGGATTATCGAACATTGATATCGGGGGCCCTGAGCTTGGTCTCAGGCGCTCCGAGTTAGTCTCAGGAACCCGAGCCTGGTCTCAGGGGCCACAAGATTGGTCCCACGGGCCTTTTGATCTTGGTCTCACGGCCTTTCGGTCTTGGTATCAGGGGTTCCCCGAGCTTGGTCTCAGTGGCCTGAGCCTAGTGTCAGGGGGCGCCATGGGCTTGGTCTCAGGGGCCCCATGATCGTCGGTATCGAGGGCTCCGAAGTATTGAATATTGATCCTGGTACCCCCTGAACCTGGTCTCAGGGCGGCCTGAGCTTGGTCTCAGGGGACTTCCTGAACTTGGTATCAGGGCAGCCTGAGCTTGGTTTCAGGGGACCCCCGAGCTTGGTCTCAGGGGATTCAAACTCGGTGCCACGGGCCTTTTGATCTTGTTCTCACGGGATTTTCGATCGTGGTCTCACGGGCTTTTCGGTCTTGGTTTCAGGGGGCCTCCGAGCTTGGTCTCAAGGGCCCCCGAGCTTGGTCTCAGAGGACGCCCAAACTTTAGTCTCAGAGGACACCAAGCTTGGTCTCAGTGGGCTCCACGAGCGCGGTCTCAGGGGCACCTCGATCATCGGTATCAAGGGCTCCGGATTATTGAACATTGATATCGGGGGCCCCTGAGCTTGGTCTCAGGGGCCCTAAGTTGGTCTCAGGGGCCCGAACTTGGTCCCAGGGGCCCAAGATTGGTCCCACGGGCTTTTCGATCTTGGTCTCACGGGCCTTTCGATCTGGGTCTCATGGGCTCCCGAGCCTGGTCTCAGGGGCCCCGAGTTGGTCTAAGGGGCCTGAGCTTGGTCTCAGGGCCCCAAACTTGGTCCCACGATCCTTTCAATCTTGGTCTCACGGGCCTTTGGATCCTGGTCTCAGGGGCCCCGAGCTTGGTCTCAGAGGATCCCCAAGCTTGGTCTCAGTGTGCTCCACGAGCATGGTCTCAGGGGCCCTTGATCATCGATATCAAGGACTCCGGATTATCGAACATTGATCTCGAGGGCCCTGACCTTGGCCTCAGGGGCCCTGAGTTGGTCTCAGGGGCTTGAACTTGGTCCCAGGGGCCTCAAGATTGGTCCCACGGGCCTTTTGATCTTGGTCCCATGCAGTGGCGTAGCCAGGAGTCGGCCAAGGGGGGTCCGACTACCGTCGGGGGCCCCCAGGCCGGGGGCCCCTTAGTAGTCGGGGCCCATCTCCTATATGTGTCGTATAATATTTTGGCATTATAACATTTACACGACGGAAATTGTTCTATCCATTTTTAAGTGTTTGTTATTATTTCGTTTATAGTTTGATTTTTCTCGATCCGATCAAGTGTTGGTAAGTTTAGGTCACCAAATATTAAGGCTGACCCATACATATATGACAGCGTGGCTATAATAACAGTTTTGTGGCACGTTTCGGAAATCAAATGCCGCTGCGTGCATGATGTTAAACCTGACTTTACCTCAATTCACTCTGGTAATCAGCTATGAAGTCATTGAAGGTCAGTCGTTTTGAGTACGAATAAATGGTCTTCTACGGAAAATGATTACCAATTTTTTCCGGGTGTCGAATTAATGAACTCTTTAATCAGAAAGTTTCCAAAGAAATGAAAAAATGAATAAAAATACAAGGGATATGGTGGATGGTGGTGTATTCCGGACGTCATATACCGTCTATTCCGCGGAAAGATCCTGATGAATTCACCAGAGTTACTTTCTTATCCTTGCTATGTTGTAAATGAGCAAATTACCAAAACAATAGGCCTCTGAGATAACTATCGCCTTGGATTACTCTGTCATTGTTATTTTAAACCTTGCATACCTATTTTTCTTTTTGGGATTATGCTCATCAATGTGTGTCATTCTCCTTGTTTTTCTGGTTTCCTACGAAAATATTTGAAAGTTGTTTATTTCAGAATATTTAGGACGGTAGTTATTGGGACTAAGCTAATAGATTGAAAAACCAGCTGAAGTTCCAAATTCCCTGTTCGATTTGCTATTATGGATGCTAAAATTAGATTAATTTTTGCCTTTCCTTCAGGAATGGTGCCTGATCAATATGTTTCAATTTGCCTTTTTTGGTACGCAATGGGAATATATAAATTTGTCAGAGGCATATGATTTTCGAAATCTTCTTTGAGCCTAGGATCTCAAGCGATATCTCTGGATTGTATTCTAAAATCTAAAAGAAACGGAAAGGAAAAAGGACGCTCAATAAAAAGGATATATGAGTGTGCCCCAGATGCTATATAAAACCTATTCCATGGACAGTCCTACTGATGAAACCGCTCACTTACTCCTCCCTAGCCATTGGTTGGAGATCCCGGGGGGCTTGGGGAGGTGAGTACTTTCTTGAACTTTAAGTCTCTGATAGGATTTGTACAGGGCTTGTATTGCTATGCCAGTGTCAAGCCTTCCAGGACCATCACTCACCCCCCCCCCCCACTGACCCCTGGGTCGAGCAGAGATCTCAAGGGGCCTAGCACTTGACACGGTGCCGAAACCAGTATCTTGGACCCCTGAAAACAACACTTTTCCCGCAAATCAGTACTTACGTCCCTCAAAACCAGCATTTGGGGGTACCATGAGACTACCTACTGGGACTCCCTGGAACTTACTCTCGTGGGGCCCTGAGGATAAATTTGAGGGGAGGGGGAGAGGAGTGCTCGCTGAGACTAGCTTTTGGGGACACCTGAGGGCAGCTTCAGGGGACCCCTGAGACTAACTCTTGGAGACCTCGTGAGACTAATTGTCGGATCTCTGAGATTAGCTCTCCGGCCCTCCTTACACTATAACTGAAAGGTCCCCTGAATATATCTCGGGCTTCCGAGATCAGTTCTTGGGGGACCTGAGACTAGCTCTGGGGCCGTCAAGACCAACACTTGGCGCTACTCACAAGGTTAATTTCCGGCCCCTCTCCCGATTAGATCTCAGGGAGTCTCTGATACTGATTCACGGCGCCTCTTGACCAAAATTGTGGACTCCTGAAAATCTCTCGGGGCTCCCGAGATTAGTTATCGGCAGCACCTCTGGGCCTATTTATCGGGCCCCCCAGATTTGCTCTGGAGGAGGGGGCTGAGACTGGCACTCGGGCCATCCAGATTAGCTCTTGGGGATCCCCTGAGGCTGTCTCTGGGGTGAGGCGGGGGGCTGGGAATGACTTCCGACAGCCCTCTGAGACTAAACCTGGGTCGCCCCCGAGACTAACACTCGATGAGGGAGGCGTGGAACCACCCCTGAAACTGAGTATTTGGCACGGCACTCCCGAGACTGCCTCTCGGAAACCCAGATTAGCCCTCAGAGGTCTAAGGCTAACTCGGAGCCGTGAGACCAAAATTCGGGAGCACCTCTGGGAATTACTCTCAAAGCCCCAAAATTAGCTCTTGGACGAACCGGAGACTAGATCCCGGGAGCACTCTGAGACTAACTTTTAGGTGCTCCCTGAGATTGACTCTCGGGGCCTCTTATGCAACAACTAGGGGGGCACAGCCTCAGGCTAAATCTCGAGGGTTCCCAAGATTACCCCTCAGGGGCCTCCTGAGATCAGCACTCTGCGGATCAAATGAGACTAGCTCTCGGACCCCTAGATTAATTATCGGAGCCACCTGAAAGTAAATATTGACTCCTGAGAGAGACGCCCGTAAGACTATGGGACCGAATATCGGGGGTCCTGTAAGACTGACTCTCAGGGTCCCCTTGACCGACCCTTGGGGTGCTCTGAGACTGACTCTCATGGAGCCCCCTGAAATAGTCTGTCGAGGGGCCCTGAGAACCACTCTCTGGGGACCCTGGGACGAGCTCGGCCCCCTGAGACCGACTCTCGGGGCCCCTGAGACCGACTTTCGGGATCCCCTGAGACTAGCTCTCAGGGACCCCCTGAAATATACTTTTGGGGGTCTTGAGACTGACCCTCAGGGCGGGGCCCTGAGGCCGACTCGGGACGCCCTGAGAACGAATCTTCAGGTGCTTCTGAGACTGATTCTGGGGGCCCGTGATCAGAGAACGCTTTGCAGTGGTTTAGATTGGCCCAAAGGGGGGTCCTCGGACTCCTAGAACCCCTTGGCTACGCCACTGCATCCACACATTCGGGGGCCCGCCGAGATCAGCACTTGGAGGCCCCTGAAATCATTGCTCCCCCCGATACCAATACTCCAGAGCCCCTGGATACTGATGCACGGAGCTCCTAAGACCAAGCTCGGGGTTCCACTTAGATCAGGTTCGGGGGCACCCTTAGGCCTATGCTTGCGCTTTTTTCAGGAGTAACTCGACACCGTTGTTTGGGGGGAGCAGATCAATACTCGAAGGCCCCCCCGAGACTAATGCTCGGTACTCTGGAGCCCCTCGATACCAATGCTCGGGGACCCTGAGCCCAAGCCTCGGCCCCTGAGACCAAACTCTGGGTCCCATGAGGCCAATTCTCGGGCCTCGCTCATAAGTCCCCTCAATATCGATAGCCGGGGAACACCCCGAGATCAATATTGTCCCCCCTCCCCACTTCCCGAGATCAATGTTCGCTGCTCCGGAGCCATCGATACCAATGCTCGGGGGATCCCCGAGACCAGCTCTGGGGCCCCCTAAGACCAAGATCGAAAGACCCGTGAGACCAAGCTCGGGGCCCCTGAGACCAAGCTCGGAAGGCCCGTGAGACCAAGCTCGGGCCCCTGATGGAAACCTTGGGGGCCCTAAGACCAAGCTTGGGGGGACCTGAGACCAAGCTTGAGGAGCCCCCTGAGACCAAACTCGGGGGGCCTGAGACCAAGCTCGGGGGTCCCCTGGTACCAAACTCGGAGGGCCTCGTGACACCAAGCTCGGCGCCCCTTGAGACCAAGATCGAAAGGCCCGTGAGACTAAAGCTTGGGGGGCCTGAGACCAAGCTCGGGGGCCCTTGAGACCGAGCTCAGGGGCCCCTGAGATCAATGTTCGGCACTCTGGAGCCTTAAATACCGATGATCGGGGGCCCCCTGAAACCAAGCTCGGGGGCCCCAGAGACCAAACTCGGAGGGTCCCTGAGACTAAGATAGAAGGCCCCTGAGCTGCTCGGGTCTGGAAAGCTAGGGTGCCGCCTGAGACCAAGTCGAAAGGTCCGTGAGACCAAGCTCGGGAGCCCCTGAGATCAAGTTTGGGGGTCCCCTGAGACCAAGCTCGGGGGGCCCCTGAGACCGAGCTCTGAGGCCCCCTGAGACAAAACTCGGAGGGCCCCTGAGACCAAGATAGAAAGGCCCCTGAGACTAAGCTCGGGGTCCCTGAGACCAAGCTAGGGGGACCCTGAGACCAGGATCGAAAGGTCCGTGAGACTAAAGCTCGGGGGTCCCTGAGACCAAGCTCGGGGGGCCCCTGAGTCCGAGCTCAGGGGCCCCGAGATCAATGTCCGGTTCCCTAGAGTCTCGATACCGATGATCAGGGGTCCCCTGAGACCAAGCTCGGGGGCCCCTGAGACCGAGCTCTGAGGTCCCCTGAGACCAAACTCGGAGGGCCCCATGAGACCAAGATAGAAAGGCCCCTGAGAATAAGCTCGGGGTCCCTGAGACCAGGCTAGGGGACCCTGAGACCAAGATCGAAAGGCCCGTGAGACTAAAACTCGGGGGCCCCTGAGACCGAGCTCAGTGGGTCCCCGAGAACAATGTCTGGTTCCCTAGAGTCTCGATACTGATGATCAGGGGCCCCTGAGACCAAGTTCGGGGGTCCCCTGAGACCAACCTGGGGGCCCTGACAACGAGCTCGGGGGCCCCCTGAGACTGAGCCCGGGGGACCCCTAAGACCAAGCTCGGGGGGTCTCTGAGACCAAGATCGAAAATCCCGTGAGATAAAGTCAGGGGCCCCATTATTGGTACTCTGGAGCCCTCGATACCGATGATCGGGGGCCCCTGAGACCAGGCTCGGAAAGCCCCTGAGACCAAGTTTGGAGGTCCCTTGAGACCAAGCTCAGGGGCCCTGAGACCAAGCTCGGGCCCCCTGAGACCGAGCTCGGGGCCCCCTGAGACCAAGCTGAGGGGCCCCCGAGATCAATGTCTGGTTACCTAGAGTCTCGATACCGATGATCAGGGGCCCCTGAGACCAAGTTCGGAGGTCCCTTGAGACCAAGCTCGGGGGGCCCCTGAGACAAAGCTCGGGGCCCCCTGAAACCAAGCTCAGGGCCCCCCGACATCAATGTTCGATACTCTGGAGTCCTCAATACCGATGATCGGGGGCCCCTGAGACCAAGCTCGGAAAGCCCGTGAGACCAAGCTCGGGGGCCCCTGAGACCAAGTTCGGAGGTCCCTTGAGACCAAGCTTGGGCGCTCCCTGAGACCAAGCTCGGGGGCCCCTGAGGCCGAGCTCGGGGGCCCCCTGAGACCAAGATCAGCGGGGCCCGTAAGACCAAGCTTGGGGGCCCCTGAGACCAAGCTCGGAGGTCCCTTGAGACCAATCTCGGGGGCCTGATATCGAGCTCGGAGGGCCCCTGAGGCAAAGCTCAAGGGGCCCCGGAGACCAATGCTCGTGTTTTCCAGTGCATAAGGTCAGCCCAAGGGGGGTCCGCGGACCCCAAGGACCCCCTTGGCTACGCCACTGGTCCCATGGGCCTTTCGAGCTTGGTCTCACGGGCCTTTTGGTCTTGGTCTCATGGGATCCTGAGCTTGATCTCAAGGGGGTCCAGAGCTTGGTCTCAGGGCCCCCTTCGAGCTTGGTCTCAGGAGGCCCCTGAGCTTGGTCGCAGGGCCCCCGAGTTTGGTCTCAGGGGACCCGCGAGCTTGGTCTCAGGGGACCCGCGAGCTTGGTCTCAGCGGACCCACGAGCTTGGTCTCAGGGGACCCGCGAGCTTGGTCTCAGAGGACCCCCAAGCTTGGTCTCAGTGGCCTGAGCTTGGCCTCAGTGTGCTCCACGAGCATGGTCTCAGGGGCACCTCAATTATCGGTATCAAGGTCTCCGGATTATCGAACATTGATTTCGGGAGCCCCTGAGCTTGGTCTCAGGGGCCCCGAGCTTGGTCTCAGGGGCTTCAAACTTGGTGCCCCGGGAACTTTTGATCTTGGTCCCACGGGCTTTTCGATCTTGGTCTCATGGCCTTTCGGTCTTGGTATCAGGGGTTCCCCGAGCTTGGTCTCAGAGCCCCCGAGTTTGGTCTCAGGGGGCTCCACGGGCCTGGTCTCAGAGGTTTCTGAACCCCAAGACTAACTTCCGGATGTCGCTGAGACTGACTCTCGGAAGCAATCTGAGACTAACTTTTGGGTGCTCCCTGAGATTTGCTCTCGGGGCCCCTTATACAAAAATGGGGGCACAGCCTGAGGATAAGTCTCAAGGGCTTCCAGTATTGTCCCTGGGGGCCCCCTGAGACCAGCACTCTGCGCATCAAGTGAGACTATCTCGGACCCTCAGATTAATCTCGGGGCCACCTGAAAGTAAATATTTACTCCTGATAGAGACGCCCGTGAGACTATGGGCCCCCCTGAGACCGACACTCGTGAGGAGGGACCCCTGAGACCAAATCTCAGAAGTCCCCTAAAACTGACTCTCGGGGTCCCTTTGACCGACTTTTGAAGTTCTCAGAGACTGACTCTCAGGGGACTCGCTGAAATAGACTTTCTCGGGCCCTGAGAACCATTCTCTGGGGCCTCTGGGACTAGCTCGGCCCCCACTGATACCGACTCTCAGGGCCCACTGAGACCGACACTCGGGCCCTTGAGACCAACTCTCAGGGGCCCCCTGAAATCTACTTTTGGGGGCCTTGAGACCGACTCTCAGGGCGGGGGCCCTAAAGCCGACTCGAGACGCCCTGAGAACGAATCTTCAGGGTCCCCTGAGACTGACTCAGGGGCACAGTGATCAGAGAATCATTTGCAGTGGCTCAAATTAGCCCAAGGGGGTCCGCAGACTCCTAGGAACCCCTTGGCTATATCACTGCATCCATACATTCGAGGGCCCTCCGGGATCAACATTTGAATGCCCCTGAAATCATTGCTTGCCCCCCCCACCGAGACCAATACTACTGAGGCCCTTGATAGTAATGCACGGGGGCTCCTAAGACCAAGCTCAGGGTCCCACTTAGATCAGGCTCGGGGACACCCTTAGGGTCATGCTCGCGCTTACCTCAGGAGTAACTCGACACCGATGTTCGGGGGCTCCCCAGATAAATATTCGGAGCCACTCGAGACTGATGCTCTGTACTCTGGAGCCCCTCGATATCGATGCTTGGGGGCCCCTGAAGCCTGGGGCTTCTGAGACCAAACACAACATTCTGTGAGGCCAATGCGCGTTCCTCACTCGTGAGGCCATCGATATCGATAGTTGGGGGTACTGCGTTATCAATATTGCCCCCCCCTTGAGATCAATGTTCGGCACTCCAGTGCCATCGCTACCGATGCTCGGGGGACCAAGCTCAGGGGCCCCTGAGACAAAGCCCGGGGGAAGGGCCCTGAAACCAAGTTCGGAGGATCCCTGACACCAAGTTCAGGGAACCCCTGAGATGAATCTCGGAGGGCCCCTGAGACCAAGCTCGGGAGCCCATGAGACCAAGACAAAAAGGCCCGTTAGACCAATATCTAAAGGCCCATGGGACCAGGATCAAAAGGCCCGTGAGACCAAGTTTGGGGCCCCGAGGTCAAGCTCGGCCCCTGAGACCAGCTCGGAATCCCTGAGACCAAGCTCGAAGGGAACCCTGAGACCAAGCTCTGGGCCCCCCCTGAGACCAAGCTCGGGAGCCCATGAGACCAAGACCAAAAGGCCCGTGAGACCAAGATCGAAAGGCCCATGGGACCAAGATCAAAAGACCCGTGGGACCAAGCTCGGGGCCCCTGAGACCAACTCAGGACCCCCTGAGACCAAGGTCAGGGCCCCCGAGATCAATGTTCGATAATACGGAGCCCTTGATATTGATGATCAAGGGCCCCTGAGACCATGCTCGTGGAGCACACTGAGACTAAGCCTAAAGGTTCCTCTGAGACCAAGCTCGGGGCCCCTGAGACCAAGATCGAAAGGCCCGTGAGACCAAGATCGAAAGGCTCGTGGGACCAAGATCAAAAGGCCCGTGGGACCAAGTTTGGGGCCCTGAGACCAAGCTCGGGCCCCTGAAATCAACTTGAGGCCCCTGAGACCAAGCTCAGGGGCCCCCTGAGACCAAGATCGAAAGGCTCGTGGGACCAAGATCAAATGGCCCGTGGGACCAAGTTTTGGGCCCTGAGACCAAGCTCGGGCCCCTGAAACCAACTTGGGGCCCCTGAGACCAAGCTCGGGCGCCTGAGACTAACTCGGTGCGCCTGAGACCAGGCTCAGGGGGCCCCGATATCAATGTTTGATAATCCGGAGCCCTTGATATCGATGATCGAGGGCCCCTGAGACCAAGCTTGTGGAGCCCTTTGAGACCAAGCCCAGGCCATTGAGGACAAGCTCGGGGTCCCCAGAGACCAGGCTCGTGGGCCCCTGAGACCAAGCTCAAATTCCTCCCGAAACCAAGGCCGAAAGGTCCTTGAGACCAATATCTAAAGGCCCATGGGACCAAGTGTTTGGGGCCCTGAGACCAAGCCGGGGCCCCTGAGAACAACTCAGGGCCCCCTGAGACCAAGGTTAGGGCCCCCGAGATCAATGCTCGATAATCCGGAGCCCTTGATACTGATGATCGAGGTGCCCCTGAGACCAAGCTCGTGGAGCCCACTGAGACCAAGCTCAGGCCACTAAGACCAAGCTTGGGGGTCCTCTGAGACTAAGTTTGGGGATCCTCTGAGACCAAGCTCGGGGGTCCCCTGCAACTAAGTTCGGGGTCCCCTGACACCAAGCTTGGGGGCCCTGAGACCAAGCACGGGGGCTCCCTGAGACCAAGACTGAAAGACCGTGAGACAAAGAACAAAAGGCCCGTGGGACCAAGCTTAAGATTGGTCCCACGGACCTTCTTAATATCTTAAGACTAAGATCCCAGGGCCCTCAATTGGGGCCCGGACCATGTTCAGGCCCCTGAGACCAACTCAGGACTCCTGAGACCACGCTCAGGGGCCCCCGATATCAATGTTCGATAATCCGGAGCCCTTGATACCGATGATCGAGGTGCCCCTGAGACCACGCTCGTGGAGCCCACTGAGCCCAAGCTCAGGCCACTGACACCAAGCTTGGCGGTCCTCTGAGACTAAGTTTTGGGGATCCTCTGAGACCAAGCTCGGGGTTCCTGAGACCAAGCTCGGGGAATCACTGATACCAAGACCGAAAGGCCGTGAGACCAAGATCAAAAGGCCCGTGGGACCAAGTTTGGGGCCCCTGAGACCAAGCTCGGGGCCCCTGAGACCAACTCAGGGCCCCGCTGAGACCAAGCTCAGGGCCCCGGAGATCAATGTTCGATAATCCAGAGCCCTTGATATCGATGATCGAGGGCCCCTGAGACCAAGCTTGTGAAGCCCCCTGAGACCAAGCTCAGACCACCGGAGGACAAGCTCGGGGGTCCCCTGAGATCAGGCTGGGGGCCCCCTGAGACCAAGCTCGGGGGGCTTTTGAGACCAAGATCAGGGGGCCCCAAGATCAATGTTCGATAATCCGGAGCCCTCGATAGCGATGATCGAGGGACCCCTGACACTAAGCTCGGGGAGCCCCTGAGGCCAAGTTCGGGCCACTGAAACCAAGCTCGGGGGTCCCCTGGGACCAAGTTCGGGGGTTTCCTGAAACAAAGCTCGGGGGTCCCCTGAGACCAAGCTCGTGGAGCCCACTGAGACCAAGCTCAGGCCACTAAGACCAAGCTTGGGGGTCCTCTGAGACTAATTTTGGGGATCCTCTGAGACCAAGCTCGGGGGTCCCCTGCAACTAAGTTCGGGGTCTCCTGACACCAAGCTTGGGGGCCCTGAGACCAAGCTCGGGGGCTCCCGGAGACCAAAACCGAAAGACCGTGAGACCAAGATCAAAAGGCCCGTGGGACTAATCTTAAGATTGGTCTCACGGACCTTCTTAACATCTTAAGACTAAGATCCCAGGGGCCCAATTGGGGCCCCTGGGACCATGTTCAGGCTCCTGAGACCCACTCAGGGCCCCTGAGACCACGCTCAGGTGCCTCCGATATCAATGTTTGATAATCCAGAGCCCTTGATACCGATGATCGAGGTGCCCCTGAGACCACGCTCATGGAGCCCACTGAGACCAAGCTCAGGCCACTGACATTAAGCTTGGCGGTCCTCTGAGACTAAGTTTTGGGGCTCCTCTGAGACCAAGCTCGGGGGCTTCCTGAAACAAACCTCGGGGGCACCTGAGAACAACTCAGGGCCCCCCTGAGACCAAGCTCAGTTGGCCCCAAGATCAATGTTCGATACTTCGGAGCCCTCGATACCGGAGTACCCCTGAAACCAGGCTCGGGGAACTCCCCGAGACCAGCCAAGGGCCACAGAGACCAGGCTCAGGGTCCCCGAGATCGAGTTTGGAGGGCAATCTGACATTAATCTCCGGGGCCCCTGATATCAAGCCCGGAGGCCCTTTGAGACTAAGTTCGGGGGTCCCGTGCGACCAAGCTCAGGGGCCCTCCAGTTCAATGCTCGTGTTTTCCAGTTGCACAAGATCTGCCAAAGGGGGTCCGTGGTCCCCAACGACTCCTCTGGCTACGCCACTGATCTGGACACGCCCTTGCCATTTGCACCTCTTCCCAGCATTCTGAAAACGCCTCTGAATAAATCATCCCCCACCAGCAGTCTTCGGGAGACGCTTTTTCCACTTGCAACCCCTTCCTAACAGTCCGAGACCACCTCTGTACACTGCACTTTTCCAACACTCTGAGATCGCTTTTGTACTATATATCTTTTTTAGCACTCTGAGCATGCCTGTCCGCATTACATGCTCCTACTAGCAGTCTCCTGGACACGCCTTTGCCAACTGTACCCTTTTCCTAACCTTCTGAGTACGCCTCTGTAGAATACATCTCGTTGCCAGCAGTCTCTTTTGAACGCCTTTTTCCAACTGCACCCCTTTCTGGAACCATACATGTATTTCACACATACACACACACACTAGGACCGTGCAGCGAAAAAAGGCAGTACAAGTGCCACACATGAATGAAGGAAAGGTATGGGAGTAAGGTATTTGAATGAACGATTTGAAATTTGAGCACCGCACGCTCCAGGAGCAGAGAGGGGGGGAAGAGCGCGACTCTGACGCGTCCCACTCCATACTCAACCGCAAAACCGATGGCGGCGGCGGGTGGGGGGTACGGCGGCGGCGGCAGGTCCGAGCGGCGGCGGCGGCGGCGAGTCCGTGCGGGGCCCCTGGTGGTATATACCGCAACTGACACGGTAGCGGAGAATTTGATGGCGCGGCGGGCTCGAGTAACATGGAGCGAGGCACATGAGCCAGAGTTGAGGGCGAGACGAACGGACGGCGTTTGCTTAACTGGGGTGCGAGGATAGCGTTAGTGAAGAGATGGAAGGAAAGGCTGTTTATTTTTAGACAAAGGCAGTGGATGTAGCAAAGACAGTAGCATCGCCAATGTCCTAAGTTAATTCTCAAAGTACACTTCATGGATGTAGTTTTCGTACATTGTTTTAAACGAGGCTAAGTTAACCACAGCTTACTACCTAATGAAATATTGTGAGTACCGTCGCAATTCACACCTCTGGATTCACACTTCACAGTGCCGTCCCAATACACACCAATGTAGCGCCACCCTTTCCAGCAGTCTTAACACGCCTCTGTCGCATAGGCGAATCCAGGGGACAGAGGTCTCGCGCCCTACCCCCGATCAGCCCTCGGCACCCACCATGCAAGGTCTATGTCGCCCCCTGAAATGTCGCTTCCCATCCCCGCTCCGGTTGCGAAAATCAGCACCCACCAATAAGATTTTCTGCTCACCTGATAGGTTTTGCAGGTCAAAAGTGGTGCCCCCTGTTCCGGATGGCACCCCCACGTCGGAAATCCTGAGTCCACCTATGCGCTGTCGTTCTTTCTTGTGTTCACAACGTTTTAAGTACGCTCCTGCTCCTGGTATGGGGAATTATTGATATCTTTGGATATGGGGAAGAATGTTGGGTTATTTCTGATCTGGTATGCAGCTTTCGGTTCCGGGCATGAAGACCAGGCCGGGACCGTCGGCTGCGAAGCTGGGCAGGCGCAGTCAGCTGATACTGATTGATGCAAATTGCTGTTGGCTCACTTCAAAACCCAACTAGAGATGAAAATCTATCTGGCAGTACCCCGAAGGCCGTAATGAGCTCGGTTTGGTGAATTAGGTTCGGTTTTAGTATTTCAAGTGTGGAGACCATGGTGTTATTAACAGGAACTTGTAATGTCGGATCCAGGTTTTCTCTGTGTAGGGGAAGAAGGTGGCATTTAGACCAGAATCTATGATGGGTGCCGTGAGTAGCCAGGGTTTTGCTACAGAGTTGTAGTGTATAGGAATTGGGAAGGAACAAAATGCGAATGTAGTTTTAAGGGAATGTAGTTTATCGAATCCGGGCAGCGCAGCCACCGAGATACCCATGCTCGCACCCTTGGAATGGGGTTAGCAATAGACGTTTCAGGGTTCACCTGGCCTTGATCGAGAAGGAGGTTCAGTGACGGATTTGTATACTTTTGTTTCGGGGAGGGGGCCAGGGGTACTCAACCCTCTGCACACCTCCGAATAACCCCTTTCTATCGGCATCCAGATATATTGCGGAGTTTCAGCCTCATAGACATCTTGCATTCGCTGCTGGTAGCATTCGGCCCGGACATACCCTGGTTCTGACAATGGGCCAGGTGTCAGGCATGGATGGTCACCAAAATCGTTCCAATAATATTTGGGGTAGGGGTGGGGGATGGGTTTCTTACCACAAGACACCAATTCTCGCTTGCCAGGGGGGAAGGTGAGGAGACATTTCTGTTGCCGTGGCGACTTCATGGATTTAAGCGTTCTATCGTTGGAACGCCTTGCCCCCTGAATTCCCTGAGAAATTCTTGGGAAGCAATTTGTCATAATGAGCCCAAGCCACACTTGCTCCTGAAGATAATGTATGCCCCACATCTCGGGGAATTGCAAGAATGCGCTGGGCGAGCAAACAAATTAGAACTCGGCATTAGACCTCGAGACATTTCATCGGAATACGAGGGCAGTCGGTGGGGGAATCATGCTTGATCAAAGAGATCCGAGGTGGCAGCTAATTTTTTCTTGGGAGCGAGAATCTGGCCTTCTATTTTTAATTTTTCCGATTTTCTTTTTCTCTACAATCCCAAAAAGTTAGATAGGAAATAACGGGTATTTAGGAAAGTGTGGTCTGTAAGAAAGTCTTTCTTACAGACATGTTTCAATCCAAAGTTATTGTCTCGAAATTTAGTATTAACTATCAGCCATATACTGAGAAGTAACTTTTCTAAAGGTCTTATTTTCAGGGAATTTTATTACACTGAAATTATCTCCGGCCACAGCACAACACAGCTGGGAGGCACTTCCGTTCAAAAATGCTGCCAAGGAATTTTCCAGAATGAGACTTTCTTTTTAACGCTTTTGTAAATATCATGAAACTAAGGGTGTGTTCCAGCGCCTCCTCTAACTTCCTTCAACCTCCTCCCAGAAGAGTAGAATACCCTGATCTAGTTTTATATTGGATGGTAGAGTTTAGTAGAGACTTTTACCTCTTCTGGAGCAGTTTGGAGGAGATTGAAGGAGGCGCTGGAACAAGCCCAAGATCTATGCACCAGTGCAGTGTGTTTATGTTCATGGGGGGTAACGACGAGGCTTCGATATCATATAGTGTGCTAGTTTCTCAGGAAAAACAATTTAAACCAGGACCATCTCAGCATACATTTTGAAATAGTCTCGCTGTCCATGCCCATATATCTATTCATGATGGGTGTGAACAAAGAATGGAGAGTTTACACAGACTGAACGAAATCACAACGCCGTAAACACAAATTATGTAGTGCTGTCATTTCCATACGTATTCTTACATAGTTTGCACACCTAACGCGCATGTGAGTCCTCGTCACCGCGTACTTTCGCGCTATCTTTTGATTAAGGTCCGGGAATTTAACTAGCATACCAAAAGCAAAACAGAGGATAACTAGTGATTTTCTACCCATGCTGCTAGGTTCACGGATAACACAAAACAAAACATTCAGCTACCTTAATTGTCTAAGCCACTTTTCATTTGGTACTGTGAGAACACTCCGACTAAGACGTGGCAACCACTCCAGATCCCCACTATTATCTACTACAAGCACGGTCGATGGGATATGTTCGAGAGAGCTGTACAGATCTACACTTTACATACCAATAAAGCCGGCCATGTAAGACAGCACCTGCCTAAATTTGTTTGGTCTATGCCCCTTTCTGTCGGAGCAGCTGGTTCCGCGGCGGCGTCCTGGTCATCTTCATCCCGTCAGTCCTGTTCTTTGTACATGTGGAGCGGGGTAAGGCTGCAACCTCTCCACCTCATAACACAGCAGCGACGTCACGCTCTTCAGTACTGACTGTCAGAGGGTCCAGCTGCAGGGTAGCCGCACCCAGGTGAGTTGGTTCTTTTTCATCAAGCAGGACTGACTGGGACTCCAGCGGGCCATGGTCTGGCATGAGAACCAACGGCCACGGACGGTGAGGCCCCATCAACAAGAGTATCATACGAGTCTTGGCTTCGACCGCCGTTGGGTGGGTGTTGACTGCTCCCAAGACCCTGACCTGTGAGAAGTTCTACACCACGTCCTGGTTCACCCGTGACGTCAGAAAGTACTTGACGCCGTAGATGTTCTTAATAATGCTGTGGGGACCTCGCAGAGCAGTTAAGGATATGATGAACCCGTTCTGGAAGGGCAGCCTGCTCTGGCTTTCATCGCGCCAAGAGTCCCGATTTAGTCGCGTTAACTAAATCAGAGAGGTGGCTGAGCAACGATGGTGTACTCGAAGGCGAACGCCGACCGATGAGCCCTGCCGTCAAGGATGCACCGAGAGCTACAGATGTCGAACACCTTATCGCAGGTGATGATGAACTAAGCCTGCTTGGCGAAACGCTGACCAAATAGGTGGAGCAGAAGCTTTCCGACACGCTCGTTGAGCATTTGGGCTGCGGGGCGTACTCGCTGTGGCTCCAGGCCAGTCACCTGACGGGAGAGATTTGTTATTAACTTCACCATCACAACTATCGACTGATGAGAAAATGTCATACGCGAACAGTTTTATCGCATATATCGCTATATCAAGCAATTAGCAGACACTTCTGTAAAATATTCACAAGTCGGTGAATTACAGTTTCTCAACTTAAAACCCTGAGACAAAATACATCCAGTTTTCACACTTTGGTCATTACTTAAAACTGACAAAATCTATTTTGACCTACCCACTGCAAGGTTCATTATCTCTTTTTATTCACTAGGAAACAACGGGCCTTTCTGAATTCCGATTTTTCCACACCAGTCACCCCCAGTCCAGCGAAAATATTAACAAAACTTATTTAATGATTAAAGAAAAATGAAATGATTGCACTTTGACCATATTTTGAAGCATATACTATTTCTTATTCATGAGCCCTAGAAAATACAGCAATATGAAAGCATCACAGCACAGAGGTGCTGCCACATACATTGTCAGTTTTGGAGGGAAAATTTTCAATTACAGGTCACAGTGCCCAGAATTGAGAGCATACTTATTACTGGGAATTTTGGCCACCATTTCCCCAACACTGACACAAGTAACGACAACATTTATGTGATACATATTTTCATAATTTTACTCTATCATTATATCAATGCATTTTCATTATATTTTGCTTTCAAAAATCCAAAGGATAGCAAATAGGCTACAAAGAAATCTGACTTTGTTAAACTAATGGAACTAAATAAATGAGCATCACCATGGAACCAAGGAAAACATTACATCCAAATAATTATGAACACACTGTATTATGACAGCTTCACAAACATAGCCATGGCATACAACAGAGCACGGCCAGTACCCACCCCCAGATTATTGACAGACAAACCAAACTACTGCACACTGCTAACTAGCCACTAACACTAATTTACCACTCGACCCAATCTGAGATAAACTTCACAAATCCAATTTCAGTGTGGAGCCCCTGGACATGGATTTTATCCAGTGTGCAAAGTATGACATTTTTAACGAGATCTTGTTGATGTGAGTGCCCTTTGAGACAGGAACGAGTGGTGCAATTTTTTCAACCTGGTACTAATTTGTGAGGCTGGTGCGAAGAAGGCGACACTTAAACCAAACAAATAATGGCTGAATGGTTTTTAAGACACAGGAGGGGGCCTTATAAAAGTTCATCTATAACTAACTACTAAGAGAGGTAGTATTGCATCGTGTGGGTAGGAATGGGTGCGTTTTTCTCCCTGGTATATGGCAGATTGGTGTGAATTTTTGGAAGCTGGTGGTGCGAGAATTTTAGATGGCTGGTGCGACTCGTCTGCCCTGCTGCCATACTTTGCAGACTGGGATTTTATACCTACCTACTCAAGAAAACATGTCAGTGAGCATGGAAAGGGAAATTTGACCACTTACCTTGCCTGGCTGGAAGGAAACAGATGCAGGGTTGCTGGATGTTTAGTGTGACATTTGAACTCTGCATATTCCAGTTGTATTCTATGTAGTGCAGAAGCAAGTACTGTTCCCTAGGCCTCCCCTTCATTCCAGAATATTTTTCTTCGGCAGCCCCATCGCTTCTTTCTAGGGACGATAATCACACCCTTCCCTGTCCGATTAATTGCCATGAGCACACACTTGGACAATCAAGTAACTATGCAAATATTGGCAATCACTCCCCAAACTTGCTATAGAAAAGACACCACACACACTGCAATATACATCAGTGGGGGAAACTGTGGTCAGCGTTCCCAAGAATAGCTATGTTCCCAATAATGGGAATATTGACCCATATTTGGGAACGCTTCTTCCATAAATGGAAACGCACGTTCCCAAGGATGGGAACGCCCGTAACGATGTTTTCAGAAAACACAACAGGAGCTTAGAAAAGACAAGGGGAATCTTTCTACCTGGTCAATTTTAACTCTTCTTAAAATTTGAGGGGGAGTTCTACTTTGAATTAGAAAATCTGTCTTTGAACCCTCCCTCAAATATTCGTCTAAACTGCGCGATCCAGCCCCAACGGTAAAGAACGATGGAAAGATTGCTCTGAAACTCTGCAGCCAGGCAGGTATTATTTTTTCAGATAATTTTGGGGAAATTCAATGAAAAAATAGTAGTATAAAAACAAAATTCCAAAATTGTAGACGGAAAAAATATTTTTTCTTGGCGTCACACAGTTGCTGCCCACCATGTGCTGACGAATGAGGAAATAGAGGAAAACCGTGCCTTTCATCTGTTTATGAAGTAAGTAGTGCTTAAAAGTGGTATTTTCGCATTTTCTAAGCTTTTTTATATTGATTTGTATCAGAAAGTTTTTAGATCCTGTAGTTTTTGTCCCCAAGATCGTTTGAATTATTCCGTAGTGTTTTGATGAATTATGGTGCGTCGATGCATCAACTCGATATTTTCTACTGGGGTCCCGGCAAAAAAAAACATTAGATTCCTATTGGTAATCTCTAATGGTATGAAATGGTACCAGTTGGCGCCAATCGGCAATGAAATGGAACCAACGGGACTCAAATGGGAAGCAGGAACCTGTTGGTACCAAATGGTCTTCAACAACAGAAACCAATTGGTCACCCACGATTAAACCAATGGGCCCCGTGCTGGACTCTGAAACCAATTCGCACCAAATGGTCGCATGCTACGGAGCCAATTGGTCCACTTCGTTACCAATAGGTCTGCTAGTTCTGCACCACACGGAGGTGGAAGGACGGTTCGGAAGCTGAAGAGTTCGCGTCATGCTCTCGAAACTGCATAATTTCCACAACTTTGTATTTCGAGAGTAACATCTATTCCTAACAGGAGGGGGGTGGGCGGGGGGAAGTCGTTTGGCCGACATATGGACATTGAATGGTGCATACTGCGGCATTTGCGTCTCTATTTGATTTCTAGGCGTCAGTATCAGCGTGATTTCCTTGTTGCCCGCCTGCAGGACACTTATCTCCAATTTTTGGACGATTGTTAGGGGCGCGGTAGTGGAGCGGTCAGCGTAGCTGGCTTCCACGACCCGGGTTCAAGGCCCGGCGGCTTCTCTGAACAAGGAGCAAGCCGGCTCCCCAGAAACCTTTCCAACAGGGCAAGAGTTGGCGACGCCATATGACCCTGGTAGTTGGTGCGTCGATAAGCTCCAACGACTATTTAATGGACGGATGTTTTTGGCAGGATCTAGATCTGAGCATGGGACCCTTGCTTTCCAACCGAAGTAGTCAGGGTAATGACTGAGAATAATTTGTCGCTGGTACAAACCATCGATCAGTGCATTATTGACAGGGTAGATTTAAGAGAAAAGTAAGCATCGCCAGGAGAGGTGTGTATAAATGAGCTTCCCACTCGTGCACCAGCCTGCATGCATTACATTTTCCCTGCAATGTTGATAGCTGAAAAACAATTCAACGCAACTTCTGCTTCATCTACCATTCACCACCGATCACTCCGCCTGTTAGACCAAGCGGAAGCGGTGACAAAATCGCCGCCAATTGGTCCGCTTATTGAGACCATTCATGCCGAACCGGTGACACTATTGGCACCAATCCGTGCACCATTCCGAACCGATTGGTCCGCTTATTGAAAACATTCATGCCGAACCGGCGACACAATTGGCACCAATCTGTGCACCATTCCGAACCGATTGGTCCGCTTATTGAGACCATTCATGCCGAACCGGTGACACAATTGGCACCAATCTGTGCACCATTCCGAACCGATTGGTCCGCTTATTGAGACCATTCATACCGAACCGGCGACACAATTGGCACCAATCTGTGCACCATTCCGAACCGATCGGTCCGCTTATTGAGACCATTTATTCCGAACCGGTGACACAATTGGCACCAATCTGTGCACCCTTCCGAACCGATTGGTCCGCTTATTGAGACCATTCATACCGAACCGGTGACACAATTGGCACCAATCTGTGCACCATTCCGAACAGATTGATCCGCTTATTGCCACCATTCATGCCGAACCGGTGACACAATTGTAACCAATTGATTACCTTAAAGTGACCATTTAAGCTCAACCGTAACACAATTGGCACCAACCGGTGTACCATTTGCAACTGATTGGTTTGCACACCGAGACCAGTTACACCTAACTGGTAGCACAACTGGCCCTAATTAGTCCGCGTATTGAAACCATTCAAACCGAACCGGTGTGATAATTGGCATTAATTCGCGCACCAATCGCAACCGATTGGGCTGTTACGTGAAACTTTTGTCCTACCAGGCAATATTTGTAGCAATGTGTTCAAATTGCAATCCACTGATCCACATTACAGAGCCGCCCTCCAGGAGCGAGGGATGTGGTAACCACGAGCCTGCTGGCTCCTGCTTTACTTATAGTTCAAATTATCTCCCGCTATTAAACACTTGATAATTAACAACACAAATGTATAAGCCGTACGCAGGAATAGTGAAAACTTGACGACGCGTTACAAAAAAACTATCCATACGAGAGCATATGAAATAAGATAAAAACCAAACGTGACAGAGTGCCAGCAATAGACATAGCAAGACTGAATTTCATTACCAAAACAAACAATATATAGACAAAATACAGTGCAAATGGGACAACTATCGAAGCAGGTTCGAGAACGAGCATCCAATAACGGCCAAGAGCAGATTTGTGTACAACACAAAGTTTATCAAAGCCCGGGTTGTGTGGAGAAGCGCGGCATATGACAATAGCAGATGATTTTCTGGTAAACGCCAACAATTATCCAACCCTTCGGTAACCTAAACACAAAGCACACATCGAATAATGGATCCAGAGCTTCTAGAGCACCGAACGTGACTATGGAGGGAAATGGAGGCCTGTGGGCCATAGGGCTGTTACATTGGTCCTCAGACTCCCGATAGAAACTGGAACGAAGGGAGGGACTATCCAGATGGATCAATTCACCCATACCCCGCGGCTGCAAGATGGACCGCGTGGATGGATGAGCTTAACTTAGTTTCTAGGAAGATGGCCGTCGGTGTCGAAAATGCAAACTCATTAGTCCATCCAACATTTAGTCGGCATCTTTGAGACAAAACATGTATTTTCATTACTCACGGCGATGCACATGCCATCAAGCTCTGCGACATCAAATGCAATCAATCGATTGCCTCGTTTAACAACATTCATGTGCTCTGGAAGACCATCTGAACGAGGGCTTGTAAGAGGCTCCAACATCTCCGCGATCACAACACAATTCTTGCTAAAACTGGGGACAACAAAACAGCGCAAGTCAACCCATCGTCCTCCGATGGTTACTGCTATGCTGTCGGAGTTGCGAGTCGAATTTCCACATACATACGTCCAAACTCCGCTAGAAGCCTTCTTTTTTACTTGGTACAGGTCAGTTGGTAACAGATGAGCATCTGCCAACGCCCGTCCTTCTTCTTCTGACAGCTTCCTGGATACTAAGCTGGGCTCACCAATCCATTCAGGTTTGACTTCACCTCTGGACAGCATGACGTCATGACAAATGTTGGAAACTAGGGCGCTGAGAGTCAGCGACTGTGTCAAGCAATTAATCGCTTTTAACATTGAGAATCGCTTCAGCACTTGAAGCCCTGGTGCCCGAGTGCCATGAACCATCCGTAGAAGCTTTCCATTCCAGTCTTCTATCGGAAAAGCTGAATGTGCCCAAAGCGGACCGAACTCTCGCACGCTGTCAGAAAGATGTAGAAGTTGGTGCATGTTGGACGTCATGATCTGCTTTTCATATAGGACCTCTGCTCTCGCTACAAACTCGTAAAGCATAGCGTCCGCCTTGTCCACATCGTCGTGACTCACAGTGTCTCGTAGTAGCAAAAACACAGCTGTAGACAGGAGAGAGAAGTGCTCTAGGTACTCTGGATCTAATATTCCTTGCAGACAGGGCACTGCGTAAAATAATAGCCACACACGCCACTCGGATGCTTTCCATAGTGTCCTTACAGTGACCGACCTTGGCAAGCGACTGATGATGCGTGGAGGCCTGATTTTAGACAGCCGTAGGTCTATAGCCACAATGGCAGTTTTGCTGCCAATGAAAAAGCGTTTGGGCCGGCTTTTTGGAGCCATCCACGCCTCCGTCAGCATCTTTACCACTCCCAAACATACACAGTGCATGTAGTCGGGGACGAAGCCTTTCGTAAGGTCAAAACGTGGCAGCTTAAACAGGCAAGAAGGGCCCTTGACACCATTGATGTCACGGCCCATATCCAAGACGGCGACAGCATCCCTCCGCATCATTTCGTCAGTTCTAGATGAATGATTTCCAGAACCCATGGGCCACTTAACCTGCCTCTCCACCGTCTCTCCTCGCTTCAAACACCAGGAACAGCCAAAGAACCCATTGAACCTAATAAGGTTCTGAAGAGAAGACCGCCCGATGGTGTCCGGACAGGCACATATGGCGAATACTTTGGAAACGCGTCGCTTTCCTTCACATAACCAATCTAAGCCGGTAGTCCCCAGGAACTGCATCTCTCTTACAAATGCATCAAAGAACATAGTCATGTATACTTTCCCCGGACCACACCAGATACCAGCCAGCACCGGCAAACGGAACCTCTGTCTAACTGGCAACTCGTTCAGGAATGCTACAATAGGCCAGAGAGACACTCTGGATGATTTGAACACTGGAGACCCATCCGTGCTGAACAAAAGTGTCAATGGATTTTGTACTGAAGATCTCAGTCTTTTCACGAAGTTGCCAGCACCTATATCGGGAAGACTGTCCTCTTGAACTTCAGACAGTAATGACGGACCATGCTTTTCCAGGATATCGCGCAGCTGAGATTCGACAGAGAGAGTAATAAAATAATTGTGACCAACCCCTACTGATCCAGGACAAGTACTGTCACAACGTTCGCATCGGTACTTCCGCTTAGTTTTACGCCCATCTGGGGTGGAAGCTAGAATGACAGTGCACTTGGGGCAGAAGAAATGAAATTTTGCAGAGTTAGAAAACCTGTTAAATATTTTTTCCAGTCGGTAGACAGAGCGAGGGATAACACAACGCCCAAACATGGTATTGACTATGCCAACAAGGTCTTTCAGAGCTGCTAAGGACAGTGAATGCTTGAATAGGAAGACAAGCAGCATGAGCACAGCCTCGACCTTGGTAATTGAACTTCCAGAACAAGTCTTCTCATCTGCATCGTCTCCAAAGATGTCACGCCACTCCTGAAAATAAGCGGAAAAACGTTTTCAGGTTAATTCTTGCTATTCATTAGACTAAATCTTTGCATTGCCAACACAACTAAATAACAAGGCCACAGACCCACTGTATTAGTTTGAATACAAGCAACACTTATTCAACTACATTGGAAACTACACGATTAAGACATTTGAATGGAATACTAAGGCAAAAGCAGTTTTCCCCACAGTATAGTCAGCACCAATCAGGGCTGCTGACAACCAGTTAAGTTAGGTCCCAGAAGTTGTCATTGCTTTTGAAGTACAAAAGCTCATACATGTTTGCACTAAAAAATTCCAAAGAAACTTACTTTCAACAAAAACAATAAAATAACTATGCTTCTATGGCTGCTCAAACAACCAATTTCTCATGTATTTGACACAATCATCAAAGGGTTCATATAAATACCATGCAAAGATGAGGTCAAGCGATACAATTGGAGCGAATATTCTGTCTGACTGAATAGTTGATGGAAGATCATTAATAAAACAAGCGAACAACAGCGGCGATATCACCCCCGCCATCTGGTCTAACGGAAGACGCTGGCACCCATGATGAGCATTGGCCGTTCACTACAGCTCACTGCTCTCTCCAGGTTAAGTATGATTTCAGCCACTCAAGAGCTTTACCAGTGCTATTGTAATATTTAAATAATTCATGACCTCAAAGCTTCTGGTTAACACTTTGAAAACCTGCACTATAATTCGTATAAATTACATCCATTTGAGAGCGAGCTTATGTTTTTCCCGGCCACGCCCAGCATGGTGCCCAAGTTCATCACACACGAAAGTGATGACATGAAGTCATGCTGCTGGTTCGCCAATACAGGCCGGACATGAGCGATCAAGGAGGTAAAAACAATTCTCTCAAGTACCTTGCTAAAAAGTGACGTTAAAGACACAGACCTATAATTTGGCACACGCAATTTTGCACCTTTCTGAAAAAACGTTATTTAAAGGGAATGTGGCACCATAGTCGAATCCTAGAATTTAGTGTAATTAGGGGTACTTCTAGGAAGCTTCCATGATTTCTCTGAAAAAAATGTACAATAAGCTCAATATATTGATTGTTAAAATGCTCCTCTAGGGCAAGAAATACATATCTGTTTGTGGATGATGTCATGATCTGGCAACCACTAGCATAGTCAATACGCTTCAAGGGCTTTGATTGGCTGATACTTACCGTGAGGGCAGCAAATATGTTGTCACACCAACAGCCATGACAACTGTGGCCTGCTGCTAAGGATACATGAGGGGTACATTTCAGGTAGGTTTTAGCTTTTTTCTACAGAAATTTTGAATTTCAAGGTAAATGATAGATGGAGTACCCGGTTTTCTGGCATGCTTTATAACATGGCTATCTCACTTGAAATCATGTTATAAAGGTGCCACATTCCCTTTAACCTTTCAACTCATCACGTCTTTAAGCCATAAAACATCCAATATCACAAAATACTGTAGTTTGTCACAGTCTAGCTGGGCAACATTGAATGGAGCCCTGAGTGACCTCAATGCTCACCTCATTGGCAGAGTTTGGAGCCTCCTCTCCATTTCCTTCCTCACCACCCTGAAGACCGCTGCTATCATCATCAGATGATATGGATGGATCATTCAACTCCATATCCTCAGACAAGGGCAAGCTGTATTCCCTTGAGTCTTCCCAGTCCCCCTCATCAGAGGGATAGGAGACTTCTTCAATGTTAATGTAGTCATCCAATCCAGTTGAAGAGGATGCCAGATGTAGATCAGCAGAAGACTCCTGCTCCCCCAATTGGTTGGGTGGGCTGTTTGCCACACTCCTACAAAGCCACAATCTATTTTAAATATTATGCATAAACCATAAATAACAATAGTTAAAATAACACATTAGAATACACCCAATAACTATTAAAAAGTCCCACAAGCAAATATGGGTGCTGCAACCATTTCAGGGTGTGCCAAGGGTCAATTGGGTCGGGGGGTGCCGAGGGTTGATCAGCGGAACATACCCCCTTTGACCGCCTGGATCTACCAATGAATGAAGCACTCCAGTAAATATTGAATTGATGCAGTGGCTCACCATAAATCATCACAACACTACAGAATAGTTCAAACAATCTGGGGGATGAAAATTGCATTAACTGAAAACTTTCTGCCACAAATCAATAAAAACGGCCTAGGAAATGTGAAAATACTGTCACACAGTGTATATGAATATATGAGGGCGCATTCAAAGACATATTTCCTAATTCAAAATAGAACCCCTCAAATTTTTAGATGAATCGAATGTGACCAGTTCGAAAGGTTCCCCTTATATTTTCGAGATTCCTGTTGCGTTTTCAGAAAACATCATTCTGGGCATTCCCATCCTTGGTTATGTATGATTCAATTTATGGAACATGCATTTCTAAATATGGGTCAATTTTGCCATTGTTGGGAATGTAGCTATCCTTAGGAATGCTGACCAGTTTTCCCCAGTGATACATCTTTCAGAAATTATTAGGTCCAAATTAATGATTGAACCTATAAATACCTACCCATTTTAACACACCATCTAATGTTTCACCCAGGTGCCATATTCCATTAAAAATGCATGGGCTTGAGCATACAAACAAAATATTAAAAAAATTCCACATGAACATGTCACAGGAAAACAACCCCACATACATCACTCACAGTCTACTTTATATTAAACTGGAACATAGTACTAACCCAGCTTCTCCTTGTAGTAAATTGTTAGCATTTATCATCACACTTGCAGGTTCATCAGCGGTTCTTCTCCCAGATCTTATCATGTACCATGATGTAGATCTCGGAATTTTTCTCTCATCCGCGTTTGGTTCCAAGTACGACTTGTACCTCCTTCTGACCTTCATCTTGATACTTGATTCCAAACTTTGCAAAAATAAAACTTAACACTATTTGGATACCTACCCTTCAACAGAGTGGATCATCATCATTAGTGGAGTTTAGGGGCGCGTCGACAGCGACGGTCATTTTGCGCCCATATCTATGTCCTTGTTCTTAGTTTAAAAGCAAGCGGCGTCGGGGAGCAGCGTCGGCAACGTCATCTAAAACACCAAAAATGGTATGTAAAACATCGGCTTAGCCCCTGCATATACACACCGGTAGGTCGAAAGTGAGTGAAATTATGCGCGAACAGAGATACAAACATTTGTCAGAAGTAAAACGTAGAGATACGGAACATAAAACACGAGCATAGGTTCCCTAAATCATTTCGGCACTAGGTGTCTACTGCTCACACGGTGTGACCACCTGGAGAGTATATGACGTTAAAATTCACACTGTTCAAGAATAAGACGATGTCGCAGATATCTACCGATCGAGATTCTCCACAGAGCGCCTCCATAGTGGGGGCACCGGGCAGATAACGAGCTCTTTCGATCTCGTAATCGCGACATTCAATCAGCACATGCCTGGTCGTCAGTCGGTCACCGCAACGTTGACACGTCGGCGGGCCGTCACCGCCAAGGTGGTGTGAGTGTGTGGCGTGCGTATGACCAATGCGCAGCCTGGTCAGAATCACCTCGTCCCTCCTACAGCCAGCACCTGCCGACTGCCATATCCCTATTTTGGGTTTCAGCGCCCGCAACTTGGAGCCTTTCGGGTCTTCGTCCCAGGTGCGCTGCCATATTTGGTTAACATGATCACCGATATTTTGGTAAAAATCCGAGAACGGCACACCTAAGCCAGTCGGTACGACACCCTGGGATGCCGCTTTTGCACACCTGTCAGCACGTTCATTTCCAGGTATCCCCACATGGCTAGGCACCCAAGCAATTGTGACGCTTTTCCCATGGCAGTGTGCTCTGTAGAGTCTGAGTCTAATAAGTTCTAAAACATATGAAGATGTTGGGTGAGTTTCGAACGCACTCAGCGCTTGTAGCGATGAAAGCGAATCTGAGAAGATTATGTGGCGGCGTGTTTTAGAACGTAAAATGTAGTCCATGCAACGAAATAAAGCGTACAGTTCGGCAGTAAAAACCGATGCACTCCCAGGTAATGTGAATGACCTTTCCACATTCTCGGTTACGAACGCGCATCCAGTGCCATTTCCACTCCTGGAGCCATCTGTGTAGAGTACGCTATGCTCCGGGTATGAGCTGTGGAGATGGTCCCGGAAAACCTGTTGAACTGCTTGAGGCGGTAAATCTTTCGTAATAGCGAGCAAGGTTGTGTCAATTTTGACCTCCGGTAGCACCCATGGCTCTACCGACGGGACATGGTAGGTCTCAATCTGGCCAAGGTCGATGCCAGCTTCATTTAGCCACTCACACACCCTAAGCCCAGGGAGCCGTGCCGAAGCTGGGATGGCGCCGGCGCGGCGCTGCGGCACTTCCGGAAAAAAGTTTCGGATAGGCTGGGTGGTTTGGAAACTGTTTGATCTTTAAGGCATATTTCATTGATGATAGACGTCGGCGTAGCGCAAGGGGCATCTCGTTTGCATCAACCAGCAGGCTACAAATCGGTGACGTGCGAAAGGCACCCGTTATGATCCTGAGAGCATGGTGGTGGATGGTGTCTAGCATCCGTTTGGCACTCTCCGTTGCTGACTCATATACAATAGACCCGTATTCGATCTTCGATCTAACCAATGATCTATAGAGCATTAGGAGGGTTTTGCGGTCAGCTCCAAATCGCATCCTAGTCAAGACTTTGAAAATGTTCAGGACTTTAAAGCAGCTCTCCCTCAGCTTTTTGAAATGAGCAATGTACGTCAGTCTCCGGTCAAACAGTACACCTAAAAAACGCGCCTCTTCAACAACATTAATCCTTTGTCCATAGAGAGTGAGGTGGGGATCGTCACAGCCATTCCTTTTCCTGCAAAAGTGGAGACATTTTGTTTTCTCGGTAGAAAATTGCAGCCCATTTTTGTCACTCCACCGTTGGAGCTTGTCAATTCCAATCTGCAGTTGTCTCTGTGCTGCAGCAGTGGAGGACGATGTGGTCCACATAGCAAGGTCGTCAACAAACAAGGCACACTTAACGTTTGAAGGCAGACCGTCTGAAACATCATTAATGGCGACTGCGAAGAGTGTCACAGATAAAACAGATCCCTGGGCCGTGCCATTTTCCTGAGTGTGCTGTGCTGACAGTATGTCACCGATTCTAAAGCGGAAGCGACGGTCTTTAAGGAAGTTGGAGAGAAACCAGCCCATGCGGCCCCGTATTCCAAGTCCTGACAGCTTCTGCAAAATGCCATGCCTCCAAGCTGAGTCATAGGCATGCTTAATGTCGTAAAATATAGCAACGGTATGATGTTTTCTTGCAAAGCCTTCGCGAACGCTGGCGTCAAGTGTCAGTAAATGGTCGATTGTACTACGGGTTTGCCGAAAACCACATTGTATGTTCGTGAGAAGGTCATTGTTTTCAAGAAACCAAATTAGTCGAGTATTTACCATTCTTTCAAACAGCTTTCCTACGCATGATGTGAGCGAGATTGGGCGGAAGTCGTCAGGAGCGTTGCCGTCTTTTCCCGGCTTCAGGATAGGGATGACTATGGCCTCGCGCCACTGTTCCGGGAAATCGCAGTTAATCCACATCGTATTGAAGATGTCCAGGAGGCAGACAAGAGACCGATCAGGGAGGTGGTGCAACATTGAGTTAGTTATCAGATCCGGTCCTGGTGAAACTGATTTGCATTTATTGAGAGCATTTTTAAGTTCAGGCATGGTAAATGGTGTATTATACGAGTCAGTGTTGTTGGTGCCGAAATGGACAGCTTTCGCCTCCTCTCGTCTGCGAAAACGTTGAAACTCGGCGTTCTGGTTTGCTGTGCTACATCTGGTATTGAAAGCAGACGCCATTCGGTTTGCGACCGTCACTGGGTCAGTGATCCTCGCATTGTTTTCTACCAAGACCGGAGCGGGTGTAGATCTGCGCTTCCCCTGGATACTCTGGATTCGGTTCCAGACCTGTGTTGTGGGAGTGAAACGATTTACTATGGTTACGTATGATATCCACCACCTTCGTTTGGAGTTCAACACGACTCGGCGAGCAAATGCTCTAGCCTGTTTAAAAAGTATCAGATTGGAATTAGTAACATGCTTCTTGAAAATACGCAAAGCCCGTTTCCTTTTCAAAATGGCATTTTTACATTCCAAGTTCCACCACGGAACAGGAATATGCCTAAGCCTTTTTGATGTCATGGGTATAAAAACCTTAGCGGCCGTGATAACCATGTCATTGAACTTACTAACTGCCTGAGTTGCCGAGGCCCCCTCTATGGGGAGGTCCACCGGACCGCATGCACCCTCAAAGCCAGCCCAGTCTGCGCAACGCATGTTCCAGCGGATCGGTAGGCTTGTTGGAGCACGTGGCCGGACTGGTTTAAGAACGATAGGATAGTGATCGCTGCCGAAAGTATCATCGAGAGTGTTCCATTGGAACTGGCTGAGGAGGGAAGGGGAACAGACAGAAAGGTCTATGGCCGAGCACGAGCCAGATGGAAAAGTTATATGAGTGGGGCGACCAGTGTTTAGGATACAAAGGGAATTTAGGTGAAGAAAACGCTCTACAGTTCGGCCCCGAGGGCCCGAGCGACCGGCGGGTTCACCCCAAGCAGGGCTATGAGCATTAAAATCACCCATTAGTATAAATGGGGCTGGAAGCTGATCTACTATGTTGTTTAGGTCATTGATGTTTAGACTGCAGCCCGGTGGAAGGTAAATTGAGCAAATTGTCAATTTTAAAAATCCAAAGTCCACTCGGGCAGCTACTGCCTGCAGTCCTGTGATTAAGGCTATACGGTGACATGGGGTGGAATGGTGCACCGCAACCATAACACCACCGTACGCGATTGTAGAACTAAAAATGTCTTTTCTAAATGTTTGATAATTTCTAATGTCAACGGCAGCCACAGGAGGCAGCTTCGTCTCCTGGAGGCATATAACATAGGGGTTATACTCCGATAAAATGTGTTGTAGGTCTGAAAAGTTAGCTCGGAGACCTCGGCAGTTCCATTGTATGATTGATGTCATAAAGATTAAAAGAAACGGGCTTGTTAAATAGTACATAAGTCGGCCTAACCCTTCCAAGGGGGACCGCAGCCCCCGTATGAGCCCCTAGATGGTGCCGGGGAGGGGCCGCCGAGCCGGTTACGGACCGGACCACGACCTCGTCCGGTATCCAGCGAGTTTCCGCGTGCCCTCGAGGTTTGCGGTTGGCTGGGGGGCTCTCAGCCGGGCGCTTAACCGGGGACCTTCCCCGGGAACAAGCTTCAAAATTCTTGCGGACTGCTGCCACAGTGGACGACTGAGTCTGGGAGAGAGGTTGTGTGGGCGCTAGGTCTGTGTCGGACGTGGAAGGGGGCAGCGGCGCTGAGCCAGTGCCTCCGGCAGGTGGTTTGATGGGCGACAGTGGGCGGCGCCTCCCCGTGGGAGAGGGTTTGCCTCTTCGTCCCACCACTGTCCAGCCCTCCAAGTCTGGCGGGGATTCGCCGCTGGGAGACTGGCCAGCAGCCGTCGTCGGCTGGTGTTCAAGGGCAGGGTCAGATCCCCGCCCCCGCCCCCAGCGGGAGCTGGAGGTGGAGAAATAAAAGCAATAAAAGTGTCAACAGAGTGGACGAACAAGCAATTGAATGAATTCGAAGCAATTCAAAGAGCGAGAAAACTGAACGCGGGCCTACTGCACCTGCCTTATGAGGCCCGTCTTCGGACCCTGAAGCTTTAATTGCTTCCGAGTCGACGGCCTCACGGAGACATGATCTGGGTATATAACATAGTAACTGAACAAACAGGACTTGGGGACGATGAACTGTTGCGACTTGCGGTCCTCCGAATTCCACAGCTCGTGCGTAATTTCAAGAAGCCGGCCAAAAATGGCGCGCAGCGAAGAAGGCAAGATACCTTTACTTAAAGGTACGTTCAAGAGGGATTCCTCTACGCCCGAGTGACGTCACTCGGGCGTGGAGAAATTCCTTCAACGTTAGGCCGTGTGTCAAACTGCTGCTAGTGTCAAACTGCATGAGTGTATGCCTGAGAGGACCAGGGGCGGAGGCGCCAGGCTTCATAATCAGATGGGCAGACGGATGCAATCATACAGAAGACCACATTATGGAGCAGGAATGAGTCCTGTGAGAGGAACACAGGGAGCTGTTGTGCGGTGGACAACAGAGCACGAAGAGCAAGTGTGGGAGGAAGAAGAGTGGAGGGGACATTATCCAGTTATGATTCTCAACTCAAGGTATCAGAATGTAGGGGGAGATGGCTAAGCTGTGATGCAACAAAACTGACTGAAGGGGTAAACCAGGCAAAAAACTGGTGGTGGCGCAGTGGAACTGCAGGGGGTACAAGGATGATGAGTTCACAAGGGCCCTCATCGCTAAATCTGATGTACTAGTACTGAATGAAACTTGGACATTCAAGGCGAGTCAAGAAGATGAGCTGAAGGTTCCATCGCACCAGACAATTGCAGTAAGCGCAGACAGCAACAAGGATTTTGCGTTTTCTGACCATACCGGGGGTAAAGGTCATGGTGGGGTGGCAATTTTGGTCCGTAACAACCTGAGCGTAGCCCTGGTAGGTCAGAAAGAGAGTGTGAGGGTAATTGCAACGATCATAAAGGGAAGCACACTGGAAGTACTTCTAATAGCAGTGTATATGCCAACTGGAGCGCAAGTGGACAAGGTCATAGAATTTCAAGAAACCATCGACCTGATCTGCGTCGCTATGAGGGAGCATGGGGCAAGAAGAATGATCATTGTGGCAGGAGACCTTAATGTTGACCTCCAGCGGGACGTACATCATAACAAGAAGTATGTTGCTAAGATGATGTCAGACTTTGATCTTGTGGTACCAGTAAACAATCTAGAGGGCAAATACTCTTTCTACAGGTCGGAAACCACCCCAGTGTCGCTCTTAGATTATATACTTGTTGACAAGGAACATGCCTCGCTCGTGGACGACTATACAATTCTAGACAGGAGTGCCCTGAATGGGTCTGATCATGAGCCAGTTTTGATCAGCCTAGCAGTATCAGCCCAGCGGAGGCAAAGTTGCAGGCGTAATACCAGGATTGATTGGGAGAAGGCTAGGAGGAACGGGGCTATCAGGAACTACCGGTTCAGCATTAGAAACCAAATGTCTGAGATTGGCAGCATTGAGGAAGTAGCTGAGGCACTGAAAAAGGCAGCGGCCAAGCTCCCAAAGAGAGGAAGATTAAATAAGGCAAGTCGATGGTGGGATCCACTACTCACAGAACTGCGCCAGGCATGCATTGCAGCGAAGCTAGCCTGGAAAACCGCGCGAAGTGAGGACAAGGAGAAGGAAGAGCAAATTTTCCGGAGGCGGAAGAGGGATTATCTAGATCAGCAACGAGACCAGAGACTGCGGCGGCGTGTATCCGAGGATGTGAGACTAGAGAGGGAATGTGCTAAGCTATCTGCCAGTTACTTCAGAGTCATGTGTAGAAGGAAGTCTGCCAGAGCCATTGATCGAATGTGTGTAGATGGTCATGAAGTCTCTGACCCTCTGGAGATAGCGGAAGCCTTTCTGGTTCATTTTGTTGAAACGGGGCGCCCTCTGTATGATGCTGACTTCGATGTAAGCTGGGAAGATGTTGTAGAGGGAGTTGTAGGCACGGTGTGTGACAGCTATGAGGCAAGATTTGCACATCTTCAACCCGTCCAGCAGATAAATGAGCTGGAGGTCTCAGACGCGCTTCGATCCCTGAAGCGGAACAAGGCGTCAGGCATCGACGGGGTAACTCCGGAGCACCTAATAGAGGCAGAGGGGACAGCAAGTCTTAAAATAGCTGAGTGCTTGCAGAACATCTTGGAAACTGCCAGCATACCAGAGAGCTTTACATACGGTCTGATCAGCCCGATCTTCAAAGGTCATGGGAGTGACCCGTTGGCCAGGGATAGCTATAGGGACATATCTGTGCTTACAATTCTGTGCAAGATTTTTGAAAAGATATTGGTTACGAGGCTGAGTGAAGACTTGCATGAGGCAGGTATTCCATCGGAATTTCAATTCGCGTACCATAAGAATCGAGGTACGTTGCAAGCCAATTTCATTCTTCACGAGCTTACTTCCGCGAACAGGGACCTGGGGAGGACGGTGTATGTGGCCTTTCCTTGACGTGAGGAAGTGTTTCAACTCCATCTGGCATAATGGCTTAATATACAAGCTAATATGCGCTGGTATATCCGCTAGGATGGTCATTGTGCTTCGGAACCTATACAAGGAATTTAATGTTCGAGTGAAAGTTGCGGGCATGGTATCGAGAGGGGGAAAGATAGAGCAAGGACTCAAGCAAGGAGGTATTCTATCAACCAGCTTGCTTACACTCTTCATGGATGACAAAATCAAGATGTTGCTGGACTCTGGAAAGGGGGCAGCCATTGGGGATAAGCGAGTGCCCATAATAGCTTATGCGGACGATGAAGTCCTGATCAGTACGGATCCCGCAGAGCTCCAGGACAAGCTCAACATAGCAGTGGGGCACAGCCACCTATGGCATTACAAGTATAATGCTGCGAAGAGTAAGGTCCTGGTGTTCGGTAGTGTGAAAGACTACACATGGAAGTTAGGAAATGAAATCATGGAGCGTGCAGATGAGTACAAGCATCTCGGGATTATTATGTCACCACGGACAGTAGCAAGGAAAAGGATTGAGGATGGCATGAATAGAGCAAGAAGAGCCCTGTATGCGCGCTGTGACAAGGGGCTTAATATAAAACGCGCTAGTCCATTGTCGCTCTACGCGACATGGAGGATATACGCAGAACCGATCCTTCTTTACTCACTGGCTGTCACAAGGCTTACTGCATCGGATATACGATACTTGGAGCGAATGATGCTGCGACTCTTCCGCTTGATGCAAGGACTCCCGACCAGAACTCAGAACATCGTAGTATATTCCATGGTGGGGGCACCACCCTGTCGGATACTGACCATGAGAGTGGCTCTGCAACTCATCGGGTTATTACTGCGAGCCGCGGAGGAGCATGCGCTTACAAGATATGTGCTCCTGCATGGGGCAGCAAATGAGGGGCGTCTGAGCAGCCTAGTGCGGCAGTGGGAGGCGATGCTGTGCGAGCTCGGGCTTCCGAGCATGCATCAGCTCCTGTCAGATGTGACCGGGGAAGCCAGCAAGTATTGGGATAAGGTGACCCGGGATGGCATTGCACGAGCGATCCAGGCTAGCATTGATGACGCTGGCCGATCACTCATGAGCGTGCGATGGCTCCCAGGCCTCATGAGGCAGGAAGAGCGCTACATAGCCCCGCGTAACTTCTGGCCGGCAAGTAGGTATAGTGTGATAAGGAGGCTGGCCACTCTAACAAGATTAAAGCTGCTCACGGGGCATTCATGGCTCGCACTGAGTAACATCAGGAAGCATAGCGGCCAGGACCCGATCTGCCCTCTCTGTCGGAGTGCCTGGGAAACTATGGAGCACCTCTTATTCGAATGTGAAGAGCTGACGGAAGAGCGCAGGTGGGCGCAATATCGGTATGGAGTGACACTGAGGAGGAGTATGACGGCGGAGAGTCTCATCGTGAGCGCAAATGACGGAGAGAGTCTTATGATACACTGCATTTACACAGCAAGGGTGCGGAAGGAATTAGCGGGAAACCCAGTCATAAGCGGTCCTTCCTAGAACCTTCCTTCCCCTGACGCATGGCATGCTGTGGTGTATGTTTCGTTAAGGCCGTCAAAGTGTTGACGTTGCATCCAAGGGATGGAGCCGACCACCCAAGTATCAAGTAAGTAAGTATCAAGCTGCTAATTGCACTGCCTGTTTACGAATTTGTGAAAATACATGGTAATCAAGTTTATCCAAATGCAATAAATAAGCATTTCATCGTCGATTCTGGGCCTCTTTTTGCAAAAATTTGGATGTTTTATCATTTAATTTTCCCATGTTATATGCTGCGAGGTGTGACGTCACATCCGGGGATCTCCGCCTGGTGTTGGAGGGGGCTGCGTTCAAGGGATGCCTTCACGTCTGAGTGACGTCACAAAGGTGTGGAGGAATTTCTTCACCAATGAGTCGTGTGTCAAGCTGTAGCTAAAAGCACTGGCCGCTTACGAATTTGTGAGTACACGCGATAATTAAATTTAGCCTAAATGCAGTGAAAGTGAATAAGAATTTTATCCTCGATTCTGGGCCTTTTTGCTAAAAATTACATATTTTATCATCTCATTTTCCCATGTTATATGCTACGAGGGGTGACGTCACATCCGGTGATCTGCGCTTGCTGTTTAAAAAGGGGCTGAGCGTAAGCAACCAAAGCCACTATTCCAGCTAAATCAAAATTAATTATAGGTGATTATGATAAATTAACATTCATAATAACAACTTTCTGAAATTTCTTCTCATTGATCAACCTTTTTCATTTACCTAGAGGTGAATAGTTTTTTAACGTTCTCTATTCATAGCATTTGATTTATAATTATTTAAGTAAATGCAGTAAAACCCTTGCAGCATCGTAGAAATTCACACAAAGCAAGATAAATAAAAGATATTCTGTAAGAAATGGTTTCTGGCTACTTAGAGGGCAAATCAAAGAAAATGCATTCAAGTTTAAATATATTTGTGCAACTCTGTCCAATTGTAGGATTTCCTTTCTTTAGTGTTTGAAGTTGTGTCTCGTGCGTTGTGATCGATCGTTGTACTGGTAATCTTGATCTGCTGTAAAGCATCTGAGGTGTGAAGAAGGGAAATGTTTGCCTACGTCCGTTTTATCCGTGATGGTGTCTTCAAAATTGTGGATGTTCGTGACATCAAGGACTTTGAGCCCAAAGGCACGGGGGATTTTGACCCAGCAGCGGTCGTCCGCGTCTTGTGGAGAGGCATGGACAATGAAATCCCACAGGACGAGGCAAGCCGATATGGTGGTCAGGTCCTGAAGTTGGCAGGTAATTGTTCCCAAAGCTTGGGTTTCTTGATCTTGATAACTCTCATTGGCTTTTTTCATAGGTGTTTTTATTGGCTCTTGCACGAACTGAGTAGGGATTTGATAAATGCAGTAATGTAAAGAAAAGTAATGTAAATAATGTAAGGTAAAGGGCTTGTTCCAGCGCCTCCTTACAAAAAAAGATGTGAGTAGCCTGGAGTAAGTCGGAGCAGGCACAAAAACCAGTGTCCGCTGGAACGATTTGGGATGAGATCAGCTGATTGTGCCGGATCAACTCCAATATGGCAGGGGTGGTAAAGCTAAGAAACTAATCACATTTGGTTAAAGCCTCTGATGCCCATTTAATGTATTTTAGTGAGTCATATACAGAAAAACAACGGAATCAAAACCTTTAGCTGCCCACAAATGTGGCTTCTCTCTGTAAAACAACTTATTTTAGTTTCTCAGTTGAAATTTGTGCACCACAATTGAGCCTCCTCTAACCTGCTCTGAAAAACCACCTTTCATTTGACGTGGGATTATATTTGAGATGAGCTTGGATGAGCTTTGAGAACAGTAGAGTTTGATGAATTATGGTCATGAATTATGGTAGTTGTGGTATTGCCTAGGTTTGTTTTGAATTTAGGTTGCCTGTTTCAGGGTGACCACAGTTTGTGAATTTTGGAAATGTATATACTTTTATTGCTCGTGCTGGGTTTGTCGAAAAATTGTAATTCCATCTTTTGCTGCAGTAATAAGGCTTGTAATTGTAGTTAAAGTTTGCACTTTGTAGTAATTGTTTGAAAAAACTTGTATTTCTAATGCCTTGTGAAATGTTCAGTACTAAACTCAAACCCAAGTCAGATACCTGTCAAGAGGAAGTTGGACAGGCAAAATCCATATTTTAGTACTCAAGTTGTCATAATGTCTGAAAGTTCATATTTTAAGTAAACAGGCATTGGTAGAAGTTATTTTTGTAAAACAATTTGTAAAAGTTTGTACTTTTGCTTGGCAAACCTGCACCCTGATCACTGGAGCTCACAGGTGTAACAAATTGTGCAGAGATATCATTAATTGGGCAGCTAACAGGTTCACATGCTTTACAAAACCAGCAAAATATTCAAGAAAATCTTGAGTTTTTGAAGGCACAGCAAAAATCCCATCCTGCTCAGATATATACCTGCTGAGTTTGCCATAACCAAACTACGATATATGCTTTTAAAACCATTTATATTAATCATTAAGCACAGAGCATATTACAGGGGTAGGTGCTATGCGCTGATCCTCAGATTCATTATTTTGATTATCATTTGATTTTTGTTGTGGAATTTTTTATTCAAGTAGAATGTTTTGTGATATTTGATCCATTGAAATCTACAGTCCTGCAGCTAAGATATATGCTTCTTGTTCACAGGGTCAAAAGAAGAGCTAAATAAGATAGTCAAGTCCAAGAGGATTGCGGTCCCCAGGCTCCGAGATGTGACAGATGTTACATCAGCTGATGAAGAGACGGAGTTTGATGTAGATGCAAGGGTAAGTCTGTTTTTTTTCTTTATGCACTAGGGTCAATGTTTAGCCTGACTTTGGAAAATACTTTCTTACCTTGGAATCCATTTGACATAATTGGCTTGTCGGTTTTTCCTGTCCAGAGCGACATCTCACAACCAAAGCAGAGAGCCTGTAAGCAATAAAACTCATACAGGGATGAAATGCTTGCTGGCTTGGTGCATCCAGAAACTAGAATAGCTCACAAAATAAGTTTTAACAACATAATGGTGTATTCCAGCCTCCGGCAAGGGTGGCATCATCTCAGGTCCAGCCTGACGCTGAACAAGAACGGATCAACAACCTGGTGTTGTCATACAAAGAGAAAATGGCTCAGGAAAAGGTAACGAGCTCATCCTAAAATGATTTTTTTAAATGTTTTAGACTTAACTGACTTAATGGCCGACATTATGGTTAGCAGGAAGCCAATTGAAGCCCTTGAAGCCTATTGAACATGTTAGTAGTTGCCAGATCATGATGTCATCCACAGGAAGGGGTTTATTTCTTACCCTATAGGAGCATTTAAAAATAATATTGAACTTATGGTACATTTGTCAGAGAAGTCATGGACGGTTTCATGATTTTCGCGTAAAAATACGCCTAATTACACTAAATTCTGGGATTCGACCAAGGTGCCACACACAGTTTTTTGCCTTGAAGGGAGTGGTGAAATGAAAAACATAAGGTTGAGAATAACACTGCCTGCACATCCAGTTTTTAGAAGTTAAAGAGAACTGAACATATCTCTGACATTCAGGCTCATCGCTCCGGAAAACGGCGGCTCGTGTTCGAGTCAGACGACGATGTTGAAACATCCGGTGGGGAGTGCTCTGTGCCTGACAAGGTACACAGAGAATCTGTGAAGAAGGCAGAGAAGTGAGTACACATGACAAACACATGTATCTATGTAGTCACTTATGTGTTTTTCTAGGAGTTCTTTTAAAGTAAGGACAGAACTTAACAGAGGTTTACATTTTTCCTTCAGGTACAAGACTTTATGCAGAGACCTCAGCGCTAAAGTAGCACGCCTTGAACAGCGTGTGGAGGGCCTGACAAAAGAGAAGCAGGAGCTGGAGATCGCTGTTGCGACAACACGGGACTTGAACCATGCTCTCCAGCGTGACGTCATCAATGTCATAAAAGCCACAGGTAGGATACTGCTGATAAGTTGTGGGCTTGACACCAATTGGATGCTGAATCTTCGTAGTGGTTTGGTCGGACTGAGGTAAACTTAAACTTTTGCTTGAATTGTCTTAATTTGACTGTGGTAAATCTATTACCTTTTTAACTGTTGTATTGCAATTACTTTTCAGTATCCGTTCCTTGCTTTTTTATTTTAGAAATAATGCTGTCTGCCTTCAAGGTTGTGAAACAATAGTTTGGACACTGACCCCTTCATAATCAGTTTTCTGTCCAAAAGCCAGACTGGCTCTAGAAGCATGGTTAAGTACTGAATATTTTCTCCAATCTGCAGGTACTCAGCTGCGTGCGTCCACAGCTGCACCCCAGCAAGTGGCATCACCTCCCGGTGACAGACCTGCTGACACCTGCCCGGTATGTTTGTGAGAAACTTTCACTTCTTGGCGTGTTGATTATTTGCCTCCTTGTTTCAGAACTTGATATC
The DNA here is from genome assembly GCA_034440635.1 of Lepas anatifera. NCBI lineage: Eukaryota > Metazoa > Arthropoda > Thecostraca > Lepadidae > Lepas > Lepas anatifera. Next base: position 2,396,559 of record JAOTON010000629.1, read on the forward strand.
ACCAAGCTTTTACTGTCAGTGTGTGGCGATATTTTCAAATTTCCGTTTCTGCTCGTACAAGGATAAAATGCTGGTAATTGAGATAGTCATGGGCAATGGAGCCCGTGATGTAGTAAATTTCATTTTGGAACATAAATTCAATACCAGAGATGATTAAATCACAGGCTCTAATGATTCAAATTAGACCATGCTTGTCACACTAGTGAGCCATGTTATTTCCAACCTGGACATCTCAGTTGAAATCAAGTTATAAAGGTGCCACATTCTCTTCAAGCATGGTGATGCTTCCGGTAGGATCTCTTCGATTCAGTGGACCCTACGGTGCCGTCTTACGATCATCGAAGCGAGGCAAGTTTTCTTCAGAGAATAACTGATTAAATTTGGTATCAATTTTTTATGTCTTTACATAGGTTGTCACGGGAATGATCCCCCTAACTAAAATAAAAAAACGACCATGAATGGGCAAAACTTCTGAAAATCGACGGACCTCATTGTTTGACTCTTCGATAGCTAAAAGCAAAGCATTGTCTTTTTCTTGCTATTCGGGGATGACTTTTCAGGGAGTGTTTCGCTTTTCAAGTGGGTTTTTAACCACATGGAAATTTAGTAGAGCATGTCAAAACCACGATTGGCATGCCTTGCCACCCCAACCTCTTCATTTTATTTTGAATGGAGAGATTAAACGTACCTTGTATTAAAAGTATTTTGGACTCCACCCACGAGTCGGTCCTCAGCTAGTGCGAAATCATTTTCTCAAACTACTAGTGATATGAATCCTCTTGTGCTTGCAGTCAACTCTGGGCCTCCGGAGGGAAGTCATGGAGGCGTTGAGGCAGCAGCGATCAGAGTCGCTATTTGTGAAAAATATTGCGTTCGCCGTCTGGGGCGCTAAAGAGCTCTCTTCCCGCACGGTATTTGGTAATAAATCAAACCGGACAGGAGCCGACCCCCGCCGGAGCTTGACCCCGGTGAAGCTGGGGGCCATTAAGGGTAAGACCACTAGCATGTTACCCTTGTTGTGGACATCTGGGTTCATGTTGTATACATTTTCTATGTTTACGGTATGGCTCATTTTTGCAAGCAACTGTCAATCCAGATTTTTAAGCGTCGCTGGCTCGGATTTCATTATCAAGGTGCTGCATTCCATTTCACATTCCAAAAAATGAGGTAGGTTTTGACTTCTTGTTCTGATTGTCTTGCGGTTGGAAATTGGGGCCTACTAAGCAATAAACATTGCTTAAATATCCTCCCGAACCCCTCCCCTGTTACGACACATTTCTCATTGGTCATGCTACCGTAACCGGGAATATAATAATATATAATTACCTCCCCGCTCAGCTGATCCAGGGTTAAATATTGGGTGGTCGTTTTGTAGAAGTATTCCGGGTTACCATGGTACCCACTAAGCATTGTTAAAGTTGGTGTCATGAAGTCCGCAAGGCTAACCACCCATCATCCTCCTTCAGACGAGCTGCGGGCGTTCATGATAAGAAATGGGCGCTCGCGAGATTATCAAGAAATGACGATGAAGAACGTTGGGAAGTTCATTAATGAGAAGATAAGCGACCTGCGGCGTCGCCCCCTCACGGATCAGTGAGCTGCTCCTCACTGACACCTGCGATTGTAAATAGTTTGAGTCCAGGCAACTGAGGAGTTAAATATAAAGACGTTGTAGCTATATCTTATATTTGTGTTTTAATCGAATCACGCTGTTTGAAGATGGACATATGGAGACCAGGCGACACTTGCAACTGATGGGTCGCCGTATTGTCACCATTTACTCCGAATGGGTGTCACTGTTCGCACCAACCAATGTGTCATTTGCAGCCACCATTAGCAACCCATTGGTTCGCACATTCGGACCATTTTAATTGAAATGGTGGAACATTTGGCACCGATCGGCGCGCCATTTGCAACCAATTGGTCTGCACATTGGCACCATTTCCTCTGAAATGGTGCAACTATTGACAACAATTGGTGGACCATTTGCAACCAATTGGTCTGCACATTGGGACCCCTTGATCTGAAATGGTGACACAATTGGCACCAATCGGTGCACCACTTGCAACCAATTGGTCTGCACATTGGCACCACTTGATCTGAAATGGTGAAACAATTGGCACCAATCGGCGCACCATTTGATCTGAAATGGTGACACAATTGGCGCCAATCGGTGCACCACTTGCAACCAATTGGTCTGCACATTGGCACCATTTCATCTGAAATGGTGCAACTATTGACATCAATTGGTGGACCATTTGCAACCAATTGGTCTGCACATTGGGACCCCTTGATCTGAAATGGTGAAACAATTGGCGCCAATCGGTGCACCACTTGCAACCAATTGGTCTACACATTGGGACCCCTTGGTCTGAAATGGTGAAACAATTACTGCCAAATGGGTCGCATATTAGGACCATTTGATCCCTATTGGTGGGGCTATTAAAACCAATCGGAAAACTGAGTGGTTCCAATATGCTGTCCTATTGGTAACCAATTGGATTCCAAGGGGTCCCAAATGGAATTCCCCAATTGTAACCGATTGGAAATTGTTCGAAAATTAAAATGGTGAGCCGATTGAAACCAATTGGTGGCGGCCAATTTGTTTTTTTTTGCCGGGGTGCTTCATTTATAGGCAGATCCAGGCGGGGAAAGAGGGTCACGTTTCCCCCGATCGACCCTCAGCGCCCCTCCCTCATCGACCCTCGGCACCCCCCCATCGACCCTCGGTGACCCCCTGATCAACCCTCGGCGCCCCTTAAAATGGTCACGGCGCCCCCTGAAAGGTTGATGGCGCCTCTGATATGTCGCTTCCCACCGCCCCCCCCAGGATGCGAAAATCCGATAAGATTTTGCGCCCACCTAATAGGGGTTCCCTAGGGTCTCAAGCTCCCCCCTCAAGATATCAGAGTGCATGTAGTAAAAACATACGCGGAGACTGATCGAAGGCTATGGCGGGAGACGCTTGAGCCCCTAGCCCCCCCTCCAAGCATTTCAGCATTTCAGCATTTCAGGGGGGCCGTGACAATTTCAGGGAGCGCAGAGGGTCGATCGGGAGGGTCGATCGATTCTACAAAAATGTGTAAAAAATATTTAAAAATTAAATAAAATACATAAATAGCCTTACAAACTCCAAATAACGAGTATTATGTATTTTTCTGTGGTAAAATGTTGGGTTCAATAAGCAGCAAGACACTTTCTTTGCACCGTTTACCCCCTTACCGCAGTTACCAAGTCAGCAAGAAAACTGCTTTATCTTAGATTTTTTGGACAAAATATTTGTTTATCAATTGAGTTTAAAAAATCCAAAACGAGACGATTTTTCATATTCAATGTTTTAATAAGTTTAAGCTAGTCCAGTCTTCTACTTGCCTGGTCCCGAGCGGGTCCAGAGGCCCCGCCCCCAACATCTGTCAAACTGTGCACCTATTGGTCCATTGTTTAAATCCGGCCAAAGTTTTACCTAGTGTCTCTATTGCTTTGATGAAGACCAAGAGCAGCTGAAAGTATTCCGCTGTAATAAAAGTAGTAAGGTTTTTAATCTATGATTTTACAGTTGTCCTGGAAAGGAACATCGTGAAAAGGTACAAATTTTAAGAATTGCTATTTTTAGCTCGGCACAAAGCTTTTTTAAGCGATTGTAACATGCTTTCGTGAATTAAGTTTTGGCACCTAGTTCTGGCAGTAACCGACCCTACTTCTGGTTAACAAAAAGTCTAATAAAACAGTTTCTAGTGAACGAAACTCCACCAAAAGATACAAATTTGTAGAAAAGGTAGTAGTCTATTGTCACACTGAAAAGCTAAGCAGTTTGTGCAATGGTTCAGATTTTGAATTTTGGCAGTTGGAGTCGGCAGTGTAGTAGCATGTCCCGCATTATCATGAGATTCCTTTGCCAGGTGAGGTCAAAATAAGTCCCTGGTGAGCCCTAAATAAAACTGAAAAAGATACGTTTTCCACTTAAAATTGTGAATTTCAGGACACTGCTATCAAATGCCTTCTGGAAATCTAGGTAAACAGTATCCACACAGAGGTTTGATTCTACATAGCAAGTCCAATTCTCCAACGTTTCCAGGAGTTGGGAATCGCAAGAGCGCTTTGGGCGGAAGCCGTGCTGTGCACTGGACAGCAGCTGGTGTGTGTTGAGATGCTCTAGGATGCTGTCTTTCACAATGGACTATAATACTTTGCAGGCAACAGAAGTAAGGCTAACTGGGCGATAGTTGGAAGGATCTTGTTTGCTCCCCTTCTTGTGTATCGGGACAACAGTCCCCAGTTTCCAATCCTTAGGGAGTTTGGCCTCATCGAGAGATTTCCTAAAGATAATGGACAGGGGGGACACACAATGATGAACCAGCATCATGAAGAACTCGAGGGTGGACTAGGTCAGGGCCTGGTGAGCTGGAAAGTTTGAGATCCATGAGTTTGGACTGGACAGTCTGAGGGGTGATGGGAATGTCGAGGAACTGACGATGACAAAGGTCCTGGAATGGTGGGATGGACGTTACATCCTCGACAGTGAATACAGAAGAAAAGAAAGTGTTCAGCAGAGAGGCCTTTTCTTGATCGTCTGAAGCTAACGAGCCGTCCGGACGCCTGAGATCTTCTATTCTTGGTTTGGTCTTGAGTCGTGAGCCCGTATAATTCCAAAAAGCTTTGGGGTTAGTCTTCAAGTTGGCAGCTAAATTGCGTTCATAGTCCTTATGAAGGCGGCGTGTCAGTGACCTCAGCTTGTTCTGGCAGATGGTGACCCTGGCATGATCAATGATATCATTGGTGTGGCAGTAGATTCTGAATAAATCATCTTTTTTCTTCTTCAGATTCAAGGCTTCACTGGTCATGTAAATATTTTTCCTGTTTTTCCTTATCCTTATCCTAGGGATGCAAGTGTCTGTCTGGGATGCAAGTCACAAATTTGATTAAATAGGTTCATGTAAAATTTATATGCTTCCTCAACGTGCATTGTGTCCATAACACTCCAGTTAACGTCAGACATCTCTCTGTTGAAGCATGTGAAGTCGGCTCTTGAGAAATTAGGTCTTGAGACTCGAGTGTCTTGAAGAGTTGTGTAGCACTCAATGCTAAACTGGAGCACAAGGTGGTCGCTTTTGCCTATGCCAGGGTGATGCTGCAGATTCTTGACCATACCGTCTTCATTTGAGAACACAAGATTGAGAACGTTTGATTTCTGACCCAGACGAACTCTAGTGGGGTGACGAACATGTTGAAAAAGGAAAAAGTTGTGCATTATATCAATCAAGCTGTGTGATGGGTGATCGGCAGGAGCAGTAGAAAATTTGCCAAACCAATCAATCTAAGGGAAGTTGAAATCACCAACGATGAGCAAGTGTGAGGCTTAATGGGAAACACATATCCTCAGAAGGTTAGCAAAATCGTCCATGTTTTGGGCTCCATTCCCTGCTGGACTCCGATAGATGCCCCCGATGAGAAGTCTGTCTTGCTTGTGGAGATGAACCTGTACAAAAATATGCTCACTGAAGACAATATCTGGAAAAGAGATGAGAGATGACCTAAGAGTGTCTCTAATGTATACTGCAATACCACGCTGGCCGCTTGAACCAAGGTTTGGAAGGTCTGGGTTGAAGCTGGTATAGAGGTTGTAGTGAGGAACATTCAGGAGAGCCAGGTGGATAGGTTGACGTTGTGCCTTGGGGATTACTTCTGTGAGGATAATGATGTCTGGCTCTTTTCCTGCTATCAACATGCACAGATCTTCTCGTTTGTTAAGGAATTGGTCACAATTTGAGTAGAGTACTTTGAGGACCCTAACATTATGTTCAATGACTAGTCATTGCTGACGAGGCTGAGCTGCATCTGGTCCTTGGGCAGCATGATGTCTGGCTTCTGCCCTGTCCTGAGAAGGTTGGGACTGAGATAAAGTCACACCAGACATGTTAATGCCTTGACTTGGTACACTTGGATCCATGAGGGCGACCTGGGAGCCAGAAGATGAGGTGGAGAGAGTCTGAGTTGTGGAAATTCCTGCAATTGTGCTGGTGTTTGGAGAAACAGCACTCACAATCTTTCCACGCCTGATCCTAATGTTTGTCTCCCCTTCAACCCTTCGCCTCCGAAGTTCTTCACGGAGTTTTCTTTGCTCTTCACGTTCCTTGTACGTGAGATCTGGAGTCACAAATATCCTACTCCATCTAGCGTGGTCCCTCAGCTGTGAGGCCAGGCGCAGGATGTCATGCTTTTGATCCTCATTTTCTAAGCTAATGATCAGGAGACGATCCTTGTTAGGTATGGACTTTCCTGCACGGAAGGATTTTGTGGCCTTCACATTCATATGCAGTGTATCCTTGATCATGTTTGAGAAGAGCGAAATGTCTGCCTGTGACCTCTCAAGTACTGTGGAACCCTGTTGTTCCGGGAGGTTGTGGACCACTATGTTCCTTGCACGTTGACTTTTGTCAAGGAAGTCATCGAAGACTTTTGACACTGTCTGCGCCTCCTTCATATTGAGATGGGTCTTGCTGCTTGCCTGAGGAACAGCTGCAAGTTTGTCTTTTACCTCACCAACCATCTTTTCACATGTGCTCTTTACAGCATCAGTATACAGCATGTGTTGAGTCTTGTTCTCACTGAGGACCCTCTTCACCATATTTGTGTGCTCAATCGCATACCCCTCTTGCTCCTTCATGGACCGAGTGACAAGTTTCAAATTTTCCTGGAGTGAAGCAAGTTTTTCCACTTGCTCTTTCATAGTGACCGAGAGTTTAGCCACTGAATCGTCGAGATGCTTCAAATGATTGTTTTGTTCCGTGTTTGTGGGCAGTGAGCTGGTATTGTCCTGACCTACACCTACATCCGCAATGGCTACATCGGAAGTTTGAATGGATACATCCTGTTGTTTAGGAAGGGTGAGCGTCTGAGTGCAGGAGTCATTATATGGGTGAGATCCCTGAGAGCGCAGCTCGACTCCCATATCAACTTGAATGCCAATGCTGCTGTGCGACGGGGCCAAAGATACCTTGCACAGAGTGCACACAAACGCAATCACAGGATGCTTGTTAAGAGCATTGTATGCCGGTTTGGACACCCCCTGACAGAACGTGTGGTACCAGCAATGACAAATGTCGCATTCAACACCCGTTTGACCCTCCTTGACCTCCAGTCCACATGTGACTTTCCCAGGACCACCTCTGCAAACATCAGGCTGGATGACTCCACTCTGATCCCCACTGTGTGAGCTAACCAAGGAAGGAGAGAGTGACATTTCAGCATCGAGTGGCAGTGATCTAATAGCTTTGGCAACTCGCCCTGTTGGTGTGGTTTCCTCTGCAACCTCAAAGTGATCCCTGGCTTGGAATCGACCGATGGGTGAGATCGAGGGAAAGGCCCTTCACATTTCGTGTACCGCCGCTCGCCATGGCGGCAGCCTCTTTGTATTTACCTGTATGATCCAACGCTGAATCAACGCCTCTCTCTACACCACTCGCACTCACTTCCTGCTTGTTCTTTGAGCCATCTGAAATACCACCGTCGGACGCGCGCTATCGGAGGAAGAATGATGTTCAGAATCCAACGCCCCGGAATTTCTGCTACAATCGACGTTCGATGTGTCGCACGGATTACCTTGTTGTTCTGACGTCATTTCCAATGTTGACGATTTTTTTCGCGTCAATTTCGGTGAATGAAAGGATGGCATAATACCAACACTACCTATTTAATAAACTCAAGACAATGACAAAACTAAGGACTAATCGCCACTTTTCTCGCTTTGTCCAAGTCGGGGAAGTCGACAGTCAGTCAGGAGGAGCTCGTCAGGAGACGTCCGCCCGCTCCGAAATCAAAATCCCAAAATGAATGAAATCCCCAAAATCCCCAATCAAAATGAAATCCCGTGAGAGTATATATATATATATATATATATATATATATATATATATATATATATATATATATATATATATATAGAGCAGCTTAATACATGTAATATAGAACAGCACTGTAAAAGTCATCAGTAGGTATCTCAAATTATTTACAAAACTTGACTTCCGCTCTCTCCTATTAGCAAACTTTTGTAATTACACTGCTTAACCTATCAGTTTCCACATAGCATCGCATGCTGGATTCTTAACTTCAAACTGCAATTGCCTCTTGAAATCAGTGCCCATTAATGAACATATACCTAGAAATTGCATATAAAAACATTGCTATCTACCATTTGGACCCATCTTCAGAGATATTCATCTTCCACAAATATCTGAACACACATGCTCTCGTTGAGCGATGTGTTTTAGCCTTAGTCATTGACCTTTCTGCATCCGAGAAGTAACAGAGTAACTAACGCCCGCCCTATGCTCATAAATTTCAATGTCAAATGAAGCCCCTCATAAGAAGTGAATTTTCTAACCACAACAAGTCTTTATTATCCATTTCACTGCCGCCACACACACACAAACACACAGGCGATCACCCATTGCAATTCCAGTATAAAACAGACCCCGTTCAAGTTGTTTGGCAGCATTACGTCATCATGGCTGGAGAGGCACAACAGTTACTATGCAGGGCATTGGAGAAATTGCACTTTTTTCGAAGCTCTAAATAACCTATTCTAGAACTGTATCAACAAAACTTATATGGTTGAACAGAAAGCTAAAAGATTTTTATTTGTGAAACCATCAGACGTTTTGCAAAAACTCCAGTGAAGAATATTATTTTTACAAATTTTCCAGAGCGTGTCAAAATAAGGACAGGTTAAGCACTAACAGCTGTTTGCAGTAATACTAATCTCTATTTTGATTGGCTGTTGATTTCTGACCCTTGATTGGCTGTTGGTGGTACCTGCAGCAGAAGACAATAAACACCAGTGAGCTCTTGAGCAAAGGTAAACTTAGGGGTGTTCATTGTGCATGTTTACGGGTTTACGTAAACCGAAAACAGTGTTGACGAACTGACTCACCAATCAGATTGAAGCGTGCTGTGACGTCATACTGATTCCTCGACGTCATCCAAGTTTTCGTAAACAGTTTACGCTGTTGATGCTCAATCGCATAAACTTCGTCCGTAAACTCCGTAAACATCTTTTTGTTACGAAAACGGCGCTTTGACTAACCACGGATGACATAACGGATCGGCAACTCACCCGAGATCCTTTGTTCTCAGCGACCACGTCGCCTCCCGGCCACCTAGCGGAAAAGTTGTCGTCCTCGGGATAGTACGCAGCCGGACGCTGCGCTGATGCATAACAGCTCGCTCCCATGTGGGGAAAATACGACTTTAAGAACAAGGCACCACGGGTTGAAGCAAATGGACACTTTGAGCCTCTTGGGAGTCGTGTATACCTATCCAATGTTTTTCGACACCACACATACTCGGAGCAGGTTTCCAAGCAGGGTGAGGCATTTGACAGGGACTTTCCACTGAGCTATGCAAGTGTTGTTTAAACTATCCAGATTCATTGTTTGATAAGGGATATGGCGGATCCAGGGAGGTAAGGGGCAGGATCCTCCCCATGATCGATCCTTGGCGCCCCTGAAATTTCGCTTTCCACCCTCAGGATGCGAAAATCGGCGCCTACCGATAGGATTTTGGCCCATCTGTGATAGGTTTTCCAGGCCAAAACGACGACCCCTGGTCCGGATGGCGCCCTCCTCGAGATTGGTAATCCTGGATCTGCCTATGCTGGGGAAGAAGGACAAAGCTCAGAAAACGATGCTCTCGACGGAGGCAAGCAAAATTCATACAGATATATGTCTTTTTTGCCAGGGACGTTAACATCGCCCGGGAGTCGGCCTCTCACAAAGGGGGTGGACTTATTCATTCTCCACTCTTGACTGGGAATATCGCCAGAGGCTTGATTCAAGACAAATACAGGCTGTTGCAACTCTCATGACTATGCAGCAATGTTTAATGAGACAAAATTTCAGTTTTATCTGGCCCAGATCCATGGAAGGTGGTTTTCAAGTAGTTTTCCATCGATCCTGCCCTGCCTCGCCTTTTCGTCGAAGGCCCATAGCAACTTGGGGACCCCCTTGGTTTTAAATCGAAAGTCCGTGGCAACTTGGCAATCTTTGATTTCGAAGAGTGGAAAGACTTCGGTGTGTAAGAAAGAACAATGAAACAGAGCAATTCCGTCGTGAAACGGATTATCTCGGAGCAACCAAGTCAGTTCAGGCGAGAGACGGAACATACATTTGATAAAATGTGGAAGAAGCAAGCGCTCATCTCGTTACAATCAAGATCGTCTACATTGAACGATCTGCCAGAATCAGCAGAATGTGAATCAGCATGAATCTGCCAGAATGGCACTGTCCTGCTGGGTCTGCACTTCCAGCACAGCCTTCACGAGCTGGTGAAGGCGCTGACGGAAGAACACTGCTGCCCACGTCCAGTTTTTGTTCCCTTTAAAATACCTATAACACCGATAATAGCATGAAACAACATTCTGTCCACGAGCAGCGCCATATTTGAGTCACTCCACCTTCAAATGGCTATAAAATAAGCTACTTAACTAACTTCACGGATAAATGAGTTTCAGTTACCTTAACCCTCGCCCCACCGGAGGCCATCGATGGCCCTCTAAGGTTTTTCGGGATAGCAGAAAAACGAGTCGCAGCACCGCGGTTGAGGGCTCTACCTCTCCTGCATCATTTTTCCACCATACCTGAATTTTTACCCTGGGTCACCAAGGTCAGGTCCCAGACGAGGTCAACCAGGTCACCTCACTTTAACTTTAGAGCTCTGTAAGAGCTCATTTCAAAGTCGATAGATTTGAAACTTCCTACACTTCATGACCCTTTCAGGTTCTACAAGGTGTATATCAGGGAATTTTCGATTTCGTGACCTCAGGTCAGGTTACGAGGTGACCTCTCCCATGGGGAAAGCTGTCTTATGATCTAAAAGCCACAAAAACGATGGAAAATGCTCGGCTTGATCAGAAAGCGTTCTTGGACACCCTTTCCGGTTCCAGGTGCCATTTTGCCTTTGACTACTCCAAGGTCATCCAAGGTCACCAGGGGTCAAAACAGTATTTTGACAATATCTCTGGAGGTCAAACCATTGACCTGAGCGCTAAAAGATGCAAAGTGTTTCGTACTGATTCACGCGGGCTTTTAATGCACTTTGCAGATTTGCGCTAACGGCCATATTTTCGGAGTTAGGGGGGCCATCGATGACCCCCGGTGGGGCGAAGGTGGCGCCGGACCCCCGATGGGGCGCGTGTTAAATCACCTTCTGAAGTTCCCTGCAGCCTTAAATTCACTTAATAATAGAGATGCACTGAAATATCCCTCCATCTCAGCATCCACCACCTCGCAGCTCCAACCCACTCATTCAAACGCAACGGTGGTTTTTCGCGTATCCTGAGGATGACGTGAATCTCCGATAGTTGGCGCCAGCGGGGGTCGCAGATGAGGGTGAGTTCGATCCGTTATGTGATCCGTGGACTAACCTTGGAGCTGTCCGACGCTAAAGTTGGATGATGGACTTCGGGCAAGGCAATGGAGACACTGCCTTCGGGGCTACTTTTCTTTGTTGTATGTTGATAAAATAGAATTGGTACTTCTCGAAACCAACGCATCTTTTTCAGAGTGGTTTAATAGTGTTAGGAATCTTATATAGGTAGGTAAGTCTGAACTGGATGATGTATTACGTAAATTTATGTTCGCATTGCAAGGCAATAGTTTTTTCCTTAAAGCATAATTTATTGAGACAGCCCATTTCACTTTGATGACCTTTTCCCACTTGTACCTATGTTTTTGTATCACTTTTGTATCATATCAATGTCTGCATTTTAACAATTGGACTTTTTTGTGCATAATTAACGAAAATAACATAACATAAACGATCGGCATCAAGTCTCTTCTACAAGTCTCAGCTGCGCCAAAATTGCAGAGGTTTATGAAAACTTTTGGTTTTTGATCCGTAAACCAAAGGTGACGTCATGCTTGTGAGACGTCATACAAAATGCCCTCAGGGCTGTTTACGAAAACCGCGTAAACATGTACAATGAACACCCCTCTTATTTCTCTCGGCTATTGACCCCGGTCACGCTCACCAGCGGCGCTAGTGTGCCCTCCAAGATGGCCGCGAAAGAGGGACTCCAAAAGGTAAACAACGTCAGTGGGCCCCGGGAATAGCATGGTAAGCGGTGAATTATACGTGTTTTATGTTTGGTATGTGGCAGCGGCTTATAAACAGCCACTGCGGAAGGCAGAGAAGAATGCAAATTCGAAAAATTTTTGGTCCCAAGGAGCAAAGCTTGTAGTCAGCATCAGGTTGAAGTTTGCTGCCCCCCCCCACTTCTTTGCCGGTGGCGACGCTTGTGTTTGGAAACGCATTTTCCATCTTACATTCAAACTGGAATTTCAGACGGCTTAAAACAAATAAAGGCGTATATCTACCGAATTATTTCAAGATGTCAGTTTTCCGGGCTAAAAAGGAATGCAGCCACAGGCGGATCCAGGGGGACGGCAAAGTGGGCACATGCCCCATAGGCAGATCCAGGGGGCAAAGGGGGTATGTGCCCACCACCATCGACCCTCGGCGCCCCCTGAAATGGCCACGCCCCCTGAAATTTCCCTTCCCACCACCATCCCCCTCCCAGGATACGAAAGTCGGCTTCCACCGATAGGGTTTCCCGGTTAAGAATGGTGCGCCGCCCCCGGGAAGGTGCCCCTGATCGGCAATCCTGGATCCGCCTATGATGACGGCCCAAGGATTAAGGCTTACTCCTGCTAGAAGCAGGCTTAAGGGAGTGGAAGGAGGCATAAGCGGAACTGGAGATTGCCTCACAGCCAGTCTGCAAAGTATGGCAGCAGGCCAGACAAGTCGCACCAGCCATCTAAAGTTCTCGCACCACCAGGCTCCAAAAATTCGCACCAATATGCCACATACCAGGGGAAAAATGCACCCATTTCTACCCCTACAATGCAATGCTACCTCAATCATTAGTCAGTTAAGGACTTTTTATAAGGCACCTCCTGTGTCTTAATGGCCATTCAGCCATTATTTGTTTAGTTTAAGTGTCACTAACCTCGAAAATTCGCACCAGGTTGATAAACTTCGCACCACTCGGTCCTGTCTCCAAGGGAACTCGCACGGACGAGATCTCGTCGAAAATGCCATACTTTGCACACTGGCCTCACAGCCGCTTACCAGGTGGATGTGAATGGAAGTCAGATGGCTGAAAATGTCTGCAACAGACAGCAGCATTTGAGCCCATTCCCAATTATCAGATTCGACTTCCACTGCTTGGACAGCACCTTATCATGAGGAAACTTGTGAAAGCTGAGACTTGGACACTTTCTTCGGAAGGATACACACTGAGGAACGCAGCAGTTCTGATTGGATGCAATGGTTATCCGTCTGACTTTCATTTTCTTTGAACTTTCCAAGATTATAACAAACAAGAAAATAACGCCAGTCTTCAATATTCACGTCCACCCAACATGAACTTCACTTTTTCAGAGCAACGAGTTCACCACGACTGAAAATAAACGTTCAAAATCTATACCACGTTCAACAATGCGCCGAATATGAAGCAGCCACGCCAGACGTCAGTCCCTCTACTGGCGTTTTCAAAAAAATCCGCCAGGTGCCAACACTTTCGATGACCGGGGCCAATTAAGTAGGCCTGAGTTGATCAAATAAATGCATGCCTTTTCAACAAATTCTTTGAATTGTTATGATTTTTTCATTAGATTTACGTAAAATACGCTGCTCGCCGTTGATATCAAGGTTACTGTCAAATGGGTAAAACAAGTTGATTTCGATTTATACTAGATTGCTGCCAAGTTCGCCCAAACTTGGTATGTTCCAGCTGATCCTTCCAAAAACTTAGTATAATCGCCTAGAACTTAGTAGGAAAGGGCGGTGATGTCATCATGGGAGGACTATATTTAGTAGGAAACTTGGTTGTACCCGTAGTTAAGGTACCCTGGTATAAAACACCACAGATCAGATACGTGAATGTATGCCTCAGTCGCGCAGAAATAGAAAATCTGGCACATCTAGTATCAGACCAGTTTTAAACATACTGGATCTGCAAAAAAACATACTGTTTTTAATAAAACCTATATAATGCAAAATAAAGACCTAATTTATCCCCAATATCTTATTTTAGGAGAATTCCTTGAAGAAAATGTTGTAAATATCTTATTGTTAGCAAGATTTGAATAATTTACAGTGAAGTGCTAGTAGGTCCTTGGTGGGAGACTTTGACCAACCTTATCTTTTAGGGTCTTGAGGGGAACCGATCCCAAGCCTGGACATGCACTGCCACTGCATGCTTCTGAGCAGCGGGCTGGAGCCCAATGCTCTACCAACTGAGCTACCGGGGCGACATATTCATGTTCTTGAAACCAATGAGGATTATAGCTCACAAGTTACTTGGTTTCCGACAGGACTCGACCTCACTGCACCAGACCACGACGCAACACACAAACACAGGGACAGCCCCCCCCCTATGGAGCCCTGGCACTCTGTAGGGATTGCCCCCATGTCCTCTCTGGATCTGGCAATGGCTGGTTTGGTCTAAGCAGCGTCTATGACCGGGTAAGGGTGGCCAGAATGCTCAAGTGCCAGGTCTCTAGGCCTTTGCTAGGGTAGCAAAAGGTCCGGAATGATTTTAAAACTGGTTTATGTCCTTTTTAGGGCCAAACAGGCTTTGAGGGGCTAGTGTTTTTAATTTTCTCCTCTCTGCATCCATCCCTGCCGAGGTCTCCGGATGACGTGAAACGGCAGAAAAACCATGGGCGCCGGAAGGGAGGGTTCTTGTTCCCTACAATTCACGTGATAAACTATAATAAAGTGATAAGATCTGTGCAGAACTCGCATTTTCCAGGCTTCAAGTCATGGATGGAACAAGGGACCCTTGTCCCGCTCCCCCTAATCGACCCTCGGTGTCCTTGAAATATCCCTTGTCATCTCCCCTGCGAGTATCAACGCCTCCAGGATGGGATGTGGCAACCGCTAAAGGAGCGGCGCTTTTACGATGGGATTTGGCACATCCGAACACTGGGGAATCCAAGGGGTGCCAAGGGGGTGCCTTTCAAGACCTAAAAAAGTTTATTGCACCTACCTCCAAGGGCCAACATTTTGACCATTTCGGAAACAATATGCTATCGGATTTTTCTAAATTTGCCTCTCCCAACATTGCTCCCAGATCCGCCATTGCATCCAACCATGTGCCTTTCCCTTGATCGGAAACCCTGGTTCCCCTCATAGTCGGATTTGGGATCACTGATGGGGGTGCTCATCGGCGCAGGGAAGGGGAGGGGTAAGCCTTACCCCCCTGGGCTATGTTACCCGAAAGTGGCCACAAGTTAGCAAATTTTCTTCCTAATCCTTGTTCGATGATTTTCCACATGTTGGCCCCATCTCTCCCCAACGTTGCTCCTCAGTTCGCATATGGGGGAACATGGCCGAGTGGCGCTATCTGGGCCAGAGGCGGCATAACAATTTCGTTGAGCGCCAAAACCAATGGGGGGCGACAAATTCTGTCGCTGAGCGTCAATTTTCGCTTCATGAGTAAAGTGGCATTTCAGAGGGACGTCAAAGCCCGACTGGGGGAAGGGTGGCGCAAATACGCGGGTCCGGGGGTGGGCGCCCCCTCCCCATCGACCCTCGGGGGCCCCTGAGATGGTCACGGCGACCCCTGAAATGGCCACGGTGACCCCTGAAATGGTGAGTGACCTCTGAAAAGTCGATGGCGCCCTCCCTGAAATGTCGCTTGCCACCCCCTCCCCCAGGATGCGAAAATAGGGGCTCATTTAAAGGATTTAGCGCCCACCAGACAAGTTTTTCCGCCCAAAATGTGGTGCCCCCTGGTCCGGATACCTCCCCCTGAAGGCGGCTCCTCGATTAACAATCCTGGATCCATCCATGTTGCTGCATACTGTGCGTGGAGGCAGTAACATCGGGAGACAGACTGAGGTGCGCCAAAATTGCCGCCGCACTCCTGTAATTCGGTGCTACATTGAGCGTACCAAAAATTAGAAGTTGCGTACCCCAAAATAGAAGACCGACCGGCCGGTGACGCGTGCCAGGAGGGTACAGGTTGAAGGCTCTGTTTGAGCTGGTGAGCGAAGTGACGGTAAAGTGCAGTACTATAGCACATTGACCAAACAATAAACAATCATTAATTGAAACAAATTTTTTTAGGTAATTTTCTTCCGGGTGACGGCCGTCCGAAATCGAGCCGCTTTTGCGTACCCATTTTTAGAAAAAGCGTACCAAAAAAGAAGGAGCGTACCAATTTTGCAATTACCTTTTTTGGGTACGCTTGACCATAGTTTCCCTGACTGATTTAGGACAAAAGAAACAATAGCCGTTTTCACAACGTGAATTAAACCTTGGGTGTCTTTTTGAAAGGTTTTTGGTAGCACTGTAATATTGCTGCCATTTGTCGGAATTTCACAAGAGTCTTGGGAATTTATTGAGTAAACTATCTGGCACATCTGGCAATGCTTCACAGTCGCCGGGCGCCATTTGTTGAGTGTTGCGGAATTAAAAAGAATGAAATTAAACTTTAATAAGTCGTATAATGAGTGAAATTTACATCAGTTATGCTCCTGCTACCCAGTCGCCTCAATTCACTTGTCGCTTTTCTCTCAGTTTCTATATTAGCTGTGTAATAAGCTCAAAACAAAAGGAGTAGTAGGGACTAGGGTAACGCCTGCTTGTGTAATACTCTGGCAAGTTTCCAATTACATCGAGAAAAAGTGTATTACCGAGGTAACCAACTCGCATACGAGCAGGGTGTCCTAAACAAAGGGTGACAGGCAGAGGAATCCCTAAATGTAAATCAGGGTAGGTATTATGCCAAATTTTTGGGGTTGAATGATGTTTTTGCATTCTCATTACAATTAATGTGTGGATCCACCCAAATTTTGAGACTTGCTAAATTTTTGGGTGAATTGTTTGAGCAGCATCATTTGAAGACAAACAATTTGGTCCAAAATGTTGTCCTACTGCAAGTTTTCCCGCTATTTTTAGTCTGAGCATCTCAAATAAAAATTAAGTGGTGACGTCCTGTATCCTTAATTCAGGATATGGGTGTTTTGACTGTAAGCGGTTTTCACCTTGAAGTGGGCGCTACTGGAAAATTATTATTTATCCTGGTTTCTCAGGTTTGCTTGGGTATATATGCTATGCAACTAGCAATACACTAGCGTGCAAAGTATGACATTTTTGATGATATCTTGTCGGTGCCAGTGCCCTTGGCGACAGGAGCGAGTGGTGCGAATTTTATCAACCTGGTGCAAATTTCTGAGACTGGTGGGAGGAAGGTGACAATGGAAATCTAACAAAAAATGGCTAAATGGTTATAAAGACATAGGAGGGGCCTTTTAAAAAGTCCTCAACTAACTAACTAATAAGAGAGGTAGCATTGCATCGTGTGGGTGGGAATGAGTGTGCTTTTCTCCTGGTATATGGCAGATCGATGCTAATTTTTGGTGGCTGACAGTGTGAGAATTTTAGATGGCGGGTGCGACTCATCTGGCCTGCTGCCATACTTTGCTGAATGAGCAATACAAAACACTTTGTTTATTATTGAAATAGAGTTATATCCGCTTCTCAGGCCAGGTCAGGCTTTCCTTGTCATTTTAAGAGGTTTGCTTCAAGGTGGTTCCAAATGAAATACAGGATATGTACAGATTATCCCTGTTTTCAAAATATACCTACAGGCATTAATGCTAATTCACCATAATAAGATGGCGCAGCTTTGTTGGTTGCATTGCTCATTTACCAAAAAGATACTGAGTTTCCTGAGATAAGTAAGAAGTAACTAAAGGAGTTTCCTGATGTTCATCATTTTGTCATGCTCTTGGGATTCATACTTTGATACCTTAAAAGTATCAAGCTCTAAAGTGGTGCAGTATCAGGCTTAAGTTTGGTACCATTTGTGAATTACATGTGTCAGCAAGTCACAATCATGTGACTTGCTGACATGTGACTTCCTATGCCTCACATCAGCGCCCCTTCCAGTTAGGGGCACCGTCACAGAGTTTTTACAGGGGGGGGACAGACCCCAGCTGGTGCTGACCTGGGAAGGCAAATTTTGAGCATATTTGGTACCTGACAGCATGAATGGCAATGGACCAAAAATTTGGAGGGGCATCATTTTGGTTGGCCAACAGGGAGATGCCCCCGCTTTGCGCCCATGCTTCTAGTGATGTGAACCAAAGTTTGAGGTTGACATGCTGGGTGAATCAACCCCACATGCTTCGCAAGCTTGGCTTTGACATTGGACATCTACAGCTGACATTTATTGCGTATTTATTTACTCCAGGAAAATACAGAGGATGGTACGATTCTATGGAAAGGTGGGAAGTTGAGGTACACCGTTTTTACCATTCTTGTACCATTTTAACATGCCCAGCTGGGGTCTCTTGCATGACGCGCCCCCTTCGTATCTCGGTCCCCACGAAAACTAAAGGAAAATTATGGGTGGTGTTGGAAAGCTCTTGACAAGACGAAGCGATTTTATACGAAGAATTTTCATGTCAAGTCCATATTGAGGTCAGCATAGGTCAAAGAAGATTCCATAGGCTTACAACAGAGCAGTGTACGTTTCTCTCTCTAGATCTGCCCTCAGGGAGCTAGAGCAAATCTTTATGCATCATTGGATTCCTCTCATCGCTGCGAATTGAATGATGTATAATATGACCTTCCTAGGTCAAATAGTGAAAGTGACGACCTCGAGCTAGGTCAGGGTCAGAGCCGGTATCGTCATGTTGCATATCAATCGACTTCTCGTGACAATATAAGCACAATGCAAGCAAAATTGGAGCTTTATCTCAATTCAATGAGCAGTTATTGGCCAAATAATCACTCTATGCTCCCGTGACCTGATATGACCTTTGAGAGGGCAGATGGTTAAAAACTCAACTTAGTTTTCAAGATCGTGGTAAGAATAGACGGCTTGGGGATTTCCAGCTTTATCTATGCAATATTTACTGAAAACGAGCCCATTCTATTTTTCACCATAGACTTATAATGGGGTGACCAAGAAATTGACCCCACCTTAGGTAAAAATATAGAAATTCCGAGATAGCAGATTTGTAGACCTTAATGATTTTATCATATTGTGGAAGTTTCAAAGTGATCGGTTCACTAATGTTCCCTGGGCACCGCTTCAAACTCGTAATTTTAGGTTTTGATGTCGGGTCACTTGACCTTGAATAGCTCCTTGACCAGACATGACCTTAACTCAAGATTTGGTCCAGATGTGTAAAATTGATTAGGAATAAGGTACTGTAAGTTTCGTTGCTTTGCGTTCTTCGTTTTTGAGATATCTGGAAAAACCAGGAGGGGCGAATTTCACCCTGCGGGGCGCGTGTTAAATTCACAGACGCCACTGCCCATTTCACCATGTTGACCTACAACCCCTATGTATGTTTGGTAAGCTATGGCCGCCTACTGGAGATTGCGCGGCAACTTGCCGGTCGCCGCATTGTGAGAAGTTATTCGGCGGCGGCGGCTTCCCACCTGGGCCTGCGGCAACGGTGGTCGCCTGGGTAACTGTGGCAACCCGGGCCAGCGGCAGCGACCGCCCAACCCGGCCGCGGCGGCTCCTTGGAACAGCGGTGGCCCCTCTGATTCAGTCAGTCCTCGACACACTCGTGAACGTGACAGCGGCGATATATCGACGGAGGAGATGCCTCAACTGTTCGATGAGCCGATGTGCGTCTACGGCGTCATGGTCTCCCCACCTCCCCCAACTATCCATCGCCCGCGCCTCACGAACTCCGTCGCCTCCCGCCTCCGGCCTTGCCAGTGCCGTCACCCCCGCCTCACCAGTGCCGTCACCTCCCCATCACTAGCTCCGTCACCTCGCGTACACGGATCTTGGGGGGGGTTAGGATGGACCCTCGGCGCCATCTGAATGGTCTGGCAACCCCTGAAAGTTGAATAGGCCCCCTGAAATGTCGCTCCCACCCCCTAGAATGCGAGAATCGGCGCCCACCGATAGATTCTGCGCCCACCTGAAAAGTTTTACAGGCAAGATTTGGCACCCACTGGAAGGTGCCCCGATCGGCAATGTCGGCGCCGTCTATGCCTTCCCGGGGCGCCATCCGAACCAGGGGGCGCCACCTTGGACCGGCAAAATATTTCAGGCGGGCGCAAATCCTAACAATGGGCGCCGATTTTGCATCTTTGGGAAAGGTGAAAGCGATATTTCAGGGCGCCATCAACCCTTCAGGCGGCACCGTAACCATCCGGGCATAGGCGAATCCGGGGTGGGGTAAGTGTCCCCGATTGACGCTCGGCGCCCCTAAAATGGTCACAGCGCTGCCCTGAAATGTCGGTTCTCACCCTCCCTCCCAGGATGTGAAAATCGGCGCCCACCGATATGATTTGGCGCCCACCTATAGTTTTTGGTCAAAGTGGCACCCTCCTGGTATGGTGGTGCCAACCCGAAAGGTGCCCCGATCGGCTATCCGGGATCCGCCTATGATTCAGGGGCACAGATGGTCGATAGAAGGGGCACCTGCCCTTTAATTGCCCCCGATCTGTATGGTGATGGGAAAATGTCTGCCTGACTGCCGCAAAAATTGGTAACGATCAAATAATTTCAATCAAATATTTAACTTTTGTTCCTAAACACACGTAAAATAACGATCGTAGCTCATATACCGTGAGAAAAGAAACATTAGAGAACAAACTTTTCCCGAACACGTTCCCCGAACGCGACCCCTCTCTCTCGGGCCTTGAACGCGGCCATGCTGCCCCAGAATACTGTCCGATGATTGGTTCTGGCTATGACGTAGGCAGTGACGTCAAGCGGGCAAGTCCTGCATAAATCACCGACCTCAAATTCGCTCCTGCATATGGAGCCTCTGAAAATCTCTCCAGACAAATCTGGAGACCAAAAGACGGGATCTAGGGCTTGGGTGTTTTTGAAAAACCGACCCTGGAGGTCGGTTTTTTAAAAGACGAGATCTTGGCATATTTCCAAAATATATATCCATTAATTTAGATTTATCTATTGAAGTTAATGCCAGGAAAGCTCGAATCAGATTTTAAGGTCATTGCTTTCATTTTGGGTAAGCATATTTTCAAACTTCTGGTTTCACTGAAATGGCGCTGTTTTTTGGCTTGGGAAATGTTAAAAACTACCAAAGACCCCAAGGTTGATTTCAATTTATTCACGTTGTGAAAAGGCTAATATATCATGTAGGTATATAAATATTTGCATGGCTTTATGAATTATCGCATGATGTTTACACTTCTTGCCTTGAGGCTAGTTGAGCTTGAACTTATACTCGGTTGAAGTTGTTCTTCAAAGACAGCAATGGCGCACAATATTCTCAGATGACGACCACTGACGACAACAATCAGCGACACCGTGTGTTGCTGGAGTGGTTGAAGTAAAGAGGTAATGAAGACTCAACCTTGTTCAACTTATTCCGAACTATGTCCATGTATATTGACTTGAGTCTATCCTGTACTTTGAGCCCTCTTTCTTGTTAATCTGTCAGAGAAAATGTTAAAAAGAAGAAGAGAAAACGCACTGAGTTTACCCTGTGCTTCAGAGCTATTTCGGGATGAACTGCATTTTCTCATGAAGATCCAAATAACTAAGATCAGTATATATCAATGGGAGTGTCCCACTCTTACAATGGGGTTTGGACTGAGACAACAATTTTGTAGAGTGTGTCGAGAAACCACTATTGGTGTGTTCAATTTCACTCAGAGCTCTCTGTATAAAATTTCCACACTCTTTAAATTTCAAAGGAGGAGGCTTATTACCTTATTTCAAACCATGAAATAAACCCTTTCCATTTTGTTGTGCCTGTCGTGGATGAATGTTAACAAATGGTAGCAATGTTACATGTCGCAAGCCGTTGCAAGCTGCCAGATTCGTGATTACACGTAATGCTTGGGTCAACCCAGTGAAGTTAGACAAGAGGGGATATTTTTGTTTTGAATGGCTAGAGGTTTAAACAACAGGCACCTTTGTGATTTTCAGACCTATTTTGTCCGTAAATTGTCCTTTTTAGAATTTTGACAAAGTGGTCTACTCCCTTTAAACATCAGTGCTATATTTATTGGCTATTGTTCGATAGCCAGCAGACATTCATGATGGGGACATCGTCTTGCTGGGTATGCAGCACTGCGAAATTTTCTGGCGTTATCTTTCTCTTCATTTTCTATTTCAGCTAATAGATTTGCATTTCAGGAAACTCTGAGAAACGGCTGTCAAGATGGAGCCGCCTTCAACCCCAACTCTTCAGCGAGGTGTACCGAGAGAGCGGGTCAACCCCTTCTTGGGGCGGCCGATCTCTGAGTGGGCTGATGGCTCACATGTGCTGCCGAAACATGTCGCGTCCTCTCAGTGTGGCACTGGTCCCAATGGGAGCATGCACACGGAACCAGTAGAAACACTTGGATCCGAGGCGCCTCCTCTAGACATGGCCGATCATGTAACCACGAGACCAGTGGCTTCATCGAGCGAGGAGATCCGGTCAGTTTCCGGCCAGCCGGATGCCTTCACTCAGCCGTTGCCGGACACGCCTTTCGAGCAAGTGCCATTGTCGGATGATCCCCTGGACGCCAAGATCACCATGTCTGGTTTTGAGCCATTTTCACCAGTTTCGGAACCGGTAGTATTCGAGCCAGGGCCCGTATCAATGTCACCAGCTTTGTATACAAGCTCACCACCCTGGACTGAACCATCGCCGACTTCACTGTCAGTGACGTGTTCTTCTGGTCCAGTCCCTGTGGAATCGTGTCCGTGGCCGGGTCCTGCCGACCGGCCTCTGCAGTCGTCTCGTCAGACGCTGACCCCATTGACCTCTCCCTCTCACCTGGCCGTGGTGCCGTGGCCGGCGGCCGACCTCAACTCCTCTGGTGACGAGGATTGGGAGCGGAGGCCTCCCGCCGAGCGCTGGGCACCGCTCGGCGCCAACGACGCCGACGACGAACAGGGACAGCCGCGACGCTGCCGTCGTCGATGATCACAGGTCAGCGAAGCTTCACAGTTGGAGGCTGGTGATTGTCTGTGTGCTGCTTAGACATTGGACACAAAAAGGCAGTTACTGAGGATTTGTTATCGGATTTTTATTCTCCGTATTTTTGCTGCTGCATGATCAATTTGTATTGTGTCTGTGTGACAGTCTTCACAACTTACATTCTGCTGGTAACTTCTGCCATTAGGTTTTTGTGCTGTTGGGGTGGTATTCAAAACCCTCATAGACTGATAGGGTTGATTTTTATTTCAATTATGTATTTGTATCACTTTACCAGCTAGTTTCTGGACTTACGAGATGAAGTTCGGATATTTAGGCAAACATTGCCAAGGCCTCCACTGTTCCAGCGGGAACACAGCAACCCATTGCGCGTAGTGGAATATAAACTCACGTTACGTGCCTGCTCGGGTGCAAAACCCGAGTTAACTACTCGGTCACCCCTGCTTTATTTTTACCATGTGTTATTCTCGTTAATCTCTCCACTTTGACGCCCGCTTCCACATTACTTCAGCTTTAATTGTTTTCTAAACGTAGCCGATTTCTCATCACACTCGGTGACTTTATCCGGCATCTGCTGCATGCCATTTATTGGAAGCTTTCTCACCACGAGCTTTCTGTCAGGTGGCCTCTTCTCCGACATAAGTATGGCATTATTCGTTCGAAGGCATAAGAGTGCCGTTCTGTGTGCTGGCAGACGGGCATCGCTCTCTTCAACCGACTTGTCTCGACTGCGTAAGCTGGAAGAGGAGCAAGAGCATCTCAACAACTCCTTGATGGCTCTCACCACCCACTTCGCCCAGGTATGTTTTGAAGCTTGTGCTGGCCAAGTAATGGGTTTGGTTTACTGAAGATTCCTTTGCTGAATCCTGATATAACTATTGAAGCCGTTTTTACTAAAATTGTTGATTGACTTTAGTAAATCAAGGAAAGAAAAACTGAATGAGATAGTATTTTGTTCCACATTCTAATATGCGATGTAAAAGATGGGCCTGACCGTGAAGTTTGGCGGTCTTTAGGCCCAAATATTCGAGTTGTCAATCAACAGCTTCTTTATGGTGACCTCCTGAGACCCCACGTATAGGTATCTATACGCAGGTTTGAATGGCTCTACCACCTCTTACCAATGTAGCAGCCTTTTAAAGCTATCATGTATAGACCGCTTGACATTTTAGCTTTCTTCTGGTGTCAAAATCATGAACTAAATCCAATGGCAAGTGAGTCCAAATTTTCTTTGTTTGATGATAGACGCAGGCGCCGGGCGGTTTCGCGGCTGCTCCGAGGAAGGTAGGTAGTTCAAATAATGTTACTGACAGAATTTAGTTTTGATAAGCGTATGAACAGAAAGCTTAAATTATTGGAAATTTGTTAGTTTTCGTCTGGTGGTTTTAGCATTTTTGGTTGCCGAACAATCTCCTTCGAGGATGCTTTGTATAGGATTTTATAAGCCCAATAAATTATATTTATAAATTTTGGAATTTAAATTTTTGTTTATTATTGAGTTCCTTGTGTCCAAAACACCAAAAATCAAAAACAGTTTGCACTTGCATCAAATACTTTGGGCTCGGGTCTCAAGAGGTTATCAGTTAATAATTCGTCAGTCATGCGGACTGTGTGTGACATTGTAGCTGCAGCGTGTGTGGATGCAGTAGTGCCTCAATAGGAGCTCGGAGGAGAACATATTCCCAGAAGCATCGCCACAAGACAGACATATTCGCCAAAATGCAGGACACTTTCATGACCAGGCTCAAATTTCAGAGACATTTGCTAAAACTCAATTTGAAAATGGTCAAGGTATTCTTGAGAAGGGCAACCGGGAAGAAATTCAATGGAGACGATGGAACCTGTCTAAGCTACCCTGTTCGCCACAGAAGTGTACAAATGACTGGTAGAGAGTTGGAGGGGGCAGCGGCTGAATTCGAGAAACACTGCGTGAGGGGATGCGTGAAGGACATGAAGTGTAGGACAGGACGTGAAGGACCGAGTGTACATACAAAAGTAGTCCACGACCATTTCTGTGTCCAAGGAACCAATGAAGTGGTCACAGCTACTTCCGAGCCATGATGGCCTAGCCTCTTTTTTAAAGACTAGTCAAATGGAAGACGGGCATAAATCAATTCCGTATAAGTAGGCAAATATATACATTGCATCTGTATCTTAAAGGGAATGTGGCACCTTCATAACGTGATTTTAACTGAGATAGCCAAGTTGTAAAGCAAGTCGGAAAACCCGGTGGCACTCCATATATAATTTGTCTTGGAACTCGATATTTCCGTAGAAAAAAAGCTAAAACCTACCTGACACCAACCCCTCATCAACCCCTCGCCGGGCGGCCATTGTTGTGAACTGCTCGTGTGACGACATATGCTGACGTCACGATGAGCGTCAGCCAATCGAAGCCCTTGAAGCCTTGCAAGTATGGTAGTGGTTGCCAGATCGTGACATCATCCACAGGCTAAATTTCTTTTTCTAGAGGAGTATTTTAAAAATCAAAATATTGAGTTGAGCTTATTGTACATTTTTCAGAAAAAAATCATGAGTGGTTTCATTATTTTCGGCTAAAAGTACGCCTAATTGCACTAAATTCCAGGATTCGACCATGGTGCCACATTCCCTTTAAAGAAGAAAATACCTATTGCTTTGATTTTTTATATTATGTTCAAACATGCTACACTTTTGATCAGGGTTGGCAAAATACCGGTAAAAACTAGGTTTATGCCAGCTAGTGGCATAAACTGGTAAATACCGGTATTTACCAGTAAAAAAGTGGCAAAAACTGTCAAAAAGTGGCAAAAACCTTTCAACTGACAATGATAGACCAGAAAGACATTCTAATGCCAAAGAGCAGTTGTAAATGTGAAGCAATTGATGACATTGACATGGTCTGTGGTCAAGACTGGTGTGTAAGCAGGTATTTTATTTACTAGGCATCATGGTTCAGAATGTTATGAACAACCAGCTTACACCAAAACTCTGGAAAATGTCAGAAGTGATAAAATCTAATCCGTACGTACCAGACGTGCATCACTGAAAACGTGGAAAGGTGAGATTAGAACATCAGCCTGGTTTCAAACATTGCCAAATCCTACCTTTATTCTTCTTCAGTGATGGGCACTGAGGGTCCAATGTCTGAATATGCGTCCGCTTTGGGCCTTTGATATATTTTTGTCCACTATTTTGAATGGAAGCTGATTATTCCTCTCATTTTTAAGTAAGCAGTTCGTCGATTTTGCTGACTGAGCAAACAGAACAGTGGAATTTCTGAATGTCACACTTTGAACTTTCCTCAGGTAGTAGGTGTTCAGAGACCGATAATTTAATGACATTTGATATTCAAACAAAGCGTTTCACTTTCTCTGCTGTAAAATTCAATTCTAAAGAAGTCAAGGTTCTTTAATTGCTTGCTTAACGTGGCATGTCGATTGTCTTCGAGCTCTTAGGCTGTTGATTATGCGAATCTGATGAGATAATTAGGGAATATTTCAATATTATTGGCAATTCTCTGGTCAGGATTCCTCGCTAACTATATTGAACTGGGAAAAATTGGTTGACCCTCTACCAACAACCAAGTAGTTTATGTACCTATCCTATTTTATATTCTGACATGGGGACTCTTAAATCAAAATACAGGCAAAGAGGCAATGTGGGCCCATGAAATCATTTCCTAATTCTTCGCTGGGTTAAGTTACGGCAATGTGAGTAATTTCACTGTACTTTTCTCGCCTTAGTGGGGAGAGAGTGTTTGAACACTTCTCGGGTTTTTCGAACAGTGTCGGAAAACAGCGGCGCAAGGCGCCGCCGTACTGGGCATCACTTGTCTTTGACCAAATACGCAACTTCCCTGAAAACGATTATTTGGGGTCATCTCAGGTCAGGTCACCAGGCCAGGTCAAGTGACCTCACCTCATAAAATGTTTAAAAATTGCATAAGTCAGGATCTAGCGATCTGAAACTTATCACATAATAGACCCACTGGGGGCTAGAAAATATATTCCGGGATTTTTTATATCGCAGATCTAAGGTCAAATACGTGTCATGCATATCCATTGGAAATGCATGTAGAAAACACAAGTTGGTCGAAAAATGTCTCTATTTCTGAAGATACCTACGGCTTAAAATGACTTCTTTTATTGAAATGGTAGCATCACTCGGTTTGTTGTAATAAGAGGAATTGATGACGCTTGAATATTGGCTCCAAGTTAACCCAGTCAGGCGCTAGATTAAAAAAGTATTCTAAAAAATCTCACTCCCTTGACTCGTCATGACCTCAGCATTAACCTGAGCAAAAAAATGTTTATGACATATTATCCTCATAATTCTTCGTGGGCTATTCATCGCTTTCGCGTGTTTTTTTTTTTTGCTTCGAGGAGCCGAGTTCTAGGGGTGTTCAACACGCGCATTGACAGGAAAAGTTTAGGATAGCATAAGTCAGAGTTCAGAACAATGTAAACTTATCCGATTGAAACTCGTATCACATAATGACCCCAACATATTCTTTAAAATATTTTCCGGTATTTTTTTATATCAATGACCTAAAGTCGAGTACGAGCCATGACCTCTCCATTGGAAATGCACGGGAAAATGGTTTAAATAGAATAACTCAGTAATAAATGGTGACAAGAGCTTTTATTATCACACCGTTAGGTTTGTCTCATCCTTGCAGCTCTAATGATATGCATTTAACCTAATTTGACCTTGACCTGAAGTATGCCGAGTGTACAATTCATATTGGGAAATATAGTTAGCGAGTGGAATATTCAAGTAATATTTTGAGAGTCAATTAAAACCCTATTACATCCCGCACTTATTTACAGTATTGAAATGAATTTTCCATGAAAATTGTTTTAGTTCCATACTTTTGATGAGTTCATAAACACCAGAGCTATTGAATTCGGCTGAAAAGGCACCGCTTGAAAGTGAGTGGGAAAATAAGTAAAATAATAACACATAGAATCGAGTGAAAAATCCAACTTGTTCCGTTGCGGCTCCCCACCCAGCGCCCTGGGATTTGGAAGTGGGCGAAGGTGGATCTGAGGCATAATGGGGCGAGTATTAATAACTAGTGTGGGAAATTGAAGCTCCTAACTGTGAATGCAACGCTTAGAAATCAAATCACAAGACTCAATGGAAATGTGTATCTTTTGTAGCGTCTTCCTACAAATTGTCGTGTTGCAGGTATTATTTTACTTTCTTCATGCGAGCACCAGGTGATCAGAAATTTTCTTCACGCGAACAGGAGACACTAGGGTGTCCCAAAATTAACAAAGTTTACGTAACGTTGAGTGTGACCTGAAACGGAATTGTGCAAAAAATCAGCCATTTTAATTAATATTTGACCCCAGCGCAAATCGCTTGAAGTTTTACCCATAGCTCCCAATGGAGACTGCAACGCTTGAACACGAACTATTTCGGTATTTCCATCGTAATGCGAGACCACAGCGTAGGGTGTCTTATATTGTCTTCTCTTTTTGGCTGTGTTTTGTAAGAATTATCTTTTATCTATTGATTTCATGGTATTCCGACTTATTTCCACTACAATTACTTCACGTTCTTCGTTTTACATAGAACCATACTGTGTTATAAGGTACATACACAACCCTTATCCGAATAACTGGTCGTTTTTCTTTGTATGGTCAGACAAAATACTGTTTTATAAACATTATCATTGATCCTCAGACTAGGAAGACACAGTGTCAAGACACGTACACGTTATTCAATATGGAACAAAAGTACATTGCTACATATAAACATCCTTCTGGAGGGTCCTTGGCCAGAGGTGTACGCCAGAACTGATTTCCTAGTGTCGGGAAACGGCTTGTGGTAATGCTCTATGACTTGCAGTAGGTGCTGTTGGCCAGTGGTGGATGGGGGAAATACATTGCCCCCAAACAGAAAATCTAGGGGCAATACTATGGTTGCCCCTACTCCCCAAAACTGTCGACCTCGTTTTTGCCCGGACTCATTTTTAGCCTACAAGCAAGGTTTTGGTGCTTCAACTCTCAACTTCACACACAGCCACTCAACTTCAGTGCAAAAATTGAGCCCTGGATAGCAAAACAATCATCTTGTGGCTACAGCTTTGAGACGTTTTTTTATATTTTGCATATCGACTCTTCAGCTTACCCCCACAGCTTACCGTCTAGTTAAATTGTGGTATGCTATCACCGCGTGACGTTTTTTCTCATCGACTTTGGCTTGCCCCAAACTTGCCGGCTAAATCCGCCACTGCTGTCGGCTCTCCTCACTCTTAATTAGGCAGCCGATATAGTCATTTATCAGCCTAATCTCTCTCTCCGCTGCGTTGTTCGCCAACTGCAGGTTTCGGATGAAGGCCTCCAGCCTATCGTAACATGGGGTACCGTCCCATGGCGAGCACTCAGCCAGAAATGACGTGTCAACCGACAGACTTTCAAACATGGGATGGCACTGCGTGCCCACAAACTTATCCAGCGTCAGATCCTCCATGCCTTAAAGGGAAGGTGGCACCTTCATAACTTGATTTTAACTGAAATAGCCAAGTTGTAAAGCAAGTCGGAAAACCCGGTACTCAATATATCATTGGTCTTGAAGCTCAAAATTTCCGTAGAGAAAAGCTAAAAGCTAACGGAAATGTACCCCTCATGGAAAATGTCCAGGTGATTTCCTTTGATACAACAGCGTCCAACACCAGGTGGCAGTACCGGGTTTTCCGACTTGCTTTACAACTTGACTATCTCAGTTAAAATCAAGTTATGAAGGTGCCACCTTCCCTTTAAGGCATGAAGGATCTGACGCTGGGTAAGTTTGTGGGCACCCAGTCCCATCCCATGTTTGAAAGTCTGTCGGTTGACACGTCATTTCTGGCTGAGTGCCCGCCATGGGAAGGTATCCCAGGTTACGATAGGCTGGAGGCCTTCATCCGAAATCTGCAGTTGGCGAAGAACGCAGCGGAGAGAGGGATTAGGCTGAAAATGACTATATCGGCTGCCTAACTAAGAGTGAGGAGAGTCGACAGCAGTGGCGGATTTAGCCGGCAGGTTTGGGGGCAAGCCAAAGTCGATGAGAAAAAAACGTCACGCGGAGATAGCATAGCACAATTTAACTAGGCGGTAAGCTGTGGGGGTAAGCTGAAGAGTCGATAAGCAAAATATTAAAAAAACCGTCTCAAAGCTGTAGCCACAAGATGATTGTTTTGCTATCCAGGGCTCAATTTTTGCACTGAAGTTGAGTGGCTGTGTTTGAAGTTGAGAGTTGAAGCACCAAAACCTTGCTTGTAGACTAAAAATGAGTCCGGGCAAAAACGAGGTCGACAGCTTTGGGGAAGGGGTGCAACCATAGTATTGCCCCTAGGTTTTCTGTTTGGGGGGCAATGTATTCCCCCCCATCAACCACTGGCCAACAGCACCTACTGCAAGTTGTAGAGCATTACCACAAGCCGTTTCCCGACACTAGGAAATCAGTTCTGGCGTACACCTCTGGCCAGGGACGCTCCAGATGGATGTTTATATGTAGCAATGGACTTCTGTTCCATATTGAATAACGTGTATGTGTCTTGACACTGCGTCTTTCTAGTCTGAGGATCAATGATAATGTTTATAAAACAGTATTTTGTCTGACCATACAAGGAAAAACGACCAGTTATTCTAATAGGGGTTGTGTACCTTATAACACAATATGTTTATATTTAAAACGAAGAACGTGAAGTAATTGTAGTGGAAATAAGTCGGAATGCCACGTAAACAATAGATAGAAGGTAATTCTTACAAAACATAGCCAAAAAGAGAAGAAAATATGACACCCTACGCTGTGGTCTCGCATTACGATGGAAATACCGAAATAGTTCGTGTTCAAGCGTTGCAGTCTCCATCGGGAGCTATGGGTAAGACTTCAAGCGATTTGCGCTGGGGTCAAATATTAATTAAAATGGCTGATTTTTTGCACAATTCCGTTTCAGGTCACACTCAACGGGAAAAAGAAAGGTAGACACCAACTTTTAAAACTTTGTTAATTTTGGGACACCCTAAGGAGACACGTAATTAAAAAGACTTCGTTCAGGCGGCACCATGCGTGGCTAGTATTTTCCACTAACCACATATCTAAAAAAATCCATTCGAGATGAGCTTGATCGGAGCAAGTAGCTGGGGCATTCCAGGACAGATCGACCAAGGTTTGACACCACCATGTCTAGAAAAAATCTGAAACTTTGTTCTCCGGGGTAGTTTTGGGCCAGAAACACGCCTGAGAGAATCTTAGCCCCCTCCGACCAACGGTGACCGAGTTATAGCCCGAGTCATTTTCGGGAGGTCACCTTGTAGACTCATCTCTGATGCTTCATAACTCCAAAACGCATAGCTTGATTAACAAGTTTTGTATACCATTGAACTCGTTTTGAACTATAATTTATTAAAAAAAATCAAAATTTGAAAATGTTTGACTTTTGCTTTGTTTGACCTTTTCTTTTTTTACCTAGCTTGAACTTTTGGCAGTTGAAATTGCCCTTTTAGACACCTCAAAAAATTTTCTTCGTAAAATATCTTTCGATGGAAAAAATGTGTTCCTGCTATAAGTTCCAATTTTTGCACCTAAGGTAGGAATGCAGACAGTTTTTGACCACTGCGGTAGTACAGCCTTATGTTAAAGGCCGCAAACAAAGCTATTACTTTTGTAATCGGTTGCTTGCAATAATATGGCATAGTCTTTACGAAATTTTCATCGTGCAATTGTCAAAATCTATGAGAATTAACACGCGCCCACGCAAGGGGGTGGGCAGCCGGCCTCTTCAGGTTTCCAAAGGTAGTATAAAAAAACACATTCGCGCAGCCTGCTCTACCGTACTTCATGTACCTCTAACTTGAAATTTTTGCAGCTTCTGGCAAACTTTTAGGTCTGGGTCATACCAGGTCAGACCGCCAACCCAGGTCAAGAGACCTAACCTCGAAAAAACTTCGGGAGGTGCATCAGTAATATCAAAGTTAGCCTATCGTGGTTAGATTCACATTACATAGTAAGGCCGCCGTGCAAGATAATTTTTCGTAGCAGGATTTCTATATCGATAACGGGGAGCAGGGTCAGGGTCATGAGCTTTCCATTAGAAATGCATGGTGCAATAGGTAAATTTTGATAACTTGCGAGAATTGAGAATTGTCGAGAATTGCGATGGAGGTTTTATTTTTACGTTGTCGTGTCTGACTTGCCACTGCAGTTTGATTAATATTCTTTTTATCATACCTACCTGAGCCCGGCTCTAGGTCAAAGCAGGTTAATTTTGACATTTGACTAGGCAATATTTTAAGATACATGATCCGTTTGGGCTCAACAAGAGTGTTCCAATGGTGATGAACATTTCTTTCTACGGATTTCCTCTGTCACCTATTATGCCACACAATTTATGTTTCCACTTAGTTCCTGTCAGAAATACTGTGACCTCGAGCAAACTCAAAGGTGACACGACCAAACGATTGTATGTAACATATTTGGTAGTGATTAAAACTGGCTGTTTAGCGGCATCACTCCCAGTGCACTGTGTCATTATTCATCTGGGATTCTGGAATCCGTGTCAGCTATGAAATGATCACCTTGTAAACATATCGTGAGGCAACCTGCTCAAGTTACCAAGTCGAATGCGTTACAATTTCAGGACATTTTTTTCGCATATATGAGCAGATTAAAATTACTTTTTGGGAATAAAAGCCTTTCAGACACGTTTGTTTACATCGCATGAATCCTCTTAAACGTGTGCTGTGCTGCACTGGGTCACCTTGTATCGATACTATTTTTCCATCTCCGGGAACGATGTAATTGTGTGAGTTAGTGGTGCTCATAGGATAAGTTATACTTGTTTCAATTATGGATAAAGTCGCGACCTCTTTGTAAATTTTTGTTTAAGGCTGAGAGGTGCATTATTAATAAGTTCATTTGCCCTCGTCTCCCTCGAAACAATGGATCCCTTTCTATCACTTTTAATGGCTGCAATTTTTATTTTTATAAATATTGTCCAAGTTGCTGCCAGTTCAGTTTTAGAAGTAGGTGTCTCACTAGTCATCAAGGGACTTTTTACGGAGACCCCGACCCCACCACCCAAACGAGCAACTCCCACGATGAAGTGTAAATCAAGGAACCAAAGTTGAAAGTCCCACAAGGCATAACGACGACCGTCTACCTCAGGTCACCCCCTCACCAGTCAGTTGCCAGCTGGCCTTCAGTATTTACGGTACCTACCACCTCCCAGCTGACCTGAATTATTTTTCCAGAAGTTGCAAAATGTTGTGTTAGAGGTAGATGGAGCACGGAGGCGCTGCGCGAAGGTGTTTTGTTTTGTTTTTTACTACCTGTAGAGACCTGAGGAGGCCGGTTGCCCACCGCCTCGGGTGGGCGCGTGTTAATTGTCATACATTCTGACACCTACACGATGAAAATTTCGTAAACACAAAGCAATATGATTGGCAGCAACCGATTACAAAAGCAATCGCTATGTTTGCGGCGTTAAACATAAGGCTGTACTACTGCAGTGGTCAAAAACCGTCTACATACCTACCTTAGGTGCTAAATATTTGGAACTTATAGCAAGAATGCATTTTTTTATTTTTTCTATCAATAGATATTTTATGAAGAAAATTTTTTTGAGGTGTCTAAAAGGGCAATTTTAACTGCGAAAAGGTCAAGCTAGGTAAAAAAAGAAAAGGTCAAACAAATTAAAAGTTAAAAATTTTCAAGTGTTGAAATTTTCTTTTTTCAAAATAAATTACAGTTCAAGGCGAGTTCAATGATATTAAAACTTGTTAATCAGGCTATGCGTTTTGGAGTTATGAAGCATCAAAGATGAGTCTACAAGGTGACCTCCCGAAAATGCCTCGGGCTATAACTCGGTCACCGTTGGTCGGAGGGGGCTAAGATTCTCACAGGCGTGTTATTGGCCCAAAACTACCCCGGAGACAAAGTTTCAGATTTTTTCTAGACATTGTGGTGTCAAATTGAAATATTTTTGGTCGTTTTGTCCTAGGATGCCCCAGCTGTAAAAAGTAAAACGAAGCTTTTTGTGACATGAGTTTAAAAGTGGTGTTAAAAAGGACCATTATATGCCAAGTTATTTAGCTGAGTATGACTTGACGTCGAAAGCTTCTGTTATTGTGTCTGCTCTTTCAGTATTAATTTAGGTCTAAAACGAAAAAGCTTGGCAGATAATTAGCATTTTTAACACGACTTTTAAACTCAATAATAATAATGCTGCTGCCAACATTACTCCGCTTACTTACTTTTTTGTAATAGATTCTTCTCAGGAAAAACATTATATGCAATTTAAGAATGAGTCCTGATATCATGAGCGTCGCCACCTGCAACAAATGAGGGGGCCAGCTAAATTTCAACCTCATGCAAACAAGAAATTTACCACGTTACGATAAAAAGCTTTTCGCATCTGGGCTCCTCGTTGCGTTCCGCACCGGCTGGTTATAAAAACATCCGATATTCTCCTATTTTGACTGAGATTAGTAATTTTTACCAAAAAAGGGTTCGATGCCGGGTGGAATAAGAGGAAATGTAGTTTCAGCCTGGTTTCCTTAGTCAAAGCTCAGTATCTCTAGATCCGCACCTTTGTTTAATGTATACTTAACTTAGTGCACAAATGAGGGACTTACTCCACTAGGTAAAAATCGTTTTCGGAGCGCTTTCGATATATTTTATATATCTTCGTCAGGGAGTTAGTACAAGTCATGAATTGTGATTAAGCGTACTTTTAACCAAAAATAATGAAACCAGTCATGATTTTTCTGGAAAATATTCAATAAGCTCAATATTTTGTTTTTAAAAATACTCTTCTAGGAAAATAAATAAATATCTGCCTGTGGGTGATGTCATGATCTGACAACGACTACCATACATGAAACGCTTCAAGGGCTACGATTTGCTGATGCTCATCGTGATGTCAGCATATGTCGTCACACCAGCAGCTCACAACAATGGCCGCCCGGTGAGGGGCTGATGAGGGGGCTGATGTCAGGTAGGTTTTAGTTTTTCTACGGAAATATTGAGTTCCAAGACAAATGATATATGGAGTACCAGGTTTTCCGACTCGCTTTACAACTTGGCTATCTCAGTTAAAATCACGTTATGGAGGTGCCACATTCCCTTTAAAAGACCCCTCCAACAGTAAGCGCTGAGCGCAGATCACCGTCACACCTCGTAGAATATAACACGGGAAAATTAAATGATTAAATATCCAAATTTGTTGCAAAAAGAGGCAAATAATCGAAGATGAAATGCTTATTTGTTCATTTGAGATAGACTTTATTACCGTTTATTCTCACAAATTTGTAAGTGGGCAGTACCATTAGCAGCAGTGTAACACACGGCCCAAAGGTTAAAGTATTCCTCCACGCCCGTGTGACGTAACTCGGGCGTGAATGGATCCCTCTTGAACGTACCTTTATGTAAAGGTACCTTGGTAGTTAAAGATCTTTAAAGCGTAGGACTTAGACATTCTCTTCTATTGCTGCTGGGTGTTACTACTTTGAAATTTCCCTGAGGCGGTTATCTTTACATATGCTGGGCCCATACAAGCATTAACATGCTAATTGATGCTATATAGTACGTGGTTTCGTATGTTTCAATGGTTGGTGCTGATTATTTTGCTTTGTGCGGCTAGTAGCGTTCAAACAGCGGGAGCACAAATACATTATTGATACATTATATGCATGTAGGAATTAGTTTAAAGCCAATTACTGTGTCGTAATGAGACTGAAAAGTAACTCCAAATAGTCCGTTAAACATTCTTTGACCTAAGCCATAGGATTTCAAGATATATTTAAATAATATTTCTTATTTCTTGCTGGGTCTTACCAGCGAAAAGTCGAGAAAGACAGCTAAGCGATGAGGAACTCCTATGATGCCGAACAGCGCCGCTGCACCGTTCAAAAGGGAGTAGAAGGGTAACGTCGATTTGAAGACCTTTTTAGGCATAAGGGCTAAAAGACAGATATTTTTTGTGTCATCAATAATAATTCACTCATTATTATCATTCTTAAAAAAATGTGGCAAAAAGTGGCAAAAACTGGCAAAAACTAGTTTATGCCAGCCGGTTTTAACCATGGTAAATACCGGTAAAAACCACCCAGTGGCAAAAACCTGTCAACCCTGCTTGTGATAACCAAACATCATTTACATTCCAACGAAACCTCTGACATGATAGCAATCAAAAGTCGGAACCTGTTTTGTGTGCGTTTTTTGTCGCCCTGTTTTCTGGTCAAAGTGTTTTTAATACTTATGCCTTTGTTATTGGCTTTCATTTCAGCTGCCTTAGGTATTTATTAATTCCACAGTCTGCTAGTGTAGTGGACGGCTGTACTGGTGCCTTTATATTCAGTTTCGGCTGCGTCAGGCCGTGGAGGCGCTGCCACTGACGCTGTACTGGTGCCGTTAGGTTCAGTTTCGGCTGCGTCAGGTCGTGGAGGCGCTGCCACTGACGCTGTACTGGTGCCGTTAGGTTCAGTTTCGGCTGCGTCAGGTCGTGGAGGCGCTGCCACTGACGCTGTACTGGTGCCGTTAGGTTCAGTTTCGGCTGCGTCAGGTCGTGGAGGCGCTGCCACTGACGCTGTACTGGTGCCGTTAGGTTCAGTTTCGGCTGCGTCAGGTCGTGGAGGCGCTGCCACTGACGCTGTACTGGTGCCGTTAGGTTCAGTTTCGGCTGCGTCAGGCCGTGGAGGCGCTGCCACTGACGCTGTACTGGTGCCGTTAGGTTCAGTTTCGGCTGCGTCAGGCCGTGGAGGCGCTGCCACTCACGCTGTACTGGTGCCGTTAGGTTCAGTTTCGGCTGCGTCAGGTCGTGGAGGCGCTGCCACTGACGCTGTACTGGTGCCGTTAGGTTCAGTTTCGGCTGCGTCAGGCCGTGGAGGCGCTGCCACTGACGCTGTACTGGTGCCGTTAGGTTCAGTTTCGGCTGCGTCAGGTCGTGGAGGCGCTGCCACTGACGCTGCACTGGTGCCGTTTGGTTCAGTTTCGGCTGCGTCAGATCGTGGAGGCGTTGCCACTAACGCTTTATTGATGCCTTTAGGTCCAGTTTCGGCTGCGTCAGATCGTGGA
This sequence comes from Lepas anatifera, assembly GCA_034440635.1. Lineage (NCBI taxonomy): Eukaryota > Metazoa > Arthropoda > Thecostraca > Lepadidae > Lepas > Lepas anatifera. The sequence continues at coordinate 2,433,554 of JAOTON010000629.1, forward strand.
GGCGCCTGCGGAGGAGAAGGAGCAGCTGCTGCAGGATCTGGAGACGTTCGCCTTCCGGGGTATTCCGGACGTGCGCCAATACAAGCTAGCCGAACAGGAGGAACGGCAGCTCTCGGTGGGTGTCAGCCTTCTTATGGAACGGGGATCGGTGGCAGTGGAGATGGATGCTGTTGTTTTTTCAAATCCTTCTTCTTGGATGAAGTCTACATTATGTTCTTTTTATACTTGCATTGGCTGTTTGTTACTACATGTCTCTCCGAGGTTGATTGCTGAAATTGAGGAATCTGAAATATATTTTAGTCTCGTTTTATGTAGTCAAAAACATTTACAGGTGGTGTGCTCTCGATATCTAGGTGGTGCAGTTATAAACACGTTAAATATGAATGTCTTCCGCTGAGTTGGTACCCAAAGCGAGGGATATTTTCCTGCTTTAAGGATTATGAAATTGTACTTAGGACTGAAGTGGATACAACAAGGGCCAACTATGGATTAGCCCTGCTGAGTGGGCAAGTCAGTTGTATAAAGGAAAACGAGAACACATTTCCTACCACACTTCCCTAAAGTATCATGGCTAGGTTAGGAACCGGTCCCAGGAGAGTTATTGCTATCTTCCTTTGAGAGCTGCGTAATGGTTTAGCCGAGAGTGGCGAAATCCATGCAATGGCATCCACCTCCCTGCTACGGCAGGACGAGTGGAAGCACCAGGAGATGGTGGAGACGCAGCGTCTGGAGGCAGCGCGACCTCATGCAGCAGCTGAAGGCCCAGCTGGAGGATCTGGAGCACTACGCCTACGAGACTGGCGAGGCGGGACTGCCATCTAGCGTCGTGCTGGAGAAACAGCGCGTCATCATCGGTGGGTCGCCGACAGTGGTGCACATTGCCAGGTCATTTGGATCAGTGGTTATGTGTTGTTCGAGGAAAGGGAACATTGTGAAACATGTTATGCGACGAATCTCTTCAAACCATGGCTTCAGGTCGAAATCGATGAATCTTTAATGTGGCTCACTGTGGTAGGGCGAATAATTTTTGGTAACTTTTGGCAGTGCTTTTTACTGAGAGTATTGCTAAATACTTTTCTTCGTTCTTTTCAATAATCAAAAGTTTTTACATGATAGGAGGGCTAAGGATTAACCATATTTTTATTCATTTTATTTTTTAATCATGCACATAACAGTGAACCGGCCGGTAACATGCCGGGTACACAGAGCATTAGTGTGACAGTTTGTAGTTACCTTTTACACCTGTCTTGGCAGACGAGCTGAAGGGGAAGCTGAACATTGACATCGAAAACCTAGACCGGATGACGTCAGAGGATCTCAAGAGCCTGGTCGACTGCGCCGTTGGACAGGTGACTGTGGTGCCGCCCTGCAGCCGACCCATGTATATACGATGTGTAAACAAGACGTGTACTCAAGCTCTGAGTACTGTGAAGATGGTTTTCCATTTAGAATACGGTACCGCGTTTAAAGGGAATGTGGCACCTTCAAAATGGGATTTGAGCTGAGTTTACCATGTGATAAACCATGACGAGAAATCGCTTGATCGGGGATGAGGTGGCTTAGTGGATAGCACCCTTGTCTTCTAAGCCACCTGTCCCGGGTTCAAGTCCCGGCGGAGCCTCTGAATAAGTCGATCTGATCCCCAAAATCCCTTCCAACAGGGTGAAAGTCGGCGACGCCGTATGACCCTGGCAGTTGGTGCGTCGTTAAACCCCAACAAATATTAAATCGCTTGATCGAAATTTCATTTGTCCCAGAGCAGTGTCCCAAAATTGATTTTCGCTTGGGTGTCAAGTGGAATATCCACCCGGTCCTGGAGTGGAAAATTTTGAGCTGTAGGTACTGGAAGGGAAAAGAATATCTTCTTGTTTGGAGCAAGGTACTTATTCAGGTGATAGGCTTGCTGTCAAGAAATGAGCAGTGGTATTTTTATAGCCTCACCTGCAACTAAACAAACTATTTTTGTTAGTAGAAATTTCAGTGAAAAGGGAACAGAAGGCAGTGGGAAATTATGCATATCTGGTTGTCGTTTTCTGCCTAGCACATTGGGTTTTGGAACACTGTCCCCTTACCGATTGCGGAGAAAAAGTAGGATTCCCTGACCCTGTCCTCCTCGGGTGTTCAGCTGCTATGAGGTGATCTCAGGAATGTGACCTCATGCTCAATCCCCGCTGCGCGTGCTGGGCCGACAAATTGTTGTCGCTTTGACATCTTTAAAACCCACGCGCTAAACATTACTGGTACTGTCGGATTTAACACGCACATTGACGGGGGGCGAATACCCACCCCTCCGGTTTTGTGGAGATAGAATAACAAGGGCGGCGCTAGGCGCCGTTGCACTTGGTATACCTTTTCACTGATAATTTTTACAACTTTTAGAAAAATCGTAAGGTTTGGTCATCCAAGTCAGGTCACCAGTGCAGACCTGAAAAAGGTTTAAGACAGCACAAGTCATAATTGGGTAAACCTATCCGATTGGAACTCATCACAAAATGATCCCACGGAGTTCTAAAAAATATATTCCGTTATTTATGACATTAATGGCCTAAGGTCAGGTACGAGCCATGGCTTCTCCATAGGAAATACTTCGGAAAAATGGTTTAAGCTGAATCCCTTTGAAATGGATGGTTGTAAAGCCTTTATTTTAACGAAATTAGGTTTGCATCAACCTTGCGGTTCTAATTGTATGCATTTTAACCTAATTTTACCTTGACCTGACCTCGGGTCTGGTCAAGTCGTAGATTTGACCTAGCAAGGTCATATTTTATATCATTTGATTATGCTTGTTGCGAGGATTCCAGTGGTCTAGATTGCTCTGCTCTATCTTTACTAGTTCAGATGTAATAAGTGAAAACCTTTGTCTAGATGTTATCCCACTGGTGGCATGCATTGACCTTTAGTGACCTTAAATATGACCTGACAAAAAATGTATCCAAATATTTTCCATAAAGACTTGAATCGGCTATCTAACGCCCCTTATTGTGTTTTCGCTATCTTGCGTGATTCTGGAGATCTTACGTGGGGAGGGGGCAGGAACCCGCCCCCCGTCAATGCGAAGGTGGTTCAGACCCCTGTCAATGCGCGTATCAAATGTGTATCACCTGCTTTATTGAATAGTTTGAAACGTGAAATACGGTTAGATATACAAAAATAGAAGAAATTGGTAAATATCACTTTCGTTTCTAATGATAACCTTTCTTAGCTAAACATGTTCATTTGTATTTGTAGTCATTTATGGCGCAAATCAAACAGGTTCAATGTGGCACAAAGCTTATATGTTGATTGGACGTCGCGCTAATTGGAAACTTTTTATTGCTAACAGAAAATTAAAAGTGAAAAATGAATATAAGGCTTAGAAGCCATTTTCTGCAGAAATAAGGCTAAATCCTTTGTTTTCAACATAGAATAGCTCCAAAACCACCAAAGGCTGGAATTGCACCTAAGTGCCATATTCCCTTTAAAAGTATTCCGTGAATATCCGACTGTTTGACAATAGTGGAGATAAACGGTGCTGTATTGTGCTCGTAGATAGCGTTTTTCAATTATTGTATCGGCTTGATGTTCACTGTCTAGTGTTTTTACGAGGCTGACCTTTGTGTGATATCAGGTGGGTAATTAAGCTCAGAGGTTTTATTCCATTCGGGAGGTCGAAAGATCACAGCTAATTATTTTCTATTTTGTGAATTATTTCTCATTTTCAATTTGAAGGTGATGGGGTGGCTTAGTTCTCACCTCATCACGTTAAGTTGCGAAATACATTGAATCATAAGGTGTTTATGCATATGTTCCATTATGTTGTGGTCTACAGATATATTCTATACCGTATTTTTTACCTTGCTTATACTGCTCATATTTAAATCACTTGTCAATTGTCTTGACTTCCGCTTCTGACAATAACCAAATCACAAAATGCTACGTCGATCCCTACTAACCGCTTAATTTCCTTTCACGCTTCCTAGTTGATCAACCCGCTCAAAATGAAGGAACAGCTTGTGAACCAACTAAAAACGCAGGTTCAAGACCTGGAGAGGTTCATTTCATTCCTGCAAGGTAATCAGGTGGCTTACATTGTTTTTGGGTGTTTTCGAAAGCAAGTGAATCGTTTTGCACAGACGGTTGGCATTTTGTTGTGCTCGTTGGCATCGTATGGCTTGGTTTCAGTTTGGTCCCGTTAGCAGCCGCCTCGCTCTCAGTCGTGGCGTCTGTAGTCCACTGCGTCTTGGGTGGAGGCTAATCCCCGGCTTAATCATCGCTTTCTCTGTATTCTACCATTATTTTGTACAAGTACTGTTTGATTGGTTTCATTTGACAGCATTACCTGTCCCTTTTCTCGTCTTTACCTTTCTGTTCAGCCAATTTGTCTCAGACTGGAAGGTATTAATGCACGAAAATGGCATCTAAATGTTTGCGTAGCAGTGTGTTGTATTACGGTGGTGGGGGGCCTCGCTTACGGCCTTGAACTGATGACTTATGATCGCCGTTTATTGTATAGCTGGATAAGCTTCGCATAGGCATGCCTTTCGCCCCACACTATCACGTGCAGCCTGTTACAGCCACCCCGCCAAATTGCGCTCTGGTAGTCATCAAAGCGGATGGTCGCATCCCAAACCATGATGTGCTGCAGCTGGCGCGGCGTCGCTGGTCTTTGGAGCGTGCTCTGTCGGTGGGGCGTGACTGATGAGGTCTGATGGTCAGGTGACGCCGAGGACGGAGGCTGTGACGGCAGTTGTCGGGCCGGCCGCGGACCTCAGCCGGCCACCTCCTCCGGAGACGAGAGCGCAGCCGGCCGCGCCGAGCCGCCGCCCCGACTGAGACGCCGCTCGGCACGCCAGCGAGCACAGAAACAGCAGGTCAGTGGAGTAGTGGTGCTGGGGTCGTACCCAGCGCGCGCAGAAACAGCAGGTCAGTGGGGCTAGGGTCGCACCCAGCACGCTAGCGCGCGCAGAAACAGAAAAATTGGAAACATATTATCGTGAAAATTGACTAGGAACTGTAATCTTTAATATGGTGGCCGTCAAAGTACAGCAGATACATTTTTCTGCTTTCGAAGCCCTAGTTGGTGGTACGCTCTAGATCGGTGAGCGTGCTAGTTGTTATACACGGCTGTAACATGGCTTCAGCTGCAAGCTATATTTTACTCGGCATTGATATTTTTCGACTGGAATTCCACTGGACCCCGCGTGTGCTGGTGAACTGGTGGTGAAAACCACTGGTGATGGTAAGATTTAACCACACCGTCCTATGCGGTCTGGTCCTGCACCCATACTTTACCGAGACGTCGCCGTGTTGTCACATCTTCCTGTCTGTTCGCGAAGCACGTAGCATGATGAGCAGCCTGGTCACCGTTGTGGTCTCTGGCAGGAGATGCACAAGGAGGCCAGCTCGATGATGCAAAAGGCGCTGACGCTGCTGCAGCTGGTGACGCTGACGCAGTTTGGCTGCGGCGGACACCACTTCCAGAGCAACGAGCTGAAGAAAACGCCGCGTGGCAACCACTGGGGGTGAGAACTGCCCTCGCCGGTCAGGATCTGGTCACGTCAAACGGGCTTGTCAACTATTTATCTGGGCTTAAGGGCGTGTAAACCGTTCTGGTTGTAAGGCGCCTATTCAATTGTTGACGAGAAACAAGTTCAGAGAAAGGTTTCTTTTCCGGGGAAAGAAGAGGGTTTTCGATGCGAGGGATAGCAATAAAAAGACGACTGGTCGAATTCCAAGTAGTCTTCACAGGACAATTGCTCATCCTAAGTGGTGCAGATATGGATGCTAATTGTACTGCCCTGAGGACGCTGGAATACATTTGATGGTGTCAAAATCACATTTGCGACCAGGTGCGTGGATTCAAGAAGATCACAAACACTTGCTCCGTATTTTGGACAATTGCTTATTTTGAAATGTGTTGCAAAAATATTAATATCACGAGGCCAGCCGGAACGACAATTTTTTGGCTGGTTGTATCAGTCTAAATTTCGGTCGAGACAGCGTCAATATTCTTGATTTATGTTAATGCTTTATGTAAGTTATGTCCCAGCTGTTATAAGTTCGGTTTTTGGAGTCGGAGTCTTACTAAAGTAATCAATGGCCTTGTCACTGAGGCCCCGACCCCACCACCCGAACAAGCAACTCCCATAATGAGGGCTCAATTTAGAAGCAAAAGTTTAACGTCCCACAAAGCACAGGGATGGCCGCCCCGCTCAGGTCACCCTCTCGCCAATTAGTTGCCAGCAGAGTTGTGCGTTTCAGAAATTTCTTGAGTCGACTCAACACAACTCAAGTGCTGAGAGTGGTTAACTCAACTCTGACTCAACTCATGATCAAGAGTTCGGTCAGGATGTTAGTGAGTCGACTCAACTCCGACTCAAGGATAAATTCATCCGACTCAAATCCAACTCAACTCACGACTCAACTCAACTCAAACTTGGACTCGTTTTCAAAATAAAGTTAATACACTATAAATATATAAATAATATTAAAAAACTAAGAAATAAATAAATAAACCAGCAAAAAACAAGCTGTTCAGAAAGACTGACATGAAACGAAAGATTAATTGAAGGAAAATTAATTCATTGACATTCAAACATTGGTTAATAATTAGCCAGCAACCATGAATAACTTTTAATTGTTCCGGACTGTCACTGCCCAAAAAAAGCTACCACATGTTGCAACTATTTCTAAAAGGAGCATTGCATATTAAACCAGGTAAATGGAATGGAAAGGAACTTAAAAGGGCTAAGGTTACACCAACACAGTCAACCAATTGAGCCTCCATACTGTCAAAAAAGGTCCAAGCTAAAAAACATGATATTAACTGTATTTGTAGGGATGGCATAAGTAATGTTTTTTCTGTTAGAGAACGCTGCTAGGTAATCTTTATAAATGAGCATTAATATGCCATGAGTTAAATACAAATCTAAGCAATAACTTCTAGAGTACCTAGCTGAAATTGCTAATTTCAAGAACAACAGGAAACCCTAAGAAAAAGTATACCATATATGACAAAGGACAGTAGAAATGTAAATTCTATAAACGTGTTCGATTTTAATATATTCCTATTTTAAACCCAATCCAATTTTGAGCTTGAGAACCTTCAACACAATACATACCTATGGCTCTTCAAAATTGGAGCATGATTTCATAGAAAATTGCTAATGTATAACTTTCCAAATAAAACAAAGACGCCAAGCAAGGAACTCTGATCAGACAAAAACAGTAACATGAAATAATTCCTCTGATTCTTGCGATAAAGGTGTCTCAACATTTCTGTCCAATCAAGGGTCCAATTTTTCTTGCTAATAGCAATAAATGCTATTAATAGGCAAAATGAAAAGAGCGTTGGCAGACGGCGCCTTTGAGACTCAAGAAACGATATAATATGTAGTTCAACAAATATTTGCGTCACTGAATAAATTATCACGTGACACACTTTTTGCCCTAGAGCTACCTAAGCTTGAGCCTATACTTAGTTGAATTTGTTCTTCAAAGACAGCAATGGCGCACACTATTCTCAGTCGACGATTACTGACGACAACAATCAGCGACGACGAGCGTTGTTGCAGCAGGGGTTGAAGTAAAGAAGTAATGTTAAATATTGAAGATGAGAAGTTTTTGAGAGATTTGAAATGTATTTTGTAGTGCGTTCCACCACTTCAAATGTTTAAGACAAGGCCAGTGATAGGAACCTGTTCAATTTTTCGAGTACATGTATTATTTGTGCATAGGGATTTCTTCAGACCGAATGGGCTTTTAAAATAGGCAATTGAACCGCATAATTAATTTGATATATTGAAACAAATTAAAACTTTGATGGAAACAGTTCAAACACTGGAAGGAAACGTTATTTAAAGGAGGTTAAAGGAGGCTTGCAACAGGTAGGCAAATTCAAACACTTTTACTTCACATGTTTACCTGTTGAGCCAACTTCTTTTGTCAACTCATTTGACTCACTGTCTTCACAACTCAACTCAACTCAACTCATTGACATGTGAACCGACTCAAATCAACTCAACTCACTTGTCTAATTTTTTTCGACTCAACTCAACTCAACTCAACAGTCGAATGAGTCAGAATTTGAGTTAAACTCCGACTCTGACTCGCGAGTCGCACAACTCTGGTTGCCAGCCGACCTACGTCGGGCAAATATTGAGCGCCAGAGCGTGCACTGCCACGTTATGTTTCTGAGCAGTGGACTGGAGCCCAACGCTCTACCCACTGAGCTACCGGGGCGGATCAGTAAAAACTTAGCTCTAAGTAAAAAGACTGCCATCTTACGGAAAGTTTCGCCGCGAGTTTTTCATTGCTCGCATTGTCTCTACTGCTGCTTTGCAGCTTAAGCATGAATGAGCAATGTTCACCCAGTGAAAGCTTGTTAGACCCATTCCATTTTCGGATTCAAGTCAGGCGACCAGGGTTGGCATTTTTGCCAGTTGAGAGGGGTTTCTGCCACCAGCCGGTTTTTACCGGTTTAAACCGGCAAAAAGTGGCAGAAAGTGGCAAAAACTCTGGGAGGCCAAATTTGCCATTATTTATGGAAACTGAACTTAAAGTGTTTTCCAATAGTTGTTACCAACATCATGCCGATAATTACACTGTATTTCCGGTATTCGGATCATCTTATTTAGCATTATATCTTTTCTAGTCTTAGTCTTAAGCCTTAGTGCAGCAAACACAGATCGGATCGCATGCTACCCACATTTTAATCAGTTCAATTGTTAATCCTCGATAATATTATTAGCTGAATCAAACAGGGGCTAATTCTGATGTCGGGTGGTAGTCTAGATGAAATAAGACGGTTTTCCTGACTAGAAAGTCAAGCCGCTCGAGCTTAGTAAGAATCCAGCCCATGCGTTGGGGTCTCCGATGCAGTTTTCCATCGGAGGTAAGGCAAGCGCCTTTAGGTGCACGACACTCATATGCATTCAGTTTGGTTATTGCGAAAACCGTTATTATTTTACGTGTCGTATTTGGTGAGAATATTGAGTCTTCTTCAACGCCGAACAGTGGCGAACGTTAGAAAGGGTACAAGCTGGGGATTTCCAAGCCCCTCCGAGTGCCTGGTGTACTGGATCTTTTACGGGGAAGGACATTATTTCAGCCTGAATACATGGAAACTGCATTATTAGCAGTACTTTTGAGCTTCTGTAAGCTATAATTACAAAGTGAAGATCAGCATTGACTGACCTGTTCTGGTTAAAACATTCACCTTTTTCAAACATGTTGTCTCATCGAGCTACTTTGTTCATCTCTTCTGATCATAAGCTCTCAAACCTTGGTAGTGGCTTGTACCCCCAGTGGTCGGTTATACCATACATTTATCTCTTGGCAGGCGCACACCCAGGATTTTCGTTTGGGGGGCGGTAGGCTGATGGGGGGGGCGGCATGTCACGCGCAGGATTTCTTTTCCTGGTGAGGAGGCGGCAGTTTCGGAATAGGGGCGGCTTGAATCACATATTGGGCGAATGCTTCAAGGCAGGGGCGGCACACTAGGGGCAGGGACGGCAAGGTGGGAGTAGAACTGGTACTAAAGGCCAGATCAGGCTCATTTCTGCCCTCCATGGGTGCCCGCGTCTGCCTTTCTCCCTTGGGTGGGCTACTGTCTCTTCGAATAAAATATCTGAAATAAATTATATAAAATAAAATAAGGTTGAATGGACCAAACTGTTGTTTAATAATATGCACACGATTTCTTGTGATTAGAGAAAAAATATTCATGTTTACATCCCTACATTTCTGATGTAGTATTTCACTTGTGGTGTCATCTAAAATATGTGTACCGGTTCCTAACTAACAATAGAAGCAACGACTTTTCATCCATTGTAAAAGCCCCTCATATCAGAAAGGTGAGGTCACTTGGGGACCCAGGCGGTCCGTTTGGGGGCGGAGCAAACTGATCGACAAAAAGCCGATGAACAAAAAATGTCACAGCCTAAATGGAAGCTGACTGCTTCTAAAATTTATTGCTGCCGGCCGTGGGGGGGCAAAACGCTATTTTCGACTTTATAGGTCTAGCTTCTTCTTGGTTCCAGCCATAAAAGACCATTCGGTTTGAACAGATTATTGAAGCTGTGTGATGAAATGGAAGAAGAGAGTGCTGAAGCCTACCAATACAAAGTTCACCTCAGAAAACGCCCTTACATTCATATCCAACGCGAATATCAGTTAATATTTAGTATTTCATAGTTTTTGCCACTTCTGGCCACCGGGTTTATGCCAGCCGGTTTAAACTTGATTAAACCAGTGGTTTAAACCACTTTCTGCCGGATGCTGCCAACCCTGCAGGCGACTGGAGCTGCTGTCTAACCTGACCTGACCTGTGACCTGGCAGTGACCTGCGGGTGTTGCTGGAGCTGGCCGGCTGATCTGACCTGACCTGTGACCTGGCAGTGACCTGCGGGCTCGGCTGGAGCTGGCCGTCTGACCTGGCAGTGACCTGCGAGCGCGGCTGTAGCTGGTCGTCTGACCTGACCTGACCTGTGACCTGGCAGTGATCTGCGGGCGTGGCTGGAACTACCGTCTGACCTGACCTGTGACCTGGCAGCGACCTATGGGCGCGTTTGGAGCTGCTGACCTGACCTGACCTGTGACCTTGCAGCGATCTATAGGTGCGGCTGGAGCTGCTGACCTGACCTTACCCATGACCTGCAGGCGCGTCTGGAGCTGCTGACCGGACCTGACCTGTGACCTTGAAGCGACCTATTGGCGCGTCTGGAGCTGCTGACCTGACCTGACCTGTGACCTGGCAGCGATCTGCGGGCGCGGCTGGAGCTGGCCGTGTCGGCTGTCTCGGAGCTGGCAAAGGCCTCTCTGAAGCAGCAGCAGTGCTCGGAGCCGGGCACCGACGACTCCGAGTGTGAGCCGCCGTCGGCGCGGGGCGAACAGCTGACTCTGGCTGTCAGGAAGGAGCTGGCCGCCGCGCTGCGCGACCTCGTCCAGCACGGCCTTCTGCAGGTGTGGCCTTGTGATGACCGGCATGTACGCAGGAGTGCGAGGTACCGAATATATTTATGCAAATGCGGGTCGAGTCATTCGTCCCCACAGGGTGTTGTTCTTACACAGTATATGCTGGAATGCGTGGGGACCTATGTACGGCAACGTTGCGTACGCCAGGTCAGGCTCGTGGAACATCTTCTACAGGCTGGCTTGCGAGTGCGACTCACTTAGCTTCTAAAGACATCGGGGATCGATGTGATACAATAACTTTAGCGAGCAATTTAATGGGAGATTGGCGCCTCTACAGAGACCAAATATTTTCTGTCACTGGGTACGTATAGGTGAATATTCTTCATTACATGGGGAACATTTCCCCTCTTCCTGACTTTGTGGGCCTCACTGAGAGTCGTGACTCATTGGTAAGAGGTAACACTGACAGTCTGCTCACCCGTGAGCATTCCAAACTTATTGTCCTGATACCACTAACTGTGGACAATGTCCCAAAACTGGTTTACCGCTAGGGTGTTGAGTGTAAAATTCATGTTAGAAAATATAGTCGAGTGGAAAATTCACGGTATTGCATAGTTAGAGTCGATTGAAATCCTTATTTACGCTTCACAATTATTTAAATACCCTTTTCATAATAATTTCCTTGTTACCATAGTTTTTATGAGTTCATATACACCAGCATTGTTCAATTGTGCTAAAAGGCTCCACTGGAGGTGTGAGTGGAAAATTTAGAGAAAATAAGACAAAGGTGAGTGGAAAATTCAGCTTGCCTGGGTGTAGCTTTCCACCCAGCACCCTGGGATTTGGGGCACTGACTGTGGAAGGCACTAGCGCATAAAATTCACTGTTTCTTCAGCTAAGCATTCCAAAGTAGAAATTATGAAAATATTCATAGCGCCAAAACCTCAAATGCACTGCTACTCACAGCTCCTGCTTATGAAGTCTCGCTCGGTGGTGCCGTTTCAGATGAGTAAGTCTCGCCCGGTGGTGCCGTTTCAGATGAGTAAGTCTCGCTCAGTGGTGCCGTTTCAGATGAGTAAGTCTCGCTCAGTGGTGCCGTTTCAGATGAGTAAGTCTCGCTCGGTGGTGCCGTTTCAGATGAGTAAGTCTCGCTCAGTGGTGCCGTTTCAGATGAGTAAGTCTCGCTCAGTGGTGCCGTTTCAGATGAGTAAGTCTCGCTCGGTGGTGCCGTTTCAGATGAGTAAGTCTCGCTCAGTGGTGCCGTTTCAGATGAGTAAGTCTCGCTCAGTGGTGCCGTTTCAGATGAGTAAGTCTCGCTCGGTGGTGCCGTTTCAGATGAGTAAGTCTCGCTCGGTGGTGCCGTTTCAGATGAGTAAGTCTCGCTCGGTGGTGCCGTTTCAGATGAGTAAGTCTCGCTCAGTGGTGCCGTTTCAGATGAGTAAGTCTCGCTCGGTGGTGCCGTTTCAGATGAGTAAGTCTCGCTCGGTGGTGCCGTTTCAGATGAGTAAGTCTCGCTCGGTGGTGCCGTTCGCCGGGTGTTTGGCGGCGCGCTCGGCCTCGCCTCAGCTGTTGCACGCCTGGGACCTGGTGCTGGTATACTACCGGCTGAAGAGGGGCGCCCAGTTCAACGCCACCCCGCAGCGCAAGCTATCGCAGAGCTTCGCGCTGGATGTGGTCGGAGGCACAGCCATTACCAACAAACACGTGAGCGCCGGAGGCAAACAATACCTGCGTGACCAGTTCTAGCTTGTAGGTTTTGATAACACTTAATGAAACGTGCTTCCAGCAGTCACCACTGAGTGTTCGCGGGTTAGTTGACACTATTGTTGTAGCACAGTGCCGGGCCGGTTGCAGTGTCAGAGTACAGTCGCGTGGTCAGCGGATGGAAATGGAACTATGGCTTATGCATACATTGAGGCTTCTATAGTATATCGATGTTTTCTGGCCTTAAGTGTTTCTCCGTTGGTTAGTAATCCGGTTTCTGGGGGACAAGATAAATCTGACCTTCCTTTCATTTGTTTATGAATAACTGTGATGTTTTATGATGCACAGAAAAATATAATGGGTGCTAACTAAAGATAATACTAAACACGCTTCTCTGGCCATCATGTTACTGGCCCAGATAATCATCAATCATCTCCCTCCTCTGATGGAGGAGTCTAATAATATTTGTTGAGGTTTAACTGACTGAGGAGTCTATTTTTGCGTATTTAATGTCATGTTGTGATGGACAGCGTTCCGATTGTAAGGTTCTAATTTTGTGCCAATTGAATTGTACAAACGTTTTCCGTTTAAACTGTTTATCATCGACGAACTTTCCACCGTGAAGTGGTATTGGTGTGTGATGGGACTCGGGTACTCTATTTTTCGATGGTCTATTTTCGTGCCGCGTTGCACGTGTTGAGTCGTGCCGGGTGCTGGCCGCAGTTCCTCTGAGTTGTGTTCCCCTCTTGTCGCAGACCCTGCTGAGCGCCATCGGCAACATCATCGCCAGCCACACCCCGCTGAAGCGCTCAGCTGACGCTCATTTCAAGGCCTTCGTCTGTGCCGGACTCAAGTGAGTGCGCTCCTCCGCTGACGAAAGCGGCGGGATCTCGCCGGCCGCGGCATTTGTGGGGTGTGGTGCCGGAGGGTAGTTGGTTTTAGTTGGTTTAGTTGGTTTTAGTTGGTACTATCCGATTTATCACGGATGACGGCCGTAGTTGAGGCCACGCTGATGCCTTCAGTGCCGGTGGGTGCTGAGTGACCGCCGGGTGCTCAGGCACTCAAAATTACCCGTCTTTTCGAGAACTCCTTCCCGAAATTCCCAAATGGTTGAGTCGGGGCCCCTGGGACAAGATCCTCGAAGGCTGTCTGGGTGGCAAATTTCAGAAGCCGAGCCTTGAATCACTAAAAAAACTATAAGTATGGCACGGGCCTTTAGGGTGCCCGGGAAACCTATAATGATGACGCCAACGTGTCGCTTGTAAACACCCATAAAAGCATAGCTGATCGTTTTGTAGAATCTTCAAACCCCTGGGTCCCACTCGGACAGTGTTCCAGCAGCCGCCCGGCCCGCGGGGTATACGGGTTGTTCCAGCGCCCTCCACTGGAACGGCGCAGTTGAGGCTGCCAGGAGGAACTTGGTGAAAAGGACCCGAAGGTAGCCAACTTGACTTAAAAAAGGCACGGCAGGGCAGTTCAATCCTGAATTTGAATATGAAAAATTTGAATATGAAAAAGTAATCCGTTTTTTAGGAGTAACTACTGCTTGGCTAATTCTAGCCAATAACTCTGGCAGCCTGTGTTCCTGGAGGGTGCTGGAGCGGCCCTCTAGTGTCGGAGGCTGGCCGGCGTTGGGCGCCAGTGACGTGTGTTTGATCTGGCTCTCTCCCGGCAGCGCTCGCAAGCTTAGCTCGTGGCTGCGACTGATTCTGCGCACCCAGGCCGTCACCGAGGAGTACTACCAGTCCTGGAGCTACGTGGTCAGCACAGGTCAGAGCGACGCCGACCTCTTATGGTGCAGAAAGGTTTTAGGCGAACAATTAGTAAAGTTCTGTTTTGTTTCCATCTGCCTTTTCAAACTATCACCCATACTGTTTCGTCCTTCTTTAGCAGATGCTTACTCCCATCTCTAACATTTATATATATATATATATATATATATATATATATATATATATATATATATATATATATATATATATATATATATACATATATATATAACCCTGTGATACCGTAGTGAGACTCACCGCATCGAGGAATTCCAAGATTGTAGCTTAACGCCTCATTCTCATGCTTGGCTGCCCTCGACCTTGGCGGGATAGTATGTATTTATCGGCCTGCTACTGTTCCATGACCTCACTACCATAACCAGTTGTGAGAGGTGGCAGCACCGGCTGCCCTTGCCGGTGAACAGGAGAGGTGGCTTCAAACCTCAGACTATCTCTAATGGTTCACCCTCATGCCTCGCTGCCGTCGTTCCCATCGGAGTACACCTCTATTTGTCGGAGCGCCCCTGCTCTGTAGCCTCGCTGCCGTGACTGGTTGTAAAATTATGGTAGCACGTGCTGCGGCGGCCGGTTGTGAGGGGTGGCGGCGCCTGGTGTTGTGACTTTTTCTGACGGGTGGCGGCTGCGTTAAACTGATCTAGTGATGTAATTGACCCACTGTATTCGGGGATCTCCAGGACGGTTTAAATAACCCATTCTCATGCTTGGCTGCCGTGATCCCGCTGGGATAAGCATCTATTTGTTGGATTTCATATGTTATTTGCCGTCGCTGCCAATGGTCGATTGCGATAGGTGGCAGCACCTGCTGTCGTGACCGGTTGTCGGGGTGTGGCGGCTCCGAAACCATATTGGACTTTAATGGTTCAATCACATGCTCGGCTACCCACGTCCCCGTGCGCCGTTACTTGTCTGCCACGACTGCTCTATGACCTCGCTATCATGGATTGTTGTGAAATTAAGGGAGCAAATGCCAGTTGTGAATGGCAGTGCCTTATGCTGTGACCGGTGTTGATGCGTGGAGGCGGCCGTCGCAACCTGTGAAGCTGACCAAATGGTATAAATGTCCCTCACCGCATTCGGGGGAAACTAGAACTGATCGAAGCGGCGCGATGTCATGCTTGGCCGCCTTTGGATGGTTATCATGCATTTATCATTCTTAGCATTCATGCATTATATTAGTTATCACGTGTCAGTTCACTAATGTTCTATTGTCGTGCTGCCCTGGCCTGCTGTGACATGTGGCAGCACCTGCTGCCATTGCCGGCTGTAGGGGGTGGCAGCGCCGGAAATCTCGACTGTCTTTGCTGGCTCGTCCTTATGATTCATGCCGTGTCACAGTTTTCCGACTGACCCCTGGCAAGGTTTTCCGACTTTGACCCCTGGCGCCAATGCTGACACAAATAGGAGTGGCACCGTCTTGCTTTATTACTGTGTTTTTACCGAGCCCGCTCCAGCCCAGGTCAAATATTCATTTGAGATGACATCATGATGACTGGGGGACGGTGATGCCACTTTCGGTAATCGAAATTCCAGCCATTCGGGCCCGGTGTTGTTACCCAGCTGGCAGCAGCCGAGCAGAACCATCGATATGGTGCCCCCTATGCGGGTTGTATCTAATCAACCATTTGAAAGTGTGCCGAAATGCTCGGTTGTGAACCATCTGAAAGTGTGCCGAAACGCCCAGTCTGTGAATGCTTGAGCCGATGTGAGCCTACTTGCCGCCGTCCGCTGGCCTTTCCTATCTCCGATGTTGGCCGCCTGGCCGCCCCCTCTCCTTATTCGGTCGCTCCTACATGACTGGGGACGCACTTGCCCGCGTCTCGGCAAGGTCTACTGCGAATACGTTCAGGAAAAAACGAGGGCACGCACGCGAGATTCCGGCATGGTGCATGTGCCGTGTTAACCGGACTACACTGACTGCTACCACACCACTGACTGCACTGGCCGCAGCCGCAGCACTGCTTATTTTTCTTTATTTAATTTTTTTTTACTCAATTTTTGCCAAATATTTATATACGTTTTTTATTCTAACCTACACTTGCTACACAGGGTGCCATCTCAGTGAGGCAATAGTGCGCGGTCCCCGCATCCTACTCCCCTCGTAAGGGTAGCCAAAATAAAGTGCTACTCGCATTCTACCCGGCCTCCCTCCTGACACCATAACCAACTGGATTGCGCGTGGGTGTTGGTGTTCGCAATGCGGTTACCTCGTTCTTTAGTGACTATATCCTGTATTGTGTGTCACGCTCATATGTATGCCAGTGTGTAATGAAATAAACGTATGGATCCATATATATATATATATATATATATATATATATATATTATATATATATATATATATATATATATATATATATATATACTTGTGAAGATTCTGACATGGATGGACCACAAGCCAAACAGAGTGTGAAGTTTGAATTTATATTAACGACTATTTTTTACAAATAAAATAGACAAACGTTTCTAGGTCGTAGCCTCTTCCTTGGTGGCAAATAGATAACACAAGCTACATTGACATCAAGCACCTGGAAACACTAAAAACGACCGAACCTAGGCATATTATCAATCTCCTAATATAATCTGATGATTTATGCTTTATTGAGTGATGCTTACCTGACTACCGCACCGACTTTCCAGAAACTTGTGAGGTTTGGAAACCTCAGTGTGAAGTTTGTGAAGCTTGGAAACCCAAACCAAAAGTGACATAAAATTGAGGATGGTTGGGCTAAATCCCCAACTTTCCGTGTCAGAAGGGCTCTGTAAAATATTGTATTCCATTGCTCTAAATTACTTTGTTTTTATACCGCAAACTCCTTGGTTACCAGGCTGATCCCCGTCTCAGCCATCTGTTATCCCCGGATCTGGAGACCTGCGCCTTCCTCGGTACTGCAGTGATACTGTCCGTTCCCCAGGCTTCGACGACGCCCTCGGCTGTCTGGCCAGACTGGAGAAGCACCGCTTCCAGCTGCCCGAAGACCTTGCTGTGCGGCAGCTGAAGAGCATTCGCGACGCCTTCTAAGGCGCGCTGCTTCACCCGTCTACACCTGCTCCTCGGGACGCAGATCGTTGCTGAGCCAGCATGTTCTAACATAAAACGGCAGGGGCAACCAGCAGGTGGCGCACACTTTTGGGGAAAGGTGATTTGCTACTTCATGTTACTTTGGGATCTTCCGTAAGAATACTTTCAGTGCGGTACTAGCACGACGCCAAAGCCTGGGATGCCATATGACGCGCCGTGAGTCTTCGTCCACTGTAATTACATACTGCCACACTGTTCTGACATGACCTGATAATCCGCTTAAGATCCTTACTTTGAACACGTAATATTTTTGGTACAGAATGTAACAAAGTGTGCAATAGTATCGGCAAGGTCACCGTCTCTCTTAGAACCTCGAAAGGACCTGGGACAAAGGGTCTGTGCGGAAATGCCGTGTAAATGGGCATCGAGCCGGATCTTGGTGCAGCCAAACGGGGGTCGACGAGGCTCAGTAACAGTATGCCTATGTGTCAAATTATTTTCCCATGCCGTGTGCATGACTACTATTTATTGGGGTTGCGGGAATGGCCAACGAGGCTTGGTCGGTGCCGTAGTTAGCTATATCTCATCAAAGCACTATTTACTTACTCTCCAGAGCTTATCAACGTCCTATCCATGAGCAAGTATGCAATTGATGTTAGATGACTGTTCCTGTAACGGGGGAATGACTGGACCCCTGAAACGACTGTTTGGACACGCTGATCTCGGCAGGGATTAATTACCGCGGATACATGAGCAGTCTCAGTACGGTACTGACCGCGGGAACGGACCAATCGACCCATCTATCCGGGTGTCTGATACTGTTCTCCCACTTGGTCCTGGTTTTTCTGTACACGAACCATGAGGTTAGTACGTACCATTTGACGAAGTCTTGGCTTAAAACTACAATATTTTCATTGGATATCAGTTATAATTTGGCATCATTTTTGTAGAAATGACAAAATGAGTTTATAAGCTAACGTGAATGTTTATTCCAAAAAGATGTCCTGCAACGGTATGTTTCTCGCTTGCCATGCTTGGTCTGGACATAATGGTGCGTACAGAGGGCGTTGGTACCGAGGCTGCTCATGTATCCAGGGCATATGGCGATACGCCGTCAGCGGCTGATTTTGTCTATGTCTATATGTTGAATGTCAGTTCCCGAGCGGTTCTCAAGGAATGTTTCAGAACTAGCAATATCCGTTGCCTGGTTCAGGATTATCGGTATGTTGAAATTTGCTGTCGCAGCAATAGGTTGGAGAAGGCCAGGTAAAAGGGCATGGCTGTCGCGCGCTGAAGGTACCTCGTACAGGACCAGTCAAAGACCAAACATTGGATGCCCCGTATTGACCGAACCGTGATATACGATTACTCCTGTGCCAAGCGTCGAATTTTAATTTTGCAACTGCCTTATCTCGGATGACATTTTAATTACATGGAGAGACGAGAACTAAGGAGAATTCTGGATAGCCAATAATTTAACCGATGATCAGCGTGTTCGAAACTTCTGCCGGGGCCTGTAAGATGACTCCCAAAACGCAGTATCGCCTCTTTTCGTGTCGACGTGCTATGTGTGATGTGGCGAGGGCAATGGACATACTGGTCCCGCTGAAAACCAGCCAGCCGACCAACCGTGCTGGGGGCAGAAATATCACCATCAACTTGTTCAAATATAATTGTAAGGAGCAGTTTGCTATGTTCTCCGTCCTGACTTCCCATTCGTTGTTCAAGATTGAAGACCGGGTGTATCCGCCGTTCCTTCGACACGCCTAGTAGCAGCATTTGGCGGACGCGGGCGCTGTGCGGTATACTAGCGCCTGTCACTGGAGGAGGCGCACTGCGGTCAGGCGAACTCCTCTCCGACTTTCACTACCCAGTGCGACATGTCAACGGGAATGTATTGATTCGCCTGTTAGTGACGGGCGCGGCCCGGAGAGCTGCTGGCCGCCGGTCTTGGTTTGCTTGGCGGCCGGCGCCGCAGCGTGGCACAGACCACTGATGAGTGAGAACAATGAGCAGGCCCGCGGTATGGTCTGGTCGCACGCCGACCGCGCTGACACCAGCTCGCGAACAAACCAAAAAAAAAAACGAATACACGGCGCAACAGACGAAGCGATCAGCACATGATCTGGCGCCGCCCGGTCCAGCGTCGCCACCGACGCGACTAGTAGGGGGGGCACTGAGGCGGGCACTGGGGGTGGGAGGCGATCACGCGGTGGCGGCCTGGTCGTTATCGGTGGTAGGCACGGCCGGTGTCTCCCCGGCGTCCGCCGGCTCCGAGTCCATCGTCTCCGAAGTGGGGTCGCCGGCGCCGTTTTCGAAGGTGCCGATCTTGAAGTCCTCTGCCTTCTTGTTTGGAGACTCCTGTGTGAGGGTGGTGGAGCTTCGGTGAGGAATGCCACACGCGAATACAGCGATGTGCAATCATATTGAAGATGAAATTTAGAATCGTCCCATTCCAGGTCAGCTTTGTTCAAGCAAAACTCGACAATACCTAATTAAGGTTTCAAAGAGAGAATGCGGTAGATCAATAGGAATTTTAGAAGTTGGTTATAGAAAGACGAAATGCAACTAGGGTTAATATAAGATGTTCCCAGTCTTCGGTAAGCTCCCAGCAGTATAGAAGGGTAGCCAATCTGAACACAAAAATCGTCGTGTATGAGTCCAAAAAAATAAGCGCTCCTGTTTGTTTATATTCTAGTATAAACATTTACTTAAGAAGGCAGGTATTTGTGGCCATTTGTGAGCATTTCATTGTAGTCCTTCCAGGAAGGGGACAGGGTCGATCTGATCCTCACTCTCCACGTTTTTCGATGTTGCAGAAAAAAAAACAGTTCGGATTTCACGCAGTGCCGCCCCGGGTATGTAAGCTATGGTATGTAAGTTTCATTTCCGGTGTTAGCCAAGTTCAGGTATGGGCTCGGTTTCAGAATTCATCTGTGGCAGAACTCGCCGTTTACCGTGAACCGGCGTGCGTTTAGAGCGGAATACGGCCCTGGACAGGCCCGGTGAGGTCCTCGTCAAACGTAAGCCACCGCCAGCCATTATACAGGCGGATCCAGGGGGCGCACGCGCCCAACCAACCATCCGGCGTCCCCCGGAACCGCCTCGCGCTCCCCTGACCTTAAGGTCTTGAAAACCGACAAAATTAGAGACCCGTCCGTCACGTATCTTGTTCGCGCTTTGGGTATGGACAATGTAGCGAAGTTCATTGACCCAGGTTCATATCTTCAGTGTCAAATTTGCCCCACCCGGAGATACATTGATATATAATCGATGACGTGGCAAAAACACATGAAAGCAGTGAAAACAAAATACTCTCAACACAAGCGTCTTCCTGTTTTATTCGAAACGTTTTGTTTAAGTTCATGGCGGACGTTGATCCATGACGTCATGTGAGGCGTATAACCACTAGTAAACTAACACCATACGGGACTCCAATACGAGAATGAAGATTTCAGATTGAGCCACTGTCCCTGACTTCGACCTGCTCCATCATAGCGTTCTCACTCGTTCTACAATGAAGATAAACTGCTCACTGTGACGATCTTGAAACAAAGAGTAACTTTAAAAGCTTATGAGTAAAAAATCCAAAAATTCAAATAAGTATGCCCAAATTTTTCTAAAATTTTCATACAGCTTGCAACTCCCAACGATTTTTCGGTCACCTCGGAAAGAGGTAGTGGGCGCTTAAGGACCCCTCCAGCGCGCGTATTGGCATTACGGGGAATGTGGCACCTTCGTCAAATCCTGTAATTTAGTGTAATTGGAGGTACTTTTAGCCGAACATCATGGAACGGTTCACAATTTCTCTGAAAATGTACAATAAGCTCAATATTTTTATTTTTAAAATGCTCCACTAGAGAAAGACATAAATATCTGCCTGTGGGTGATGTTCAACTATGATCTGGCAACTACTACCATATTCAATACGCTTCAAGGGCTTCGATTGGCTGATACTCACCGTGACGTCAGCATATTTCGTCACACCAACAGCCATGACAACTGTGGCCTTCTGCTAAGGATACATGAGGGGTACATTTCAGGTAGGTTTTAGGTTTTTCTACGAAAATCTCGAGTTCCAAGACAAATGATATGTTGAGTACCGGTTTTTTCGACTTGCTTTACATCTTGGCTATCTCAGTTAAAATCACGTTATGAAGGTGCCACATTCCCTTTAAGGCCGAGCAGTTCATAACCCTGCTATGAATACTCACTCGCTCCTCCATTTTGGAAAGCCGCTCGAACATGTTGGCGTAGATCTTTTTCTCGTGGGCGCGCGCCTGTTTGATCTGCTGGGTGCAGGCGTGGGCCTGGTGGGCGGCAGCCTTGTTCTGCGGGTCCAGCTCAAGCACCCGCTGGAAGTCGGCCCGCGCCAGCTCCGGCTCGTTCATCTTCATTAGGGCCTGAGGGTCACCGTCAGCCGGGTCAGTATCTGAACCCCACCGTCAGCCGGGTCAGTATCTGAACCCCACCACGCCACCGTCAGCCGGGTCAGCATCTGAACCCCACCACGCCACCGTCAGCCGGGTCAGCATCTGAGCCAGTGGTGCGTAAGCGCCACTTTCAGAAACATTGCCTACTCGGGTCAAAGTTCACCCGCCAATAATCACCAAATAGCGTACCTACCAACCACGAATCTCGCAAACACACGCAAACTCGCGCAACAAAGCCATGCTGTTGTCTCAGGCACGCACAATAATAGTTGTTAGGCGCTTGACACTGGAAATGTTTAACTGCAAAAAAAACTTTGTCCCTACATTGTATACTATATACTACATTGTATCATTGTACTGCATTGTATATTATTATGTAACTACATTGTAGCCGGGTCAGTCGCATGTTTGCCATGGTTTAAAGGGAATGTGGCACCTTGGTCGAATCCTGGAATTTAGTGAAATTAGGCGTACTTTTAGCCAAAAAATAATGAAACCACTCATGATTTCTCAGAAAAATGTTCAATAAGCTCAATATTTTGCTTTGAAAAATGAGCTAGGGAAAATAAATAAATATCTGCCTGTGGATGATTTCATGATCTGGCAACCACTACCAGACTTGAAACGCTTCAAGGGCTTCGATTGGCTGATGCTCATCGTGACGTCAGCCTATGTCGTCACACCAGCAGCTCATAACAATGGCCGCCCGGCGAGGGGGCTGGTGTCAGGTAGGTTTTAGCTTTTTCTACGGAAATATCGAGTTCCAAGACAAATGACATATGAAGTACCGGGTTTTCCGACTTGCTTTATAACTTGGCTATCTCAGTTCAAATCACGTTATGAAGGTGCCACATTCCCTTTAAGTGGCATTTGCACTCAGCATGATGTAGATTAAGCGTGTTATTAAGCGTAATTAGGAATTAAAAAAACATCGTAATTGTGGGCGCTATATAGCCCAGTCGCTGAAAGCACCCTATAACACCAATACACACAGACTAAAAATGTTCTTGAATCGCTGGGTATTTTCAGCGGTATACGCTGTTTGCAAAGTCAGGTACTTAGCAAGCCAGTAGCTCCTCGCCACATTGAGATCCGGATGAGCTTGTACAACACATTGAGGTCAACACGTCCCATTGAGGCACAGCCCTGGATACGCACCTGACCCCGCCGGAAGAGACCCTTGACGTTGGTTTTGTCCACTTCCAGCGCCTTGTCGCAGTGTGTTCTCGCCTGCACGAAGTCGGCCAGCTTCAGGTAGCACATGGCCAGGTTGAGGTGGCCAGCTAGCTCCACCTCCCGCGCCTGGGGCTTCTCCTCCTCCGACCAGCCTGGCGGCAATTACACGGTGTCATCCGCGGCCACAGCTAGTGCTGGACTGGGACAACAGACGAGAAGACGCACACACCTGAAGCACCGTCAGCAGGAACGCTGACGCCAGGGAGACGCAAAACACGGATAAACATCGCAGCCTGATATGGCGCATGATCACTTACTGCGAGAACAACCGTTAGACACTAAAAACGGATAAAGCTCACTCGTTTCGAACTCCAAAAACTCCACGCAGCGCTTGTAGTTCTTCTCGGCCAGCTGATATTTTCCAGCTTTGAAGTAGTTGGTTCCCTTCTCTTTGTAGAGCCTCGACTGTTCCAGTTTGCCGGATGCGTCGAATTCCCACCGCTCCTTGGCCTGTGGGCGGCATGAAAATGAGAGATTAATCTTCTCGGCGTCAGCTCGCATCATATAAATACAAATATCTACCACTGTCGCCTTGACAATTTGAGGTTGGGCTCAAACATATTGAATAATGCGCAGGTGAAGTCCAGGTACTGTACAATGACAAATTGCCCATATGTTAAACAACCCAACGTTTGGCTGTGCCAGTTGCATCTACTGGAGCTGGGATAGTGAAAAGTTGGGTTATCTAACAAATACATAGTCTATATGATTATACAAAAATCTGGCCCTCACCTACGCATTTCGCCTTGACAACCATTGGGCCAGTTCCAGCGCCTCCTCCAAACTCCTCAAACTTCCACACTCTGCTCAACTCTACAGCCCAATAGAAGGCTAGAGCAAAGCATTTGACTGTTCTGGAAGTAGCCCGGAGGAGGCACCGGAACAGATCCATTATCAGAGAGATGCGAGGTGCAGCAGACTCGTAGCTACACTGAAACCTGTAGGCAGAAGGTACCAGTCTAGACGATGTTCTTTCAAGGAAACCGTACGTGGTGGTGTCAATTATGTCGCCGAAACCAAACAACTTGGCCCGCACATTCGCGCAAATAATGGAACTTCCACGCCAGTAAAAGCCGTTTTCACGACTCACCTTTTCAAAGCTCTTGAGCTTGACCTCGTACTGCACGGTGGCGTTGGCCGGGATCTCGAACGGGACGCTGCCCTCGGCGCCGAAGGCATAGGCGGGCGCCAGCGTCAGCCGCGACCGCTCGCCCGTCTTGAACTTCTCCAGGGCCTCCTCGACACCAGTGGGCACGCTGTGTTCTCCGCCCTCGCCCAGAGAGAAGGTCAGCTCCCGATTTTCAAACACGCGGCCGTCCAGACTGCCCACCAGGTGCACTGCCGGCGCCCCACAAACGGCGTCTCACTGGTGTCGTCGCCTCCATTTGACAGGGATTCTCGACTGGAAACCACTTCGTTGATCTAGCAAATGCTGCTTGAAATAAACATCTTTGAACATCCATCTAATACAGTTCGGCAACACGCGCCCTGAAGCCAGGCACAAACTTCATAGATTACACCAAGAGGTCACACATTCAAATGCTCGATATAATTAGTGGATGGGAATATAAGGCAAACCTTCGACGGTGGCACCATCGTTGGGTGTGTCGTAACCCGAGCCCTTCTCCACGCGTCGTCGGACGATGCCGCCGTCCTTGGCGCGCGACAGGTCCTCTCCCTTCCAGTCGAACAGCTCCACCTCGAAGCAGAGGGTGGCGCCGCCCGGAATTTTGGGCGGTGAGCCGGTTTCGCCGTAGGCATACTCGGCCTGGCAGGTGAACATGGCCAGCTCTCCTCGCTTCATGGTCGCCACACCCAGGTCCCAGGCTTTGATCACCTGGCCTGTAGACAGACGAGACTGCTAAGCCAGCTGCGGGCGCCCAGTGATCACGATAGAAAACCAGATACAGGCGATCAGTACGGCTCTCGAACCAAGATAACTGAGCAAAGTGCACGGCAATTATCATAAGGAACATTTGATTATTAGTCCCTAGTTGCAGGTAAGATAATAGCCAGTAGCCCGGTTCATTCAACGATTAAAGGGGGCGACTGCGCTGTAAGGTCGCTAGCATGTCAAAAGTTTTCAGTAGTGACGTTATTGCTGCTGTACCGAGGTCCTTTATTGAAATGACGCGTTTGTGCTACGTCAGGTTCTAACCTCGACGTTGTCACGTACAGGAGCAGATGTTCAAAGAAATAATATTGAACTCTTCATCAACAATACCTCCTCACTCTAAAAGTGCGTTCGTATCTGAACCAACGGCCCCCTGGACGCTATATAAACACTAAGGTTGGTGCACCCTTAAGGGTGCGTTATCAATGTTAACTCTATGGGAGCATATTTCGTGAAATATCTCGTAAAATAACGTGGCTATCGTCGTGATTTTTTAACCAGAAGTAGATAACAAGTGTATCGTTACGGCAGATGTTTTTCAAGCCTGATGCATTTCTTGTTTTTGTACAATTTGGCTTTCTTTTTCAAATTTCTCAAA
The DNA here is from genome assembly GCA_034440635.1 of Lepas anatifera. Lineage (NCBI taxonomy): Eukaryota > Metazoa > Arthropoda > Thecostraca > Lepadidae > Lepas > Lepas anatifera. Next base: position 2,459,124 of record JAOTON010000629.1, read on the forward strand.
CTTAAAGTTTGAATAACTTTTCACATGATATAATCATTGAAACAGGGTGGGTGGGCGTATGTTCTAGGAGCCAGTCTCCACAACACTGTTGTTGTACTTTTTTGAATTTTTGCCTTATAAGAAAGATATGAGAAGCTGAAATTTGAAAGCGTTTTCCAAAAATTCAGGTTAAAAATCGGAAAAACGGAAACAACAGAGTTTTGCGGCTATCTCCTCTATACAATTTCCATATAGAATCAAAACCAAAAAACGCTCGGCGAAAAAGTTATTTCAAGTTTTATAAACCTTTCCCAATAGATGGCACTGGCAGTACCGGATTCGCATGAGTGGCCGCTGTGGCAGGTCTGTTCATTCATGTTTTAGTGAATGGGACGGGAGCAGTGGCATAGCCAGAAATTCATCAAGGTAGTTGATAGCAGAAAATCTGCAGTTTGAAGTCAAAGTGAATACATTCACGAACGGGGATAGGAAATATTGAACAAAAGGAGAGCCTATAGCCTGGTCACCCCTGGCCACGCCACTGGCACACGGACACCTGTTTCCCGGCGTGACCGGTACCTCTGCGCCCCGGGCGCGCGCCAGTCATGTGGCAGCCGACTGGGGACATGATCCAGCTGCTCAGGCCCTGCTGAGTGGACAAGGACGTCTCATTGAGCAGTGCCGGATCTAGCCAGTCGGTTTGGGGGCAAGCCAAAGTCGCAACAAAAAAAAACGTCACGGTGTAAAAAATGTTGCTACAATCATGGGTGGAGAATATGCCCCGGCCACCCCGGCCATGGCCGGGGTAACTTTCAAGTTACCCCGGCGCGGCCGGGGTAACTTTTGGATTCCTTGTTAATGCTGCAGAAGGTCAAAATTTACGGTTAATATGGTCAGATTTTACAATAAATCGAAGATGCATTTACAAACAATATGTACCTACATAATACCTATTGGTGGATGCATTTCATATTTTAGCTAATATAATCTTGCTTTCCTGTACCTACTTAACCGTTCCCATATTTCCACAGCTACCTGACAGAGACAAGAAGGAGTAACGAGTGTCTGGTGTTTTGAGACGTCCTACCTATCACGAATCCATTTTTCTTTATAGGTCACATCCTTCCCCTACGTTCAGTAAAGATGAAGCGGCAAAAGACTTTGGAGACATTCTTTTTAAGCAAGCACCGAAGAGAAAGGTGAGGCATTACGTTTATTAAATAATACAAATGTCGAAAACTAAACGTTCTTGGGGGGGACGTCAGTGGAAGCAAATGGATTGTCATAAAAGGTTTGTACTGAGGATGATTTGATATAATTTATGATGACATTATTCATAATAGTCTGCACAGCTACCTGCTAAGGACTTGGGCAAGGGCGGTCATTTTAAGTTTGATATCACAACTCACGTACATTGTTCCATGTTTTATCAGTTTGTGTAGATGGAACAATTTCCCATTTTATTCACAACATCCAGATTGAGTGTTTTAGTTGGCAGCCCATTTGGTCTCTTCCTTTCTATTTAATTTTCATTCGCCTTTTTCCAGTTTGTCAGTCCAGTCAACCTCCTCTGCCACCACGTCTGGAGTACATTGAAATGTGCATACATTGAGCGTGCATTGAAAACTGTGACTCATTGCCCATTTTAGATAAACTACAATAATAATTTAAAGCAGGCTTTGATAGCATGATATAAACATGAAATCAGGCTTAATTTAATACTTAATGTCTGGTATTTACTCCGCGATTTATTTTGTTCAGAAGGCTTTTTCGCGTGTCTATAGGAAAGTAAGGTAAACCACGTGTTTATTTGATCTTAACTACATGTGAATGCACATCTTCAAAAGTCCATCCAGCCGTATGACCTTGGCAGTTGGTGCGTCGTTAAAACCCAACAAAAGCCCATCCAGGTTTCAGCTGAAACTAAGGCCATCATGATATTATCTGACGTTGCCTGTTCACTTAGTAGTAAAATAACTATCTTATCATAATTTGTTTATTCTGCAGGAAGCATTCTATCAGCCGTTCCCCAGATGGGTATCCCAGCACCAACATCGACATCAAGTCAACACATACCCGAGGACGTCCCTCTTCCTCGTCACCGTTCCGATATATTTTGCCCATGCCATTTACCGTGTCCCTTTCCAGGAATACCTTTTTGCGGCCATTCATTGCCTCAAAAGATCATACAAGTTGTTATTGAAAATAAAACGGGATTCTGTGTTTCGTCTTTACTTTTTTGTTATCTGTTTTGTGTTCTCTTTGTTTTTCAATGGACTACTGTGGACCTCCACAGCTGACCTTTTTTTACAATTTATTACACCCAAAACATACCGTTCATGCACATAAGACATACTATTGACTGCTTAACCACAGTTCTCGAGCGCAAAGCTCCAATCATGTCTGGCTCCGAACATTCAGTTGAAAACAGCTGGTCAAGACGAATACACTTACATGCGCAATCAGTCAACACAATATTCTTAACAACAATTTTACTATTAACGCAATGTCAACAAAGGGCCATTATATTGGACACGTATTTTTAAACAGCAAATATTTGGGTACATATTCTAGCGATGTAGCATAGTATGTAGATTCTGGCCCACTGAATACATTTTGCATATTTTTTTGACAGACTCAATCGAATTCCTAGCTCTTTTATGACACTTCTTCTACATGAGATTTAGCTCTGCGTATATCTAATGAAGAACAGCAACAGGGACAGCGTAAGCTGTTTTCACTTCGAGCTCTTGCACTTTGACACGTTCATAATTCCTAATATAGCATGACGTTTGTGTTGTGTTATGAGTAATATGTTTGTGTGTGTGTCTGTGCACGTGTACTCGTGTGTGTGTGCATGTGATGCGTCAGTGCGTGCAGATGGGGCTGCCTGCGTTCGTGCGCTGTGCGTGTGCAATTTGTGTGTATTGTCGCGTGTGCCTATCAGTGTAAAACTAGAGAAGCGTGCTTTTTATTGCAAGTGTTCGCTCAGTTCTCCCCATTTACCAATAAACTGGCGCTCTCTTCCGGTAACCCTTGCTACGTATTTCTCAATACTAATATATTCACGAATGTGCCGTCTTAGTTCAGTACAGGTTAAGCGCTCCTGATTGTCCCTACACTTCCAAATGAATTGGTTTGTCAGCATTATTACTGTATTTGTTCGCGATTCATCATCAATGTCATCCCGTTTTACGCCAAGAAAGGTGTTTCGGTCGAAGAAATCATTAGGCAGATTTACCAAGTCTTTGACTTCACGCCATAGCATCCGCACGGACGGGCAGAGCCAAAACTTGTGTAAAATTGATTCAGAGTAAATGGGACATGTTTTGCACTATCATTCTCAACCAATCCAAAAATGTAAAGTAGTCTATTTGTTGGTAATATCCTTTTGATGATGCGATACTGGATCCACTTCAAATTAACGTCTTTAGTCGAACTATGCAGTACTTGGTAGATTGTCGGCCATTCAATCCGTGCTGGCTCAGCTGGGCTTAGCTCGGCTTGCCATTTACAATGACATTTTTCTGTGTTCAACTGAGGGGTTTCCTGTACTAATTTTTCGTAAGCCCATTTCGCCGTTTTGGCTGTTTCCCGTAGGGCCTCTAGGATTTCACATTGCTCTGGTGCATTAGGTTTATCCCTAACAAGTTGACGTATCCAGTCTCCAGGGATTGAGCGCGTCAGAGTGAGTGCATTCATCGGGTGGATGTTATATTTTTGTGCTACTTCGTTCGGTGACATTAGCCTTCTTTCAGTGAGACTGTATAGATCAGAAACACGCAGAATTCCTTTCCCAATCAGCAATCGCTTATTAATCGATGGATTTCTTTCCAAGCTGATATTTCTATTGTGCCATATCACTTGGCTGAGTAATTCCCCGCGTTTACAGCTTATTTCCCTCAGGGGACCGATCTTCATTTGCCGGATTCGTCCGGCAAGTAAAGATTGGAGCAACGGGGTGTGACGCGCCCGGGGCCCCAGTCAGCCTTGGGAGGCACTTTGTCGCATCGCCGCGGATACATCTTTTCTAGCCCTCCGACGGCCGCCGCCTCTTCCGACTTCCCTCGGTTAGAGTCGGCGTCTGTCGTCGATGGCTCTGGTGATGAGGTCCGCGGCGATGCTGATGATTGCCTTACGGGCCCTTTGTTACCTGGTCGGTAACCGTATTGGATCGGGTCAGATCTGTCCTGCACCTCCCAGTATGTAGCTCCTGTTTGTTTTTGTTTTCTTATTTTGTTGATTATTTTTAGTTCCTTTCCTCTTTTTATGCTTCAGTTATTGGTCCTACAGTTATTTGCCTTCTTCGGCATTTTATGGGTGTAAGGCGCCCACTCGAGGCCTATCTCGAGCCCCGGCGACGAGGTTGACGGGATCCTGGGGGGTTGAGGTCCCCCTCGGGCGGGTCAGTCCCGAGGGCTCCAACACGCCCCCTTTGGCCCAGATATCTCGATCCAACCGGGGGTAAGCCGTCCGTAGGCTGCCGCGGGCGGCCTAGCTACGCGGCAGTGTCTACGGGCACTGTCGCTCGGTCCAGCTGAGCAGGGGGGATTATGTTTCGGGCGTGCGGCGCGGCGCCCTTCGCGGTGGGGACTGTGATAGCTCTTGCCGGGCGCGACGCGGGCCGGGGTTTCGGAAACCGTCGATTTGCGAGACTCCGGCTTATTGCGCGCGCCTGGTAGACTGCAGTCTCCGCTGCGTGAGGGCTGCCGCGTTTTGCTTCGTCCCGACTCATGGCCCTGCCGGCACACTGGGCTGATGGCGTCAAGGGGGTGGGTGCGTTCTGATCGGAGGGGTTGTGTGAGTACCTCTCGCCCCTCTGAGACGGGCGCACCTGCCCCCGTAGGCACTGTACCAGCCCCCGGGCCCAGCTATTGACAGCTGGCAACCCGGGGGGCCGAAGGTAAATCCACTCATTATGGCAACTTTACACGCAACCACTCTTCCCGAACCGACTACACGGACACCGACCCCCGCCACGACACAGACCATCTCAAGCCCACCCTCTGGTACTCCTGCCGCGATGGACGTAACTGATGCCAGACCCCCTGCGCGAACTCGACCAGAGCAGACCACCCCCTTGATACTCGTAGTTCGTACAGAGGATAGGACAGTGAAGCTGAACCCATTTCAGCTCCACAACGCCCTGGAGAAGTTCAAACCCAAGCACACTTACCGCCACCCTGATGGGCGAGTTGAAGTTGCGATGGAGAGCGAGTCTGGCGCGAGGAAGCTGTTGGCAGCAACCTCTCTGGAAGTCCGAACCTCAAACAGATACCTATCCATCCCTATCAAGGTCTCTCCACACTCGACCAAAAACAGTTGTAGAGGTGTGATAAGTTGTGTTGACTTGTGCGATGTTTCGGAGGAGGAGGTGCTGGCAGGGCTGACCGAACAAGGTGTCACGGACGTGAAAAGGCTGTCTAGAAGGAGCGAGGGACAGAACCGTGATACTGGGACATTCCTTCTTCTTTTCTCAGAAACAACCTTGCCAGAAAGTGTCAGAGTCGGATGGATGTCGATCAGAGTCAGGCCATTTGTACCAAACCCAACACGGTGCTTTAGATGCCAGGCGTTCGGCCATATTGCCAGCAGATGCAGAGGGAGTGAGCGATGTGGCAAGTGTGCAGAACTTGGTCACAACTCCACCACCTGCGAGGTCGGTCAACTGAAATGCGCTGGTTGCGGGGCCGCACACGAGGCGTGGAACCGCTCTTGCCCTAAGTTAGCCGAAGCAAAGAAAGATAGAAAGAAGGCGTCAAACGTAGTAAAAGTCTCTAGAAAAGTCACCACATCATTAAACACAGCACAAAAAGTCCCTACTCCCTACAGAGACACCCTGGTCGGTAACCCTCCGCTAGTGCCGGCAACAAACAAAGAAAAAGCGATCCACACTCACCGAGATCCGTCCGCTGCTCAAATCCCTCCGTCACTTAACACCGACTCCAACATCACCCAGTGCATGGACCTCTCGCTTCGCGAGTTCGTGGCAATGGTGGCCGAGATGCTTCCTCGTAGGCAGGTCGGAACGACCAGTTGCGCACCCACGAGTGACAAGGCAGTGCAAACATCCGTAGAAACACGAGATGTAGCAGTAGGCTCCGCTTCTGCTGACCCAGAGATCCTCAGCACCCAGTCTCTCTCCCAGGCTTGTCAAACAGATGACTTGACATGCCAGGAGCTATCTGGCAAGCGTGCAAGAGAGCTGACACCACCAACACAGTCTCCGCCCCCCAAAAGTCCAATGCCTGCTTCCGACCCGGATGGGACATCTCCCTCTACACCCACGGCAGGGCCATCTGTCGAAGCACCAGCTGCATCCCCGCAGCCGGAGGGAACAGAAGACTCTGTCCTCATGCCTCCTCCTTCTGGAGACACAAATCCACAAAGAGCACACACACAGAAAAAGATAGAAGCAACAAGTAACAAAACAAACAAGCAAACAAGCAAAACTCAAAGTAAGAAACGCAGACTTGCGTCTCCAACAAACGACAAAACTGGGACGGAACCAACGGAAACAATCGAAAAACAACATCTAGGTCACCCATTCCGGTCCAGTAAAGGCCTCCAACTAGAAATCCCTAGAGTAACAATGAAAACAAATCACCAGCAAATAAAACACAACCTCACCGAGCGAGCTCGTTCCATGGAAAACTTGGGACCTGCGCAAGCAGACCTAAGGAGTTCCACGGACCTTAGGCAGCGGATACGAAGACCCACTCCTGCTGACGATAGGAGACCGTCATATACAGGCGACGCCTATATGGCAGAAAGGCCAGTTTTCATGAGGCGCTCACCACCAAGAGACAGCAATGCCCCTCCGCGAGAGACGCGAAACTGGAACTCCCGTGTTGCCTGGAAAGAGCCAGAAATGTTTGACGGGAGAAGTTGGGAGACGTAATGAACTGCGTGGTTTTTAAACAAGGACAGCTTTTACACACCTTACTAGTACTTTACGCAATGACATACATTTTACAGTGGAACATGAGAGGTTTCAGGGCAAACCACTCAGAGCTCCAAGCGTTGGTAGCTCTGAAGACCCCCGCTGTAGTCGCGTTACAAGAAACCAAACTTAAACAAGATCTGCCTTGCCAGCTACATCACTATAAAGCTTACCGCAATGATGTTCCTTCGATGACAATTGCCCATGGTGGAGTGGCACTGTTCGTTCATTACAGCGTTCCATCTCACTCGTTTGGCCTGAGAACCAGCCTCCAGGCAGTAGCGGCAACCATAGACTTAGGACAATTCAAAGCAACTATTGTATCCATATATCTTCCTCCCAGCGAGGCTTTCCCAGAGGATGCACTCATACATTTAATACAACAATTGCCGGCGAATTATATCATTCTAGGCGACTTCAACACATATAATACAGTGTGGGGCTGCTCCCGAACAAACAGGCGGGGTCGACGCCTGGAAGAAATAATACGCCGCTTCGATATATGCATTCTAAATACAGGACAACCCACACACATTTCAATGCCGTCAGGCACAACATCGGCAATCGATTTATCTATTTGCTCATCATCACTGGTGGACCGTTTTAGATGGCGAACTCACTCCTATCCGTGCAATAGTGACCACTACCCCATTTGGCTGCTGTCCGAGATCCCACATCCAGGTAGGAGAACACCGCAATGGAATCTGCGTAGGGCGGACTGGGAAGGTTTTGCCTCAGACTGTGTCCTTGATTTTGCTCTAGAGGAAGGCAAAACTGCAACAGCATATGAGGAGGAAATGCGTGGTCTGATAACTAACTCTGCAGATATGTTTATCCCTAAGACGTCCCCACTCCCACGACGCATCCCTGTCCCGTGGTGGACGGCGGATTGTAAACGATCCATTAAAGAGCGACGGCTCCGTTTTAAGATTTTCTCCAGACAGCCGACGACAACCAATTTAATACAGTTTCGACGCGCTAAGGCCGTGGCGAGACGCACAGTTAGAGATGCAAAGCGAACATCATGGATCACATACATCAATACAATAAATAGGCTTACTCCTCTGACAACGATCTGGCGACAAATACACCGACTCTCTGGCCGCAGCTCGGCAATATCCCTGCCAGTGCTATCGGTTCCAGGCGGTACCATAACGAACCCTACGGAGGTGGCTAACGCTTTTGGAAGAGCCTGGGCTGATCGTTGGCGCTTAGGATGCACTGACCCAAGGTTTGTTCGACACAAACGCCAGAAGGAGCGTGTCCCTGTGAATTTTAGATCAGCTGACGAGTATTCTTTCAACGAACCTTTTAGAATGATAGAACTACAATCGGCGCTTTCACGAGCGAAGAGTACTGCAGCAGGTCCCGACGGCATCCACATTGACATGCTCAAAAATCTCAGTGAAAGGTCCGCCACTGGTCTTCTGGCTTTCTTTAATTGGATGTGGATCACACACGATTTTCCCAACGCGTGGAGAGATGCCACAATCATCCCGGTTTTAAAACCCGACAAGGATGGTAGCGACCCGTTACATTACCGACCTATCTCACTTACATCGTGCGTCTGCAAACTTTTAGAACGTATGGTGAACTCACGACTTGTATGGTACTTGGAAACCACTGGATTCTTTTCTCATACTCAGTGTGGCTTCCGCGCAGGACGTTCTACCACCGACCACCTAGTATCTCTGGACTCATCAGTACGCCGTTCTTTCGTCTTAAAGCAGCATGTGTTTGCATTGTTTTTTGACATAGAGAAGGCGTATGATACAGCCTGGCGCCACGCCATTTTAGAGAAAACACGGAAAGCTGGTATCAAGGGCCACATGGGCTACTTTATCGACAATTTTATGAAGAGACGAAACTTCAGAGTGAGGGTGGGTAACTTCCTCTCAGAAGAATACTGCCAAGAGAGCGGTGTAGTCCAAGGTGGCGTTTTAAGTGTGACCTTGTTTGGGATCCTAATTAATGACATTTGCAATGTTCTGCCTCCCACAGTAGAAAAATCTCTGTTTGTCGATGATTTCGCGGTGTGGCTGAGCACCTCTACCTCGATATCAGCCCAGAGACAGCTCCAGATGTGCATTGACCAGTTATCTGCGTGGTGTTTGACGAACGGTTTTAGATTATCGACAGAGAAAACCGTATGCATGCACTTCTGTCGACGTAGATCGTGCCCTGACGTTAACCTCCGTTTATATGGCAGAAGGGTACCGGTTGTGCAACAGGCCAAGTTCTTAGGTATGACACTAGATAAACGCCTCACATACGCCCCTCATATATCACTGCTACGAGACAAATGCTTTAAACGTATGAATGTTCTGAAGATGATATCCCGTACGTCTTACGGTGCTGACAGGGTATCACTCCTCCGACTGTATCGCGCTCTCATCAGGTCTGTCTTAGATTACGGCTCGGTTGCTTACGACAGTGCCCTGATCAGCGTTAAACAGTCACTGGACGCCGTTCACCATGCGTGTGTGAGGATCGCCACAGGAGCTTTCCGTACCTCCCGCAGAGCCAGTCTTCTTGTAGACGCGAATGAACCGCCGCTAGACCTGAGACGTAAGCGACTGGCCATCACATACTGCAGCAAAATCCGACAATATCCGTCCCACCCAACCTACAAGTGGATTTTTGACGATGCACTGACATCTCCTCTCAGAATGGCGCGGCCCTCGTCCTCTCTGGCACTTTGTGTGAGGGTATCACAGTGGTTAGAGGGCTCCGACATTAACTTTGAAACTATCGCCGAAAGACGACCACAGCGCATAGAACCATGGCGCCTCACCCCAGTTAAATGTAACCTCGGCTTACTGCGTCACAATAAAGCGTCAACGCTGCCTTCTGAATTCTTGGACTTTTCTATGCGAGAAATCGAATCGTATGTAAATTATACAAGGTTCTATACCGATGGTTCGAAGTGTGCAAGCGGTGCAGGTAGTGCCTTTGTGGGTGAAGGACTAAGCAAAGGTTTTAGCCTGCCACTGAGCGTGTCAGTTTTTACAACAGAACTTTACGCTATACTCCGGGTTCTAAGACACATCAGACGCTTCCCTGAGGAGCGATGTCTTATTATTACTGACTCTGCTAGTTCTCTCTCTGCACTCCAGTCTTACCACCCACAACAGTGCTGGCTTGTACCGGCAGTTCGGAGGCTTCTGACGAAGATTTCCTCCAGAGGAACAGATGTGCGTTTCCTATGGGTGCCGAGTCACGTCGGTATCTCAGGAAACGAAAAAGTAGACCGAGTTGCCAAAGAGGCCTCACAGTTGCCCCCGTCGCGACGATTTAGAGTCCCGGCCACAGACCTGAAGGCAGGCTTCAAAATGCTCTTAGACACTGAGTGGCAGAATAGGTGGACAACAGAACCAGATTGTTTCTTGAAACGTCTACGTCCGTCAGTCGGGCACTGGGAATCATGCAACAGACGAAATAGAAGGGAGGAAGTGAGCCTTACCAGGCTCAGGATCGGTCATTGTTACTGTACACACGGGCATTATCTGACTAATACCGTACCCAAACTCTGTCCACACTGCGGCAGCCGCCTCACTGTACAACATGTTTTATCTGTTACTGACAGCTGCGACCAACTGAGGCGAAGTCAGCGGCGATTCTTCCCACCGGTTCCGCTGGGACAGATTCTAGGCAATGACGCGTCCATAGACATTGGGAAAGTGTTATCATATCTGAGAGAAATACATTTTGACGTAGTATATACCCCCATCACATATTCTTAGATTTCACACCCTCTGTTTAGGCCACTTTAGTTAATAGGGACAATCCCAAAATGATGTAGCACAACTCTGACGGGCACATATAGCCTTTGTAGCTGCGGTGCCCTAAAACTCTAATAATCATCATCATCATCATCGTAATTCCCCGCCACATTGACCTTGTTGTTGTTTTATATTTGTCCACGCTTCACATGTTTCTTCCCAGAAGATGTTGTTCAGCAATCTCTTTAGCGTTTTTGAATCACAATCGCAGTGAAACAATGTAGTGCTGGCATTTAAGTTGAACTTAGTTTTCACCACACTTTTCCACTTTGCATTGTTTTCTATATCTAAATATTTCTTAACCCAGCTTATTTTTAGGCTCTTGGATTGGGACAAAAAGTCCGGTACTTGCAGGCCCCCATTTTTGTATTTTGCCTTTAGCGTTGCTCTTTTTACTCTGTCCCTCTTCCCTCCCCAGACAAACTTGAATATTTCCCTTTCTAGATTTCTAACGAAATTTATCTCTGGAGATGGGAGGACTGTCATCAGGTATATCAGCTGCGAAAGCATCTCTGTCTTCACTAAATGTATCCGACCAAAAGGGGTCAGACCCCTTCCATTCCATGGGGTAAGTCGTGCTCTCATGCTTTCTATTTTCCTTTCGTAATTTGTATACGTCAAGCTCACGTTCGGATCATTAGATATTGTAATGCCCAATAATTCAATACTAGCGCGTGGCCACTGAACACCAAGACTAGGACAAATCGGATGTTTGCTTTTCGCGTCTTTACCTATCCAAAACGCTTTAGTCTTACGTTTATTCAGTGCCAACCCCGAGATTTCTTTGAAATCCGTAAACACGTCAAGACATTTTGAAAATGATTCTTGGTGCCCGTCCATTATTACAGTGACATCGTCTGCATAGCTGGATATTTTGATTTCAGTCCCATTTATCTCTACTCCTTTTATAGCTTCATGTTGCCGAATACGCTCAAGAAGGGGCTCAAAACATATCAAAAATATGTAACAACTTAAGGGGCAGCCTTGCCTCAGGCCACGTCCGATCTGAAAGTCCTTCGATAGCTTACCGTTGATTTGAATGCATGATGTTGGTGGATGGAATTGGTCACTATCGTACAATATATCGATCCATCTTAGGAAGGTGTCTCCGAACCCCATCACTGACATAACTCGCTTCATATACGACCAGTCAACACAATCATATGCTTGTTTTACGTCACATGACAACAGAAGAGCCGACTGGTCGCTTGATGTGCAGTAGTCCATCATATCCAGAATAAGCCGAACATTTTCGCCTATGAAACGCCCCTTTATAAAACCTGTTTGATCGTCCTTGATTATAGTCTTGATTCTGGCTACGCGGTTTGCCAACAGTTTTGTAATAATTTTGTACAGCGTGTTAAGCAGACTAATCGGGCGCATATTCTCTATCATTCGAGTGTCTTTTTCTTTTTTTGGAATCAGAATTGTTACGCTTCTTTTCAGGTTTATTGGCATTTTACGTCGCTCAAAAACTTCATGACAAACGGAGAGCACTAGGTGCCTTATTTCGGGCCAAAAGAACTTATAAAACTCCCCTGTGTAGCCGGAGGGACCAGGTGAAGAATTGTTCCGTATAGACGAAACTGCTAACGTTAGCTCTTCCATATCAATCGGAAAATCGCAAACTTCTCTGTCTTGCTGTGACAAACGTAACAGCCCTTGAGTGAAGGGTTCAATCTCCACTGATGTGTGCCTGTTTCTATATAAATCCAAAAAGAAGCTCCTTGCCTCCGTAAGCATTTCCTCTGTGTCGCTAGTTATGTTTTGTTTATCATCATGCTTGTCACCCACAAATAGTGCCTTCACTACATTTCGAGGCTGGTTACGTTTTTGGAAACCGTGAAAGAACTTACTACCGGTTTCGGCGAGATGGTGCCAGCGCGCTTAAGCCATAAACATGCTTCTGCTAGTTATTTCGCGTATTAGCGTATCCCTTTGGTCAGAAAGTTCCTTTATTAGTGTAGGGTTTGGGTTTCCATTACTTTGTAGTACTGAAATTTCCCGTTCCAAATTGTCAATGGACGCCCGACTTTGACACTTTTTACGAGACGAGAATTCTATAACATATCCTCGCAATACGCACAGAACTGTTTCAAAGAGAGAGACACGAGATAGATCACTCGAATCGTTCTCGTCAATAATGTCTTTAATCTTTTGACGCATCATGGATACAAAATCCTCATCTTTCAAAAGAAAATTATTAAATTTCCAGTACGATTTTCCCATTTTGATTGAGGGAACGCTGAAAGATATTGTTATCATCATATGGTCCGACAGGTAACCATCTCTTATATCAGCCGTTGCGGGACATTTTGATAACAACAGGTCTCTGCTGGTTACAAAAAAATCAATTCGAGATTTGCTGGCTGGGTTTTTTTAATGCAGGTATACTTCCTTACATTTGGATGTAACTCCCGCCATATATCTATGAGCCCTTTTTCCAACATGAATTTTTTTAGTACCTCTTTGCATTTATCGTTATTTGAGATCCTCTTTGCTGAGCTTTCTCTATCTTTCCTTATATCCAGGCACAAGTTAAAGTCTCCCCCGAGAATGATCGTGGAGTTCTCATATTCATCGATCCTGGTGCAAAATTCTTCAACGGCACGAGGGTTGTCAACGTTGGGCCCATAGAAATTCCCAATAGTGATACATGAACCATTATAATCCAACTGGAGTACAATAAACCTACCGTTTTCATCTGTATACACTTTACTGATCGTAGCACCTGATGCTGGCTTGATCAATATGCCCACACCTCTACTATTGTTCTCACCGTGGGAGAAAACACCTAATCCTGACCACTCCTGTACCCAGACCTTTTCGTCCAAAAACGACGAGTGCGTTTCCTGTAACAGGATGACATCGATTTCCAGTTTTTTTAGTCATGTAAATATTTTGCGCCGTTTTGGTATTCCATTAATTATCTGCGAGCGGAGCCCGTTTACGTTTATTGACGCTAATTTTATACCCGTTTCACCACAACCGGGAGCGCTCATTCAGAAGATATACTTTGGGTCGCTTCAGTTGATTTGAGTAGCAAAACGGGAGAACGACCAGTTTATCTGAAAATGCACTTGATCTGCAATGCTTACCAAGATGGTTCGGAGCTAAGACTCGGTATGCGCTTGTTAGTGCGTGTTGTGTGGTGCATGTTGCAAAAAGATACATCAGTGTTGGAAAATAAGTGTACATCGCAAACACGAACGGTACAAGAGGCGAGGCCTTGGTGCGACCGGGGTGGGGGTCACAAAAACACGTTCCAATAGTTACAGAAACCCTCGTCCTAATTTTCGAAACCTTTACTGTTGTTAGGTCCTTGAAAATGATAAACAGAAGCTCGCCATGTTTTATCTGTGAATTTACGAAATAAGTACCCGCATTCTGCGCACTCAATGCCTACATACTGACAGTTTTTACTTCGCGAGCAAAAAAACTATACAGGCAACAAAACACTCTTAAACGATACCTTGCGCTGAGAGTCCTGTAGATTAGTGTGTCTCCGGACGGTTGCGAGGACACGACGCACCGTGTCCCTTCTAGGGCCCCAGGCCTGGAGCCGTCAAACGAGCGGCGGCGCAACAGCTAAGCCGGTGCCTCTCCAGCAGTGAAAAAAACCACCGCTTCGCGTCACGGACGGAACCACGCACTGTTTGAAAAGCACAATATAGCCACTGGAGGAAAAGAACACTTAAAGGTGGCTACCTTTCATAAGCCTTCAGCTATCGCACACGCTCCCCTAATTTCACTCTCGTCTCCGCCAGAGGCCGCTGCCTCGGTCACCACGGCACTTTTCGGCGTCGCTCCCCTGGAGTCGCTGAAGACCGTGCCGTTAGCCGGCTCAGCAGGTGTCGGCGCCGACGCGCGATGGCCTCTGTTCCAGTACGGGGGACCAGACGTGCCGGTGTCCCTGTTTCTCGCTGGTGTCCAGGTCCTGTTGCTCCTGCTGGTAGCTGCTGCCGGTGGTGAAGTGTGAGTCCTGCGCCTTGCTTGCGTATTCTTAACATCATCCGACTTCGAGCCAGCATGAAGAGACACGGCTGGCACTGGCGGAGCAGTGTTGCTGCTTGAGACAGCAGCCGGGACACGCGTGGCCTCCCGCTGCTCTCTCAGTTGTCGCCAGAGATCCCTGACCTGCTGAGCAGACGTCACGTGCACTGGCGGGGAGTCCCGGCCCAGTTTGTACCCTGGGACGCCGTTGCTGGTGAAAGCCGACCAGATGTGCTTCTTCTTTTTCATGGTCACCAGCTCACTGAAGAGTTCTCGGTTCCTTTTCGTCAGAGACTCGCTCAGATACAGTTGCTGCTCAGCTGACGTCGCTGAATTCCTCAGCTGAAACCGTCCTCGGTAGAAACGGTTTCTAAGCTCCCGATCGCGGAAAGCGCAGATCACTGTGTCATCGCGGGGTAGCCTGTGGGCTGCTGAGAAATCAGCTTTCGACACAGGAATGTCCGGAAAGCTGCTTCTCAATATTCTGACTATCTCACCTCTTATATCTTCTTCGGGATGGCGTCTTCTAAATTGCTGACAGGTTAAGACGAGGTTTACGCCACGCTCGTGTCGCTCCATGTCGTCGACCTGGAGCTCGAGGTTCTGAAGTGCCTGTCTATTTTCTCTCAGGTCAATTTCCAGGGTTTGGATCTTGGCAGACTTTTCGAAGACATCTCCCTCTAGTACTTCGATTTTCTTTTCCTGTGAATCGAGCTTGGATTTCAGCATCCTATTTAGACTGGAGAGGTGCTGGTTGACAGATGCCTCAATTGAGGACTCGATAATTTCCTTTATGAAGGTCATCATCTCCGTTGACAACAGGTCTGGCCTCTTAGGCGATTTACCCTTTGGAGATTTCCCTTTGGGCGACTTAGTCTGTCTCTGCTTTTTTTCATAGGCTGATATCAGCTCCGGTATTGACGGTTCTCTTCCCCTCTTCCTTCTCCGCGGCTCTTCCATAGGGCCTGTCCCAGCGTCACTGAAAACTGAGTCCGTATCACCGGCTGTAGACATTTTTGAAAATACCAAAAAAGAAAAGTCTGTCCTCCAAAAAAGCCAGACTCAATGCCTGTTGCTCCTTAACACTGTCGCCCTTCACCGCCCCGCACCCCGGTCAGCACTACCCGGTCAGCAGCTCATGCTGAGTCACCGCAGCACCGCCGGGCACGTCCGCACCCTACCGCGGTCAAGGCCAGGCCACAGCTGACCTTAGCAATAGGCATGGCAGTTTTTGCGGGGAAACTGTCCTTTTATTATTCCTCTGGAGTACGTAGGTACACTGGAAGCATGCAAGGCAAGCTGGCGGATCCAGGGGGCAAAATGGGCCTAGCCTTCCTCCAAAAAATATGTGGGGGACTACCAATACAAATTAGCGCCCCCCTCTCTCTCTCCCGATCGACGACACAAAACCCAACACCACGCCAACACCACTTCACACCCCACCCCCCGTGGACACAATAAAGGCCACGCCAACGTAGTTTCCACCCCACGCACCCCCCGGTCGACGAGCCCTGGTTATTTTTTGCCCCCCCCACAAACAGGTGCGCTGGATCCGCCACTGGCCAGGTATCGGCCGCCGGCCGGGGTAACTTTCAGAACAATTCTCCACCCATGGCTACAATATAATTGACGGTAACTTTTGGGGATATCCAAGGCGAAAGGCAAACAAAACCGTGACGGGGTGATAAATATACGCACAAGATGGTTGGTTTTTGTTATCCATGGTCCAATGTTTACACTAAAGTTGACTGGTTCTGTTTGAAGTTTAGAGTTAAAGGAACAAAAATATCGCTTATGAACTCAAGAGGAGTCGGGGCAAAAAGAAGGTCGATCGCTGTGTGTGCGTGGGGAGGAGGGGGGCAAAAGCGTAGTTTACTCCGATACTCCAAGCTTTTCCGTCGGGGGGAGGTTAAATGCATTTTTGTCTCTCCCTTCTGGATCCGCCACAGCCATAGAGTTTACATGGACTTTGACTACCGTGTTTTCAAATCAAGTTTTGAAATAGGGGAATATGAAGGCATTGAAAAAAAAACAATGGGATTTACCCTTACTAATATTACATGATCTCGGGCATCAAAACTGGTTCGGTTTTCACCGCCCCTGTATTCAGTCATCTCAGCAAGGTGTTCTCTAATTTGATCAATAATCTAAACAAGCGAGAGGTCAGCTACAATGATGTATCAATGAGTTTTTGTGTTTGAAAAACTGCCAGGAATCTATAAGGGTGCCTCGTACCTCCTCGTACCCAGAAGTGAAATCTAGCGGCTAATGTTCCATCATTTTAAGTCAGCCTAACAATTTGCTGCCCCTCAAAAACCATGATCAGTGCTTTTACAATCACCAAACTCAGCTCGAAAACATCAGACTTCACCCGACCAATTATCCAATCATGATTGATGATATTTCGGTAACTTCTGTATTCCATTACCGAGAGAAATAGCAGTTTTTCTTATAAAATAATATTGTGGTTATGAGACGAAAATAGCTGATTCGGGCCTGCAAGCGTTTCCCAGAAAAAGATGTGGGAATTTTAGAATGACTAAACAACCGAGGAGAGAGAGAGGGAGAGAGAGAGAGAGAGAGAGAGAGAGAGAGAGAGAGAGAGAGAGAGAGACAGAGAGAGAGAGAGGGGGGAGACAAAAAGTCAGACGGGAGTGTTTACCTGTACAGGGGAGCCTTGCTCAGGGGGTGACTTTTAGGTCGGAAACAGCCGAAGCATAGGCCATAGCAAAAGTTGGATTTTTTAATGGGACTGGTGTTTTAAATCAAAACAACTATGTATTATTTTTTGCTATAAAACACCATGAATAGAATAAAACAATTTTGAAATTGGGTAGGAGTAAGAAATTGGGACAACACTTTTCCGTTATCACACATTTGTATTTTCTAAGAAGCAGGGGCGCTGCCACGGAATTTTCGCAGGGAGACGGGCCCAGGCTGCTGCTGACCGGGGAGGCAAATTTTTAGCATATTCGGTACCTGACAGCATTAATGACGATTGACCCAAAAATTTGGATGAACATGAAAACAAAAACATGAATGGAGCTGTGCAAATTCTACCTGGATTTTTATTTTACGATTGCTGTAATTATCTAATTATGTGACTGACTAATAAATCATAGCATGATCAGAGGGACTGAGGATCATACTGAGCCGATGACTTCCACATGATGTTATGTTTGGAACCCCAAAACAGTCACTTATGTGCAGACCGTAGTCTGTCACCGTCATGGATGCGGTTTTATGCCTATGCAACAATACCAGAAATCACAAATCTCCCGATGTGATACTTGTTCCAATTCGTTCCATAGATCCGACGGGTGGAGTTTACTGTTCATGGCATCCAAAGAAGATTTAGCACAAAGTCGTAATTTGTAAAATGCATTCCTGCGTTCACTTCCTTGCTGCTGCTCGGAAGCTCATTCCGTCCTGTGACCACATTTCAATCACGCCCTCTCTTTCAAGTCTTGCGTTCTCTTGTGGACCAGTGAGGGTAACTAAAAGGCTGAAATCACAGAGTCTCTGCTGAGGCTAGGCCTTTTAACGAATTTGGGGCACAGGGAATATTCTAGCGTAATTAACTGGGAGCAAAAATGGACCCAAATATGGTTAGCCTTCAGTTTTTTAATGGAAAATGTAGTGTCAGAGTTGGAAGCTGAAGATTTATGGCCCCCTCACTTTCTGGCCAGTTGCAGCCTGCCTGGCCGAAGCTGGATGGCGCACACCGTTCTGCAACTGGACAATGTGAGCCTTCATGAATCTACTAACATATGAAATGCTGCTGAGTTGGTGTTTTGATAAGCAATATGACTTTATAATTTTCACACTTTGGTTTAGAAATGAGTGCCCCCGAAAATGTTTGATTAGTTGGTTCATTTTGGACATCGGTTCAAAATTTCGTCGCAATCAGGTCACAATCTGCGGTCGAAAATCAGCCTGAAGTAAATGTTGCATATTCGCAGCTCATCAAAAATCGTACCGGAAAGCTACGTGGGTATATTTTCGAAATAATATTGACAGAATAGAGCATTCCAAATGTACTTAAAGTACAAAGGAAGAATACGTTGTTAAATTGTATCTGATTTGCGTCAAATAGCCTAGTTAACCCAAGACGGTGTTTTTACCGAAGTGAGCTGAGTGCAATAACAAGGAGAGGCGGGTGACAGGGAACGATCTTGAGAGAGGTTTATGCCGAATTAACCCGCCTGAATCTTGTTCGTACTTTAATGTACCCAAGTAGTCGACTTTTTGGGACATCTGGAAATTGATTCGTCTATGATCACTAGAAGCAAAAGCCGCCGCGAGCATAGGCGGATCCAGGGGGGCAAGGGGGGCACGTGCCCCCCCCGATCGACCCTCGGCGCCCCCCTGAAAGGTCGATGGCGCCCCCCTAAAATGTCGCTTCCCACCCCCCCTCCCCAGGATACGAAAGTCGGCGCCCACCGGTAGGATTTGGCGCCCACCTGATAGGTTTTGCCGGTCATAAGTGGCGCCCCCCTGGTCCGGATGGCGCCCCCTCGGGAAGGTGCCCCCTCCGATCGGCAATCCTGGATCCGCCTATGGCCGCGAGAGATCTGTTCCAACGAGTGAAAATCCAAAACATTATCCCCCAGGTCAGCTAAGATCTGTGGAGGCCTTCTTCATTTGTTGCCCATCATCCTCCCTCAGCAGAGCAAAACTTCCAACAGAGCGAGAGGTACTAAAGTACGACCTTACCAATAGCAGGAAGATCCTCGCCTTTATGGAGATGCCACTGCTACCAGTGCAAGTGTAAATGTGAATATATTTTGAGCCATGGAGTTCACGGAATATAACTGCAAGGGGAACTTGCGACGGCTGCTGGATGGAAGACTTTACTAACAAGGAGAGAGTGGGATGGTGACGGTAAAAAAATGAAAGACGCGTTTAGTATGCTGGCTAATCTTTGGGATGTCGCAAAGCCCCACTCTGCAGTGTCTCAAAAATGGTTTTGCACTGGGATGCTGAGTGTAAAATTCAAGTTTGAAAATACGGTAGGCAAGTGGCAAGTCCAAACGGTATAATATTGTGAGAGTTGGTTTAAGCTCGATAACAATCCTTACCTAAGGTTTGCGCATTTTTCATCCAAATTTTCTTCCTTCCACGCTAGATGATTTTATATACACTAGGGTTATTGAATTATGCCAAAATAAATCCACTAGAAAAGTGGGTCCAAAAGTGAGAAATAAAGAAAGTGAATGGGAAATTCAGAGCGCCTGGGTGTCATTCTCTACTAAGCATTCTAGGATTTTGATCATTGTGCCTCCATCGCCATGGTCAAGGATGACACTCTCCTGTCAGAGGAATACAAACAGCAGAACACTAGGCTCTACCAATATTAGTAAAACCAATTTCTGGCCGCCATGAGCTGAAACGACAAGAACTTTCAGGGAAAAAGAAAGCGGCGATGTCCCGGGAGCAGAGTGGAAAAAATGACGACGACCACCGCAGTGCAGAAATTCATTCAACTAGTGTGTCCCAATAGTACAGTCCTCATAAGAAAAGGCAAACAATTGTGTGAGTCAAATTTCTGTGTCATATTCAGCCAGCACCTGTTATCGCCGAGGCTGCTGACCAGTGGCCTTTCAGGGGTGCCATCAATCTTTCAGAGGGGCGCCGCGACCATTTCAGGGGGGACCGAGGGTCGAACGGAGGAGGCACGTGCCCCCCTTTGCACCCCTGGATCCGCGATTGATTCTCCCGCTTTGGGGTGGCCATGTGGGGACTTGCGTGTCCCGTTTCTTAGTCCATCAGCTTTATCACATTCAATGTTCCGAATTTTCGACCGGTAAACTCTCTTCTCCCTCGGTGCTTGAAGGTCAAGTCCGATGCAATATTTTTGCTGCTGATGTTGCCATGTTGCAATTTCTTTAGCAAAATAACTGTTTATTTCTCTTTTGCTGTGATTTATACACATCTTTTGCGCCCCTGACATATTACGGTGTTTTCTGTGTCATTTAAACTTCATAAAAGTCATTCTCGAATCTATAAATTCCCAGCAAGAGTATATTTTCTCGTCCAATTGAATTAGGGCCTTCCCTGAAATGATTACAATACTCCTTGAAAGGCCGATGACAACCCACTGAAATTTCGCGGGGGAGGCGGTGTTGCATCACCCCTAATGCTTGCCGAATATTGCAGAAACGTCGTCCAGTTCTTGAAAATTGGTGCGGACTATACAACTTTTTTATTGTGCGTGTTTTGCACGAACATGCCTTTAGCTCTTAACACCAGGGAACTATGGCCTCGTGACTGGAGGCATGTGAGGGTTATTTGGACATCAGGACACGTTTTCATACGAATCTCTCACGGCTCCTCTCCTCATAAAATGTCACACAAACAATTCAAAAATCCAATGATAATGATGTGTGGATTCCATCAAATCACATCAGTGTTAATTCCAAGTCAGAGCTGAGGGCCTATCCATAAATTACGTAACATGTGATCTTATAATTTTAACCCTCCTCCCTCATGGTAATACTTTCTTACACCTTGTTGTAACGTTTAACAAAATGGTTGCTGACTTCCTACCCCTGTTTTTCCTTATGTACTTTATGGACGGTCTCTTGTTTAGGAGATCGTCTTTTGATCCTGTCTCTAGGTCAGGGCCTATAACTTGGGAAACTGCTTCCAATACATTACAAAGATTTGGTTTATGCCGAACTGATGTGGTCAGGAAGGGTCTGGACGGGATCGAGATCGTACACGTGTATCGTCGATTACAACACAAACTATCCTATAATCCGAAACACCTCTCGATCACAGTGAGGACAACTCCGCACATGATTGAGGGGTAGAACGCCACCCCTTCTCCGATCACCGGAAAAATGTTCCACAATAAATACTTGGGGAAACACATGGAGCTGCGCGCCTCAGGGTTTGGTGGGTGAGTGAGTCAGTGAGCCCCTTTCCGTGACCGCTACGAGGCGGGGGATCCCTAAGATACGCCAAGGCGGTCACAAATGCGGGCACCCAGCCCATGTGTCATGTGTATGTGCATGTGTGTGTACGCGCGGAGAATGACGACCCACCGACGCAAGGCGGGCGAAGAACATAAAATTTGGTCACGAAAGTGGCCGAAGTGGGAAGTAGGAAATGGGCGCGGATCCTACCGCTGACTAGCTGCTAACTCGCACAAATAGCGTAGCCAATCCACAGCCATGCTTGAACTGCCATTTGGCCAGCTTTGGTCCATCCCAGGTGACAGCGGTGCGAGCTGCAACCGCTTTCTCTTTTAGAGAAATCAAGACATTTGCCCAATAGCAGTCTGCCCTCGGAAAAATACTGGGCCCGCCTCTGCGAGAGCACCTGTTACTGCGACGCGTCTCACCTTGCCCGCAGCGGTTCTTGGTCACCTGAAGGGTTGTAAAGCGTGGAATGCGCAGCGTACTACGGTTTACAACCAACGTGTCACGTGGGCAATCTTTGTAACGAGATGAATGAACGAATGACCTGACATCTGTTGTTTGGGAAACAGGGTTTTAGTTCTGATGGGTCATGTCGTGTGGCGCATGTATCGAGGGTAACGCACCCTTAAGCCCCAATAATCAATCAATCAATCTGAACCAACGGAAGGAACAGAGGCTCGCAAATTTATATACCGCACCGAAAAGTAAACAATCCTCATGACTCCAGAAGCAGCATACACAAAGTTGAAAGTTGACAGCTCCAAGTACAGCGTGAAAGTACCAATAATCGTGCAGTGCCGCAGCTTACAGATAGACAAGCCATGGTAGAATATAATTTTCATGGATAGTAGGAGTATAAGGACGGCACAGAAAAAACTGGCACAAGAAGCCATCGCGCCTGAAGTGTGTTACTGGCACCCATCGGCCAGAAGTGCAGGCGAAATGTAGATCGCTAGCCATACCGATGCCAAGTGCCCGCGGCCTCGCCTCCAAACCCACCTTCACCGAGGGTAAACTCGAACTTGTCGCCCCGATCGCGACTGGAGTCGAACGTGGAGCCATCGGCGGCCAGCGTTCCCACGTAGTGCACGTAGATCTTGTCTCCCGACTGCGGCCCGTCGTCGCCGGCGCCGGCGCGTCGCACCTCCTTCAGCACACCTCCGTCGCCCGAGATGTCGACGGCGTCGGGACTGGGTATGTAGGGCGCTGGCGCCGCCTCAGAAGTCTGCTCCACCATGGCGACTGCTCAGAGCGCGCTGGGCTGGGAACAGACGCGCAGGTCACAGCTGAGCATGTCGTAACAGCAGTGCAGCGCAGAAAAGTATTCCAGTACGTCATGCTTTTTCCTTCTGCATATGGACAGATCGTGTTCATTCTACAGCGTAGCAGTGTGTCAGGGCCCAGTTCGGTCAGCCACACTAAAAAAGTGTCACTTCGCAAAAAAGTGAGCCTTTTGCTAGGGTGGCTGACTCAGTGGGTTCCGTCAGCCGCACTAAAACACGCCCCAGCCAGCTGCAGTACAGTCTCCGACAGTGCTCGCTGCGTAGGGCCCCACCGTGTCACAGATAATACGGTCTCTGACAAACGGAAATAGGTATAGTAGCTATAGACCTAGCCAGCTGTAAATTTATCGATGGGCAGAAACCTGATGAAAGACAAAGAAAGAGAGAAAGCCTCTGGCATTATCTCCCAAAACCAACTTACAGGAGCCTTAAGCAAACAACCTTCATGGTTTTAGTGCATTTAAGGTGCCTGCAGTGCCTTGCATGTCAAGCACCTGAACGTCCACAGGCTCTATCCTGACATGGACCTAAGCGAGGAGCGACCACCCCCTTGTCCTATCCATGCATCCATCTCTGCACACCAATCCAAGACTGAGCTGAGACCATCAATCAGAAGCTGGACAAGAATGGAACGTCAGGTATTTCATTTCATTTATTTATCTCATTGTTCATGGAGCGAGTCCATTTACAGACAAAGTCATATCATCCACGTCTGCTAAATTATGCATGCACTCCTATCCTCCCATACCAAGGATGTATATATTAACTATTATAGTGACCCAAATACAAAACCAACTATAATCAGGACAAAAGGTATAGAGGACCCTAGAACAGTTTCGGTCGACTGGAGTGGACAACATCATGAGTAAGGAGCTGAGCCCAGAACTCGTGACCGCCGACAGCGCGAGCGCTTTAAATTACGCCTAGACGGGCACGGGCCCGGAGTCCAGCGCACGTCCGCCGGCCGGGTGCGTGGACAAATACATCTGTATAACAACGAAAGCTTGAGCGGTTCAGAGAATACATATAGCTAAATCGTGAGCATAACCCGAAACCAGACATGGAGGCGACACCACAGTGTGAAGACTCCGTCCAGGGCAGCAGTACCCCCACGGCAACCCAGCCCCGCTGCGTCCTTGAAATGCAAAAAAAACTGAAACTTAACGAATGTTTTGACACTGGGTATTTCAATATTTCACTGCCCTGGTTTCCGTGCACATTGGGCTGATACGGAAAGAGCTCAAAATCAGAATACAGCGACGGCGGTTTCCATGATTGGCTTGGATACGGATATAGCTCTCCGTTAAAGCTAAATAAAGAGGATTGTAGGCCAATTTGTTGGCCTACTATCCTCTTTTCGTCGCTTATCTTTCTCCTTTATTTTTTTGCGTTTCACGAGTTTTTGTGAGCTCCTTCGAGAAAAAAGCTTCTATGGTGGGAACATTGAAGTATTTCAGGACGGCTTATTTTAGAGAACAAGAAAAAAGTTTTGTGGAAGAGAACATCAGCACTGGAGATTAAAGAAAAAACGCAACAATTGAACATCAGCGAAGCATGAAGGTCAACGCTGTCACAGACAAGATGGAGCAAAACAACAAAATTCATCAGATCGGAGACAAAATGAATATGAAGCCGAAAGATCAAACATTTTCACCCTCATATAGTTTTAGTTTTATTTTTTGAAGTGTGTGTGCGATTTTGTCTGTGTGTGTTTTTTTACCAGTACCTTATCCTTATCTTTACACTACCTGGAGGCTGTGAGCGCATGCGCCTGTGGCTGCAGCGACCCCTCCAGGTAGAATACAATCAGTTGATAAGGTGACTTATCAACTGATTGTAAACCTAAGACCAAATCCGGAAATGTAAAAAAACACTTAAGATTGTGTAAGAATCTTCAGTGTTTTTTTACATTTCCGGATTCGAGGGGACAGGCCACCTTATCAATTTATCATCACCTTATCAACTTATCATCATGCTCCTCGCTGCAGCACTTCAAAACTTATCAACGTTAGAATACAATCATCTTTATCCTCACCTTTCCTCATCCTTACCATCTCCTTCCATAGTTTATAATCACTTCATACTCATCGCGACACTTTAAAAGCCACCTCATTAGTGTGGAAGTGTGAGTAATACATGATAATACATGAGAGAAGAGCCTTCAATCTCAGTTTTGTTTCCATCTGAACGTTTCCATCCAATGTTGTTTAATGAACAGTTTTGCTTATTATCCAATACAATTATATTTTAATTTTGTTTAATATCATGGAAGACTTATGGGTCGAGCTACACTGCTCATTTCCCCTTCACCAAAACCTACACTTTCATTTAATGTATAAGAGTTTTGTTGTTGATTGAAGAACAGTTTTCCTTCGCGTTTAACCCGCGCCCCGCTGGGGGGCGAAATTCCCCCCTCCTGGTTTTTCCCAGATAGCTCCAAAACGAAGATACGCAGAAAAACGAAACTTACGGTACCTTATCCTTGATCAATTTTACACATCTGACCAAATTTTTGAGTTAAGGTCATGTCAGGTCAAGGAGCTATACAGGGTCAAGTGACCCACCTCAAAACCTAAAATTACGAGTGTGAAGCAGCGCCCAGGAAACATTAGCAAACCGATCAGTTTGAAACTTCCACAATATGATAAGGTCATTAGGGTCTACAAATCTGCTATCTCGGAATTTTGATATTGGTGACCTAAGGTGGGGTCAATTTTTTGGTCACCCCAATGTAAGTCTACGGTGAAAAATAGAATGGACTCGTTTTCAGCAAATACTGGATAGATAAGGCTGAAAATCGTCAAACTGTCTATTCTTACCACGATCTTGACCATAAAGTTAAGTTTTTGAGCATCTGACCTCTCAAAGGTCATATCAGGTCACGGGAGCAGAGAGTGATTGTTTTGCCTGTAACTTCTCACTGTATTGAGATAAAGCTCCCATTTTGCTTGCATTGTGTTTATATTGTCACGGGGAGTCGATAGATATGCAACATTACCATACCAGGTCACTCTGTGACCCTGACCTAGGTCGAGGTCAGGTCATTTTAACTATTTCACCTAGCAAGGTCATGTTATATATCATTCAATTCGCCGCGATGAGAGGAATCCAAAGATTTTCTTTAGCTCCCCTGAGGGCAGATCTAGAGAGGGAAACCTACACTGCTCTGTTGTAAGCCTATGGAGCATTCTTTGACCTCTGCTGACCTCAAACATAAAAATCATTCTCATAAAATCTCTTCGTCTTGTCAAGAGCTTTCAAACACTGCCCGTAATTTTCCTTTATCTTTCGTGGGGAACGAGATACGGAGGGGGCGAAAAACGCCCCCCCAGCGGGGCGCGTCATGCAAGGGACCCCAGCGGGGCACGTGTTAATACAATCTTATTTTGTTTGATTTTTTTTAATAATAAAGAAAGCTTAAAGGTCAATCTACACTGCTAGTTTTTGCAATTTTACACCTTTTCACATTTTCATATTGTTTTTTGCTTCTGAACTACGCTTTTTTTCTTCCTTTTGTGTTTTGTTCATTGTTTACTTTCTTATCACGTCTCTTGCTACCTAGGCCTGTTTGACAGATATCCATGCCAAACTATGCTTTTTATTGTGGAATTGAGCTAAATGAATGGCACAGGCAGCGTAGCGGCGGGATAAGCCTGCATATGGACCATGGACAGGTTCAGGGAATATGCAACAGGTCATCCACCTTCTCCCCGAACTTACCTGGTGCCCCCACCGAACTGCGCTTCCCTGTAATGGCTGTAATGCGGAGAGAAGCCGCCAGATTTGCTGTCCCACAGGCGAAGACTGTGCCGCGGCACCCCCGCCAGGGAGGAGAGCGCCGCCGCCGCCCCGCATAGCGGCAGAGCTCTCCTGGTCCTCCCCTCTGGTGACACCAGAGAAGTTCGTGCGGTGGCCGGAGAGCTATGCTCAAGCACCCGGGCTGAGCTATACGCCCTGAAAGCCGCATTGGAGGACTTTATCCAGCTGACAGGCGACCCGGCACTGCTGCCACTGGTAGTCTGCACAGACTCTCAGACGGCGCTCTCCTCCCTGGCGGAGGGTGCCGCGGCGCAGTCTTCGCCTGTGTGACAGCAAATCTGGCGGCTTCTCTCCGCCATTACAGCCCGCGGCCAACAAATCCACCTCCAGTGGGTTCCCGCCCACTGTGGACTCGCGGGGAACGAGAGGGCCGACACCCTGGCAAAGGAGGCTTCCGCCCTGCCGCAGCTCAGCGTCACAGTCGACGTCGGGACAATCACGAAGGCCGTGGCCCGCAACACCACTAAGAAGTGGAGCGATGGCTGGCCGGACGGCTTCTACAAACGGATAATGGGGGGTCACCTGCCGTCCCCCAACGCCGGAGAGGACCGTGACGCGGCAACGGATATACACCAGCTGAGGGCCGGCCACTGGGGCCGTTCCCTCCAATACCTCCATCGAATCGGCCGTCACCCCTCACCGGAGTGCGCGCAGTGCCCAGACAAGCAGTGCCCCGCCGTACGCTGCGCAGTCTGCCGTGAGGAGACTGCGCAGGAGACTCCTGAGGTGCCCGTCCCTCGCTGGCACCCGCCTGCGCCTGACAGGATCAATCCACCTAGACCCACAGCAGCTGCGAGACGACGACCTAGTGGCGGCCTTGGTCCGTGGCTACTACCGCCACAGGGAGCCCCTGGGCTATGGCCCTCGCTGAGGGCCCAGAGGGAACAGCAACAACAACAAAAACTGCGCTTCCCCGAGCCATAGACGGATCCAGGATTTCCAATCCAGGGTAAGGGGCACCCGGTCAGGGGGCGCCATTCGGGCCAATAGGCGCCAGTTTCGGACGACGCAACTTATCAAGGGCGCTAATCCTATAATCATGATGCTGATACTCGCATTCTGGGGGGAGGGGATGACCTTTAACCGTCCACCGTCTGGTACAGTGGGGCGTATGATATTGAGCGTGCTGAGTGCTGACATGACTGTCCTGCAATGGTGCCAATGGGCATAAGCCCCGCAGCCTTGTACATAGTGTGTGTTTATGTGTGTGTGTGTAATATGTTCCTGAGATGGGAAGACGAAATAACTATTTAAAAAAAACATTGTTATCCATCGTGCATCGTGCAATCCTTATCAACATTGTGCATGGAAACCGGGTGATTGCCAAAAACCAGGGGCATGGATTTCCGAAAATCTTTGGGGTGCCCAAAGTTGAAAGTTGAATAACCATTACACAAAAACAGATGACATTATATCATCTTTGTTTTGACCCTCACACAGGCCTGGTGAAGAACATAAAACCAGTTTAAAGTCCTAAAAATTATTAACAATTAAATCTAAAGATTTTTTAATACTAACTCAACACACTGGCACATTCAAGGGTGGCCAAAAGGGCAGTAAATCCATCAATGGCTGAAATAGTATCCTTTGCCCCCACCCCCAAGGACCAAATATTGGCTGTTTTTTTTAATACCATGTTTTCACAATTTGTTCTCAATTTAGCCCCCAAATCTTGGTTTCACCCCCTCCAAAAGTTACTTCTGGATCCACCAATAACGTATGTTTCATTGGGGGTGCCCGTGCAAACCCCAAATATATAAATCCACACCCCTACCAAAAAAACACACCCCACAGCTTCACTCCAGGGAGCATCCCCTGCAGTGTTTTCTCCCTGGTCCAGGTCTCAGGTCTGGCCAGGGCTCTGCTGTGGCTTGTAAAATCCCTGGTTGGTCATTGCTGTGTGCAGTGGTCTACTGTTTTAATTTGTTGCAGTGTTGCACCATACCTGTTTCACCTTCCCAGCAGGCTTATCTGTTCATCTGATGTCTGTACTAAGTGCCTATAAACTTATGGACATAAAGCTCTATTTGCATCATGATGCATCTGGATCTCACCTAGTTTACTAACCTGGTTGGTTGCCTTATGCCGCAACTGTCAGGTTAAGCAGGGAATCACATGGATGGATAAAGGGAACCATTATCAGTGGGGGAAACTGTGGTCAGCGTTCCCAAGAATGGCTACGTTCCCAACAATGGGAACAATGACCCATATTTGGAAACGCATTTTCCATCGTATATTCAAACTGGAATTTCAGACAGCTTGAAACGAAAAAAGGCGTATGTCTACCGAATTATTTCAATATGTTAGTTTCCGGACGAAATATGAATGGCGGTCATAGGCGGATCCAGGGGGGCGAAGTGGGCACGTGCCCCGTAGGCGGATCCAGGGGGCAAAGGGAGTTCGTGCCCCCCCCGATCGACCCTCGGCGCCCCCTGAAATGGTCACGGCGCCCCCCTGAAATGTCGCTTCCCCCCAGGATGCGAAAATCGGCTCCCACCGGTAAGATTTTGCGCCCATCCGATAGGGTTCTCCGGTAAAGAATGACGCCTCCGGGAAGGTGTCCCCCCGATCGGCAATCCTGGATCCGCATATGATAGCGTCTCAATGATAAAGGCCTACCCCTGCAAGAAGCAGGCTCAAAGGAGTAGAAGGATGCATAGGCGGATCCAAGTTTATATTCGAAAGGGGACGGGGGCGTCATCCGAGCAGGGGGTGCCAAAGTCTATCACAGAGTGGCCAATTCTCACATCCAGGACTTATTGGGGGGGGCTAGGGGCTCAAGCATCTCGCCGCCATCGCCTTCGAACAGTCTCCGCGTATGTTTTTACTGCATGCACTCTGATATCTTGAGGGAAGAGCTTGAGACCCTAGGCAACAAATATTAGGTGGGCGCAAAATCTTATCGGATTTTCGCATGGGGGGTGGGCGTTGGGACCGAAATCAGGGGGCACCGTGACAATTTCAAGTGGCGCCAAGGGTCAATGGGGGGTTGCACCGAGGGTTAATGGGGGGGGTTGCGCCAAGGGTCGATCAGGGGGGTCGCCGAGGGTCGATGGGGGGCGCCAAGGTTTGATGGGGGGGGCGCCGAGGGTTGAGCGGGAGAACGTGCTCCTCTTTCCCCGCCTGATGGAACTGCCTATGAATGAAGCACCCCAGAAGAAAATATCGAGTTAATGCAGCGGTGCACTATAATTCGTCAAAACACTACGGAATAATTCAAACAATCTTCGGGCAAAAACTACAGGATCTAAAACCTTTCTGATTCAAATGAATATAAAAAAGCTTAGAAAATGCAAAAATACCACTTTTAAGCACTACTTTCTTTCTAAACAGACGAAAGGCACGGTTTTCCTCTATTTTCTTCATTCGTCAGCACATGGTGAGCAGCAACTGTGTGACCCCAAGAAAAATATTTTTGCAGTCTACAATTCTGGAATTTTGTTTTTATACTACTATTTTTCATTGACTTTCCCACAAAATTATCTTAAAAAATAATACCTGTCTGGATTCACAGTTTAAGAGCAATCTTTTCATCGTTTTTTACCGTTGGGGCTGGATCGTGCAGTTTAGACAAATATTTGAGGGAGCGTCCAAAGACAGATTTTCTAACTCAAAGTAGAACTCCCCCTCAAATTTTAAGAAGAGTTAAAATTGACCAGGTAGAAAGATTCCCCTCATCTTTTCTAAGCTCCTGTTGTGTTTTCTGAAAACATAGTTCCGGGCGTTCCCATCCTTGGGAACGTGCGTTTCCATTTATGGAACAAGCGTTCCCAAATATGGGTCAATATTCCCATTATTGGGAACGTAGCTATTCTTGGGAACGCTGACCACAGTTTCCCCCACTGTTATGATTAGATGTGCCAGTCCAAAACATATAAATCTTATTGATTAACATTCAGAGTTGGACTGGGATTGTGTGTCTTCCAGATTACATCTTTATTGGCACTAGCAGGGGCCTGTAGCCTTTAAAATGTTACCTGGCAACAATTCATAGAAATCAATAAAGCTTATCTGTCATGTGTTTTTCCAAAAGCACACTTGAAAGTTAAAAGGTCAGGTACGCACATAGCTTCAGAAGGTGGTGAATTCCAGTGAATTCTGCCTTTGCCTTTGCCTCGAAATAAACAGCCTCTCCTTCCATCTCTTCACAAACGCTATCCTCACAACCTAGTTGCCCAAACGCCGTCCGTTTCGTTGCGCCCCCAACGCTGGCTCATCCGCGTCCTGATGCTCGCGCCCGCCGCGCCGTCCGCGTCATCTCACCGCCGCCGCCGTCCCCTCGCCCCCCCCTGACGCCGCCGCCGCCCCCCCCGACGCCGCCGCCGTCCCCTCCCCCGACGCCGCCGCCGTCCCCTCCCCTCCCCCGACGCCGCCGCCGTCGATTTCGCAGTGGACTCTGGAGTAGGTCGCGTCGGAGCCGCGCTGTACTTTGCGTCCCGCGTTCCCCCGCCAAAAATATAACTCCGTTATTTCCCCACGTAGTGTCGGTCCATGTTCGCGAGCGCGCCCCATGCGCATCTAATCCTATCCCTGGTCGTTTTTTCATCACCCTCTCCCTGAGCTGGCTCGCTCCCCTCATATTATGGAGGATTATGTGTGTGCTTCTCATGTTCTGTTCTGTTCCAATACACGTGTATGGCTTCAAATAGCAACACAACACACAGAAAAGAAGCACTTTCTCACATTGGCCACAACAGGTGGAATAGTAACTTTGTAGTAGTGTCCTCTGGTGTGGTTGTACTGTGACATATAGAAGAGGCTCTCGAGAGGCAGACTGGATTTTTCATGGAATATCTAACAGCAGCATTGTGCAAGGGCATGGATTTCTGAAAATCACTGGGGGTGCCCATATTTGAAAGAATACCAATAGCCCAGTGGGGGAAACTGTGGTCAGCATTCCCAAGAATAGCTACGTTCCCAATAATGTGAATATTGACCCATATTTGGGAACGCTTGTTCCATAAATGGAAACGCAAGTTCCCAAGGTTGGGAACGCCCGGAACGATGTTTTCAGAAAACACAACAGGAGCTTAGAAAAGATAAGGGGAATCTTTCTACCTGGTCAATTTTAACTCTTCTTAAAATTTGAGGGGGAGTTCTACTTTGAATTAGAAAATCTGTCATTGAACACTCCCTCAAATATTCGTCTAAACTGGGCGATCCAGCCCCAACGGTAAAGAATGATGAAAAGATTGCTCTTAACCCTCGCCCCACCGGGGGGCCATCGATGGCCCCCCCTAAGGTTTTTCCGGGATAGCAGAAAAACGACGAGGCGCAGCACCGCGGTTGAAGGGTCTACCTCTCACTGCATCATTTTCCCATCATCCCTGAAATTTTTTACCCCGGGTCACCCAAGGTCAGGTCACCAGACGAGGTCAACCAAGGTCACCTCACTTCACCTTTAGAGCTCTGTAAGAGCTACATTTCAAAGTCGATCGATTTGAAACTTCCTACACTTCATGACCCCTCCAGGGTCAACAAGGTGTATATCCGGGATTTTTCGATTTCGTGCCCTGAGGTCAGGTCACGAGGCGACCTCTCCCATTGGAAAAGCATGGGGAAAAGCTATTTCATGATATAAAAGCCACAAAAATGATTGCAAATACTCAGACTGCTCAGAACAACGTTTTTGGACACCCTTTCACGGATCCCAGGGGTCATATTTGCCCTTTGACTTTTCCAAGGTCATCCAAGGTCACCAGAGGTCAAAAACAGTATTTTGACAATAACTTTTGACCTAATTGAGCTAGAGCGGTGAAACAAACACCATCGTGTTTGTCTTGTCACTGGCTTTCATTTGATATACGGCAAGGTCACTTTTTGACCTTTCGTGACCTCAGGTCATATTAGGTCACGAGGTGACCTCTGACGGTCAAACCACTGGCGGGAGGTCTTTACGTTCCACATAGCAGATAAAGTACTGGCAATTTGCTATCAAATGTACTTTACCAGGCCTCAATAGCTCTAATGACATAAGAGTTATGCCCAGTTTGCTTAATCATTGCATATTTGAGTGAAAATAGCCGATCTTGACCTAATTTGACCTCTGGAGGTCAAACCATTGACCTGAGCACTAAAACATGCGAAGTAATTTCTTACTGAATTCAAGCGAGCTTTCTATTGCACTTTGCAGATTTGCGCTAACGCCCATATTTTCGGAGTTAGAGGGGGGCCATCGATGGCCCCCGGTGGGGCGAAGGTGGCGCCGGACCCCCGTGGGGCGCGGGTTAAACTGTGAATCCATACAGGTATTATTTTTTTGATAATTTTCGGGGAAAGTCAATGAAAAATAGTAGTATAAAAACCAAATTCCAAAATTGTAGACTGCAAAAATATTTTTTCTTGGCGTCACACAGTTGCTACTCATCACATGCTAACGAATGAAGAAATAGAGGAAAACTGTGCCTTCTGTCTGTTTAGAAAGTAAATAGTGCTTAAAAGTGGTATTTTCGCATTTTCTAAGCTTTTGTATATGGATTTGTATCAGAAAGTTTTTAAATCCTGTAGTTTTTGTCCCCAAGATTGCTTGAATTATTCTGTAGTGTTTTGACGAATTATAGTGCGCTGATGCATTACCTTGATATTTTCTACTGGGGTGCTTCATTCATTGGCAGATCCATCAGGTGGGGAAAGAGGGGCACGTTCCCCCGCTTGACCCTCGGCGCCCCCCATCAAACCTTGGCGCCCCCATCGACCCTTGGCGCAACCCCCCATTGACCCTCGGCGCAACCCCCCTATTGACCCTCGGCGCAACCCCCCCATTGACCCTCGGTGCAACCCCCCCATTGACCCTTGGCGCCCCTGGAAATGGTCATGGCACCCCCCTGATATGTCGCTTCCCACCGCCCCCTTGATGCGAAAATCCGATAAGGTTTTGAACCCACCTAATATTTGTTGCCCAACGCCCTAAAAGTTTGTTGCCTGGGGTCTCAAGCTCTTCCCTCAAGATATCAGAGTGCATGCAGTAAAAACATATGCGGAGACTGTTCGAAGGCAATGGCAGGAGATGCTTGAACCCCTAGCCCCCCCCCATAAGTCCTGGATGTGAGAATTGGCCACTCTGTGATAGACTTTAGCACCCCTGCTCGGATGACGCCCCCCTTTCGAAAATAAACTTGGATCCGCCTATGCATCCTTCTACTCCTTTGAGCCTGCTTCTTGCAGGGGTAGGCCTTTATCCTTGAGACGCTATCATAGGCGGATCCAGGATTGCCGATCGGGGGGACACCTTCCCGGAGCTGCCATTCTTTACCGGAGAACCCTATCGGATGGGCGCAAAATCTTATCAGTGGGAGCCGATTTTCGCATCCTGGGGGGGTGGGAAGCGACATTTCAGGGGGCGCCTTGACCTTTTCAGGGGGCACCGAGGGTCGATGGGAGGGGGCACACTCCTTTGCCCCCTGGATCCGCCTATGGGGCACGTGCCCACCTCGCCCCCTGGATCCGCCTTTGGCTGCCATTCATATTTCGTCCAGAAAACTAACATATTGAAATAATTCTGTAGATATAAGCCTTTATTCGTTTCAAGCTGTCTGAAATTCCAGTTTGAATATACGATGGAAAATGTGTTTCCAAATATGGGTCATTGTTCCCATTGTTGGGAACATAGCCATTCTTGGGAACGCTGACCACAGTTTCCCCCACTGATGATGTAAAAACAAAAAGCATTATTGTATCTTTGCTTTGGCCTTCATATTTTAACACCAACTGCACATTTCACTCGGGGAACCTGGGCACCTACAAAGCGAAATAAACCCAAGCCCCTGGTGTTGTGCGTGACAACCAGGGGTCTCTATTGCTATGATTATGACGCAGGCCAAGTGTCTCTATTGCTTTGGTGACAACCGGCTGACTGGGGGTGCCCGGGTACCCCCGGCGACAGAAATCCACACCCGTGTCATGTACTATACTCACACTAGCTTATTGAAAGTGGCAATGAATTCACGTCGAAAATCAAGCTCTATTCGTAGCTAGCCCTTATATTTGTAGCTAAATCTGGAAATGCCGGTAGTAAGTGATTAACTACCGCTTGATTGATTGTTAGTGATCATCACACGCAGGCAAGCACGTTTGACCACACAAGATGGTTTTATTTAGAAGTAGGATCAAGGAAGACTCTTTAACGCTTTAATGACGTCACAACAAGAAACAGATCACCTTACAGAAAAAGGAATGCTCTATTTTTGCATCTGGAATACGTTTTTCTTAAATGTTCAGGTTAGTAACACAAAATCTAGAAAATTTCAGATATATCCAGCCCTTAATTTAAATAGTCCTGAATTTGACCACCATGGTCTTGCCCTACCACCCTGGCCGCCCTACCTCTGTTCCAGCCATGAAAGAAATCCATTGATATCCACGTGACGTCATAACATCGACCTTTTCTGCTCTTTGAGGGACACTACATTACACACACACAGCACGCGGCGGCGACTCTGCCAAGTTACCGTCTTCTAGCACTTTCTGTTAGAAAGACAAATCATAAAGTTATATTGATTATGACGTAAATGCATCGTATATCACTCTGTTTCTTAACAAAATCATTGTGTACTTTATTGATCTTGAATTCTCAAGTTTTTGTTCAATTTTAAATTAATTAATTTTTTATATTATAAACGCAACCAATCGAATCACTAGCTCGTGATTTTGAGTAGCGGGGGCTAGAAAAAAGCATTGGGCTGGGGCAAGGCCATGGAATAGAGATACCTGGAATGGAGACCTCAACCTCAATGCTTTTGGGTGCCAATCTAGGACATGAAAAAATCCTTCGGTAAGTAAAGCTCGGTAAGGACCAATGTAAAGTCTATGGGAGATGTGGCGGCCGATGACTTTGATGCGCCATAACCAGGGGCGCAGCCAGGGGGGGCACAGGGGGCACGTGCCCCCCCATCGGTGCCGGGGTGCCCTTTTGATTGCCAGGTGGTGTACCCTCTTTGGGCCGTGCCGTTCGAAATTTAGTGCCCTACGCCGTTGAGCCTAGATGGAACTAGACTGCATTTAGCGATTTAAGCTATTGTTTGACAATTAAGTGCCTTTTTGTTCAGCTAGGGCATTCTGTCGCCTTTCCAAGCACCCGGGAAGAGTATAGGCACGTAATCCGTTTCCAGATAATGCCTCATCGTCACCAATAATCGTACGGGCGGAGCTAATCTGGTGCCCCTTAAGCTCATCTGGTGCCCCCTGAGCGCTGGTCTTGGCCCCTGGAGCTGATCATGTGCCCTCTGAACTGATCTGATGCCCTCGTAGTCAATCTGGTGCCCCCCCTGAGAAAATAATTGTGCCTTCTGAACCTATATAATGCTCTCTGAGTTAGTTTGATGCCTCCGAGCTTGCCTGGTGCCCTATTAGCTGTTTTAGTGCCCCTTGAGCTGATCCGGGCCCCCTGAACTTATTTAATGCCTCCCGGAGTTTATCTACTGTCCAGGGGGGCACAGGGGGCACGTGCCCCCATCGGTGCCGGGAGCCCTTTTCATTGCCAGGTAGTGTACCCCCTTTGGGCCGTGCCGCTCGAAATTTAGTGCCCTACGTCGTTGAACCTAGATGGAACTAGACTGCATTTAGCGATTTCAACTATTGTTTGACAATTAAGTGCCTTTTTGTTCAGCTAGGGCATTCTGTCCCCTTTCCAAGCATCCGGGAAGAGTATAGGCACGTAATCCGTTTCCAGATAATGCCTCATCGTCGCCAATAATCGTACGGGTGTCGCGTGCTTTATCTGTGAGTTGGTCTTTCCGAGTTTTTCCTCGTATATCACACGACAAATCACTGCAGAATGATTTAGTTATGTATTTGGTAATTGTAAAAAGCGCCTGAAGGGAAACAAGGTCGAATTCAGTAAACGTTGAAAAAGATTGCCAGAAATGATATAGAGACCTGCTTGCGCCGCGGCACCGTATAACACACTAAACTCCCGCGCGTCGCTCACACTGGCTGTGTGTCGCCCCGCAGGGGACCGATTTTCATCTGCCGGACTTGTTGGCACGTGCTGACTGGTCCGGCACATGGATAATTGGGTACGGGATGTGACGACACCCGCGACCCCAGTTGGCAGGATGGGTTTCGCCCCTCGCCTTCGCGCGAGAGGCCAAATCGAAACTGCCATCCTCATCCTTTCTTGGCCCTCCTAAATTCAAACCCCACCAACTCCTTGTTCCTTTTCCTCTTCTTTCCTTATTTCCTTGTCTCTCCATGCCTTTCCACCCGTATCCTTTCTGTCCACTCCTAAACACCCCTCCTGCCCACTGTCTGCGTTGTCTGGCCCGGCGTGTCTCCGCGGGTGGCGGGGGTGTGTGCACTCTTGCTCGTCTTGAGTGTGGACACCTCGGTCGCGTGCGGCGCGTGTCTGGGCTGGACAGCGCAGACCGACCCTCTTCCTTTTCCAACCCATAACTTCCCAGTTACCCACTTTTTCCCAGTGTCATGGGCGTCCCCGCACGTGCCTATGATTACTGGATGGTCTGGGTGTATGTGGGCCTCCGACTCGTGTGGCTGACGATTGGATCCCTCTAATCGCCGGCCCTGCGAGCCGGGGGGCTCGCTTCTCTCGGACCAGCCGGGAATCAGTTGTGACGAGCAGGTGGTAGTCGCCTGCTCCGATGAGGCCGTGTGGGGGCGCCTGTCTTTTTAAGGTGAGCTGCGCACCGACCCGTACCCCGGGATGAAGGATTCCTGGTAGCTGAGCTGAGGGATGCGCTGTGTTCGTTCGTGTTCCTTTAGCAACACTCTACTTTGGTCTGGATTTCCGCAAGGGCGGGGAACTCTTGAGGGCATCGACAAGAGTAGCAGCATTGTAAAAGTCTGTCGGCCTTTGGTGGGGCTCGGCTGTCCCACCCTCCCTTGGTGAGGTTCCGACTTCACCCGGGGAGGGAGGGGTGTCCGTGCCCCGCCCGGGGTCGTCTAGGCTAGGTGCAAGGGGGGACCGTCGTCGGGGCAGGGGGGTTTGGTGAGTCTCTCTCCCCCTCTGTAACGGCGGCGTCTCCCCCGTATAGCCAGCCCGTGCGTCGTCTCGCCTCGTAGTACCCTCGTCGGAAGGGGGCGCACGTGGCTGGCCGAATTAAAATAACCTTCTATGGATACTTCACACATCAACCCACCCTCCTACCCTCAGCAAGAGGTCGGCCCTCTCACCTCTGCTCAGGACCAGCCGAGCGCTGGTCACTCGCGCCTACCAGGCGAGTCTCAATCCAATACACCAGGGACTGAATCTCAAGGCATCTCCGCTCGCCCCACAGCACCTCCTATGCCCTCTAAACCCCGTGTCCTTATGGTGCGGGGAATAGATACCTCCCTTCGGACCCTGTCTCCATTCCAGAGAAGGCACGCCTTTGACCGCCTTGGCAGTGTGCTGAGATGTGACTGCCTCAGAGATGGTGTCTTGGAAGTCGAGTTTCGACACTCCGTGGAAGCGGAACGCGCAATGAAGGTAGATGAAATCACTTTTTTGAAGAGAGAGAATGGTGTGCTGTCAAAGAAGGTTGTCAAAGTTTCAATAGAACCGCATAGATCTAAGAACTTCGTAAAAGGTGTAATACGGTGCCCGGAGCTGCGAGGTATCACTGAGGAAGAGATTGTCGATGGCTTATCGGAATCAGGCGTAGTCGAGGCCAAGAGACTGAACATGAAGAAAGGTCCTGATGTGCTTGAAACGGATTCAGTTGTTCTGACTTTTGATAGAGATGAGTTGCCGGATGCAGTGTACGTTGGCTACGAAAGGGTCCGTACCAGGCCCTATGTGCCATTTCCAATGAGATGCTTTAGGTGCCAGCGCTACGGCCACACAACTGCCTCATGCAAGGGTCAAACGACATGCGCTCGTTGCGGCTCGAAGGAGCATGCAGCCGACGACTGTCAGTCAGAAGTACTGTTCTGTGTGAACTGCGAACACGATCAAACACCTCATGCAACATATGACAGGAAATGTCCCACACTAGAGCGAGAAAAAGAAATTATGAAACTCAAGGTATCGGGTAAGATGAGCTTCCGCGAAGCAAGGGATGCTTACGAGGCGTCTCACCCCAAGAAAAGTTACGCCACGGCGACAGCCTCGGGTGCTACCCGAGGTAGCCTCAGGACACCGGAGGAGGTCATCCGGTCCCTCACCATGGCGGATTTCGTCCGCCTGGCCGGAAGGATGGGACTGGTCATTTCTGGCCGGTCCGCGGCCCCGGAATCCGAGCCGTTGGCTCCTCCGGTGCCTTCTCGCGGGGAGCGGGGGCGGCGTGCCGCTCCTGGCCCTGCAGCTCCGTCCCCGGTACCTCCTGGGGGCGAGGAGCGTGGACGGGGATCTGCCTTGGCTCCTAACTCGGGGGCGGCACGTCCTGCGTCCTCGGCTGGCGGAGTGGGGCCGAGCCCTGCTCCCGCCCGGCCGCCCCCTGCTGTGACTGGGGGTGTGGGTCCGGATCGGGTCCCCGATTTGGACTTTGTTCCCCCGGATGAGCCTGGGGATGGACTCTGGTTGGGCGCGGCGGTAGACGCTCTCCTGCTGCCCGACGTCGCCCTCACCCTCCGGTGGAGGCACCCAACAAAGGCCCGCCTTCGGCGGGGCGAGGGGCTAAGGCCCCCGTACAGACAGCTGGTACGCAGATCCAGAACCTGCGTGCCGCTTTTGAAACTCCTGCACCGTCGCGTGGGGGAACGAAGCGACCTGCCTCGTCCCCCCAAGACAAGGGAACAGCGGCTTCCCGTGCCCGATCTAGCTCAACGGATCGCGAGCCAAGTTCTGGGCCTCGAGAAGGCGGGCCAAACAAGCCCCCAACAGGTGGCTCTAGGCCTTGGAAGTAGTCTGCCCGTTTGTGTATCTTAAACACTTTTTATAGCCTGCCCTTTTTAACATAGCCTCACACATTCTACAATGGAACTGCCGAGGCCTGCGTGCCAATTTCACTGACTGGCAGAGCATACTATCTGAGCACATGCCTTCCGTCCTGTGCCTTCAAGAGACAAAACTCGCGCCAGGGACTAGGCTTAATATCCAGACTTATCAAAGCTTTCGAAAGGACATCTTCAGTAGTACCATTGCGCATGGAGGGGTGATGGTGGCAGTACACCAGTCACTCCCGTGTTACCAAATCCGTTTAACCACAGTTCTACAAGCAGTGGCCGCTAGGGTCGACTTCGGATTTATTAAGATGTCTGTGTGCTCAATCTATATACCACCCGGTGGTAACGTCGATGTATCTTCATTAAACAACTTAATCGACCAGCTTCCCACACCATTTATGGTGCCTGGAGATTTCAACGCACATAATCCCGCGTGGGGTGAACCGGCGAGTCACATGGGTGCCCGTGGCCGCACAATCGAACGTTTCATTCACAATAATACCCTATGCCTTCTTAACACAGGTCGTCCCACACACATCACCCTACCCTCTGGCGTGGTGTCTGCTATTGATCTTTCCATCTGCTCATCTTCCCTTTTCTCTCGGTTTCAGTGGAATGCATTGGGTGACACTATGGCAGCGACCACTTCCCAATTCTGATTGGAACAGTCCCTCTGGTCGCGCCGGAAACATTAGCCCCCAGATGGAACCACCGCCGTGCGGACTGGGCGGGATTCGAGGCCGCGTGCGGCTCGGTTAACCCTGGCTCGCTGGAGGCCTCGGCAACTCAGGCTATACGCAATTTTAACGAAATGATTCTCTCCGCTGCGAGAAGTTTT
Source organism: Lepas anatifera (assembly GCA_034440635.1). NCBI lineage: Eukaryota > Metazoa > Arthropoda > Thecostraca > Lepadidae > Lepas > Lepas anatifera. The sequence goes on from JAOTON010000629.1 coordinate 2,499,506, forward strand.
ATCCCCATGACTTCAGGACAACCAAAGCGCACGCCCCTGCCGTGGTGGAGTGCCAGTTGCAGGGCTGCGATTCTAAAAAAGAAAGCGGGCTCTTAGAGCTTTTAGCAGGCATTCTACAAGACATAACCTGATTTCTTTTAAGCGTGCAAGAGCAGCTGCACGCCGCGTAGTTCTAAATGAGAAAAGGAGATGGTGGATGTCTTACGTGAGTACAGTTAACCGTTATACACCCACAACACAAGTGTGGTCACGCATTCAGAGCATACAAGGAAAACGCAAAAATACCTCACCTGTTCTCGAAATCAATGGACACAAAGTAACCGATCCCAGGGAGGTAACGGAACACTTTGCCGCTGCATTCCACGATCGATGTGGAAATACAAATATAGATGTCGACAGCACACGCCTCCGCACCGTGGAAGAGCGAAAGGGCATAGACTTTGGAAGCGATAACTCGGCCTCATATAACGCAGCATTTTCATGGCGAGAGTTGAAGGTGGCAATAAAGAGCACAAAACAAGTTTCTCCGGGTTTCGACCGCATTACAAATGAAATGTTGACTCATCTGCCTGATATTTCACTTATATCTCTCCTTAGTATATTTAATCTCATTTGGCTTAAGAACGACTTCCCGGAACAGTGGTGTGATGCCATTATTATTCCGATTTTGAAGCCGGGAAAGTCCGGGTCTTCCCCCGATGACTATCGCCCGATTTCCCTCACGTCTTGTCTTTTAAGCTGATGGAAAAAATGATTAATGTTCGGCTAATGTGGTACCTTGAAAGTAATGAGCTTCTATGTAATCAGCAATGTGGATTTCGACAGGGGCGAAGTACCCTAGATCACCTTGTTCTGTTGGATGCGGCGATTCGGGAAGGGCAGGCATCTCGTCAACACACTGTTGCAATCTTTTTCGACGTGGAACGCGCATACGATACAACTTGGAGATACAAAATACTAAGTAAACTGCACGCCATGGGCATTAGAGGTCACTTAGGCTGGTTTTTGCTGAACTTTCTTAAAGAACGGTACTTCAGGTTCCGTGTAAATTCTTCTTTATCCGATAAATACACACAGAGCAATGGAATCCCGCAGGGCAGCGTTTTATCAGTAGCCCTGTTTGCTATTATGATAAATGACATTGTGGACGTTCTTCCTACAACCATAAAATGTGCCTTATTTGTAGATGATTTCACTATTTGGACAACAACCTCTACTACAAGTGCCGCTGCTAGGCAACTACAGCTTGCGCTCGACCGCCTAGAGCGCTGGAGTGTCGAGAACGGGCTAAGGTTCTCGTTGCCCAAAACTAAATGTATGCACTTTTGTAACCGCAGGCGTCCATGTGACGATCCAGTTCTTATTCTCTATGGCCAGCGTGTGGAAGTAGCAGATAGCGTTAGGTTCCTTGGGGTCATTCTTGACCGCCGTATGAGCTATGTCCGTCACTTTCAGGACCTAAGAGAGAGGTGTTTCAAGTCACTGAATATTCTTAAAATCTTGACGAGAATGAAGTTCGGAGCCGACCGTGCAACTCTTCTGATGCTATACAGGTCTCTCATCAGGTCAAAGATCGAGTACGGCTGCGTTGCATATGACTCGGCGTCTGAAACAGCGAAGCGTATGCTGGACACTGTTCATCACCACGCAATCAGAATTATTATCGGAGCTTTTAGGACCTCACCAGTTAGCAGTATGCTCGTAGACATAAACGAAATGCCTCTAGATCTTCGTCGGAAGATATTGTCCATGCGATATGCCGTGAAACTTAAACAACATACAACACATCCTACATATCAGACATTCTTCGGGGACACCCACCTCCGTCTAGTTGAAACTGGGTCGCGTGCTGCGGCTCGCCACCCGGGAGTCAGAGTTCGCGCCCTATTAGCGGAGGCTTATATTAGTACAGACCTTGTTGAACCATACGACCTGCCTGCTATCAATCCATGGCTGATCTCGAAAGCTAACACAAACACAGACTTGCTCGAGCGTTGTAGAGACTCGTCTCCTGAAACAATGCGCCAGCTTTTCATGGAACTCTGCTCGGATATGTTTGAAAGCCATATTCACTTCTACACGGACGGTTCAAAATGTGACAGCGGTACGGGATGTGCGTATGTTTGTGGCCGCACTGAAAAATGTTTTAGCCTACCCCAGGAAGCATCTGTTTTTACCTCGGAACTGTATGCCATCTTTCGTTCCCTGGATGAGATATCCAAACGAAGGGCGAGAAAGTTCGTGGTCTTCACGGACTCACTGTCCTCTCTACAGGCATTGGAGTCCTTTTACTTCCACAGTACATCATCTTCTTATCTCCTGACCCTCATAAGACAGAAATTGCACAACCTAGGGCAGAAAGGAAAAACTGTGGAGATTGTTTGGGTGCCAAGCCATTGCGGTATAGGCGGGAACGAACGGGCGGACAGGCTTGCAAAGTCCGCGGGTGAACGCGCTTCTCTCCCTGGCCTCCGTGTTCCGTTCTCTGACCTATATGGTCTTACCAAAGACTATGCTATTCGTGTCTGGCAGAGCAGGTGGGATGGTGATCCCAAAGGAGTCAAGCTTAGAGGCCTTAAACCAAAGCTAGGGGTGTGGAAATCCAGCAGTGCGGGCTGCAGAAGAGAGGAGGTTATCCTCTCCCGCCTGCGGATCAGCCACACCCACGCCACACACTCCTGCTTGGGTGGCGGCGATCCGCCAAGGTGTTCACGATGCGGAGAGCCGCTTAGTGTTAAGCATGTTCTTGCAGACTGCCAGGATTTTGAGGTGGAAAGACTGCGGCATCTTCGAGGATCGCCATCACTGCATTCTCTTTTGGGACAAAATCGAACCGTGGAGCTCTCCGACATAATATCGTTTCTAAGAAGTGTTGACTTCAACGTAATTTACTCGCCGACATAGACATATAACGTGAACCAGTATCTTTTGACCCTCGATTCACACATGTCACTCTACAAGTACAGCACCTTTCAAGACACAGTGACCTATCTTACTACCTAACTCGAAAAGTCTCGTTATATATCTAGATGTCTTTCCTCTGTGAGCAATATGCTAAGTTATGGGCGCAATATGACCACTGCTGTCGACGCGCCCTTAAACCCCAACTATGATGATGATGATGGCTGTGTGTCGGACTGCGGCGCGTCTCATTGGTCGAGGGCCCGGCGCGGCGGCGGCCGCGCCGGGGCCGGGCGCGCGGCAGGCCTGCGTGAGGAGCGCGCACTACACAGGCGGAGCTCATCTGGTGCCCCCTGAAGCTGATCATGTGCCCTGTGAGCTGATCTGGTGCCCTCGTAGTCGATCTGGTGCCCCCCTGAGAAAATAAGTGTGCCTTCTGAACCTATATAATACTCTCTGAGTTAGTTTGATGCCTCCGAGCTTACCTGGTGGCCTTTTAGCTGTTTTAGTGCCCCTTGAGCTGATCCAGGCCCCCTGGGCTTATTTAATGCCTCCCGGAGTTGATCTACTGTCCAGGGGGGGCACAGGGGGCACATGCCCCCCATCACTGCTCGGGTGCCCTTTTGATAGCCAGGTGGTGTACCCAATTTGGGCCGTGCCGCTCGAAATTTAATGCCCTACGCCGTTGAACCTAGATGTAACTGGACCGCATGTACCGATTGAAACTATTGTTGGACAGCTTAATACCTTTTTCGGTCAGCTAGGGCATTCTGTCGCCTTTCCAAGCACCCGGGAAGAGTATGGGCACCTAGTATGTGTCCACCTAATGCCTCATCGTCGCCAATAATCGTACGGGTGAAGCTAATCTGGTGCTCCTTGAGCTCATCTCGTGGCCTCTCAGCTGGTCTTGGCCCCTTGAGATGATTACTTGCCCTCTAGGCTGATCTGGTGCCCCTGAGTCAATCGAGTGCCCCACTGAGCAAATAATTATGCCTCCTGAACCTATATAATGCCTTCTGAGTTAGTCTAATGCCTTCGAGCTTGCTTGGTGCCCTAATAGACGATTTAGTGCCCCTTGAGCTGATTCGGTTCCCCGATCTGATCTCATGCCTCCCCAAGTTGATTATTTCTCCTCTTCAGCTGATTAGGTGCCCCCTCAGCTGATTATTGATGTCTCCTTAGATGGCCTGGTGCCCCCTGAGCTGCTTTTGGTGGGCCCTGAGCCCACCTTGTGTCCCTGAGCTGTTATGTTGCTCCCTGAGCTGATTTAGGCTCCTGCCATAGTCTGGGGGGCTGGGAGCTGATCTGGCCCCCGAGCGGATCGATCTGGTGCCACCTGAGCTGCACTAATGCCCCTGAGTCGATCTGGTGCCTCCTGAGCCCATCTGATGCCCTCTGAGCTAGTCTGGTGCCCCCTGAGCTAATCTGGTGCCCTTTAAGCTGAACTGGGCCTCCTCACGTGTTTTCATGAGCAGCTCTAAAGCCCTGAGCTGAGCTGGGCCCACAGAGGCTGATGAGGGCCCCTGGGATGGTATGGGGCTCCTGAGCTGATTGAGTGCCTCCTGACTTGATCTGGTATTCCCGAGCTGGTCGGGGACCACTGATCTGATTGTTTGTCCCCGAAGCTGATCTGGTGCCCTATGGGCATCTGGTGTCCCCTGAACAGCTCTGGGGCTTTTAAACTGATTGGGCCCCAAGCTGGTGAGGGATCCCTGAGCTGATTTAGTGCCCCTGACTTGAACTTGCCCCCTGCGCTGATCGATCTGGTGCACCCTGAGCAGATATACTGCCTCCTGAACTTAACTAATGCCCACTGAGTCGATCTGGTGCCTGCTGAGTCATCAGAGTGTCTCCTGAGCCCATCTTATTCCCTCTGAGCTATTCTGGTGCCCCATGGCTAATATGGTGCCCTTTAAGCTGACTCGGGCCTCCTGGGTTGATTACGTGAATTTCTGAGCAGCTTCCAGGCCCTGAGCTGAGCTGGGCCCACATGGGCTGGTGAGGGCCCCTGAGATGGTATGGGGCTCCTGAGCTGATTAAGTGCCTCCTGACTTGATCTGGTATTCCCGAGCTGATCTGGACCCTGAGCTGGTCGGGGACCACTGATCTGATTGTTTGTCCCCGAGGCTGATCTGGTGCCCTATGGGCCGATCTGGTGTCCCCTGAGCAGCTCTGGGACTTTTGAACTGATTGGGCCCCGAGCTGGTGAGGGATTCCTGAGCTGATTTAGTGGCCCTGACTTGATCTTGCCCCCTGACCAGACTTGAGGCCCCTGAACTGATCTGGGGGCCCCAAGAGCTGATCTGGGGCCCAAGAGCGGATCTAGGTTCTGAGGGCACCCTGAGCTGGTCTGCGCACTGAGCTTCTGAGAGCCCCTTAAGTTGGCTTGAGGCCCCCTGAGGTGATCTGGCCCCTTAAACTGTTCTGGGGCTTCTTGAACTGGTTTAAGGCCCTATGAGCCTATCTGTGGCCCATTGAGCTAGTCTGATGACCTCATCTCTGGGATCAATGAGCTAGTCTGGTCCCTGGGTGAAGCATGATCAGCTCTGTGGCCCTGATCTACATCAGGGGCCCCTGAGGTGGTCTTGAATAGACAGATAATAAGAACACAAGACCAACTCCCATCATCTCGGGGCGGGGTCACTGAGCTAGTCTAGTCCCTGGAGGCACAACTGGGGGGGATGGGGGAAGCTGCTCTGGAGGCCTCTGATCCACACTTGGGGGCCCCAGAGCTGGTCTTGAATAGATGGGGAATAAGAATACAATGGAAATTCCCCTTGTAAAACGGAGCTAACGAGGAATGAGGAATCTCTAAAACGGCTTGTGATACCTAGGCACCCCTGGTTATATAAATTGCTTATTATACTGGTGGATCCTGGGAAGAAATGATAAAAGGGCATGTGCCCCGGAGCTCAGAGCACAGTCCGCTAAACCAGGATTCTACTTATTAATTTAAATGAAGAACTAGTTTTCACAATGTTCAGCCCTGTTGTCGTGTGGTATAATGTGTCTGCTAAAAGAAGAGCATGAGTCAGTGTCGATCGGTGTGGCTGAGTTGATAAAAAGTGGTGTGCGTCTGGAAATACAAGAGAGAACCAACCGAGCCTCCGAGGAGTTAACATCATAACATTGGTAGCAGCGGTGGAGGCAGCCGGTGGCTCCGGCCCCCGGCTCGCCATAGGGCTTTTGCTGAACAACGTGCAAAATTGCTTCCGATCTGCTGAGAGTCCACACGTCCTGACGCAGCCTCCGTCGGCACTTCTGGTTACGCCAAGCTTTGACCTGTGTGTCGCAACATCTGCTGCTGACTATCGTCACAGACCAACAACACAGAAACCCGTGTCATCTCCGTGTCTGTTCTTGACCTGACATTGGAGGTAAGGAATTTCCCAATCGTCATGACAACGAATCACAATCAAGTAACGACCAAGAAGCACATTAACGTTATCTTGAACCAGAATAAACACCTGAGCTTGAAACGAGCTTCTAGAATTAGAAGTATATTGAAGATATATAGGGTATTGCCCCACAAGCCCGATTCATAAGCGCAAATAAAATAAAGAACTCATGCCCAAATAAGGAAATAAGAGCGCCATAGATACGTAGTGGGAACTGCCCCCAGAGAGATATTAAAGACAAGGCAAGGAGTAAGCCTGTCCAGCCCCGAGATATGAGGGTGAAGCATGAGAAAAAGGAATTATACGGCAACAAAGCCAGAGAAGCGCGTAATCGGCTATCATATAACGAGCACAAGAGGAATGCTCTGAAATGAGAACTGAAGACTATGAACCACATATGAAGCTCAGCGCCTGCGTCTGCAACGTCAGCAGACATTTCAACGTGATTTTCAAATATAACGCGCCGTCAGACATCCGTGCCATTGTGCATGTCAACCACCAGCACGTCTGACCGAGACGACATTGACCTCACGCAGCACGTAGCCGCGTGATGACTCATCATCTAGCCCAGCCCAGCTCTTGGCTGTCACCACCACATCTGCACCCGCAACGCACTCAGTGTGCAACAATCACCTTTCAGAATGACCGTCATCCAAACCCTTCATGGATGCCGGATCTGATCAACTTGAAATTTCATCTCTTATCGCCTAAAGCAGGCAAGTTAACCGCTATCACACCATGCACTTCCTACGGGACTTCCAGACTTCCTGCGGGACACCGTAGCATACTTCTAGACACACAAGCTATTCCTGTCAACTCCGGCTATTCGGCACCTGCATTCGGTACGACACCCAAGTATCATCGTCCCGTTCTTCTGAGTGGACTATCGGCCGTGAGTCTGCGCAGAGGAACAGCACGACATCAACAGCATCATCTACCTTAATTATTTTCAGAACGACCCATCAATTAGTGTGCCACCTTGTGACGTGATGAGTGTCACCCTGCTGCCTCGCTTGTGACAACTATTATCGCATTAATGTGTGCTAATTTTAAAATAGTCACAATCAGCCTTAGTTGCTACCTATGTACACATCGTTAGTCACTGCTCACCAAAAGTGAGATCCTGTATAAAGTAATTTCAGTTATTTTGTACCTTGAAACAATGCACCACATCATACTCAAAACGTATGTTTGTTAACATGTGTATGATTGTATGTACAAGTATATTCTTTGCTTCTTTAAAAAGTCCCAGATTGGATATACAATCTTTCTAAATTCATCCAACCTTGTTGGTAATGATTTTATATATATATGCTGAATATGCTGATAATTCAGTTATATTTCAATACTCGCCAACATCTCCGAGCTTTGGACGTACGGCCCCCACCGCACAGCAATGAAATCCCTCCGTTACTCCAAGGTTTTTTTCGCCAAGGCGACGACCACTGTTTGTATTACCCTCTGTCTGTGTTATTGTCTGGCTCATGTCACTCCGGCACCTTGCCCTGACCTACTTGAACAGTATTGAGTTCTTAGCACTGCGCACCGTTCCTTCTTACCTTTGAAGTTAGACTGCGCTGTTTACCCTTCCTTCGTTGTTTTCAGTCTTCTTCACTCCTCTTAAGTAACGGGGAAGGAAATGTAGATAGAATACAAATAAAGAATAAAGAGCAGGGAGATAGTTGACTAAGAAAAATATGAAATACTTACAAAAAATATGACATCACTGTACAAAACAAATATATGTACAGTATACGCAAGAACCAATACCACTGTTGATTAGAGAACAAGGCATGATACGAGATGTATCAAATATTTGCAGATCCGGTGGTTCTGTGAAACATTTAACTGAAGATAAAGTAGTGTAAAAGTTCATCGAGTATTTTTATTGCAGAAACGTTTAATCTGCCAACTATCATAAAATGTGCTTCTGACAACCTAGACCCATATAATTGATTCAACTGTATTCACAATTCTACTGTATGGAGGGGGATGTCGTGTGGTATAATGTGTCTGCTAAAAGAAGAGCATGAGTCAGTGTCGATCGGTGTGGCTGAGTTGATAAAAAGTGGTGTGCGTCTGGAAATACAAGAGAGAACCAACCGAGCCTCCGAGGAGTTAACATCATAACACTGTCACACCCTCCCCATCCAAACCACCGGCCTGTTCACCTTTTATTTACTCTTAACTGGGACCGATCCTTGAGAATATGGAACTTAATAAACGCGTTCAAAAGGTATCTCCCAAATTTTCCGGCAGTAAAAATGTGTTCTTCCAAAGACACTATGCCACTCCTCGTCCCACGGCGATTGTGGGAGGCAAGGAACTTAATCTGCGTTCAGCCAGGGCTCACTCGTCACGACAAAACCAGTGGGCATAACAAAATAATTTTCGAATCCAATATGCCTTAGCCTGCACATTGTAACAGATATCCCATGCTCCGCTGATTTCTCTGATGTTAAGTACTTGCATGAGTTGGCTGATTTGTCCTTAAATCTATCCAAAACAGTCGTGTTTTGGCTACTTCCATGATATTTTGATATTTTTTTCCTTATTTTGGTTTTGATGGCGTTTTCCTTCTCCGTAAATGATTTATTTGCATTTTCATTGAACCAAAGATGCCCAAAAAATTATATAAACAAAGATATAGCAAGTTTTTTAGGTTACGTTAAAAAGTGCCCTTTTTCCCCGGGGTGCCCCTCAAAGTTGGTGTGCCCCCCCATACCAAAGCTCTGGCTGCGCCCCTGGTCATAACTTATAAACCGTGGCTTGCACAGGAAAACGACCATGCATTTCGGAAAGCCCAATCTGTGGTGCGTCCGCTAAAATACATTTTAGGCATGAAATACCTAAAATCTTAGAGCAAAGCGCAGGAGAAATCAGAATCTGATACTGCAGCTCAACTTGTATTATAACATGTTTTAAGCACGCGCGGCCCAGCGCCGTAATAGCGCAGTGTGTTAAGCCTCGTCTAGTAAGCAAAAGATCCCGGGTTCGAATCCGACGCGTGGAACTTTTCATCTTCATAATGGTAATTTCGTCGCTCAATTGCGCAGTTGGCAGCATGCTTGTCTGGCAATCGTAGTGTTCCGGGTTCGAATCCGGGCTCACGCTGATTTTGCATTCATATTTTATGGTTATTATGCAATTATTTAGGTTTATATTGGATAAATAATACCTCAGTAGTAGCTGTTTCCTCTGGGTTGAAGTAAGGCACGCGCAAAGGCGTGTTTTTTTGTTGAATATTTTACTGCCGTCTATTTTTTAATGTTCTTGGCTATTTACCCAATTCTTTTTAATGAGCCCCACAAAAGCATCCCAGAAATCAACGAGTCTTCCGTTCCAGGTATCTGTATTCCATGGCAAGGCCCTAAAAGATAAGGTTGGTCCAAGTTTCCTACCAAGCACCTACTAGCACCTCACAGTAAATTGTTTTAATCTTGCCTGAAACAAAATATTTACAATTTTTCCTTATATAAATTTTACTAAAGAAGATTATTATAGAGAAATCAAGTCTTTGTTTTGTATCGTAACGTTTTAATTGAAAATAGTATGCTTTTTTGCAGATCCAGTATATTCTAGGCTTCAACTGCTACACACCTCCACCAGTGACCATGCGGGACAGGCTAAACTTCAACCGAGCAGATTTTACCAAACTGCGATCTCTACTTGATTTTAACGAGTGGAGCTTTCTCAGGGAGGCAGATCTGGATGAAGCATACAGCACATTCTTGCAGGTCCTTGAAGAAATGGTCCAGGAGTGTGTCCCCACTTGTAGGAAGAGGCCCAATCACAATAAAATTTACATGACTCCTGAGGCTACAAGTCTAAAAAAGAAAAAAGCCAGAGCATGGAATGTCTATAAGGCATCGGACAGAGAGCCCGAACTCAGTCTCACATTCGCCAGATATACAGCTGCAAGAAATCAGCTCCGCACCATGACTAGAAAGCTCCTGTATAATCATGAAGAGAATGTCATCAGAACCTTGAAACAATCTGTGAAACCCTTTTGGAGGCATGTGAACTCCCGACTAAAAACAAAGTCCAGGGTCGAGGACCTTGAGGGCGAAGACAGCACATTACATAGCAGTGACTTCGAGAAGGCTGAAATTCTAAATCAATTTTTCTGCTCAGTCTTCACCAGAGAGAACATGGATTTCATTCCTGCTTTTCCAGACAGAGCTGCGAACCAGACCCTATCAGATATTATCATATCACCTGAATTGGTTAGCGCCCGTCTCCTCCAACTAAAACCGTGTGGGGCTCCTGGACCCGATAAACTGCATCCTCGAGTTCTCCAAGAGACTGCAGCTGTTATCTCTGGTCCTCTTGCTATCCTGTTCCGCAGATCCATGGACTCCGGTGTTCTCCCAGATATATGGAAGAAAGCCTCGGTTGTGCCCATTCACAAAAAAGGTAGCAGGCAGAAACCAAGCAACTATCGCCCCATCAGTTTGACGTCCATTGCCTGCAGAGTGTTAGAAGCCATAATAAGGGATCAGCTCATGGAGCACATGATGCACTACAACCTTCTGTCGCTGGCTCAACACGGCTTTCGTCCGCGGCGCTCTTGCGACTCCCAACTGTTGGAAACTGTAGACGACTGGACCAAATGTTTGGAGGCCGGAAACCCCCTTGATAGCACCTATCTTGATTTTCGTAAAGCCTTCGATGCAGTGCCGCACAACAGACTCCTCCAAAAACTCAAAGGCTACGGAGTCACAGGAAAACTGCTCAAATGGATTGAGAGCTTCCTTTCTGAGCGAGAGCAAAGAGTTGTGCTGAATGGATGCGCATCAGGCTGGGCCCCAGTGATAAGCGGTGTACCACAGGGCTCTGTGCTCGGTCCGATGTTGTTTTTAGTGTACATCAATGACCTGCCAGACGTGATCCAGTCCACGACAAAAATATTTGCAGATGACACAAAGATATACGCCCCAATAACGCAGCAGAGCTCTGCAGTTACACTCCAGTCCGACATCGACAAAGCCACTGAATGGGCCGACAAATGCTGCCCTTCAATGAAGATAAGTGCTCAGTCCTACATGTGGGCTCCTCTAATATCCACCATGGGTATCACATGAGAGGGGTAGCGCTACAGGGGTCCAGTCGTGAAAAAGACTTAGGGGTGTCTATCGACAGTGTCCTCAAATTTCGGGAGCACGCTGCTGGGGCGGTCGCCAAGGGGAACCAGCTGCTTGCAGTGAAACGGAGGTCATTCCAGAAGATTGACAAGTCGAGCCTCCCCATCCTTTACAAGACGCTGGTTCGACCCCACCTCGAGTATGCGAACATTACATGGGGACCTTTCAATCGCTCCGATCAAAAGAGTCTCGAACGGGTCCAGAGACGCGCAACACGAATGATCCGTCAAATACGCCATAGACCCTACAGTTAACGACTTGCAGAGCTGGACTTACCCTCGCTTTATTACAGGCGTAAGCGAGGTGATATGATCCGCGTATATCAAATACTAAACGGTCTGGTAGATCTCGAGCCATCACTCCTCTTCGAACGCGATCGCAACACACGCACGAGGGGCCATCCCTTCAAACTGGTCAAACCAGCGGCGGTGTCTCGTGTACGCAGGAACGCTTTTGGAGTCCGCGTAATAAACGACTGGAATAGTCTTCCAACAGACGTCGTCTGTTCGCCCTCCATCAGCGCCTTCAAAGCAAGGCTCGACAATCACTGGCTCGAACACAAGTACACCACTCCCGACAGGGGCGTAGGAACGGTTTGAAAAGTGGGGGGCCAGCTTTAGAGGGGGCCCACCTCAAGGGGGGCCCCAGTCCACGGGGGCCTATAATTTCAAAAATTTTAGATAGCTCGTTTAGTGTAATAAGGCATGCATGCACACAAGGATGTCAATATATGGAAAATTGAGAATTTAATTTTTTCCCTATGATTTCGAGTTGTACCTATTATGATGTAATAAATCATAGAAAAACGCCAAAAAACATTTTTTGGTTTTTTACCTATACCCTTTTCAAATACGAAATACATTTTTAAGCTTTTATAGAGGATTTCAATCTTTTTTTACCACGAACGCGTTTTTTTATATTTACAGATGTTTAGGCCCTTTTCATTACATTTACAAAATTAAGAACTGCTTAGAAAACTACAGGCAATGCTTTGATACCAAATAGCCTCACTTCGCTATGCCTAATCAACTTGTATTTGCTTATTTAATGACGAAAATGGGGACATTGATGTAGGTTATTACGGATCTATTCTTTCCATCATTAGAGATTGATTTAGGTAAAGGCTGATCACAATAAATACGCCTAGCTATATTTCGACGCCTAAAATGCAGAGTTCCAGCATGACTGCAAGTGCAATGTTGGTACTTGATGGCCAGCTTTGTGATGCCGAGGTGTGGCATGGTGTTATAGTGGTTAGCAACCCTGCTTTCCACGCGACCAACTCGGGTTTAAGGCACGGCAGATTCCTTGTGCAAGGAGAAATTTGGCTCCCAAGAAACCCCTCCAACGGGGAAAGATTTGGCGACGCCATATAACCCTGGCATCGAAAGACGTCGCGCCTTTCGATGGCTCAGGAACGACTGTTGCTCGGCATTTAGTGCAGGGACCGTGTCCGATTCGTATTTTGTGTTTTGATTGATATGGAATGGAGTTTGATTGGGCCCAGTTCTCGGAACTCATTTGGAAACACTCGGGTAGTAGGTTCCTTGGCTTTGTTTCGAAGCGCTCCTCCTCCAGGGGCTTGCAGGCAGCGTACTACCGAACTTGAACGTTCCCAGACAAGCTATCGGGGCCGTTTGGGTTTCTTGTTCTATATTACAGTTGCTGATATTTGTATATTCGTTGCGGGGGCCCACCTCAAAAGGGGGGCAGTATCCCCCTGACCCCGGTCGCTATGCCTATGCCGCCCAGGGGCCGCCAAATTATCTCGGAGGGCCCCAAAGTCCAGACCATGACTCAGGAACCCAGATCAGTCAGCTCAAGGGCCCAGACCAGTGCGTTAGCTTCGGGACCAGCTTATCAAGGGACCCTACATAAGCACAGCACCCCCTAGAAGCTCATCACAGGGTAGCTCCAGATTCGCACAGGGTGCCAGATTAGCTTAGGGGCCCGGTTCAGCTCGGAGGTCCCCAGGTCGACTTATGTAGGGTCTCAAAACAGCTAAAGGGACTTGTTCAAGCTCACAGATCCCAGCTTAGCTCAATGATGCTAGAACAGTTCAGAGGCCCCAGACCAGCTCAGGGCTCTTGTTCAGTACATGCCAGCTCAGCTCAGGGGCCAGATCGGCTGATATAGCGTCCCCTCTCATACCAGCTCAGGGGCTCCATTCAAGCTCACGGCCCCAGCTTAGCCCAGGGACCCTAGAAGAGTTCAGGGCCCCATACCAGATCAGAGGCCCCAGTTAAGCACAGCGGTACCCAGATTAGCTCAGTGCCCCAACTAGGCTTAGGGGTCCCAGGGTGGCTGATATAGAGTCTCAGAACACAGTGGCGTAGCCAAGATTCGGCCAAGGAGGGGTCCGACTACCGTCGGGGGGCCCCAAGCCGGGGTTCCCCTTAGTAACCGGGCCCATCTCCTATATTTTTGTATAGTATTTTAACATTATAACATTCACACTAAGGACATTTTGTTATGACTTTTTAAGCATTCATTCTTATTTTGTTTATAGCATGGTTTTTCGATCCGACCAAGTGTTGGTAAACTAAGGTCACCAAATATTAAGGATGGCCCATAACTTATATGCCAGCGTGGCTATAATAACAGCTTTGAGCCATATTTCGGGAAGTTCAATGTTGATGCGCGCATGATGTTAAACCTGAGTCTTCCTCAATTCACTCGGGTAATCAGACATGAAGTTATTGGAGGTCAGTCGTTTTGAGTACGAAGAAATGATCTACGGGAAATGATTAGCAATTATTTCCCGGTGTCGAATCCATGAACTCTTTAATCAGGAAATTTTCAAAGAAATGAAAAAAAACGAATAAAGATACAAGGGATAAGGGAGTGTGTCCTGAACGTTACATAACCTCTATTCCGTCGACAGATCCTGTTGAGATCCAGTTACTTTCTTACCCTTTCTATCTTGTAAACGAGCAAATTACCAAGACAAAAGGCGTCCAAGATATCTATCGCTTTGGCTCACTCTGTTATTGTTATTTTCAACCTTTCATACCTATTTTCTTTTTGGGATTATGCTCATCAATTTCTGTCATTACCCTAGTTTGTCTGGTTTCCTACGAAAATATTGGAAAGTTGCTTATTTCAGAATATTTAGGAATGTTTTTATTGGTGTTAAGCTACTAGATTAAAAATTTACTATCCCTGTTCGATTTGCTCTTATGGTAAAATTAGATTAATTTTTGCCTTTCCTTCGATAATGGTACCTGATCGACATGTTTCAATTTGTCCTTTTTTAGTACGCAATAGGGGTAGGTACATTTTTTCCGAGGCATATGATTTTGAAAATTTTTATTTGAGCTCTGGAGCCACCTAAGACCAACACTTGGCGGCACTCACAAACCTAATTTTCGGCCGCTCTCCCGATTATATCTCAAGGGGTCTCTCAGACTGATTCACGGCGCCTCTTGATCAAAACTGGGGGCCCCTGAGAATCTCTCGGGGCTCCTGAGATTAGTTATCGGCAGCACCCCTGAGACTAGTTATTGGCTCCCCCCAGATTTGCTCTGGAGGGGGGGCTGAGACTGACTATCGTGGCCATCCAGATTAGCTATTGGGGTCCCCTGAGGCTGTCCTTGGGGTGGGGGAGGGGGCTGGGAATGACTTCCAACAGCCCTCTTAGACTTACTCTAGGGCGCCCCTGAGACAAACACCCGGGGGGGGGTGGAATCACCTCTGAGACTGAGTCTTTGGCGTTCCTGAGACTGACTCTCGGAGGCTCCAGATTAGCTCTCGCGGGCCTAAGGCTAACTCCGGGCCCGTGAGACCAAAAATCGGGAGCACCTCTGGAAATTACTCTCAGAACCCCGAGATTAACTCTCGGATGTCCTTGAGACTGACAACCGGGAGCCCTCTGAGACAAACTCTTGGGTGCTCAACTCGGGGGGGGCACAGCCTGAGGCTAAATCTCTAAGGGCTCCCAAAATTACCCCTCTGGGGCCCCCTGAAACCAGCACTCTGCGGATCAAATTAGACTAGCTCTCGGACCCCCGGATTAACTCTCGGGGCCACCTGAAACTAAATATTGACTCCTGAGAGAGAAACCCGTGAGACTATGAGGGCCCCCTGAGACCGACTCTTGGGGTCCCCTAAGACAGACTCTTGGGGTTCTCTGAGACTGACTCTCAGGGGGCCCCCCTGAAATAGACTGTTGCAGGGCCCTGAGAACCACTCTCTGGGGGGCCCTGAGACTAGCTCGGCCCCCCTTCCCTGAGACAGACTCCCGGGGCCCCTGATACCGACTTTTGGGGCCCCTGATACCAACCCTCAGGGGCCCCCGAAATCTACTTTCGGGGGGCCTTGAGACCGACTCTCAGGGCGGGGGCCGTGAGGCCGACTCGGGACGCCCTGAGAACGAATCTTCAGGGGCCCCTGAGACTAACTCTGGGGGCCACGTGATCAGAGAAACCTTTGCAGTGGTTCAGATTGGCCCAAGGGGTGGGGGTCTGCATACGCCTAGGGCCCCCTTGGCTACACCACTGCATCCACACTTTCGGGGGCCCTCCGAAATCACCATTTGGAGGCCCCTAAAATAATTGCTCCCCCTAGACCAATACTCCGGAGCCCCTTGATACTGATGCCCGGGGGTCCTAAGACCAAGCTCGGGGTCCCACATAGATCAGGCTCAGGGGCACCCTTAGACCCATGCTTGCGCTTTTCTCAGGAGTAACTCGACACCGATGTTCCGGGGCCCTCAAGATCAATATTTTGAGCCCCCCCCCGAGACTAATGCTTGGTACTCTGGAGCCCCTCGATGCCGATGCTCAGGGATCCTGAACCCAGGTCTGGGGACCAAACTCTGGGTTTCATGAGGCCAATGCTCGTGCTTCACTTATGAGTCCCTCGATATCAATAGTCGGGGGCACCCCGAGGGGATCCTGAACCCTTGAGACCAAGCTCGGGGGCCCCTGAGACCAAGCTCGAGGGGACCCTGAGACCAAGCCCGGATGCTCCCTGAGACCAAGCTCGAGGGCCCCCTGACACCAAGCTCGGGGGCCCCTGAGACCAAGCTCGAGGGGACCCTGAGACCAAGCTCGGATGCTCCCTGAGACCAAGCTCAGGGGCCCCTGAGACCAAGCTCACGGCCCCCGAGATCAATATTCGGTATTCCAGAGCCCTCGATACCGATGATCGGGGGCCCCCTGAGACCAAGCTCGGAAGACCCGTGAGACCAAGCTCGGGACCCCTGAGTTCAAGTTCAGGGGTCCCCTGGGACCACGCTCGGGGGGCCCTGAGACCAAGCTCTGGGGCACCCTGAGACCAAAATCGAAAGGCCCGTGAGACCAAGATCGAAAGGTTCGTGAGTCCGAGCTCAGGGGGCCCCCGAGTTCAATGTTCGGTACTCTGGAGCCCTCGATACCGATGATCAGGGGCCCTGAGACCAAGCTCGGGGGTCCCCTGAGACCAAGCTTGGGCGTTCCCTGAGACCAAGCTCGAAGGGCCCCTGACACCGAGCTCGGGGCCCCTGACACAAAGTTCGGGGGGCGCTGAGACCAAGCTCGGTGGCCCCCTGAGACCAAGATCAGGGCCCCCCGAGACCAATGCTCGTGTTTTCCAGTGCATACGGTCAGCCTTATGCATCAGATGCCCTCGGATGCCCCCCTGAGACCAAGCTCGAGGGCCCCTGACACTAAGCTCGGGGAGAGGGGGGCCTGAGACCAAGCTTGGGGACATCCCTGAGACCAAGCTCGGGGGTCCCCTGAGACCAAGCTCGGAGGGCCTGAGACGAAGCTCGGGGGTTATCTGAGACCAAGCTCGGAGGGCTCCCTGACACCAAGCTCGGGGGCCCCTGAGACCAAGCTCGGGCGTTCCCTGAGACCAAGCTCGGAGGGCCCCTGACACCGAGCTCGGGGCCCCTGACACAAAGTTCGGGGGGCGCTGAGACCAAGCTCGGTGGCCCCCTGAGACCAAGATCAGGGCCCCCCGAGACCAATGCTCGTGTTTTCCAGTGCATACGGTCAGCCTTATGCATCAGATGCCCTCGGATGCCCCCCTGAGACCAAGCTCGAGGGCCCCTGACACTAAGCTCGGGGAGAGGGGGGCCTGAGACCAAGCTTGGGGACATCCCTGAGACCAAGCTCGGGGGTCCCCTGAGACCAAGCTCGGGGGGCCTGAGACGAAGCTCGGGGGTTATCTGAGACCAAGCTCGGAGGGCTCCCTGACACCAAGCTCGGGGGGCCCCTGAGACCAAGCTCGGGGGCCCTGAGACCAAACTCGAAAGGCCCCCTGAGACCAAGCTCGGGAGCTACCTGAGACCAAGCTCGGAGGGCCCCCAGACACCAAGCTCGGTGCCCCTGACACCAAGCCCAAGCTCGGAGGCCCCTGAGACCAAAATCGAAAGGCCCGTGAGACCGAGCTCGGGGAGGAGGGGCCCTGAGACCAAGCTCGGGGGCCCTAAAGCCAAGCTCGGGACCCCCTGAGACTGAGCACAGGGGTCGCCCAAGATCAATTTTCGGTACTCTTGAGCCCTCGATACCGATTATCGGGGGCCTCCTGAGACCAAGCTCGGGAGACCCCCCCCACCGAGACCAAGCTCAGGGGCCCCCGAGATCAATTTTTGTGTTTTTAGTCCATAAGGTCAGCCAAAGGGGGTCCGCGGGCCCCAGGGACCCCCCTCCCCTGGCTACACCACTGTCAGAACATCTCAAGGGACCCATTCAAGCTCACGGCCGCCAGGTCAGTGGCTGTAAAGCCTTATAGGGATCCCAGACCATCTCAGGGGCCCTCAGTTCAACACAGAGGCCCATATTAGCTCTGATGACCAGATAAGCTTCAGGGCCTGGATCAACCCCTTGCCGGCATATTTGGGGTTTCAGAACAGTCCTGGGTTTCAATTAAAGCTTATAACCCAATTTCAAAGCAGGGGCCCTATTCCTGTGCAGGGGCCTTAGATAAGTTTAGGGCCTTCTGTGCATCACAGGGGATCCAGATTAGCTCAAGGGACAATATTAACTTTACGGTCACAGCTCAGCTCAGGGGCCCCCAGGTCGGTGGATATAGGTTCTGGCCAACTCACGGGGCCCTGTTCAAGGTTACGGCTCCTAGCTCAGTATAGGCATCCTAGAACAGTTCATGCTGCGCAAACCATCTCAGGGGCACTCAGTTCAGCTCAAAGAGCCCAGATTAGCTCGTATGGTATCAGAGGCCAGTTCAGGGGCCCCGAGAAGCTTAGGGGACCTTAAAATCAACTCATAGGACCTCAACTTAGTTTAGGGGCACAGGTAAGTTTAACGGGGTTCCGGGGCAAGCTATCGGGCCAGTTTGAGTTTCTCGCTTGATATTACAGTTGTTGATATTCTTACCTCCGTTGTGGGGGCCCATCACAGAAAAGTGGGGGGCCAGTGGCCCCCCTGGCCCCTCCGGTTCCTACGCCTATGACTCCCGACACTGACTGAGAACCCACTGTCTACACGCAACCGAGCTCGTTGAGACCGGCTTCTACAGGCTTTTAGTAGCCTACTATGCCGACGACCATCTGGTATCTGGTATCTGGTATGATGCTAGATTTGCCAGATTTGCTACTATTTGTGCGCAACTGAGGCATACCTTTATGCATCTGATCTTTAGTGTGTTATTGCGGAATTGTAATGAGTGATCGCCTGTGGTTGTGGTTCCTGCGCTGACGGTAAAAGGGCCAAATAATACTAATTGGTTGGAAAATTCACTTCTTATTGCAGGGGCTACATTTTCTTTGTATTTGGAACTCTGGTATTCATGAGCATAGGGCGCTATTGTGCTGTTCTAGGATTCGGAAATGTCAAGAACTTAGGCCGAAACCCTTCGCTAAACCAAAACGGGAGCATGTGTGTTAAAACATATAAACTATTTAATATAATTGTTGTAGATATATGCACATTTATGGGCACTGATTTCAAGAGGCAATCATAGTTTAAACTTCAGAATTGTGCATGTGATGTTAGGTTTGATGATAGGTTAAGCTTTGCAATCACAGAAGATCCCTAATAGGAGAGAGTGGAGGTCACATCCTTAAGATTTCTTTCAGATTTACCATACCATACCATACCATACCATAAGTGGGTATAACTGAAGGAAGCCAAACAAATTCATTACAGACTAGTAAAGCGTGGTTTTTTCATCATCATCAGCTTTTTATTTCATTTTTCATATACAAACAGGGGGGACAGAAGAAATGAATAGACCAGCAAAAGAAGACATGGGCAAAGCAAAGCAAATGCTGAACAGCTAGCAACAGAATAGAACTTTACAGGCACATAGTATAAACAAAAGGAAGTAAGCAACCAGAGCACGAGTGTAAAAGAGCACGTGTGAAGCATAGGCAGAATGAGCAAATCATAAAAACCTAACAAAGAAACAGTAACCATGGAACGAGAAAACAAACAGAAAAAGCGATAAAACAGAGACTGACAGGATAACAGCATAACAAAGTAAGATGAGCGTTAGAGAACGAAATGAACAAATATAACGCCAAAACACAGTTAAAAGAGCAAAATAAAGCTAAAAGTAAACAAAACGGGACACAAAACAAAAATTAATAAGGTTAAGTTATAAGTAGATACGTAGAGGGCCCACATATGTTGAACATATTGTATCTAAGAAAATATTTAGTTATTAGAAGCAAGAACAAATATAAGAAATAAGGACAAATACCTAATCAAAGCAGGAACCAATCAAACTCAACAACATTCAAGCAAAGCATTCAAACCAAAAAACTAGAAAACAAACAAAACAAAACAAATAAAACTAAAAAAAACAAAACTAGCTAAATCATACATAAACAAAGCAGGATATATCTAAACCACAGACAAAATGCGTTCAGCGAGATCAAATTAAGGCACTAGTGGGAAGAAACCAAAAACAAGAACAGAACAAAACAGTTGGGCAGTAAACAGACAAAACAGAGCAAGAGGGATAAAACAGGAGAATACCACAAATATACGTGTTAGGTTACATAGCGGTGCCCAGTGTTTGTCCAGATTGTTCTTCAAATTATCAGTGCTGCAGGACAGCACTACCTAGTCCGGCAGCGAATTCCAGTCGTTGATGGTTCATACACTGAAGTGGTTTCTTCTTTCCCTGGTTTGCTCAGCTTCAGTGGATGGCCTCTGGTCGAGATTCCAGTTGCCCTCTTGAAAAAGTGATTTTCCCTGAGGTCTACTTGTCCTGTGAGTATGTTGTAGACCCAAATCATATCACCTCGCCGTCGTCGGTAGAGGAGAGAAGGTAGCTTTAGGGTCCTCAGGCGGGTCTCATATGGCAGGTGCCGAAGACCTTCCGTCAATTTCATTGCTCGTCCTTGAATCCTTTCCAGAGCCTGTTCGTCCATTCTGGAGAAGGGTCCCCAGACCGTATTTCCAAACTCCAAGTGAGGCCGGACGAGGGACTTATACAGAAGGGGTAGCATTACTTGGTCGAGATTGCTGAAGACCCTCCGGATCACTCCAAGCATTCGACTAGCCTTGCTGACTGCTGTGGAAGACTGGGTCTTGAGCTTCAGCTGCTCGTCAATGAGCACCCCGAGATCACGTTCGGTTGACACCGTTCTCATGCTGTTCCCGTTCAGAGAGTAGGTTACCTGTGGATTACGAGAGCCTAGATGTAGAGTGGTACATTTATCTACATTGAATGGTAACTGCCATGCGTTTGACCTCTGGTACAGGATATCTAGGTCCTTCTGAAGCAGGATGCTGTCTGCTTTCGTTCTGATAGGTCTATAAAGCTTGGTGTCGTCAGCAAATAGCTGCACCCCGCTGGAGACTGCATTTGGGAGGTCATTAACGAACAGCAAGAACAGGGTTGGGCCAAGAACCGAACCTTGGGAAATACCACTGGTAACCGGCAGCCAGTCCGATCTTGCTAGATTTACTTTGACCCGTTGGTGTCTTCCTGTGAGAAAGGCTCCGATCCAGTTAAGCAAACTTCCTGTGATCCCTAATGCTTCCAGCTTGATAAGGAGCCTCATGTGTGGTACCGAATCAAACGCCTTCTTGAAGTCGAGGTATTGTATGTCCACTGGAAGTCCCTTCTCAATGGCAGAAGTCCAGTCTTCAGATGCTACCAGAAGCTGAGTCGTGCATGACCTTTTGGGCAAGAAACCATGCTGGGCAGGATTCAACCGACCAGTTTCGACTAGGAACTGGATGATTTTGTCTCTGACCAGGGATTCCAAAACCTTGGACACCACCGAAGTTAGGCTAACTGGTCTATAATTTGTCGGATCTTGTTTAGAACCTTTCTTGAAAATCAGGATAATTTCACCTTCTTTCCACTTCTCCGGTAATTCTCCATATCGGAGCGACTTTCTGAAGATGCTCAGCAGGGGTATACACAGCGGATTCGCCAATTCACAGAGTATTCGGGATGTATTTCGTCCGGACCTGAGGAGGCTGTTGTCTTGAGATCCACCAGTTTACGGCGTATATCACTTGCAGTAATGTCAACAGTCTCTAGGAAGGGCGCCGGAGCACTCCTGACCTCAGGGAAGCATGACGTATCTTCGGAGGTAAACACGCTGGAAAAAAACTTTGACAGGAGTGCAGCCTTGTCTAGGTCAGATGTAGCCATACTGCCATCCGGTTGCTTTAGGTCCGAGAGGCCGCCTGAGGCTTTCAGTTTGCTGTGGGCATACTTCCAAAATACTTTGGGATTTCTCCTCGAGTTTCTGGCTACTTCCCGTTCATGGTTTACTCTTAGCCGTCTTGTCAGGCTCCTCAGGTAATTGCTAGTTTGATAATACCTGGCCTTATCAAGTGCGTTCTTTGATCTTAGGTAAGTCTTCCACAGATGTTTCTCTTTCTTTGTCTTAAGAGCTTCTCTCGTCATGTAAATGTTGCGTTTTCTGTGGTTCGCCCCGTACATTGGGATGTTCTCCTGGATAATAGGCTTCAACTTATCCAAAAAGTAGTTGTAGCCAGCGTCAACTGTTCTCTCATTCAGGACACTCCAATCCACGTGAGATACCATTTCACACATTCTAGGGTAGTTGCCCTTGTGAAGGGCTAGTTTAGGAATTGACTGCTTTGTTCTGGAACTTGGACACAAAAGCTGGAACGATATGGTTATATGATCACTTTTCCCCAAGGGAGATCCATACAGAAGTTCACTGATGATGTGTTCTTCGTTTGTGAATACTAAATCCAGCAAATTCGAAGCCTGACCTTCCCTGAACCTGATAGGATGTGTGACATGTTGATGGAGAAATGCATCCCTTGTTGACTCCAAAAATGAGTGTGATGGGTGAGAAGCGAAACAGCCGTCCAGTCTATCTGGCCCCAGTTGAAGTCGCCGCAGATGTTAAGATATTTAGGTTTGTAACCATCAACTGTGTGGAAAAGCTTGGAAAGCTCGCGATTATTGTCCTCAGTAGAAGTTGGGCTCCTATAGAGACAGCCTAGGAGGATAACTTCAGAGTGAACCAGGGGAATTTTCACCCATATCTGCTCTGAGAATGCGCTTGAGTGTATCTGAACCTCACTTGCAACTACTGACTTGTTAACATATATTCCTACTCCCCTTTTGCCACTTGACCCCAAATTTGTCTCACACATATCAAAGTTGAAGAAACTGATGTAACCGTCCAGATTGAGTAGGACAGTATGGATGGGCTGAGTCTGGCCTTTTGGTATCACTTCTGAAATCATTATGATATCTGGTTCATTACCAGCTATAAACACTCTTAGATCATGCATCTTATTTACCAGTTGGTCTGCATTGGTGTACAGTACCTTGAATATTTCTTTCTTTGGAAGTCAATTTGAGGAGCCACCAGACCTTGCCTGGGCGGGATGGGTGTGCTTCCTTTGAGCTCCTTCGACCGAGGTTGTGGCTGGTACTGAGACCTCTGTGGAGGCTGTCCTAACTTCAGTATGTGGTTGAGGTTTGTGTGCGGGTTGACGAGAAGTGTCTGTGCCTGAGGTGGCCACCTGTGACACTGGTCGTTGTTGAATCTGGCCCTTGCCTATAACAAGGTTGGTCTCTCCTTCCCTCTTCCTCTGAAAGAGTTCCTGTCTGAGTACCTTGTCTGCCTCTCTCTCTTTTCTTGTCTTGTCAGGGTTGATGTAGAGCTTGGTGTATTTCTTACTGAATCTCAGTTTTGGGGCAGCCCTAAGTAGGTCCCATTTCTCTTCCTCCGTTGCAAGGGATGCGACCATCAGCCTTTGAGAGTTCTCTACAAACTTGCCAGGTCTGAATGTTCTTGAGACAGTGATGTCCAGGTTCAGTTCAGCCATGGCCAACTTCTTCAGTGTGTCACAGTCTTTCATAATTCTCTCGTTATAGTTGCTGCCCTCTGCCTCAGGGAGGTTGTAGACAACAACATTTAGTTTCCTCTTTTCCCTGTCGTTGTGATCCTCAAAAATATCAATTATCTCTTTGTGGTGACTTTGAGTCTTCTGGAGACGTGGGTCCTGTCTCGGTAGTGCCTCTATTTTAGAGGTCAGGTCATTTATTGGTAATGAGGTAGCTGGCTTCACACATGTTGCCAGATAACTACAGGTTGATCTGTATGATAAGTGCCACAGTTCAAAAGTTCCAAGGGATCAAAACTTCCATTAATTAGAATTGCTACAGGTTAATATATATCATAAATGCCACTGTTCAAAACTTCATCCAGTGCAATATTCCAAGTACCGCAACTGGCGCTGACCACAACTGGTTAGGTTAGGTTAGATTAGGTTAGGTTAGGTTAGGTTAGGTTAGGTTAGGTTAGGTTAGGTTAGGTTAGGTTAGGTTAGGTTAGGTTAGGTTAGGTTAGGTTAGGTTAGGTTAGGCTCGGTTAGGTTAAGAAGGCACACACAAAGGCGGATCCAGGATTGCCGATCGGGGGGCGCCATCCGGACCAGGGGGCGCCACTTATGACCGGCAAAAGCTATCAGGTGGGCGCCAAATCCTATTGGTGGGCGCCGACTTTCGCATCTTGGGGGGTAGGAAGCGACATTTCAGGGGGGCACCATCAACCTTTCAGGGGGCGCCGAGGGTCGATCGGGGGGCAATGTGCCCCCCTGGATCCGCCTATGGGCACACAGCGTATCCACAGCAGCTGATGAAGGCAAAAGTGCCACCAGGAGGTTAGGTGCGCCACAGGCCAGCTTGCTGAGTCGAGAAAAGGTTAGGTAAGGTTTGGTTACATTGTGCTACATGTAGAAATATTAAAAAAGAATTACCAAAGGTTTTTGAAAAAGTGTCACTCAGCAATGCAAAAAAGCAGTTTTGGCACTAGGAACATTTCAAAGAAGGATGTTTCAGCAATGCCAAAAACAGCTAGACCACTTGGAATATTTCACTGGAGGAAGCTTTGAACAGTGGCACTTACGATCTGGATCAACCTGTGGCGCTTTTGTTTGGAAGGAAGTTTTGATTCATAGGAGCTTTCTGGATCAACCTGTGGTGCTTTTGTTTGAAAGGAAGTTTTGATTCATAGGAGCTTTTGATCTGTGGTCCTTATGATGTGGATTTAGCTTGCTGTGATTCTATCTGGCAACATGTGTGAAGCCAGCTACCTCGTTGCCCATTTATTTTTATTTCAGAACTGACAACTATCACATCAGTACACGTATATTGGCATTGCACACATTACACACATATTACATACACTGATACCAGGGTCTACAATTCTTATTGGGTAGGCTTTAACAGTGCTGCACTGACAAGTATTAGAAATTGATTAGTTGTTATTTGGCCTTCCCCATTCAACCCTGGATGCAAGTGTAGAAATTTCGGTATAACTGAAGGAAGCCAAATCCATTCATTACAGACTAATAAAGCATGGTTTCCTATGTAACCAGGCATGCTGAGCTCAAATGTATTACTTACTTCCCGCGCTGCTTTTATGTTACGATATAATTCGGCACGAAATCCGTCATATACCTCACGACTACCGATGCACCACCGGAAGAATCGTGTAATAGGGTGGCATTCATATGGTCCAACGTTCAAAAGGTCCACCGTTCATATGGTCCAACGTTCATAGGGTCCACCGTTTAAAGGGTCCACCGTTCAAAGGGTCCACCAGCCTGAAAACCCTTCAGAATTGTAGAGGATTTCTGAAAACGCCTTTACTTACATTCGACAAACCAGAGCTGCCGGATCACATCTATGTCGGTTACACGAGGGTCGGCGTGAGACCATAGCCCTGTTCCGCTGTCAGCGGTTTCGTCGACCAATCAGCGGGCCGTTTACGCCTACGTCACGGCTGTAGCCTCTCCCCGGGAACTGACTCTAGGTTTTCGGCTGACGGCCTGCTGTTTGCGCTGATGAAAATAGTAGTGGATGCGTTATATTTTTAATGGTGTAGGGTTTGAGTTCCCGTTACTTAGACAACAAGAGGCGATTATGGCGCTGATGTTACTTTTCTAGAGAGGTTAGAGGTCCTGCTGACAAAACTTGCTCCAGCTGAACGCTCATATGTGCCATCACCCATGCGATGCTTCACCTGCCAGAAGTTTGGCCACACCGCCCGAGCTTGCAAAGGCAAGCGTGTATGCGGGAAATGTGCTTCAGAGGTCCACAGTACCACAGAATGCGACTCAGAAACCCTAAAGTGTGCGAATTGTAATGGATGTCATGAAGTTGTTGATCGTGCATGTCCCGAATTAAGCAAAGAAAAAGAAATACTTACCATAATGATCACACAAAAGGTTAGCTTCCGCCAGGCTAGGGATGTTTACATGGCCTCCCACCCCCAAAAGCGCTACTCCCAAGTAGCATCTACCAGCAGTTCGGGTACCCCAAAGATGACCGCGGAGGAGGTCATCCGTTCCCTGACCGTGGCAGACTTTGTTCGCCTGGCGGGGAGGATGGGGCTGGTTTTTTCACACCAGCCCGCCACCCCGGCTCCTGAGCCGGCGGTGGCACCTCCTCCGCGACCCCCTCCGTGGGGGGGAAGGGGGCGGGTCACTGTTCCTGCTCCTACCTCCCCTCCCCCGGCCCTCGCCGGTGATGGAGGACAGGGCCCTCCCCTCGCGCCACAGCACCAGCAGGCGGCTCCTGCTGGTGACTCCCTGGAGTCGGCACCCGGTGCCACTCCGAGCCAAGCACCGACTGAGACGGAGGGATGGGTGGTTGTAGGACGGGGTGGTAAGCACTCCACCACGGGGAGGCGTTTCCGGCCGCCTGCCGTCCAACCACCCACCGGCGGCGATAATTCAGCGCCTCCACCGCCGCCGCCGACCTTGCCAGTGACCCAGACGCCGGCAGCACAGCCTCCAGCCCAGATCCGCTCTTCCACCGTCACGGCAATGCGGAGAAATTTTGAGGGGCCGCGGAGCAGGTCTCCGACAAAGCGTCCTGCTGTGAGCCCTCCCAGCGAGCCCCAAACAACACGAGCGCGTGCTCATTCTGATGAAGGCGCACGAAGTCGTGGTCCGGTCCGCTACCGAATGGGTGGCCCCAGCGTGGGGGCCAGGCAAGGGGCCATACGGGGGTACTGGGCCCCCTTGGAAAGGTTAGGTTAAGCCGTCTATTTTTAGTAAGCCCGTTTTTCTTTTAGCTTAAAATGACATTTCTACAGTGGAATTGCCGAGGCCTCCGTTCGAATTTTAGCGACCTGCAGCAGATTTTGTCCGATTATAACCCTTCTGTCTTATGTCTTCAGGAGACAAAATTGTCCCCTGGAGCTGCTTATAATATTCAAAATTATCAGAGTTTTAGAAAAGATATTTTTAGTTCAACAATAGCATACGGAGGGGTGATGGTTGCTGTGCACCATGCCACTCCCTGCTACAGTATACCTCTAAATACAGCGCTGCAGGCGGTAGCCGCCCGGGTAGACCTTGGTTATATTAAATTGACTGTGTGTTCTATCTACCTACCACCGGGCGCCAATCTAAATTTAAATGATCTGCATAATTTAGTCGACCAGCTGTCCACACCTTTCCTGTTACTTGGTGATTTTAACGCTCACAACTCAGCGTGGGGTGGAGCTGCCGGCTGCACGTGTCCCCGGGGCCGCACGGTCGAGAGATTTCTTCACCTTAATTCCCTCTGCCTCCTCAATTCCGGTTGTGCTACTCATATTACTGTACCCTCTGGTTCTCTCTCTTCTATTGACCTTTCCATTTGTTCTCCGTCTCTTCTCATCCAGTTAAATTGGATCACCCTGGATGATCCTCACGGAAGTGACCATTTCCCTATTCTTATCTCTCCGAACCGTCCTCGCCCTGCGGGGAGCATACCCCCCGCGCTGGAACGAAAGGCGGGCAGACTGGGCAGGTTTCGGGGCTGCTTGTGGTGCGGTGGACCCCACCCCGGAGGCCTCGGCCACGCAGGCTGTCGAGAATTTTAATTGTATGATCTTGACAGCAGCGAAACATTTTATTCCGATGACACGTGGGCAGCCAAAACGCACTCCTGTGCCGTGGTGGAACCAGGAGTGCAAGTCAGCCATTTTAAGCAGAAAACGGGCTTTTAGAATTTTTAACAGACACTCAACAGCAACAAACCACGCGAATTTCAAGCGTGCTAGGGCGTTTGCGCGTCGCGTTGTGCTGAACTCGAAGAGAAGGTGGTTTGTAGAATATGTGTCTAGGGTAAATCGTTTCACTCCGTCAGCTGAGGTCTGGTTCCAAATACGAAGAATGCAGGGAAAAAATCGTCCCCCGTCTGCTCCAGTTTTGGAAGCCAACGGGTTTAAGATAACCGACTCGCAAGAGATGGCTGAGCACATGGCGAGAGCTTTCCATGATCGTTGCAGTGTCTCCTCTGAAAATCCTCATTTTACTCGAATTCGTGAAATCGCGGAGAGAAAACCGGTCGACTTTGGGCGGGATAACTCGGCTCAGTACAATGTGCCTTTTTCAATAGCTGAGCTCAGAGCAGCACTGTCCACTGTGAGGCCGGTGTCACCTGGCCCTGATAACATCACTAACAATATGCTTCGCCAGTTACCTGATGCATCTCTATCGTCTCTGCTAAGCATATATAATCACATCTGGAGTAACAATGATTTCCCAGATCAGTGGCGCGAGGCACATATCGTACCTATTTTGAAGCCCGGCAAAACTGGCTCATCACCCAACGACTTTCGTCCCATCTCATTGACTTCGTGTGTGTGTAAACTGCTCGAAAAAATGGTCAACATGCGTCTTGTTTGGTATCTGGAATCCAACCAGCTCCTTTGTAATAGCCAGTGTGGTTTTCGCCAGGGCCGCTCCACAATAGACCACCTAGTTCGTTTAGATGCCTCTGTGCGCGAGGGTTTTGTACGTAAATGTCACACAATTGCGGTGTTCTTTGACGTTGAGCGCGCGTATGATTGTACTTGGAGACACGGCATCCTACACAAACTTTTCGAGCTCGGTGTGCGAGGGCACATGGGATGGTTCATTTCCAATTTTCTTAGAAATAGGTTTTTTCGTTATCGCGTTAACTCTGTCTTATCAAATCGATACCAACAACAGAGGGGAATTGCTCAAGGTTCTGTGAGCTCTATCGCCCTGTTTGCAGTTATGATTAACGACATAGCAGGCACTTTACCCACGAATATTCACCACGCACTTTTTGTAGACGATTTTACGATATGGGTGACGGCGTCCACCACTGCCGCTGCACAGAGGCGACTGCAGCTCGGTATTGATCGTTTGCAGGAGTGGAGCACACGAAACGGCTTAAGCTTCTCAAGTGTAAAAACCAAGTGCATGCACTTTTGCAACAGACGTGGAGATTGTGAGGACCCAAAGTTGTATATCTATGGAAATTTGATCGATGTTGTACCGGAAACGAGATTTCTAGGGCTCACACTGGACAAAAGGCTCTCATACATACCACATCTGAAGCAGCTCCGCTCAAAGTGTTTTGATACATTAAATATACTCAAAGTCCTAACAAAAATGAGGTACGGGGCTGACAGGAAAACGCTTGTCATGCTCTATAGGTCATTAGTACGCTCAAAAATTGAGTATGGTAGCCTGGTATATGAAGCCGCTCCCCAATCAGCAAAAACCATGCTGGATATTGTGCACCATCAAGCCGTTAGAGTTATAACGGGAGCATTCCGTACATCCCCAATATCAAGCATGTTAGTGGACGTCGATGAAATGCCATTAGAGTTGCGCCGAAAAACACTTGCCATGCGCTATGTATTGAAACTCAAACAATCCCCGACGCATCCCACATACTCAATATTTTTTGGTGACGCCCAGCTCCGCCAGATTGATAATGGATCCCGCGCGGCAGCCCGTCATCCAGGAGTAAGGGTCCGCGCCTGGCTTGTGGAGGCTGGGATAGACACAGATCTCATTGAACCGTGTGACGCGTGTTTGGTTGAACCTTGGCTTATCTCTGCAGTGGACACAAACAAGAGCTTACTGGATCAATGTAGAAATATGCCTCCTGAAGTTATGCGCCAGTTATTTAGGGAGTTCTGTTCTGAATCTTATAATAATCACATCCACTTTTACACTGATGGTTCGAAGGGTGATGGTGGCACGGGATGTGCATTTGTCAGCGACGGCGTTGAAAAGTGTTTTAGTTTACCGCGCGAGGCATCTGTGTTTACCGCTGAGCTGTACGCAATATTCCGTTGTCTGGACCATGTTTCGAAGTTAAGGGCGAGAAAGTTTGTTATTTTTACAGATTCTTTGTCTTCTGTACAGGCATTGGAGTCTTTTTACTTTTATAATATGTCAGCATCTTATCTCTTGACCCTTATTAGGCAGAAACTGCATAGCCTGAGGGGAAAGGGAAAATGTGTAGATTTAGTTTGGGTGCCAAGTCACTGCGGAATCGCCGGAAATGAGCGGGCAGATCGATGTGCAAAGACGGGGGCAAAACATGCTGCCCCCCAGGTCTTCGTGTTCCATTTTTTGACATGTACGCGCAAGTTAAAATGTATGTTTTTAGCGACTGGCAACGTCGATGGGATTGTGATTTTAAGGGTAGGATGCTCCGCGAGCTGAAACCACGCTTAGGATCGTGGACCTCAAGTAGTGCAGGCTCCAGAAGGGAGGAGGTTGTCCTGTGTAGATTGCGACTGGGACACACTCATTCAACCCATTCATATCTTTTATCTCGTCGTGACCCGCCGGAGTGTCCACGCTGTGGCGACAGGCTCACAGTCAAACATATCCTTTTAGATTGCCGTGACTTTGAGATAGAGAGAAACCGCTTTCTGCAGGGATCTCCGACAATGAATTCTCTTTTGGGCGAGCATCGTGCTGTGGATATTGCTACCATTATGTTATATCTGAGGAGCGTTGGTTTTAATGTCATATATTCACCCTCGTAGTTTTTCAGGTTTTACATGGTGTATAAGTTCATTTTACCTTTTCGCTGACCTTGGTATGTGATGTTAAAATGTCTGCGACTCTGGTCAGTTTTTACTTTTTATTCTATTCATTTTGTTTTTATTTATATTATTGTTGTATTATTGTTCTGTTTTTTACGTATGACCTTTTGATTCTGTTTTAAAAACTTAACCTGTTTTACACCTTACTTGTTGAAATGTTGTTGACTTGCTGCTTTTACCTTTGACACACTTTTAGCCCTGTGAGACGCTGAAACTATACTGTATATATCTTGTCTAGTGTTATGGGCGCCACATGACCCGTGTTGTCGGTGCGCCCTTAAACACCAACGATGATGATGATGACAGGGAATGCCTGTCAGGATTGCTTCCGCCTGTCTTTTGCAATTTATTGGGAGGGATCATTATGGATTTCAATACAAGCAGTAGGCAATTATTTAAAGCATAGCATAAGTTTGTAGCATTGTATTTTCTATTTTACCCTGCCTGATACCTAGATTTGGAGGTCAGAATGGAAGGTACACATATAGCCAAAGAAGCTGAAGTGCCCTTAAACACCAAAAAACCAATCAGAATGGAAGGTATACACATTTTGCTCTGCCAAGGGAATTGCATGCCAGTCAGAAGTCCCACTTGATTACCTTGTTATTTACTGACGTACTTGTTGAGTCGGCTCCCTCCTTCGGATGCAGAGCCCAGATGGGCAGCCTTCAATTTCTTTCCGCATGCCCCCGCATCATGCAATAGCTCATGCACCTTGGGATACCTTGGGTTACCCTAGGTATACAGGTCTTTTTAAGGTATCCCTGGTGCCTGTCATTTGCACTGTCATTGAGCTCATAATGAGCCATCACCAGACTAAGTCAACATTTTGTACAATATCTGTGCCCAGTATACGCCAATGTCTTGAAGCAGTTGGGGAACAGCGAGTTGAGGACCCAGTCCCTACTTTATTGGGTTGTGAACTTTATAAGGCTTAAGGGCTTGAAGTTGGTTCCCAGCTTGCAGGAGTTCTGACGTCCTGTTGGGGCGGCCTTGGGACAGGCCGACCTACCAGTTTGGGGCTGCTTTTGTCCCTTTTTGGGGCAGGTAAGAAAACTTTGTGGCAGAAAATGACACTGAAGAGGACACAAGCATGTAATTTTTGTTTTTCAATCACTCTCCTGTTGTGTAAAATCCGGGCTAAAAATTATGGCAGCAGGCCAGATGAGTCGCACCAGCCATCTAAAATTCTCGCACCACCAGCCTTAAAAAATTTGCTCCAATATGTCATATACCAGGGAGAAAAACAAACCCATTCCTATCCACACAAAGCACTGCTACTTCTGTTATTAGCGAAGGACTTTTTCTCGAGCCAACTCCTCTGTTTTAATAACCATTTAGCCATTATTTGTTTGATGTAATTGTCACCTTCCTCGCACCAGTCTCACATGTTTGCACCAGGTTGACACAATTTGCACCACTCGCTTCTGTCTCCAAGGGCACTCGCACTGGGGAGATCTGGTAAAAAATGTCATACTTTTTAAACTGGTGTAAAATGAACATTTTAAGCACCAGTGGAGGTAAATTGCCCCATCTACCAAATGAATGCCCTGATTGGGGTATGATTTCAGCTGCCTCAAACACCTTATTCATGGGTGTGTCAAATTCTTCTGACTGGGTTGGTTCTAACCTAATAATATCAGAGATATTTAGAATTTCACTTCAATTTGTGGACAAAATAAATGTGTATTGTACCAAATGGGAAGGGCTGCCAGACAGCTTGCACTTTCTGGCTGGCTGCCTGTCTGTCTGCTTCATGTTTCTGTCTGACTATCTCTGACTGGCTGGCTGGCTGTCTGTCTCAGGTTGTCTGCCTCTGGCTGTCTGACAGTCTTTGCTGGCTGTTTGTTTCTGTCTGTCTATCTGTGTCTGTATGTCTGCCTGTCTTGCTGTCTGTCTCTGTCAGACCGTCTGTCTCTGTCCGACAGTTTCTGTCTTTCTGGATGGATGTCTGGATGTCCCAGTCTGTCTAGCTGTCTGTCTGTCTTTGAGGGTGTCTGTCTCTGTCTGACCATCTGTCTCTGTCTGGCTGTCTGTCTCTGTCTGGCTCACTTTCCATCTCTGTCTTGTTCTGTCTGTCTGTGTATCTGGATGCCTGGATGTCTGTCTCTCTGTCTGTCTGTCTGTATGTATGTATGTCTGTTTGTCTTGCTGTCTGTCTCTGTCTGACCGTTTGTCCCTGTCTGGCTGTCGGTCTGGCTCACTGTCCATTTCCGTATGTCTGGTTTTCTCTCTGTGTGTCTGTCTCTGTCTGGCTTGCTGTCTTTTGCTGTTGTCTGTCTACCTGTATCTGTCTGTCTGCCTATCTCTTTCTGTCTGTCTGTTTGTCTGTCTGTATGTCTGTCTTTTTCTGGATATCTGTCTGTGTTTGTTTGTCTATCTCTGTCTGGCTGACTGTATGTCTGTGTGTGTGTGTGTGTTGGAGTTTAAGGGCGCTTCAGCTGCCAGGGCCATTTAGCGCGCCTGACTATACAATTTAATCAATCCTTAAAATCCAAGTCTTCAATGTTATCCTATGTGAGGATAGCTAAAAGCAGAGCTACTTCATTTATACATGCTTAGTTCTGTTGCGCTTGTGTTACTCGGTGAGGATTGTATACAATATCAAATCCGATCTCTGTCAAATATAATAAGACTATTGAGAACTCAACAGCTGGTCTGTCTCCTATCAAATTTGCAAGGGACATCGGCGGAAAGAATCGAGCACGCAGAGTTCTTAGTCCGTTACATCCTATGTCAGTTAGTACATGCTGTACAGTAAGCCTGCTTCCACAGTGGCTACACCGGCTTGGTTCTGTAGCAGAAAAGAAATGTCCATGGGTTGCAAATGTGTGACCAATGCGAAGTCGTGCGAGGCAGACCTCCTCCCTCCTACTCCGCCTGTTACTCGACTCCCATGGTTCTATGGTTGGCTTGAGTTGTTTTAAGGCGCAGGCCGACTCACTATCCCATTTGGTTTGCCACTCAGTTTTGAGGAGACTGTTAATCTGTGCCTTTACATCAGATGCTGGAACTCTAAATGCCCCAACTCGTGCAGTCTCAGACGCCGATCTGGCAGCTAAATCAGCTCTCTCGTTACCGGGTATTCCCACATGACTAGGGACCCATAAAAACTGTATCCTGGCCCCGGTAGAAGAAGCGGTATTCAGAAGCCTCCGGATGGTGGGCACCAGCCAGGATTTTGGGGGATGACTAGACTGGAGTGCAGCTAGGGAACTAGCGGAGTCTGTAACGATTAAAAATTGTCCATCAGGATTTCGGAGAATGTGTCGTAAGACTTGGATAATAGCACATAGTTCAGTGGTAAAAACGGATACCGATGTCGGGAGGCTGAAACTTCGACTTACGTCTCTCCCCACGAAAGCACAACCAGCACCTGAGATACTTTTGGAGCCGTCGGTATAGAAGACAGAGTAACCTGTGTATGATGCAATCTTTTCAAGTGCGGATTGCTGCAATATCGTTGGTTGGGTCGTAGACTTCCCTAGTGCGAGAAGCTCTTGGTCACATTTTATGGATACGTCGCGCCAGGGCTCAAATTTCTGTGGTCGTGTCTTTGCGACATTTCTTAACGATATTCCGGACCCGTCTAACCACCGCAACACTCGCATACACAATGCCTGGGAGGAACTCGGGCGGGTAGATGAGAACAGGTCTGTCACGGATGGATCAAATAACCATTTGTGTGTGGGGTGTTTTGGGTACTGCTTCATTTTACTGGCGTACAACAATGTAAGTCGCTTGCGTCTGAGGTCCAGAGGGGGCTCATTTGCGTCTACGAGTAAACTCGCTCTACGAGATGTGCGAAATGCGCCTGTCGCCACTCGGATGCATGCATGATGTACCGCGTCCAGCGGCTGCTTGACGCTGGTCAGAGCTCCGTCATAAACAACACTAGCGTAGTCCAAAACAGATCTGATGAGGGCATGGTAAAGGCGTAAAAGCGAGCTTCTGTCAGCGCCATACGAAGTACGTGACACCATTTTCAGGATGTTGATACGTTTCATACACTTGTTTCTAACACTGCGAATGTGGGAAGTGTAGGTCAGGCGCTTGTCAAAAGTAACTCCAAGGAACTTTGTCTCTGCTGCTACAGGAATTCGATTGCTATACAAGTGAAGGTTGATCTCTGGACAGTATCTATTACGTCTACAGAAATGAACACATGTAGTTTTATTTGTTGAGAACTTAAATCCGTTTAAGATGCTCCATTCAGTGAGGCGGTCAATGCTCAGCTGCAATAGTCTTTGAGCGGATATCGAAGTAGAGGTCGAGATCCATATCGCAAAGTCGTCAACGAATAAAGAACGCTCGATATTTGATGGTAAGACACTACAGATGTCATTAATTAATACGCCGAACATGGTCACGCTTAAAATACTGCCTTGTGGTGTGCCACTCATTTGTCGAAACTTGTGGGAGTGCGAGTTTCCCACTCTAACACTAAAGAAGCGTTCCTTAATAAAGTTATTAAGAAAGTGGCCCATGTGGCCCACAATGCCTGCCTCTCGCAGTTTTTTCAAGATTGCGTGTCGCCACGCCGTATCGTACGCTTTTTCTATGTCGAAAAACACTGCCACTGTGTGCTGCTTTGCTGCAAACGAGGAACGAATTGATGTATCGAGTGATACCAAGTGGTCCGTGGTGGAACGACCAGCTCGAAACCCGCATTGATACTCGGAAAAGAAACCAGTATTTTCAAGAAACCAAACAAGACGCCTGTTAACCATTCGCTCGAAGAGCTTGCATAGACATGATGTAAGTGCAATAGGTCGGTAGTGCAGAGGATCATGGCCAGGTTTTTCCGGTTTCAATGCTGGGACTACGATCGCTTGTTTCCATCCCTCCGGAAAATCGTGTGACGTCCAGATGTGATTGTAAAAGTTGAGCAGTGATTTCAGACATTGTACACTGAGGTTTTTCAACATTGCATTGTGGATGAGGTCTGGTCCTGGTGCAGTGTTTTTGGTTTGAGCCAAAGCGTCTCTAAGCTCATTGAATGTGAAACAATCGTTGAAAGGGATTATTTCCAACGAGTCGAAGCATACAGGTGTCAATTCACTTACTTCCTTGTGTCTAATAAATCGCCTATCGCTCGTGCCAAGTTGCCACCTGTCCGCCCAAGTTGTCGCCATTGCATTTGCTACTTCAGTGGGATCGGTTACGATGGCATTTCCAAGAGTCAAAACAGGAGATGGCATTGCTGCACTACGTCCAGATATCCTATTGATGCGCCTCCATATTGTGCTGAGAGGTGTCAGACGGTTTATAGTACTTATGTAGGCATTCCAAGACCTTTTCTTGGCCTCCTTAACTGTTCGCTTGACTTGAGCTTTTGCTTTGCGGTACTGGATTAAATTGTTCATTGTTGGTCTTTTCTCGAAAATACGAAAACAGCGACGTTTTTTCCTAATGGAATGTTTGCAATCCTCAGTCCACCACGGGACCGGTATGTGTCTGGGGAGGATAGAAGTCTTTGGAATGTAAGAACTAGCAGATGACATTATATGATAACGTATTTCCTCGTCAAGCTCTGTCGCAGTGCTACCCCCGTCTGGATCAATGTCGAAATGACAATCGGCTGTGAAACTTTCCCAGTCGGCTTTCCGAATGTTCCACTGAGGAGTTCTCCTTCCTGGATGGGGCGTATCAGCCCAGAGCCAGATAGGATAGTGGTCACTACCACATGGATGTGAGTGGGTTCTCCACCTAAAACGGTCAGCTAGATTCGAAGAACAAAGAGAAAGATCAATAGCGGACGTGTTTCCCGACGGTAGTGCAATGTGTGTAGGAAGTCCAGTGTTCAAATTACATATGTTATTGCGCAATATAACGTCCTCTAGGCGTCTGCCTCTTCTGTTTGAGCGCGAACAGCCCCATACTGTGTTGTAAGCATTGTAGTCTCCTAATAAAACGAAATTTCTTGGCAGCTGGCGGATCAGATCATTTAATGCATCCACCGGAAGGTCTTCATCAGGGGGTAGATAAATTGATATACAGGTAAGTTTCATGTTTCCGAAATCGACAGTTGCTGCCACCGCTTGAAGACTAGTTCTAAGATTGAAAGAATATGATGGCACGCTGTAGTGTACCAGAATGGCAACACCGCCATGTGCTATTGTTGCTGAAGGAAGATCATAACGATATGTTTTATAATTGTGTAATTGGCAGGAGTGCTCCTGTTTCAGCTTTGTTTCTTGAAGACATATGAGTGCAGGGGTTTTGGAGGCAGCTAGAGTCTGCAGTTCACTTTGATTGGCTCTAAAACCACGCATGTTCCATTGTAAAATGTGGGTCATGCTACTAAAGATGGCGATAAGTGATAAGACTAGTCTGGACTTAAATAATAAACTCTTCATTGGAATCTACTTGGTCCCTGGAAGGGAAATCCTCCTGATAGCATGCCCTCATATCGTGTGCTTGCCTCTCGTTCCCGAGCCAGCTGAGCTCGGTCTCTAGAGAGTGGACGTCTTGCATTCCCTGGTTCTCGAGAATGGGAACGGAACCTCCCAGTTGGGTCTGAAGAGTATGAGTGTGATCGCCCTCGCTCTCGACTTTGGCTTGTGTATGTGGAATCGGAGTGTCTCGGTTTTACCTGCAGATAACTTCGGAAAACTGCCTCATGCTGAGGGCTGGGCTGTGCGACTGGAAAACCAGGTGGTGGTGCGCGAGGTGGTGGGGTCGAGGGCGGTGGCATGGAGTCATCTGTTTGGTTTGCTGCTGAGTGTGCTGAGCTAGCTACTGATTCCTTAGAGCTTGCCTCTTCCGAGGGATTTTCACTCATTGCGAGAGTGGTCATGGTTGGAGATGCTACTGGGGCATCTTCACTTTGAGGACATTCTAGCCGGTTCATATCATCCACACGTCTCAGTTTTACGCGGGCACGCTTGGCTCCAGCACACGACTCGTCAGATGATTTAGGGGTGGCTATTTGAGGCAGATTGCTCGAAATTTTACAAGTGTGAGAGGGAAACTCTGTGGGCGAATCTTCCCTTGCTCGCTTGTTCTGAGGTTCTTGTCGGGTTTCGTCATGACTACTCTCGTTCGTCTCCGGGATAATCTGGCTATGGAAGGTTGCTAGGTCTGATGAACTAACGCCTACTGTGGCATCTCTGACCTCGGGTGATGTTTGGACGGCCTTCTCATCCGTTTCTACAGCAGACGTAGCAGCGTTGTGATAAGTTCGTAGAAAGTGGGGCAAGAGGCTGCTCAGAGCTGTCAGGATTTCGCGGAGCGAGAGTTGCATGAGTTCGTCGACTCTCGAGTCTAGGTTAAGATGGGTTGTGTTGTTCGACTGGGTCGAGGTCGCGTGCGTAGGTGTGGTCTGATTGGTAGGTGGAGGTTGGAGAAGGTTACGGACCACAGTGTCTCGGTAAGAGGCATCTGTGGAGGTTGTCGTATGCGGTGTGATGGAGTATTTCCTAGCCGGCTTGGTAGCCTGTCCGGTCCGGTTTGTTTGGATATGTTTTGCCTCAGCTAGCTTGGGGCAGAAACGACTCCACGCTTCGTGTTTCTCTCCGCATCCAGCGCACTTCGGTGATGCGGCTTCACATGCTGAGGACTTATGTCCGGGGTCCGCACACCTTGCGCAGCGCTCCTCTCCCTTACACTTACTCGCGATATGACCAAACTCCTGGCATCTGTAGCACCTGACGGGATTAGGTACATAAGGTCGGACCTTCAACACAATCCATCCCACGCGTACCTTTTCTGGCAAGGTCTTTCCCACAAAGTGGAGAAGGAAGGTTCCGGTGTCAGGCCTCTGATCCTCACCTTTCCTCAGCAGCCTTTTCACCTCAGTTACTCCCTGCTCTTTCAGGCCAACAAGAACTTCCTCTTCTGGTACATCACGCAAGTCCCAACAGCTGACCACACCTCTACAGCTATTCTTTGTAGCGTGGGGTGATACCCTGATGGGGACCGATAGGTATCTATTGACTGTCCGGACCTCGAGGGAAACTGTTGACAGCAACTTTTTTGCATCACATTCGTTTTGCAGTTCGATCTCGATTTTACCATCTGGGTGTCGGTATGTCCGTTTCGGATTGAACTTTTCTAGTGCCTTATAGAGCTGAAACGGGTTCAGCTTTACTGTCCTGTCTTCAATGGAGATAACAAGAGTCGTAGGCGTAAGCTGATCTGGTCTGGTTCGCGCGGAGGGTCTAGCATCGATACGGTTCATTACGGCGGCAGTGTCAGACGGCGACATAGGGCTAGTCGAGTTCATAACAAGGGTCGGAGTCCGTGGAGTCGAGGCAGAGTCAGCAGAGGTTTGAGATGCCATGATATGTGAATTTACCTTCGGCCCCCCGGGTTGCCAGCTGTCAATAGCTGGGCCCGGGGGCTGGTACAGTGCCTACGGGGGCAGGTGCG
Organism: Lepas anatifera; assembly: GCA_034440635.1. Taxonomy (NCBI): domain Eukaryota; kingdom Metazoa; phylum Arthropoda; class Thecostraca; family Lepadidae; genus Lepas; species Lepas anatifera. The sequence goes on from JAOTON010000629.1 coordinate 2,538,598, forward strand.
CCCGTCTCAGAGGGGCGAGAGGTACTCACACAACCCCTCCGATCAGAACGCACCCACCCCCTTGACGCCATCAGCCCAGTGTGCCGGCAGGGCCATGAGTCGGGGCGAAGCAAAACGCGGCAGCCCTCACGCAGCGGAGACTGCGGTCCACCAGGCGCGCGCAACAAGCCGGAGTCTCGCAAATCGACGGTTTCCGAAACCCCGGCCCGCGTCGCGCCCGGCAAGAGCTATCACAGTCCCCACCGCGAAGGGCGCCGCGCCGCACGCCCGAAACATAATCCCCCCTGCTCAGCTGGACCGAGCGACAGTGCCCGTAGACACTGCCGCGTAGCTAGGCCGCCCGCGGCAGCCTACGGACGGCTTACCCCCGGTTGGATCGAGATATCTGGGCCAAAGGGGGCGTGTTGGAGCCCTCGAGACTGACCCGCCCGAGGGGGACCTCAACCCCCAGGATCCCGTCAACCTCGTCGCCGGGGCTCGAGATAGGCCTCGAGTGGGCGCCTTACACCCATAAAATGCCGAAGAAGGCAAATAACTGTAGGACCAATAACTGAAGCATAAAAAGAGGAAAGGAACTAAAAATAATCAACAAAATAAGAAAACAAAAACGAAGAGAAGCGAAACAGCCGTCCAGTCTATCTGGCCCCAGTTGAAGTCGCCGCAGATGTTAAGATATTTAGGTTTGTAACCATCAACTGTGTGGAAAAGCTTGGAAAGCTCGCGATTATTGTCCTCAGTAGAAGTTGGGCTCCTATAGAGACAGCCTAGGAGGATAACTTCAGAGTGAACCAGGGGAATTTTCACCCATATCTGCTCTGAGAATGCGCTTGAGTGTATCTGAACCTCACTTGCAACTACTGACTTGTTAACATATATTCCTACTCCCCTTTTGCCACTTGACCCCAAATTTGTCTCACACATATCAAAGTTGAAGAAACTGATGTAACCGTCCAGATTGAGTAGGACAGTATGGATGGGCTGAGTCTGGCCTTTTGGTATCACTTCTGAAATCATTATGATATCTGGTTCATTACCAGCTATAAACACTCTTAAATCATGCATCTTATTTACCAGTTGGTCTGCATTGGTGTACAGTACCTTGAATATTTCTTTCTTTGGAAGTCAATTTGAGGAGCCACCAGACCTTGCCTGGGCGGGATGGGTGTGCTTCCTTTGAGCTCCTTCGACCGAGGTTGTGGCTGGTACTGAGACCTCTGTGGAGGCTGTCCTAACTTCAGTATGTGGTTGAGGTTTGTGTGCGGGTTGACGAGAAGTGTCTGTGCCTGAGGTGGCCACCTGTGACACTGGTCGTTGTTGAATCTGGCCCTTGCCTATAACAAGGTTGGTCTCTCCTTCCCTCTTCCTCTGAAAGAGTTCCTGTCTGAGTACCTTGTCTGCCTCTCTCTCTTTTCTTGTCTTGTCAGGGTTGATGTAGAGCTTGGTGTATTTCTTACTGAATCTCAGTTTTGGGGCAGCCCTAAGTAGGTCCCATTTCTCTTCCTCCGTTGCAAGGGATGCGACCATCAGCCTTTGAGAGTTCTCTACAAACTTGCCAGGTCTGAATGTTCTTGAGACAGTGATGTCCAGGTTCAGTTCAGCCCTGGCCAACTTCTTCAGTGTGTCACAGTCTTTCATAATTCTCTCGTTATAGTTGCTGCCCTCTGCCTCAGGGAGGTTGTAGACAACAACATTTAGTTTCCTCTTTTCCCTGTCGTTGTGATCCTCAAAAATATCAATTATCTCTTTGTGGTGACTTTGAGTCTTCTGGAGACGTGGGTCCTGTCTCGGTAGTGCCTCTATTTTAGAGGTCAGGTCATTTATTGGTAATGAGGTAGCTGGCTTCACACATGTTGCCAGATAACTACAGGTTGATCTGTATGATAAGTGCCACAGTTCAAAAGTTCCAAGGGATCAAAACTTCCATTAATTAAAATTGCTACAGGTTAATATATATCATAAATGCCACTGTTCAAAACTTCATCCAGTGCAATATTCCAAGTACCGCAACTGGCGCTGACCACAACTGGTTAGGTTAGGTTAGATTAGGTTAGGTTAGGTTAGGTTAGGTTAGGTTAGGTTAGGTTAGGTTAGGTTAGGTTAGGTTAGGTTAGGTTAGGTTGGGTTAGGTTAGGCTCGGTTAGGTTAAGAAGGCACACACAAAGGCGGATCCAGGATTGCCGATCGGGGGGCGCCATCCGGACCAGGGGGCGCCACTTATGACCGGCAAAAGCTATCAGGTGGGCGCCAAATCCTATCGGTGGGCGCCGACTTTCGCATCCTGGGGGGTAGGAAGCGACATTTCAGGGGGCACCATCGACCTTTCAGGGGGCGCCGAGGGTCGATCGGGGGGCAATGTGCCCCCCTGGATCCGCCTATGGGCACACAGCGTATCCACAGCAGCTGATGAAGGCAAAAGTGCCACCAGGAGGTTAGGTGCGCCACAGGCCAGCTTGATGAGTCGAGAAAAGGTTAGGTAAGGTTTGGTTACATTGTGCTACATGTAGAAATATTAAAAAAGAATTACCAAAGGTTTTTGAAAAAGTGTCACTCAGCAATGCAAAAAAGCAGTTTTGGCACTAGGAACATTTCAATGAAGGATGTTTCAGCAATGCCAAAAACAGCTAGACCACTTGGAATATTTCACTGGAGGAAGCTTTGAACAGTGGCACTTACGATCTGGATCAACCTGTGGCGCTTTTGTTTGGAAGGAAGTTTTGATTCATAGGAGCTTTCTGGATCAACCTGTGGTGCTTTTGTTTGAAAGGAAGTTTTGATTCATAGGAGCTTTTGATCTGTGGTCCTTATGATGTGGATTTAGCTTGCTGTGATTCTATCTGGCAACATGTGTGAAGCCAGCTACCTCGTTGCCCATTTATTTTTATTTCAGAACTGACAACTATCACATCAGTACACGTATATTGGCATTGCACACATTACACACATATTACATACACTGATACCAGGGTCTACAATTCTTATTGGGTAGGCTTTAACAGTGCTGCACTGACAAGTATTAGAAATTGATTAGTTGTTATTTGGCCTTCCCCATTCAACCCTGGATGCAAGTGTAGAAATTTCGGTATAACTGAAGGAAGCCAAATTAATTCATTACAGACTAATAAAGCATGGTTTCCTATGTAACCAGGCATGCTGAGCTCAAATATATTACTTACTTCCCGCGCTGCTTTTATGTTACGATATAATTCGGCACGAAATCCGTCATATACCTCACGACTACCGATGCACCACCGGAAGAATCGTGTAATAGGGTGGCATTCATATGGTCCAACGTTCAAAAGGTCCACCGTTCATATGGTCCAACGTTCATAGGGTCCACCGTTCAAAGGGTCCACCGTTCAAAGGGTCAACCAGCCTGAAAACCCTTCAGAATTGTAGAGGATTTCTGAAAACGCCTTTGTGCCCTGAAAACCCTTCAGAATTGTAGAGGATTTCTGAAAACGCCTTTGTGCATGGTAATCGCTGGAAGACCCAAAGCTCGAATCGTCCACAGCTTGAAAAGCCACTTCTCCCACTGGCTGATCTTGTGGGACTTACTCCCAATCTGTCCATTGCATCCATGGATATCACAATAGGGAATAGAGACAAATGACTGTGGTCCTGCACATCAAAGGTATTTATGACGAATAGGTCATATGAGAGGAAGCGGTGTTTAGGACGGATGCGTTTTAAACACCGCCGTTTTTATGAAGAATAGGGGGATGAGGTGGCTTAGTGGATAGCACCCTTGTCTTCTAAGCCACTGGTCCCGGCGGAGCCTCTGAATAAGTCGATCTGATCCCCAAAATCCCTTCCAACAGGGTGAGAGTTGGCGACGCCGTATGACCCTGGCAGTTGGTGCGTCGTTAAATCCCAACAATTATTATGAAGAATAGGACATAAATACTGCAAGTATTTCTAGCGTTCTGGAGCGCAAATGTGTTTCAGAAAAGATGTGCACTGAAAGAAAGGAAGCTTTCAGCAAGTCTACGGCTTTGGATGCGCCATATTGTAAGCATGGCGATATTGATATAGGTGAGCACCAGGGAATGCCTGTCAGGATTGCTTCCGCCTGTCTTTTGCAATTTATTGGGAGGGATCATTATGGATTTCAATACAAGCAGTAGGCAATTATTTAAAGCATAGCATAAGTTTGTAGCATTGTATTTTCTATTTTACCCTGCCTGATACCTAGATTTGGAGGTCAGAATGGAAGGTACACATATAGCCAAAGAAGCTGAAGTGCCCTTAAACACCAAAAAACCAATCAGAATGGAAGGTATACACATTTTGCTCTGCCAAGGGAATTGCATGCCAGTCAGAAGTCCCACTTGATTACCTTGTTATTTACTGACGTACTTGTTGAGTCGGCTCCCTCCTTCGGATGCAGAGCCCAGATGGGCAGCCTTCAATTTCTTTCCGCATGCCCCCGCATCATGCAATAGCTCATGCACCTTGGGATACCTTGGGTTACCCTAGGTATACAGGTCTTTTAAGGTATCCCTGGTGCCTGTCATTTGCACTGTCATTGAGCTCATAATGAGCCATCACCAGACTAAGTCAACATTTTGTACAATATCTGTGCCCAGTATACGCCAATGTCTTGAAGCAGTTGGGGAACAGCGAGTTGAGGACCCAGTCCCTACTTTATTGGGTTGTGAACTTTATAAGGCTTAAGGGCTTGAAGTTGGTTCCCAGCTTGCAGGAGTTCTGACGTCCTGTTGGGGCGGCCTTGGGACAGGCCGACCTACCAGTTTGGGGCTGCTTTTGTCCCTTTTTGGGGCAGGTAAGAAAACTTTGTGGCAGAAAATGACACTGAAGAGGACACAAGCATGTAATTTTTGTTTTTCAATCACTCTCCTGTTGTGTAAAATCCGGGCTAAAAATTATGGCAGCAGGCCAGATGAGTCGCACCAGCCATCTAAAATTCTCGCACCACCAGCCTTAAAAAATTTGCTCCAATATGTCATATACCAGGGAGAAAAACAAACCCATTCCTATCCACACAAAGCACTGCTACTTCTGTTATTAGTGAAGGACTTTTTCTCAAGCCAACTCCTCTGTTTTAATAACCATTTAGCCATTATTTGTTTGATGTAATTGTCACCTTCCTCGCACCAGTCTCACATGTTTGCACCAGGTTGACACAATTTGCACCACTCGCTTCTGTCTCCAAGGGCACTCGCACTGGGGAGATCTGGTAAAAAATGTCATACTTTTTAAACTGGTGTAAAATGAACATTTTAAGCACCAGTGGAGGTAAATTGCCCCATCTACCAAATGAATGCCCTGATTGGGGTATGATTTCAGCTGCCTCAAACACCTTATTCATGGGTGTGTCAAATTCTTCTGACTGGGTTGGTTCTAACCTAATAATATCAGAGATATTTAGAATTTCACTTCAATTTGTGGACAAAATAAATGTGTATTGTACCAAATGGGAAGGGCTGCCAGACAGCTTGCACTTTCTGGCTGGCTGCCTGTCTGTCTGCTTCATGTTTCTGTCTGACTATCTCTGACTGGCGGGCTGGCTGTCTATCTCAGGTTGTCTGCCTCTGGCTGTCTGACAGTCTTTGCTGGCTGTTTGTTTCTGTCTGTCTATCTGTGTCTGTATGTCTGCCTGTCTTGCTGTCTGTCTCTGTCAGACCGTCTGTCTCTGTCCGACAGTTTCTGTCTTTCTGGATGGATGTCTGGATGTCCCAGTCTGTCTAGCTGTCTGTCTGTCTTTGAGGGTGTCTGTCTCTGTCTGACCATCTGTCTCTGTCTGGCTGTCTGTCTCTGTCTGGCTCACTTTCCATCTCTGTCTTGTTCTGTCTGTCTGTGTGTCTGGATGCCTGGATGTCTGTCTCTCTGTCTGTCTGTCTGTATGTATGTATGTCTGTTTGTCTTGCTGTCTGTCTCTGTCTGACCGTTTGTCCCTGTCTGGCTGTCGGTCTGGCTCACTGTCCATTTCCGTATGTCTGGTTTTCTCTCTGTGTGTCTGTCTCTGTCTGGCTTGCTGTCTTTTGCTGTTGTCTGTCTACCTGTATCTGTCTGTCTGCCTATCTCTTTCTGTCTGTCTGTTTGTCTGTCTGTATGTCTGTCTTTTTCTGGATATCTGTCTGTGTTTGTTTGTCTATCTCTGTCTGGCTGACTGTATGTCTGTCTCTGACTGTCTATATGTCTGTCTTCTGCCCCATGCATTGCCTTAACAGCTGACCCATCCTAAATCTGAACTATCTGTCTGCTTCTCTCTTCTTGTCTCAGTATGTCTTTCTCTGTCTGTGCATGTTTGTATATGTCCATGTTTTTGTGTCTCTGTCTGTGTGGCTTTGCATGTCCTGTCTGGATGTATGTCACTATCTATCTGTGCTTGCCTGCCTGCCTGCCTGGCTGTGGCTGTGGCTGTGGCTGACTGTGACTGGCTGGCTGTGGCTTGCTGGCTGGCTGTGGCTATGGCTGTGACTGTGGCTGGCTATGGCTGACTGGCTGACTGTGGCTGGGTGGCTATGGCTGTGACTGGCTGTGGCTGTGACTGACTGAATGGCTGTGACTGTGGCTGACTGGCTGTGACTGTCGCTGACTGGCTATGGCTGGCTGGCTGTGACTGACTTTGGCTGGCTGGCTGTGACTGGCTATGGCTGCGACTGTGGCTGGCTGTGGCAGTGGCTGACTGGCTGTGGCATGCTGGATGTGGGGCTGTGGCTGTGACTGTGGCTCTATCTAGCTGTGGCTGTGGCTGGTTGTGGCTGGCTGGCTGTGTGGCTGTGGCTGACTGGCTGAGGCTGTGACTGTGGCTGTGGCTGGCTGGCTGGCTGTGACTGTGGCTGTGGCTGGCTATGACTAAGGCTGGCTTTGGCTGTGGCTGGCTGGCTGTGACTGTGGCATGCTGGCTGTGGCTGTGGCTGACTGTGGCTGTGACTGTGACTGACTGGCTGTGACTGTGGCTGACTGGCTGTGACTGTGGCTGGCTGGCTTTGACTGGCTGTAGCTGGCTGTGGCTGTGGCTGGCTGTGGCTGTGACTCTGGCTGGTTATGACTGTGCCTGGCTTTGGCTGTGGCTGGCTGGCTGTGGCTGACTGTGACTGTGGCTGACTGGCTGTGACTGTGGCTGACTGGCTGTGACTGTGACTGTGGCTGACTAGCTGTGACTTTGGCTGACTGGCTGTGGCTTTATTTCTGGCTTTTTACGGATTTCTGTGGTAAAAGCAGTGGCTCTGGCTGGCTGTGACTGTGGCTGTGGCTGGCTATGACTGTGGTTGGCTTTAGCTGTGGCTGGCTGGCTGGCTATGGCATGCTGGCTGTGGCTGTGACTGTGGCTGACTGGCTGTGACTGTGGCTGACTGGCTGTGACTGTGGCTGACTGGGTGTGACTGTGGCTGACTGGCTGTGACTGTGGCTGACTGGGTGTGACTGTGGCTGACTGGCTGTGACTGTGGCTGACTGGCTGTGACTGTGACTGGCTATGGCTGGCTGTGGCTGAGGCTGTTGCTAGCTGTGGCTGTGGCTGGCTGGCTGTGGCATGCTGGCTGTGACTGTGGATGGCTGGCTGTGGCTGGCTGGCTGTGACTGTGGCTGACTGGCTGTGGCTGCCTGTGGCTGGCTGTGACTGTGGCTGACTGACTGTGACTGTGGCCGACTTGCTGTGACTGTGGCTGACTGGCTGTGACTGTGGCTGACTGGCTGTGATTGTGGCTGTCTTGCTGTGACTGTGGCTGACTGGCTGTGGCTGTGGCTGACTGGCTGTGACTGTGGCTGACTGGCTGTGACTGTAGCTGACTGACTGTGGCTGGCTGGCTGTGGCTATAGCTGGCTCTGGCTGTAGCTGGCTGTGGCTGGCTGGCTGTGGCTGTAGCTGGCTGTGGCTGTGGCTGGCTATGATTGTGCCTGGCGTTGGCTGTGGCTGGCTGGCTGTGGCTGGCTGGCTCTGGCTGATTGTGGCTGTGGCATGCTGACTGTGGCTGTGGCTGACTGGCTCTGACTGTGGCTGACTGGCTGTGACTTTGGCTGATGGGCTGTGACTGTGGCTGTGGCTTTATTTCTGGCTGTCCTTTTTTACGGATTTCTATGCTAAAAACAGTGGCTGTGGCTGACTGTGACTGTGGCTGTGGCTAGCTATGACTGTGGCTGGCTTTGGCTATGGCTGGCTGGCTGGCTGGCTATGGCATGCTGGCTGTGGCTGTGACTGTGGCTGACTGGCTGTGACTGTGGCTGACTGGCTGTGGCTGACTGGCTGTGGCTGTGACTGTGGCTGACTGGCTGTGACTGTGGCTGACTGGCTGTGACTGTGGCTGACTGGCTGTGACTGTGGCTGACTGGATGTGGCTGACTGGCTGTGACTGTGGCTGACTGGATGTGGTTGACTGGCTGTGACTGTGATTGTGGATGGCTGGCTGTGACTGTGGCTGAATGGCTGTGGCTGACTGGCTGTGATTGTGGCTGACTGGCTGTGACTGTGGCTGACTGGCTGTGACTGTGATTGTGGCTGGCTGGCTGTGACTGTGGCTGACTGACTGTGGCTGACTGGCTGTGGCTGACTGGCTGTGGCTGAATGGCTGTGACTGTGGCTGACTGGCTGTGACTGTGGCTGACTGGCTTAGACTGTGGCTGACTGGCTGTGACTGTGGCTGACTGGCTGTGACTGTGGCTGACTGTGACTGTGGCTGACTGGCTGTGACAGGCCATGGCTGGCTGGCTGTGGCTGGCTGTGGCTGAGGCTGTTGCTAGCTGTGGCTGTGGCTGGCTGGCTGTGACTGTGGCTGACTGGCTGTGGCTGAAGCGGCTGACTGTGGCTGGCTGGCTGTGGCTATGACTGTGACTGGCTATGGCTGACTGTGGCTGGCTGACTGTGGCTGGCTGGTTGTGGCTGTGACTGGCTGGGTGGCTGTGGCTGGCTGGGTGGCTGTGGCTGGCTGGCTGTGGCTGGATGGCTGTGCCTGTTACTGGCTGGCTGTGACTGGCTGTGGCTGTGAGTGGCTATGGCCTGCTGGCTTTTACTGTGGCTGTGACTGGCTGTGGCTGTGGCTGTGGTTGGCTTGCTTTGGCTGTGGCTGTGGTTGGCTGACTGTGGCTGTGACTGGCTGGCTGTGGCTGACTGGCTGTGTCTGTGGCTGACTCGCTGTGTCTGTGACTGTGGCTGACTGGCTGTGACTGTGGCTGACTGGCTGTGACTGTGGCTGACTGGCTGTGACTGTGGCTGACTGGCTGTGACTGTGGCTGACTGGCTGTGGCTGTGATTGTGGCTATCTGGCTGTGACTGTGGCTGACTGGCTGTGGCTGTAGCTGGCTCTGGCTGTAGCTGGTTGTGGCTGGCTGGCAGTAGCTGGCTGTGGCTGGCTGTGGCTGTGGCTGTGGCTGGCTATAATTGTGCCTGGCGTGGCCTGTAGCTGGCTGGCTGTGGCTGGCTGGCTCTGGCTGATTGTGGCTGTGGCATGCTGACTGTAGCTGTGGCTGACTGGCTGTGACTGTGACTGACTGGCTGTGACTGTGGCTGACGGGCTGTGACTGTGGCTGTGGCTTTATTTTTGGCTGTCCTTTTTTACGGATTTCTATGCTAAAAACAGTGGCTGTGGCTGGCTGTGACTGTGGCTGTGGCTGGCTATGACTGGCTGGCTTTGGCTGTGGCTGGCTGGCTGGCTGCCTGTGGCTGTGGCATGCTGGCTGTGACTGTGGCTGACTGGCTGTGGCTGTGACTGACTGGCTGTGACTGTGGCTGACTGGCTGTGGCTGTGATTGTGGCTGGCTGGATGTGACTGTGGCTGACTGGCTGAGGCTGTGACTGTGGCTGACTGGCTGTGACTGTGGCTGACTGGCTGACTGGCTGTGACTGTGGCTGGCTGGCTGTGGCTGACTGGCTGACTGGCTGTGACTGGCTATGGCTGGCTGGCTGTTACTGGCTGGCTGTGGCTGGCTGGCTGTTACTGGCTGGCTGTGGCTGGCTGGCTGTGACTGGCTGGCTGGCTGTGGCTGTGACTGGCTATGGCTGGCTGGCTTTTACTGTGGCGGTGACTGGCTGTGGCTGTGGTTGGCCTGCTTTGGCTGTGTCTGTGGTTGGCTGGCTGTGGCTGTGACTTGCTGGCTGTGGCTGACTGGTTGTGGCTGTGCCTGTGACTGAATGGCTGTGGCTGTCGCTGGCTGTAGCTGTGGCTAGCCGGCTGAAGTTGGCTGGCTGGCTGTGGGTGGCTGCCTTGCCTGCATTGCCTGTCTGCCTGCGTGCCTCTGTATTTTTCTGTATGTATGTCTTTCTGGCTGTTCTGCCTGTCTGTATGTATGTAGACTTGGCTTCCTCTGTCTGCCTGCCTGTCTGTCTGTCTGCCTCTGTATTCTCTGTATGTCTGTCTGCATGGATGTCTCTGTATTTTTCTGTATGTATATCTGACTGTCTCTGTATGTCTGTCTGGCTGTTTCTATATGTTTGTATCTGTCTGTTCCGTCTGTCTCTATGTATGTAGATATGGCTTCCTCTAAATATCTGGCAATGTCTGTCGGGCTGTATGTCCTTGTTGATTTCTGTGTATGTTGGTCTGTCTTCTTTTATATGTTTCTGTCTGTCTTGTACTCTCACTGTTTATTTGTGTTTTTGTCTATCCCTGGCTGTCTGGAAGTCTTTCTTTCTCTGCTTGTATGTCTCTGTCTGTCTGGCTGGCTTGCCTACATATAGGCTTAGCGGCCTACATGTCCTAAAATTCCAATGTCTGTCTCTCTTTGTATGTTCGAGTGTTTCTGTCTGTCTCTCTGTTTCTCTGTCGCTTCAAAATCCTGCAGGCGTAGTACTATATGTAAGATACTATATTAAGACTTCCATGGGGGAGCACAATGTATAGTACTATATGTATGTAATTTTTGTTTATTCTACTGTGTGGTGGGTTGTTTTTTTTGCCCTGTCTATTGCCCACCAGCGCCCTGTCGTCTTTTCTCTTTTATAGTGCATACGTAACACCACCGTACCTCCCTTCTCCTCAGCGTGGTGGTGGTGCTGATGCAACCTTCGGTGGAGGTCAGCTCTAAACAGAGCTTCACCTGTACTGAGTTGTGTTTCAATGGGCGCGCTACTCTACGATCAACTGGGAATGGCTCGTGAGACGCTGCTGAAGACAATGTGACTGGTCAATTTCGGCATGCCATAGTATCATGCTCCGGCCTCTATGATATCCTCAGTGCAACACAATCTACCAGGTAACTTTATTTGGAGGATAATTGAATGGAAGTCTCAAAAGTAAAAATGTTCAAAACCTCTGGATTTTTCATGTATTGTGCTGGTGGGGCAGACAGTGATGAATGCTAATATATGTCCTTTTTTACGGATTTCTGTGGTAAAAACAGTATCCTGTTACTTTCATCCCAACCGAAACGCCTACTGCGTTTCCGTAAATGAGCTTATAATAAATACATGAAGCCCGGCATCTGCCCCTGTCAAAACGTTACACTTGCACTGATGGGGCCGCCTCCCCCCCCTCCCCCTTTGGGTCTTTGCAGAAGGCCTGTAAACGGTTTGGTATGCATTTTCTCCTGATCATTTTTGCAAGTTGTGTCAAAATTTTAGGTCCAGTTCGGGTCATCTCAGCAGTGCAGGTTAAGTGACCACGTCCAAAAATAATGTAACAGCATGAGTAAATACGGGGAATCGATCTATCTGAAATTTATCTCGATACATAGAGTCGTCGGCTGCTACGAGATGTTAATTGGGATTTTTATTTTGATAAGCCAGGGTTGGGTACGAGCCATGACCTCTCTTGTGAAAATTCATGGGTAATATGATTTAAGCTAAGTAACTTCGTCTGGAACGGAGATACATGTTGGCGTCACTGAGTTTTTCTCATCACTGCGATTGTAATAATATGCTTTGTGACCCAATTTGATCCTGACCTGATACCTAGATGTCACCTAGCAAGATTGTACTATATATCATTCGGTGGAACTTGCTGAGAAGATTACAAATGTTTAAATAGTTATGTTGTGGCTTTTGTACGTCAGATGCTGTGACAAAAATCTTCATCCTCCTAAAATATGTATGGTGACTTGGTTTGGCCTCTGGTGACGTTGTATTTAAGCTGATAAAAATCAACACCATAATTTTTATAGATTACGTCGTGGTGCCCAACAACGTTTACCACTTTCCATTCATTTGTGTGATTTCTGAGATCTTGGGGGTATCTCCCCGCCCCAGCGAAGGTGGCTCAGACCCGTGATCATGCGCTTTTCTGAAACAAACACGTGTTTTTAGTTGTCCATCCTTTGGCATGATTTGTCAATTGCTAACGCTTTTTTTCAGGGAAGTGCTCTCAAGCACACGCCTGTCACGGAGGAGCAATCGGCGGATATGTGGGGGCACCCTCGAATACGCTACTGCTGTATTGCTACTCGCCGCTGGCCGTCGCCACCTGTCATGGGAAGAACGAACACTAAGTCACGCCTCGCACAGCTGCGCCAACTCACAGCGCGTTCGTGGGGTCTGCGTGAGCAGCAACTCAGGACCGTTGCTAACGGCTATATGCGAGGTGCCCTGGATAGGTCCTCTACATCTACATTGGGTCCTCTACATCTCCTACGCTGTCCGCGGGTCCCGGCGCACCGACTGGCACTCGGTGCGGCCCGGCCCGCGTAGATAAGTGACTCCTCCACCCCCCGCCGTGAGGCCCTTCGGCGGGGGGATCCGCGATCGCGGCGGAACGGGCCCCCGGGGTGGCTTCAGCCGACGAGCCAAGAACCGTAGATACCGCCACAACTGCCAGACCCGAAGCCGACTGCTGCTTGTCAGTTGGAACGCGGAGGGGGTCCGCAACAAGACCGCGGAGCTCAGCCGCTGGCTGTCGGACGTCAGGGCGGACGTGGCGTCTATCCAGGGGGGCACAGTTGGCTGGAAAGTCCCTGTCGGTCCCGGGGTTCCAGACCGCCGCTATTTCGCGAAGGGCCAGAGGCAGGAGGGACGTGGGGCCTGTCCGTGGAGGGGATGTCGCAATCCTCGTCAGAAATGGCCTCAACTTCAGCGTCATCGAAGAGTCGCCTCTCCAGCCTCAAGACGACACAACCGAATGGTGCGCCGTCCGAGTCATCCTGAGCGCACCCAAGAGACCGATTTCACCCACCATCGACATCTTCAACATTTACCGCCCGCCTATACGCTCTTCTGGCGGGGACGAGCGGGTGGACTACTTCTCCCTCGAGGCCTTCCCTGTGGGCGACTCGACCCTCATCATGGGGGATGTGAACGGACACCACCCTGTCTGGGATGTTGTCTGTTTGGACCCGGATAGGGTGGGCCGCATGATACATGACTGGTCCCTGCGCAAGAACTGGCGTATCCTTAACAACGGCGCTGCCACCCGTGCCAGCTATGGAGAGGAGACTCGTCTCTCGGCTCCGGACATCGCCATGGCCCATCAGAACCTGGCTCGCCGCTGTACGTGGTCGGTCGGCACCGACCTTGGAAGCGACCACCTCCCCAGGTGGTGTCGGTGTCGGTGGCCGGCAGTCGCCCCCGGCGTATCAGAAAGACGCGCTGGGCCTTCCACAAGGCTGATTGGACTGGCTTCACCGCCGACTGTGACGAGGCGGTGGCTGGTACCGTTACGCCGGACCTGCAGGTCGAGGAAATGGCTACGCGCCTGACGAACGCCATCCTCGCAGCGAGCTCCCGCAGGATCCCCCGCGGAGCCCGTGCCGACCCCGTACCCTGGGCCCTCGACCCGGAGCTGGCCAGTGCGGTGGCGGAGCGCCGAGCGGCGAGGATCGCCATGGAACGGGACCCCTCGAGGGAAACCACGGACCGCTGGAAGGCCGCCAAGAGAAGAGCCGGAGAGGCGGAGGAAGAGGCAAGACGGCGCTCTTTCCGGCATTTTGTCACTGAGGAGCTGAATAGGCCCGCGGCCATTGGCCGTGTCACGAAGATTATGAGGCGGATGGAGGGGGCGCGCTGGACGTATGCCCCGGCCAGGCGGTCAACGGCGACCGCGGCCGTGTTGCTGCGGAGGACCGGGCCAAGGCCGAGGCCTTCGCTCGCGAGTACTCCCTCGTGAGCAAGCACACCCGCCACCGGAGGCGTGACCGAGCCACGAAGACCTCACTGTGCGCAGTGTGGTCACGTCCATGCCCCTGTGACAGCTCCTGCCAGCCTTTCAGCAGACATGAGATGCTGGACCAGCTTAGGAAGATGAGGTCCAAGAAAGCGCCCGGCCCTGATGATGTGTGCACGGAGCACCTCCGGCACCTGGAACCAGCAGCCCAGGATGCCCTCCTGCACCTCATCAACTGCTCGTGGCGCACCTCGGTGGTCCCTAACGCATGGAGGAGAGCGACCATCATACCGATCCTAAAAGCAGGGAAGAACCCACAAGACGTCTCCAGTTACCGGCCCATTTCACTCACCAGTCACATCGCGAAGCTGGCTGAGCGGATGGTCGGAGCGAGGTTAACCCACCTGCTGGAGAGGGACAGGACAATTCCGGAGGAACAGGTCGGCTTTAAGCGCGGCCGTTCCGCTGAAGAGAACCTGGGACGACTCACCCAAGAAGTCCAGGACGGGTTTAACCTCCCGAGGCCGCGAGGCCGCCCGTCAGACGGCAAGACTGCCGCCAGGTTCGTCCTTGTCGCGTATGATTTTTCCCGCGCCTATGATAAGATTGACCACCGGATGCTTCTGCTCAAGATGTTGCGCTACCTTCCCAAGTGTATGGCATCCTGGGTCTTCCAGTTCCTGCGCGACCGCCGCGCCTGCACGGAGGTGAACGGGGTACGCAGCTCCGGCCGCATCTTCCGCGCCGGGCTGCCGCAGGGGTCGGTCCTCGCCCCGTCCCTGTTCACCCTTTGGGCGGCGGACCTGGTGGAGGCACTGGGGCGCGTTCCGGGCACCTCTGTGTACATGTACGCCGACGATACGGCTACATTGAGCACGGGGTGCACCGTCGATCTCGCCAGAGAGCGCGCCCAACAGGCTGCGGACACCATGGCCAAGTGGGCTCGGGACTGGAAGATGGCCATCGCGGGTTCCAAGACGCAGGTGCTCGTTCTGTCCCAGCGCTACCAGGACGCTCGGAACCTTTCCATCAAGGTGGACGGCGCTGACGTCAGAGGTGGGCGGCACTTGAAGCTTCTCGGCGTGACGTTTGACAGGCAGCTTCACTTCGGGGAACATTGCCTCAACCTTCGCAAGAAGGTAAAGCCCCGCATCGCTCAGCTGCGTAGGATGACGGGCCGCTCCTGGGGGCTTAGAGAGCCACAACTCCGCACGGTGGCTAGCGGCTACGTACGCGGCGCCATGGAGTACGCCGTCGCTGCATGGCTGCCCGCCGCGTCGGAGTCACATGTGGAGCTCCTGGAGCGCGAACTCAGGGCCGCTGCCCGAGCCATCACCGGCTGCCCTGTCAGCACCCCCCCGTGACCCGCTGCTGGCAGAAGCGGGCCTCACGACCATCAGGGTGCGCCGGCAGGTGCTGGCAGCAAGACTGGCAGGTTCGGCCCGAGCCCTACGAGAGGACGACCCACTCCGCGTGACGGCGGAGTTTACCGCCCCTCAGCGCCTGATCACCACCACCGGCTGGCGGGCTGTTGGTGCGAGGGCGCTGGAGAGAGCGGGTGCGTCCGACCTTCCCATCGAGGCGAGGCTGCACGTCACCATCCCCCCTTGGGTGGACAGGACTCGCGTCCACATCCGCCTGGATGTCGGCCCGGACACCCTGCGAGGGGTGCCGGATGCGCGGCGCCGTGCCGCCGCGGAGGAGCACCTCTCCACCCTGCCAGACCAGGCCACCTGGGTCTGGAGTGACGGCTCGGCGGAGGGAGGAGTGAGTGCCGGCGGAGGAGGGCCCTCATTGTGCTCCCTTCTGGGGAGGAGCACTCGGTCACCGCCCCGGCCGGGAGACTGTGCAGCAGCACGCGCGCCGAGCTCGTCGCCATCCGAGCGGCGCTGGAGAAGCTGCTGGAGATGGGGAGCGCCCCAGCTGAGTGCCCCATCGTCCTCTGCACGGACTCCCAGGCTGCTCTGTCGACCCTTGCGAGCGGCGCCGGCGCCCAGAAGACCACGCTGGGCGCGTCGGTGTGGCGCCTTCTCCTCCAAGCCGCGGCCAGGGGACAGGACACCTTCAGTGCCAGTGCCCACAGTGGGTCCCGGCCCACTGTGGGCTCCCAGGAAATGAACGTGCGGACGTGTTGGCGAAGGAGGCCTCCAACCTCCCACAGGAAACCGCGCCTGTGGACGTTCGTAGCATCACCCGAGCTGTCGACCGCTCCGCCTCCAGGGCCTGGCGTTGCTGCTGGTCGGACAGTTTGTTCAGGCGCATCATGGGGGACCGGATGCCGACGCCGGTCCTCACCGAGAGCCGGGAAGACGCCGTGAACGTGCACCAGCTGAGGGCAGGACACTGGGGACTCTCCCGACAGTACCTGCACCGTATCGGCCGTCTTCCATCCCGCCAATGTCAGCAGTGCGCAGACCCGGCGTGCCTTGCGGCGCGCTGCCTCGTCTGCCGCGAAGGCCCGGATACACCCGAGCACGTCCTGCTCCGGTGCCCGTGCCTGGCGGGATTGCGGCTCCGCCTTTTCGGCACCATCCATCCGGACCCGGTGCAGCTCCGGGACGGCGGGGCCGTGGCGGCCTTGGCCCGCAACTACCTGGGACACCGAGAGCCTCTTGGCTACGGCCGGCCGTAGGCCGGCCCGAGGGATTACAACAACAACAACAACAGGTGCCCTGGAATTCGTCAACGGCGCATAGCTGCTCGCCGCGTCTCACTCCCACGTCGAGCTGATTGATATGGAGCTTCGTGCCGCAGCCAGAGTGGTCACAGGTTGCCCGCAGTCGAACCCTGTGGCTCTACTCATGGTGAAAACGGGCCTATCGATGGCCCACTCTTTCCATTGCGTCCTGGGCGCCCGCATGATTTGCTGGGTGGAATTGTTTCCCGCAGAAGACCCGCTCCGGGTCACGGTGGAGACGACAGCCCCGAGACTCCCGTACTGTACCTCGGGGTGGCGTTGGTGAGGCCAAGAGGTCCGAAACATGGCCGGCCCGGCAGAGACCGCTGTGGAGGAGCGGTTGGGAGTCACTGCCCCGCCGCGGCTGACTCGGGAGTCCGTTCGCTTCGATCTGGATGAAGGACCGGGTAGCCACCGCTCTGCTCCCGATTCCGTCTGACATACAACCGCTGAACAACACTTGACTAACCTACCGACCCGGGCCACCTGGATCTGGCCAGATGGATCCGCCACCGCAGGCACGACGCTTGGAGGCGGAGGCATCCACATCATCCTGCCGTCCAGGTAGATCCGAGAGGTGCGTGCACCAGCTGGTGCACTATGCTCCAGCACTCGAGCGGAGCTTGTGCCCTGCGAGCCGAACTACTTGACTTCAGACGTCTAGAGTGAGAACCAGCCACGGCCCCAGTCATCGTTTGCACAGACTCCCACGTCGCCCTCTCTCTGCTCGCTTGGGGCGCCGCGGCACAGAGGGCACCTCTGGGAGCGGCCATATAGGAAATGCACACTGCCATCGCGAATCACCCACAGGAAGTCTGCCTGCAGTGGGTCCCGGCTCACTGCGGCCTGCCGGGAAATGAGAGGGTGGACACAGTGGCGACAGAGGTCTCTGACCTGCCCCAGAACACCGCCCAAGTGCACGCGCGTACTGGTGGACACGCTGTCAGGAAAGCTTGGGTCCTATCACAAGATGACAACGGAGTCGACCCCACCACCTGCGAGAACAGTTTCCAGGTCGGCGAAACAACACTGGCCTAATGGCTAGCACCGCAGTAACATGCGGCACCACGCGCTGTCACCCATCGGTCGGTACAATCGTGACGCCGCGGTCACGGTGCGCCAGCTCCAAACCGGGCGCTGGACAGGCTTGGAGCAGTGCCTCGAACGGATGAGACACCGACCGACACCTACCTGCTCCCACTGCTGCAGCGAGGCCTGCTTCGTGACTATCTGCCTGATGTGTAGGGAAAAGTGGGCACTCAGACGCACGTGCCGCTGCGTGACCCGTGCCTGTGCGGGACACGTCTTCTGGGAAAACATCTACGGGTGTCAAACTCAGCATGATATGAAGATGCTAAAATGACCAGGTATTCCACTGAAAACAGCCATCTTATTGTGCTTCGGAACAGACACAGCATCTATGAGGCGTCAACAAATTACGCTGAGTGTTTTCCCAAAACAATCATTTCAAATTGTGTTAGCTCACAAATGAGCATGTGAAGTCCTCGGTATAATTCAGTTGATCCAAGCACACTTCTTTCCCGTGTTGTGTACTGCATAAAGAGACGCTTGGTGATGCGACTTTACTACATATGATAATTTTGCGTATTCCAAAATAATAATACTACTAATAATAATGGTCTAATACAAACATGGTCTGGCTGTTCCTTCATCATTTTTACTATTTTTGCTGAAAATTTTGGATCAAGGTCATATCAGGTCAGTTCACCAGGCCAGGTGAAGTGACCTCACCTAAAAAAGTTTGACTGGCCCCCACATTTTTCCGGTGGCGATGCTTATGTGACCGCAGGTTATGGCTATTTAGGAATATACATCTGATTTTGTAAGCCTATAGGTCAGTCAGTGCGTAAACATAGAGGACAGATTTTCAAAGTTCTTTCCAAAATTAACTCGCTCATCGATGTTGTTTTTCTGCCAAGAAGGGTTTCCGGCCACCTCGGGTAATTATGCTTAAGCCCTGTCCGAATGCGTGTTAATGCTCATTACAGTGCTTTAACCTTCGCCCGGGTGGGGGTCTTTTAGACCCCCCCTCGGGTTTTTCCAAAGTGACCAAAAAACGGCGGTGCGCAGCGCCGCCAAACATGGTCTGGCTGTTCCTTCATCATTTTTACTATTTTTGCTGAAAATTTTGGATCAAGGTCATATCAGGTCAGTTCACCAGGCCAGGTGAAGTGACCTCACCTAAAAATGTTTAGGACCGCATAACTAAAAGAGGCGGTAATCGATCAAGTTCAAAAGTATACCACATATTGGGCCCACCAGGAGCTACAACATTTATTCCGGGATTTTTGATATTGGTGACTAAAGTTCATGTGCAGAGCGTGACCTCCCCATTGTCAATACATGGGGAAAATCACGAAATGAGCTTTTCTCAGTAAGTATGGATGGAATCAACTTCAAACATCGGTTATGACTTGCTCTTAGCCCATTTCTGAAGCTGATTCCAAAATTTTTGACTTGTGACCTTTAAAAGGTCACCTTAGGTCAAATAAGCATTTTTTGGTGTTTTCCTCTATAAAAATTTGAATTAACTAAGATAGAGCTTTTATTTTGTCACCAAAGTGTTTGTATAGTCACTGGAAGTCAAATTATATACATCATGACTATACCAGGTCAAGTTGGGTCAGACCGTTGACCTGGGTCAGGTCAAATTCTTAAATTTGACCTGGCATAGCAATATCATATATCATTCGATTCGTATTGACGAGAGAATTGCAATGGTGCATAAATTATGGCTGTATCTTGTTTGGTTTGGAAGCTATTAGCGAAAAAGTAAACGCCTTTATGCATGGGTGGCTATGGACATTCCCAAGAATATGCCCAATATTTAGTGACCTGTAGCTCCCTAGTCTTTGACCTGACACGAAAATGAATGCCATGGCAATAAAAGCGCATCTCAAGAGCTTTCGAATAGTGTTAGAAAAATGTTTCTAGCTATTATACTTTTTGAGATATATGAGGTTTTCTTAGTACACCTCATATTAGCGATTTTGACCTATTTTGACCTCTAGTGACCTTGATATTGACCTGACAAGAAAAATGAACAAAGTATTTTCGATATCATTTTCGAAGAGCTTTCGATTGCCGTTTTGTGCTTTTTTCTAGCTCTCTTATTTTTTTAGATCGTGGGGGTCTTTTTTAGCCCCCCCCCACCAGGGCGAAGGTGGCTCGTACCCGCCACCGGGGCAGGGGTTAAAGGATGACAATAACTCGTCGCTGGGGCTTCGACAGTACCTATATTGGAAATGTAGTGGGACGAAATGGTGATACAATAGGAACAGTGCTAGAAGTCTGGTGAAAGCCAAATAAGCAATCGTGGTTTCCCGTGTTCATATATATAACTCGCCTATCGCGTCAATTCAAATAAGTTTTTTTCTGCATTGGACCGAAGCAAGCATTTCCCACTTGCGAGTTAGAACTATAGCAATACTCTCTCCTTGACGATATCTGTGCGCGATTTTACTCTCCTTAAAAGTTAAAGGAAGCAAGCATTTGTCAACACGTGAAAAATATGTATGTATGTACACCGGACACCGGTTTGCAACAATGCACCGAAATACAGGAGCTGGCACCTCCATGAGCTGTCTTTTTGTTGAGCTGACCTTACGCTGTCACAGTAGGCAGCTCTGTTCTGCCCAGTGGCGGATCCAGGGGGAAGCAAAAACGACATGTCCCCCCAAATGGAAAGCTAGGGGCAAAAATATATTCCCCCTCCCTACCCCAAGCGGTCGACCTCCTTTATGCCCCGACTCATTTTTAATTTATGAGCAAGATTTTGGTGCTTCAACTCTCAACCTCAAACAGAAACAGCGAAGTTCAGTGTAAATATTGGATCTAGGATAGAAAAAAAGTATCTTGAGCCCATACCTTTTTCACCCCGTGACGTTGTTTTTGCATTTCCAAAATATCCCAAATCCTACTGTCAAATCATATTATTGTAGCACAATTTTTCACTGGGTGACGTTTTTTTCTTTTTCCTTTTTGACTTTGGTTTGCTTCTCCCAAACCAACCGGCTAGATCTGCCACTGGCTCCGTCGATGTCTTCAGAGAGCTCTCGCACCTGCATGGTGTTCAGGTTTACGGGTGTGAAACGATGAAACCGTTGGGTGCCCTTGATCTTCAACGCCGAGCTGTACCGCTGTATCAGTCGTTTTGACATTTCAAAGACCTCCTCTCTACTGGCAAACGCGAAATGGCTTGTGGTGTCGGTGTATTGCGTCAGAAAAGAGAACATCAATAGAGGATCCAAGATCTGATCCTTTTATTCTCTCCTTAAGCTTACCTTGGCTGTTCTTCTTCTAACTTTACCGCCAACTCCGTCCCGTGGCTGGTAGCAAAGAAGTGTCATTCACATGGTATTTGAAAGTCTATCTGGATGATAACACACATTGGTAAAGTGAAAATTGTTTTTGTATTGGCCACCGCACCCGTCTGATACGTAATGTATTTTCTTCAAACTTGGAATGTGGGTACGTAGCCAAAGTACGAGATTGTGCTGCAAGGTATGAGCCATGACGTGAGAGTGCTTTAAGTCGTCACTTAAAAAAAACAACTTCTACTGCACCGGACTCCATCCTCAATCAAGTATGGAACAAAAAGGTGTACAGTCACCTGCTTTGCAGACCAGTGATACGACTGAGCAGCATTTTGCGCAGTACATGTATTATTTTCTGATCAGTCATCGATGACTACGTCTTCCCCCGTTGGTGCCTTTTCCTTCCAGTTTGCTATATAATGTTCTTGAGCCATAGAGATGTAGTGGTGACCGGTTAGGTTACATACCTTCTCACTCAGGAAATCAACAAATCGCTCTATATTGTCCACACAATCCGAAAGCGTCGATTCTCTCTCTGATTTTGACCATTCTTTGAACGTAATATCTTCAGAAGCCATTTTAACGGAGTCAAAAGAGTATATATAAATACTCCCCAACCTCCTCCTCTCCAGGGCTCCGTTGACGTGAGGGTGTCCACTGTCACCGTACTGTTATTTTTTTCAATATCACTGTTTCAATATATCACTGTTATATGTTTCAAACGTTTCGCGACTTTTTCCGTATAATCCCGGCACTTCACTAAAGGTGTCCGGTATGACGTACATACATTTGATATTTATGACCTGATTTGACCTTAAAGATATAGATATAAGTCCATACAATTGAGCTCAAATAAAACAGTTTACAGGCCTCAAAAATCCCGGAACATGTGTTTTCCTAACCCTCTTAATTGGCGAGAGATCAGGGGAGGCATTTCAGGACCCCCTTCATTACGTATTGACACCAGTCCACCCTCCACTGTGCGTGTTAAAAACACTAGTATATATAAAAAACGGATGTTCTAACCTATTTTATTGGACAGAAAAAAGTTTAATCTTTAATTTGAGATATTCCATTTTGAAAAAGGTGTACCAGCAAATTTAGGACATGACCTTAGGTCAAGGCCAAATCATAGATTTTTTCACAAGTGACCTAGGGTCAAACGGACTTCAGATTCGAGTTTTTCGGTTCATTTCAGACAGGAAAATGTATATTCAATGCATAGTTCATCAGTCTCTGTGGGTTGTATGGTCACCTAAAAATGCACTGTAAGCAGATTTTCAAAAAATGCCTGAGGCAATAACTTCTAAAGTTTTACTCCGATTAAGCAGAAACTCTCAGATTCGGCTTTGGGGCCCATGACAACCCTATATACCAATTTTAAAGAAAATCGGAGAGGTACCGTGTAGGCCTTGGTCGAGCGGTGCTGGAATTGCCCATTGCCAGGTGGTGTACCCCTTTGAGCCATGCTGCTCGAAATTTAATGCCCTGCGCCGTTGAACCTAGATGGAACTAGACTACATTTAGCGATTTCAACTATTGTTTGACAATTAAGCGCCTCTTTTGGTGAGCTAAGACATTCTGTCGCCTTTCGAAGCACCCGGGAATAGTATAGGCACGTAATCCGTTTGCAGATAATGCCTCATCGTCGCCAATAATCGTACGGGCGGAGCTCATCTGGTGCCCCCTGGAGCTGATCATGTGCCCTCTGAGCTGATCTGGTGCCCTCGTAGTCAATCTGGTGCCCCCTGAGAAAATAAGTGTGGCTTCTGAACCTATATAATACTTCCTGAGTTAGTCTGATGCCTCCGAGCTTGCCTGGTGCCCTATTAGCTGTTGTAGTGCCCATTGAGCCGATCCGGGCCCCCTGAGCTTATTTAATGCCTCCCAGAGTTGATCTACTGTTCAGGGGTGCAGCCAGGGGGGCACAGGGGGCACGTGCCCCCATCAATGCCAGGGTGCCCTTTTGTTTTCCAGATGGTGTACCCAATTTGGGCCGTGCTGCTCGAAATTTAATGCCCTACGCCGTTGAACCTAGGTGTAACTGGACCGCATGTAGCGATTGAAACTATTGTTAGGCAATTTAATACCTTTTTCGGTCAACTAGGGCATTTTGCCGCCTTTCCAAGCACCCGGGAAGAGTATGGGCTCCTAGTATGTACCCACCTAATGCCTTATCGTCGCCAATAATCGTACGGATGAAGCTAATCTGGTGCCCCTTGAGCTCATCTCGTGGCCTCTCCGCTTGTCTTGGCCCCTTGAGCAGATTACTTGCCCTCTAAGCTGATCTGGTGCTCCGGAGTCAATAGAGTGCCCCACTGAGCAAATAATTGTGCCTCCTGAACCTAAATAATGCCCTCTGAGTTAGTATAATGCCTCCGAGCTTGCTTGGTGCACTAATAGCTGATTTAGTGCCCCTTGAGCTGATTGGGGCCCCCGAGCTGATCTCATGCCTCCCCAAGTTGATCCACTGTCTCCTAAGTCAATATGGTGCCTCTTCAGCTGATTAGGTGCCCCCTCAGCTGATTATTAATGTCTCCTCAGAAGACCTGGTCCCCCCCTGAGCTGGTTATTGATGTCTCCTTAGATGGTCTGGTGCCCCCTGAGCTGGTTTGGTGGGCCCTGAGCCCATCTTGTGTCCCTTGAGCTGTTATGTTGCTCCCTGAGCTGACGTAGGTTCCTGCCATAGTCTGGGGGCTGGAAGCTGATCTGAGCCCCCGAGCGGATCGATCTGGTGCCACCTGAGATGCAATAATGCCCCTGAGTCGATCTGGTACCTCCTGAGTCCATCTGCTGCCCTCTGAGCTAATCTGGTGCCTGAGCTAAGCTGACCTGGGCCTCCTTACGTGATTTCATGAGCAGCTCTAAAGCCCTGGGCTGAGCTGGGCCCACAGAGGCTGATGAGGCTTGAGATTGTATGGGGCTCCTGAGCTGATTAAGTACCTCCTGACTTGATCTGGTATTTCTGAGCTGGCCGTGGACCACTGATCTGATTGCTTGTTCCCGAAGCTGGTGCCCTATGGGCCGATCTGGTGTACCCTGAGCAGCTCTGGGGCTTTTGAGCTGATTGGGCCCCAAGCTGGTTAGGGATCAATGAGCTGATTAAGTTCCCTGACTAGATCTTGACCCTGACCTGACATGAGGCCCCTGAGCTGATCTGGGGCCCCAAGAGCTGATCTGGGGCCCAAGAGTGGATCTGGGTTCTGAGGGTAGGTACCCTGAGCTGGTCTGAGCGCTGAGCTTGTGAGAGACCATAATGTTGGCTTGGGGCCCCCTGAGGTGAGCTGGCGCCTTATACTGTTGTGGGGCTTCTTGAACTGGTTTAAGGCCCTATGAGCCTATCTGTGGCCCATTGAGCTAGTCTGATGACCTCATCTCTAGGGCCAATGAGCTAGTCTAGTCCCTGGGTGAAGCATGAGCTGCTCTGGGGCCCTGATCTACGTCAGGCCCAAAGGGGTACACTACCTGGCAATGGGCAATTCCAGCACCGATCGACCAAGGCCTACACGGTACCTCTCCGATTTTCTTTAAAATTGGAGGCCTCTGATCCACACTTGGGGGCCCCAGAGCTGGTCTTGAATAGATGGGTAATAAGAACACGATGGAAACTCCCCTTGTTAACTAGGAAACCCTGGTTATATAAATTGCTTATTACGCTGGGGGATTCTGGGAAGGGATGATAAAAAGGCATGTGCCCCTGAGCCCACAGCACAGTCCCTTAAACCAGGATTTCTACTAATTAATTTAAATGAATTACTAATTTTCATAATTTTCAGCCCTGTCCCACCATCCCCATCCAAACCATCGGCCTGTTCACAATTTCTTTACTCTTAACTGGGACCGATCCTTGATAATATGGAACTCAATTAATGCGTTCAAAAAGTATCTCCCAAATTATTCCGGCAGCAAAAATTGTATTCTTCCAAAGTCACTATGCCACTCCTCGTCCCATGGCGATTGTGGGAGGCGAAGAACTTAATCTGCGTTCAACCAGGGCTCACTCGTCACGGCAAAACCAGTTGGTATAGCAAATTAGTATTCGACTCCAATATTTCTTAAGTTGCACATGTTAACAGATATCACAGGCTCCGCTGATTTCTCTGATGTTAAGTAATTGCATGAGTTGGCCTATTTTCCCTTAAATCTATTCAAAACAGTCGTGTTTTGGCTAGTTCCATGACATTTTGGTGATATTTTTTCTGTTTTAATCGAGTTTTCCTTCTCCGTCAATGCTTGATTTGCATTTTTATCAAACCAAGATCCCAAAAATTATATAAACAAAGATCTAGTACGTTTTTTAGGTTGCGTTAAACAGTGCCTTTTTTCTCTCGGGGTGCCCCTCAAAGTTGGTGTGCCCCCCATGCCAAAGCTCTGGCTGCGCCTCTACCGCCCCTAGTCCATAACTTTCACCCCGAGTTCTCACTGCCGCCCTCGCCTTTTCACTTCCACTCTGATTCGCGCCACTCCTACTTCATAGCTATTGTCCCTGGCTCATCACTGCCGCCAACGACTTATGACGTCAGTGTCCCAAACTTGGTTTTGCACGTATAGGGTGCTGAGTGTAGAATTAATATTGGAGGATATAGTTCGTGAGTGGAAAATGCCAGCTATAATTTTGCAAAAGCCAGTTGAAGCCCTTATTTAAGCCCTACTTACATTAGGAGGAATACTCTCAACTTGAAAAGCGAGTGGAAAATTGCTTGAAAATAACACAAAAATTAGTGGAAAATTCGGCTTACCCGGGTGTCGCTCTCCATCCAGAACCCTGATATTTGGGACACTGTATGACTTTGCCCTGTTTTTTGCCGTCCCGTCCAATCACTGTTGCCCCCAGCTTATCACTTCCATCCTAATGTGTGCTGTTCTTAGTCCATAACTACCGCCCTGGGCTCATCACTGCAGCACTGATTCTTACCGCCCCTATGTGTTAGGGTAAAAAATAAAGGGCGCTTGGGCAAAAATAAAGGGCATGCACAGGTGCAGTGGAATTGCTATCTTTATTAATATTTACACGCACTGTTGAGAGAGCTATCGGCGTTTTGCTCTCTTTTCACGTAGTTTTAATTTAAAGTCCTTTGCTTTCATTTCAATTGTCACCCACTCTGTTATTTCGAAGGTAAAATCTAACCCCGCAAAACTGATATGCTTCATCGTGGATAGATTTACAACTCAGATTGGATTCTTTTAAGATGTGTATGGAGCTTTGGTATGTTGCCTAAAAAGCAAACATGTTTGGAAAAAGCTGTAAAATGCATGCCCAATGTTCACCCATTAACCCGCGCCCCACCGGGGGTCCGGCGCCACCTTCGCCCCACCGGGGGCCATCGATGGCCCCTCCTCTAACTCCGAAAATATGGGCGTTAGCGCAAATCTGCAAAGTGCAATAGAAAGCTCGCGTGAATTCAGTAAGAAATTACTTCGCATGTTTTAGTGCTCAGGTCAATGTTTTGACCTCCAGAGGTCAAATTAGGTCAAGATCGGCTATTTTCACTCAAATATGCAATGATTAAGCAAACTGGGCATAACTCTTATGTCATTAGAGCTATTGAGGCCTGGTAAATTACATTTGATAGAAAATTGCCAGTACTTTTTCCGCTATGTGGAACGTAAAGACCTCCCGCCAGTGGTTTGACCTCCAGAGGTCACCTCGCGACCTAATATGACCTGAGGTCACGAAAGGTCAGAAAGTGACCTTGCCGTATATCAAATGAAAGCCAGTGACAAGACAAACACGATGGTGTTTGTTTCACTGCTCTAGCTTAATTAGGTCAAAAGTTATTGTCAAAATACTGTTTTTGACCTCTGGTGACCTTGGATGACCTTGGAGAAGTCAAAGGGCAAATATGACCTCTGGGATCCGTGAAAGGGTATCCAGAAACGCTGTTCTGAGCAGGCTGAGTATTTGCAATCATTTTTGTGGCTTTTATATCATGAAATAACTTTTCCCCATGCTTTTCCAATGGGAGAGGTCGCCTCGTGACCTGACCTCAGGGCACGAAATCGAAAAATCCCGGATATACACCTTGTAGACCCTGGAGGGGTTATGAAGTGTAGGAAGTGTCAAATCGATCGACTTTGAAATGTAGCTCTTACAGAGCTCTAAAGGTGAAGTGAGGTGACCTTTGTTGACCTCGTCTGGTGACCTGACCTTGGGTGACCCGGGGTAAAAAAATTCAGGGATGATGGGAAAATGATGCAGTGAGAGGTAGCGCCCTCAACCGCGGTGCTGCGCCTCGTCGTTTTTCTGCTATCCCGGAAAAACCTTAGGGGGGCCATCGATGGCCCCGGTGGGGCGAGGGTTAAGGCCCGGTAGGCCATTTTTGGACGGTCGTTTCAAAAGGACTTGTACGTATCGCTTTTCACTCTATGCTCGCTGGAATCATGTTGGCATGACATAAGTGTCGCCACCGACAAAGAAGTGGGGGGGGGCCAGCCAAACTTCAACCTGATGCTGACACAAAACTTTCAACGTCAGGACCAAAAACTGTTCGAATTTGGGCTCTTCGCTGCCTCCCACAGCGGCTGGATATAAGAATGTCCGGTTTTCTCTCATTTTGACTGAGATCAGGAAATTTTTGGCCGAAAAGTGGGCGGGCCAGGCCCCCTGGCCCCCCTTTTCCGACGCGTATGTGGCATGAAATGAAAGCCTGAGAGTTCCTATTAAACCGAAAAAATGCTGCGTTGCACCGTAAGATTCAAAATGGTAGGGTCTTAAGTTTTGCCGTTTTTACCCTTCGTGACCTTAGAGTTAGACTACTAATTTGCATATCATGGAAAAATGAGGGCAGCTGTGAATATGATAATACCAAAAATGCAAGAGAACTTATGGAACGGAATGAGATATATAATGAGTTTTCGATCGGTGTGTGTAAACCTGGGTTGCCGAAATTTCGAGCGACCAACTTTGGACCGCCGGGCCCCAGCGTCAAGTGCAAGTTGAGTTCGTTGCCGCGAAAACGCTGCGCGTGGCGGCATTGTTGTGGCATTGTTGTGTCGTAAACCTTGGATGTGAACAGCGGCAGTCGTGGATTCAGACCAGTAGGAAGCGGGGCATACCTGTAGCAATAGGGTCGTTAAAAAAAAACATTTTTTTACTTTTCAGGCTCGAACCCACTTTTGCCCCCATTATATATTCAACATAGGCGGATCCAGGGGGGGCAAGGGGGGCACGTGCCCCCCTTCCGATCGACCCTCGGCGCCCCCTGAAATGGTCACGGCGCCCCCCCTGAAAGGTCGATGACGCCCCCCTGAAATGTCGCTTCCCACCCCCCCCAGGATGCGAAAGTCGGCGCCCACCGATAGGATTTTGCGCCCACCTGATAGGTTTTGCCGGTCAAAAGTGGCGCCCCCCTGGTCCGGATGGCTCCCCCCGGAAGGTGCCCACCCGATCGGCAATCCTGGATCCGCCTATGATATTCAATTCTGATTTCAATGAGCCACATTCAAAGCGTCTACGACAGCGGGAAAGATCGCCTCAAAACGGTTAAAGATTTCATGTTTCGGGCGCGATTGGCCACCCGGCGTTGCAGTCCCCCCTTGTTAAATTGGGATGAAAGGGGTGCATACCTACTGCATAACTTACCAGTAAAAACAGCGTGGCATGTGCTTGTGTATAAGAGCGGTAGATGGGATTTAACATGCAGACATTTACTTATCAGATGTATTTGCAGCGCAATACAAATACATGTTATTCCACAAAAGATCTGAAATTAAATGGTTCAGCACCCTAGTGCTCTAAATCCCGACAGAACAGGAATGCCTTCTGGAGGCGAACCTTTCTCTGGTAACATTCATTGGAGAACGTCGTTGGGGCGGGTGCTTCTTGTTATTGTCCTGTGAATTATTTAAGAGCTCTGATACTGCTAGAAGAAGACCCTGCTGCCTATTTTTACCCTTTGAATGGCTCACGAAATCTTCCACCAGCTTCACACCACGCTGTGGGATCATTCACCACTTTAAGTTCTGGAATACCTTGAAACAGGAGAAGTTATACCAGTCACCAGCTTCTTAACCCGCGCCCCACCGGGGGTCCGGCGCCACCTTCGCCCCACCGGGGCCATCGATGGCCCCCCTCTAACTCCGAAAGTATGGGCGTTAGCGCAAATCTGCAGAGCGCATTAGAAAGGTCGCGTGAATTCAGTAAGAAATTACTTCACATGTTTTAGCGCTCAGTTCAATGGTTTGACCTCCAGAGGTCAAATTAGGTCAAGATCGGCTATTTTCACTCAAATATGCAATGCTTAAGCAAACTGGGCATAACTCTTGTGCCATTAGAGCTATTGAGATGTGGTAAAGTACATTGGATAGGAAAATCTCAGACCTTTTCCCGCTATGTTAAACGTAATGACCTTCCGCCAGTGGTTTGACCTCCAGAGGTCAACTCGTGGCCTAAGATGACCTGAGGTCACTAAAGGTCAGAAAGTGGTCTTGCCATATATCAAACGAAAGCCAGTGACGAGACATACACGATGGTGTTTGATTCAGCGCTCTAGCTTATATAGGTCAAAAGTTATTGTCAAAATACTGTTTTTGACCCCTGGTGACCTTGGATGACCTTCGAGAGGTCAAAGGGAAAATATGACCCCTGGAGTCCGTGAAAGGGTGTCTAAGAGCGCTTTTCTGACGAAGCCGAGCATTTTTAATCCTTTTTGTGACTTTTAGATCATAAGACAGCTTTTCCCCATGCTTTGTCAATGGGAGAGGTCACCTCGTGACATGACCTCAGGTCACGAAATCGAAAAATCCCGGATATAAACCTTGTAGAGCCTGGAGGGTTCATTAAGTGTAGGAAATTTCAAATCGATCAACTTTGAAATGTAGCTCTTACAAAGCTCTAAAGTTAAAGTGAGGTGACCTTGGTTGACTTCACCTGGTGACCTGACCTTGGGTGACCCCCGGTAAAAAATTTCAGAGATGATGGGAAAATGATTTAGTAAGAGGTAGAGCCCTCAACCGCGGTGCTGCGCCTCGTCATTTTTCTGCTATCCCGGAAAAACCTTAGGGGGGCCATCGATGGCCCCCGGTGGGGCGAGGGTTAACGGAGCCATTTCTGGTCAGAATATTTCAGATTCAGGCAATCGAATACCAGCCAGGTGACCTCCCACATTGGAAAAACACGGAAAAATATGTGTTATGCTGTAAAGGTCACAGCTATGATTGCAAAGACTCAGATATCTCAGAATAAAATATCCATGGTTACCCTTCCACGGATTGCATGGACAATTTTGCCCTTTAACCCTCGCCCCACCGGGGCCCATCAGAGGTCTACCTCTCAACCCATCATTTTTCACCATCCCTGGATTTTTTAACCCCGAATCACACTAGGTCAGATCACCAGGTAAGGTCAACCAAGGTCACCTCACTTAAACTTTTGAACTCCACCGTAGCTGCATTTCTAGGCCGATTAATTTGAAAATTGCTACACCTGATGACCCCTCCAGGCTCTAAAAAAAATTGTATCCCGGATATTACGAATTTGTGACCTGACTTCAGGTCATGAGGTGACCTCTCTAATAGAAAAAAGCATGGGGAAAAGCTCCCTTGTGGTCTAAAAGTCACAAAAATGATTGAAAATGCTCAGATTGATCAGAAAAACATTCTTGACCACCCTCTCGCGGATTCCAGGGGCGATATTTTCCCTTAACCTATCTGAGAAAACAATATTTGACTATAAATTTTGACCTAATTGAGCTGGAGCGCTCAATCAAACGTAATCGTATATGTCTCGTCACTGGCTCTCATTTGATATACGGCAAGATCACTCTGTGACCATTCGTGACCTTATGTCATGTTAGGTCACGAGGAGCCCTCTGGAGGTCACACCACTGGCGGGGGGTCATCATATTTCACATGGCGGAGAAAGCCCTGGCATTTTGCTATCAAATTTACCTTACCAGATCTTAATAGCTCTAATGACATGGAAGTTCAGCCCAAGTTTCTTAACACACGACCCGCTGGGGTCTTGCATGACGCGCACCGCTGGAGGGGGAGGGCGTTTTTGGCCTCCTCCGTATCTCATTTCCCACGAAAGCTAGCGAAAAAATTACGGCCGGTGTTCGAAAGCTCTTAACAAGACGAAGAGATTTTATACAGATAATTTCTATGTCAGGTCAATATTGAGGTCAGCATAGGTCAAAGAAGGTTCCATAGGCTTCCAACAGAGGCTATTCAGGAGTACGTTTCTCTCTCTCTAGATCTGTACTCAGTAGAGCTAGAGAAAATCTTTATGCATCATTGGATTCCTCTCATTGCGGCGCATCGAATGATGTATAATATAACCTTGCTAGGTCAAATAGTGAAAATTAACTGACCTCGAGCTAGGTCAGTGTCACAGAGTGACCTGGTATGGTGATGCTGCATATCAATCGACTCCCGCGACAATATAGGCACAGTTTAAGCAAAATGGTAGCTTTATTTCAATTCAGTGAGAAGTTATTGGCAAAGCAATCACTCTATATTCCTGTGACCTGACATAACCTTTGAGAGGTCAGATGCTGAAAAACTTATATTTACGGTCAAGATCGTGGCAAGGATAGACGGTTTGAGGATTCTCAGCTTTATCTATCCAGTATTTGCTGAAAACGAACCCATTGTTTTTTCACCATAACTAGACATATTTTTGGTACACCAAACTATGTTTTGGTCACCAATGGGGTGACCCAAAAATTGACCCCACCTTAGGTCAACAATATCGAAATTCCGAGATAGCAGATATGTAGACCCTTATGATCTCATCATATTCTGAAAGTTTCAAACTGATCGGTTCGCAGATGTTCCCTAGGCGCCGCTTCAAACTCGTGATTTTAGGTTTTGAGGTCGGGTCACTTGACCTTGAATAGCTCCTTGATCTGACATGACCTTGCCTCAAGAATTTGTTCAGGTATGTACAATTGATCAGGAATAAGGTACCGTGAGTTTCGTTGTTCTGCGTCTCTTCGTTTTTGCGTTATCTGGGGAAAACCAGGAGGCGGGCAAAATTCGCCCCCAGCAGGGCGCGTGTTAACCCTCGCCCCACGGGGGCCATCGATGGCCCCTAAGGTTTTTCCGGGATAGCAGAAAAACGACGAGGCGCAGCACTGCGGTTGAGGTCTCTACCTCTCACTGCATCATTTTCCCATCATCCCTGAAATTTTTTACCCCGGGTCACCCAAGGTCAGGTCACCAGACGAGGTCAAACAAGGTCACCTCACTTCAACTTTAAAACTCTGTAAGAGCTACATTTCAAAGTCGATCGATTTGAAACTTCCTACACCTCATGACCCCTCCAGGATCTACAAGGTGTATATCTAGGATTTTTCGATTTTGTGCCCTGAGGTCAGGTCACGAGGCGACCTCTCCCATTGGAAAAGCATGGGGAAAAGCTGTTTCATGATATAAAAGTCACAAAAATGATTGCAAATACTCAGACTGCTCAGAACAGCGTTTTTGGACACCCTTTCACGGATCTCAGGGGTCATATTTTCCCTTTGACTTTTCCAAGGTCATCCAAGGTCACCAGGGGTCAAAAACAGTATTTTGACAATAACTTTTGACCTAATTAAGCTAGAGCGGTGAAACAAACACCATCGTGTTTGTCTTGTCATTGGCTTTCATTTGATATACGGCATGGTCAATTTCTGACCTTTCGTGACCTCAGGTCATACTAGGTCACGAGGTGACCTCTGGAGGTCAAACTACTGGCGGGAGGTCTTTACGTTTCCATAGCAGAAAAAGTACTGGCAATTTCCTATCAAATGTACTTTCCCACACCTCAATAGCTCTAAGGGCATAAGAGTTATGCCCAGTTTGCTTAAGCATTGCATATTTGAGTGAAAATAGCCGATCTTGACCTAATTTGACCTCTGGAGGTCAAACCATTGACCTGAGCACTAAAACATGTAAGTAATTTTTTACTGAATTCACGCGAGCTTTCTATTGCACTTTGCAGATTTGCGCTAACGCCCATATTTTCGGAATTAGAGGGGGCCATCGATGGCCCCCCGGTGGGGCGAAGGTGGCGCCGGACCCCCGGTGGGGCGCGGGTTAAGCCTTGCTTGTTTAAGTGCAAATAGGCTATCGTGACCCAACTCGACTTCTGGAAGTCAAACCATGGACCTGAACGCTTTATAATTTTCGGTAAAGTCATGCTGAAATCACACGAGCTTTCCGATGCAGTTTGAAGATTTCCACTAACCCACATATTTTCGGATTTAGAGGAGCCATCGATGGTCCCCGGATGGGCGAAGGTGGCGCCAGACTCCTGCTTGGGCACGGGTTAACTTATCTGAGGTCGTCAAAGGTCACCAGGGGTAAAAAACAGTATATTGACGATAACTTCTGACCTTAATCAGGCTGGGGCGTCGAATTAAACCTCATCGTGTTTGTCCCGTTACTGGTTTTCATTTGATATTAGCAAGACCACTTTGTCACTTCCCTCAGGTCGGGAGGTCATTATGTTGCACATACCGGAGAAAGCCGTGGAATATTCCTATAAACTTTACTTTGTCTCAATAGATCTAAATATACGCCATGCCATCTAAAAAATCAATAGATGGCATGAGAGCTGTGCTCATTTGGCGTAATCGTTACATTTTTTTGTGAAAGTGGCCCCACCCAACATATATTAACTTCTGGAGGTCGAACCATTGACCTGAGCGCTAGAACATATGGAGGAACCCATACTAAATTAACACGGGCTTCCCAATGCACCTACAGATTTGCTTCAACCCCCATATTTTTGTAGGTAGAGTGAGGCGATTGATGCCCACCGGTGGGGTAAAGGTGGCACCGGATCCCCAATGGGACGCGGGTTAAAAAGACCCCGATGGCAGCAGCCCTACCCCCGGTTAGGCGGAAGTGGCACCTGAGGCCCGAGTTGGAAGGGAAATGCAAATCAGGAAAACAATCTTTACAATGACATTTTTTAGCATATTGTTCGGGATTCTACTGCAATGGAACTCCCCTGGAATTATAGAAGGGCATTTAATCTCTAACAACAGCATCCATGAGGGATACCGGTTCTCCCATGGGAAATGCGGAGCACTCGGAAGAGTGGCACCTTTTTGTACCTGATTCGTTTGCGAACATCAGCGAGAACAAACATTTGTACTTTCAAACGCAAGCGAGTACAAACATGTGTGTTTACCAATATTTCCGCTTGCGGACATAAGTTTTTGCGATACTCAGCTCAACGAAACCTTTCAATAAGTTTATCGTCATTTCATGGAATGTTAAAACATTATTAGTTGGTACATTTCTAGTGCCAGTTGATGCAGTGTATTTTGCCTATCTCCTCGAATTGGGGGCGCAGTAGCAGCGTAGCTGGCTGCCACGCAGCCGACCCGGGTTCAAGGCCCGGCGGCTTCCCTGAACAAGGAGCAAGCTGGCTCCCGAGAAAGCCTTCCAACAGGGTACAAGTTGGAGACGCCATATGACCCTGGCAGTTGGTGTGTCGATAACAGGGGTGCCGCCAGACCTTTGGTATGGGGGGCACACCACTTTTGAGAGCCATACCGGGAGAAAAAGGACACTTTTTTAACGTAACCTAAAAAGGTTACTACATCTTAATTTATATCAACTTTTGGGTACTTCTGGTTGAAGAAAAATGCAAATGGAGCATTGACAGAGAAGGAAAAATTTATTAAAACCGGAAAAAAGTATCACCGAAATATCATGAAAGTAGCCAAAACACGACTGTCTCGGATACATTAAAGCACATATCAGCCAACTCATGCAAGTACCTAACATCAGAGAAATCAGCATAACCTGTGATATATGTCACTATGTGCAGTGCAAGGTAAGACATTGGAGTCGAAAAATCATTTGTTATGCCCAATGGTTTTGCCGTGACGAGTGAGCCCTGGTTCAAAACAAATTAAGTTCCTCAGTTCCCACAATGGCCGTGAGAGGAGGAGTGACGTAGTGACATTGGCAAAATACAATTTTGCTGCCGGAATAATTTGGGAGATACCTTTTTAACGTATTTATGAAGTTCCATATTTTCAAGGACCGGTCCCAGTTGAAGTAAGGAATAGGTGAACAGGCCGGTGGTTTGGTTGGAAATGGTGTGACGGGGCTGAAAATTGTGAAATCTAGTTCTTCATTTAAATCAATTAGTGGAAATCCTGATTTAGGAGACTGCGTTCTGAGCTCAGGGGCACATACCTTTTTATCACCCATCAACAGAATACACCAGTATAATAAGCAAGTTATATAACCAGGGGTGCCTGGGCATCACAAACCGTTTCAGCGACGGCTCACTCCTCGTTCACTCCATTTTACAAGGAGCGTTTGTATCGTGCTCTTATTCCCCATCTATTCAAGACCAGCTCAGGGGCCCCCTAGTGTGGACCAGAGCCCTAAGTAGCTGCCCCCACCCCCCATCCCCTCAGAAGTGCATCCACAGACTAGACTAGCTCAGTGACCCCCCCCCTCCCCCGAGATGATGGGAGTTGGCCTTGTCTTCGTATTCTCTGTCTATCATAGACCAGCTCAGGGGACCTCAGATGCAGAACAGAGCCCCCAGAGCAGCTCATGCTTTACCCAGGGACTAGACTAGCTCAGTGACCCCAGAGATGGGGTCATCAGACTAGCTCAATGGGCCCCAGATAGGCTCATAGCGCCTTGAACTAGCACAAGGAGTTCCAGAAAAATTTATGGCGCCAGATTACCTCGGGGGGGGGGCGGGGCTCAGGCCAACTTAACACCCGCCCCGATGGGCCTCCGAGCCACTTTCGCCCTGGTGGGGATGTTTGAACACCCCCTCGAACTCGGCCCCTGTGCGGGATAAAGAAAAATACAAAAGCTGGTGGATATCTCATACAAATCCATGACAAACTATATCGGTCTCTCTTTTGCTCAGGCCAATATTGAGGTCATGACAGGTCAAAGAACGTGACATTTTGAGTAGAGGTTTGTATCTCTAGCGTCTGACGGAGTCGAATTAGAATAATTTTTAGGCACCATTTGCTTCCTCCCGTCACGGCAAATCGAATGATATATAATATGACCACACTAGGTCAAAACACAAAAATGACCTGACCTCATTCCAACCTAGCATAGTCAATATGAATTTCAATCGACTCGCAATAGCAATCCAAACGTAATGGTATCAAAATAAAAGCTATATCATCATTTCTGCAAAGCTATTGAACTAAGATTAAAAACTGCTGAAGTAGGGCCCCAGATGACCTCTCAGAAGCCACAGGTAAAAAATTGCAGCATGAACCGGGAAAGCCCAGGATAGCACGATTTGTGGTGAATATTAAGGTATTCTTAGCTGTATCTACACAAATACAACCCAATTTCTGTTTTTCTCATGCATTTCCAATGGAGGTCACGATCCGTACCTCACCCTAGGTCATCGATATGAAAAATCCCGGAATACATTTTGTATTACTCGATGGGGCCATTATGTGGTATAAGTTTTAATCCGATAGATTGACCCATTTCTTACTTATGCCACCTTAAACATTTTTAGAGGTGAGGTTACTTGACCTGCACTGGTGACCCGACCTATGATGACACAACCTTAAAAATTTTGGAAAAAGTTAATGAATGGATCACGGTTAAGGTGTGCAAAGTAGGGCGGTGCTTCGCCCCGCTGTTTTTCGTACTGCCGGAAAAACCCGAGGGGGTGTTCAAACACCCCCCCAAAGGACCGAGGGTTAAAGAACTCTCACAAGCTCAGCGCTCAGACCAGCTCAGGATACCCCCATGGCCCATACCAGGTCAGGGCACCCACAGAACACAGATACGCTCTTGGGCCCCAGATCAGCTCTTGGGACCCAGATCAGTTCAGGGGACTCAAGTCAGGCCAAGGGGCAAGATCAAGTCAGGGCGCTAAATCAGCTCAGGGATCCCTAACCAGACGGGGCACATTCCGTTCAGGAGCCCCAGAGCTGCCCAGGTTGGTCCATAGGGCACCAGATCAGCTTCGGGGACAAGGAATCAGATCCGTGGTCCCCAACTAGCTCGGGACCCAGATCAGCTTGGGGTACCAGATCAAGTCAGGAGGCACTTAATCAGCTCAGGAGCCCCATGCCAGCTCACGGGCTCTTATCAGCCTATGTGGCCCCAGCTCAGTTCAGGGCGCCGGAGCTGCTGAGGAAATCACTTAATCAGCCCAGGAGGCCCAGCTTAGCTTAAAAGGGCATCAGATTGGGCTTAAGGGACACCAAACTAGCTCAAGGGGCGCCAGAATAGCTCAGAGGGCATGAGATGGGCTCAGGAGGCACAATGATGACTCAGGGGGCACCAGACCGACTCAGGGGGGCATTATTTTAGCTAAGGGGCAACATATCTGCTCAGGGGGCACAAGGTCGATCAATCCGGGGGCCTAGATCAGCTTTTAGTCCCCAGACTAGAGCAGGGGCATAGATCAGTTCAAGGAACACAAGATCAACTCAGGGTGCACCAGATCATCTAAGGAGACATCAATAACCAGCTCAGGAGGCACCTGATCAGCTCAAGAGCCATAATATATTGACTCGGGGGACAGTAGATCAACTCCGGGAGGCATGAGATCATTTCAGGGGGCCAGATCAGTTTGAAGGGCACTAAAACAGTTAATAGGGCACCAGACAAGCTCGGAGGCATCAGACTAGCTCAGAGAGCATATTATAGGTTAAAGAGGCACAATGATTTGCTCAGTGGGCACCAGATTGACTGAGGGGGCACCAGATTAGCTTAAAGGGCACGTGATCAGCTTATGGGGCCAAAACCAGCTCAGTGGGCACCAGATGAGCTCAAGGGGCACCAGATTAGCTCCGCCCGTACGATTAAGAGCGACGATGAGGCAATAGATGGAAACAGATTACGTACCCATCCTCTTCCTGGGTGCTTGGAAAGGCGACAGAATACCCAAGCTGACCAAAAGGTATTAAACTGTCAAACAATAGTTTTTATTGCTAGATGCAATTTAGTTGCATTAACCCTCGCCCCACCGGGGGGACCATCGATGGCCCCCCTAAGGTTTTTCCGGGATAGCAGAAAAACGACGAGGCGCAGCACCATGGTTGAGAGCTCTACCTCTCACTGCATCATTTTCCCATCATCCCTGAAATTTTTTACCCCGGGTCACCCAAGGTCAGGTCACCATACGAGGTCAACCAAGGTCACCTCACTTCACCTTTAGAGCTCTGTAAGAGCTACATTTCAAAGTCGATCGATTTGAAACTTCCTACACTTCATGACCCCTCCAGGGTCTACAAGGTGTATATCCGGGATTTTTTCGATTTCGTGCCCTGAGATCAGGTCACGAGGCGACTTCTCCCATTGAAAAAGCATGGGGAAAAGCTATTTCATTATATAAAAGCCACAAAAATGATTGCAAATACTCAGACTGCTCAGAACAACGTTTTTGGACACCCTTTCACGGATCACAGGGGTCATATTTGCCCTTTGACTTTTCCAAGGTCATCCAAGGTCACCAGAGGTCAAAAACAGTATTTTGACAATAACTTTTGACCTAATTGAGCTAGAGCAGTGAAACAAACACCATCGTGTTTGTCTTGTCACTGGCTTTCGTTTGATATACGGCAAGGTCACTTTTTGACCTTTCGTGACCTCAGGTCATATTAGGTCGCGAGGTGACCTCTGGCGGTCAAACCACTGGCGGGAGGTCTTTACGTTTCACATAGCGGAAAAAGTACTGCAATTTGCTATCAAATGAACTTGACCAGGCCTCAATAGCTC
Source organism: Lepas anatifera (assembly GCA_034440635.1). Taxonomy (NCBI): domain Eukaryota; kingdom Metazoa; phylum Arthropoda; class Thecostraca; family Lepadidae; genus Lepas; species Lepas anatifera. The sequence goes on from JAOTON010000629.1 coordinate 2,577,273, forward strand.
TAATGACATAAGAGTTATGCCCAGTTTGCTTAATCATTGCATATTTGAGTGAAAATAGCCGATCTTCACCTAATTTCACCTCTGGAGGTCAAACCATTGACCTGAGCACTAAAACATGCGAAGTAATTTCTTACTGAATTCACGCGAGCTTTCTATTGCACTTTGCAGATTTGCGCTAACGCCCATATTTTCGGAGTTAGAGGGGGGCCATCGATGGCCCCCGGTGGGGCGAAGGTGGCGCCGGACCCCCGGTGGGGCGCGGGTTAAAATTAAGGTTCAACGGTGTAAGACACTATGTTTCCAGCGATACGGCCCAAAAGGGGTACACAGACTAGGGATAAAAGGGCACCCCGGCACCGATGGGGGGGGCACGTGCCCCCTGTGCCCACCCCCTGGCTGCGCCTCTGGTCGATAAGCCCCGGAATTATTATCTCCTCGAATAAAGGTTTTATGCATGGCTCCAAGAACCCCATACATACTTTTTATTTAATATTGATGTCTATCCATATCATCATACAATCAATATTGATGCCGCTAGTGCTGCTCTCCATACAGGAGTGCAAACGGTTTTTAATGGCAGGAATTGTCTCCACAATAAGTGCCGGAATCTTTGCCCCCCTTAAACTTTCCGGCTAGATCCGCCCCTGAGCGGCGTTGGATTCAGTTCGTCAGTTACAGGGTGGTGAAGGGAAGAAATTCATTTCAGCTTGGCCACCCTGTTAACTTCCTATCCCTCAGTGCACTCCGTAGACTTTCGTACTTTTTGGTCATCTAGCGGCACAGTTGTATACCAAAGGTTACAAGAGACCTCGCAAGAACTGTGGCTGATTTCATTTATGGGTAGTTTAATCTGTGGGCGGTTTGTTCATTCGGTTGGATGTTGTGCATCAGCTGTGGGCGCTTTTAAGTGTGGGCGATTTCAACTGTGGTCATATTTATCTCTCCCTAACAGGGCATTTTGTGGCCTATTTGAGCTGTGGGCAAAATAATATGTGGGCGATTTAAGCCGTAGGCGATTTTTGTGTGGACGATTTTGACTGTGGGCGATTTTAGTCGTGGTCGAATTCATCTGTGGGCGATTTGAGGTCTCCCCGGCAAAGCCGAGGCCGCCGGAGGCGAAAGTCGGCGCCGCAGGCTAGGTTGCGCCGCAGGCAACGTCGCTAAATCGAAAAATGGTTAGGTACGGTTAGGTTATGTCATATTTTCAAAGAAAATTTTGACGTTTTAAAGGATTTTGTTACTATCTGGAGTCATTTAAAACAAGGTTTATCAATTTAAAAGTTTTTATTTGCATTAATGCGAGATTGGAAAACACCATATCTGGTATCATCTCAACGTTTCCCGCACGGTTACGGTCTTCTCTGCCGTGTGTGGTGTGGTGAGGTATAATACCTACTACTTTGATTTTCATTTTCATTTTTGGGGGAATTGGTGCTTGGGCGCGGACAGCTGTGTTGAGCATCGATGAGAGTGAGTTGGAAAGGGTCGGAAACCATATCTCTTAAGCGTCTAAGTGATTAGTTTGTCTTCCTTCAGAATTACCGAAATTTCAATGTGATAACCGAGGCGTTCAGGTATAGCCATCCACCAGAACCCTCAGATAAGCAAAAGCTGATCAGAAAATGTGTGAGGATTGAAATGTTCTCTTCACAATGTGGCCCGCAACTTGTTGCCCCTCAAACAGTCAGTCCCCATTGAACCCTGGATGCAAGTGTAGAAATTTAAATGTGATAACCGAGGTGTTCAGGTATAGCCATCCACCAGAACCTTTGGATAAGCAAAAGCTGATCAGAAAATATGTGAGGATTCAAATGTTCTCTTCACAATGTGGCCAGCAACTTGTTGTTCCTCAATCAGTCAGGAAAATTATTTGTTAGAGTGAGCTGCTGCCTGCCATTACTCACAATATGGCAAATAATTGTTTTGGTCATCTATTGCCAACATGAGGATTCTGATTGACAGCTATGTCAGAATGCATAATCACACCAATTATTTTGGATTCAGGATCTGAATCTGTACTTGTATATTCCACATCACATAGCACAAATCATAAACTTGTTAAAAATAAACTAAAAAATATAGTCACTGGGAGGACAAGGGGCAGGTGTTCTGTGATACAGCTGAATATGTCAGCTTAGCCACACTATAAGGTACAAAGTGCACTCAGGAGCAAGAACCAGCAAACAACTTACCAACACATTGTGAATTCAATTTTATAAACTCAAGCACATCCAAATAGGTTCAAAATCAGAACTTCAAATTCAAATAGATGGTTTCTTTGCACTATGATCGTCCACAATAAAAGTGAAGCTTTCTATCTTGTCATGTTAAGGTACTGAACATATTAGTTGATGAAGAAAATGAACAATTATGTGACTTAAATGCAATAAAAATATTCATCAAAAATTTATTTAGCATATCCAGATATCTTTGGGCGCTTCCCTCGTTAGAGGTGGAGCACTAGGCCTACGATGGGAACTTTTGGCTGCTTGCACTGTTTTCCATCTATCTCTGCCTCTCTTCCACTCCTGATTCATGTGAGAGATGGTAGGCATGTCTGATGGTACCCCATGTTCACCCCTGCATTTACTAAGAATTTCATCCCTGGAGGCTCCCACATGTATTTCAATGGGTCGGTCCCCTTCCTTTACCTTTACAAAGATATCCCCCTGAATGTGTAGAAGGACCGGAATGGACAGTTTGACTCATGCCTAATGTGGTTTAGGATCTGCACCACCTCCATCCTTTCTTTGGTCAAGGACTCAAAGATGAGGAGGCCATGGCGCAGGGGTTTTGTTCGCTTGAGGTAGACCCTCATGCGATCATCCAAGTCACGGAACCTAAGCAGAATGGTTCTCTTTTTCTGGAGTCTGTGACACACAGTCAGAGATTCTGTGCCGAGAGAAATGCCTAGATGCTCCTGCAGTAGTCTGAGTGACAGTTGTCTGATGTTTTCACCTAGGGTCTGGGCGGGAATGGCCTTGCCAGCAAGCACCAATGTGAACTTTCTTCCGTATTGGTCAAGGGATTCTAGTTTTCGAGCTGACTCAGCCTCCTTTTTAATTAGTCGGTCGTGATCAACTAGGACTGACTCCAACATTTTTTCCAGGTGAGCCTGAGCAGAGACTGCCTCTTGGTGCAGCAGATGAGCTGAAAGCAACTCCTCTTTTAGATGTGACACATCTTGTCGAAGATCATTCAGTTCGCCCTCCATGCTAGTGTTTTTTGCTTCTAATGTGGCATATTTTATGTAAAGGTCTTCTATATTTTCTTTGAAGTTGTTTTTGGGTGGCATGATTGAGACGAATATAGCAAAACTATCAAAGAAAGGGCTATGGGTGACTTCAACAGCCAAAGTACAACTAACTCAAGAATGTACAGCAAGCTTTATTATGGGCAGGAAGGGCAATATCAAAATTTACTTGAAAAAAACAGTGCAGAGTGAACACGCAAGTACCTACCTACACACCTACCTCCCCATCAGTGAAGCAAGTTGAGTCCAATACTTAAGTCATAAAGAATTGGAAACAGATTTCTAATTATGCCAGGTCGATGTATCCAGTCAGCTTAGAGATAAGCCATTGCTTACCCTAATACTTTAGGCGATTTGGTTATCCATCAACAAATACGATCGGTCGTTGGGAGATCGATACCAAACACAGAGACCGAAAGTACTGAGAAGGGTCGGGAATAGTGATGATCAGATTCAAAATAGTGAAGATTCACTATGAGTACTATGTCGGTAAGTACCTGAACTGCAAAGCTGGACACAGATAGCAGCTATTAGAAAGAAATAAATCGAGGGCAATGTAAGAATTTAGAAAGAAACTATTCAGGTCACTAGACAGTACTTCCTAACAGCACGTGAAAAAGGAGCAATATCACCAAGGTCGATTCCACATGCGGCGGTTGGATCACGGAGGAGCAGACGCGAACGTCCGTTCTGGCCGGGAGCTCAGAAAGGATATGAACTCTTAGCTGTTGTGGCAAAAAAAGATCAGCTTTGACTATTAGTTTAACAACAGGGGTTTCCCCGTTTTGATGAATTGCCATGTGCTATGGATAAGCTTGTGAGGTGAAGGAACTTTCAACCTCCTGCATCCTCTTCCATCATGGGCATCCGTCCTTACCTGTATCTCAGCCTCTATCTCCCACATTGGCATCATTTGTCTGGATCCACTTTTGTCCATCTATCTGTATCCACCCCTGTATCCGCCTCTGTTCATGCATCTGCCACTGCCCTCTACATCCACCCCTGCCTGCAGATCAGTCTCTTATCTTCTGCATCTGCATCTGCCCCTCTATCCGTATCTGCCCCTGCACCACTTCTGCTCCTGCATCTGCTTCTACCCATGCATCTGGCTCTGTTCCTTCAACCTACTCTGCCACTGCATCTGCCTCTGCCACTGCCTCTGCCACTGCATCTGCCTCTGCCACTGCATCTGCCTCTGCCACTGCATCTGCCTCTGCCACTGCTTCTGCTCCTGAATCCACCTCTGTCTCCTGCTCCCGCCTCTGTTTCCTGCATCTACCTCTATCTCCTGTAACTGCCTCTGTCTCCTGCATCTGCCTCGGGTGTCTGCATCCTCATGTGCCCCTCCATTCGTCTCTGCCCCTGCCTCTGCTTCTGTTCGTACATCTTCATCCGCTCCTCCATCCACCTCTGTCCCTTCATCTGCATCCACCCATACATCCGCCTCCGCCCCTTCATCTGACTGCCCCTGCAACCGACTACCACTGCTTCTGCTCCTGAATCTGTCTATCTCCTGCATCCGCCTCTGTCTCTATCTCCTGAATCTGCGTCTGTCTCTATCTCCTGCATCCGCCTCTGTCTCTATCTCCTGCATCCGCCTCTGTCTCTATCTCCTGCATCCGCCTCTGTCTCTATCTTCTGCATCCGCCTCTGTCTCTATCTCCTACATCCGCCTTTGTCTCTATTCCCTGCATCCGCCTCTGTCGCTATCTCCTTGATCCGCCTCTGTCTCTATCTCCTGCATCCGCCTCTGTCTATCTCCTGCATCCGCCTTTGTCTCCTGCATCTGACCTCTCTCCGCCTCTGGACCGCCTCTGACCTCTCCAACCGTTCTGTCCCTGTATCCGCCCTTGTTGCTCTATCCGCCGTTTCCCCATCGTTCCGCTCTGCCCTCTGCATCCATCGTTGTCCCTGTATCCGCCTCTGCTGCCGAATTCTCCCGTCTGTTAAAGTACCTTGGCCCGTACATCCGCCTATGCCATCTGCATTCACCTCCGTCCTCTGTACCTCTGCATGCATCTCCCTATTCACTGAAGATAGAACCATTAAGGGCGATACTGCCCCCGAAATATCTTGAAAGTCGGCCTAAGGGGGAAGTCTGACATGCCCCATGATTGAGGCCTCCAGATCAGAAAGTACGTCTGTCTAGAAATATTTGAGGTCAGTTTTGGAAAGTAGAATGTTCAGATGATTTGCAATTTGTTTCTGGGACCACCCAAATTTGCGATCTGGAGATCTTCCAAAATGAACATTTTAACATGCGATGTCAATGGGACAGAGGAATTATCAAGCCCGTGCTGCCAACTAACTTCGATGGGGGCTGGTGTCTATATTGCCCTTGCCTTCACCATGGAATAGAGATACCTGGAATGGAGACCTCAATGCAAACCCGCCCCGCTTTTGGGTGCCAATCTAGGACATGAAAAAATCCTTCGGTAAGTAAAGTTCGGTAAGGACCAATGTAAAGTCTATGGGAGATGTGGTGGCCGATGACTTTGATGGGTCATAACTTATGAACCGTGGCTTGCACAGGAAAACGACCATGCATTTCGGAAAGCACAATCTGTGCTGCGTCCGCTAAAATACATTTTAGGCATGAAATGCCTAAAATCTCAGAGAAAAGCGCAGGAGAAATCAGAATCTGATACTGCAGCTCAACTTGTATTATTACATGTTTTAAGCGCGCGCGGCTCAGCGCCGTAATAGCGCAGTGTGTTAAGCGGTCGGCTAGTAAGCGAAAGATCACGAGTTCGAATCCTGCGCGTGGAAATTTTCATCTTCATAATGGTAATTTCGTCGCTCAATAGCGCAGTTGGCAGCATGCTTGTCTAGCAAGCCTAGTGTTCCGGGTTCGAATCCGGGCTCACGCTGATTTTGCATTCATATTTTATGGCTATTGTGCAATTATTTAGGTTTATATTGGATAAATAATACCTCAGTAGTAGCTGATTCCTCTCGGTTGAAGTAAAGCACGCGCAAAGGCCTATTTTTTTGTTGAATATTTTACTGCCGTCTATATTTTAATGTTCTTGGCTATTTACCCAATTCTTTTTAATGAGCCCCACAAAAGCATCCCAGAAATAAACGAGGCTTCCGTTCCAGGTATCTTTATTCCATGGCCTTCACGGTATACAGACAATTTGATTGGATTAGATCTTTTTTTTTAGTGGCCTTCCTACGATCAGCCCAGGGCTGGGGCCGCGTTTCCATCGCCGGCACACGCAGCGCCCCCGACCACATGTCCGGAATACGGTGTGAACGGAACGATATCTAGTGCATCCAGGACATGTGGACGGCGAAGTCCGCTGAGCGGCCGGCGATGCAAACGCGGCCCACACGAATTCAGAGACGCAGAGCTGGGAGAGGTTAATTTTGCAGAGAAACTAATCTCTTCCTTAACACTGCGAGTCTGAATGTTAACATTAAGGGCGAAGGGTCTGAAAGAAATTCGCCCGCAAAGCTGGCGGCCAAAAGCCAGCGGCCACTGTTTTAGAGAAAAATAAAACCATGCTGGAAGGGAAAACCTCAAAGATGTACGCTCGGTAACTCCAAGTTACATGGTTGAGATGAAAAACCCTTCTCAAATAGAAAAACGCAATGTTTCTCGCGATGATATTCTAAGGGAATACGCTGCTCTCGTCTTTGATTTCGCAGAGGGGGACGGGGGGACGGGGGTTACAATCATGTAGAGAAATGCTAATTCAGTGAGGGAGATAACATAATGCATACAAAGGCAAGACACTGATTCGGAGGTATTCATTGTCAGGATTATCTTTAATAATCCTAACCAGAAGTAAATGACGGAGGTGTGCATATTGTATCCTAGGTCCATGTTCATCTATATATGGAGTTCAGAACCAGTCCGGAGAGGTCTGGATGGTCATTTCCGAGCTGAGTTTAGGTATTCCGGATCAAATTGTCGCGGGCAAGACGGGAGATCAGAGTCATATAAAAAATGATCATTCAGTGAAGGGGATACCATAATGTATACGAGGTCAGGACACTTGCCAAGCGATATTATTGCCTTTGTAAATCCTAGCAGACTACCGACGATATATAAAATTTTCGCGTCAATGGATTGCAGGGATGAGTCCAAAAATGTAAGAGTAGGCGGAGGACCCATCCAACTCCGGCTGTTGGACCTGGAGTTTCTTTTATAAACGTCCTTGCTGTCTTTTCGAAACATGACGGTTAGTTGCGGTAGAGTGCATTTCATTTCATCAGAGTTTATGGGCCCATGTTGATTCAAATATGAAGTTCAGAACCAATTCGATGAGGTCTGGACGGTCGTTTCCGAGCAGATTTTGGAGACTAAGGGTCAGATTATTCGCAGAGAGGTTGTTGACGATGCGTACCCTTCTTGGGGCTTCGGTGGGACATTCGAGTAGCATATGTTTGACTGAGAGCCTTGCGCCGCATCCTTCACAGTTCGGCGGAGGGTTATTGTCGAAGAGATAGCTGTGGGTTAATCGAGTGTGTCCACAGCGTAAGCGAGATAGGAGTACTTCATTTTGCCTGGTGGTTTGATTGCTAGTGCACCAGGGAGATAGTTTTGGTTTAATTTCATACAAGTGATCAGAGTGTATGTTTTCCCATTTTAGTTGAAGATAGGATGAAAAACGTTCTCTCAATGCACCAAAAACATCCGAAAGAGGCATGTGGATATTCGTCACCCTTGGCAGAACACAGGCCTGTTTCGCCGCTTGATCCGCCTGTTCATTGCCGGGAATAGAACAATGACCCGGAATCCATAGGAAGATCATGTTTTGGCTACGAGGAAGGGTATAGAAAATCCGAAGAATATCGTGGACGAGTGGATGATCTATGGTCTCCGGGCACTGTAGGGCCCCAAGGGCCGATTGCGAGTCTGTGCATACTATCGAAAAAGGAATTCGTGATTCTCGGATGAGAATCATGGCCCTTTGATAGCATACAGCTCTGCAGTAAAAACGGAGGCAATGTTTGGTAGTCGGTAAGTCAATTTCAAATTTAACCAGACAACCGCAGATCCAACTTGCTGGTTCCGGAAAGATCCGTCCGTGTAGATAAATGTATAGTCCGAATGAGCAAATTGGTATGCGTGGAAATCCGACAATATTTCAGTCGGATTTATTTGCGACTTTCGTTCAGTAATAAGGTATTGTATATCTGGTAAACGATGAAGCCAGTAGGCTAGAGGGGGTGGCTTGGGAGCGGTGTGCACCAGGGGCATTATGATCTCAGTCTGAGCGTTCTGCACTACAGTGGCAATAGAGCGTATAGTTTTCTGAGGCCGGCGGGCGTTATAAACATAATGAGGCGTCATACAGAACGAAGCAGGATGGTCCGGGCTGCTCATAACCTGGTAATAATATCGGAGGACTAAGAAGAGTTGACGGTTTTCTAGAGAAGGCAGGCTAGCGTCGACCTGAAGAGCAGTCACAGGGGTGCTCCGAAATGCCCCCGTAATTATCCTGAGGCACATGGACTGTATTGATTCTATACGCTGTCGACTTGTTGGGGAAACTATACAGATTACAAGGGCACTATAGTGGAGCACAGATCGGATAAGACTTCTCGAAAGGAGTGTGAGAGACTTTCGGTCCGCTCCCCAGGAAGAACCTGAAACACATTTCAGTATGTTAATTCTTTGTAGGCAGCGTATTCGCAGCTGTTCGATGTGGTTGTGGAAAGTGAGACGGGTGTCAAGTATGATACCTAGATACTTGAACGTTTGAACTTGCGGGATGGGTTGATTTCTAATTTTTAGTTGGAGATCGTCTGCCGCTTTTCCTCTTTTAAAGACCAAGGTAGCTGATTTCGCAGGGGAAAGAGAAAACCCCCAACTGTCACACCAACGCGATATGAGTCTCAGTGCGGCCTGTATTATTTCTCCAGATTCCCTACAGGTTTCGCGGGTAGTCCAGATGGCAAGATCGTCAGCAAACATGGAGCAATGGACGCTCGGATAATTTCTCCGTACGTCGTCGAATATGTCGTTTATGGCCAGTAAGAAGAGGTTGGGGGATAGAACACTCCCCTGTGGTACACCATGATCAAGAGTGTGTGGATCCGAAAATGTTGTCTTGCATTTTACCTGGAAGGTTCTGACCTGCAAAAAGTTTTTAATGAACTGAGCCATGTGGCCCCGAATGCCAATTTTATGGAGTTTTATCAACGCAGTTCCTCTGTGAACCTTATTAAACGCAGATGATAAGTCTAGGAATGTGGCGACAGTAGGATGTCCGTGAATGAAGCCTTTTTGGACAGATGATACAAGTCTGATAATGTTGCAGTTTGTGTTTAAGCTTTTACGAAATCCACTTTGAAAAGGTGACAGCAGTTTGTTAGATTCCAAAAAGAAAGTTAGCCTGGCATTTACCATTCTTTCCATTATTTTGCAAGAGCAATTCGTAAGCGAGATTGGGCGATAAGAAGATGCCAAAAGTTCATCTTTACCTTGTTTTATTATCGGGATAACTATGCTTTGAAGCCAACCAAGAGGGAAGGCATCAGTTTCCCATAAGTTGTTTATTGAGGATAACAATCGTATGCGATTTTGATTTGAAAGATTCGAGTAAAAAGAGTAATTTATTCCATCCGGACCGGGGGATGATTTATTACTCCTGGTTATCGAGACTTCGAGCTCCTTTAGGGTGAAGGGGACGTTGTAATATTCAGTTTCTGGTGATGAAAAGTCTAAGAGATTGGATGATGCCACAAGGTTCTGGTGAATATTTGACGGATATATTTCTGTTGACGATACAGACGCAAAGTGTTTAGCAAATGTATTTGTGACCTCAAGCGGATCGGATATTATTCCATTAGTGGTCATCAATTGTGGGAAATTTGCACTGCAAGCTCTACGGGATCCGAATGAGCGAACCGTCTGCCATATGTCTTTTATCGGGGTAAAGCGATTTACTTTTGAGCTGACATATGTTCTCCATGATTTTACCTTTTCCTCCCAGAAAATGGTTGAAGCAAATGCACAGCTATCAGAATATTCTTGTGCGAGTAAATCGTCCATTACATTTTTTTAAAGCACGAAGGGCCCTTCTCCTCACGGCTTTCGCCCATTGGCATCGCGAGTTCCACCATGGCGCGTGTGTAGCTTGCATCTGGGGGTTTGGATTTGACCTAGAACGTGGAATGATGTCCAAAGCAGTGTCATACATGGCGGAGAGGAATGTATTCATATTTGGTGGAGCGTCATGAAGCGTAGAAGCTAAAGTATCATTGAATTTCGTCCAGTCTGCTAATTCTGTTTTCCATTTCTGTATGGAGGGTACTGATGGAAGGCAGGTTAGTGATGGGATGCAAATAGAAATCGGAAAATGGTCAGAGAAAAGGGGGTCAGAAGAGACAGACCATTGGAAATGTTGTGTAAGGTGGGCCGAGACTAGCGTGAGGTCAATCGCAGAGAGAGACCTGTGACTCCGACTTTGAAAGGTTGGGGAACAGTCGTTCAGAAAGCAGAGTGAGTTTGAATCTAAAAAATTTCGATTATACGGCCGCGCGTAGATACTGACTGACTACCCCACATAATGTGGTGGGCGTTGAAATCACCTAGCAACATAACTGAGGAGGGGGATAGTTGGCAGACAAGATTGTCCAGATTGGTGAGAGTTACTTGAGGATCATGTGGGGGGAGGTAGATGGAAACAGCAATGAAATTCAGACGACCTATTTTCAGATGAGCTGCAATAGCATTTAGAGGAGTTTGTAGGTTTATTCTGCGTCGGGGAGAAGATTTGAGATATATAAGGCGACCCCACCCTTTCTGGAGTCGGAGTTTATGTTATTTTGATACATTGTATATCCTTTGATTGAGAAATTATACAAATCAGCGTCTCGCAAGTGAGTCTCTTGGATAGCTGCCACCAGGGGACTTTCATGAAGCATAACATTTTTGAATTCTGTGCAGTGTGAAATAAGGCCACCAACATTCCACTGAAGCATTTCCATATTACACGTTTTGTGCGTGTTTTTCCTCTATAAAGCATCGCCTCGGAGCGATGGGAGAGCGCTTAGTTTTTTGGAGAGTGCGGCGCCGTGTGCAGGGTGGGCTCGAGGCAGGGGTGATGTCCGAGTTCGAGTCACAGGACATGTAGGCTGGAGGAGGGGTGTAGGCAGGAGAGGCGTTTGGATTCGTAGAGTATGGATTCGCGATGGCGGGCGCTGAAGAATCAGTGTGACCCTCAAGGTCGGGTTTGCTGCTCACAGTGAGCCCGCGTTCAGAGAAGAGAGAGGCATGTTGGGAGGCGCTCGCCTGCGATTCAACCGCTCCGACGTCAGCACGGGATCCCACTGATAGTGGAGAGTCGGCGACACCAACGGGCGGAATGGGCTTCGCCGTGAGTTCGCCCTCAGATCGGGTAGTGGCGCGACAATCAGAGCCCGTATGCTGATCATCCAGGCTGACATCTGAGCTGACGTCTGGGTAGGACCGTGGTGATATCGAAAGGCGATCCTGTGAAGCCTGGGGGTTTCCAGAGTGCCGGGGAACCGGCCTATGAGCATTTCCATGAGCTTCCCTCCTGTGCGGGGGACTGATGATGCGAGGGGGGACCTCGGGACAAGGATCACCAACCTGGGGATCTACCGGGTACCGGGACCCTGGAGTCGCATAGGGGTCCGAGGTCGGATGCACACGCGGAGAGGGCACTGAACCGCTGGGAAGGCCTCCGATAATTTGTTTCTGGCGCGGAGCCTTTGCTTTTTCTGCCCAGGACCTGAGGGGCATGGCAGGCGGTAGTCGGGGTCGCTGATCGTAAGATCTTATACCCGGTGCTCTTTCCTTGGCTGTTTCGACGGCCTCTTCCCATTTAGGGCATACATCTGCGTCCACGGGGTGTGGTCCCGAGCACGAAGCACATCGATATGGACCCTCGCAGTCCCCACCACCATGTTCCCCCGAGCAGACCCTGCATCGCACTTTGCGAGATTTGCACTGGCGACTGAGGTGTCCATATTTGAGACACTTTAAGCACAGCTTGGGCTTCTCAACCCATGGTTTGACCGGGAATCGGGCGTAGCCTGCAATGAGGTGGGAGGGAACCTCAGTCCCCCAGAAGTGGAACTTGAGCAGGGCGTTTGGTCGCCCATTCCGATTTGGGAAGCGTGTAATCTTGGCTACACCTTGTCCCTGACTCTTTCGTGATCGTACAGTGGAACATACGCGGCTTTAGGGCCAACATAACAGACCTCCAAGCGCTGATAGCCTCGAAGAACCCAGCAGTCGTAGCCCTACAGGAGACCAAGCTTAAGCCTGAACATTCTTGCACTCTGCACCACTATAAAACGTTCCGTCATGATTTTCCATCTGAAACTGTTGCGCACGGTGGAGTCACACTGTTTGTTCATTATAGTGTTCCATCGTCACCTTTTCGCCTCAATACTGCATTGCAGGCGGTAGGAGCGAGCGTAGACTTCCGGCACTATAAATTCACAGTTGTATCTTTATACCTGCCCCCCGGTGAAGGATTTCCAGAATATGAACTTCAGGATCTGATAAAACAGCTTCCAACAAACCACATTATACTTGGTGACTTTAACACATACAACACTCTTTGGGGCTGCCCTCGTACAAATAGCCGGGGAAGACGCATGGAGGACACCATTCACCGCAATAACCTATGTATTCTAAATACAGGTCTGCCGACCCACATATCACTGCCCTCCGGCTCCACTTCGGCTATTGATATATCTTTATGTTCTCCGTCACTTGTCCATCGATTTAAATGGCGCACCCACAGCAATTCTTGCGGCAGCGACCACTGGCTGTGGCTTTGGTCGGAGACCCCGCACCCTGGCATGAGAGCTCCGCGGTGGAACTTGCGAAAGGCGGACTGGAACGCTTTTATAAATGACTGTGTGTTAGTTTTTGAATTTGAGGAGGGTAAGACGGCCTCTACATATAGCGAGGAGATAATTGCTCAAATCACCGCATCTGCGGACGCAAACATACCGAAAACGAGCCCGCTTCCGCGCCGTGTCCCCGTCCCTTGGTGGACAGAAGATTGTGGGATCGCGATTAGGGAACGCCGACGCTGCTTTCGGATTTTTAAAAGGCGACCAACAACGGGTAACCTGATACAGTTCCGCCGCTCGCGAGCCGTTGCTAAACGTATCGTGAAGGAAGCGAAAAGAATGTCATGGATTACATATGTAAATACAATTAATAGACTCACTCCTCTAAGTACAATATGGAGACGTATAAAATGCATTTCTGGCCGAAGCTCTCCTGTACCATTACCAGTACTAACACGATCACAAACAATAACAATAACAGATCCGTTGCAAGTGGCCAACGCTATTGGTGAAACCTGGTCTCAGCGTTGGCGCCTTGGTACAACTGACCCTCGTTTTGTTCGACATAAAACACATACTGAAAGGGTAAGAGTTGACTTCAGCTCTCTTGAAGCTCTCCCTTATAATGATACATTCTCAATACAGGAATTGAAAGGAGCGCTCTCAAGCACAAAAAATACTGCTGCAGGTCCAGACAATATTAATTACGACATGCTGAGACGACTGGATGAACATTCACGTAATGCCATTCTTTCTTTCTATAACCATATATGGATCACACACGATTTCCCAGATGATTGGAGTGAAGCGACAATCATTCCTATACTCAAGCCGGATAAAGATGGAACAGACCCTCTCCATTACAGACCTATCGCTCTTACGTCTTGTATTTGCAAACTTTTTGAAAGGATGGTCAACAAAAGACTCATGTGGTTTTTGGAAAGCACCGGATTTCTTTCCAACGCTCAGTGTGGTTTTAGAGCAGGGAGAAGCACCACTGATCACCTTGTATCGCTCGATACAGCTGTACGCCGTTCCTTTGCAGCAAAGCAGCACACCGTAGCACTCTTCTTTGACATGGAAAAGGCGTACGATACAGCGTGGCGCTACGCGATACTTCAAAAGCTACGACGAGCAGGGGTCAAAGGTCGTATGGGTTATTTCCTAGAAAACTTCGTAAGAAACAGATACTTCCGAGTTAGAATCGGCAACTCCCTGTCGGAGAGGTTTGAACAGCTGAGTGGGGTGCCACAGGGCAGTGTTTTAAGCGTGACACTCTTCGGTGTTTTAATCAACGACATATGTGACGCAATACCCTCGTCCGTGAACCGATCGCTCTTTGTTGACGATTTCGCTGTGTGGGTAACCACGTCCACTACGATATCAGCGCAGCGACAACTGCAGATATGTATTGATCGCCTGACCGATTGGAGCCTGCTTAATGGGTTTAAGTTTTCAACGGAGAAAACTACGTGTATCCATTTCTGCCGCAGGACGCGATATTGTCCAGAGGCATCACTGCGACTGTACGGAAGACGTGTTCCGACCACCGATAGGGTTAAATTCCTCGGTGTGACCTTTGACAAACGTCTTACCTACTCTCCACACATTTCATCTCTTAAAGACAAATGTACTGACCGCATGAATATCATTAAGATGATCTCTCGTACATCCTACGGCGGAGAACGAACCTCAATTCTCCGACTATACCATGCATTGATAAGATCTGTGCTGGATTACGCTTCAGTGGTGTACGATGGTGCATTGACGAGCACGAAACAACCCCTAGACGCTTTCCACCACGCATGTGTTCGTATCGCAACAGGCGCCTTCCGGACATCACGAAGAGCGAGCCTTTTAGTGGAGGCCAACGAGCCCCCGCTTGAATTGAGACGAAGTCGACTCGCTCTCACATATGCATGTAGAATCCGCCAATACTCAGCCCATCCTACATACAAGTGGATCTTTGATAACTCATTGACAGAACTTTTCACAGGCGGTAGACAAAGCTCATCCTCAGCTCTTTGCACCCGGGTTACGCACTGGCTACAAGAATCGGGTATTAACTTTGGGACCATAGCAAAGAAACGACCTGAGAGGCTGGAACCATGGCGCCGAACTACTGTTGAATGCGATTTTGAGCTGATGCAGCACGGGAAAACGAGAACAGCCCCATCAGAACTCGCACAACTAGCCTTAGAAAAGATAAGTTCATACCCAGACTACTTTAAGTTCTACACTGACGGATCCAAGGGAGCTGCTGGTGCCGGGTGTGCCTTCACAGGCGAAGGAATCCGTCGATGTTTTGGTCTCCCGAGAACTGTGTCGGTTTTTACCACCGAACTATATGCTATTTTACAGGTCATACGGTATATCCGTCAGCTCCCCGAGAAACATCACCTGATAATCACCGACTCAGCCAGCTCGCTGGCAGCTCTCCGCTCTAGTCTATCACATTCATCATGGCTCGTACCCGCGATTTTAAAACTGTTGACCACTGCTGCATCTCACGGTATCGAAATTAAGTTCTTATGGGTCCCAAGTCATGTTGGTATACCCGGGAATGAACTGGCGGATGAAGCCGCCAAATCTGCGTCGTGGTTGAGCCCCCAGCGAAGGTTCCGGGTACCAGCGGGTGACCTGAAGGCTGATATCAATAATTTCTTCTCCTCAAAGTGGCAGACGAGATGGGATGTTGAACCGGACTGTGCTCTGAAACGTCTCAGGACAACAATAGGTCACTGGGAGTCGAGCGCCCGGCGAAGTAGGAGAGAGGAGGTGTGTTTGGCTAGACTCCGCATCGGCCACACATTCATAACACATGGACACTACCTTTGTGGCGCCGCACCAAACACTTGCACCCGCTGTGGCGCAAGACTGAGCCTCGAGCACGTTCTCTCAGACACTGATGCCTGTGCAGGGCTACGCGAAGTGCGTAACCGCTTCCTCTCTAGGCAAACGATGGCTGAGATTCTTGGTAAACACCCAACAACAGACTTTAACCGCGTTTTATCGTACCTGACTGAGATAGGTTTCCATGTCATTTACAGCCCATACAGGGCTTGAGTGGGTGACAGAGCCCGAGTCTGGGCCATTTCTAGCTGCCCGTAGGAAGCTTGATACCAACAACAAAGCGTAATCCAAGACTAGACTAAACTGACCTGATAGGCGCGCTATATGGCCCTGGCAGCCGAAGCGCCCTAAAGCACCAACACACACACGTCTCTAGGTCATCATGCAGAAGCTCAGGGGCATAAATCGTGCCAGCGGCCATATTTAGCCGTGTGGGCAGCTCCATAGTCACTCTTCTCCCCAGAAACATATCAAGCTCCAGCATCCTCTCAGTCTGGAAGGTAGAGGCCGTTTTGACTAGGAGGGCCCCACTCCTAATGGCCCTGGCTTCCAGCACTGGCTGAGCCAGGATGGAGATGAGTTCATCTCGAACTTTGTAAGGGCTAGTTTTTTAAATGGGGTCCCATCCACACATCTAATGAGCAAGAAGGCAGGGCCCTCTGGTGCGAGGTACCCAAGACCCATGTCATTTTCCGCCATACTTTTGGCTGGCATGTAACTACCAGCCAGACACTTGACTGACCCTCTATGTGTTATTTTCTAGACAGAGTTTCTAGAAAGAAAAACAAGGATAATGTCACACTTAACTATATGGCCACCCACCACTGGCCTAAATACCCATGGCTACACAGAGTTAATTTTTTGATATCCTGTTTTAGACAGCAGATTACAGATTAACAACCAGGTCAGCACAAAGGGAAGAAAAACATGCAAAACCAAGTTGCAGTCAGGGAGATTAGCTCTGTGAAAGTTCTGACAGAAATTGTACCACAAGATACCTCAGTTTTGGTGTGAGTTCCAGTACAAAACTCTGGGGGACTTAACTATAGCTCCTTAATAGCTAGTAATGCTGTTTATCAGCTGCCTTAAACCTAATGCACAGATCTCACACAAGCAATCATTTTTATATGTTTTTTTCTTTTTTTACATTACATTTACTCCCTATCTCATGGCTCTGGACTGTTTCTGTGATGGTTGACAAGGCCAGCCAATCAAGCAAAGGAGCAAAAGAGTAAGGAAACTCCCCTCACCACTCCTTAATTGTTTTCCCTCCTGGTTCTATGGGTGCAATTTAGGCCTCAAACCCAGAAATACCTACCTAACGTTAACTACAGCACACTAGGCAGAACACTACATGCACTACACTTATGAAAACATAACCTGAACACCTGCTACATTTCAGGCAGTGGAGAACCTAATTAAAGCAATCAGGGAAACACACAGAGAGAAGCAGCATCTAATTTCTAGCTCCAGACGAGGAAGGAAACAAGGAAATGAGGTGACCTACCGGGGTTGATGTAGGTTCTGTCCATGAGGAGTTGCCTTCCTGTGCAAGGCCGAAAACTACTCTGGATTAGATCGAGTGATTGCTGACTGCAGCCTTGTGATCTGATCCGGGAAACTTGCATTTGTGAGACGGTGTCGGAATATTAGCCGGGTTGTTTTGAGTCATTTTTTGTGTTGGTGCTTGGCTGCTTTGCTGCTGTCAGATTCTTCTCGCTCCTTTTGGACCAAACATTGCTCGTATTTATTCATATTTACACTAATATTCTCGTAGCTTTGTTATGATATCGTTTATAGTACCTATGTCGCCTCAGTTGCTGTTGGGTATGGTCAGTGAGTACCCAGTGAGTCTTATTGCCTGCTTTTGTCTTTTTGTTTCCTGTTTTCATCCTTTGCTTGTGTCCACCTTGACCTGTTTATATTAAAGGGAGATACGCGAAAAACTTGTTATTGGCTTGATAAAAAGGTCACAAAAAGTTGTTTCAGAAGTCCTTTTCTCATTTTTGCAAATTTGGCCTGAAAATGCCTGAAATTGCTCTCAAAGTCAACATTTCTAGACGACTTTACCGGTACACCTCTTATCAATTTAAAGACGTACTCCCGGCTAAGGCTATCAAATTCTCTAAATAAACGGCCCCATTTTTCCTAAGCAGTGACTTGAAAGTTTTAAACTATTAAATAAAAAGTTATTTAAAAAATATACAGCCAAAAACAATATTAAAACAAAAGTATAGGACTTTAAAGAAATCACAATTGACCAATCTAACGCACAGCCACCTCATAGGGGGGTCACGTGACCTTTCTGATGCAAAAGCTTTGTCATCCTGGGCCTGAAGCAGAAGATGACACAAGACCTGAGGTACGAATCGGCTGAAGGCTTGATTAATTTTTTTCCATTTCTAGGCTAAATTAATTCATTTTGTAGGTATTTTTAAAGGCTTTGTAAAATTAATTCAAATACAAATATAGGAGAACAGACATTTTTGTTACAAAAAAGATGATACTTTTCAGCTTTAATTAGTTTTCAAAAAGTAGGTGATGGGTGAAGGTTTCAGCATTTTATCGGAACTGTTAACCTATTTTGATAATAAGTGAGCGGCCTCCCAAAATTTTGCCGAAGATACAAAAATAATTGACAGATTCATAATCAGGATTTTTCAAATAGGGAGAAACCACAATAATAATTTTTCATGTACCTCCCTTTAAAAATGAATAGAGAAGTTGATAATGATGTTCAGATAGTTAACAGGTAACTAACTGGCACACGCTCACCCTGCATATGGTAGAAAGTGGCAGCAATTGTTTTATATGCGCCTTGCACAATGTGAAATTGGAGTGCTTCTCATATATAGGGTCGGCACTAGAAACTGGAGTTTTTGCTGGGCGTTTCCCGTCTGGTGGCGCTAGTGGGCTCAGTGCTATGAGCTTTCGCGAGCTTTGCGCCAGAATCTAACAGAAAGTGATGGACAGAATGAAGTACGCTTGCAGTGTGTTCATAGTTGTAAGGTGTTCCGAGACTAAAAACATGTATATTTCTCTTTTGGTCGTTTGAATTGCGCAATAACATAATATAAAAGAATATAAGGGATGCAAGTAGCTACACTCATGCTCAATTTTTTTATTTTTAGACCAGATCCACTAATAGGTACTTGTAGTCTGTTCCAAGTGCAGTTTTTCCAGTTGTCCATCTCCTGCTAGAAACTGGATAATGAGTACGTTCGGTGTATGGGGAGATGTGCCGAAACGATTGTTATCTATATTTTTTTCGATACATATAGAACAAAATTGGAAGAAAAATATGACGAATATCTCAATAATTTGTTTTTTAAATAGAATTTGGTCGCAAGCTTCACCTTTAATTTGATTTAAAAATGAGACACAGAGTTACGAACGCAGACACCGAAGCTAGTGACATCTGCTAGCAATTTTTAAACCAGCTAGAGATGCCAGCTTTTTAATTTTCACAAACATTATTTCAGCTCAGCAAGTATCCAGGCTGCCGAGGTGCAAAGTGGAGGTCCACCATGGATGCATCTGATAGATCAAAGCGGGAAGATCCTCTCAAACTAATCTTGGCTCCCCCAATCGATTCTTGGGCTCCACAAACGATTCTTGGCTCCCCATAGGCGGATCCAGGGGGCAGAAGTGCAAGTGCCCTCCTTTCGATTAACCCTCGGTGCCCACTGAAATGGTCACGGTGCCCCTAAAAGGTCGATGGCGCCCTCTGAAATTCCACTTCCCACCATCCCCCCTCCTCGAACGCGAAAATAAGCGCCCCCGGTAGGATTTTGCGCCCATCTGATAGGTTTTGACGGCTCAAAAGTGGCGTCCCTCGGGGAGGTGCCCCTCCCCAGGCTGGCAATCCTGGATACGCCTATCCTCTTGGTCCCCTGAAATGCAACTGATGCTTTTTAACGTTTATCTTCCCCTCCCCTGCAAACAGGGTAACCCAGGGGCGTAGCCAAGGGGGGCGGAAGGGATAGCCGCCCCTCCCTGAGGGCCCCCTGAGGACACGAGCCGCGCGAAGGGCGGCTCGTCCGCACTATGCTCTGTGGCCAAATTTGGCATTTTATACCAGACAGGGCCCTCTTAAGCCCTCTTCAGCACTCTATTCTGTAACAAGGAGGGCCCTTTTTACCCATCAGGGCCCTTTTGGGACTGTCACAGGGGCCCTTAATTTTCGGGGTGCCACCCCTTCCTGAGCGAAATCCTGGCTACGCCCCTGGGGCAAACGGAGTATATGCCCCCCCCCGATTGAGAACTCATCCCTTTTACCCTGCACCCAGGTTCCGGCTAGAACCGCCCCAGCACACCCCCTTCCCCTTGGAGCGTCAGCTTTTTTCATTCACTCTACGCAAAACCTGGCGTCTCACTGTGTGACATGGCAGCCCTGGTTATCAGAGACATCTTATTTACACATATACTTTCTTTCCATTCAGTTTATCGTAATTGGCTTCGTCAGATTAGTACGTGCATAGGCGGATCCAGGGGGGCAAGGGGGCACGTGCCCCCCCCGATCGACCCTCGGCGCCCCCCTGGAAGGTCGATGGCGCCCCCTGAAATGTCGCTTCCAACCCCCCCAAGATGCGATAGTCGGCGCCCACCGATAGGATTTGGCGCCCACCTGATAGCTTTTGCCGGTCATAAGTGGCGCCCCCTGGTCCGGATGGCGCCCCCCGGTCAGGATGGCGCCCCCCGGTCCGGATGGCGCCCCCCGGTCCGGATGCCCCTCCCCGGGAAGGTGCCCCCCGATCGGCAATCCTGGATCCGCCTATGAGTACGTGGCACGTCTAGGCAGTGTGTAGAAAGTGTAAATACAACGTGATTGCGTTTGTGGACCAGGGGCATTGTTAACTTTATATTCCAGCGCCATGGGTGCAAATCCCGCGGGGGTTGGAAAGTCGGGACCCCTTGGAATTTGGGTCTCCCATAGGCTTTGTATAGGGCTTGTATGGCCGTACCAGCGTTAACCTACCCAAGACCCCCCTGGATCGAGAAAAGACTTCCAGCCATGTCCAGCGCAAATATTCTCTTATATTTAGCTGTAGCTTGAAAAACTATGTTTCCAAAACTATATGTAATTTCCGCGCTAGATTTATTTTTCTCTTTCAAATTTTCGTGCTAAGGAGCGACAAACACGTATCATGCACTTCTCCTTTGTCCTGTGAAACAAAAGTGCAAAAGGAGATTAAATAGCAGAAGAGGAAAACACATGAAAATCCATGTTGGATAAAAATCCAGGTCACACATTCCTTGCGAAATACCATTTACCAGGCCGCCACGCACTTGACATGTATCATTCCCGTCGATGAAGATAACACACACTGCAACGTCAGGGAACACATGCTACGTAAACAGATTGGAAACTAGAAAATTTAAGAGCTACAAAGAAGCTCTGAATCGTAACGCCAGCATATTTTGACAATGTGCCCACTCAACATCGCTGAGAGGATTAAGCAACTTACAAATGCGACCGCCTTGTAGGCGGTCTCGCCAGCAGCAGCAGGCTAGGACGCTGTTCTAAATGCAGTAAAAGCACGTCACGCGCGTGAAAGAACATAACCTACTTAAAATTCGAGTCAATGTTGCGGCTAATTACTGAAAAACGAGATGCGGCTGCTCAATGAAATACGAATCGAGCCAGGTCATTTACGGTTAAAGTGTTGATTTTATTGCCGCAGTCAGTTTCCAGGGAACATCGATATTCAAACACGGACGAAGAACACTTTTTGGAATTAGACTGTGCAATACCAAAGTGGGTCCGATGGCACTACCTATGAAAATGATATACCTATGACATCTACATTTGGCAAGCAAGCTGTTTTGCTGTCATCGGCACCAGAAGCTAACCACATTGTGGTGTAAGACTAAGAACTCAGAAATCTATAGATTGGGCAAGTAGGTTCCCAGCTCAGCAGCCACACATACACCAATGGGTAGCCCTGGTGGCAGGCCACAAAGAGGAGATCTCTCTTCTCACTCATAACTGGCAAGAAAATAAGATGTGTCTTCTAGTCCAGTGTTTGATCAGCTCCAAGCCCCTTCATTTAATGGTGTTAAAAAGTTATCTCCTGGTTTGTGATGGCATGTACATCCTGAGGTCGTGATGTAGATCTTGCTGTAGTCTTCCAGTGACACCTGATGTTACATTACTGGAAAAGCAAGACATGCATTAAAAAGAAAGCAAGCATAAAACATAACACATTCTTCAGCAGCTACCACAGCTTTTCACCTCGTCAGAGTTCGAGGCCAGTTCCAAGATCCGAGTCACTCAGATATTTTAAACCGAAATTTCTTATAAGATAGCCAGTGCTGGATATCAAACTTGAAATATTCAAAATTCTCTCCATATGCTGTCCAAAAGGGTGCATTGTTTGAGACAAACATTGTGCATGAACATAATAATCTGAGGCAGTTTCACTGTTCAGAGGTCATGGTAAAAATGTGAGAGATAGTTTGTGCCCATGACACAAAGCACCAAAAAATAATTAGTCAAAATATCTTAAGTAGGCACATCCCTGTTTTCTATACCTGCCCAAGAACATAGGACTAGGCCAGTCTGCAAAGTATAGCAGCATGCCAGACAAGTCGCACCAGCCACCTATAATTATCACACTAATTCGCACTGCCAGTCACCAAAAATTTGCACCAATCTGCAATATACCAGGGAGGAAAACACACCCATGGTTGAAGAATTCAGTTTTCCCTTGTCCCACATGATTTTGTTGATTTTTAGTGTTGCCTTCCTCACACCAGACTCACAAATTTGCACCAAGGTGGTAAAATTTGCACCATTCACTCCTGTCTAAGAGGGCACTCGCACAGACGAGATCACGTCAAAAGTGTCATACTTTGCAAACTGGGGACTAGGAACTGTTACACAAGACAGTGATTCAACAGTGTTGCTGAGAGCGAGTTTAAATAATATTTCAAAATGCTTTAAATGTAACAAGACACAAAAATGTACTTTCTTTAAAACAAACATGAGAACAAAAAAGCCAGAGCCATTAAGAAAAGGCACAATGAAACACTCAAACTCCTAAGATAGGGCTCATGAATGCTATGTCTATATAAGCCAATTAGATAAACAGAAGTTGGGTGCAAAATCAAATTTATTTTACATTTGTTTTATCTGTAACTCATGTTCCCTTCAACTGTCCCAAGCACTACAAAGCAATACACCTATCATTCACAAGAATTTAACCCCTAGTATGGACCATGCTGCTAAAATATTATTTATGCATGTTTGGGAACATAATGAAACGTTTGCTTTTGAGCTTAACATGTATTTGGCCCAGATACAGGAACGATCAGGATGGAATACCTGCGGAGAGACACAAGGACACCTATCACCAGGAGCATTTGAAGAGCATCTGCAATCCACATCACATTTCTCCCCTAACCATTTCGCGATGCAACAGATATCACAGGGTCACTTAACAATAGTCCCAGTCCCCAAGCCTATTGGGAGCTTTCCTATTTCTAGTACTCCTGCTGGTGGTTGCTGGTGTTTCAGGGCCTAAACTATCGTGGGTCTGAGTCGGTTCCTGCACCTGGTTTGCGCCACCACTGTCCCCCTCGCATAACCCTTCCTCAGTTTCAACAGCAACATCCTCCCCAGAATCGAGCTCTAACCCAGCTTCAGCATTCCATTCTCTCCCCTCCGAGCCCTGACTTTCGATACTAGAGTCATCAAAATTCAACACCGTTTCACAATCAGAGTGACTGGACTGACCCTGTCGATCGTTACTATTTACAGTTACATCATTTCCACATGCCATACTTTCAGTCTCCTGTCTGCAATGACTAACATCGCTCCTCCACAGAGTGTCAGCAACATTGGCATCGTTACGACCCACACTGCCAGTTTCCTGCTGCTGACTATCTCTGGTATCACCTGTAACATCTGACGATACATGACTACGAGTCTTCCGCCCAAAGTATGGTTTCAGACGATCATGGTGGACAACTGTTGACCGCCCCTTGGATCCCCTGACGCGGAAGGTCTGCGGTGACAGAATCTCTATGACCTCGTAGGGCCCACTCCATGGTCGTTGTAGCTTAGGAGACAGGCCTTTTCGACGATTTGGTCTGTGGAGCCAGACTAGGTCCCCTACCTCATACGCCATTTGATGCACACTCTGTTTCTGACGCCTACACAATGCAGCATCTTCAATCGCATCCACGACTCGTTTCCGAATGGTATCAAGCTCTTTGGAGGAACAGAGCTTGTCTGCGGGGCACTTGTCTGTGCCACATGCCACATCCAGTGGAACCCTTGCTGGTCGAGAGTGGAAGAGTTCGAATGGGGTCATGCCAGTGGTCTCGTGCTTGCTTGTGTTATAAGCGAATACGACCTTAGGCACAATGGAATCCCAATCACGCTGGTTTTCAGACACAAATGTAGCGAGCATCGAGCACATGGTCTTGTTAAATCGTTCAACTTGTCCGTTTCCTGACGGATGATACCCCGTTGTTCGTGTCTTATCGATGTTCATGTGGCGACACACCTCTTTGAAAAGACGACTTTCGAAATTACGTCCCTGATCAGTGTATGACTCGCGGACAGCCATATCGACAAAACAAGTGTCGGACAAGAACTTCAGCAACAGTTTCTGCTTCTTGATTGGGTATCGGAAATGCTTCCACCCATTTTGAGAAACCACAAGTGACAACAAGTATGTACCTATTTCCATCGTATGAAGTAGGAAAGGGGCCTGTAATATCAGTTGATACCCAATCCCATGGATGTTCAGCAAGCGGCATGATTCCAAACTCGGCCCGGAAAGGGCGACAAGGGCTCTTTTTCTGTGCGCATGGAGCGCAGGACTTAACATAGGCCGTGACTTCCGCAGTCATGTTCGGCCAGTAAAAACGCTCTTTAACCTTTCCGAGAGTCTTGCTAACACCAAGATGGCCCGACCAGCAACTGTCATGTGAAACGGACAGAACGTCATCAATCAAAGATGCCGGTACCACAACACGTTTTTCACTCCCGTGCCCCTTAAAAAGCAAACCTGACTCAGGATCCACTTCCAATGAATCTCTGATGCTGAAGTAATGCTTGACTCCAGCTGAAGGATTTTCTGGAATTCCGTACCCGTGTGTTAAGCTGGATATCATGCACAGAATGTCAGGGTCTCTATATTGTGCTACCAGAATCTCGGACTCATCAGGCTTAAGATCAATGTACCCCACTGAAGCTGCCGGCATCGATCTTGACAATGCATCTGCATGAGCGATGGCACGACCTGGACGATATTGCATTCTGTAGGAGAACTGCTCGAGCTCAATAATCCACCGGGCCAGTCGCCCCCTGGGGTCCTTACACGCTCTAAGGTACGTTAAAGGACAATGATCAGTCTGCAGTGTGAACGCTCTACCCTGGAGATAGACAGCAAAATGGCGAACGGCCCAGACAACTGCCAAGCACTCTCTCTCTCTGTGGCACGGTAACGTGCCTCTACCTTGGTTAAACACCGACTCGCGTAAGCTACAGGTTTCTCTAGCCCGTTGACTTTTTGGGTCAATACAGCGCCAAGACCAACGCTGCTAGCATCTGTTGTCAGGATGAATTCCTCGTCAAAGTCAGGAAATGCAAGGACAGGAGCCTTCGAAAGAAGTTCTTTGAGCTCACAAAAGGACAGCTCACAGGACTCATCCCAGACGAATTTGGCTCGATCCTCAATAAGCCTCAGCAGAGGCTTTGCTACAGCTGAGAAATCAGGAATGAATTTTCGGAAATAACTGGCCAAACCAACAAAACGCCGAACTTCGTGCACGCTACCCGGTCTCTCAAACCCCTGCACAGCGGATACCTTTTCCGGATCCGGAGCAATGCCACTGCCACTGATAACATGACCCAGGAACTTTACTTGGTCCTTGAAAAATCTACACTTCTTGATGTTGACTTTCAAGTTTGCCTCACTCACAGCCTCCAAAACATGGTCAAGATGACCAAGTGCTTCCTGGAACGATCCCCCAAAGACGATAATATCATCTAAATACACAATACATTCCCGCCAAGTTAAACCAGCCAGAACAGCCATCATCAGACGTTGAAATGACGCGGGGGCACCCTTGAGACCGAACGGCATTCTCTGGAACTCCCAGAGCCCTGCATGGGTAGAGAAAGCTGTCTTCTCTATGTCCGACTCCTCAACATCCTGCTGCCAATATCCGGACTGCAGATCGAGCACACTGAACCACGATGAACCCGACAGCGCGTCGAGACAGTCCTCGACTCTGGGCAGAGGATGAGAATCTCCATGTGTTAGGTCGTTTAAACGGCGGTAATCGACACATATTCGCAACGACCCATCCTTCTTCCGCACAGGCACGATCGGAGAGCTCCAGGGTGAGCAACTAGGCCGAATGATGCCATCCTGCTCCATCCTCTGGACAGCTTCATCGATGTCAGACCTGTCATGAACATTAACTCTCCGCGGTGGTTGCGCAATGGGACGTGCCCCATCCACAAGAGGAATTGAGTGTTTCACAAGTCCACACTGACCAAGTTCTCCATGCAGTGAGAAGGCCTTCTCATGTTTCATAAGAAGTTCAGCCAGAGCAGACCTCTGGTTTTCTTCAGTCAGGTCAGAGCCCTGGACCAAGTCATCGACCCAATCCGAATCCGTTCCACTATGCTCACCAGAAATTTCCTCGCAAATTGTTGGACTGTCCATCAGTCTGGCGACCACTGCATGCGACGGAATGGTAACCCCTCGGGCTGTAGGATTCAATATTCTAACTGGAATTAAGTGGTTCTCAGGCACCGTAACCACAGATCTAGCGCACATGAGCGAATACTGCTCCGACAACAGATCGCTGTTCTCCACAACCACATCCCCTACCGACACAGGAGGCGGGACAGAACACACGACGACGCTCTGGTGTTTAGGCGGGATATGCACGGCCTTGCACACACGAACACAGTCGGCGGTCTCAGACACGTTGCATTTTCGGACACTCACTGTTTTTGTCGCAAAATCTATGGACACCGATGACCCCATTCTATTCAACAGGTCAGTGCCCAGTATGCATCCAGGGGAAAGATTGTGCACCACATACAGGGGTTGATCCCGCAATGTTTTATCCCCTATGCTTACGTCGCAGACTACCACGCAGTCGAGGTCCAACGCACTTCCATCAACAGTTACTGGTTGCCGCATTGCAGGAATTTTCTGAACATCCAAACCTGCAATCACTTCAGCAGACACAACACTACACTGTGCGCCAGTATCCAGAAGCCATTCTACCCTACGGTCTTGAACGTATCCGGACACGAACACTTCTGCATCATTGTAACCGCCAACCCTTGCGGCCGGCACATAATCACCACGGCCACAAGCGACACGCCCAGCACGAGAAACAACACCAGCCGCCATAGCTGCCCGCAAAAGTCCAGCCCCACGAAAACTCTTTCTATCAGCATTGGTCTTCTCAAACTCCTCACAACTCATGTCATGTTCCCGAAAAGCCTTCTCTAACTCACCGGTACACCCCTCACATGAACCCCGAGCATCAGCATTATCCCCACAGAAAGCATCGTCAGTTCGAGGATACGTCATGCAATCGCGTGAACCCTGAGCACCAGTGGTATCTCCACAATCTCCACAGGAAGCATCGTCAGCTCGAGGAGCCGGAATGTCTTTCGTGGTATCTCCACACGAAGCATCGCCAGCTCGAGGATGCGGAATGTCTTTCGTGCAATCACGTGAACCCTGATCACCAGTGGTCTCTCTACATGAAGCATCGGCAGCTCCCGGAGACGGAACGTCTTTCGTACAGTCGCTGCATCCAGGAAATCCAGACTCAGAGTCCAGTTGTCCGATATCAGCACCAGAAACGTTATCACGCAAGACAGTTACCGGCACAGGATCAGAGCTAGACCCACACCCATTCTCAACATCAGAGCTTTGCACCACGGAACAGTCATTGCCCGGATTCGCCACATCATCGGGAAAACTCTCTCTCGGCACATTCTCATCGGGAAAGCTCTCTCGCCACATTCGGAGCCCCATTCAGTCCTGCATGGGACGACCCACCAACGGGATTCACTGCCTCAGGACCAGAACAGTTCGAGTTATCAGTTGCACCAGTCACAGGCAGCAACGTTGGCTCACCATTAAACACAGGTACACCAAGTCCAGTGGAAACAGCACCAGCCACCACGCCCGGGATGCGCTCAGGCGAAGTACGAAGCTCTATGCTACCAGCACACTTCAAATCAGGACATTCCCCGTCCACATCCTCGCGCGGTGACCCGCCCGGCGCAGTTAGCCCCTCTGAGTCACCACCAAACAGGTACACCAAGTCGAGTGGAAACAGCATCAGCCACCACGCCCGGGATGCGCTCAGGCGAAGTACGAAGCTCTATGCTACCAGCACACTTCAAATCAGGACATTCCCCCTCCACATCCACGCGCGGTGACCCGCCCGGCGCAATTAGCTCCTCTGAGTTCGGGACCATTCCCGCACATTGCTCCACGTCCCCCGCCGCCAAAACAGGCAGCGGTGAGCGAGTCTGGACCCAACCGGTCCATCCCAAGCTAGGGTTCCAGACAGGCATACCCAGCCCAACCTGGTCCTGTACCAGTCCCACAGACCCCACCGTGCTGTTTGGCGCAAAAGCAAACTGCGGCGGGCAGGTTTGAACATTACCAGTCCATCCTACATTAGGGTCCCAGGCACGCCAGTACGGAGGATAGCCAATTGAGCCATGCGCACCCCACTCATTAGGCACCACCTCGAAATGCTGAGAGTGAGATTGATTCACAATTTCCGATGCAGGCGCCGATGAATGTGGATTTCTCCAAACGGGGGTCGTCCGTGAACAGCTCAGGTGCGGTGCCACCGTCGGTGCTGCCGCCCCAATATCCGCGCTGTTTTGGGGCATGCTTCCTCTTGGTGCTGTGACTGCCGCGACCGGACGCCCCTCCGAATCGCGGCTACTCGAAATTTGCGCAGCCTCGCGCCATGTGTCCCGGCTGCTTACACCGGTAGCAGATGATGGGCTTTTTCTGGGATGCTTCGTCTCCAGCGTTTTTGGCCTGTTGCTGAGGTGGACGTGGTGGTCGTGGCCGCCAATTGGTGCCTTTTGTGACGGAAAGCGCCGCCACCTTCTGCTCCAAAGCTGACACCACCTCAGTTAGCTTAGCGACATCACCCCGCAGATCATCCTGCTCTGCTGGCATGCGCCTCACAGCAGGAGGAGCAAACACCTGCTCAAGCCGTCGAGCACGTGATACGAGGTCTCGAAAGGACTCCTCTGGCGACGCTCCTAGGAGCAGTTGCACTCGCAGTGCTTCTGACAGTCCATTTACAAAATGAGTTTTGCAGAGACTATCGATTTGCTCATCCTTAAAGGAAGGATATGCCTTATGAGCAAGACATTTCAGCGCCTCACCAAAGTCTGGTACCGCCTCGCCCGGCTGTCGCCTTCGGCTCACAAAGAGCAAGGCATAATCTGATTCTAGCGCGGTCGAAGAGAACTCTGTTATCAAAGATGACTTAATCTGTGAAATCGTCTGCTTCTCCTCACTTGGGAGTCGGCGGAAGAAATCAAACGCAGCCCCACTTAAGGCTGTCGGTAGCTGTAAGGCTTGAACTACCTCTGACCAACCATTTGCCCTTGCAACCACATCGAAATGGTCAAGAAATCGTTCAACACTCCCCTGACCATCAAACTTTTCGAGTTTGGCAAATCCACCCACTGCACCTGCCAGGCCGACACTGTCTGTAGAGTCCGGCATGCTGGTAGTTAGATTAACCCACAACTAGTTGTTCATGCAGGAGCAGTCGCATCACCGCCAGGCAGATCATGCAGGTCGTGTGGTGAGCATGCCAAGCAGATAATTCCGGGATAATGATAATTCTAGGAGGAGTGGGTACATCTGGGCCAAATCCGCTGCCACCAGTGAAACGTTTGCTTTTGAGCTTAACATGTATTTGGCCCAGATACAGGAACGATCAGGATGGAATACCTGCGGAGAGACACAAGGACACCTATCACCAGGAGCATCTGAAGGGCATCTGCAATCCACATCACAATAAATTACCAAAAGACGTCCTAGAAAATCTTGGAATTCAGCCATAAATTGGTCATACATCAAATAGCTGTCCAAAATATCATGTCATTCCCATCCTTTTATGTGTGATGATCATTTAAAGAAGAGCAACAATACCACTATCACAAGCAACTAAAAAGAAAAATAGAGTGAGATAATCGAAGATTTGCGTCTTACCTGCACAGAACTGTCATGAAACCACATTTGATAAACAGACAACTCCGTTGTCCGCGCAAGTGCTTGAAAATGAGGCGCCAGGTTCATCGCAATTTACGCCCAGCAAAACATTTTTCTTCCTCGCTTGTGTGACATCATACCAGGTGATGACCTCACACCTACGTCACGGATTTTCTCCAGTTTCTAGTGCCGACCATATATAGTGTCTCTAGAGATGATGTCTTGCCTTGATGTCATCAGTTATGTGTTGGGGTGAATATATACAATAAAAAGTGCATGAAGGCAATACTCCTTTGTTGTTGAAACATTGATAAAATCAAGAATGTAAAATATAGTTGATGTCGGAAAGCACAGACACAATGAAATATATGTCATTGGTTTATTTAATTTTTTGATTTATTAAATTGATTGCATTACCATGCTTTGATGCCCTACCTTGAGATCATTGGCTATATGTTGTGGGGAATTTATATGATATGTTGTAGTGTTGTGGGAATGACCTAAGGCCCTTTGAAGATGTTAAAACAGAAGATAGTAAAAGTGCTAAAAGACAAGACAAAAAATTTCCAAAGTCCATAAACTTAAACACTTAACCCCTAAAAATCCTGAAAAAGGCTAAGACAAGATAAAGATAAAAGGTGTGGGATGAGGTAATTTTAGGTAGCATCATGTACGTGTTTGTTAAATCTGAGTCTAACGGCCCTCTGGTTCCCACCGATTTAAAATGAATCGCCTGGTTCACAAAGCTTACAGTCGATCCTAGAAATTACATTTTTGGCATGACGTTTTCCATCAATACCTGCATGACAGGCATTTCAGAAGCGACCTCCCCAAGGCACTGTACTGGTTCCAGCGCCGATCTGGCCAAAAGGTCCTTCAGAGATGTGCCGCCTCTCTATACCATCAGCGTGGAAAGGCCAGAGTTTCTCACGATCCGCTTGACCTAGTCACCGAGAGCGTCATCAACGAAAGGTAGAACCAGAGGAGCATCATTTCCACGGTTTGGGGCCTGCGGCGTGGATTAAGAGCGTCGACCTGCAGCTTTTAAGAGATGGTTTGGGTGCCCATTGTTTAGAATATGTCTAAAATATTTCTGAGGCTTCTCTTACGAGGGCTTCCGGATGATGATCTACGAATTGCCCGAAGAAATTGAGACTGGATGAGATTTTTTAGAGAACAGGGTTGAGCTGGTTAAAATGGAGGAAAATCGGAGATACTATTCATTTGAAGAAAACTTCATTTGTGTAGGCCCGACATAGAAACCGTGATGGGCATATCCAAAAACAAGGATGGAGCCAGATGTGCCGGTGTGCTCGATGGTGAATCAGAGCCGCATGACGAAATCCATGGAGCAAAGCGGATTGAGATTTCTCAAGAGGCTCTATTCTGGCCGCTCGTCGGGTCTCGCCATGGTCTGTTGTCGCCGTTGTTGTCGGCGTTGTCGTTGTCTGTCCGACCTGAGAATTGATGCCATAGCTCTGCAATTTTGTAGGGTGATGCCCTCCTACGCCAGACATTCAAACTTAAAGCCCCGAGTTGATATCCGAAATAGTTTTTGAGAAATTTTGGGGCAATTTTTTGTTTTATATTTTTCTAATTTTTACCTCTTGAGGTACGAGTTTAAATTTGTCCTTTTGAAAAGGCAACAAGGACCAGCTAAGGAAAAAAATTTAGCTGGTCCGACGATATCTATTTCTCGAATACGCGGTATTTCTGACGCGGGTAAAACAACCTACTGAAAATCGATGGGCGACTTGTACGCTCCAAATGTCAGAAAAACGCTTCCAGTTAGCTTAAAGACAGTTACCTACGGTTAGCTAGCCCAATTTTTTGTTCTTAGGCATAGTTTTGAGTGCAAAACGTAAATGTTTTACCTAGTTTTTACCATTCTTCCGGAAGACTGCATTTTTGTTTATTTCGTTCCAACGTTAATATCTCGCAATCTAACTTACCGATTTGAGTTTTCATTTCAGATAACGGAAGAACATTGCTTCCGCCTGATAACATTTAGAGATGGAAATTGTGATATTGAAATTCTTTGTTTTATAGGCATAAATATAATTTGAGTAAAAAACTTCATTTGCAGCTTCCTGGTTCCGAGCTCATGTCACTCACAAACTCAGAATTGACATGGCTGAATAGGAAAGTTACTTGCGGTCATTTCACTCACTTACACTTCCCACCTATCTAATGGCTTTCGAGTTATTAGTCCGAAAATGTATTTTAAGGTGCTAAATTTCTCGAGACATCTTTGTTTCTCACCATGGTTTCAAGTTCTTGAAACGAATGGAAGTGGATGAGATTTGGCATGAAGCTAGCTTAGGGTCCTGAGTCGCCGATGCAAGTAATTCCAGGCCAAAATGATGGTTGGTTCGTCTTCCAGATGCAACTTTATACCTTGCCTTTTCTTTACGAACACAACGCCCGGCGTCACGGTCACGGCATCGTTGTTTGAGTGATACCGGCCAGTGAACTCCTGACGGGTCATAAGTGTAGGGCTAGTGGGAGGGGGCAGATTGTGGCGCGGTGGTCTAGTGGTTAGAGGCCTTGAATCGTGGTCAGGGGTGCTCGGTTCGAATCTGGGTTGGCCGTGATCGCTTTATTAGTTATTTCAAAGAAAAGAATGATAACACTGACCTACAGATTTATGAAGAGATACATTGAGAAGGAAATATGGTTTGCTTTCAGCACATTGTCATACTGCTCTCCGCTGCCGGTTGGACGTTAGCCCTGGTCGCACACCGAGGTTTTATGCTGGTATGAAACGAATTTTCAAAATCGAAGTATGAGCCCAGGGAGTCCTCGCCATGCGTCCAAACCCCCCAACACATGGTCAACATATTGCATAAAGGTGACTGGCTGATCACGTGGGCTGGATAAAATAGCTCAATCAAAGATTCCAGCCAGTTCATGAAGATGATGGCCAGTGAGGGAGCTACTCTGCTTCCCATAGCGATCACCAAACCTGAGGTAGTTATTGGTGAGGCAATGGTCAAGTAGATGTCTGAGATACTCAGCCCGTATGTGTTGATGCTCATATGTCTCTCAAGAGGGCCCCCGAGGATATCGCGAAGCGTGGCCCGCATTATGCTCGCCGGCCGCGAAACTTCATGTCCAACAGGGCCCTCAGCCCTCTCCAATTCTTCATTCCTGTGATAAGCAGGGTTTTTTTACCATCGGAACCCTCTGAAAAGAGGCTCCTCTTAACCACTGTCACTCCCAAGGGCCTCTGTTGGTAGTACGACCCTCTATGTTCAGCTAGGCTCTCTTTGACAGATTATACCGCTATGGTCAGTAGGGCTCTTTGGGCCGCGCACCCTACTGTGAGTCGCAGGGCCAGCTAAAACCTTCAGAGCCCTGTAGGACCAACGGGGCCCTAATACGGAGGCCACTTTGGATTATAGGGACTGTTTTAGCCCACAGGGTCCACTCTGACTTTCAGGACCACCTTTTACTAAAGAAGCCTTTGAACTAGTATGAACGACTATGCAGGGCTTTGAGGCGCTGACCTTCCCCCCTCCCCGAGGGCCCCCTCAAGGACGCATTGCCCCTAACGCACCATACTCTGTGGCCCGACGTGGAACTTTATATCAGACAGGGCCCTCTCAAGACCATCGGAATATTTTTATAAAGGTGTCCGGTGAACCACTCTGGTCCTTAGAGCCCCCTGTCGACAGTAGGGCCCTGTCTGGTTAGGTGGGCCTCTTTAACCGATAAAGTAATTATGGCTAGCAGGGCTCTTTGGACATAAAGGCCCACTGCGACTCGCAGTGGGCCTTTATGATCAATCTATGACCGTCAGGACTTTGTCTGACTAGCTGGGTGTTTTTAAGTGAGAAGGCCATTGTGGCTAGCAGGAACCACTCTGAACAATGGTCCACAGCGCCCACTCTGACTATCAGGACCCTCTTTGCAAAAGCCGTTGAACTTGCAGGACTGACTATTCTCTGCAGGACTCTATCGTCATCAGGGCCCTCTCTGGTCAGCTTGGGACCTTACCAAACAAAGCCAAAGAGAGGCTGTTGGGGCGGCGGCCCCCTGAGGGCCCTCTCGAGGGTGCACTGCCTAGCTGCGCCATTCTCTGTAGACCGCCGTGGAACCTCATGTCAGATAGGGTACTCCCAAGCTCTCTCCAGCACTCCATTCTATGACAAGCGGGGATCTATTGACCATTGAAACTCTCGGAAAGAGTGTCCTCTGAACCACTATAGCCTCCAGTGTCCTCTGTCGACAGATGACCCGCTCTGGTCAGCTGGGCCCTCTTCAACCGATAAAGCCACCATGGTCAGTAGGGATCTTTGGGCAGCAGGGCCCACTGTAGCTTGCAGGGCCAGAAATAGTCAGCAGGGTTATAGCTGACCCTGAACAGTTGTTCAGGGTTGTTTCAACAGCTGGGCCCTCTTTAAGTAAGAATACCATTGTGGCAAGCAGGGACATTCTTCTATTGTGCTATCGTAAATTTTCGAATATCTGAAGCGTTCTATCTCTGCAGACAATGTGATCAATTGTAGACTCTTTTGGCCGTGCACGTTGTACATGGGGAAGTGACGTCCTTTTCATCTTCTTTGCCGTTCCCCCAGCCACTCGCACTTATCAGTCGATAGGACCTTACTCATCGGACACCTGCGTCACATGGGCTTGTTATTCTTGTGGATGTACCTACTATGTACCAATGTACTTTTTGGGACTGCTCAATTCTTACCATGTGCCACATAAGGAGGTATATCAACAAAAGCTGATTTTTTTCCAAAATGATTTAATGATTTCGAGTTGGGCACTTTTTGATGTGACATTTTCTTACATAGTATAAACATAGCGCTGTCTTTGTCTGTCCTTCAGCCTTCGAGAATATGCTGTTTCGTATAATTGGTCGTTGGCTTGGCTATGTGTGGAGAAGAGCGTTTGAACGTGGCGCGTGTGTGCGGCAGGCCAACCGGACGACATGGCGTCGCCGTCCCGGCTCAGCCAGTCCATGTCGAGCCTCAGTCTGGCCAGCTCGGACGCCAGCAGCGGCAGCGCGCGCGCCGCCCCCACCCTCTGCGCCCGCCACCAGCCGCCACGGCTGTGCGGCCAGCCAGACTGCGCGGCGCTGCACATATTCCGGCTGTTCGCCGACGGGTTCTGTCCGCACGGTGACGACCAGTGCCGCTTGGGCCACACGGTCGCCAGGGAGTGCAACCGGCTGGCCCTGCAGCGCCACGGGCTGACGCAGATGCCGGAGCGGCAGCTGCTGTGGCTGGTGCGCGCGCTGCTGCAGCGGACGGCGCCCGTCTGCGACGACGAGTACCGCCGCCAGCTGCAGCTGTGCCAGGGGTACGCCGTCTCCGCCAGCTGCCCAAGCACCGACTGCTTCCGACTGCACCTGTGTCCTCAGCTGGTGGAGGGCGGCTGTGGGGCCGGCGCCGGCTGTCGGTGGAGCCACCAGGTGACCAGCGCCGACAACCTGATGGTGCTGCTGCGACTGCGCTGCACCGACCTGGACGACACGGCGGTGCTGCGGCTGCTGAAGGACAATCAGCGTCGCACCACAGCCACCACAGCCATCAGCGACAGCGCCGCCGCCCCCGAGGCCAGCGGTTCGGAGCCGCCGCCGGCCCGACAGGCAGCCACAGCAGGGTGTGGCGGTAGCTCAGTTGCCTCCGGTGGCGGTGTGGTTAGCGACGGCAGTGGGAAGAAGACAGCGTGCGCCGGTCAGCAGGTGCAGCAGCAGCTCTCCGTCTGCCGTAACTTTTGCTACCCATCAAAGTGCCCGGACGGCGAGCGCTGTCGACAGCTGCATGTGTGCCGCTTCTTTGTAGCAGACATTTGTCCTTACGGCAACACCTGCACCCGGAAGCACAGCCTGCAGACGCCCCACAACGAGCGTGTGTTGATGGATCTGCAGCTGGCCTCCTTCACAGACCTGCAGCTGCTGACCAGGCTGCGCAATGGCTGGTTGAAGCAGAACCCCATCACCAACACCGAGCGCCAGTTCTTGCTGCAGCTGTGCCGCTTCTATGTGGACAGCGGCAACTGCGAACTCGGCGACTACTGTTACCGGCTGCATGTCTCCAAGAACTACGTGTCGAACACGTGTGTGGGTCGGCCCGACTGCGTCCTCTCGCACCAGTTGGACAGTGCTGACAATGCGGCCATCATACGACGACTGGGCCTCACCGCAATGACAGCCAACAAGACACTGCAGATGCTGACCACTCCGGTAACACCCCAAGCGGCCTGGGACTCGTGGGCCTCTGGTGAGGAGTCGGGGCTCAGTTCTGGAGGTGGTAGTGCGACGCGCGAACAGGCTTGCGCCTCACAGCAGCCAGTCGAGCGGGCCGTCACACCGCTCAGACAGACGACCAGCCTGGCCAACCCAGAGCCGTCGCCGTCGTTGAGTGAGCAGCTGGCAGCGGAGGTTGAAGCGGAGCTGTCGCCGCCGCGTCTGTGTGCCGCCCACGCCGCAGGCCAGCCGTGTCCCGAGCGGTACTGCCACCGTTTCCACGTTTGCGGCTTCTTCCTGGCCAACCTGTGCCGACGCGCTGACGACCACTGCGGCGCCGGCCACTCTTTCCAGACGCAACACAATCTGGCGGTGATGTCGCGCCACCAGCTGATCGGCGGCTCGCCAGAGGATTTCCAAGCACTGCTCGACGAGATGACGCTGCACGCCAGGATAGCCTTCAAAGGAGACGCCCAGCTGCGCGTCCAGATGTGTATCCCGTACAACTCGCCGGGTGGCTGTGTGGCGGCAGACTGCGCCCGCTTCCACCTGTGCCACCGCTTCCTCTCCGGTGGGTGCACCGTGGGCGGTGAGGCCGGCTGTGGTCGTCTACACCGTCCCACCGGCAGCCACAACCGGGCCGTGTGGCGGGCGCTGGGGCTGCACCGCTGCCTGCACAGTGACTCAGTGGGCGACTGGGCCACCGACCAAGATATGCTGGAGCTGCTCGCGCGCCAAGCTGGGCGTGCCTGCTGGCCGCTACGAGGGGAGCCCTGCTGGTGGGGTGGAGGGGACGTCCGTTGGGAGTCTTGCTGGTTGTACTCCCCAGCAGCCTGCCACCTGCGCTCCGGGGAAGCCTGCCGCCTGCGCTCCGGGCAAGCCTGCCCCCTGCGCCCCGGGGAAGCCTGCTGCTTGCGCTCCGGGCAAGCCTGCCGCTTGCGCTCCGGGGAAGCCTGCCGCCTGCGCTCCGGGGAAGCCTGCCGCCTGCGCTCCGGGGAAGCCTGCCGCCTGCGCTCCGGGAAAGCCTGCCGCCTGCGCTCCGGGGAAGCCTGCCGCCTGCGCTCCGGGGAAGCCTTCCGCCTGCGCTCCTGGGAAGCCTGTCGCCTGCGCTCCGGGGAAGCCTGCGTTTCCGGTTCAAACTGTTGTGGCCGGTGCGAGAGTAGCGTGCTCCTACACGGGTCCGGTGCCACCGCTCTGTCGTTCGTGGGCGGAGGGTGGCTTATGCGAGATCATGTGTTTTCGCCTGCACTTGTGTCCGCACTGGCTGCGCGACAACTGCCGACGCGGCGGCCGTGGTGCCCTACCCTGCACCCTGGGCCACGAGCTGGTCACGCCCCACAACAGCACCGTGTTCCAGGCTTACGGGCAGTCGTCGCCGACCATCTGTGCCGGGAATCAGCTTCAGTCGCTGTTGGAGCAGGTGGCCACTGCCGCTGGCGTGCCCAGTAAGGCGGTCTACCAACAGCTGCGCGCCTGCGTGGCCTACAACCATGACGCCGGCTGCCACAACGGCTGTGACTGCCCGTACCTGCACGTCTGCCAGCGTTTCGTGGCCGGCTCGTGCGACGACGAAAAGGACTGCGGTATGTCCCACAGTGTTCTTTCGGCCAAGAACCGACGTCGGGTACGTAGGCTGGGACTGAACAACGTCGACGCGCACGATGTGCTGGAGATGTTGGCCGCAGTGCACGGCACCAAGTCCTTCTCGCCGGGCGACGACCGCGACCTCTGCTGAACGGGTAACAGTCCCGGCAAGGTGAGGGCTGTCCAAGGCTGTGTGTAGAGGGAAGGGTTTACAACGCAAGGCTGTGTGTGGAGGGAAGGCGTCAAAACGCGAGGCTGTGTGTAGAGCGAAGACGTCACAACGCTAGGCTGTGGGTAGAGCGAAGACGTCACAACGCTAGGCTGTGGGTAGAGGGAAGGCGTCAAAATGCGAGGCTGTGTGTAGAGGGAAGGCGTCACAATCCAAGGCTTGTAGAGGGAAGGGGTCACAACGCAAGGCTGTGTGAAGAGGGAAGGGGTCATAACGCGAGGCTGTGTGTAGAGCGAAGACGTCACAACGCTAGGCTGTGGGTAGAGGGAAGGCGTCAAAATGCGAGGCTGTGTGTAGATGGAAGGCGTCACAATCCAAGGCTTGTAGAGGGAAGGGGTCACAACGCAAGGCTGTGTGTAGATGGAAGGGGTCATAACCCAAGGCTGTGAGTAGAGGGGAAGGGGTCACAACGCGAGGCTGTGTGAAGAGGGAAGGGGTCACAACGCAAGGCTGTGTGGAGAGGGAGGGGGTCACAACCCAAGGTTGTGTGTAGAGGAAAGGCGTCACAACGCGCGGCTGTGTGTAGAGCGAAGGCGTCACAACGCAAGGCTGTGTGTAGAGCGAAGGCGTCACAACGCAAGGCTGTGTGTAGAGCGAAGGCGTCAAAACGCGAGGCTGTGTGAAGAGGGGAAGGCGTCACAACCCAAGGCTGTGTGTAGAGCGAAGGCGTCACAACGCAAGGCTGTGTGTAGAGCGAAGGCGTCAAAACGTGAGGCTTTGTGTAGAGCGAAGGCGTCACAACGCAAGGCTGTGTGTAGAGCGAAGGGGTCACAACGCAAGGCTGTGTGTAGAACGAAGGCGTCACAACGCGTGGCTGTGTGTAGAGCGAAGGCGTCACAACGCGTGGCTGTGGAGGAGCAAGAAGATGCCACTGCATTAACACCCTGGGTGTTTCTGTGCTAAACTGGAATGGCGTTTGCCATTCGTTAGACTCACTGCCGCGGTGAATCATAGTTGAGGTGCAAGAAACACGGTGCC
Organism: Lepas anatifera; assembly: GCA_034440635.1. Lineage (NCBI taxonomy): Eukaryota > Metazoa > Arthropoda > Thecostraca > Lepadidae > Lepas > Lepas anatifera. The sequence goes on from JAOTON010000629.1 coordinate 2,616,413, forward strand.
TAGCGTAGGCTGCAGTTGTGGAGTTGATACCTTTAGTTACGGCGTGGTGTTTTCCAGAGCAGTGTCTGAGATTCCTGTAGTGTAGTTGTTAGATTCCTTTAGTGGTTCCGGCAGTTTCTCTGTTGATTAGCAGACCCTGAATCACTTTGTAGCTGCGGCTGCTGTAGCCGGTGCAGGTGATGGCTGTGACACCTTATCACAGTCCCAGGCTTGCCCGTTGGTTAGATGCTTTGAAAGCTAGCTCATGTGGCATCGCATTGTTTTCAAAACATTCCGTGGCGTGATATCTCGATTCCAAAATATGCAGGACATTTTAAAGGCGCCGGATTCGCCCGTGGTGGAAAGCAATTCCAATTTTTGGGTTAGGGACGAATGGTCTCAAAAACTTGGTGATATTTTTCATTTTCTTGACATGTTTTTAGCCGTTTTGAGTGTTTTTTTATTCGAAGCAAGTGTCTGAAGTACATGCGTGTTTGACAGCTGAGGAGCAACGGTCTTGAAAACTGCTGGGTTCCGACAGACGGACTGACAGTGCGGTGTGTATCGCGCCGTGGGCTGCCGAAACGGATATGTTGTCGTTCGCCGCGACAACTTGACATAGTCCGCAAGTAAGAATGGACGCACCCACCTCTATGCTTATTGGTGTTCCGAAAATTGTTGGATATAGTGCTAGCTTTCAAAATGACTGATCTCCCGTACCTGTGTAGTTGCTTCTCGAAATTGGGTGATGAAGCCACGTCGTAGTTTAATCAGTTGCGGCCGTTTCATCTTGCTTTTCGATATTTTGGGAGCAATCTTGCTGGCTTTGCTTGGTTTCGAACATGAATTTGTATTGCTAGTTGTAGGGGCTACGTGATCGTAAAGCATAATCATATGATAGATGCCGGCTACGACCGTTGCAGAGACAGCGTTAGTGCAAATGCTTCCACCCTCCACAGGCTGCAATTTTGGGAACAATACAGACAAGAAATGAAAATGTGCGTGTGCTGGAAAGCTTGAGTTAATCCTGGCTAATAAGTTGTGACGAGGTGTGAAGAGAGAAAATGATAGGAACCACGAGATATACTTAAGATCTTCAAGCATGTCAACACCCACGGGCATGTTACACCTCGGGTGGGTTTTGCAATTCTTCTGATTCTAGCTTAACAATGTTTGTTGTCAATGTTTTCCTAGGATGTTGAACAGAGAGCAACAATGAACTCAAATCCGAGTATTTGCTGTTTTTTACGTTTTTTCCTGTTGGCCAAGGGTGTGGATTTCCAAAATCATTGGGGGTGTCTAAATTGGAAACTGACCGTGCACAGACAAAAAATGTATCCATATTTTCATTTTAGCCCTCTCACGGGCCTTTTCGACATGATGGAACCAACTTTAAGTTCCGAAAATAAATAATTAGCATTTAAAGGATATTCTCACACAAATTCCCCCCTCACTGAGGGTGCCCGGGCATCCCCCGAGATTCCCCTGCCATGCCCCTGCTGTTGCAGGGAGTGAAAATTCAACGGTCCGGTAGTCACAGCAGGGTGACGGGTCTACACGGCGCTGTAAGTTTTAGTGACAGAGGCCATGAAAGGTCACTCAAGGCGGTATTCGAGTGCTTTCCCTTAATCCTATTATTGTGTCCATTCTTTTAATATTGATTTAGGTCTAAAATAAAAAACTGGGCAGATAATGGTCATTTTCAACACCACTTTAAAACGCTTTCCCTTAAAGGGAGATCGCGAAAAAATTTATTGGCTAGATCAAAAGGTCACAAAAAGTTGTTTCAGAAGTCCTATTCTCATTTTTGCGAATTCGGCCTGCAATTGCCTTCAAATTGCTCTCAAAGTCAACATTTCTAGACGACTTTACCGGTACACCTCTTATCGATGTAAATGACGTACCCCCGGCTAAGGCTATCAAATTCTCTAAAAAAACGGTCCCATTTTTCCTAAGCAGTGACTTGAAAGTTTAAAACTATTAAATAAAAAGTTATCTTAAAAAGCTACCGCCAAAAATAATATTAAAACAAAAATATAGGACTTTTAAGAAATCACGATTGACCAATCAGAACGTACAGCCACCTCACAGGGGGTCACGTGACCTTTCTGACGCAAAAGTTTTGTCATCCTGGGACTGAAGCAGAAAGCGACTCAAGACCCGAGGTAGGTACGAAACGGCTGAAGACGTGAATAATTATGTTTTTTCCGTTTCTAGGGCAAACTAATCCATGTTGTATTTTTTAAGGCTTTGTAAAATTAATTCAAATACAAATACAGGAGAACAGACATTTTTATTACAAAAAAGCAATACTTTTCAACTTAAAATAGTTTTCGAAAAGTAAGTGATGGGTGAAGGTTTCAGCATTTTATGGGAACTGTTAACCTATTTCGATAATAAGTGAGTGGCCTCCCAATATTTTGCCGAAGATTTTTCAAATATCAAGAAACCACAATAATAATTCTTCGCGTATCTCCCTTTAACCCACTGGGGGTCCGGTGCCACTGCCCCACGGGGGGCATCGATTGCCCCCTCTAATTCCGAAAATATGAGGGTTAGTGCACATGTGCAAAGTGTGTTGAAAGCTCGTTGAATACAGTATGGTTTTGCTTCGAATGTTTTAACGCTCAGGTCAATGGTTTGACCTCCACAGGTCAAGTTGGGTCACGATAGGCTATTTCCACCAAAATATGCAATGCATAAGAAACCTGGGCATAACTCTCATGCCATTAGAGCTATTGACACTGGGTAAAGTACATGTAGGAAAATGCCAGGGCTTTATCCGTTATGTGGAACATAGTGATCTCCGGCCAGTGGTTTGACCTCTAGAGGGCACCTCTTGACCTAACATGACCTGAGGTCACGAAAGGTTATCAAGTGGCCTAGCCATCAAATGAATGCCCGTGACGAGACATACACGATGACGTTAAATTATGCGCTCTAGCTTGATTAGGTGAAAAGTTATCGTCCAAATGCTGTCTTTGACCTGTGGTGACCTCAGATGAGCGAAAGGGTAAATATTGCCCCTTGAATCCGTGAAAGGGTGCCCAAGAATTTTTAGAAATCTGAGCATTTGCAATAATTTTTGTAGCTTAGATCAGTAGGGAGTCTTTCCCAATGTTTTTTATTAGAGAGGTCACCTCGTCACTTGACCTCAGGTCACCAAATCGAAAAATCCCGGATATAAATTTTGTAGATCCCGGGGCTCATCAAGTGTAAAAAGTTTCAAGTCGATTGACTTAGAAGTGTAGCTATGGTAGAGCTCAAAAGTTGAAGTAAGGTGACCTTGTTTGACCTCACCTGGTGACCTGACCTAGTGTGGCCCGGGGTAGAAATGTCAGGGTTGGTGAGAAAATGATGGGTTGAGAGGTACACCATTCAACCGTGGTGCTGCGCTTTATCCTTTTTTCTGCTATTCTGAAAAAACCTTAGGCGGCATCGATCCCCGTGTGGTAAGGGTTAATAGACATGTTTGAAAATGTAGGAGAATATCTGCCCACTATGAATAAAATGTCCTCTGTACTGAAAAAGGCGCAAAAAGGATGAATAGAAGATTTGGTACAATGAAGGGTGCCGCCCTTACAACGCTGCCGCCCCTATTGGGGTGCCGCCCCGCACTAGCTGAGCACCCCCGAAGATTTTGGGCAAATTACACCCCTGATCATGTTACGTCACAAAAGGGTCAACACATGTAAAAAGATACACATTAACGTCTATAAATATGAGCCTGTCCCTAGCCTTCCATCTTTTTCGACCTGTAATGGCCTCAATTTTGACACTAGCTCAAAAGTGAACTATATAGTCTAGTTATTTTGTCGCGCTATTTGTCTTTATTTCCCAGCATTCGCAATTTTTTTGCGTGATATTGTCATATCAGCCGAGATCGATTGGGGGACTGAATCAATATTCATGCCCTATCCATTTAATTGTTATTTACCGGCGTGTGTAAAATTTGGATCATCCTAACGAACTTTCTACTGTGATGTTTTCTTTACCTATCTCGGCTTATCTTTGGTGTCTGAAACAAGCACGGATTAGAAATGTTTAAAACGTTCGATCAGTGGTTCCCAAACGGTGGGTCGCGACCCAAAGTGGAGTAACGGAGCCATTCTGCGAGGTAGCGAAGGCCTGTGAAGTTGACCAGCATGAAACAAACTTGACGATAATCTGGTATAAAACGTACAAAATGCTTAGCAGTGGCAAGAAAAACGTCATTTCTTATTCATTCGTTATTTGCTTTTTTCTTTTACCCTTAAAAAGTTATGCTATGCAGTCAAACATAATTTGTCAAGCAATGCTGCTGATGAATGCTCTCCCTCCCGTCACGCCACTCCAGGTCAATAGAGTTTTCCATCCAGGAAGTGCTGTCGCGCTGTACCTCCCTGCTCACTAGAATTTCAGCCACGCTGCCCGCCTTCCACACTCCCAACTCGGCTCCGGGATCTGCCATTGGATCAACACCACCAGAGTCAAAAGTGGGGGAAGCGTTCCCTGTTAACGGTGATACAGGTGGATTCGGAATTTCCCATCGGGGTGGGGGGGGGCACGTCATTCACACCAGACTGGTACCAATTCGGTGCGGCGGAATCTATCAGAGGGCGCCGAATGTTGCTGCGGGGGCAGTGATATTCCTGGGGGCGTGAGTGTAAAGGGACATTTCATGGGGTAGCCATCAGCCTTCAAGGAGCGTCGATTCCTTATTCGCGAGCGTCAAGGGTCGACTGGGGGAAGAGCTCCCATAGGGGGATCCAGGACCTCTGATCGCGGGGGGGCACATAGTCGGGGAGAGGGCGCCATTTGATTCAGGGGCCGATACTTTTACTGGCCTTACACTTAGCGTGGCTGGTGGCAGGCGCGTGCGGCCTGCTAGGGCGAGACTAATCCTTGATGAGAGGGTGTGATCTTGGGTGTCACATATAGCCTCAGCAGCTGACGTGCCCGAAAACCCCAATCATCATCGGTCTTGGGCGCGGGAGTAGCGTCCCCTTTCTGCGGTCGTTCTGATGTGCAAGTGGCGCCTCCTCTGTTCCTACACCGATGTCTGCATGTAACGCCCTCTTTTCATAGGTGCACTTACACGGGGCACGCCAAATACTGAGTTGATCTTAACCCGCGCCCCACCGGGGGTCCGGCGCCACCTTCGCCCCACCGGGGGGCCATCGATGGCCCCCCCTCTAACTCCGAAAATATGGGTGTTAGCGCAAATCTGCAAAGTGCAATAGAAAGCTCGCGTGAATTCAGTAAGAAATTACTTTGCATGTTTTAGTGCTCAGGTCAATGGTTTGACCTCCAGAGGTCAAATTAGGTCAAGATCGGCTATTTTCACTCAAATATGCAATGATTAAGCAAACTGGGCATAACTCTTATGTCATTAGAGCTATTGAGGCCTGGTAAAGTACATTTGATAGCAAATTGCCAGTACTTTTTTCGCTATGTGGAACGTAAAGACCTCCCGCCAGTGGTTTGACCGCCAGAGGTCACCTCATGACCTAATTTGACCTGAGGTCACGAAAGGTCAAAAAGTGACCTTGTCGTATATCAAATGAAAGCCAGCAACAAGACAAACACGATGGTGTTTGTTTCACCGCTCTAGCTCAATTAGGTCAAAAGTTATTGTCAAAATACTGTTTTTGACCTCTGGTGACCTTGGATGACCTTGGAAAAGTCAAAGGGCAAATATGACCCCTGTGATCCGTGAAAGGGTGTCCAAAAACGTTGTTCTGAGCAGTCTGAGTATTTGCAATCATTTTTGTGGCTTTTATATCATGAAATAGCTTTTCCCCATGCTTTTCCAATGGGAGAGGTCGCCTCGTGACCTGACCTCAGGGCACGAAATCGAAAAATCCCGGATATACACCTTGTAGACCCTGGAGGGGTCATGAAGTGTAGGAAGTTTCAAATCGATCGACTTTGAAATGTAGCTCTTACAGAGCTCTAAAGGTGAAGTGAGGTGACCTTGGTTGACCTCGTCTGGTGACCTGACCTTGGGTGACCCGGGGTAAAAAATTTCAGGGATGATGGGAAAATGATGCAGTGAGAGGTAGAGCCCTCAACAGCGGTGCTGCGCCTCGTCGTTTTTCTGCTATCCCGGAAAAACCTTAGGGGGGCCATCGATGGCCCCCGGTGGGGCGCGGGTTAATAGATGCTTTAGATTTAACACTCGCATTGACGGGGATCTGAGCCACCTTTGCCTTGACGGGGGGGCGGATACCCCCTAAGATCTCGAGAACCACGCTAGGTAGCGAAAAACGGTAAACGGCTTTGGGTAGCCCATCTACTTCTCCATCGAAATTATTTGGATCATTTTTTGTCAGGTCACATTTAAGGTCACTAGAGGTCAACACATGCCGTCATAGGGATAACATATAAATGAGGGTTTTCGGTAATTACATCTGAACAAGTAAAGATAGAGAAAAACAATTTGAACTATATGAATCCTCGTAGCAAGCCGAATCGAATGATATATAATGTGACCTTGCTAGGTCAAATCAAGGATCTGAGCTGACCTGAGGTCAGGCCAAGGTCAAATTTGGGAGCATGCATATAATTAGAACCGCAATGACAAGGTGAATCTAATATAATTAAAATAAACGCTCTATCGCTATCCATCACTAAGTTATTCAGTTAAAACCATTTTCCCATGTATTTCCCGTGGAGAGGTCATGGATCGTACCTGACCTTAGGTCATCGATATAAAAAATACCGAAACATATTTTAGAGAACTCGGTGGGCCCATTATGTGATATGAGTTTCAATGGGATGACTTATGCTATCTTAAACTTTTTTATGTCAGGTCACTTGACCTGTACTGGTGACCTGACCTGACGTGGCCTAACCATAAAAATGTTGACAAAAGTTGTAAAAAGGATAAGAAAAAAGGTATGCCCAGTACGGTGGCGTTACGCGCCGCCGTACTAGTAAGCACCGCATTTTTCACTTTTCACTTCAAGGCTTTCCTTTGTTTTGTCTACTTCAACAGGTCTGCGTGAGGATAAGGCAAAAATATATGGTGCTATCTCATCCCAAGCCACTGGCTCTCGTTCTGCCGGTCATTAGAATGTATATGCTGTGTCCCATAGTTGTATTGCCTCGTTTAACTCCGACATATGCATAAATATTGTGCTTCATTCCATTCGCCACCAGGAAGACAGCATGTACCAGGGGCATTCCACGACAAATCGACAAATCGATGGGTTGAAATAGCACCCTCATGTCTCAGATTTTCATGAAAATTTGGGACTAGGGTTCTCAGTGGCGCTGATAACGGCTGTGGTATTTTTAGTCTCGTCCGGACAATCGTTTCGGAGTTATAGCCTCGGGCAATCCAGCATCGGACGCGTGCATTGGACTTTTCGCTTGATTTTTTAGCCATTTAAATTAAAGGTGTTCCTTCAAGAGGTTACATGAAAATAGTGACAAAAGTATGAAAAATACAAATATGTAAGTTTAATTATGTTAATTGGTACGAATATGTATAAAACCTAATTCCAAACTTTTGCAAAGATACGTATACATATTTCCTATGTTTTTATTGACTTGAAAACAACTTCATGTGAAAGAGCATTGTTTAAACTACATATAACGCCAATAAAAGGAACGGAGACTACAGAGCAAAATCAGTAACGAGCACCGCAGACCAAGCCCAACACCGTCGCCGGCCACTCAGCCTGCAGTCGACGTGCCGCATAGACGCGTCCGGTTGGAAGTGGGGTAACGGGCAGGGGAGAACTGAGCAAGACTGCGCTTCGGTGACATTGCGAATGAACTAGATGTGGTGTGGAGGCTACGATTGCTAACATAAGAATTTGAGCCGTTCCGGAAAAATGAACATATCGGAACATTCGGAACAATTCCAACACTCTGGTGCATTTGGTGGAAAATGTAGTGGGTGGATTATGCGTCAGAAGCCGATTACTACTGTTGTCTTAGGTTTGTTTTAGATAGTTTTCTTTTTCCACCCATACCCTAAAAAGTTCCATGTATCCTAGTTCAATTTATATTAGAAGGCACACATCACAAACAAAAAGTCATATAGCGTCCACGCCGACAACTGCTTTTCGAACATATAAGATTAACACCCGCACTGGAGGGGGGCCTGGTTGGCCCCCCTAAGATCTCGGAAACTAAGAGGCGTAGAAAAACGAAATTTGAGAGGTGGGTGGGGGTTATGGTGATCTACATCATGATCAATTTTTATTGACCTAGGTCAATATCTTCAAGGTCAAACGAGGTCATATAGGTCAAAACTTGGCCATGCTGGGGACCGACCGGTAAATGCCGTGATTATGCGGGAAAATGGCGGGAATAAGCTAAAGGCGGACCAGGGTCATATAGAGAAGGTCTCAAAGAGCCTTCCCTTCAATTTTGGGGTCAAGGTCATTCAAGGTCATTGACCTGTAAGGTCACAATATAGTATACTACTTATAATGTACACTTTGACTAACACTACAGCCACTGTTTGGCGAGAAATGAGGATTGACCTTTTAAAATGACCTTTGACTTTGCCCTTTGACCTTGACCTTGGTATTGGGGTACCTTATCGATGACGTCATAGCATAATGTACGTCAGACCGGGTAACGTCATTTAACCGGAAGCACTGTGGTCAGTGACCTTGAAAGTGCACATATGACCTTGACCTGTGACCTTTGACCTTGACCTTGACCTTCATGTGAGGTGACCTTGACATATAATCCCGGTTATATGGTATTATGACTTCACCACTCGGTCTCCAATGCAAGCTATCTGGTCCGACCGCGCGATTACGGCGATCTCAAAATGCAGGTCTGACTTTAAAAGCCTATAAGTCAAAAAATTTTCGACCGATTTTAAAAAAATATTAACCAATCGACGCGCTATTAAATTCTGTTTAATGTGGCAAAGTCTCGTGTTTCGTCTACAAGCGGTTCTCCGGCCACCTCGGAAAAACAGGTGGGGGGGCCTCCGAGGCCCCCCTCCAGTGCGCGTGTTAAGACATGATGCTTTATTTAAGATCTGCCCCCGGATCGGAAGAACGGCTCCATCACATGGTGCCATTGAACTTCACAGATTGAGTTTGAAACTCAAACCTTCTGTCCCTCATCATTCGAGAGGTCATGGACAATAACGGTCCTCGAATCAACCGGTACGAACGTGTGAAACTTTAATGTTCCTTTTCTCGCGACTACCTTATTGAAGCGTTTTCTGAGCTAAGTAGCTAATTTGAAAACTTTTTGTTGAAGCATTTTGGGTAGAGATCGAGGCAAGCGATGGAACACTGCTTTCCGTGTTCCCTTCCAAGCATGGTTGCCAAGATCGTAAGGGGATGGGTACCCCCTCTGCCAGTAAAGGTGGCCCGGGGCCTCATACCAGTGCGTGTTAACAAGCACTCTGGAGGGGAGCCTCGGAGCCACCTACTTTTTTCTAGGTAGCCGGAGAAACCTTTGTGGCCAAAAAACGCTATTTCGCTACTTTTGAGAATATTCAATGCCACGTTGATTGGTCAAATAACCTTGAAAATCGGTCCCAATTTTGTAATTATAGGCTTTCAAAGTTAAACCCTTTATTTTGAGATCGCTGCAATCGTGCGGTTGCACCATTTCGCGTGCAACAAAGACCAACTGGTGCCGTTAAAACGCCATATAAAACGAGATTATATGTCTATTTCACCCGTCATGAAGGTCAATGTCACATTTCAAAGTCATTGGTCGGGTGCTTCCGGTCGCATGGGGTTTCTCAGTATGACCTATATTATGCTACGACGTCATAGTTAAGATAAATCAATGTAAAGGTCAAGGTCACAGGTCAAATTAAAATGTCATGGGTAAAGGTCAATGCTCATTTCCCGTCTAACGGTTGCTATGGTGCTAGTCATGGTGTAAATAAGGGGAGTATGCCATATTGTGCCGTCTTAGGTCAATGACCTTGAATGACCTTAACCCCAAAAATTAGGTTTACAATCCTTGGGACGTTCTCACTATGGCCTTGCTCTGTTTTTAGTGCATTCTGGACTTCTTTGAGCTTAATCACGGCATTTCCGGATGAATACCCAGCACGGCTAATACTTGACCTTTATGACCTCGTTTGAACTTGACGATACTGACCTAGGTCAATTAAGATCAGTCATAATATAGATTTCAATAGTACCCACCCAGTCCCCAACCGGAGTTTTTCTAAGCCTCCTAGTTTCCGAGAGCTCAGGGGGCCTACCAGTCCACCCCCTCCAGTGCCCGTAAGTGTCGGACGCCTCTCCAGTGCGCGTGTTTAGGAATGTGACATTGATTACAATTTATTGTTTTAAATACATCCCTACCCTCATTGCCGACCATTTCCACCATTGAGACATTTTTCGTTACCAGACACGTTTGATAGGTGCAGCGACGCCGGGCCGCGCTGGCGCACGAACCTAACAAAAGTGGGGTTTCGGGATGTTTGGGAGCTCAGACCTCGCTTTCTGTTAAAGTCTACATTCTTTTTATTATTGAATCTTATCGAGAGAAGTATAAAGAGTAATGTGAGCCTCAAAAAGTTAAAAATAATTCATAGGAAAATAGTTTTTATACATTTTGAAAAATTGAAGAATGTATAATATATTTAAAATTTAATTTTTTGAATTAGATTTTTAATGAGCTAGAATTCGTAACTCGTCCTTAAGATACCTAGATCAAGTTTTTATGACATTTGTAGAAGCATACAGGTAAAATTTCGTCTTTAAAAAAGACATGCAAGCTGGTATGGTCAAAATGCCTAAGGCTATAATTTTCAAACCGTAAGTCAGGGAGGAAAATGAATACGAAAATCATCATCAGCTCCATCAATAGCCTCCCTGACAAAAAATACACCGAAATCTGCGACATGAGGGTGTAATCGACTTGTCGATTTGTCGTGGAATGCCCCAGCAACCAAAACCAGGTGTATTGGTCTGGGATCTCAATAGCTGACAGAGTGAGGATTAGCAAGACAGACGATCAGCACAGCGAAGAACAGATCACCACTCAGCCCAGCTCCCAGACGGGCCCCACGGCCCGCAGCTGCTGCCTCTTCCGCTGAGCCTTTAAACGGCCATCTTTTTGAAAAGTCCTTAACAGAACCCCTCCCTCAGAACCAAGCTCAGTCTGCGAAACGGTTATTATAATTTCAACACTGCAGACGTCCACACGATAGCTTTTATCACTAACGCTAAGCAATCGTTAACACGCGCATTGGATAGGGGTCTGGCGTCAACGCGCAGTAGAGGGGGATGATACTATGCCAAATTCGGAATTTCGAACAAAGCACTGGGGAATGCATTTAGTGGACAATTTTAGGCCACTTTACTATTTGGATCGATGTATTCCTCCGAAAAAACCCTACCAAGCAATAATTACAAAAACGCTTCGCAGCATAAGCCTTTACCACCTAGGAAGACCAACTGGGTTTTCCCTCTGTTTTTCGCAAATGAATTCAAACGTATTTAAATAAGAGGCACGTCACTCACCACACTCTTAGAATAATAAATTTCACGGCTTCTGGGCAACATTTGACATCAGGGCAGGCTAGCTCATTGAGTTATGAAGTCATTTAAAAAACCATGTGAGGGAATTTTCTTCTGCTACGAGGAGGGTGACGAAACCAGGGTGTATCTCGGTTTCTAAAAAAGCTATGCCAATTTCTAGCCATCATTGGAAAGCTCTTTAAAATAGAAATCGACATGCTGTCATTTTTTGGCCAGGTGAACAGCAAGGTCACTAGAGATCATCCAATGTCACAGTTTTCGAGTTTTTATTCGTCACCTCTTGAGTGTGACAGGATAAAACCATATTTTTCTGTCATAGTTAGGATCATGGTCATGATTTGAACTATTTGGAAGAAAACATTAAAAGCTCATTATTTAACCCTAACTCTAGGTCAGCGTCAGGTCAAGATTACAATGTGGCCTTGCAAGGGGATGCGGCGTATCGTTCGAATTCTTGGACCGAGATGAACCTTTTGATGCAGGCGATGGAGCGAAAGGTCTTTACCTGGACCACCTGGCGATAGAGCAAAAGTGCGGGAGAGTGGATTACAGGCTCAGGAAGCTGCAGGCTCTGCCAGCAGTTGGCCGCTCGATGGTCCTTGCAAGAGCAGGGGAGCTGCCGGAGACCAAAGTCTCCGAGTTTAGGACTTTTAAGGACTAGGTGCAGAGGAAGAAGCAAGTGAAGCTGGAATAGCAGGAGCAGACCAAAGAGAAGCCCGTCATGGGTGTCGAGGAGCGGCAGCTGGTCGGCCAGGCAAAGGAGATGAAGAGGTTGGTCATGCTGGACATACTGAAGGCAGGTGGTGGACCCTTCACGGACGCAGGTCAGGTAAAGGAGTACGTAGGCAGGTCGGACCTGGAGAAGAAGGATAAGCAAAAAAGGTGAAGAAGAAGCTACAGTTCGCGAGGGATAGCTCCACCACCCTGCCCAGCGTCGATCCACTTTTCAGCATCCAGATCACTCTTCCCAACAACAGGAGGCGAGAAAAGACTTCCAGGGAGTTCGCTGAGTCACTGATGGCCTTCCTGGGCAGAAAGACGGAGCCCACGAATGACGACTACAGCCTGTTCAGGTCCCCTCTCTGGAGGTTTACGCCAGAGAGCGCCTGCAACAACAACTGAGTTAAGGTTGAAATATATCATAACATGCTGAGAAAATTTTGTTTCAGTCATTCTGGCGAAGACAGTTTCTTTCAGCAAAATAAATATCTTAAAAAAGGCTAGGACTTAAAAAAAACTGCATACGGCTCCAAGTGAATGAACCAACTTTCACTAATTAACTTTCGCAAATATTTGTCCTCCCACTTCTTGGGGTCGAGTTTGAGACAGCTCCATAAAACATAACGTTATAGTGGGTCAGGATGGGTCAAATTGAACAGTAACACATTTAGACCATCTCTTACGACTTGGGGACAATTAAATCAAGGACAAAGCCCACAGCATCAATAGGTTCGTCTTGCTTCAAGGTTTCGAACGATACGCGGCATGACCTTGTAAGGCCACATTGTAATCTTGACCTGGCGCTGTCCTAGGGTCAAGGTCAAATAATGACCTTTCAATGTATTCTTCCAAATATTTCAAATCATGGCCATGCTACTAACTGAGATAAAAATGTATAATTTTCTCCTGTCATATAAATAATGTGAAGAAGGGTAAGTATAATAAGTGAAGAATAATAAGTCGAAAACTGTAACCTTTGATGACTTCTAGTAAACTTGCTGGCCTAAAAACCTGGCCTGGCCTGGCCTAAAAAATGACCTGGCATAAAAACCTGGCCTAAAAAATGACAGCGCCGCTTTATATTTTAAAAGACTTCCCAACTATGGCTAAAAAATTGGCACAGCTCTACTATAAAGCGATATACACCCTGGTTTCGTCACCCTCCTTGTAGCAGAAGAAAATTTCCTTACATGGGTTTTTAAATGACGTCATAACTCAATGACCTGACCTGATCCGATGGCAAATTTTGGCCAGAAGCCGTAAAGTTGATCCTTCTAAAGAGTGTGGAAAGCGACGTGCCTCTTTTTTAAATACGCTTGAATTTATTTTCAAAAAAACTGGGGGAAAACCCAGTCGTACCTACTCACCAGGCGGAGAAGGATTATGCTGCGAAAACAGTGTTTTGTAATTATTACTTGGTAGGTTGTTTTTTAGAGAAATAAATCGGTCCAAAGTGTCAAGTGGCCTAAAACTGTTCACTGAATGCTTTCCCAAGTGCTTTGTTCGAAACTCCGACTTTGGCATATTATCATCCCCCTCTAGCTATAGCAGCCTTTGGGCGGGAATTGAGGGTTTAACCTTGGAAAATACCTCTGACCTTGACCTTTGACCTTAACCTTGACATTTAGTGGCCTTATCTATGAAGTCATAGCATAGCACACTTCATACTGAATAATGTCACCTGACCGGAATACTGGGGTCAATGACCTTGATCTGTGACCTTTGACCGTGATTTTGTCCTTCACTTGGGTTGACTGTTACGTATAACGTGATTATATAACGTCACCACTCGGTCGACAGTGCAGGCAAACCGGTGCGACCACGCGATTGTGACGGTCGTAAAATGTAGGTCTGATTGTAAAAGCCTATAAGTCAAAAAGTTATTGACCGTTTTTCAAAATGTCTTCACAATGGACGCGCTCATGAATTCTCTCAAATGTGGCTAAATAAAGTTTTCTGGCGGCAAACGATTCTCCGACCACCTGAAAAATAGGTGAGGGGCACCTTAGGACCCCTCCACTTCAAATGCAACATGACCATACCAGGTCACTACCATGTGACCGTGACCTTGGTCGAGGTCAGGTCATTTTCACAATTTGACCTAGCAAGGTCTTATTATACATCATTCGATTGGTCACGATGTGAGGAATCCAATGATGCATAAATATTTGCTCTAGCTTCACTGAGATCTAGAGGGATAAACCTACACCGCCCTGTTGTAAGCCTATGGAACCTTCTTTGACCTTTGCTGACCTCAATATCGACCTGACATAAAATATTTCGTATAATTTGTCTTCGTCTCGTCAAGAGCTTTCGAACGCCGTCCGTAATTTTTATTTAGCTGTCCTGGGAAATGAGATACGGAGGGGGGGCGCGTCATGCCAAGGACCTCCAGCGGGGCGCGTGTTAACACCCGCCCCAGTGGGCCTCCGAGTCACCTTCGCCATGGTAGGGGGTGTTCAAACACCCCCCCTCGAACTCAGGTCTTATACAGGATAGCGAAAAACTCGAAGGCTGGTGAATAGCTCATACAAATTCACGAAGAAACTACATCGGTCACCTTTTTGCTCAGGTCAATATTGAGGTCATGACAGATCAAAGAAGGTGGGATGTTAACCCGCGCCCCACCGGGGGTCCGGCGCCACCTTCGCCCCACCGGGGGGCCATCGATGGCCCCCCTCTAACTCCGAAAATATAGGCGTTAGCGCAAATCTGCAAAGTTCAATAGAAAGCTCGCGTGAATTCAGTAAGAAATTACTTCGCATGTTTTAGTGCTCAGGTCAATGGTTTGACCTCCAGAGGTCAAATTAGGTCAAGATCGGCTATTTTCACTCAAATATGCAATGATTAAGCAAACTGGGCATAACTCTTATGTCATTAGAGCTATTGAGGCCTGGTAAAGTACATTTGATAGCAAATTGCCAGTACTTTTTCCGCTATGTGGAACGTAAAGACCTCCCGCCATTGGTTTGACCGCCAGAGGTCACCTCGTGACCTAATATGACCTGAGGTCACGAAAGGTCAAAAAGTGACCTTGCCGTATATCAAATGAAAGCCAGTGACAAGACAAACACGATGGTGTTTGTTTCACCGCTCTAGCTCAATTGGGTTAAAAGTTATTGCCAAAATACTGTTTTTGACCTCTGGTGACTTTGGATGACCTTGGAAAAGTCAAAGGGCAAATATGACCCCTGGGATCCGTGAAAAGCTGTCCAAAAACGTTGTTCTGAGCAGTCTGAGTATTTGCAATCATTTTTGTGGCTTTTATATCATGAAATAGCTTTTCCCCGTGCTTTTCCAATGGGAGAGGTCGCCTCGTGACCTGACCTCAGGGCACGAAATCGAAAAATCCCGGATATACACCTTGTAGACCCTGGAGGGGTCATGAAGTGTAGGAAGTTTCAAATCGATCGACTTTGAAATGTAGCTCTTACAGAGCTCTAAAGGTGAAGTGAGGTGACCTTGGTTGACCTCGTCTGGTGACCTGACCTTGGGTGACCCGGGGTAAAAAATTTCAGGGATGATGGGAAAATGATGCAGTGAGAGGTAGAGCCCTCAACGGCGGTGCTGCGCCTCGTCGTTTTTCTGCTATTCCGGAAAAACCTTAGGGGGGCCATCGATGGCCCCCGGTGGGGCGAGGGTTAAAGAAGGCTTTCGGGGTCCAGTTTCGGACAGAGTTGAATTATAATCATTTTTAGGCGACATTCGCTTCCTCTTGTTACGGCGAATCAAATGATGTATAATATGATTATGCTAAGTCAAAACACAAATGACCTGACCTGAAGTCAGGTTGAGGACACCCTCTGATCTAGCATAGTCAATATGCATATCAATCGACTCGTAACAACAATATAAACGTCATGGTATCAAAATAAAAGCTTTATCGTCATTTCCTGCAAAGTTATAGAACCAAGTCTGGAAATCTGCTAAGTAGCCCAGATGACCTCTCAGATGTCACAGGTAAAGAAATTCAACATTTCCTAGAAAGGGGCCCAGGATACTAAGATTTGGAGGTTATGAAGGTATTATCAGCTGTATCTACACAAATACGGCCCGATTCCCGTTTTTCCCATGTAATTTCCAATGGAGAGGCCATGATCCGCACCTGACCTTAGGTCATCGATATGAAAAATCCCGGAATATATGTTGTAGTACTCGGTGGGTCTATTGTGTGATATACGTTTCAATTCGATCGATTCACTATTTTCTAACTTATGGCACCTAAAATATTATTGAAGGTGAGGTCACTCGACCTGCACTGGTGACCTGACCTGAGATGACCCAACCTTAAAGTTGTGTTGAAAGTTGCGAAATTGATCAAGGATAAAGTGTGCCAAGAACGGCGGCGCTTTGCTCTGCCGTTGTTTTCATGTCACTGGAAAAAACCCGAAGGGGTGTTCATACACCCCACAGGTGCAAGGGTTAAGGCTAGGGACAAGTCAAAGTCATATTGTGCCTTACAAGGTCATGTCATATGTAATTCGAAACCTTGGATCGCGACGAACAAGTTGATAAATTTAGCTTTGTTTTACGTTTAATAGTCCCTGGGTTATAAATTTGACCCATTTTGGCTCACTGTGACGTTTTGGGTCAACGAATATGGTTCACACTTGGGCAAAGACTAGAAGACGCTGAAGCACTTTCAGCGACGTTTCAGTTTTTCCGTATTAAATCTGGTTCCCGAAATCTTAGTGGGCCCGATTGGAACCCCCAGGCGGTGGTTGGTACGAAAAGGTGCCGGGTTAAATCCACAGAAGAATCAGACAAGAAGATTAAATCCAATTCAAGACTAAACACCAAAGCCACTAGCCAAAAAAAAAAAAACATGACGCGTCAGTAGCCAGCCCAACTCAACTTAATAACCCGTTTTCCCCATGCAATTCTCATGGAAATATATCGACCCATACTTGACCCTAGGCCGTCGTAAAAAGAAAAATCTACCACAACTTGCAGTTTTTGGTAGTCCTATTATATGATGATTTCCAGATCAATAGCGTAACGCCATTCTCAGAGGTGGGCACCGCTACCAAATTATTGAAACCGCTACTTCTGCTACCTTGGCTAACTGAAACCGCAACCTATACTAACGCTACTTTTTCAAAATCACGAGATAGCTACCTGCTACTCCACTACTCCGCTACCGCTACTTTTATAATGAAGCGCTACTGGAATGTTTTCGTTGTGACTTGAAGTACTTTTCACCAAAAAATCATGTTTATTATATACAGAGTGCATTTTTATCCATGTCGGTAGTCAATTGTTACACATGTGGAAAGTTTATTTAATGTTTCTAAGCTAGTCTGCTGACCGACTCCATACTCTACTGCCACATATATCACCCCTTCTAATAATATTTTTTAAGCATGTGTGTGCCGCAAAAATTGTTACGAGTGCAAAATGTATGAGTTGCGCAAAATAACATTGCGATTATCCGTTATAGGGAAACAAAAAATCAAGCGAATGCAACCAAATATGATGAGTTTTGAACACCTTGGCATGGAAATCCACACGGTCTATCGATGTTTACAATCATTCTACCGTTAATAAATAATTCATTACTACAGAGTTAAGGCACACATCTGCAAATAAATCCTCTGTTTTACGTTTCACGCTGTAATCGGAACCCAGTCTTGAGTGTTTCGTGTCTACTCATAAAATAACATAATTTAATTATTTGGATACCAGTCTTCTTTAATGGATGTTGGTAGCAGTACCGCTTTTAAATTATTGAAGTCCGCTTGCCGCTAATCCGCTATTTGTTTTGTTAAAGAAACTGCTACCGCTGCTCCGCTACCATTGAGAGAGCCCGCAAGTAGCGGAGTAGTGGTCTTAAGCAGCCCTCCCCTCGGCTTTGACCATTGTCAATCTTATCACTTGACATATTTTTGAAGATAAGGTGACTTGACGTGGCCTGGGACCTCACCTGCTATGACCCAAACCTAAGATGCTGGGAAAAGTTGTGGAATTAATCAAGAAGAAGTTGTGCCAAGTACGCTGGTGCTCCAGAGGGCCGTTCTCTGGTGCAGTTGAAATTACCCCGGGGAGTGTTCGACCTCCCCCCCCACCAGCTCGCCCAACGGGGAGGGTTAATCTAATGGCTAAAGTTTAAAAGGTTAATCTAAAGTTTAAAATCACAGAATAAGCCCACCAAAGTACTAGCTACCTTAGTGACACCTGGTAGTGATGACGCATTGTCCGATGAGCTACAGGATTTCACGCATGTATATACATTCATACCTGCAAGCCTATTTTAGTTTACTCAGTGCGATGTTTGAGACAAGCATCCAGTGCGTTCACTTGGTTTTAGGAATCAATCAGGATTGCTTCATCCATAGGCAGATCAAAGAGACAAGATAATTCAGGACCTCACTCCCCGAGGCTTGGCTTGGGTGGATAAAAATTGGACAATATAAAAAGTACAAATGGCCGAGGACCATAAATGCATGCTTCTTAGACACCTAAAACATGCATTTTGCCTCTCTAGTGTACTTCCCTGCAATTTTCTCAGAAGCGTTTGGTGCTGTATCATCGATCTTGATGTCAGAGATGTCACACTGTAGGTACCTATTATATGTTTACTAATCCATGTAACAGAAAACTGGTAATATACATACCTATATAGTATATAGTATATATATATATATATATATATATATATATATATATATATATATATATATATATATATATACCTAGACCTGACCCTTAGACCATTTTGAACCGTTGAATGTTAGTTATTTTTCAGGTCATGTATTATCGATGTCGTAAATGACGCGTGGTATCTTATGTTTATCAATATATGGAAAAGAAAACGTTGTTTCGGCCGCGGTAGCGGCATCAGGTCGCATCAAGCTTAAATTGTCCAAATCGAACCAGCAGACTGCGAGATATTGGAAGCTAAATCCCTCTCCTTCCTACAAAAATTGGGGTTGGTAGGACCCTGGCAAAAAGAGTGGGAAGTGAGTGCTCGTAAACTGTATACTTATGTACAATTATACGAGTATAAGCGGAGAAGATCGCTCGCATATGTTCATAAGGGAAACTCGGATTGAGAAATGCATTTCTCATCCGCCAAAGAATGGCATGCTTCCACGGGCTATCAAGCCTTCTGCGTTGTCTGCACGGTGTAGTTCAGCATCAGGTGCGGGGACGTCGACAGCGTCGTCGCTGGCGACAAAACACTGCGGCGTCTGCGGCGCCCGATACATCGCCGCAGACGCCCTGCTGGCGCCAGATACGTCCTGACACACCTCCCCCCGGCTCGTGTTGTGACTACCAGCCGGCGGAAATGTAACCCGCACACAGCGGCAGCCCCCCCCGTGGCCTCACGAAAAATGGCTCCCTGGCCTCTAACCGGGTGAAATATGGCGAGTGCTTTATCGCCCATCACTCGCTGTGTTCGTATAGTTATTTTGTGTTGATATGTCAGTGCAACAATATATAGGTAACCAAAGTAGCACATTTTGTTGAAGGTGGCACTCACGGAAAGGAAAACTCGATGAAAATTGAAATTACATCTATGTACGTGCATGTCATTTTTATATGAGTCAGGAGTTGTTCCAATTATCTAAATATGTATCTAGGCTCCAGGGGCGCAGCAAGAACTTGGGTTTGGGGGCACACCACCTTAGAGGTGCACCCCGGGACAAAAGGGCAATTTTTAACGTAACCTAAACAACGTAATATATTTTAGCTTATATAAACTTTTGGACACCTTTAGTCCTAGAAAAATGTTAATCAAGCAATGACAGAGAAGGAAAACTCTGTTTAAACCGGGAAAAGGAAAACAATATCACCGAATTAGCATACAAGTAACAAAAACATACATGGGCGCGATATAGCCTAGATGCTGAAAGCGCCCTAAAACCCCAATACGCACAAAAACATACATCTGTTATGGATATGTTTAAGGATAAATCAGCCAACTTAAGAAGTACTTAACGCCAAAGAAATCAGTGGAACCTGTGATATTTGTCACTATGTGCAAGGTAAGACATATTGAAGTCGAAAATTAATATGTTATGCGCACTGGTTTTGTCGTGACCAGTGAGCCCTGGTTGAACGCAGATTAAGTTTCGCAGCTTCCACAATAACATTGGGAATAGGAGTGGTATCATGATACTGAAAGGGTAAAATTTTTGCTGCCAGAATGATTTGGAAGATGTCTTTTTAACGCGTTTATTAAGTTCCATATTTTCAGGGATCGGTCCCAGCAGGAGTAAAGAAAAAGTAAACAGGCAGGTGGTGTGGATGGGGATGCAAGTGTGTGACCGGGCTTGAAATTGTGAAAAAACTAGTTTTTCATTTAAATGAATTAGTAGAAATGCTGATTTAGGGGACTGTGCTCTGAGCTCAGGGACGCATTCCTTCTTATCACCACTCCCTAGAATCCACATAGGCAGTTTGTATAATCAGGGATGCCTAGGTATCACAAGTCGCTTTAGCGATGGCTCATTCCTCGTTAGCTCCATTTTACAAGGGGAGTTTCCATTGTGTTCTTATTCCCCATCTATTCAAGACCAGCTCAGGGGTCCCCTAGTGTTGATCAGAGCACTCCAGAGCAGCTGCCCTCCCCCTTCCCCCAGTTGTGACCCCAGGGACTAGACTAGTCAGTGGCTCCCGATTTTATGGGAGTTGGCCTTTTGCTCTTATTCTCTGTCTATCCAAGACCAGCTCAGGGGTCTCCTGGTGTGGATCAGAGCCCCCCCCTCCCCCAGTGCAACTTATGCTAACCTAGCTCAGTGGGCCCCAGAAATGGGGTCATCAGACTAGCTCAATGGGCCCCAGATAGGCTCATTGGGCCTTGAATCAGCTCAAGAAGCCCCAGAACAGTTTAAGGCGCCAGGTCTCCTCAGGCGGCCTCAGGCCAACTTAAGGGGCTCTCACAAGCTCAGCGCACAAACCAGCTCAGGGTAACCCCAGGACCCAGATCAGTTCAGGGGCTACAAGTTAGATCAGGGGGCCAGATCAAGCAGGAGCCCTTTATCAGCTTAGGGATCCCTAACCAGCTCGGGACCTAATCAGCTCAGGAGCCCCAGAGCTTCTCAGGGGGCACCAGATCAGCCTAGGAGACAAAGAATCAGGTAAGTGACCCCCGACCAGCTCGGGGGTACCAGGTCAAGTCAGGAGGCACTTAATCAGCTCAGGAGCTCCATACCAGCTCAGGGGCCCTCATCAGCCTTGGTGGGTCCAGTTCAGCTCAGGAGCTCAGAGCTGCTCAGGAAATCACGTTATCAACTCAGGAGGCCCAGATAAGCTTAATGCCCGCTTCACACCGCCAACGTAGCGTACGAGCGGACGGGAGCGGAACGTAACGGGCGAAAAAATACAATACCTGAACTCTGACACTTTCCGTCCACCTCTACGCTCCGCTCCGTTCTCAGTGTGAAGCGGCAGTCGAAACACCGAACGTTCTGCTGCGTGTTGTTTACGTTTGCGGTTGCCAGATTTCAGGAGCGTAGCGGTGAAAAGATGGAAATATTCATCTTTTGAACGTACATGAGCGGAGCGTAATGAACGTTTGGTGTAAAGTGCCGCGCGCCGATCTCGGAAGGGCAGCTCGAAGACTGGAAAACCATTTCTTACGAGACGGTTTTATTCCGTTTCTGCGGACGAAAACGAGCATCACAATTCGGAAAAAAACCCCATGCTCACAGGGACGCCACTTCGAGCCAAATATAACGTAATTATCGATTAATCCGTTCCACGACCAACTCTAAATATCCATCATACTAATACCTTGAAGCATAACTTCACAATTATTGAGCGACGTTACCTACTAGGCGCTAATCCGAAACACAACACTTTTGCAATCTAAACGTACCGACTCGTTGCGCTTCCATAGATGACAGCAACGCGCAGCTTCTACATCTCGCCGTACACAGACATCTGGCTCCATCACGGGACCCCACCGGCTCGGGATCACGGCTCACAAATAGTCACATGGCCGCCAGAGACCTACGAGTTAAACGTGTCGTTACAAATATATAAAGATAACTCGAAAACCCAGAAAATGTCGTATGGAAAATTTCTGATTCAACTCAATATCAAAGCATATCACGCATAGCAAATCACATTGATAAGCGTGCCATAAACTACTTACGGAGGCCAGCGGGGCTCTACGCACATCTTGTCACCACAGCGTCCGTCAGCGAAATGAATTGAATTGAATTGAATTGAAGAGGAATAAGACACTTAACCTCGAGGGTTCACGTGTCTATGCCTATTCTGAAATGTCTGAAAAGTGGAGTGGCTTTGGAGGGCCGGTTAATAATGCATGGCATAAACATACTCTCATTTCAACTTTCACGTATCACAGGTCTATTAACATTTACATTTTAAGCATGACATCCTAAATACGTTGGTAGAGGTTAATCTCTTTCAGAAACAAGATAATACTGTCCAACATCTTCTCATCGTCCCCTAGTAAAACATCTATAGTCATTTGCGCATCAAGACAAACAGCACGCAGTTTTCTGCGCTGCACCTGAAACTTTGGACAAATAATTAGTATATGCTCAACAGTCAGCCTCTCATCACACTCATCACATATCGGGGGAGCATCTCTATCTATAATATAACTGTGGGTTAACCTTGTGTGCCCCAATCGCAGACGAGCTACAATTTTTTCTTCACGTCGGTTGATTCTATATGAAGAGCTCCACTCTCCTGTTTGTGCTTTTATTTTCTTAAGGTTAGTCAGCGTATTTAAACCCTGCCACTTCCTGCCGACGTGCTTGTCCAAGCATCTCTTAATGTGTTTGTAATATTCCGAGTAGTGTACTTTTACTTTTGTTACATGCTCATACTGAAGGGATTTTTTTGCTTTTCTGTCAGCCATATCATTGCCGGGAATTCCCTGGTGGCTCGGAATCCACACTATTTTTATTTCAAAGCCATCGAGTATCAAATCATGGTATAACTGCCGGATATTTATCGAAGTAGGTGACGTATCTTCAGGGTTTATGCATTTTTGAATCGCTGAAAGAGAATCCACACATATTATTACTTTCTGAACATTTCTAGACCTAATGAACTGTAAGCACCTCATAATGGCAAAAAGCTCTGCTGTGCAGATTGTCACATTATCGGTAATTCTTTCCTCTAGTGCTCCGGACCCAAAATAAACCGCACAGCCTGTTCTGCCATTCATTTGTGATCCATCTGTATACATAAATTGGTAGTCAACAAATTCGAGGAGAAGATCGACAAACTTTTCATGAACCTCCACCAGGGAGACACTTTGCTTATTTTCATGCATGAGTTTTTGTGTTTCAATGGGAATCAGATCCCAAGGAGCCGTTCCTGTCGGAGCATTCCCAAAATTATCAGGTACATCAAATCCAAAAAGGTCCATAATTTGCTTAAATCTGCAGGATATAGGGATACCGCAAAGGAGTCGCAGGCGTCTTTCACCCAGTTGCAGAAGGGAAGACAGCGTGGTAATTTGAACGTTGCACGGGTGATCACGATCAGCAATTGCTTTCAAACAGTACTTGGCCGTCAGACAATATCTTCGATCCTGCAGAGAGGGGAGGTTAGCCTCAACTAACATTGCACTGACCGGAGTCGTGCGGAGAGCACCTAAAGCAATCCGTAAACAGGAATTTTGAACACATTCGAGAGATTCCACAAGTTTATTGTTTGCCCCATCAAATACTTGGCAGCCATACTCCAGGATTGGACGAATTAGAGATGAGTACATGCGAATAAGGGTTTTCCGATCTGCACCAAAATTGGGAGCTGAAACACATTTCAAAATCGATATTCTTTTTTCAGCTTTAGCTCTAATGTACTTGATGTGACTTTGGAGCGTCAGCTTTTCGTCCAAAATCACACCGAGAAAGCGTGCTTCCGGTACGAATTCCACATCATCGTTTCCTAGTTTAATACAGTTAATTGGTCCAACAAACTTACACCTCATCTTTCTTTTAAAGATGACCACCTGAGACTTTTCGGCTGAAAATACAAACCCATTGTTACTGTCCCAACCAGACACACTGTCCACAGCAGTCTGTAGAAGGGCGATAGCTTCATTAGTATTTTCATGTGAGACCCAAAGCGAACAATCATCAGCAAACAAAGCCTTTGATACAACATCCGGAACATCATCAAAAATATCATTTATCATACACATGAACAAAAGCGGGGAAATTACCCCGCCTTGGACCACCCCGTTCTCTTGGACAAACGTATCTGAGAGCACCTGAGTTTTAATTTGAAATGTTCGGTTGCTCAGGTAACCTTGTACGAAATTCATGAAACGACCTCTAAACCCCATTTTAATTAACTTGCTAATTAGTATGTCCTTGTTCACCATATTATAAGCGGATTTTAAGTCCAAAAAGATAGCTGCAGTACATTTCCCATCGAAAAAACTCTTCCTAATATCGGATTCCAGTCTTATAAGGTGGTCTGTTGTGCTTCTATTTTTCCGAAAGCCGCATTGTATCTTACAGAGTAACATTTCCTTTTCCACATACCACATAATTCTCTTTGTAACCATACGTTCAAAAGTTTTCCCTAAACACGATGTTAGTTGGATAGGCCGATACGATTTTAATGAAGACGTTATTTTACCAGGCTTACATACGGGAACAATATAAGAGTGACGCCACTCAGGAGGATAGTGGTTGCTTTCCCATATCAGATTATAGAAATTCAAAAGATGTCGCAACAGGTCTGAGGGTAAATGTTTTAGGAAGTCATAATGTACTCCATCGGGTCCCACTGAGGTGGATCCGCTGGATGACAGAGCGCTGCGAAGTTCACCCAGCGTAAACTTCGAATTGTACACCTCGTCATGGTTTGAAGCATGTTCAGTTTTATTGAGATTTCTTACAAGTTGCCTAAATAAATTACTGTAGTTATCAGAAGAAGAAATGTCGGAGAAGAATCGGCCGAATGCATTTCCGACCTCACGGGGATCAGAAATTACATCGCCGTTCTCCTTCAGAACAATTGGTGCTGGAGGTTGATATCTTTTCCCTCAAAAACATTTTATGAGATTCCACAGTCGGGTTAAAGGAGTCCGAACAGATATGGTACAAAGTAATATTTCCCAGCTTTCCCTTTTGGCTTGGCGAATGATGCGTCTCGCTGCCGCCTTCAATCGCTTGTATTCGTACAATAGTGCTAAATTTTCTTTATTTCTCCTAAATCTGTTGAGGCCACGTTTTCGTAATGCAATTGCCCTCCGACACTCAGCTGTCCACCATGGGCAATTGTATTTGTACGTTTTTCTTTTATGAGGGATACTTTGTTCAGCTGCATTCATAATAATTTCTGTTATCACTTTGCAACTACTGTTTGCAACAGTCACATCGTCATCAACTGTAACGTCACATTTCTCCTGAAATTTCACCCAGTCAGCTTTCTTTGTGTTAAATTGCACAGTTGGATATTCATGATCTGTTTGGATATTTTGTATAAAGGAGATGTGTATAGGGAAATGATCACTATTACAACAATCAGTATCCACATTCCATGTCAACTCTGACGCTAACATGCTAGAACATAAGGATATATCAATATGTGAAAAATGTCCCGAAAATTCATCTAATCTTGTTGGATTTCCATTATTCAGGAGATGCAAAGTTTGTTCATGGATTATTTTCTCCCATATGTTTCCTCTGGAATCATTCCTTGGCGCTCCCCACATTATATGCTTGCTATTTGCATCAGTACAAATTATGTAGGGGAAATGAAACTGTGACAACATATCGTCCAGCTCATTTTTCCTTAAAGGCATGCCAGGAGGAAGGTATAATGAACATATAATAATTTTCTGTCGATTTATAACAGTCACACAAGCCACAGCCTGTAAACTTGTGTTCAAAAGTAACTGGTAGTGTGTAACTTGGTTTGATGCATAGATTGCTACACCACCCTGTCTTACATTTGTGCCTGCATATGCTTGGTAACAAGAATAGTTCCTGAGGCTGAAGTTATAAGGGTCATTGGGCAAAAAATGGGTTTCCTGAAGGCAGATAAAGATGGGTGACAACATGAGCAGCATCGGTTTAACTTCTGCCCATTTTCCTATCAATCCTCGACAATTCCATTGAAGAATTTCGTTAGTCAACATATTGGGATAAGGTTAGTGGTTCCAAAACACTTCCTGAAAGTCCTGAAAAAGGGAGCAGAAGTTGGTTACATCCATCCTGAAAGGGGTAAATCCTGGAATCATCGGGGTTAAATTCTGGAAAGGCATAAATAGGGACATCATGGGTACACAACATTTGGAGAAAATAATAAGGCCTCAGCTGAGCCCACATTGATGTTTGGGCCATCCATGATTGTTGCACTCTGATGATGAGGGAGAAGTTTAACCACTGTTTCCAGCGATGCCCCCAATCACAGCACCCACACTCACGGACAATGGATGTCCGCAAGTGAAGGGGACCAGACAACAGGTGGCACCCCTGGGAACTGGTCAATATACTGGGCGCCTGAAATTCCTTAGAAACATGGTTTGTTAAGTCAAACAGTGACATATATCCAAGGAACACACACATACAATTTCCAAATATACCATCACACATACAACACACACATACCAGGCATCCAATAAGAAGATGTTGGTTAGTATCATATTCACTAAGGCTATGACTATGGCTAGGGTAACTACCAACTCTACATAAGTACTGTCTACGGGATAGGGTTCGGAGTACATCGCCAGAAACACTTTTCGCGGGTAGTAAATCGAGGCAATCGCCCTTGTGTATTATCAGGCTTTCAGCTCTCCAAGTGGAGGTAGCTGCTATTGCGCCGGACACGCAGTAAGCTAATATGTGATGGCTTTCAGCTCTCCAAGTGGAGGGGGCTGATATTGGCACCAAGAACACCGAAACAATACACACGAGATCATTTTCAGCTCTCCAAGTGGAGATAGCTGATATCGCAAAGGACACAGCATAAGCAAACCAGTCCCTCCAAGTGGAGGTAGCTGATATTGCGAAGTACACAGCAAAAGCAAACCAGCCCCTCCAAGTGGAGGTAGCTGATGTCACACAGAACGTTGAATTAGCCAGAGCGTGGCAGCAGAAAACCAGAAGACAGGAAGCTGCATGTCGATGTCGCAGAGCGAGCTCCTGGAGCGAACACAAGAATACACTGATAACGCTTTTGTGCTTTTTGAAATGTGATTGAATGTGAGTTGCAAGCACCGAGTGACGAGGAGTTGCATATCCCAAAGCCAACACCTGAAGTAAACATAAGTATATACCGAAGATGTTGTGCCTTTTGAATTTGCCAGCAATACTGTAGACGCGTAAGTCCATTGGTGTGCAAAGAATGAAAAGTGTGACCGAAATCACCGCACGACAGCAAATGTGACACCATGTTCCGCGTGATATGGTCTGCATGAGAATGGAACTGAACTTATGAAAACTGTGATACCTAAAAATATGTGCTGAGGAGTTCATCATTGCAGTATTATGTATTATAAATCTCCTCCGTATGCATCCTATCCAGTTCCTCTAGAGTTCTTGAAGAAAAGAACTGAGGACCTGTATCACAATAGGTGTGATCCTGAGAGCTCTCCTGAGAGCTTCCATGAGAGACACGCCCATTGGGACTCAGTCTGCCACCAGCCTGTCTACGTCCTGATCCACCTCTCAGGTTCTTGGCCGTCAGCCAGGGTCCACCCTTCTCCTGATTCGGAGGAATCTCCTCTTCCTGAGAGGACTGGATAACCTCATCTGTCCTGGCCTGCTCTACCTGGTCCTCGCCCTCACTACTACCCTGCCTCACCTCTGCCTGCTTTTCAGTTGCAACTGACTCCCTCACCTCTGTCTGTTCAGTTGTAACTGACTCCCTCACCTCCTCACTGCCTGACTTTTCTGCTACCTTTGTCCTCATCAACTCCTTCAACAACTCCACCACACTCTCCAAACACTTCTCCACCTTCTCCAACCTCTCACCAATACCTCCAACCATACTATTGCCTGCACTCCTGGTCACAGCTGAACTGAATGATGTGCCTGAAACATCCCTCCCCTTCAGCACCTCACGTCGCGCCTCTGTGTACGGAATACACCTGTCAACTTTCACTTTCATAATTTCCAGTTCATCTTTGTATGCCGGGCACACATTGTTCAGAGAAACATGGTCAGCTTTTCCACAGTTTACACAGTTCATGTCGCAGGTCAGGTGACCTGTCCCATGCTTACCCTTTCCACATCTGAGGCAGGTCGCAGGGGCCTGACACATGTGAAAAGTGTGTCCGAGCTTGCCGCAGGACAAGCACTGTCTGGGCTTGGGATAACTACGTCTCACAGGGTATGACGAGTAGTCCATCTGAATCCTAGAGGGGGGTACCATCAAGTCGAAAGTGAGGACAAACAGGGGAGTCTTCACCTCTCTGTTTCCGACTTTTCTCTTTATCTGCTTAGCCTCCCTTACCCCATACTCCTTCAAACCATCTACCACATCCTGCTCCTCCAAATCCATTAAGTCCTCAGCGTAAATCGTTCCTTTGCTTTCGTTTAACTTTTCGTGTTTTTTCACTTTCACCATCTGTCCCCCCCATCTGCTTTACACAAAACAGCTTCTCGGTCTGGTTTTCATGACCTGTCTTTACAAGGAGCTTGTCCCCCAAGAAGCTCACCTTCTCCGCCTTCTCCTCCCCGAGCACACCCCTGAGACCAGCCTGTATCCACGGCCATCCCTTTCCCTTCATCGGCATTCCGGATTCAAACTCCACTACAACAAACGATCCCTGACCACACCTCCCTTCTCTCTCAAAGCACTCCTCCGTTATATCCCTGGCCCTCCTCTTACTCGGCCGCCCCGCCATGTTGGCGGCGGCCAACTACCCGGCCGGGATCGGTGCCCGGCTTGGGTACCTAACTACCTATACTGAAAAAAACAAACACACTTATACCTAACTCACACGCAATAACTCAAACAACCCCTCCAACAAACACTCCACACACCTCAATCCTCCTACTCCTCCACCGACCCACTTATACAATTATCAACCGAGAGCTCAATCAGGACAGGACCGAACGCCACGAGGACTAACGACCGAATCTCAGCGAAAAGACCAACGCCCCTCGACAGCCGACCCAGGTCGCCACATAGCGCCCGCAGCAATTCGCATGACGTCAGTCAAAGTCCCTACACACAATACGCACTATCGAAATCATCGCACCTCCTACTGAAGCCTCAGACCTTTCACGACTCAAGAACCGCCTATCTAGAATATTCTACGAAACAGAGCAAATCACGCCTATTCCAAAGGCTAAGCAATTATTAAACCTCAGCACTAGGCTCACGTCACGTGACGTCAGTGGCCTGACCCAAGTTTACCACAGGCAGCCAGCCATCTAGCGGCAGAAGGAGGAACCGACAGTACACATTGACCCCGTCCTCGGCGCTCTCAAAAATGCCACTGGTACTTCACCAACAGGGCTGCAAACGGGCGCTTACATTTGGTTTATTTGAAAAGTGTTTTTAAGTTATTTTGCGCTAATTGTGATTAATCTTTTTAGTGGAATTCCATCAATAAAGCAGGTAAGTTCGTACAATTCAAATTCAATGTTCTTGATACAAGATAAACAAAAACAGTGCTGCTTCTGACCTTGGTTCTGCTTTTCTGAGATGTAAGTAAACAAAAAGGAACTTTAATTTGGCCATCAATGGTTTAGAGGTGCATTTAAGAAAGGAATTGAATTAGTAATGTACAATTACTGAACAACTCGGGCACTCATAGACATAGGCATAGGCGGATCCAGGATTGCCGATCGGGGAGGGCACCTTCCGGGGGGGCCCGGAAATAATATTCAATAGTAGTAATATTCAACATCTGAATATTACTGTGTTTAAATGATACTCACCTGATGGTCATTGCCAGGCGCTCAGCCTCGGGAATCGCCGCCCGATAATTCGTGTCCTCCCGATGAAGGCGTGGAGCAACACACTCCAGCAGTTGATCGAACCTCTCTGGAGTCATACGATAGGCTCGATAAAACTCTTCTGGGTTCTGCCTGGCCTCGCGCAGCAGGGTAGCATATTCACCTCTTGAGCTTCGGTGTTGTAGGGATTCCCGTACCCAAATGCGTCTAGTTGGTGGTGGCGTGTCATTACTATCACCAAGCGCCAGCATCAACAAAAGGTCTTCGTCACGCATGTTGATCAACAGCAGCCCACGAACGCAAGAAAGCAGTAAAATCAGTTGAAAAGGCACCCAGATTACTCCCGAGCCCGCGCAGTGTTTAAACAACGACGCACGACGCCTTCCCGAACGTTCCGCTCGCTGTTGTTCCGTTCAGCGTTTGCCAGATCTCCATGACAACCAGTTTTCCCCCAAATCCCAAGATTTGGTGATACGTTCCAAGATTTTCTTGAGTCTTGGGTTATTGCTTAACTTTCGCCCGTTACGTTCCGCTCCCGTCCGCTCCTACGCTACGTTGGCGGTGTGAAGCGGGCATAAGGGGCACCAGATTAGTTCAGGGGGCACCAGAATAGCTCAGAGGCATCAGATGGGCTCAGGAGGCACGAAAATGCCTTTTTGAAGAACACAAACATATATGTGCTCAATTTGCACCAAGTATTCTGGGCTGAAGAATAAAAATGAGACATGGATGCGAAGAAAAGTGACCAGGCTATATCATTCAGTTAAGTGTGCCTGTGCACTCCGAATGTCTGCAGAGGAACCGGTGACCGCCGTTGAGCTGGTGACTCAACCGGTGTTTTCAATAATACGAACAGAGAAGTTTTCTGTATTTTCCCAATGTTTTGAAATATAAAACAGCGAAAGCGCAGATCAGTTTTGAAGAACTTAAAAACCAAGGTCCGACTTATGTATGGGCGGGAGTAGTGCTACACACAGACCTTATATTATAAAAAGGGCAAAGGTGCTAGGAGGCCCACCGGGGCGCAAGTTAAGCCTGAGGGTCTGCTTGCTCCAGATCAAACGGTAGAGTCTGGCAGATTACACCACAGAGCGATAGTTTCTCCATTGACTGCAGGCCGCCCCCTTCCTCCCTGATTTGCGTGGGTCGGCGTAATCGGCGGCTATCGGTCAGGTGGCCCTCCCCCTGTCTAATTAGCAGAGAGGGGAGGCCACTGGCTCCCACCACTTGTACGTCATCACCCAGCGGTGGCCGGTCCATTTCCTGGCGCGCCGCGCGTTAGGGAACGACGGTGGCGGACTGGTGCAGAGTGGAACAGTGCACAGCTACCTCCCGGTGTCATGGTTTTCTTCTAGAAAAAATGAGAGGAGCGCAGTAAATATATGTTTGGGTATTATGCCATTACCACCGACCGAAGGCTACTGGAATGGGAGACGTCCAATTGCGCCACTGTGATGTATTAGATCACAATTTTGCTTTCTCAGTAAAAGCTGATATGAAAGGCCGGTAAAAAAAACCTTGGCAGTCAATGAAATACATAATTCAGGAGCTGAGTTCCACATTTAAGTATAGAGCTATATTCAGGGTTATAACCTGTTGTTTTGCTGCTTTAATGAAATACCGTATCCGTTTTTTACTTAGTCAAGAGTTGGAAAAACATTTATGGATAATATCGGTATGCTGGAAAACAAAATCGGAAGCTTCCAGTCAATCTAAATATGGATTAAGGCTTTAGGCCTTTAGTTCAGGTACTCAACGTACCTACATACATTATTGGAAATTGGTATGTGAAATACATGAAAACATTTTTCTATAACCTCTTATTACGAATAGTTATCACATTTCATTAGCTTAGATTTGCATACATTCCATTGTCTCAATTCCATCTGTGATTATTCCATATACCTAAAGCTCATCCGTAGTTTTATTAAAAAACATGAGGATGCCTTGTTTTTACGGCAGTCAAGCTTTCTTGGTCTTATTATTTTCTGTTATCATCACTCAGCCCACAACAAATTTGTTATCATGTTTATCTAAGGGTCAACCAAAATACGCCCAGAAAGCAGTGAATTTAGTGTGTTTGGAACTGGAGCTGTGCTTGAGCTTCACCGCTGACAAACTACATTGCAGACTATCTGTCGCATTTAGCTCACCAGAGTGGCAATGCATGTCGATGGCAGCACTCTGCTTTTGAATTATTAAGGGCGGTGAATGTGGCAGAGATGCAAATCGATGGCAGTCACAAGCCAAAACTGGGCTACCAGAAGATGTCTGATTTCCAAAATTTTCGTCTCACTGCACACTTGATTTACACCCTATTTCTATTGTCCTCGCTGCTTATAGCACCACATCCCAGGGTATATCTCGGCACCTCTGAGGCGCGTGGCCGTCAGGGTGGAGGAGGGTAGCATTCCAAAGAGAGTGATAAACGACAGGTACGAAGCAGCGGACAGCCGCAGGCGGCCTGCCTGGCCAGTGTTTGCTTTACACGTGGTGCGTTCGCGTCCTCAGCTCTATGATTCACTGGCTATCAGCACTGGGTGGCTGGGAGGAATACCTGGAGGAGCTATCTATCACGCCAGATTCCATTATTACGGAGATCAGTGAGATCAGGGGCAGCCTGGCTGAATATTATGACTTGGATTAGGGTGCCTCTGTATTTGATTTTTAGACTTTAAGCGTGGTTTTACAGCGTTGTCTGACCTTCTGATCGAGGGACACTCTCAGGGGTGAATCCAGGCGGCTACGTGGTTGGTTTGGGAGGGGAGGCAAACATATGCAGAGAGCAAAAAAATGTCGCACGGCGAAGGTGGTGCCCTCCACCTTTTCTTTCTCTTCGGAGGGAATTTCTTTCACGTTCAAAGAAGCACCTTCCGAACGGTAAAAAAACTCCGAACTTTAGTGCTAAGTAGCGTACTATCAATAGAGCAATAGTGTAGTAATACTAAATGAGCAGTAGTGTAGGAGTAAAGAATTACTACTAAAAGATATCGAAGAGTATTTTGAAGTATCCAGTAGGCTCATTATGCGATATGGACTTCAGATACGGAGGTTAACCCTATTTTTACTCATACTATCTTAAGCGCTCTAGAGGTGAGGTTACTTGGCCTAAAATGATGGCCCGACCTACAATGAGTTGGACCCCGAATTTTTACAAAAGTAGTAAAAATAATAAAAAAGGTATAACCAGTACAGGGGCGCCATGCGCCGGCGCTTTCTGTCATCTCCGAAAAACCCAAGGAGGGGCGAATACCCACCCCACGTCAATGCGTGTGTTAATGACGAAACCTCCTCCCAAACTGATCAATTATCGAATTCTAGTCCACTTTGGGAGAGGCCAAAATAGGGTTTGTCCCCTCTATTTCACTTAAGGAACCATGACGGGATCCCCCGTCGCTCCTAGGCCCGACACTAGACACGGTAACCATGCTGGGGTGGTGCTCGATGCCAGAGGCACGAGCTTCCGGAACTGGCCGGCTTCTGCGGTAGGTGGTGGCCGCTGTTGGACTGGGACGGACAGGTATCAGGCCTCAGGACCGAGACACGCGCCAGCCTCAGGCCTCTGGAATAATGCATGATCGTCCTGAAGGGCAGCGGAGCATTCCAGCAGCGGTGAAGATATGGTGTAATGGGGGAAATGGATCGCTGTTCCCCGTCATAGATCACCATGCTTTTGGTGCCCTCAGAACTCGACGGGATCATATGAGAATTAGAACTGGCCATTTTCAGATTCTTTGTAGCCTATCTATAGAAGTTTAGATGGTTCAGTTTGCTCTTATTTATTGTGCGAGGTGAGCTACGTAGCAACAGCCTCGCTTCGCTCAGATGACCTTGCTTCTGCCACTTGAAGATAAAAGGAGCTTTTCCAACGTTGTGCTAATATATATTTTGTAAATTTTCCACCACTTGAGGATATAGGGAACTCAGTAAAGCTCATAATCTCAGTCACGGTGTCTCCATCGCTGCATTTCATAAGCAGAACCCGGAGATGCTTGCCTTCATTAACGTGACCGTGGGAGATGGGGGACATGGTTGTCGAGAGCGGGGGCGGGGGTGGGGTACGGGCTGGCGCGTCTTCCCATCTGGTGGAGTAAGGGGAAAATCGCCCAAGATTTCGACGCTGTGCCACTTATCTTAGAATCTACTCCTGCTAAGCAGAGTAGACGTAGGTAACTACTCACCTGTTATGGTTGGTAGGCTATTTTGATACTGCCACGAAAAGCCATTAAATTCTCGCTTCTCCTTCGTTGCGAGGTCAGATTCACCGCTACCACCCCACCTCCTCTCAATTGTTTGTAAGATTCACCATCCACTAAAAAATGTGAGAGTGGAGAAAATAATTGGTGAGCAGATAACCATCTGGCAATTTGAAGATGAAATGGAGCCTTCTGTTTGCATTAACAAGTTCTTTGCTCTGTGCCATCACAAAATTGTCATTCTGGAAATGCCTTCAAATACCATTAAATGCCACTAAGAAGTGTCATGGAATTATCAGCCTTTATCGTCTTCCACCTATATTTGCAGTCATTTTCCGCCTCGTGCTAATCCTGCCACCCACGCAGCTCAATCGTGCAGCATCGCGAGTGACAGCCGCCGGGACACTTTCTCTGGCCCGGCGTGGAAGCCAGGCGTGGCTGGCGCCGTAATCCGATCTGACGGCAGGTAATATCTGCCATCGCGCCGTGCCTAGGTGACACGACCACGATGATTTGTGGCCTTGTTAGACCTGTCTCCGACCAGCCGTAAAAACAATCCACCGCCAGATAAACCAAGCATTCACCAAGATAAAATCGGCATCCACTTAGGGGGCGGGTTTTTGCAGCTGGGGGCGGCGGCGGCGGCGGCTGGGCGTGCTGTCGCACTGTGAGCGGTGACAAATGCCGTGCGACTTCAGGGGATGGCGTCTTGAGGTGATGTCCACAGCAGGACTGGTGATTGGTCAGTAGCTGCTTTTGGAGTCCCGTTTTCAGGGCATTTACGGCGCACCGGCTGCTGGGCTGTGCCGTCGTGGGAGCATAGATCATTTGCCGATTTATTACACCTAGGCACACGTGAATATCTGTCTATGGATGGATTCCAGCCTGCCATCTTCTCGAGGAGCCACTGGGTTCACGTCTGATACGCACTTACTGTTTGCACTACAATGCTGCGTGCTGAGTATTCCCTGGTCTTTGGTCTGAACAGGCAGAAGTCCAGAGTCAGCTTGTCAGGCGTCGGCTTACACATGCAACGACATGATCTTGGAAAAAGTAGAATCGTTTTTTTCAGAAATAGTGTGGCTGCTCTTCAAAGACCTTTCTCTGAACACAATTTTTGGTAAAAATTAATCGCGTGCGTGTTTTTTATGTACTTTGCTAAGTATACTTTTGCCCACATTTTCCCCATACAGGAGAATTGTGCGCGCAGGATGGGCATTGGAGCGGTCCCGGCTGCCGCACTCTGCTGTCCTTTCAGGCTTTCATCCTCCGCAGACGGCTCAGAGAACGTCTTCACTCGGCTGGGGTTAGGTAGTCAAATGGGCCGAATACATATCTTACTTTTTTCTGTCAGCCCACCAGTTTTTGTCACGGGCTGCACGCTGAAGAAAAGTGCATAATGGTCTGGCAAAGTGCTTATAGCGAGCTTCCCAAAGTTCGTACCTGGTTTTGATTGTTTTAAGTAGTCTCTGTGATTATGTCATTAGCATACAGCTTTCTGCCATGTTTTGAGGCCATGAGAACCTGCCTTTTTCCCCAAAATGCACGAGTACCCTCGGGCTACCATCGTGTTCAATCGCAAAATTTATTCATAACTTGCAAGTAAAAATGTATTCAAACTTTACACCATCGAATGCCTGAATTATGCCGTTAATCAGTCTTAATCAGACTCTGTCACTTTAAAAGCTCAGCCAGGAGCTCGATTACGGCTCAGCTACCGGTACCAGGACTCGCGTAGAAACAAATTTGTTGCAGCTGCGCAGGCGCGCACCCAGGATTTTCGTAAGGGGTGGGCCCGGCTGACGAGGGGGGCGCCAAGCCGGCGGAGGGGGCGCCACTTTACCTTAGGGGCGCCACTTTTATACTCAAAGGGCGGCCAATCGTCGCATCCTGGGGGGGAGTGGGAGCTGAACATTTCTTGCCTCGCAGACCTAGTGTAAGCTGGTTTTTTAGGGGTGCCACTTTCCTTAAGGGGAAGGAAGCCGGGTCCGCTGCCCCCTCCCCCACTTAGGTGCGCTACTGGCGGTACTGGCGATTAATAATGTGCTACCAAATATACAGTCTTTCTGGGAGCCGGATGCGACAGCGGCCCAGCTCAGGACTGGTTTTCATATTCTTAGAAAGCACTGCGTGCTAAACGAGATGAAGGCAGTAGTTCATCGGTTGAATCACTGTAATCGAAGGTATGACATTGTTTAAGCGTGCTGGAGGCAACCGTGCTAAATTATTTCTTTTGTCACTTTCATTTTTATTCTCCGATAATTCCATGCCGTATTCAACAAATGGCCTTAAACGCAAAAATTGCCTTTCTATCCAAGGTGCGCCCATGCTATCCACGGGCGCCTTTGCTCTTGGGGAGCGCCTTTTTCTGTCCAGGGGCGCCTGTGCTATCCAGGGGGCGCCTATGCTTTCCAGGGGGCGCCTTTGCCCATTAAAAGGGCGCCTTTATGCTATCCAGGGTCACCTTGGCTCTAGGGGCGCGTCTTTTTCTATCCAGGGGCTGGCCAAGTATTGTTAAAATCCATGTCGGGCGCCTTCGGCGCCCGACACGGGCGGGGGGCGCCACTTTAGAGCCGAAGCCTAAGGGGGGGGGGCGGGCCCGCTGCCCCCCCTTGGGTGCGCCACTGCAGCTGCGAATGGTCAGAAGCCCCAAGTGTTTACAAAAACCCCAAGAAGCAACCAGCACACAGAGGAAGTGAGCGGGACAGAATTATAAGGAACATAACCGTAGCTTTTTGGCAGAGTGCCAGGCGAATTCACATAATAGGAAAAATTCCTATTGATATTAGGATGGCCGAAATCGGAGCAAGAAATGTGAAAGATAACGGAAGGGTTGGAATTATTGTGGGACAAAATGAAACTTAAATTAGGTTTTGAAATTATTTCAGTATTCTACACCGTTCTGAAAATACCTGCTCTTTGCTGGATTAAAATGAATCTTCCTGAAAAATCCTTTGCCCATATTTTCATACTTTAAATAGGCAGCATCGAATTAATTGTCGTCCCATCTGCGTACCACTGCCGGTGTCTACTCTATAACGCTTATTGCGACTTCCATGGCGATTCAAACGTATGTATCTGATGATGTCTGTGCTATCTTTAATGCATCAGGGGACACTCGCATTAAAACTCGTTAATGACAGCGGTCTGCATATCTGCACGTAAATTAGCGTCGCCAAGGCGGCAGATAATTTATGCTCTCATGGCCAAGAGACAGAAAATACAACCGTTTTGGCCGACCTCTGCCTTGTAGGTTTAGTTAGTTTTGTTTAATAATAAGACACCTTCGCAAGTTGCATCATCCATTCTTTTCACACTAAGTGCATGCTGTCTAGCCGAGTTTGGCAAAATAGAATGGAGTCACATAGTTTAAAAGCTCCTTAAAGCCCAACGCCAATGTACTAGCATGCACATAATCATTCAATGCAGAGGCTCAAATATAGCTGATTGCTGAAGTTGATTGATGATCCCAAGCACAAATGCTCGCTAAGGTGGAGGCATGAAGCACGCACCTTCATGCTTTCGTGCTTCTTACTACAGGTCAAGGTCTTAAGAATTTAACACGCGGCCCGCTGGGGTCCGTGGCATGACGCGCCCCGCTGGGGGAGGGGGGCGTTTTTCACCCCCTCCGTATCTCATTTCCCAGAAAAGCTAAAGAAAAGTTACGGACAGCGTTCTAAAGCTCTTGGCGAGACAAGTAAAAATTATAACAAGTATCTTTATGTCAGGTCAATATTGAGGTCAGCATAGGTCAAAGAAGGTTCCATAAGATTACAACAGGACAGTGTACGTTTCCCCCTCAAGATATTTACTCAGCATAGCTAGAGTAACTATTTATGCATCATTGGATTCCTCTCATTCATGTAGCTTAATTCGTTTTTCTCTATCTTTACTTGTTCAGATGTTATGACCGAAAACCTTAGTTTACATGTAATCCCCCAGACGGCATGTTTTGACCTCTAGAGACTTTAAATGTGACCTGGAAAATGGTTCGAATACTTTCGATGGAGAAGTGGATGGGCCACCCAACGCACTTTTCCGTTTTTGACTACCTAGCGTGGTTCTCGAGATCTTAGGGGGTGGGTACCCGCCCCTCCCCGTCAAGGTGAAGGTGGCTCAGACCCCCTTCAATGCGCGTGTTAATACCCGTTTAAAGATATCACTCTACTACTGTAAGCTGGTAGCCCGTCAATATAATCTCCAAAAATTATTCTGGAGCCGCTCATGGCCCAGCAAGATTTTTTTTACATAACTTAATCAAACTCAAATGTTAGCAGAAGTCAAGGAGTGCAAAAACACCGTCTTTTTGGCTTGATCACGGCACGAGAAAAACCACCAGGGGGCCTATATGGCCCCATACACCACTATTATTAAACCTACTTTACCTAGACTTCACGAGCAAGGTGGGAGCTCTACCTCATGTAGAGCTCCCACCGTTGGAATGAGTTTCGATAGCTTGCACTAACGTTGCAATAGCATTAGTGCAACTGGACCTCTCCCGTCCTGGTACCAATCCTGGACGGTGGGTGAACATGTGGACCTGAAAAATCAATATTTGGTAAACATGTTTTTAGTTTGTTAGCATTCACCAGTTTCAATGCTTGACCTCGTTCGCAAGGTCGCTTACTGCACCAGATATGGGAAGAGTGCCCTGATTGCGCACCCCTGCCTAATTGCACCAGATATGGGGAAGAGTGCCCTGATTGCTCACCCCTGCCTAATTGCACCAGACATAGGGAAGAGTGTCCTGATTGCTCACCCCTGCCTAATTGCACCAGACATAGGGAAGAGTGTCCTGATTGCTCACCCCTGCCTAACTGCATCAGATATAGGTAAGAGTGCCCTGATTGCTTACCCCTGCCTAATTGCACCAGATATAGGGAAGAGTGCCCTGATTGCTCACCCCTGCCTAATTGCACCAGATGTAGGGAAGAGTGCCCTGAGTGCGCACCCCTGCCTAATTGCTCCACTCGTCACAGCTCCCATCCCGCTGGTCCTCACAAAATAGTTCGATTGCAATTGACAGCGCTTCATTTAGCAGCAGCACGTTCCTTTCCCGGACAAGAGCTGAATGAGTTAATTGTGCCATTTGTTTGAAAGAAATGTTGCATTAGTTCCCTTAACATGTTTTGTGTAAAAAAATCGTGTTGTTCCTCTTTGTATTACTCAGGGACCCTGGCTGCGGCATTTTATGGTATTTTAAGAACATATTGCTTTCTTTTATGCCATTCGCGCTGTTTTTTGTACCATTGCCTATTTCTAGCGCCATTTTGAGTCAAATGTGCAAAAATCCTATTTAAGCCTTCTGTCAGGGGCAGACCCAGACCCGAGTTGTGGGGGAGCCAAACCCATGTCTGCCTCTCCTCCTGGGGGAGGGGGGGTAGTGGGAGCGAATATTTTTGCTCTACAGACCTAGTGTAAACACCTTTTTTAAATTTCTCCGGCGTTTGGGGGGACAAAAGATAGTTTGCCCCCCTTCAGCGCTTTGGGGGGCATGGCCGGAATGCCCCCCCCTGCGTCCGCCAATGCCTCAAATGCGCCAGGGGGCGCATTTGGGACACCGATCAATTCCAGATGCGTTACGATCAAGCGGCGTTGTTACATTTGTACAGTGCAACAACGGGAGCGAAACATAAATGGATCATGTATTGAGTTTATGTATTACGAACGCACAGTTGACCTACAAGGACCCGGATAAACTTTTTTATTGCTTTAAAAGTTCTTAGAACGAGGGAATATGTCTGGCAAAGGACAGTATGTTGATAATACAGCTCTTATAAGGTCAAATGCAGGGAGACTAAACAGCCAGGTACTTTCAGGACCATTTATACCGTACGATATCTAAAAAAACGCATAATTGGGACATCAATCAAATCCCGTACCACAAAGGGCACACAAAAATTCCAACGATACGCTTTGGTCTCCATAACATTGAAGAGAAATAACGACGACGCAATTGATACCATATGGTAGCGATATTAGGGCAGGAATGTCTTAATTGCACCCTTTGCAGTCTTCCGGGGAAACATTATTGTAAATTGTACAGGTGACGCAGCTTTCTCTAAGGGACGAAAAATAATGGCCAAAGGAAGGCCAGTTATGCCGTCTGCAAGAAAACAACATTTTAAGTCGCATACTCTCTTAGCAACGCTGTTTTCCTTAAGGTGGCACAATATGGGGACTCTCCCCTATTAATTTCCATATAATTTGAAAGTTGAGTGTTGAAAGTCATAAGCTAATAGGACTGGGACCACTGGCACGTACTAATGGATGAACTAACAAATTATCAGGAACACGTTATCACCTGGGTCCACGGACTAATAGCGAGAGAGCTATAGCCCACAACACAAATTTGGGCGAAAATTCAGAATTTTTGAAAATTTGTAACAAGTACCCGGATGTCCACAAACAGTTCGGACTCGAAATCAGCGCCGGCAACAGCGCTAGCTGAGCACAGGGGCGCCGCCACGGAATTTCCACAGGGGGGGGACGGACCAGGGCTGGTGTTGACCGGGGGAGGCAAATTTTTGCATACTCGGTAGCTGACAGCCTTATTGACATTAGACCAAAAATTTTAGGGGGACGTCCCCCTGGTTGGCCAACAGGGGGGACGTGTCCCCCGCCCCCTCGCTTTCGGCGCCCATGGCTGAGTATATTCACAAATCCAACGCATATAATGAGCTCAGGCCTTATCAGCGCTATCAACACCACACACGGTACAAACACCTCACCCATTTATCCACCCTCATACACAAAATGTCTCGTATGGGTGTCCTCCCTCAGCCCAACATCACATGGTTGGAGATCCCGGGGGTTGGGGGGGTCAGGACCCCCCTGATTTGGAAATCGAGAGAACCTGGGGGGTCAGCCCGGGTCCCACAGCTTCTGTTCTCACACAATATTTTCCAGCCCATAAGCAATAATGGTTCAATTCACGGCATTCGTGGAATCGGCTGAGTCATAATTTGCCCTATATGTCCCTTTCCACTTCTTTGTAGAGGAGCCGAGGACCAGGGGCGGCGCCATGGCTTTCCGTCACGACTCTGCGTCAGGAAAAGTGCGGGCCCCTGAGCTGGTCTAAGGTCCCTCAGCTGAACTAAGCAGCACCCTAAGTCGGTCTTTCACAGATGGTACGTGATTTAGTGTTGGGCCATGTGCTCTTACCTTAACACGCGCAGTGGAGACGGTTTTGGCATCAACGTGCAGTGGATGGTCCCGAAGTGCCCCCCTGAGATTTTGGAAATCAAGAGGGTTAGAAATCACCCGATGGAAGGTGTGTGAGGGCGATGGTTATTTAAGTTATGGCTAAGTTTCACTGACCTAGCTCAGTATCTTTGGGGTCAAATGAGGTTGTAAATGTCACAATCACATAAGAACCGTGCTGAAAACCTATTGGGAAATGCCGCAGTTATGCAGAAAAAGCGGTAATACATTACAAGTGAAATCAGATCATAGAGGGAATGTCCCACTCAATGTCCTCTGAAAGTTTGAGGTCAAGGTCATTCAAGGTTAATGACCTATTATTAACAAAACATATTCCCACAAACGTACAATATAACTGGCACTGTAGTAGTCTTTGAGCCGGAAATGAGGGTTTGGCATTGAAAAAGTCTCTGACATTGACCGTGACATTGACCGTGCCAGTTAGCAATCTTCATTATGAAGTCACAGCAAAGCTTGCATTATACTGAGCAATGAAATCTGCCCAGATCACAGGGTTAAATTGCTATGTGACCTTGACCTTTGTTTTGGGTGACTGACATATAATAACCCATTTATAACCCATTTAACATATATGATATATGATTGAAAAGAGATCTCCACTCCTGCAACATCAAACGTTTAAACTTCCACTCGGTATCTCCACCAATACACAGTAGGTTGTATAATCTGTCTTGCGACCCCTCCCCACCGGCGCTTTGACTCAGCAACAGCGGTGGCCAGCGTGACCTCTCTAACCTTTGAGCCCGCAGGCATCCACGGCTGCCTGTGAATAGCGGCCGCTGATTGGCGGAGGCGCGTTCACCTGCATTACGATAAATTCAGTCGGAATATCTCAATGAAAATGGTTGCATCTTAATGCATTCACCAAGAGACACATGTAGAGTGCCATTTTTGGACATTCCTAGTCATGTTCTTTTCCTTTACTAGCTTGATTATCTGCTTTGCTGTCCAATTGACCGCCTTTCGGTACAGGCGAGACGGCTGCGGAGTCGGCCCAGGGCAGCCGGTGGCTGGGTTGGCTGAAGTCAGGAGTGTCGAGATTGGTTTCTGCATGCTGTGTGGAGGCCTAGCTCAAAGGCAACCGAAAGAGGGCGAGAGGGGGCGTTTGTGACATAAACCTAATTACCTTCTGACGGGTTAGATAAAGTGGAGAGTAATAGCGAGCGCCACCGTGGTACTACCGGAAGCATATCCAATAGAGATGAGCCATATGTGGATCCAGGATTACCGATCGGGGGCACCTTCCCGGGGGGGTGCGATCCGGATCAGGGGGCGCCACTTTTGACCGGCAAAACCTGGATTACCGATCGGGGGGGGCACCTTCCTGGGGGCGGGGGCGCGATCCGGATCAGGGGCGCCACTTTTGACCGGCAAAACCTATCAGGTGGGCGCAAAATCCTGTCGGTGGGCGCTGATTTTCGCATCCTGGGGGAAGCGACATTTCAGGGGGGGCACCATCGATCATCGACCAGGGGCGCCGAGGGTCGATCGGGGGGGAGCACGTGCCCCCTTTGCCCCCTGGATCCGCTTATGAGATGAGCACGTGCTGCATCGTTCTATGTTGAATTTAGCACGTGCCGAGATTGCAGACAAAAAATATTGGCTCAGATTCTACTAAGTCAGCCATATGTGTCAGAATGTCTTTTGTCTGATTGGGGCACCCTCAATGGAAGGGGGAGAGCAAGGGTGGGAGGCGAAGCCAAGATCTAATGATAGTTCGGTAGAGCGCTACCGAGGCCATCGGCTAAAAGAAGACAACGTTCACGTAAGTCCACGTTGATGGTTATAAAAAGGAATAAATCAACCGGTTGAGTGCAACCGTTTATTAGGGACGTCCCCTTCCTAGGCCAGTTAAAGGGATTGCATCATGACCTGGCCTGTTGATATGAACTAGGATAACACAAGCATGCGGTTTTGAGAAGAGCTGCAAAACAAATCTAGAATGGTTTTTTCCGGGTTTGAGGGCGTCGCGTGCCGCTGCCTCTAGGCCACCTCGAAAAATACCTGGAGAGGGGAGGATTGAAGCACCCCGCTCACTTGGAAAGGTCACTAATCTTCCATTGATTTTGCTATCTCTTCTAAACTTGGAGATTCCGCTATCTGCCCTGACCTTAGAGCCTCCACCTATCTATGAAAACACTAAGGACTATATAACATATATCATATATCAGGACTACATATCAGGACTATATATATGAGGACTATATCATATATATCAGGACTATATAACTGAACTTATCCTTTGAACAAAGTAATTTTACGTTAAGTTAACGCGCGCAGTGGGGAGGGGACGCCCACAGCTATATTACCCCTCCCCACCTCTAAAGTTGCCCCATCTATCTTTTTCCGAGGCGGTCTAAAAACCGTTCGCAGCCGGAAATGATACTTGGCTACGTTAGAGTGAATCTGTGAGTGCACCATATGATAGAAACAATTTTGAAAATGTTAAACAATTCTTTGTTTATTGGCTTTCAAAATCACACCTATATATTTATTTAGTCGCAATCACGCTGTTCACTGTTCGCAATTAGTTCGCTTGCTGCACTGTAGACCCAGTGATGACGTAATAACGCCATATAATCGGCATTATATGTCAGGGCCAACTCAAATGAAGGTTAAGGTCAAGATCAAAGGTCACCGTCCAAGTTCATACCAGCCTTGAAGGTCATTAGCCCCAGGTTTCTAATCAGGTGGCATTACTCACCCTGACGTATGTTCACCATAACTTCATGGGGTAACTGTCAAGGTCCAGATGTCAAGGTCCAGGTCAAGGTCAAATAATTTTTTTGTCAAACTCAAACCCCCTTTTACTGTCCAAATGTCACTATAGTGCCAGTTATATTGAATATTATTGGGAATATGTCATATGGTTCCGTCACAGATGGGTGACCTTGAATGACCTTAACCTCAAAATTTCAAGGATATTT
Source organism: Lepas anatifera (assembly GCA_034440635.1). Taxonomy (NCBI): domain Eukaryota; kingdom Metazoa; phylum Arthropoda; class Thecostraca; family Lepadidae; genus Lepas; species Lepas anatifera. The sequence goes on from JAOTON010000629.1 coordinate 2,660,788, forward strand.
TTGGATCCTTCCCTCTATGATCTTAGTCCACTTTCAGTGTATATCCGGCTGCCCTGCATAATCATGGCATTTCCAAATAAGTCACCAGGCCTGCCTAAATTTGACATTTACGACCTCGCTTGGCCTAGAGGATGTTTTCCTCGGTCAATAAAAATTAGCTATAATGGGAATCACTATGGCCCCCACACTCCCAAACGGGTGTTTTTCTACCACTCCTGTTTTTTATATATCAGGGGGCGGGGCACTTTAGGGACCGCCTCCACTGCGCTTTGACGCCAGAGCCCTCTCCGCTGCGTGTGTTAATGCCGAAAAAGATTGCTTTAAAATTATTTGCCTTTGCATATATTTTCCTAAAAAATCAAGAACGAATGATATGGGAAAGGCCGCGTATATATATATATATATATATATATATATATATATATATATATATTTATATTTATATTTATATATATATATATATATATATATATATATATATATATATATATATATATATTTATATATATAATATATATATTATTTTATATATATTTATTATATATATATATATATATTTTATATATTATATATATATATATATATATATATATATATATATATATATATATATATATATATATATAATTTTGATATTCCCCAGCTTTATTCCGTCTCTCATCTTGCTCAGCTCTTCTGATTTTTGTCTACTTCTGTTTTTCAATGATTCAATGCTATAGTGTGTAGATATTCCAGGCTGCATATTTAGCTCTTTATTTACGACCGCTCAACACTGAGCAGCCATGCCTGTATAGCTGTCCAGCGTTCAACTTATGTGCAATGAGCATACCAGCGACAAAGTGGTGTCATTACACTACCATACCTGGCTACTGCCTCATTTACAGCATCCTTGCCCTCTTCAACTCTGCAGACTGCTCCCACAGCGTGACGTCGGCCTGGTTCGCTCTCTCAGGCTCCTGCCTCTCGCCATTAAACAGCACCCAGCAGGACAGCGGGCCATTACCCACAGCGCAGCGGGGCACCGCGGCCGCAGCGTCGGCGGGGGGGCGGCCAGGCTCCAGCCACCTTCACCCTGCGGTGGTCGCCGCGCCGTGCACAGCCCACTGGCTAACGAGCTCACCATTGCCGACGAGTTCTAATTAAAACAAACATGAATTAATAATCGGTTCGGCGGGGCGACGTCGCCGGGCGGGATTAATCTGGCGTCGCAGGCGGCGGCCGGTGCTAAAGGCTGGCCGGCGCCGACGCGACGCTGCTGATGCCGTAAAAAGGCAGGGCTATCGCGGAGGTGGGGTGGGCCGGCCCACACGCACGCCGTCCACCAGATCCAGCCCAGAGCCAGGGGCGCAGACGGTGTGGTCCCAGTGTTATATATTTCTTGAGTTCATGCATGCCGGTGGTGGCCACAGCCGGAACGGAGACGAGGTTTGTGGCCACATGAAGGCCCAAAGTCATGTTGAAGCTGGCGTGCATGCTTGAGTGCTTGTGCTGATGGTCCTTGTTATCTGGTTTGCACGGGAGATGAGCCCAGCTATTGAGTTCCCATTGTACAGCTTGGCCTTGGCGGGAGTTTCGTGGTAGCTGGGAGCTATTGCCCAGCCCCCTGCTGTGGTGTTTCATTTCAGCTGGCCGTTAGAATGTGAATTCCACTACTGGGTAGTCAATAGAATAATCGTTAGAGCCCCGGACATCGTCTCTCTGCCGCCCCACGACATTAGAATGCAGCTCACATGGAGCAAACCCGACCTTTCTCCTTTTGAAAGACTTCGCTGCGCCATTTTCTAAAGATGTTTTTCCAATATGGTGGTAAGGACAGAAATCATGTATACCTTCTTTTCTGGAATTATCTACCTTTCCAGTGATATCGTTTGGAAACCATGAACTAACCGTAGGTGAATTTGTAATTTTTTTACGTTTTTTCTAGAAACAAAGCTGCTGCCCAATTAAAGAAAATGTGGCACCTCGTTACAATTGCAGAATGTAGTGTTTTAGAGGTAACCAGTGTTGAAAATCGTGCATTTGGCCTTGTTTCGGCTGAAAAGTGGCTACTAAGCCTAAAACTTCGTGTTTTCTTTGTTAACAATAAATACTCTAAATAAGCGTGACGTCAAATCGGCGCATGAGCTGGTAATACTTTGTGTCAGATTGAACTTGTTTGATTTGTGCCAAAAATGAAAGCAAATAGAAATGAAATGTTTTCAGCTACAAGAGCATACCATTAGGAAGTAAATCGATACTCATAATTATTTTCTATTTTTCTCGTGATGAAAAGTTGTTGTGAAGAAAGCGGCTGACAATCTCCGCAGAAGACCCTTCAGGCCTTACGATTGCTGCAATTACCTGCCTTAGGACGAATGTTTGTTTTATTTGTTGCTTGTGTTATGTTAATGTGATTTGTTCCTGGTGTTAGATCAATGTGTTTGCTGCTTGTGCTGTACAGAGTTTCGATCCCAGCTCCCTATAACAAAATAATGTTATCAAGACAGGTAGCAGAAATGCCTTCCTGTTAAGCCCGGTAGCATAGGCCAGTGGCAACTTCTTACTTACCCAGCGTCATTCAGATGATGGGCTAATTCAGTGAGCCGGACGTGACCAGGAACTGCAATGACCTTCCCCACCATTTTCGAGTTCAGTATCGTCATCTGTCGCTCAGCATACTTATTCGGTCCGCTCTGCCTTGTCCTACCATCAGGGTAGCGAACGATTCCGATCGAACGGACGTCACTGAGGCCTTGTCGATGGCCGGCGCCGTTGGCCCGTCATGATCCGCTCTATATCATCGCTTATCGTCTCATCTAGGTCCGCGCGACGGCAGGTGTGCCGTGCCGTATTGGGGCTTTCAGTCAAGAACGGGCAATTGCGAGCCGATGTTGGGGTAAAATAGGCTATTGTTAATCTACACAGTTTGATTCTATTATAAAAAATAGTTATTTTCCCGGTTGTTTTTTCATCCATAAGCAGTCTTAAATTGATTCACCTTTGGGAACGGGACGGTCCCGATGGAGGATTTGTGACCAGTGCAGCAGCTTTTTGGAACGAAGAATCAACCATTCACTCACCACTATCTCTTGTCGCTGAATTTTCTCGCAGCTCTGTGGCACAATTTTCCATGTTTTGAAATTGTACCTTGTTTTGAAACTGGATATTAGCCTAAGAGAAGCCGATCGCAGTTTGAGCTTTTTAAAACTGTACCAGCATTGTCCGAGACCTTGGTGGGAGGGGAGGGGAAATACAGTCTCTCAAGGAGGGACAGGGAAGATTGAAGCTGGACATTTATAGAGTTAGATATGCATTGACATCTAGTACATAATCAAATATTCAGCCCTGAATTATACATATATAGTTATCACCAATGAAGGTAGCCACAAAACTTTACAGACTACACTCGTGTTTGGCCAAGAGACGCACCGGAATCAGCACGTGGTCCGTTGCGGCTGCACGCCGCGGCAATGTTGCACGGTCCGAACCCCTGGCAGAGCACGTGCCCCTGTTGATGCGTCACGTTCGCACCATGTCCGACGCCGTCTGATTACAGACTACGGCGCCCGCAAAGCCTCAGCGTGGTGTAGCGACAGCCAAATGGCTACCAAACCGCGGTGAAACTGCCACGCTGCCGCCAGAGCGCCTGCGGGCGTGGCTGGTCACGCCCTCGGTAGCCCGAAGCAGCCCGCTGCAAGCAGAACATCTACCGACGCCGCTGGTATAGCACCCGCTGTACACAGCGGTTCTTGGAGAAACGCTCAGCGGATGTACATATGTTTTGCATCTGACCTCACCTGTGGAAATGTTCAAGGACTGTGTTTTCCCTATGCTGTTGATGTACCCAATGGGCATTTCTTTGCTTGAACGTGCAGGGATGTAATTTTATATCTCTTTAGGGGTACCCGAGCACCCCCAATCCTAATCTAAGAGCCCTCAATCCTGTTTTGAGCACCCCCAATACACCTGTCGCCCTCAGCTCAGCATCGCTGCCCTGATTCATACCGCCCCCGTCTTCCTAGTGGCCCTGATTCGTGCCTCCCCGGCTCATCACTGCCGCCTCGATTCATGCCGCCCCCGATTTATCACTGCCAACCTAATTTGTAACGTCCCTGGCTTTCAGTTTTGCCCCCGGCTCATCACTGCCACTCCTGGTTTATCCCCTCCACCTTGATTCAGACAGCCCCTGGCTCATTACTGCCGCCCTGGGTCAGCACTACTGGACCTGTCTTATCACTGCCACCCTAATTTATGCCACCCCTGGCTCATTGCTACCCCTCCTACTTATCACTTCCACCCTGATTCGTGCTACCCCTGTCTTATCACTGCCGCCCTGATTCGAACAACACCCGGCTTATCACTGCCACCCTGTTTCATGCCGCTCCCAGCTCATCACTACCACCTTGGCTAATGAATGCCGCCCCTGGCTTATCAATTCCACTCTGATTCATGCCCCCCCCGGCTCATCACTGCCGCCCCCAGCTAATCATTTCAGCCCTGATTCATGCCATCTCTAGTTCATAACTACAACCCCCGACCCCGACTCACCATTCCCGTAGTCGGCTATCGCCTGTGCCCTGATTCGTGCCGCCTCTGGCTAATCACTGCCGTCCTCCAACTTATCACTTCTGCCCTGATTCGTGCCGTCCCTAGTCCATAACTGCCACCCCCAGGTCCTCACTGCCACCCTTGTCTTGTCACTTCTACCCTGATTCGTGCTGCCCCTAGTTCATGGTTATTGCATGCCCCCGGCTCATCGCTGCCGTCCTCGACTTAACACGCGCATTGACGGGGGGTGGGTACCCGCCCCCCTCGGGTTTTTCGGAGACAGTAGAAAAACGGCGGCGCGTAGCGCCGCCGTACTTGGCATACCTTTTCCCTCATCATTTTTACAACTTCTGTGAAAATTTTAAGGTTAGGTCATCTCAGGTCAGGTCACCAGTACAGGTCAAGTGACCCGACCTCAAAAAAAGTTTAAGATAGCATAAGTCGGAGCAGGGTGAACTTATCCGATTGAAACTCATATCACATAATGGCCCCACCAAGTTCTCTAAAATATGTTCCGGTATTTTTGACATCGATGACCTAAGGTCAGGTACGAGGCATGACCTCTCCATTGGAAATACATAGGAAAAATGGTTTTTACGGAATAACTCAGTAACGGATGGTGATAGAGCATTTATTTTAGCTGCATTAGACTCGCCTGGGCTTTGCGGTTCTAATGATATGCATTTTATATAATTTGACCCTGACCTGACCTCAGGTCAGGTCAAATCCTTGATTTGACCTAGCAAGGTCAAATTATATATCATTCGATTCGGCTTGCTAAGAGGATTCATATAGTTCAAGTCGTTTTGCTCTATCTTTACTTGTTCAGATGTAATGGCCGAAAAACTGAATTTACATGTTATCCCTATGACGGGCATGTTTTGACCTCTCGTGACCTTAAATGTGACCTGACAAAAACATGGTTCAAATGTTTTCGATGGAGAAGTGGATGGGCAGCCCAACGCCGTTTACCGTTTTTCGCTACCTACCGTGGTTCTCGAGATCTTAGGGGGGCGGGTACCCGCCCCCCCGTCAATGCGAAGGTGGCTCAGACCCCCGTCAATGCGCGTGTTAAGACTTTTGCCCTGTTTCTTGCCGCCCCGGCAAATCACTGTCGCCTCCAGCTTATCACTTCCCGCCCTAATCTGTGCCATCCCTAGTCCATAACTGCCACCCCGGCTCATCACTGCCGCCTTCGATTCGTGCCGCCATTATCACTGCCCTGGTTCTTGTCGCCGCTGTGTGCTAATTGCAAGAAATAAAGGGCATTGGGGCAAAAATAAAAGGCATTTACGGGTACAGTAAAGTTATGAAATTTATTTATGTTTACAGAACAATACACACATTGCTTTGAGCGTTTTCGGAAGCTTTCATGAAGTGATAAAGTCTCTTGGCTCTCGTTTCACTTTTCATCCACTCTGTCATTCCGAAAGTAAAGTATAACCCCAAAAACTGATATACTTCAATCGTGGATAAATCTAAAACTCTGAATATGATTCTTTTAAGGCCTGTATGGTGCTTTGGGATGGAGCCTAAAGAGCAAACATATTTGAAAATGCTGCAAAATACCTACCCACCGTTAGAATAAAATGGCCTCTGTACTGTAAAAGGCGCAAAAAACAATGAAATGCAAATTTGGTGCAAAGAAGGGTGCCGCCTCCGCAACGCTACCGCCCCTAAGGGGTGCCGCCCTCACCGGCTTACCGAAGATTTTGGGGAAATTACACCCCTGGGCGCGGCTTTCATCACCGATGGGGTTTGCAGGGAAAACCGACGGACTGGCAGCCAAGGAGATTGAGGGTCCATGAAATTTGTAGTTAGTCTAGTGAAGTCGAGTAAAAGTTGATAAGTATAAGAGGGTATTTGTAGCTATAGTCATGAACTTCCACATCAATAATCCCAGCAAAACAGAAGAGGAATTCAACTATCTGTTATCGTCATCCAGTATATTCCCAGATTTGATGCGACAGCTGAGTGTCAGGGGATAGGAAGGGCTTTAACCCGCGCCCCAACGGGGGACCGGCGCCACCTTCGCCCCACCGGGGCCATCGATGGCCCTATCTAAATGCGAAAATATGGAGATTAGCGCAAATCTGCAAAGTGCATTGGAAAGCCCGTGTGAATTCAGTATGATTTACTGCATATGTTTAAGCGCTCAGGTCAATGATTTGACCCCCAGAGGTCAAGTTAGGTCACGATAAGCTATTTCCATTAAAATAAGTGATGCTTAAGAAACTGGGGCATAGCTATCATGCCATAAGAGATATTGAGATCAGGTAAAGTATATTTGATAGGAAAATGACAGGGCTTTCTCTGCTATGCGAAAAATAATGACCTCCCGCCAGTGGTTTCACCTCCAGAGGGCATCTAGTGACCTAACATGACCTGAGTTTACCAAAGGTCAAGAAGTGACCTTGCTAAATACCAAATAAGAGCCAGTGACGAGACATACACGATAATGTTTAATTCGACGCTCTAGCTTGATTAGATCCAAAGTTATCGTCAAAATGCTGTTTTAGACCCCTCGTGACCTGTGATGACCTCAGATAGGTCAAAGGGCAAATATCACCTCTGGAATCCGTGAAAAGGTGACTAAAAAAGCTTTTCTGAGCAATCTGAGCATTTTCAATCATTTTTGTGGCTTCTAGATTATACAAATTCCCCACGCTTTTCCTATGGGAGAGGACAACTCGTGACCTGAACACAGGTCATCAAATAGAAAAATCCCGGATATACATTTTTAGGTCCTGGTGGGTTCATCAAGTGTAGAAAGTTTCAAACCAATCAGCCAAGAAATGTAGCTATGGTAGAGCTCAAACGTTGAAGTGAAGTGAACTTGGTTGACCTCGTCTGGTGCCCCTACCTAGTGTGGCCCACGGTAAAAAAAAAATTCAGGGATGGTAGGAAAATAATTGGGTGAGAGGCAGATTCCTAAACTGCAGTGCTGCGTTTCGTCGCTTTTCTGTTATTCTGAAAAGCATTAGGGGGCTATCGATGCGCCCCTGGTGGTGTGAGGGTTAGTGATGACCGTTTTAATACAAGATTTTGGGGTTTATCGAGACACCAAATGCCAAGGTGTGTTTAACGTGCAGCCAACTCCTTTCCAGTTGGAAGAGTTTCTCGGGAGCCAGATTACTCCTTGTTGAGGGAATCCGCCGGGCCTTGAAACCGGGTCGGCCGCGTGGAAAGTGAGCTCACTAACCACTACACTATCATGTCCCCAATGACGAGCATAGCTATATATACGATGATTGTGACGTGGTTGTGTGTCTCTTGTTCTAATGTTTCATGTAAAGGACTGAAAAATACTGATTCCCGTTATTAACATTTTGACCTCTGGGTATCACTTGGCAGAACAGTGTTAATCTAGTCCGAAGTCTCTTCGAAGCTGCTTTCCGCTAAACCCAGAAATTCATACAATGATCGTGCCAGGCCATACATACCACTCAATGAGAGTAAGTTTTCTCCAAGCGTCCTCCGCCATTCCATTTCCCACTCAAGGTATATCTTCATCGCCAAATCCACGCATTATGCAACGGCTTCATCATTTCTATTTCATTTCTTTGTCTCTGTCAAGCTTGAATCCAAAGAAGCACTGGGGACGCCAGTGCCGCAACCGCCGCGCGCTGGATTCAATCGCGGCGCTGCCGGCGCGGACGCAGCGCGCTGACCACCCGCACGGCGCCCGGTCGGCTGCGGGCCGCCCGCACGCCCCGTATAACTCCAGCCCCGCCGGCGGCCTCATCCCATCTTCAGGCGGCGCTGTCTGATTTATCCGGCCTAGCCCAGTAATTACACCTCCCATGGACGAGATGGAACCCTGTTTGTATTGCTAAACGCTCTGTAAAAACCGCCCAATGATTTAATTTGCCCTTTGCACGGCTTCGGTTATGTGATATACGGCAAACGGTGCTGACAGCGTTGATGAGTGTGTGTGGCCTTCTCCAGACCCCGCGGCTCTGGAACACCCCCAGCTCTGGGTGCTGGGGACGTTAACACGGAATCCCGTCCAGGTGGGAGTAGCCCTGTGCCACATCTGCTCCGGTGAGATACATCGAGCCGTGCCGGTCGTCTCAGGTAGCCGCCTGTTCGCCCTGAGATACCGCGCCAGTGTGTGGGGTACGCCAAGTGAAGATTGCAAGGAGAAGAGTCGTGCACGTAATGATGCAGCGCGCAGCATGCATTCTGCATGTGTGGTCCCACGATGCCCGATAAAACCTGATGTCATAAATCGGAGCCAGGATTTATACCGCTGATTTCCATACCTTCATCGACTATTCGATCGTACTGGCGCTCTCCGTTGTTGCCCGTGCGGTATCGATGCAATGTAAATCATTAAGCGACAAAAGACGAAAGCCCATAGACTGCCGCCGTACTAAGTGTTCCTGATGACTGGTTTCATTTCCCAGTTTGACCAGCGTTCTTCTCTGTCATTCGAATTGCAGAAAAACAGCAGATCAGTGCAGGAACGGATGCCAGGGGCAAAACGGGTCACCCCATCCCCCTATGTCCGCATACGCACCATAGATGTCTGGCGTGGACAGGCAAGGTCCACACTAACTATGAAGCTTCCTAAAACCGGTCCGCACAAACTGATCAAGACTCCCAAAATTAGTCCACACAAACTATGCAAGATTTCCAAAATGGGTCCGCAAAAGCCACCTTAAATTCGCAAGATGGGGTCACACATGCCAGCTTAGAAGTCACAAAGCACGTCCATCTAATCGGCAATGAATGACAATGTTGACAACAATGTTGGCAATGTCGGCAATGTTGTGCACCTAGCACGATTTAGATACTGTTTTTCAAACCCCAATATCTCAGCGGACAACGTGGTGGATTGCAGCGGTTTAAAGATATGTAGCAGTCCGCGCCAATATCTTTGGAATGGTCGGGGTTTCAAGGCCGTAGATGGCGCTGTTTGGGGTCCATGTAAACCAGGGAAGATGGAAAGTCCATCGATGCCGAATTTAGAAAAAAGTGAAGTCCTTTAAACGTTCGGCATAGGCACCTTCAGGCAGGTTGAATTCAGAAGGCGACCCAAGCAGAGGCTAGAGGTCGAAAAAATCTGCGAACCCGGCAACAATGCTGGTGGCAAAAGTCGATCATGTCGGTGACAAAACAGGCAAGATTGTCTATTTAAGTTTTAAAAGGACTCAGTGAGTCCGGAAAATGATTCCCCGTTGGTGCCAAATCCCAGACTTGAACACTTTTCCCGACAACTGCAGAGGCACGCTGTTTTGGTGCACCTTCCTGATTAAGGGTCATGTCTTTGTTGCCCGATCCATTGTCGTCCATACCTCTGGCAGCGGCCACAGACAACGCGCAACGCGTTTTGGACCCCTTTTCTTCACTGCCGTACCTTTCTTAACACATTATAGATTCGTTACTGACTGCTTGTACTGATAAGCCTCATTACATAAAACGCATATAAAAGCAGGATCGGGAGCACGTCTTATGAAATTCCCGTAATTTTCCCCTCCCCCCACCCAACCTAGATGGTATAGGTATTACCACACGCCCCAGGGGCCTCCGAGTCATCTTGGCCCCAGAGTGGGGAGGTTTGAAACACCTCCTCGATCTCGGCTCCTGAGCGGGATAGCGACAAAAACGCGAAAGCTGGTTGATAGCCCATATTAATGCATTAATTTAAAGAATTTTTGACCCAGGTCAACATCAAGGTCATGACAGGTCAGTAGGCGGCAGGTTAAAGAGCAATTTGGCACTTGCGTCTGAGTGGGTTGTGTCATGATACATTTTCAGGCACCATGCGCTTCCTTTCGTTACAGTGAACCGAATGATGTATAATATGAGCATATCCAGGTCGAAGATGAAAATGGCCTGACCCATGGTCAGATCAAGGTCACCATCTGACCTAACCTAGTGTATATATAGATATATATGTAAGCGTGCCGAAAATGACGTCCAAAGGTGGGTAAATAGAGATTCTTGTATTTTGGCGTCACCCGAGATGATTCCACATCGCGCCCGCCCTAGGAATCGGCGCAGAACAAGTGGTTAGTAAAATGTCATGCTAAGTACAATCAAGCGCAATTAAGAATAATCACATGGAAAGAAAAGCTATAATTCGAACACGACTGGAAATGAATCATTGAGTCTGAAACAGTTCCGGCTGAGAATAATAAGGCACTTACGTTTTGGTCAGCAGGCGCACACGAATACACTTCAAACATTAGCGAACGAATGAGTCCCGACGATTGCTCTGGCTTCCTCCAGACCTCACTAAAGTCACGCCCCTGACCCGAGCCGCGGCAGGTCACGTGACAGCCCGGGGCGAGGCGCTTGAACTGGAGCCGCCGGTCCAGCAGCGTCCAACGCTAAAGCGCCCACCTTACATATATATCAACCCACTTGCAATGATAATCCAAACGCTTAGGTATGAAAACGACGGCTCATCATAATTTTCTGCGAGTTATTGACCCCAGTCTAAAAACTTTTTAAGCAGTCCTGGATGACCTCTCACAGGTCACAGGCCCAAACTTGCAACATGACCTTATAGGGTGGCCTAAGATACTACGGCTTGGTAAATAGGAAAGTATCATAAGCCGTGTCTGCAGAAATAGAGCTATTCTTGGCCAGTTGTCGTTTTGCCCTGCATTTTCAATGGATATAACATAATCTGTGTCTGACTCTATATTATCGACCCTATCTCATCGTAAAAAATCCCGTTATTGCAGTTGCGGTACGCGCCCGGCCCACTATGTGATCTGAATATCGGATAAATACATTAAATCTGTTTTCACTGATGCCTCATGGAACTATTTTGGGAAGTGATGGCACTTGACCTGGTCTGGTAACTTGACCTGAGGTGACCCATCCTTCGTTTTTTAGCAAAATTGAGGAACAGATCAAGGATAAAGCGTGTCAAGTGACCTCTTTGACCTAGAAATGGGTCCAATTTATTTTGTACCTATAGGGGACATTGCGTACAAAATTTCGCAGAAATCTAAGGCTCGATGGTAAGCTCGTCTGGGCGATTTGTTCATACCACAAAACGTGAATACAATAACTGGTACTAGCGGCGTGTTCATTATCAACTACTTTGTGTCAGACAAGAGCCTGGAGTTCTCCATAGGAATGCACGAGGAGCTGGGAAACAGCTGTACTTTGTCGGATACGTCAGCAGGTACAGTTCAGACCGGCTTTGACTTCTCGAAACAGTGGCACTGGCACTCTTGGTCATTTTGCAGTGTCAGTTAAACAAAATAGAACTGTATACTCTCAGAGGCCGTCCAGGGCTTAGGCAGGTTTTTAGGTATGAAATAAAATAAAATATGTATTGAACATGTATTATAAATATGTATTATAAATATTGTATTATAAATATTGTATAATAAATATGTATTAGAAATGGAGTTTTCTTTCATCGTCATTTTACGACAGTCCTATCCTTATCCTATCCTATCGCCAGGATTCCTGAAATATTTATATATTTACATATCCTATAGGATATTTTACAATTTGATTTAATATGATCATACCATGCATCATCAAATTGAGCTCGATAAGAAGATTACAATGGTGCTTAATGATTTTTTAAAATAAATTTGGTCATTCAAAAGCTATAGCTGAAATGAGAAACCGAAATTTCAATGCCATCCTTACGAACATGAGTGAAGATCCCGGGGAGTTGGGGGTCAGGACTCCTTGGATTTTGGGTCTCCCATAGGCTTTGTATAGGGCTTGTACTGCTGTACCAACATTAACCCACCCGGAACCCTCCCCTCCCCCTGGATCGAGAAGAGATCTCTAGCCCTGATTACAAATTACGTTTTGGTCTCTAGTGACCTCAACATCGGCCGGACGAGAATTTTAATAACATTTTGATTAGAAATCTTGACAGAATATTTGATACCGCTTCCTGTTTTCTGCAGCGTAGCGTGGCTTGTAAGAGCCAAGGGGTGCATGTTAACATTCACGCCAGTGAGCCTCCGATCCACCTTCGCCCCGGTGGGATGGTTCGAACACCCCGCCAACTTTGATCTCAGCTCCTTGCTTTGGTAAGTAGCTCTTAAGAAATGATGAAGAAACTATCAGTTTTAGTCACTTTTTGACTCAGGCCAATATCAAGGTTATGACAGGTCAAAAGAGTGTGACAGGTTAGAATATTATTTTGCTCTATTATATTAGATTACTATTACTCTAGCGTCTGACTGGGTTGGATTAGAGTTCATTTTGGGCGTTATTTGATTCCTTTTGTTATTGCGAATCAAATGCTTACAAAAAATCAAATACTATGACCATACGAGGTCAAAATATAAAAATGACCCGTTCCGAAGTTCAGGTCAAGGTTACCATCTGACCTAATCTAGTCAATATGTTTGTTAATTGACTCGCAATGATTGCCCAGTCTTAAAAAAGAAGGCTCTACAACAATTCCTGCAAAGTTATTGACTGAAGGCTGAAATTCATCCGTTGTTAGGACATTCTCCACTCGAGTTTAAACAAATTAAAGAAGCTTTTGACTTGTATTTCAGGCCTTCGTCAGCAGCTTAATACATGGTAGAGAAGCACAATTCAAAAACAATCCTGATACAAATGATGTTTACAAAGCGCTAAATATCTCAAATCGGAAAGCTCAAGGTTAAGAGGACCACACACCTCTAGCTGGGAAATGACAAATGGAATAACTTTACTAAATCAAGCAATTAAATACAGTCAAGGACATAGGACCATATCCGACAAAATATAATTCGATAAAACGGTGATACTTTTACCGTAGATTGTGCAAGAGCAAGATTAAAGTGTAACCAACAAAGTTCAATGATACAGTGTCAATGGTACAGTGTACATTATGCATGATATAACTTTAACGTGGCTTACATTATGAAATGAAAGTACACTCTAATAATAGCACAGGAGGATCTATGAGTAATTTTAGGAAACAGCTGAACAGAGTAAACAATAGTAAGTAAGTTCTAGGTTCAATCCAGAAGCACATCAACGGCTGTCGCGGCGAATGATGGGCAGCCACCGGTCTGGAAGCCGTGTTCCTGAGTTTCGGTTGACGTTGGAGTCATTCGGTGATATTATGATAGTCTCACGACGGCCAATAGTTCTTATGTAGGCCGATTCTAGTAGAAGTCTCAGGTGGTAGTTTGTCTCATGATGGAGGATGTGGGCTTGATCGAATTTTGGTGTGCATTGTGTGTGTTCGCTGAAGGCTGATGTCTTGGATTGGGTACGGATAGATCTTTTCCAGCTGTCTTTATGCTCTTTCACTCTCGTCTGTAGTTCACGATCGGTCTCTCCAATATACCTAACTGGTTCACCATCCACCGAGCAGGAACACTCGATGCAGTAAACAACATTAAACAACAACAACATTAACAACATTAAACAACAGTAAACAACATGGCTGAAAGCTGCTTTGGTAGTCTCAGATGACCTCTCAGAGGCCACACAGTGGCGGATCCAAGGGGGGCAAAAAGGCATTTGCCCCCCAAACGGAAAAAGCTCGGGGCAAAACTATGTTTTTGCCCCCAAAGCGATCGACCTTCTTTTCTCCCCGACTGCTTTTTAGTTTATAAGCAAGATTTTGGTACTTCAACTCTTAATTTCAAACAGGACGAGTTAAGTTCTGTGTAAATATTGGGGCATGGATAGGAAAAAAGTATCTCGAGCCCACATTTCTCACCCTGTGATGTTTTTTTGTTTTTGCTTTTGCTTTTCGCCTCTAATACCCCAAATCTTCCGACAGATCATATTAAAGCGCAAGTTTTCACTGCGTGACGTTTTTTTTTGCTTTTCGACTTTGGTTTGCCCCTCCCAAACCGACCGGCTAGATCCGCCACTGAGGCCCCATGATCAACCCTGCACCATAACCCTGGAGGGGGCCTAAGGTACTAAGATTTTGGAATGCTTATTGTTTTTCGACCGTCTCTACAGAAATAAGGCCATTTTTGGCCAAATTCAGTTTTCCCCTATGCATCTCTAATGGAGAGGTGATGGTCCGTATGTGACTCTACGTCATTGCTATGACAGAATCCCGTTATTATACCTTTTGGAGGGGTGGGTGAAATGAGTAATATGAATATTAGGTTAATTGATTTGACCTGTTCCAACTGGTGGAACTTGAAAAAATTGAAGGTGAGTTCATCTGGTAACCTCACCTGAGATGACCCAAACATGACATATTGGGAAAATTTGTGCAACTGGTTAAGGGTAACGTGTGTCAAGTACGGTGGTGCTCAGCGCCGCTGTTTTCTGGCATAGCCGGAAAAAACCCGAGTAGGGGTGTTCAACCACCCCCCCCGCTCCCGACCGGGGCGAGGGTAAATACGCCCTAAAGAACATGCTAGCACAGTACCTAACGGACACGTTTACGAAAAAATACCGCCACGTTTTCAGAATGGAGTCCTGTCGGACGTCCTCTTCTATTCTCTTCTGTGACCAGCACACATACCACACAATGGAGAGAGAGGAGGAGAGAGGAGAGGAGAGACATGAGAGCGTGGACTTTCGTCTGGAAAAGCACTTACTTAGTCGTCAATGGTGATTTCTTAGACTAGATGAAGCCGCTCCTTCATTTGCTCTGCGAGAATGATATTTCACTCCAACCCAACAGAGCCACTGCATTCACTTTACGAGATGTGTTTCTCCTAGCGTCATTAACTGCTTGTTTTCTTCCAGAGACGCCTTACCTGCTGCCGGGACTGTCGAGATGACAAGCGGTGCATGTCTGGGATTGATAATTCAGCACCTACTTAACAAGACACATCTGCCGTCACTGGCCCGCCACCTGAGGCCGGCTGTGATTAATGAACTAGCCCACTACAATTATTACGGCCGGGGTAGCAGCAGACAGAGGCGGATCCAGCTCTTCATTTGGAGGGGGGCTAGAGGGCTCGAGCCTCCCTCACCATTGCCTCCGAACAGTCTCAGGCTATGAAGTTACTAAAGACACTCTGACGTTTGGAGGGGGAGGGGCTAGAGATCTCGAGCCCCCTCCCCTGTATCCGCCACTGGCAGCAGATATAGTTGCTGCGTGCACACAGTGGCTTCACTCTAACCAGCTGACCATCTGCACTCAGGTTATGACAAAGCACTCCCTTGTGAAAATGTTGGGACCACCCGAGAGACCAGCAGAGGAACATTGTGACACTGAAAATGTCTATTATCGTGATCAATTATGTTGGAAACTTGACATGAAGTTGTAAGACTTTGGATAAACAAGTTCTTATTTTTGGTGTGTAGAGGACACACACCTGGTAGATCTTTGAAAAAATCGATATGAGCTGAAGGAAGTCGGAGCAAATCCTTCAGCTGAAGGAAGCTGAAGGATTTGGTGACCACATTGGCTGGGTGACGCAGCCTGTCTCTGACCCAATAATACCTGATGATGTTGAACGATGCACCAGCAGCCAAGGTTACACGGTGTTGGCAAAACTCACCCCACTCCTGAACGATTATAGGTACTCGGCGAATAATTATTTGTCCTAAATCACCTTAAACTGGAGCTAAGAACAGCCTGCCATAGTCAGATGTAAGAGCACAATTGCTACATGTGTCCACAATCTTAGGAACACAAAGACAGTATTTTTATCCTGCTGGATAGTTTTGATTTCTAAGTCCAGAATAGGGAGCAATTTTTATCCGGTTCTCCTAAGCGAAGGCATAAATCAATGATGGACTTGGGCTCTGAATGGGTGCACTCTTTGTTTGACATTTCTAGTTACAAGAAGATAACCGAGAAGGGTTGATTAGAACTGAATCGGGAAAAAATTCCCGAGCTGATAAGGTGCTAAGGCCTTCCTCAAGGAAATAAATACCATAAAGTATACAAAAGATAAATGATTCACCAAAAAGTACGCG
Source organism: Lepas anatifera (assembly GCA_034440635.1). Classification (NCBI taxonomy): domain Eukaryota; kingdom Metazoa; phylum Arthropoda; class Thecostraca; family Lepadidae; genus Lepas; species Lepas anatifera. The sequence continues at coordinate 2,677,150 of JAOTON010000629.1, forward strand.
GAACGAGTGAACTAGTTTGTCAAGCCTCCACCAACACGTGACACTTGTTTTCATCTTGTTTGTAGCATTGTCTACTTAGTGCTTCCAGCTGAACGGCTACGGTGAGAAAATTATTCACAATTAGTTTTGATTAAAACTTTTTGCAAACCCCAAATTACAACCCTTTGTAACTTCTCAAATCACCAAATAAACTGTCTTTGTAGCCCCGCTGGGCCGCAGTTCGGTCGTCACATATATCTGTACTGTGCCGCAGCACACTCAATACCTGAAGCTATACTGTACCGCAGTACGTATTCCCAGTAGCTATACTGTACCGTTATACGTTCGCCACCATGCGCCTGTTTCCGGCAACCAGCTGCATATGCAGCTTTATTGCTCACTTACTTAACACGCGCATTGACGGGGGTCTGAGCCACCTTCGCATTGACGGGGGGCGGGTACCCCCTAAGATCTCGAGAACCACGGTAGGTAGCGAAAAACGGTAAACGGTGTTGGGCTTCCCATCCACTTCTCCATCGTAAACATTAGAAACATTTTTTTGTCAGGTCACATTTAAGGTCACGAGAGGTCAAAACATGCCGTCATAGGGATAACATGTAAATGTTTTTAGGCCATTACATCTGAACAAGTACAGATAGAGCAAAACGACTTCAACTATATGAATCCTCTCAGCAAACCGAATCGAATGATATATAATTTGACCTTGCTAGGTCAAATCAAGGATTTGACCTGACCTGAGGTCAGTTCAGGGTCAAATTATATAAAATGCATATCATTAGAACCACAAAGCCCAGGCAAGGCTAATGCAGCAAAAATAAATGATCTATCGCCATCCGTTACTGATTTATTCCGTAGAAACCATTTTACCCATGTATTTCCAATGGAGAGGTCATGCCTCGTACCTGACCTTTGATCGTCGATATCAAAAATACCAGAACATATTTTAGAGAACTCGGTGGGGCGATTATGTGATATGAGTTTTAATCGGATAAGTTCACCCTGCTCCGACTTTGCTATCTTAAACTTTTTTTGAGGTCGGGTCACTTGACCTGTACTAGTGACCTGACCTGAGAGGTAACCTTAAAATTTTCACAGAAGTTGTAAAAATGATGAGGGAAAAGGTATGCCAAGTACGGCGGTGCTACGCGCCGCCGTTTTTCTGCTATCTCCGAAAAACCCGAGGGGGGCGGGTACCCGCCCCCGTCAATGCGCGTGTTTAGGGCTTTTTATAATAGTTCTGTGCAAGGCACCTTCACCTTTGCCCTGTGTGTGGGAGAATTTTGCAGGAGGGGTGTTTACGTTAATGTCACAAAGCAAACAGGGGCGGACGCAGACCCGAGCTTTGGGGGGCCAAACCCATGTCTGCCTCTCCTCCTGGAGGGGGGTGGGAGCGAATATTTTTTGCTCTACAGATCTAGTGTAAACCCCATTTTCAGTGCACGACAGACCTAGTATAAGCTTCGCTCCGGGGGGGAGGTGGGAGCGAATATTTTTTTGCTCTACAGACCTAGTGTAAACACCTTTTTAAAAAATTTCCGGCGTTTGGGGGGAGCCAAAAGATAATTTGCCCCCCCCTCCAGCGCTTTGGGGGCCATGGCCTGAATGCCCCCCCCTGCGTCCGCCAATGAAAGCAAAGAGGGAGCTTATTTGGAGGCATGGGTGGCGAAGTGGTGCAACACTTGCGAGGGTAGGGTTATGGCTACGGCAGAGAGTCCGAACCTGGTGGGGTATACTTGGGGATTCAAAGCCGGTGCGTGAAGAAGCCTGCCACCGCCAAGGTTAGTAAATTTAGAGTGAATAATTTTAGACTTTGTTGCATGTCACCGAATGTCTGCTTTGCTTACGTTACTCGAGTTCCTCCATTCAAGAAATAATATTTGGTTACATACGCGTCGGAAAAGGGGGGCCAGGGGGCCTGGCCCCCCACTTTTTGGCCAAAAATTTCCTGATCTCAGTCAAAATGAGAGAAAATCGGACATTCTCATATCCAGCCGCTGCGGAAGGCAACGAGGAGCCCAAATTCGAACAGTTTTTGGTCCTGATGTTGAAAGTTTTTTGTCAGCATCAGGTTGAAGTTTGGCTGGCCCCCCACTTTTTTGCCAGTGGCGACACTTATGTTTGGTTAATTGGAAACTCCCGCGAGCACTTTGCCGTGGTGTCGCGGGTCCTTTATCCTACAACCAGGAGGTGAGCTCTCCGGCTGGGTAGCCGCCGCACAGAGGAAGAGAGAAGTGTAATTGGACTGAGAGAGTGTTAGTGAGAGATGGGAGTTGGTTAGTCAGTTAGTTAGGATTCTTAGTTATGGTTAGTAGGCTAGTAAATATGAAGTTAAGGTTAGTGGGTTAACCTTCGCCCGGGTGGGGGTCTTTTTAGACCCCCTCGGGTTTTTCCGAAGTGACCAAAAACGGCGGCGCGCAGCGCCACCAAACTTAGTCTGGCTGTTCCTTCATTATTTTTACATCTTTCCGGAAAATTTTAGCTCAAAGTCATATCAGGTCAGGTCACCAGGCCAGGTGAAGTGACATCACCTCAAAAAATGCCTAGGACTGCATAACTAAAAGGAGGGTTAATCGATCAATTCGAAACTCATACCACATATTGGGCCCACCAGGAGATACAACATATGTTCCAGGATTTTGTATATTGGTGACCTAAGGTCATGTGCAGAGCATGACCTCCCCATTGCAAATGCATGGGGAAAATCACGAAATGAGCTTTTCTCAGTAATTATGGATGGAATCAATTTCAAACATCGGTTACGACTTTCTCTTAGCCCATTTCTGAAGTTGGTATCAAACATTTTGACTTGTTATCTTTAAAAGGTCACCTAAAGGTCGATTAAGCATTTTTTGGTGTTTTACTCTATAAATTTTGAATAAACTGGGATATAACATTTATTTTGTCCCCAAAGTGTTTTTATAGTCACTACAAGTCAAATGATATACATAATGACTATACCAGGTCAGGTTGGGTCAGACCGTTGACCTGGGTCAGGTCAAATTCTTAAATTTGACCTGGCATAGCAATATCATATATCATTCAATTTGTATTGACGAGAGGATTGCAATGGTGCATTAACTATGGCTGTATCCTGTTTGGTTTGGAAGTTATTAGCGAAAAAGGAAACGCCCTTATGCATGGGTGGCTATCGACATTCCCAAGAATATGTCCAATATTCAGTGACCTGTAGCTCCCTAGGCTTTTACCTGACTCGAAAATAGTTGCCATTGTAATGAAAGAACAACTCAAGAGTTTTCGAATGGTGTTAAATTTTTTTTGCTATCATAGTTGCTGAGATATATGAGGTTTTCTTAGTATACCTCATATTAGCAATTTTGACCTATTTTGACCTCTGGTGACCTTGATATTGACCTGACGAGAAAAATGACCCAAGTATTTTCGATATCATTTTTTAAGAGCTTTCTATCTCCGTTTTGCGCTTTGTTCTAGCTGTCTTAGTTTTTGAGATCGTGGGGGTCTTTTTAGCCCCCCCCACCAGGGCGAAGGTAGCTCGTACCGAAGATACCTATACTTAAGCTCGTACCCGCCACCGGGGCAAGGGTTAATGAATATGATCGGAAGGTTAGTTGGTTAGTTCCTTCGTTAGCCTAGGGCGATCGTAGTTATAAGCCTATCATACCCTAGGACTAGTCTATGATAGTTTAGTTTAAAGTGCTTATTGTTGGAATTTGGCAGGGGGACGTCTATGGCGTAAATTTTAGTTGTTATATGCAGGGATGCTTTTAGAGTGGATGTATTGTTAATTCCTGCCATCGTAGTCGTTTGCTTAATATTATACTACTTTAGGCTTTTGTGGGGGCCACGTCCCGTTTGGCCCCTTTAGATCCGCCAATGCACAACACAGCTTGACAAGTTTTCTCTGAGTGGCTATTTTCACAAGGCTCGCACACCAACAACTCACCTTCCCACCTCTCACCAGATGTCGTTTTTTTCCTTTTAGGCGGCCGTCAAAGTTTCAGTGGCTATGGACGCCGGTACGCTCTCAGTTCGGGAAGTCTGCCTCTTATTCCTAAGATAGGAAGACCATAGGTGGATCCAGGATTGCCGATCGAAGGGGAGAGCTCATGGTCGGGGGGGCACCATCCAGACCAGGGAGTGCCATTTTTGAGCGGCAAAACCCATCAGGTAGGCGCCAAATCGTATCGTAGGGGCGCCGATATTCCCATCTCGGGGGAGCGACAATTCAGGAGGGCGCCATTGACCTTTGAGGGACACCGTGACCATTTCTGGGGCGCTGAGGGTCGATTGGGGAGGGAAAAGTTCCCCCTCACCCCTGGATCCGCCTATGAAGAAGGCACAGCACGGGCTCCGATGCTGACGGAGGTCGGGCCAGCGGGAGCCGAGGCACGTCGATTGGACTGGACAGGTATGGCTGCGAGGAATGTCAACACAGCGGCCTCCGGAGAAGGAAGATCTGGCTCGGCCTACTTCAGAACGACTCGAAAGCTCACGTCCAAATGAGTGTACTGTGTGCTGTGATCATGACGTGATCATCACGGCACACAATAAGACAAACGCCATAGACAAATCTTGGTTTCTTGCTGTCGCAGAAAAATTTAAAGGTCCAATTTTGTTCACAATACCTACCATGTGGCTCGAACTCGGAGTACTTGCTGCGTTGGATAGCTGACAGGCCTTCAGAGCAGGTTACACCCGGCGGGCCGAATCGGCAGGTCCCAGTCATTCGTTCACCCCGCACTGGGGAGTCACGGTCATCAGCGGCCGCGTCAGTTTTGAGTCAGCAGACCACCAGACCGGCTCTCTCGCCGTCGCCATCGACGCACGTGCCGCGCGGGGTCGTCGCCGGCGATGCGACACCTCCGACGCGCGCGCGGCCATCCGACCGCGAAATGGCGCACCGGCGGCCAATCTGATTACGGCTCGGTTAGTGCAGCGGCGCGGAAGCAGACCCGATCCGGCGCACTGCGCCACCGCCGGCTTCCATTTCAGAAATGAATACAAATGCGACGCGTCTGACGTAACGCGCCGCTAACGCCGCGAGATGGATGTGCGGGGGTGCGCAGAAGGCGAGGGGAAATCGCGATTAAGGCGGGATGGAGTGGTGTCCACGCAAGTGGTAATGCCATTGTTTTCGCGTTGTTTCGACGCTTATCCATACAGCCGCTCTCAAGATTGAGCAGGTACAGGAGGTGCGTGAAAAAAATTACGATGTTCTTATTGCTTGTCGTTGCGTTCTTACACCCCCGCCCCCTGATAGTATCACGTTGTTCGTTTTTAGACCAAGTGCACAATTTCTTACCAACAAGTAGATATGCGGGTACACACGCTTTCTCAGGTAGGCTTCAAGTGTGAAATAGCTCCCAGCTTACAGTATGAAATGGACAGAACATGCCTGCGAGCATTGCTCCTATGCCGAGAGTGCTTGCACCTGTCCACATAAACATAGTTAGAAATGGCGTCGTGACACGCAGGCCCGCTTTCTGGCAGCGCCAGTGTTTATAAAGTGCCGGATACGAGACCGAGAAACGACTCACTTTGGCGGCGACAGGTTGTTACCGTCGGGTGGGTGGAACACGTCCCCGGCAGAGGGCCGGCGCTGCCCGAACAAATATATTTGACCGCAACAACCCCCTTTGAGCGCCTGGGTACAGGAAGTAGCCGCAGTTTGAATCAATCAGCAGCAATTTTGCAGCGGACTTCTCATACTAGCTGCCGCAGAAAATTGAGACGTGGTGGTAGTAATGGGTCGTGCTCGTCGTCAGGAGTGTCGGGTCGTTCGGTAGTTAACACTTACACGGTGTAATTTTGTCGAGGTCCCACAGTTGTGGCATGATTTATGCATTCTCCCACTGGGAGTGAGGTGAGGGCTCAAGAGCTTCCACGACAGCACCTTCCATCCTGTCTCATACCGCAGCCCCGCAATTACTTCTGCTTCTCCTAGCGGTAATTTCAGAGAAAGATGGGCTTGGCCACGCCTTTGCATGCCGTTCGATCTTCCCTGGTTGTTTTTTTACAAACTGTCTTGAGAAACACTGCAATTTCTCCAAGCTTGGTGGCGGAAATATTGTTGGGCCATGGCAATGGCGGACACAAGGAGGCTAGGGGCTCAAATCCTCTCTACATTTCAGGGTGCATATAGCTACTGCATGGCTTGACGTTACTCAAGGTAATGGCGGGGGGGGCTTGAGCCGCTTATCGCCCCCCCACAATGAAGTCTTGGATCTGCCATGGCCATGGCTTGATCATATTGCTGTAGCTCAGAAAATGCAAACATTGATACCCAATTATCTTTATTCCTCATGAAAGCTAGATATTTCCCCGCTGCCCACTCGCTGCTGGAATTTGTATTCATTAAAAAACTATATTGATGCTAACGACACTACTGAGGTCAAAATGTCATTTCATGTGGTCACGTCGAAGCTCAGTCGTCGTTTCGAGCCCATCTCATCGATCTCCGTCCGCCGGGTCTGACCCATAACCCCGAGACAACCCCACACCGGAGACACCACTAGTTACGGCCCGTCAGCGCCGTCTGACCTGTGACCCCGCCCCCTGTCTCGGGGGGACAGCCCGTCCGTCACATTCCGGCCGCACGCCGGCCCGGCGCCCGGCGGCCGGCAGCTCCGCTCCGCTCACAACGTCGACAATCCGTCAGAAGCGGCGGGCTGGAATGCCTGCTCTGTCGTCTCCGACCACCCAGCTCCGCCCGCGCCGCCGCCCGGCCCGACCGGCCCGTATTACAGGATCATTAGCCGGTGCCGGGCCGCATCGCTCACCGGCCGAGTGGCCTCCCGCCGTCTCTGTTTACAGAATTATGAAAATGAATGAGCGTGGCGGCGCGGGTGGCCCGCTGTCCCGTATTCGCCGGCGCATTCCTATGCATTGGCTTTTGTTTAGTGATCTATATTTCCATTTTGATAGCCGGGCCCGATGTGTGCGGCGACTATTCAGCTATTGTTTTCCGGGGCCGGCGGCCGCGTCGTTCAGTGCAGTGGGCACAATAGCCAGCAGTACAAGTACCGGTCAGTGGTCCGCTTACCCCGCGGTCTCGCTGGAACTCGTGTGTAACCCAGCGGTAGAGGGATACCGCAGCTCAGCTCGCCTCTGGACTCTCTCTCCCGCCGACTGTGGGTTCTCCCGCGGCGAGAATGGCCGCATCGCTCGCTGGTTTCGATGGACCCGGACGGTACGGCTGCTGCTGGCCGCCGGGCCCCTGACGAGACGGCCGCTGGGCGGCTGAAAGCGCTTCCTGCGAGGCGCGTGGGCACAGACAGGTGCTGAGGAGGACAAAGGCGGGCGTTAGAGATGCTCTTCTAACGGCTTGTGGGAACGTGCAATCTCTGGCTGGGTCAGAATTTCATCATTTTAGTGAGAGGATTGTCAGATGTAGACAATCTTTCATTTCATCACCACTGGCTGAATGTATGAATGAATGAATCGTTAATTGGAAGGAGGGCCACCAGGAGGCTATTTTCCATTGGCTTGAAGAAGCCATTAAATTCAATTATATTTAATTTCAGATGAGTATATGATGCCTTCATCCGACTTATGGTTAGACCGCAAGCGTTCAATTTCGTTTGTGTTTTACAAACAAGAACACGGTAGAACGGAAAGCATTTGCAAGGTGCAGGGATTCATGCTCTCAGCTACGTAATCAGCCCGGCTAGAAGGCAAGAACTGACGCCGTGGCCCGATATCAAAATTTAAATACGGACCACGCATTGCTCAGTCTGAAAGTCAGCTCAGCTGTTGTCTGAATACCAAACAGCTGAAATATTTTAGAATGATCGCGGCAAAATAATATACAAACAGTACCTAAGACAAGCGCAGGCTCCGCCCATTTCTTACCCAGTCCAAAGCACATGACCACAAACATTCTTCAGGACAACAAACCGAGCCAAGAAAGCATTTGTGAACTGGCAAACCGTGCATGGCCCACTGGTCACTAACGGGCCCCGCTTCCGTCGTGCTGACAGGTGGTGTACTTTGAAGGAGGCGCGTTAATTAGGCGGACCACTTCAAACAGCGGCGTGCCACGTCACAACAGCCCCAGGGCATACCAGACGCCGCCGGGTCTGCCGGTGTCTACCGCGACCCCCAAACTCCAGGTGTGGACCGGCAACTCAGGCGCTCCTGACTCAAAGCACCCAGGCGGCATAGGACACTCAGCCAATCTAGCGGTACTGGTCCTGTTTACACGCGATAGCATAGACCAATTATTTGGCGATTACCGTGCTCGGCAGAAGCAACGTGCATGCATGTGGCAGGTGTGATTTTATTAGGAGGCATATTGTTGGATTGGGCTTCGCCACGAATAGCTGTTGCTTTCTTCTGGACTTAACTCCATCTCTTTAGAACACCAAATTCGGTTTTGTCTTTGAATCCCACTTGTCTTGTTGCTTGATGCGCGCTTCGCGCTTGCAAACAAAGCAAGCGTGCAACCGATGTTGAGTGAAATTTAGAAATTGCGGTGATGAGTGGGATTTAAAAATTGCGGTGATGAGTGGGATTTAAAAATTGCGGTGATGAGTGGGATTTAAAAATTGCGGTAATGAGTGGGATTTAAAGATCGCGGTGGTGAGTGGGATTTAAAAATTGCGGTGGTGAGTGGGATTTAAAAATTGCGGTGATGAGTGGGATTTAAAAATTGCGGTGATGAGTGGGATTTAAAAATTGCGGTGATGAGTGGGATTTAGAAATTGCGGTGATGAGTGGGATTTAGAAATTGCGGTGATGAGTGGGATTTAGAAATTGCGGTGATGAGTGGGATTTAAAAATTGCGGTGAAGAGTGGGATTTAAAAATTGCGGTGATGAGTGGGATTTAAATATTGCGGTGATGAGTGGGATTTAAAAATTGCGGTGATAAGTGGGATTTAAAGATTGCGGTGGTGAGTGGGATTTAAAAATTGCGATGGTGAGTGGGATTTAAAACTTGCGGTGATGAGTGGGATTTAAAAACTGCGGTGATGAGTGGGATTTAAAAATTGCGGTGATGGGTGGGATTTAAAAATTGCGGTGATGAGTGGGATTTAAAAATTGCGGTGATGAGTGGGATTTAAAAATTGCGATGATGAGTGGGATTTAAGAACAGCGCTGGATTTGTTGTTCTAAAAAGATGAAAGTCGTGTCCAGAGGAAAACAGAAATTATTAATTCTAAAGTCCTATCTTCCAGCTTGTCCCCTACCCTCCCCCCTCCCCCCGACCAAAAAAGTTTAACCTGACAACGCGTGTGTCGACCGACCTTTGGGCTGGCACTACCTCTGGTCGTGTAAAAGCAGCTGCTGTTGACAAAACTGACCATTGCCGAACAAATGTCGTAGCTCACTGAGCTCATTTAGTGGTACTGTTGTCAAAACGGACCATTGTTAGTAACGGTGATAGCTAGTTAGCATCCCCACCCCGAAAAGTTTCCCTATGACCTGACAAGACCTTTTGGCCTGGGTAGATAGGTATGTACTATCCACAGGCGGACCCAAGGGAGGAGGGCCATTGGGCCGTGTCCCCTTCCAAAGGCTAAAATATTATATTTTGCGCAGCCACAAAAGAATCAAATTTTAGTTGCTCTTCTTTAAATGATACTACGTTTTTGCGATTGTTTCTTCAATTTAGTCCGTTAACGTTGGTTTGGCCCCGTAAAAAAATTGTTCCTGGATCCGCCAATGGTACTGTCTTCCATCTCTGGAATGGAACAACTCTAAAATGGATGAAACAACCCCAGCTGACCGCATCGCCGTCCAAGGCTCACAATACGTCGGACTCAGCTGTGTTCAAGTGTAACGATTCCCTCATGCTCGCGCCGGAATACGAACCTGAGCTTCAAAGCTGAGTGCAGCGTGGCAGGCTGTCATATTTCACTTGTCAGGTACGGGATGCCATGTCACAGCCCACCCATCACTGCGAGGTGCCGGTCCTGGCACTGCGTCACATCCCACCGATCAATGCTGACCGTCAGCTGCCGCTGGTGGAGGTGCAAACATCACATCCTAACCACCAGCGCGGCCCTACAGCGTGCTCTCCCAGATCGGAGTCTTCTGATCAGCGATGTAAACGTGATGCAGCGTCATCAGTTTCAGCTTCAGTAATCTGGAATGTCATTTAAGATAAGTCGGGTTTTTGCACTTTTTATTCAGCAGGTGATGACGGCGGGATGCTTGTTTTGGCCAGCTTGCCAGAGAACATACACGCGATGTGAGTAATGCTGATCATTCCAACAAAGCACAGGCCGGGAGAAGCTGACCAGCACCAACGGCCGCGCTTCCGTGAGTCATGGAGCTTCCGATTCTTAGAGTTGCCAAAGATATACTTTGCAAATCATGTGAAAATGATCGATACTGTACGGCCGGCAAATATGTGTACCGCAAACAATCAACAAATAGCATAACAAGACATGTCAATTACAGCATAGAGATAAAAATGAATCATAATGCTTCCATTATGGGAGGAAAATTATCAAAGTTTTGTCTTTGAGTGCGTATTAGAGGTGGGAGTTTCAGGCAATTTTGCAGGCCCGGGCCCGGGCCCGGCCGGCTGCTGATTTTAGAAGCCCGTCACAAGCCCGGTTTGTGGAAGAAATGGATTATCAAGCCCGGGAAGGCCCGGTATCATGGAAAACCATTAACGACTATATACAAAATTTATGTACTTTAAAGCTGTTTCAAATATATGTTTTAAGCCAATTTATCCTGTAAAAAGTTTTGGTTTCACCCAAAACCATATCAAAAAGGTGCATGTAGCATCAGTAGCCTCAGCTATCTTAATAATTCAGCAGAAAATGATACTGAAAAACACAGTATGAAACATGGCTTGCTTATGATGCAAGCTTACTTCAGGTAATGACCAGCATCACCTTATAAAAACAAAGGGTATTCTAGATAGAGGTATGCACATGGCAGCTATAAGAATCGGGATGAAATAAGTCCACTCATGTCAGACATTTCCTCCATCTTTGCACTTTTATAAATCATTATATGCTGGCACGAGCCTCACAATTGAGTTACAATAATGTTTATAAATAGAGGAGAGAGCAGTGACAAGTTTTCAGCTAAAACTTTTCAGAATATCATGGCGGAATGGCTGTGAAGGAACCAAAACTCCTTCACATTGTCCCTCAATTGATACATGTGAACATTTTCTTTTAGTTTAGTCACTAAACAGCTTGGAAGATAGTTAAAAGAATGTTCTGCTTGGGTCAGCCCGGTCTGGAAAGTATGTAAGCCAACAGGCCAACATGAACAAGGCCCATCAGCCATATACAATTATCAAACCACCAGCCATAAAGAACTATCTTGATAAGGAACCACTAGTTTTCCACAGGTTCGCACCAAACATTGAATAAAAATATTGCACCAATCTCCACCAAAAAGTAAATCTGACACAAAAAAAACAACTCAATCCCATCCACATCACCATTTGGGCTTGAACACTATTTCTGTTTGCTTTGTTGTATTTGACGGGCTTGCGCTTAGTAGGTATCTGAAGCGCCGTGCTTGTCTACATTAGAGCAATCATTTATGAAAACATTTTTCACCAAAATTTACCAGAATAGTAAGTTTATTTCAGCGAAAATATTTCAAGACTTTTGAAAATATATTTTAAAATTTCACAGATTTAAAAAATAAGCACAAAGTGTGTGGTGCATTTCTTTTGTTCCTGAGAATAGGCCACTTTTTGTGCACTTGTTTGTGGACTTCTTATTCAAAAGGTCTAACTTTCACAGGGTAGAACCTTTGAACATTAGACCCTTTGATCAGTGGACCTTCTGATGTAATCCTTTTGAACCGCGAGATGTGATCCACCTACTGCGATAATACCTTTAGTGTGGTGGGAGGGAAGTGCTGTTATGTTCAAGTTCAAAGCTTATAATAGAAGTTGTACTTCATAGAGGCCAGGGAAGTATCTCCACAAGGAAAATGCAACACATACTGTCAAGTATATTCATGTTTTGGTGTAATTTCAAAGGTTCCTTCTAAGGCTGACTGCTCTCCCCAGTATCTCCCCACAACTGACTAATTTATATGTTTTGAAGTACTTCGATCAAAAACATGTTTTCTTTGTGGCTATTTCCTTGCTTATACTAGCCCTTTCTGAGTGGATTTTGCATCTTTTGGGCAATGAAAGAGCAAGATGAAGCTGTGGAAGGGTCAAACTTATCAACATTTGTTCTTGCAGCTAGAGTTACCAGGCCAATTTGACAATTATGGGCTCCCACTAGATAGTTTGTACCTGACATATTTACTTCACCATTTTTCGTAGAGGACATGGGAATGGCTCCATAGATAACATTTTCTTTTTACCTGGAGCAGAAAGCTTCTCGAAAGAATTTTCTAGATAGAGCTAGGTGTTAATGTCAATATGTTAGCAGCAAATTGGTTAAATGACTTCCTTTGAAATGGTATACTGACAATATGGAAGTAACAAATATGCTATCACAATTTATATTTTGTTCACCCATATATGACTTGAAAATTTTAAAGTAATTAGGATATTCATAAGATGACAGTACGGCATGGATGTGTGCAACTGTAGGCATTATTCAATATTTGATTTTAAATATTAATTCAGGTTTAAGTAACTTGCTTTTGACCCTGGCATGAGTAACAGATAGAAAGCTAGAGCTTCATGCTTTTACATTCCTGATGTATGTCTAAAAGTCTCAAAATTAATTGTAAATGCATTTTCAAAAGCTGCTGGTGCATGAATAAGATTATGTTTCAGTGGAAAAAACTAGGTCTGTACTGAAAAAGGCTTATTTAACTTACAGAAAATTGACTTGAAGTCCCAGTTTAGTTGAAGCCCGGAATGAGCCTGGGTGAAGCCCGTTATCAGCCCGACATTGGCTTAAATCAGGCCTTCAGGCCCGGTCAAAGCCCGCGGGCCTGGGCCGGGCTTTTGCCCCGGGCCCCCGGGCCTAGAAAGTCCCACCTCTAGTGCGTATACAAATGGTTAAATGGATGTTTTCTATTTTTGATCAGAAGAAATGGAAAGGATGTTCCCCTGTCTCAAATAAGCCAACACCTGCACGCTCTGAGACATTCTGACATTCGGATTTGGCATGAGGAAATGCCTAAAAATATTCTACAGCTTATATGCATTTAAAGTCTTGGGAATATAGCAAATAGTACCTCCCTGTAAATTCAGCAGAGCCTGACAAATGCACCGGCAGTAGGCTAACTGTAGCCTCATGGCTGCCCAGGAGCTTACGAGTCTTGCCATAAGGATGAGTAGGCTTAGTGATACTTTTATAAAGGAAGATGTACCTACAGCATATTTGGAAAAATATCATGGGCCAGAAAATGCTGATCTAATCCAGTTCATATCTGTCGCTAGTTCAGAAAATTCACCCAAATCCGTTTACAAAGCATGCATATCCATTTAAATTAACTCCATTTGTATCCCAACTAAGTCTCCGTACAACTAAATCGGCAACTACTACGCATACAGCTAGGTCGACAAAGTGGGAAATCTTACACATATACGGCTCCCAAACTATCAAAATTCTCAGAAAATTTCATCCAAACTTACCCAATCCAATCTGCCTACGGCTCGGGAGCCTGTAGTGATATCTAATCCAACGGTTCGGGGACCCGTGGCGATATATAATCCAACGGTTCGGGGACCCGTGGCGATATCTAATCCAACGGTTCGGGGACCCGTGGCGATATCTAATCCAACGGTTCGGGGACCCGTGGCGATATCTAATCCAACGGTTCGGGGACCCGTAGTGATATCTAATCCAACGGTTCGGGGACCCGTGGTGATATCTAATCCAACAGTTCGGGGACCCGTTGTAATATGTAATCACACGGTTCGGGGACCCGTGGTGATATCTAATCCAACGGTTCGGGGACCCATGGTGATATCGAATCCAACGGTTTGGGGACCCGTGGCGATATCTAATCCAACAGTTCGGGGACCCGTGGTGATATCTAATCCAACGGTTCGGTGACCCGTGGCGATATCTAATCCAACGGTTCGGGGACCAGTGGTGATATCTAGTCCGAAGGTTCGGGGACCCGTGGTGATATCTAATCACACGGTTCGGGGACCCGTGGTGATATATAATCCAACGGTTCGGGGACCCGTGGTGATATCTAATCCAACAGTTCGGGGACCCGTGGTGATACCTAATCCGAGGGTTCGGGGACCCGTGGCGATATCTAATCCAACGGTTCGGGGACCCGTGGTGACATCTAATCCAATCTGCCAAGGTTCGGAAACCCGTGGTGAAATCTAATTCACAAACGCACTCTTCCGTACGTGAAAGCATGACCAGGTGTAGGCAACGTTTTCAAAGCCAACCGGAGGCCGTCTTGCAGCAATTGGTTGCCTCAGCAATTTGTGTTTCATTTGTTGTCTACTGTGCTATGAAAACGTTTTTTGAATGGTCCTGCTTGTACACACGTACTTGTATCCCGAACTGCATAATCTGTCACATCAGGCATATGATAACTTGCATCGCTCATTGGCAGGAAGCATACAACTCAGTTTGGTTATCAGACATAACTTGTAAATATTCTCTATCTTCATTTTGGATTTAGTTAGTCTGTGTTTTGAAATAATTTCCCATTATGTTGTACGGCAATCACCAGTAAAGACAATCCTAAGGCTTTCTAACATGGGAAATAATATGCATATTGAGAAAGACAACCGTACCAGAAATGGTATATTGGTAAACCAGAAAAAATTGTTTATTGAAGTTCATATATATATATATATATATATATATATATATATATATATATATATACATAAGCGTCACCTCCGGCCAGAGACGGCGGATTCCATTTTCGAGAAGTGGTGCAAGATTTTCTGGAGGGGGCGCCTTCCTCCCCAGGGGGCGCCATCATCTCTTGGGGGCGCCTTTGCTATCCAATGGCGTTCTGCAGAAACTCTTTGGACTCGGCGTGCGAGGCCACTTGGGGTGGCTTATTTCTAATATTCCGAAAAATAGGTATTTTAGATTTCGCGTAAACTCAGTCGTATCGGATTGGCATCAGCAACAGAGTAGCATAGCCCAGGATTCTGCGATATTCATAGCCTTGTTTGCAGTTATGACCAATGATATTGCAGACACTTCCCGCAAACATACGTCACGTGTTTTTCGTTGAAGACTTCACAATATGTGTGACAGTGTCTACTACAGCAGCTGCGCAGAGGCGGCTGCAGCTTGGCCTTGACATATTGCAGCAATGGATCACACGCAATGGACTGAAATTTTCAAGTTCAAAGACATAGTGCATGCACTTTTATAATAGACATTGAGACTAAATACCCGATTTTGTAAATTCGCGGAAATCCGAGCGACGTTGTAGCAGAAACCAGATTTATCAGGCTCACACTCGATAAGCTTTCATATGTGCCACACCTGAAGGATTTCCGCAAAGAAATGTTTCGATACGCTGAAAATACTGAAGGTGTTGACGAGGATGAGATACCGTGCAGATAGAGAAATGTTTCTCATGCTATACACGTTATACGCTTATCGCCTATATATACGTTATGCGCACGTTATACGCTCATTGTTATACGCTACGTTATAAGCTTCTTATGCTGTATAGATCACTTATTCGTCCGAAGATCGAGTACGGCTGTGTCAGAGCCGCATGACGAAATCCATAGAGTGAAGCGGATTGAGATTTCTCAAGAGGCTCTATTCTGGCCGTTTGGCGGTTCTGACAGTTGATACCAGGGCTCTGCAATTGTGTAGGGTGATTGCCCTTTTACGCTAGACGCCCAAACTAAGGCCCCCGAATTTAAATTCAAAATAGTTTTTGAGAAATTTTGGAACAAATGTTTTCAATTTTGCATGTTTATCATTTTTATTTCTTAAGCGACGAACTTGAAATTTGCCTCCTTTTGAATAAGCAACAAGGCCACCTAAGAAAAAAAGTTCGAACTGGTCCGACAATATTTATGACGCCAAAACGCAGTATTTCTAGTACAAGCAAAAAGATATTGAAATTTGACAGCCGACTTGTAAGCTCGAAATGTCAGAAGGCACGCTTCAGTTAGTTTGAAGACAGCCACGTGGAGGCAGCTACGTCAATTTTCTTGTGCTTAGGCATAGTCTCCAGTGGAAAACGTAAAATTTTGACCTAGTTTTTGCCATTTTGCCGGAGGACTACATTTTTGCTCATTTCATTTAAATCTTAATCTCTCGCGATCTAATGCGCCGATTTGACTTTTCATTTCAAATAATGAAAGAACATTGCTTCCGCCTGATAATATTCGGAGATGGATATCGTGATAATAAAATTCATTGTCTTATATGTATAAATATAATTTTTAGTAGAAAACCATTTATTTGCAGCTTTTCGGTTCAGAGCACATGTCATTCACAAGCTCAGAATTGACATGACTGAATAGGAAAATTAATTGCAGTCATTCAATTCATTTACACCACCCACTTATCTCCAACGGCTTTCGAGTAATTCGTCCGAAAGGGTATTTCAAGGAGCTAAATTTCTCGGAACATGTGTGCTTCTCACCATGGTTTCAAGTCCTCAAAATGAATGGAAGTGGATGCAATTTGGCATAAAGCTAGCTTAGGGTCCTGGGTCGCCGATACAAGTGATTCTAGGCGAATCTAATGTTTGGTTCGTCTTCTAGAAGCAGCTTTATACCATGCCTTTTCTGTACGAACACAACACCCGGCGCCACGATCACGGCATCGTTTTGATTGCGTGATACCGGCCAGTGACCTCCTGACGGGTCACAGGTGTAGGGTTAGTGGGAGTCGGTACAGTGTGGCGCAGTGGTCTAGTGGTTAGAGGTCCTGTCTCGTGATGAGGGGTGCGCGGGTCGAATCCGGGGTTGACTGCGGGATATTTACTATTTATTTCAAAGAAAAGAATGATGGCACTCACCTACAGGCTTATGAAGAGATACATTGAGAATGAAATATGGTTGATTTCAGCACATTGTCATGCGGCTCTCCTGCGCCGGTGGGGGGTTATCCCAGGTCGCAGACCGGGGTTGCGTATGAGGCCACTCCTTAGTCCGCGAAAAAGATTATCGATATGTCCGTCATCTCGCTATCAGAATAGTAACAGGAGCGTTCCAAGCTTCACCCATAATAAGCATGCTAGTGGAAATTAGTGAAATACCGCTACAAATACGCAGTAAGATACTCGCTTTGCATTAAGCCATTAAAAGGAATGCGGCACCTTTAGAACGTGATTTTAACTGAGATAGCCAAGTTGTAAAGCAAATCGTAAAACCAGGTGCTCCTACCCGAAATGTACCTCTCATGTACCTCTCGCCAGGCGGCCATTGTTGTGAGCTGCTGGTGTGACGACATATGCTGACATCACGATGAGCATCAGCCAATCGAAGCCCTTGAAGTGTTTCGAGTATGGTAGTGGTTGCCAGATCATGACATCATCCAGAGGCAGATATTTATTCATTTTTCTAGAGGAGTATTTTAAAAATAAAAGCACTGAGCTTGTTGTACATTTTTCAGAGAAATCATGAGTGGTTTCATTATTTTCGGCTAAAAGTACGCCTAATTACACAAAATTCCAGGATTTTACCAAGGTGCCACGTTCCCTTTGAAATAAGTCACCAACACGCCCCACATACGAAACATTTTTTGGCGACGCCTACCTCAGTCAGATAGACAGTGGCTCGCGTTTTGCAACCCGTCACCAGGGAGTGAGTCTGTGCCTGGCTGGCACAGGCTGGTATCGACAGCAATCTCGTCGAACCACATGAAGCAGCTGTTATTGAACCATAGCTCATCTCGACAGTTAACACGAACACAACCTACGCCAACAAAGCAAAAATTTGCCTCCTGAACCGACGCGCCAGTATTTTATGAGCTTGCTTGCGGAGCCGTTCGAAAACCATGTCTGTTTCTATATAGACGGTTGCAAAAGAAAGTGACAATGGCACAGGGCGTGCATTTGTTGGTGACGATGTTGAGAAGTTTTCTAGTTTGCCTTACGAAGCATCCATTTTTACTTCAGAGCTGTACTCCATTTTTTTTGCTGTTTGGACCAGGTGTCTAAGCTGATGGTGAGGAAGTTTGCGATTTTTACCGATTCGCTGTCTTATCTGCAGACATTGAAGCCATTTTATTTCTATAATGCGTCGTCACCTTGGCAGGCCATGCTGAAGATGACTGGATCTTCTGTGTGCACTGATTAGTCCAGTAGGAAGACACAGACAGTTTGGATAGCTACCATCTCAGCCTGAAAACTCGAGCAGAGCGAGCCTGCTGGTCGCCTGAGCTCATGCTGGGCTCTGTCTGGTGACTCGATGAAGACCCAGCTCCCCCGCTCGTGACCCCTCCGTGCACTGACCCGTCGGTCCACACCCATGTGGCACATTGGGTCAGGGAAGCGAGGTGGGGGAGAGCTACTCGCTTCTTCCGGACAGGTGGCGCTCCTGATGTCAGTGGGCCCACGTCTAGTTGAAATGTGACTCACTCTCCTGATACCCACAGTGGAAGACGTCGAGGAAGGAAAGACTCGATGGGGAGGAGATGCCTGCTTGATCCCACATGTCTTTGCCCACCTGCCGCCACCCGGTCACCGAGGAGCGTCGAGAGGGCGCTGTCGCCTCCGCTCGTCTTCACAGAGGGTCTTCAGGCGGCAGGGTATGGAATTTCACCAGCAGTCGGGTCGCGAGTACCCTCCTTCTGGCCGCTACGCGGGAGTCTTAACTCGGCTGGGAGTGGAGTGGGTGCATCCTGTGATGATACGCGCCGACGCTCTCATTTTGCGTTCCAGCAGCTCGACATGAAATGGCGGTGTGGCGTGGAGCCACGCTGCGGCCGCTTACTCCATCGCTCCTCTCACGTAGCCAGTAGCGACGGTTCGGAGGTGCTGTTCGTGCAGCCCCCAGTTGCAGCGGGACAGTTGACGTAGGAAGGAGATGCGAGGGTGGACCTTCTCCCACAGTCTCTTACAGTGTGGACCGAAATGGAGGAGCCGATCGATGGTGACGCCAAGTAGCTGTAGGGTGTCTCCAGCAGTGACAGACTTCCCGTCGACCTTAAAATTGAAGGGATCGGCGTCTCTGGCCCACTGGGACATCACCAGTACTTGGATCTTGGCTCCTGATACCACCATTTTGTGCTGTCGGGTCCACTTCATTAGGGTGCCAGCAGCAGCTTTATTGCGCCCGGTCCTTGGCGACTTGGATGTTGTTGCCCGTGCAGAGAGCCGCCGTATCATCGGCGTACATGTAGGGGAGCATCCGGGAACCGCGCAGAGTGCGTCTACCAGCCGAGCCGCCCATACAAAATAAAACTGGCGATAAGACACTTCCTTACGGCAGGCCAGTTCGGAAAATGCGCTCACTGGAAAACACACCATTTAGTTCCACCTGGACTCTTCGGTCCCGGAGTCACTGCCAAATCCAGGCCACCGTGCAATTTGACAGCCCCATCTACAGCAGGCGAACGCGTAGCAGGTGGTGGTCCACTACGTCGTACGCGTGCGCGAAATCAAACGCGACGAGGACGTATTTCTGCGCGGTCTGTCCATCGGGAGGGCGGCTGTGTCTCGATTTGGGCATGCACAGTGCACGCTCACCTCTTCTCTTAAATGAGTCCTGAACTTGACCTGAAGGCGATGGTTGATGGTATAAGTGGATGGTCAGTGACAAAATATACTCGTTTTATCAATCTGAATGGTCTTTTTCACTTCGATCTGAACACTGCACATGATCATTAAACGCGCAAATTACAGCCAATAAACGAAAACAAGTTATCAATTTATCAAGAGAGTACTTGGACACGTTGAAACTGTTTTCTTTTTATTCTAGTAGGGCCCATTTATGTCACAAATCACACATGCCTATGGCATGATCTATTTCAGCATTCAATCACATGGCTACCGAAATTCTCTTAACACCTCCGAAATTTCACGCACAAGAGCAATTCTCCCATGCTGATGAATTGGAGAATATAGATAAAGGTCGATGGAAAATGCCCACATACTTCATTCTGTGTTTATCTTAACGTTTCAACTTCCCTTATATCTCCCTGAGTCTGCCATCTGGTTCAAACATTATTTTTTAGGAGCAATTAATAATGTGGGTTAAAGTCCGGTTTGTGTTTCCTACAACTTAAAGCTTTTCCGCTGAGGTAATTTTCTTGGACAGCGAACAGGCCAGGTTCACACTCGCTGCGATTATTTTCAATGTCCTCTCACCATTATCTTACGAATCTTGGCCACGTGGAAAGGCAAAATGATGCTTATCATATTTGATATTAAAATAAACTTAAACCCTCTTCACTAATAGAAAAATCCTCAGATATATACCTTTATGTTCAGCTGTTGCATCTTCCCAAGTGTCTTGAATTTCTCCATGACCTAGTGGCAGTTACAGATTTTTCAAGAGGTGCCGAAAAAGGGTGGACTGAACTGTTTAGCAATTCATTGTTTCAAATATCACGCCAAATAGGCATCTTGCTTGGCTGGTACAAACTGTTATGGCTGGGAGAGGGTGGGATAGGACGTTGTTAAAAATACGATCCACCAAAATGACGGCAACCGAAAACCGAATACCATAGGCGCCCTTTGGGTGAAAAGTTGATGGTAAAGTGCCCACTTTGAGGCTCCGCGTTCCCCCCCACCTCACTAAAATTCTAGATCCGCCCATACGCGGATCCAGGGGGCAAGGGGAGGGGCAAATGCAGCCCCCGATCGATCCCGGGCGCCCCCTGAAATGGTCACGGCGCCCCCTGAAAGGTCGATGGCACTCGCCTGAAGTGGCGCTTCCCACTCTCCCCCAGGATGCGAAAATCGGTGCTCACCGATAGGATTTTACGCCCACCTGGTAGGTTTTTCCGGTCAAAAGTGGCGCCCCCTGCTCCGGTTGGCGCCCCCGGGAAGGTGCTCCCCTCCGATTGGCAATCCTGGATCTGCCTATGGATCCGTCACTGTTCAAGAGCAAACAATTCACAGAAAAAGCAGGAAGATATCAAATGTTAGCGGGAGTGGTGCGGCCAAGATAATTGATGATGCTAACAAATTGTTTAGTTATGTGGATAAAATAATTGGGTCGCCACACGGGATTGGAAGGGGACTCCTGCCTTCTTATGAGATGGGCAGTGTGCTAAAAAATATATCGTCAAGTCAATATCAAATTATCAACATTTAGTTTTATACAGTGCACTGTTCACTGCAATGATACAAGAGTGCGCTGTCCTTTTTCTGTGGGTTTATGACACCCGGTAGGGTTCGTTTTAGCCTCAAATATGGCTTTTGTGGTATTTATTTGGCCATTTGGCCGCCCCGGTTGCTCGGTTGGTAGAGCGTCGGGCTCCGGCCCCTGCTGAGAAGCATGCAGTGGCAGTGCATGTCCAGGCTTGAGATCGGTTCCCCTGAGACGCTCCGGCGCTCAATCGTTTGCCCGAGGTAGGTCGGCTGGCAACTGACTGATGAGAGGGTGACCTGAGCGAGGCGGCCATCCCTGTGCTTTGTGGGAGATTAAACTTTGGCTTCTAAATCAACCCTTCATTGTGGGCGTTACTCGTTCGGGTGGTGGGGTCGGGGTCTCCGTGACAAGTCCCTTGAGGACTTTAATGAGACTCAGACTCCAACAGCCGTACTGGGAAGAACTTGGACGAAATTTATAAAAAACAAGATTTTTTAGTGCAAATACAATTTGAACCTTTTGACCTTTTCGCAAACCCGGTTTGGCCTTTTTCCGTTGAAAAACCCGCAGTCCTGGGCAGCATCTCTAATCTTTAGAATATGGAATAACAAAAATTAGGAGACATTTTTTAACACTAGCACGTCTAAATTTTATTAACGCCCACCTCCAAATGGGGGTTTGATCCCCCGAAGACATTATAATGGCCAGCACAAGAAAATCTCCACCGCCCCCCTCCACTGAGTTTTCCTTAAAAATGTTCTGCTGTCCTTTCCAGGGGGCGCCTTTCCTATCCATGGGTGCTTATTCTTTCCAGAGGGGGCGCCTTTGCTCTCGGGGGCGCCTTTTGCTATCCAGGGATGCCTGTGCTAACCAGGGGGTGCATATGATATCAAGTGGCGCCGTTGATCTTCTTCGGAGGCGTCTCTGCTGTCCAGGAGGCGCCTGCGCTATGCAGGGGCACCTATGCAATCCAGAGACCCAGATCCTTTACTCAGGGGGCGGGGGCCGCCTTTTGCTGTCCAGGGGTGCCTGTGCTAACCAGGGGGCGCATATGCTATCCCGGGGTGCCGTTGCTCTTCTTTAGGGGCGTCTCTGCCGTCCAGGGGTGCCTATGCTATCCAGAGGGTGTGTTCTGTCCATGGGGCGCTTTTGGTATGAAAGGGCGTATTTGCTGTTTTGGGGGCGCCTATCCTATCCAGAGGGCGCCCCTGCTGTCCAGGGAGCGCGATTGCTATTAAAGGGAGCTTATGATATCCAGAGGGGTGCCTTTGCTCTATGGGGAGGGGGCACCTCTTAGTGTACAGGAGTGCCTGTGCTAACCAGAGGGCGCCTATGCTATTCAGGGGCGTCGTTACTCCTCAATTAGAGGTGCCTTTTTCTGTCCAGGGGCGCCTCTGCTGTCTAGAGGTCGCCTTTGCTATCCAGAGGGGCGCTTTTACTCAAGGGGGTGGGCACCTTTTGCTGTCCAGGGTGCAGCTTTGATGTTAGGGGCGCCATTCATATTTGAAAGTGTATTTTATTTTACACAGAGGGTACTACCCCTTCAGACAGGCGATGTGTCTGATTTTCTTCTTGACCGGCCGGGGGCGCCGGCAAAATCCGGGGTGCCACCCAAATCCGTGAGGGCCTCCCCGTACGAGGTCAAAACCAGGTGTGCAAAAATATACTATTGTACACCATCATTTTTCAAGGTGTGCAACTGCACACCCTGTCCTGCGGAATCCGCCGTCCCTGCCGCCGTTGTTCTCGGGAGGGGGGTTTCTCTCTTATCTCTCCAGGGGGCGCCTTTCTTATCAAAGGGCGCCTATGTTGTCCAGGGGCGCCTTTTCTCTGCGGGGGGCGCCTTTTGCTGTCAAGGGGTGCCTGTGCTAACCAGGGGGCGCATGTGATATCTAGGGGCGCCGTTTCTCTTCTTCGGTGGCGCCTCAGCTGTCCAGGAGGCGCCTACGCTTTTCAAGGGCGCCTATGCTATCCAGAGGGGAGCCTTTACTAAAGGGGGGCGCCTTTTGCTTTCCAGGGCGCAGTTTTGATGTCAAGGTGCGTCATTCATGTATGAAAATGTCTTCTTCACAGAGGATCCTACCTCTTCAGGTAGGCGGTAATTAGGCTTGATTTTCTCTGACCGGCCGGGGGCGCCGGCTGAGGCCTGGGGGGCGCCTCCTGGACAAAGCCAAAACAAGTGGTGCAAAAGATACTTTTGCACCACTTGAAAAAATCGAGTGGTGCAACTGCACCTTTTGCACCCTGGAATCCGCCGTCCCTGCCTCCGGCAAAAACGTGGGGGGCCAGCCAGACTTCAACCTGATGCTGACAAAAAATTTCCACGTCATCACCAAAAAACTGTTCGAGTTTGGGCTCCTCATTGCCTTCCACAGCGGCTGGTTATAAGAATGTCCGGCTTTCTCCCATTTTGACTGAGATAAGGAAATTCCTGGCCAAAAAGGGGGCAGGGCCCCTGGTCCCCCCTTTTCCGACGCTTATGTGTACATACATATATATATATATATATATATATTTCTTTTGAGATCTTCTTATTAGTTCGGATGGTTGAGTTGACGATTTTTCTTTCTTCTCTGTTTAAATCGTAGACCAATTCGCCAAAATTCATAGATAAGGAAATTAATAGGATTGGAAGAGTTAATATCATGTCAGGTAAGTAATATGGAACGCATTTTCCCACCGGTTTCACTTTATTTTTAAAGCATTATCAAGAAAAACATTGGAAATTCTGTTGAGGAACAACCTAAGTGGGCTCGGAGAGATTGCAACACATATTTGAATAACATTTTACACGAGCAACAGTATAACAACAAGCTTCGTCTGAGCAGATCAATATGATGTACAGTATTTTAAGTTGGCAAGGTAAAGTTTACATTAGGCAACGCAGGCTGAAAATTACAATAATGAGTATTCTTCTAGAGTACGTATTGAAAAACCTAACTGCGAAATATTCACGATATCAATATGACAGTGTACATAAACGACTAAAATACATTTCATGTTGAGCAAATCTAAAACACAATCGAACACACTTCAGCTATTTATGTGAGCATGATATTAAACATATAACCGCACCTCAAATAAATAAAAATTAACTACCTAACTAAATGAGGATTCCTGTGGATAGCTCCTGCCGCTTCTGTGCCTACGTGCTACTGTGGACACATATGCGGGAGGCACAGTATCCCCACCTCGGACATCTTCACAACCGTTTCTTCCTCCTCCATCATCTGTGCGGTTATGGGTTACCAAGGCTGCCTGCTGCTTGGTGCCCCATAAAGCTAACTTTTCCAGTCTATTGTTCCGCTGGCTGCATATGGGAAGAGCGTAGTCACGAATATGTATGGCCTCTGCTATTTCGATACGTCTGGCATCACTCATATGAACTATTTCAGTGTTGTCAACAAGGTGTTTTCGGGTGAGGGTGATGTTGTGCTCAGTTTGCATATGGTCTTTTATGGACGACTTCTGGAGGTGCATCGTCAGCCTGCGAGACAGGGTAGGTAAAGAGAAACCAACGTAATGATTTTGACCGAGTCTACAACCTTCGTCTGGGCAGTTAAACTGGTACATTACGTTGGTTCTATTCAACTTTCCTGTCTCGCGGGGATTGTTACGCATCAGTAGATCCTTCACTTTCCTACTCGTGTAATATATTCTAAGTCCTATTCTAGTGTTTGTGTCCGTACACTTGATGTTCTTGCGCAGAATGTGTTGGAGAACTCGTTCATCGGTTTTGTGGGCTGTGTTCATATAATTTTTATAGTAGAGTTGGTATGTGGTTTGTGTTGGTTTGTTTTGTGTAGAGTGTTGGTGATTGAGTTGAGTTGGATTTCTGTGTCAACCTGGGTGTTGGTGTATCCATTATTGACTAAAATTTGTTTGACTCTGGAAAACTCTTCGTGTGTGGCTTGGTGGGTAGAGCAATGGGTGATCGCACGGCGTACAAATGATCTTACTACGCTGTTTTTGTATCGGGAGGGGCACTCGCTTCTGGCATTAAGTGTGTGTCCTGTGTTCGTAGTTTTTCTGTATACGCTAGTTATGTACTGGCTGGTACCACTCTCTATAGTGATGTCTAGAAAGGGTAAAACGTTATCTCGCGATAATTCAAAGGTGAAATGCAGTACAGAGTTTCGTTCGAAGTCCTGGATCAGGTTATGAAGATGATCTACGCTTTGAATATCTAAAAAACAATCATCACAGTAGCACAGGTACACATGGGGTGCTTCCGGAGAAGTGCTAAGCACCTTGTTTTCAACGTTAGACATATAGAACTCCGCAAGTAAGGGACCCAATGGGGAGCCCATGGCCACGCCATCGTTCTGGGTATAGAGTTTATTATCAGGTCCTCTAAATATCGCGTCTTTCGTACACGCTTCAAGAAGCTTTTTGAGGATAGGCTCAGGAAGGCGCAAAGGGGGAGTTGGTTTGATTTAGTGTGATACACCTCGTTGGTTATTATAGAAATAGTCTCGTCTACGGGGACATTTGTGAATAGGCTCTCGACATCGATTGAGGCCAGAATACCTGAGAGTGTTTTCGCTCTAAGTATATCCAAAAATTCTTTTGGGGACTGTATTGAGAACCTAGCGGGGATGTAGGGTTTCAAAAGATCATTTAAACGCTTGGCAAGACCATAAGTGGATGTACAAACTTGGGAAATAATAGGGCGCAAAGGAATACCTTGTTTATGTGTCTTGATAGTACCGTACGCGTAGCCGGGTTCAAATTCACCGACGATTGGTTTGAAGTGAAGGCTGCCCCGTTGTGCGTTGGCACTGGCGATGAGCGAGTTGACGCGTGCCTTGTGCTTCTTGATGGGGTCCTCTCCATTGGCGACGTGAACTCGGGAGAACTTGCTCTCGTCAGATAGGATGGCGTTCAACTTTTTGTAGGTAGTCTTGACGATCAACTACGACGAATGTTGGAGACATATCAGCTCGTCTGACTAGTACTTGTGGGTTCTGGCGAAGTTGCTTGGCTGCTTCCTTCAGCTGTGGAGTTAATAACTTGCTGTTGTCGACACCCCGTAGTTTACTGCCTTCACCAATAAGTTCACCTTTGAGATGAGGGGCTAGCACTACTTTATTATCTTTCTCAAGTTGGAGAATATCCTGGTAAAAAATCTCAAGTTCGGTTTTCTTGTCTATGAACTTCCTTTTGGATTGTAAGTGACAGTTCAAGCCTAAATTTAGCAGTTCAGCTTGCTCTTCTGTGAGTATTATACAAGAGAGATTGATATAGCCCTGATGTTTTTGGGCAATTTCACGTCACCCTGGTAAAGTCTATTAAGTTTGTTTACTATTCTAACCTTATCACTATGTAAGCAGTTTTCGAATTTCTCTTCAATCTGTAGCCTAAGCTGAGTTTTTTCTAGATTCATTCACAGGGGATTTATCGAAATTATTATGAAGATCTCGTACCTGGTTTTGTAAACTTAGGAGTTCACCTTCTTTTATCCGAAGCCGGTTTTCAACGAGTCTTCTTCGAAATTCACGGGTGCACTGTAGACCTTGTGACGCCGGGTCTATATGGATATTAGTATATTTCGGCAGAATATTTTCGTATAAACAGCGCTGGTTAAATTCGATCGCTGATGCTGCTTTTGAGATCTTCTTATTAGTTCGGATGATTGAGTTGACGATGTTTCTTTCTTCTCTGTTTAAATCGTAGACCAATTCGCCAAAATTCATAGATAAGGAAATAAATAGGATTGAGCCTATCCTGAGCCTATCCTCAAAAAGCTTCTTGAAGCGTGTACGAAAGACGCGATATTTAGAGGACCTGATAATAAACTCTATACCCAGAACGATGGCGTGGCCATGGGCTCCCCATTGGGCCCCTTACTTGCGGAGTTCTATATGTCTAACGTTGAAAACAAGGTGCTTAGCACCAGGGGCGCAGCCAGAGCTTTCGTATGGCGGGGCACACCAACTTTGAGGGGCACCCCGGGGAAAAGGGCACTTTTTAACGTAACCTAAAAAACTTACTACATCTTTGCTTATATCATTTTTTTGGGCATCTTTGGTTCAATAAAAATGCGAATAAATCATTGACGGAGGAGGAAAACTCGATTAAAACCGAAAAAAGGAAAAAATATCACCAAAATGCCATGGAAGTAGCCAAAACACTACTTTTTTGGATAGATTTAAAGACAGCCAACTCATGCAAGTACTTAACATCAGAGAAATCAGCGGAGCATGTGATATCTGTTACAATGTGCAGGTTAAGGCATATTGGAGTCGAAAATTCTTTTGTTATGCCCACTGGTTTTGTCGTGACGAGTGAGCCCTGGCTGAATGCGGATTAAGTTCCATGCCTCCCACAATCGCCGTGGGACGAGGAGTAGCATAGTGTCTTTGAAAGAACACATTTTTTCTGCCGGAAAAATTTGGGAGATACCTTTTGAACGCGTTTATTAAGTTCCATATTCCCAAGGCTCGGTCCCAGTTAAGAGTAAATAAAAGGTGAACAGGCCGGTGGTTTGGATGGGGATGGTGTGACAGGGCTGAAAATTGTGAAAACTATTTCTTCATTCAAATTAATTAGTAGAAATCCTGGTTTAGGGGACTGTGCTCTGAGCTCAGGGGTACATGCCTTTTTATCATCCCTTCCCAGAATCCACCAGTATAATAAGCAATTTATATAACCAGGGGTGCCTAGGTATCACAAGCCGTTTTAGAGATTCCTCACTCCTCGTTAGCTCCGTTTTACAAGGGGAGTTTCCATTGCGTTCTTATTCCCCATCTATTCAAGACCAGCTCTGGGGCCCCCAAGTGTGGAACAGAGGCCTCCAGAGCAGCTTCCCCAATCCCCCCAGTTGTGCCTCCAGGGATTAGACTAGCTCAGTGACCCCGCCCCAAGATGATGGGAGTTGGCCTTGTGTTCTTATTATCTATCTATTCAAGACCACCTCAGGGGCCCCTGATGTGGATCAGGGCCACAGAGCAGCTCATGCTTCACCCAGGAACTAGGCTAGCTCATTGGTCCCAGAGATGAGGTCATCAGACTAGCTCAATGGGCCACAGATAGGCTCATAGGGCCTTAAACCAGTTCAAGAAGCCCCAAAACAGTTTAAGGCGCCAGATCACTTCAGGGGGCCTCAAGCCAACTTAAGGGACTTTCACAAGCTCAGCGCCCAGACCAGCTCAGGGCACCCTCAGAACCTAGATCCGCTCTTGGGCCCTAGATCAGCTCTTGGGGCCCCAGATCAGTTCAGGGACCTCAAGTCAGGTCAGGGGGCAAGATCAAGTCAGGGGCACTAATTCAGCTCAGGAATTCCTCACCAGCTCGGGGCCCAAGCAGTTCAAAAGCCCCAGAGCTGCTCAGGGGACACCAGATCGGCCCATAGGGCACCAGATCAGCCTAGGGGACAAAAAATCAGATCAGTGGTCCCCGACCAGCTCAGGGTCCAGATCAGCTCGGGAATACCAGATCAAGTCAGGAGGCACTTAATCAGCTCAGGAGCCCCATACCATCTCAGGGGCCTCACCAACCTCTGTGGGCCCAGCTCAGCTCAGGGCCTGGGAGCTGCTCAGGAAATCACGTAATTAACCCAGGAGGCCCGGGTCAGCTTAAAGGGCACCATATTAGCCATGGGGCACCAGACTAGCTCCAGAGGGAATAAGATGGGCTCAGGAGACACACTGATGATTCAGCAGGCACGAGATCGACTCAGGGGGCATTAGTTAAGTTCAGGAGGCAGTATATCTGCTCAGGGTGCACCAGATCGATCAGCACAGGGAGCATGTTTAACACGCGCATTGACGGGGGGCGGGTACCCGCCCCCTCGGGTTTTTCGGAGACAGGAGAAAAACGGCGGCGCGTAGCGCCGCCGTACTTGGTATACCTTTTTCCTCATCATTTTTACAACTTCTGTGAAAATTTTAAGGTTAGGTCATCTCAGGTCAGGTCACCAGTACAGGTCAAGTGACCCGCCCTCAAAAAAAGTTTAAGATAGCATAAGTCGGAGCAGGGTGAACTTATCCGATTGAAACTCATATCACATAATGGCCCCACCGAGTTCTCTAACATATGTTCTGGTATTTTTGATATCGATGACCTAAGGTCAGGTACGAGGCATGACCTCTCCATTGGAAATACATGGGAAAAATGGTTTTTACGGAATAACTCAGTAACGGATGGTGATAGAGCATTTATTTTAGCTGCATTAGACTCGCCTGGGCTTTGCAGTTCTAATGATATGCATTTTATATAATTTGACCCTGACCTGACCTCAGGTCAGGTCAAATCCTTGATTTGACCCAGCAAGGTCAAATTATATATCATTCGATTCGGCTTGCTAAGAGGATTCATATAGTTCAAGTCGTTTTGCTCTATCTTTACTTGTTCAGATGTAATGCCCGAAAAACCGAATTTTACATGTTATCCCTATGACGGGCATGTTTTGACCTCTCGTGACCTTAAATGTGACCTGACAAAAAATGGTTCAAATGTTTTCGATGGAGAAGTGGATGGGCAGCCCAACACCGTTTACCGTTTTTCGCTACCTACCGTGGTTCTTGAGATCTTAGGGGGGCGGGTACCCGCCCCCCCGTCAATGCGAAGGTGGCTCAGACCCCCGTCAATGCGCGTGTTAAGTCAGGGGCGCTAAATCAGCTCAGGGATCCCTCACCAGCTCGGGGCCCAATCAGTTCAAAAGCCCCAGAGCTGCTCAGGGTACACCAGATGCCCATAGGGCACCAGATCAGCTTCGGGGACAAA
This sequence comes from Lepas anatifera, assembly GCA_034440635.1. Taxonomy (NCBI): domain Eukaryota; kingdom Metazoa; phylum Arthropoda; class Thecostraca; family Lepadidae; genus Lepas; species Lepas anatifera. Next base: position 2,706,969 of record JAOTON010000629.1, read on the forward strand.
CAATCAGATCAGTGGTCCCCGACCAGCTCGGAAATACCAGATCAAGTCAGGAGGCACTTAATCAGCTCAGGAGCCCCATACCATCTCAGGGGCCCTCATCAGGTTCTGTGGGCCCAGCTCAGCTCAGGGCTTTAGAGCTGCTCATGAAATCACGTAAGGAGGCCCAGATCAGCTTAAATGGCACCAGATTACTCAGGGGGCACCAGACTACCTCAGAGGGCATCAGATGGGCTCAGGTGGCACCAGATCGATCCGCTCGGGGGCCAGATCAGCTCCCAGCCCCTCAGACTATGGCAGGAGCCTAAATCAGCTCAGGGAGCAACATAACAGCTCAGGGGACACAAGATGGGCTCAGGGCCCACCAAACCAGCTCAGGGGGGCACCAGGCCATCTAAGGAGACATCAATAATCAGCTGAGGGGGCACCTAATCAGCTGAAGAGGCACCATATTGACTTAGGAGACAGAATCAACTTGGGGAGGCATGAGATCAGCTCGGGGGCCGAATCAGCTCAAGGGGCACTAAATCAGCTATTAGGGCACTAAGCAAGCTCGGAGGCATTATACTAACTCAGAGGGCATTATATAGGTTCAGGAGGCACAATTATTTGCTCAGTGGGGCACTCGATTGACTCAGGGGCACCAGATCAGCTTAGAGGGCAAGTAATCAGCTCAAGGGGCCAAGACCAGCTGAGAGGCCACGAGATGAGCTCAAGGAGCACCAGATTAGCTTCACCCGTACGATTATTGGCGACGATGAGGCATTAGGTGGGCACATTCTAGGTGCCCATACTCTTCCTGGGTGCTTGGAAAGGCGACAGAATGCCCTAGCTGACCGAAAAAGGTATTAAGTTGTCCAACAATAGTTTCAATCGCTACATGCAGTCCAGTTACATCTAGGTTCAACGGCGTAGGGCACTAAATTTCGAGCGGCACGGCCCAAATTGGGTACACCACTTGGCAATCAAAAGGGCACCCCGGCAGTGATGGGGGCACGTGCCCCTGTGCCTTCCTGGCTGCACCCCTGGACAGAAGATCAACTCCGGGAGGCATTAAATAAGTTCAGGGGCCCGGATCAGCTCAAGGGGCACTAAAACAGCTAATAGGGCACCAGGCAAGCTCGGAGGCATCAGACTAACTCAGAGAGCATTATATAGATTCAGAAGGCACAATTATTTTCTCAGAGGGGGGGGCACCAGATTGACTACGAGGGCATCAGATCAGCTCAGAGGGCACATGATCAACTTCCGGGGTTCAAGACCAGCGCTCAGGGGGCACCAGATGAGCTCAAGGGGCACCAGATTAGCTCTGCCCATACGATTATTGGCGACAATGAGGCATTATCTGGAAACGGATTACGTGCCTATACTCTTCCCGGGTGCTTGGAAAGGCGACAGAAGGCCCTAACTGACCAAAAAGGCACTTAATTGTCAAACAATAGTTTAAATCGCTAAATGCAGCCTAGTTCCACATAGGCTCAACGGCGTAGTGCACTAAATTTCGAGCGGCACGGCCCAAAGAGGGCACACCACCTGGCAATCAAAAGGGCACCCCGGCACCGATGGGGGGCACGTGCCCCCTGTGCCCCCCCCTGGCTGCGCCCCTGCTTAGCACTTCTCCGGAAGCACCCCATGTGTACCTGCGCTACTGTGATGATTGTTTTTTAGATATTCAAAGCGTAGATCATCTTCATAACCTGATCCAGGACTTCGAACGAAACTCTGTACTGCATTTCACCTTTGAATTATCGCGAGAAAACGTTTTACCCTTTCTAGACATCACTATAGAGAGTGGTACCAGCCAGTACATAACTAGCGTATACAGAAAAACTACGAACACAGGACACACACTTAATGCCAGAAGCGAGTGCCCCTCCCGATACAAAAACAGCGTAGTAAGATCATTTGTACGCCGTGCGATCACCCATTGCTCTACCCACCAAGCCACACACGAAGAGTTTTCCAGAGTCAAACAAATTTTAGTCAATAATGGATACACCAACACCCAGGTTGACACAGAAATCCAACTCAACTCAATCACCAACACTCTACACAACAGAAACCAACACAAACCACATACCAACTCTACTATAAAAATTATATGAACACAGCCCACAAAACCGATGAACGAGTTCTCCAACACATTCTGCGCAAGAACATCAAGTGTACGGACACAAACACTAGAATAGGACTTAGAATATATTACACGAGTAGGAAAGTGAAGGATCTACTGATGCGTAACAATCCCCGCGAGACAGGAAAGTTGAATAGAACCAACGTAATGTACCAGTTTAACTGCCCAGACGAAGGTTGCAGACTCCGTCAAAATCATTACGTTGGTTTCTCTTTAACTACCCTGTCTCGCAGGCTGACGATGCACCTCCAGAAGTCGTCCATAAAAGACCATATGCAAACTGAGCACAACATCACCCTCACCCGAAAACACCTTGTTGACAACACTGAAATAGTTCATATGAGTGATGCCAGACGTATCGAAATAGCAGAGGCCATACATATTCGTGACTACGCTCCTCCCATATGCAGCCAGCGGAACAATAGAATGGAAAAGTTAGCTTTATGGGGCACCAAGCAGCAGGCAGCCTTGGTAACCCATAACCGCACAGATGATGGAGGAGGAAGAAGCGGTTGTGAAGATGTCCGAGGTGGGGATACTGTGCCTCCCGCATCTGTGTCCACAGTAGCACGTAGGCACAGAAGCGGCAGGAGCTATCCACAGGAATCCTCATTTAGTTAGGTAGTTAATTTTTATTTATTTGAGGTGCGGTTATATGTTTAATATCATGCTCACATAAATAGCTGAAGTGTGTTCGATTGTGTTTTAGATTTGCTCAACATGAAATGTATTTTAGTCGTTTATGTACACTGTCATATTGATATCGTGAATATTTCGCAGTTAGGTTTTTCAATACGTACTCTAGAAACATACTCATTATTGTAATTTTCAACCTGCGTTGCCTAATGTAAACTTTACCTTGTCAACTTAAAATACTGTACATCATATTGATCTGCTCAGACGAAGCTTGTTGTTTTACTGCTGCTCGTGTAAAATGTTATTCAAATATGTGTTGCAATCTCTCCGAGCCCACTTAGGTTGTTCCTCAACAGAATTTCCAATGTTTTTCTTGATAATGCTTTAAAAATAAAGTGAAACCGGTGGGAAAATGCGTTCCATATTACTTACCTGACATGATATTAACTCTTCCAATCCTATTAATTTCCTTATCTATGAATTTTGGCGAATTGGTCTACGATTTAAACAGAGAAGAAAGAAACATCGTCAACTCAATCATCCGAACTAATAAGAAGATCTCGAAAGCAACATCAGCCATCGGATTTAACCAGCGCTGTTTATACGAAAATATTCTGCCGAAATATACTAATATATATATATATATATATATATATATATATATATATATATATATATATATATATATATATATATATATATATATATTGCGATATTTTATTTGCAAGCTACTCGTTAAGATGATATCAACCGTAATGTACACGGCATCTAAAGTTCTGATTCTGAATCTTAAATTTTCTTTGTATCTCAACTATGTAAAAATGAGCAGACCAAATCATTATTGTGCATTGCATTCAGTTATATTTAATGGCGGCTGGGGGTCCGGATTAAATGATGGGAGAGCCATCATCGACTTTTCAACCTATTTCTTTCCAGCCAACCGGTAGCTGCCTTCCCTGATGTTAAGCCTTTGATGTGAAATCTGCCTTTCATTTCTTGGTTTGATAAAAACTTGAATTTTGGGAGGGTGGCATCAGCTTGGAGCCGGGTTGAATCAGGTCGCCAGCCCCACCCAAAGCCTGGAGCCGGGTCAAATCAGGTCGCCAGCCCAACCCAAAGCCTGGAGCCGACATTAAACCTGGCTGTTGTGCCATTTTATCGACATGGAAACTTGTTATCGAAATTTTCACTTTTTGCTTCAGTAAGTCTTAGTTATAAGCTCAAAATAGCTTAACATGTCCCTGCACCCAGGGCGCCCATGATGATACTACGGGCATGATGATACGGACATGATGATGATCGGTATTTAGCACTGGGCTGCCGGGCCTGGAAAGTTGCACCTCTAGTGATGACAAATATCACGTGGTTGGCAGAAGGCATGCAAGGTACCGCCAGTACAGCACGTTTGCAGCTTACCTACTGCTGTTATTAGCATATATGTCACCGACCGTCCCAGTGGCACCGCAGCAAACAAAATGGCCGCCAGCGGCGCCGGGCGTGTCGCCGTGTCGGCGGCTTAGGCGATCTGTCTTGTGGGACGTCGCTCCCTCCCCCGCTGCCTCCACCAGCGTCGCCCCCGTCTGCAGCCATCGGCCAAAGCATTTCCCACTATATATACAGCACGGTCCTGTATGAAGCTTTACGCGTCGTAGAAGTAAACATTTGTGATGATTCCCCAAGAATAGCATGGAACATCCGACCGACGCGTGGTATGCTCTTGATTCGTCATTATTTCAGAGACCCGTTTAGAAAGCTTCACTGCAACACTAGTCTAAGAGCATGAACACCCGCCCGCCAAATTGTAAGTCAGTACACGTTCACTTTTTAGAAGCCTAACGGCATCCGTATGTCCAATTATTGCTTGTCCGCTTACCTCGAAATATTATTCTAACCACCTCCAAAGCAGTGGCGGATCTAGCCGGTCGGTTTGGGAGGGGCAAACCAAAGTCAAAAGTCGAAAAGCAGAAAAAACATCACGCCCTGAATGCTGCGCTACAATATTACTTCCCGGTAAAATTTTAGAATTTTGGGTATTTGAGGCGAAGAGCAAAAAAAATGTCACGGATTGAAAAATATGGGCTAGAGATACTTTTCCGGGCCGAGGCCCAATATTTACACTGAACTTAACTGGTTCTGTTTGAAGTTGAGAGTTAAAGCACCAGAATCTTGCTTATTGTAACGGGTTACATTTTTAACTAGTTTCCGGTTGTTCTGGAGAGGTAAAAAAAACAACCTTAAAACCACACATCCTACCAAAAATCCTTGTGGGCCTACTTCGACACCGTCGACCGAAGAAAAATCTCATCCAGAGCACGTGGTGCGATGTGAGCCCGACTGCCAGGGATGGTCACGTGCCTACCAGCCATGTGGCTGAGGCGCGTGACAACCCCGTGACCAGGCCACATGACCCGAAGAGAAAGAGAGGAGGGGTACCGTCGAGAGAAGCGAGGAGTCGCGTTGGAAGAGGCAGAAAGGTCGGACGTGCGTCGAGTCAGAAAAAGGAAGAGGATGGCAGTCGGGGCAGGAGGAGCAGCAGTGACATAAGAGACAGTCGAACGGGAGAAGTCAAGAGGCAGGAAGCGGACAGTGGCCGAGGTGGATAGTCAGAGGGAAGAGAGCAAAACGAATTTGAGAGCGAAGAGTCGAGACTGAAGAATTACCATGCAGAACAAAGACAAACGAAACGAGGGAGGATAAGATGTCGGACAGGAAGAGTCACACTGTACAGAAGCAAGAGGCGAAACTGGAGAAGTAAAGAAAAACTACTAAAGACGTTTTAATGAATGGAAGCAAAATGCCAGAGGGAACAGAAATGAAAAATCAGCCCCCCTCCCAGGACGTCAGCGTGAGTACGCCCGCAGCCATCACCATGGCGTGCCCGTTCCCACCTGCTCCCGGAGAAATTAATCTATCTGCAACCCTCTCTTCTCCATTTTTTACCTCCTAAGAATAAGCGGACCTGGTTCAAAAATTTAGCTCGAAATTTAGGCTAACTCGGTTAAAAGTAACAGTGGATACCAGTTTGTGCGTAGTAATTAGTGATTATATAATTAGCGTATACTATTATTATATCACGATTATTAGTTATTATAGTTATATTAGTATGGCCATGCTAATATTAGTGTTTTTTGCGTAAACTGGAGGTTCCAGATAAGTCGAAAATCAGAAACAGGCCAGGTCAGGATATTTGATTTAGGTGAATTGCTAAATTATGATTAGTAATCAATGTAACGTGAACTCTCCTCTTGTATTAAGCCAAGCAAAACATATAGAAATTTTGTTATTAAAGTGCATGATTCACGCTAAACCCCGTGCTTTGCCTGTCGTTCCAAATACAGATTCGAAATTTTACATCAACTTTCCTCCCCCAGGAAAACAGTGAAGGCGGATATGATAACGAAATGAGGATTGACGTTCTGTGAGCCGTACCCTTGTGTACAGCGTGTCTGTGGGCAACGCTGGATGGGTCTTCTTCGGAAGGGACGCAAACGCGTTCTTTTCCAGTGTTTAATCGCCCGACTCCGAATCAGCCCGAGGCACGGGCTGGATTCTAGGGTGTCCCCTGCTCGGCGGAGGCGGTTGATGTGGTTCTGAAGGTGGGTGGGTTATGCCCGCCTAGTGCCTCAAGTAGAGTAGTCGAAAAGATACCGGGGTAAGGCCGGAGGCGCACCCGAGGAGAACCTCACTGGTTTGAGCGATCGCCCAGATCCCGTAAGGCGAGAGTCGCAGGGAGGGCAGAGGCACTGATTCCTAAGAAACCGATCTAACCGTCTCCGCTTAGCATATTGACGACCTAAAACCCAGCCAATGACCTCATAGCGCATGATACATTGCGCTTATTGGAGGGATGGGGCAAAATTGGCTGATTAGTGGCGGGCGCTCGAATCCCTTATTATCTTTTTCAAATTCTCTGGCCTAAAACAGCCAGGGGGGTTGTGGTAATTGTAATTCTATGTGTTATGTTTTGGACTTAGCCGGTATGCAGAGTTTTCTAATCAGTTGAGCAACATTGGAGGGAGGGGTCGTCTAAACGGGAGGGTCTCGTGCTTTTTTTCAAGTAGATTTCAAGGGGGACATGTGACTTTTTATGTGACGAAATTTTGACTGTTCTGTTTATGACTCAAGTGACGAGGGTAGTTTTAAGGACCAATGGTTTTTTCACGAGAAAAACTGCTCAAATGCTTAGATCACACTACAGTCGGCCGAAAAATTCAAAGAGAAATGCTGACAGTGCAGAGGGGGATGAAAGCAAAAAAAATTTAGCCACCCACGCGGAGGCTAGACCCACCTCCTATATGATGACCCAGAACTGACTCGCCTCATAGAGAGCAAGCTGTACCCAACATCGCCGGGACAGCCTCTGCTCTCACTATAAATATTTGTTTGTTGTGTGGGCCCCTTTAAAAGAAAGGGCCCATTACATAAACTAAAAAGGAGTCGGGGGAAAAAAGGAGGTCGATCACTTTGGGGGGGCAAAAACAAAGTTTTGCCCCGAGCTTTTCCGTTTGGGGGGGGCAAATGCCTTTTTGCTCCCCCTTGGATCCACCACTGCTCCAAAGATATGCATCCTCGAAGTCACTGGGTAGGCGTTCCATGAGGCTCACATCGTTAATAAAGCTAAAACCAATAAGTGGAGAAAAATTGAACCTACATTACACTTTTCTGGTAAAATAAACCCATATTATCAGTTTGACGTGGCATCAAAAATCAATGTTAAGTGATCGATTGTTTCCAAGCTTTCACCATAAGATGAAGTTATAGTGTACAAATGTATAGATATAGTCTACCACAAGTCTACAAATATGACTTGTATTTCCGAATTTTCATATTGTTGGCCAACGCTGAAATTAATGTTTCGGCCAGGCCCCATTTAAGCATATAACACAAATAACAATGTCTCATTTCAGTCCGCATACGGGGCACTTCAAGGTGAAAGCCCTCATATAATCTGTTCTTGGGACATCCCTTGGTTGTAAGTTAAAGTTTCAAACCTCTGACTCAGTGGCGGATCCAGGACTTCATTGGGGGGGGACTAGGGGCTCGAGCCTACCCCGCCATTGCACCAGATCAGCCTCCGATCATATATTGACTATAGGCACTCGGATATTTGGGGGGAGAGCTTGAGCCTTCTAGCCCCCCTTGTGTCCGCCACTGCTTTGACCTCCCAGGGGTCATCTTGGTCACCTGAGCAGGCTGTGATTCTTGTGTCGATAACTTATCATTGAATAGAGATCAGCTTTCACTTAGGTGTAGCCTTGCCAATGAGAGCCGATATATTACCTAATGATCATACTCGGCTACGACATCTTCTTGACTGGGCTTCAGTTCTAGGACATTTCACCGTTTGACTTAGCATGGCAGTGGCGGCGGATAAAGGGGGGCAAGGGGGGCAGTTGCCCCCCCAATTATCAGAGGGGGCCCCTGGAAAAATACTCAATTTTAGCTTGGTTCTTTTCTGAAAGTTCATGAACGACCTGACTGAGCCCTCAACAGTTCCTAGGTTTGGACAGTGTCCGAGCTTTATCTCAGGGGCCCTGAGCTTGGGCTCGGGGGCCCTCTAGCTTGGGCTCGGGGACCCTCTAGCTTGGCCTTTAGGGCCCCCAAGCTTAGCCTAAAGGGGCCCCCGAGCCTGGTCTCAGGGGGCCCAGAACTTGGTCTAAAGGGCCCCCGAGCCTGGTATCAGGGCCCTCGCTCTGTCTCAGGGGCCCCCCAGGCTGTTCCTCGCCTCCCGAGCTTAGTCTCAGGGACCCTCAAGCTTGATCTAAGGGGCCGCCAAGGCTGGTCTCAGGGCACACAAGCTTAGCCTTAAGGGAGCCCCCCGAGCTCGGTCTCAGGGGCCCCGAGATTGTCTAAGGGGCTCCGGAGCTTGTCTAAGGGGGCCCCTAGCTTGGTCTCAGGAGCCCTCCAAGCTTAGTCTCAGGGGGCTCCCGAACGTGACCTCATGGGGTTCCGAGATTGGTCTCAAGGCCCCCCAAGATTGGCATAAGGGGGCTTCCCAGTTTGGTCTAGGGGCCCCCGAGCCTGGTCTCAGGGCCCCCTGAGCTTGGGCTCGGGGGAATTCGAGCTTGATCTCTTAAAGGCCCCCCAAGCTTGGTCTCAGGGGGCCCCCGAGCTGTGTCTCAGGGCTCCGAGTTTGGTCTCAGGGGGCCTCTGAGATTGGTCTAAGGGTCTCTCGAGATTGGTCTTAGGGGGCCTTGAGCTTGGTTTCAGGGGCCTCCAAGCTTTGTTTCAGAGGCCCTCAAACTTGGTCTCAGGGGCCCCGAGCTTGGTCTCAAGGGCCCTGAGCTTGGGCTCGGGGGGCCTTCGAGCTTGATCTCTAGGAGCCCCCAAGCTCCGTATTAAGGAGCCCCGAGCTGTGTCTCAGGGCCCCGAGCTTGGTCTTGTGTGTGCTCAAGTCAGTATGCCTGCCATTTGCGTTTTTTTTCTGTGCCGATATAGACGACAGCATCAAGGCGCCCACAGTTCTCATTCTGCAGGACACGAAATGTTCCGAAAAAATACTCATGAGAATATAATAATTCGTGTTACCTACCATGTTTTATTATGTAGATGCATACGAACAAACATCGTTCACTTTTTAAAAGAAGAACTATTTGCCTCGGAAGGCTGTTGTTGTACCGTTATTATAATTTTGCTAAACTCCTAACGTGACGCTAGAGCTTAAAGCTTTGACGTTCAATGTCCGAAGCTTATGTGAACCTATAAAACGCAGATCCATATTTCGACATCTACATGTTAAATACGCTGCTCATTTTGCTGTACTACAGGAAACATATTTCAGCTTGGAATCTGAGATCGTGTGGAAAATCGAACGGGAAGGCAAAACCATTTCTTATACGGGCCAACTAATCAACAGGGAGGAATAATTATTTTTGTACTGGGCCAAATACAACTTTTACCATTTATGACGCTTATGCAGGAGCGGAACCAGTACTCTGCTAGGGGAGTGGCTGAGCTTTGAAAAATGGTGAAAAAGGGGAATAGGGCGCAAAATGGCGAAAATGGGGCAAAGGGGAGGCTGAAGCCCCCTCAACCCCCTGGATCCGCCCCTGCGCCTATGCCTCTGACCTCAGGCAGTAAGTCCCAAGCAATCTATTGCAGTTTTTAGGGGGGCCCTTGCTGCCGAGGGGGCCCCTTGGAAAAATTTTTACCCCCCCATTCGAAAAGAGCATCCGCCGCCACTGTAGCATGGTTAATTTTTAGATATGCCACTAAGAATCACAATGTGGGGACGCCAATGATGCCGTAATACCTGTATCATCATCATTTCCTTTAGCACCGGTCTATGAGAATATATAAGAAACAATGTGCAATGCCCAGTTGCCATCCTATAAGGCAACTGTATGCAAAACCATCATTGACCTCTGGTGACGACGATATTTTTCTGCTTCAAAAATGGTTTGTGTGATTTCACTTTCACTTGTCAGGAGTTTTCAAATGTTACCCCAATGTTTTGTTTTAGGTTACTCAGGAGTTGAGAGAAACCGTGAAACATTTGCCCCCGTGCCCCACCGTACAGTGGGCGTTTTGCAGTTTTAGCGCGAAAATAATTCTTCTGGGGACCAGGGTGGAGGTACAGGTTCTGGAGCAAGAGCAAGCACAAAATTACCGCCTCTTACTTTCTGGTGACATGAGTTCAAAACTTCGAACTTCGCTCATTTGCATAAAATCAGGTTTGCCACATTACATGTGAGCTGGCTGATCATAGGTCAATAGTTATGCCATTCTCACTAAGGTGAAACTTCTGTTTGCATATTGATTTTCGCGCAAAGCGCGGGAATGAGACATGTATGTACTTTTAAAGATAAATACCTCCTTTTAGAGTTTAATGAAAATTGATACCTACGATCCAAATCCTATGATCCATAACGTGACCGAATCGTCACAATCCTCAGCGGAAGTAGCTGCTAGCATGGCTGGAGATCTCTTCTCGATCCAGGGGGGGTCCTGAGTAGGTTAACACTGGCACGGCAATACAAGCCCTATAAAAAGTCTATGGGAGACCAAAAATCCAGGGGGTCCTGACCCCCAACCCGCCCGGGATTTCCACCCATGGCTGCTAGTCTCGGCTCTGCAACTAAAACTTTTCAACACTTTTAAACGGATACATGTGCATTGCACAAAGTCGATGTACTGTTCCTGTGCCATGCATTTGTCACAAAGTGTCAGGGAGCAGTACTTCCACAGTGCAAGGTGCAGACTTAGTCGTGAGTGTACGATACTGATCTTTACCTCTCGAGTTGAAGCTGAATATTATTTTTGCCTATGGCCGTGTTTCCCCACAAACTGAAAACTTGTCGTATTTCAACAGTTGTCATACAAAAGTCAATAGGCGAATAGGCCCCACTTCCACTAGAACAATATTTGCATGAATGCTTCTTTGTTCTAGAAGGAGTCAAATTAAACCATGACATTATTTTGCGGAAAAGAAATACTATTCTTTGTCCTAGTTTAATGCATCTTGTGTTATTCACAGAATTGTCACGTATAATTGCTATCGAAGTTTTCCGTGCTGTGGTCTATTAGAATATCCCGCGATGATCCAACAAAAATCCACGAGTGCAACGTCGATAGCCTACAACCGTAGAGCAAATGTTCACTGCCGCGGCCACTGAAATTTTGGAGCAGATCACTCGAGATTATTGACCTAAGGCTCTGCCATACGATATTCCCTCACGGTGCAGTTTATAAGAACATATGAGAAGACCTTCAGCTGGAATTAGGATTTTGTCTTAACCAAAAATTAATGTATGTTTAATGGCCTACCGCCTCCAATCCTGGATGCAAAATGGAGCTAACACACTGAGACTCTGAGATGTTCGGAGTTTTTCACCCTTCATCAGAATCCTCATAAAATGATAGTTTAAAACCGGTGGCAGATCCAGGACTTCGTTTTTTGGGAGGGGGCTCGACTTTTTTTGGGAGGGGGGGGCTCGAGCCTTCCTTGCGATTGCCTCGGATCAGTCTCCGCCTAAGTAAGAACTATAGGCACTCGGATATTTGGGGGAGGGCTTAAGCCCCTAGTCCTTGTGTCCGCCACAGGTGAAGGCATACATTATTGTTCACTGTGTGAGCAAGACCTCGAAATGAGTTACATGCATACAACATATTTTAGAATTAATTATTATCAATTAGATTTCGTGAACAGAATACTACTACACACAACTTTCAAATAGTATTGGATGGCGATACAGGATTGAAAAATCATAATCAATAAACTTACAAAATGGAGATATGAAATTGACCTATGACCCTTAACATTATCGCCCATTTTCAAGAAAAAAGCATTATACCTAATGTATCAATTATGATTTTGATACTACTGTTTACTCTACAATGCATTTAAAGAGGTGCAACAGCTTAATAGTTGTCTTCTCCAAATATATGTCTGAGTTTGAAAATATATCACTTAACACTGATACACTTCACACAAATCACTTAACACAAATACATCACTAACACTTAACACTTATATCACTTACCGCTGGCGTCCCTGGCATGACGCGCCCCGTTGGGGGCGGCGAATTTTGCCCCCTCCGTATCTCATTTCCCAGGAAATCTAAAGGAAAATTACGGACGGCGTTTGAAAGCTCTTGACGAGACAGAGAGAAATTATAAGGGGTATTTTATGTCAGGTCAATATTGAAGTCATCCCAGGTCAAAGAATGTTCCATAGGCTTACAACAGGGCAGTGTACGTTTCCCCCTCAATATTTTTACTCAGTGCAGCTATAGGAAACATTTGGGCATCATTGGATTTCTCTCATTGTTGCAAATCGAATGATGTATAATTTGACCTTGTTAGGTAAAATTGTGAAAATAACCTGACATCGAGCCTGGTCAAGGTCGCAGGGTGACCTGACATGGTCATATTGCGTATCAATCGACTCCCCGTGCTAATATAAGCACAATGCAAGGAGAATAGGAGCTTTATCTCAATTCAGTGAGAAGTTATTGGCAAAACAATCACGGTATGCTCCTATGACCTAATATGACCTTTGAGAGGTCAGATAGTCAAACAGTCAACTTTTTTCCAAGTTCGGGGTAAGAATATATTATTTGATGTTTTTCAGCTTTATCTATCGAGTATTTACTGAAAACGAGCCCTTTCTATTTTTCACCATATACTTATGATGGGGTGACCAAAAAATTCAACCCACCTTAGGTCAACAATATCAAAATTCCGAGATGGCAGGTTTGTAGACCCTAATGACCTCATCATATTGTGAAAGTTTCAAACTGATAGGTTGACTGATGTTCCTTAGGCGTCGCTTCAAACTCGTGATTTTAGGTTTTGAGGTCAGGTCGCTTGACCTTGGATAGCTCCTTGACCTGACACGACCTGACCTAAAAAATGTTCAGATGCGCAAAATTGACCAGGTATAAGGTACTGTAAGTTTCGTTGTTCTGCATCTCTTTGTCTTTGCGTTATCTGGGGAAAACCAGGAGGGGGGTGAATTTCGCCCCTCCCCCAGTGGGGTGTGTGTTAAACAAATATCGACTTATGTTCAAGATTTTTAGTTAATCGACGCCTTTACAAATTCTCTCAAACACAAGCACGTAGTGACTCGCCTTCCCGTACGGTTTTCCGGTCACCTTAGAAAAAGATGGAGGAGCTTCAACGCCCACAAGTAGTTCATGGCCATGAATGACATGATGATCTATACAATTTTCAGAGCGGGAGAGCACGTTTGCCCTTTCTATAGTACACTGGAGGAATGCGTTTATAATTGTAATATCCATCAAATACAGATGGCACTTTTCCTGAACAATGTATTTATAGCTGCACTCAAATGCCTACCAGTGCCGGGCAAGCACCTAAAGGTAGAATTTCTCTATTTCCGCTCGTTCATGGACATGACGGAAAACCATGGGCTGAAGTTGTAGCGGAATGCTCTGGGGTATGTTTTTAAGCCTAAAAAACATAGGAGAAAGAGCCCTAATTACGCACACCTAACGGAAAAATTGCAATTGCTCCGAGATGAGGCAGCCCTGAGCCAAGAAAACTCGTAATACATTAGTTCGATGTGTTGCCTAACATCTGCCAGAATACGGAAGTTTTAGCTGTCATGGCCATTGCTTGGTAACAGTTTTACGAACAGTCTGCATTCGTGCGTGATTAGGAACAGAGTGCCTTATTACGCACACCCCGTCGAATCTGCGTGCCTAATTTCCCACAACTCTTACTGACCTTACCAAGTCATCGAATAACTATACTATCGCAATGTATTGTATGGTATCATTGAATTTTGTGGATTATTATGTTTAGTTTTATGTTATCATATTTATTTTGTTATACCCTGTTTTTGGTCTTTGCCTGTTCCTGAATCTAGCACTCGTTCCTCTTCAGTCTTGCCATCAGAGAGTCTTGTGGGCACAGGATCTGGAAAGGAAATATCTGGAATAAGGGTAGAGAAAAGGTTTGGGAATAGTGGTGTAGTGGTGGGCCAATTGGACCACAGGAAAAACCACGTGTGAAAAGTGGAGGAAATCGCTTAGATGGGGCCAGACGAGGGGATACTAAAGGAATCCCATTTTGTGGTGGAATTTAAAATCACTCATCAGTGTCAATAACAGACTTGTTGATGACTCAATTTTTTTCAGTCGACTCAACTCTGACTCATGGCTTAAATGCCGACTCTGATTCTGACTCGACTCGCAGTGTTGAAAATGGTGAGCCGACTCGACTCAACACAAATCCAGAAGTGAGTCGACTCAACTCTGACTCAAATAAACATTGAGTCAGAGTCGACTCCGACTCAGAATAGTGGAAAAGTATGTACATAAAAAATGCACATTTGCTTTCATAGTACACACATTCCAGTACATTTTAACAAGGCATTAACTATTTTATAACTGCATATTTCTTTCCATCAAATGTCAATTGCAATGCATTACTCATGACATAAATTATGTCTGCATACGAATGAAGAAAGGTGCTAAATGCGAACATGTGAGTGAGATGAAGGGTCTGAGGGCTTTTCATTTTGAAGGTATGTCCTTCATGACTAGTCAAAATTGAGGCAATAAGCGAGGTTACAAACACAAAGAACAGAACTCAATGTTTGAAAATTTGACATTTGAGTGGCAATTCCTGCCCCGTTGCATTCTGAACAATCTTATGACAAATTAAGCTTCGAAATAAATACCACGCTGAGACGACCCGACGACGCTCCCGTGCTGCACCACCTCAATCAAGCGCAAAACAAGCAATGAACAGTCGCCTCATCCCAAAAAAGCTTTAGTGAATACTACAGATGGCGCACTAAAGACATTACGCAAATCTAACCCCCAATGACACAA
The DNA here is from genome assembly GCA_034440635.1 of Lepas anatifera. Lineage (NCBI taxonomy): Eukaryota > Metazoa > Arthropoda > Thecostraca > Lepadidae > Lepas > Lepas anatifera. The sequence goes on from JAOTON010000629.1 coordinate 2,722,038, forward strand.
AAGATGAAGATAAATAGCACTTCAAATCACGTGGCTTTCAAAAAGTAAGGAAATTATTCTAGCCTCAGGTTACAGTCGGGCTAAAAAATAAAGTAAAGCTAAGCAATTACGGCGCACAAAGATGGTTTTGTGAGAAGCGTGGCGCACATGAGGTGTGTGACGTCACAACTTCCAGCATATAACATTAGGAAATTAAAAGATTAAATATCTAAATTTTTGGAAAAAAGGCTCATATTCTAAAACGAAATGAATATTTATTGTATTTTGGATAAACTTGGATAAAAGTTTGACGCACGGTCCAATAGTGAAGGAATTCCTCCACGCTTATGTGACGTCACGTAAACGTAAGGGAATCGCTCTTGAATGTACCTTTAGGTAAAGGTATCTTGTGATGGCGCAGCTGCGTTGCAGCTGCAGTGGTATGTTGTGCGGTGGGCCTGGGCGGGTTGTGGTAAATAGGTAAATAATCATCAACATAATTTAAAGAGTGGTGTTTTGTGAGAGACTTGATGTGTAAGGAATGCCAGGGATAGGACTATGTCTTACTTTCCTTATACAGGGGACAGAAGATACAGTGCTGTGTCATCAATGTTGATATTATCTATCTACCACGTGATGTGCTCAAACCATGACCAATCAAGAAAGTACTTTGAAAAACAGCTAATTGAGGCTTTCAGTTTCCATTTTGACCCATTGCAAGGCATGTGCAAAACAATATTTTTGGTATCCTCTATCTGGTGCCTATATTACTTAGTTTTTTGTTGTTTTCAGTCAACCAAAGCAAGAAATTAGAAAAGAAAGATGTGGCTTTCTAAGAGTGAATTATTGTATGATTGTCAGCTTAGGACTTTGTCTGGTGTGCACCCTCAAAGTTAAAAAGTCTGAATGTGTGCCAAATCATATTTTTCTGTATTGTTTTGCATGGTTTTGCTAAGATGAAATGGAAAATATGTAGCAATTGTGTGTGGTTTTGAAACTGTATATTTTACACAATTGATTGTTGTTAATGACTGATCCCAGGATGATTGTAGAGGGGATATGAAAATGATAAAGTACCTACTATTAGTGAATTTCAATATGAAGTCTTCAAAACTAGTCATGGAAATTTCTTAAGTGTCAGCCATGTGATCACATATTTTAAGAAAAAGAGTGTTGAGTCGACTCAACTCCTGACTCACAGCTCATATGCTGACTCCGATTCTGACTCGACTCAACTGGTCGATCACTTGAGTCGACTCAGACTCAATCCAAATCTGGAAGTGAGTCGACTCAACTCTGACTCAAGGAAAATTTGAGCCGACTCAGAGTCGACTCCGACTCTGAGTCGCGACTCAACAAGTCTGGTCAATAAGGCTCTAAACGCTCTGAGATCTAAAACATCAGCGCAGTGACACCATATCAGCTCATGAGCCATCAGCCCAACTCAGGGAGTCCTAGATAAGGTCAGGGGTTTTGAAAATAATTACAACCAAAACAGCTCTGAGGCCCCAGACAGGCCAGTTCAAGGAGCCCAAAGCAAGCTCAGGGTGCCCCGATCTGCTCATAGTGTCTTAGGCCAGTCCAGAGGGCCCCAGATCAGGTAAGGTGCCCCAAGACAAACCCAGGGAGCCGCCAGATCGCCTAAAGAGGTCCCTCAGATATTCTATCAGGTCCGTTGATTTCATGTTTCATATAACGGTTAAAATTGTGATCATCCAGGGGACCCACCGCAGAGAAGTGGTGGGGGGAGGGATCCAATGCCGCACAGTTCCTACGTCTATGTTGGGCCATCTCCCCGTTTTGTTGAACATTTACTATGCATGAACGTGCGGGTCCCTCGCAGCTAATTTGGACATCATTATATATTCATAGCCCTACTAGCATTTCTGGCGACGCCTATGGTTAAAAATATGGCAGAGGTAGATAAATAAAACAGTTTGTTTAACACAATGACAATTTGCTTCTAAAATAAATAATTTTCTTCCAGAATGGATGCCAAATTTGACGTGTGCGCGATAAGGAACACTCGATTTGTGCGTAATTAGGCCCATGCTCTGAAGACGCACAATCAATTTTTTCGGTATTTGTGCTCAATCCAGCTGTGCATAATCAAAACAACCCTAAAACATCGAAAGACTGTTCCTTTCTGTACGTTTTGTCGCTGTAGGTAAAATTCCCTGAACAATATGAATGCTTAGTAAACGATGAAATTCGAGACATTTTAATTAACAAGACGCCATTTTTCACGACTTTCAGAAAAACATCCTTCCATCAAACACTCGAATAAAACCACCGGCCTCCACTTAAACGTCTAAACACGTTGGCGATGCAGCAACGAAAGACCATCGAGTGTGGTAAACATGGTAAGCTGATTGGATTTGGATTATGCTGCTGTCTAAGGGCATTTTTCTTGCGATCGTGCGTCATTAGGCACTGTGCGTAATATGGACACTTTCCCCTATTTTAATTTTCTATTGGGTGTATACTTTTACCGCATGTTTTCCGGCCCCCGGCTTAAGCTGTACACAATAATTTTGGATCATTGTATTGCTTCCACACTCTCGCAACATCCTAAACCACATGGAAAATTACATTACTTCTTAATCGACCTGTTTTCAAAATATTTTTAGCACGACAGAACATACACCAGAAAAACGCTCAAATAGTGTCTTTGAGATAAACGACATAAAAGCTTGTATTCATAGCATTTTTTACGATACAGCTTCTTTTAGTGCCTCGAAAGTTGTTTGGATTCAGAGGTTCAGGAGAATTTGGAGTTGAATGGCGTGTCTTACCTTCCTGGGACAAAATTCAACTTATGACTTGTTTTGCACTAGAACTGCAAGTTGTTAGGGTGTTTTTTTTGTAGAACAGAACTAGAATTAGGACTGCGGCATTATTTAGTGGCCCCGCGCCGGGGGTGTCATGGTTGCGTATCCAGGTATATACCTGTGTGCTTTATGTACCGTTTTACTAGAGATATGCCGCGTATGGACGTAAAACGCCCACTGTGCGCCGGTCACTGATTGAGGGCGTCATGCCACGGATCCCAGTGGGACACACATTAAGGAGCCCATTTCAAGCCTAGCTATATATTCGTCACGCGGACACTGACATACTTGTGATGGTTTTCTTTTCCTCATTGAAAAATTACATGTTTTCAACCCCTAAAAAATTGAATGTTCGGCACGACATGTTCCATATGCTTCAGTCTCATCTCAATTGTTTTCCTAAGCTTCCCAATTCGTCCGCCAGCTTGCGTCGCGTTCCCTTGCTCTTGGTCAAAGGGAAATGCTACACATTCAAAAGAAACATATTTATTTATCCTCATGGCTTACAAGCTCCGTTCCAAACACGGCTGCCGTCCCGACATCATCTTCTGTGAGGTCTCCTCTCGCCACGCCGAGCGTTGCCTTTTGTTTCTCGGCGGTGGCTGCGCGTCTTTCGCGGCGGCCGGGCGCACCCTCTAGTTAGCATGCGGCCAATGCGGCTGCGGCCACCGCCGCCGTCAGCTCGGACGCTCTGGAGCACAGCCCAGGACCATTGTCTCCTCGTCACGGCGACGCGCGCCGGAGCCCGCAGACTCCAGGTCACACGCTAGGTCACCCCAGCTCGTCCCTATAAAAAACAACGCAGGGCTACGAGTGCTGAAGCATGGCATATAGACACATACATACCTACCCAGAGGCCTAGCCAAAGGGGGCGGCGGCAGGGACAGCTGCGCCCACCCCCCCCTGAGGACCCAAAGGGCGCCCTGTGGACACGATTTTGTAACAAGCAGGGTCCTTTTGAGCCATCAGGGCCCTTTTGGCGCTGTCGCAGGGGTCGTTTTCGGGGCGCCAACCCCCCCCTGAGCGAAATCCTGGCTACGCCCCGGTACCTAAACATCTATATCAGTGGCGTTTTAAATGTGCCGCCGGTCAACAAAAAAACAGCGAAAGCGTCCCGCGTATTCCCAACATTTTCTTATTTCATCTTGTGTGAAACCATGCTTGTTTTACTCTTCTTGTTTTTTTTAATTCCCCTACCTATAATCAGGTAGACAGGAGTGCCCTTCCCTTTCCCGTGTGCCCAATTGCAGGTTGGCCTCTCGCCGAAAAAGAAACTAGGAATCGTTAGAAAGAATGGTTGGCTGAAGAAATTTCTGGGCCACACCACTCCCCGCTATATTTTTTGTTGTTTTCTTAATTATGATATGCTTATGAACAAAGGACATCCTCCTACCTTCAGCATTAAATCAGGTATCTCCTTGGACACCACGCAAGACCATAAGCTAGCTTGTAACGTTTGCATGGTGTCCAAGGATACTTAGTAATTGGGCATGGCAAAACCAAGCTACCCAAATCTTACTATTATCACACATGTCAGAGACCACAAATAGATTCTCAAAATAAGGTCAAGAGCTCTTTATTTGGGATACAGAGTCATTGACCTTTATTAGGATCTTCATGGCCGGAAACCACCAAGTCAGTTAGCTTCGTGCCAATCCGTGCCTCACACTTTCGATTAACGGGATTAAAATGAGTACTTTTCAAAACGTCCACGTCCTGAAGACCATTTTAGGTATGGCTTACTGGAAACCTGTTAATTGCTTTTGCTGGCTTCAGAACTGTCAGTCAGTCGCTGATAACATCACGCGGTGGAATTTTAAGCAGGGTACGGGTGACAGATTTGCCGCGAGCTGTCCGAACGGCCCGATGGGACCGGTATGTCCACTGCATTCCAGTGAGGAACCGGCCCCGGCCCGGCCGCCTGAGGCCACCCATTGCAGCGTCTGCTCAGTGCCGGGCCAGTCACCTGCGCCGCCCGCCAGCCCGGCCAGCCGCGCCGGCGCCCCAGAAAATCGGAAAACGACGACGAGGATCTGATAGGTGCAGCTTCAGCGTTTCCTTGGACGGTTATCGAGTGTCCCTGGTACATATAAATAACACGGAAACTCACTACATAGGAACATTTTTTTAACGTACAAGATTTGAAAGATGACAATTTTGGGCTAGGGGATACATCATTAAGGCTGAGAATAGGGGCATTGTCCAGTAATATTCTCAGCTTCTTGAAGACATTGTTCATATTCCCCGTAAGAGAATAAGGTATGTACCTGTCAACTACTGCATCCTTAGAGATAGTGGCTTCTAAGAAGTGGTGTCCAGGTCCACCAGTAGATGATTCAAAGTCAATTCCGACTCCAGTTCTGGCCCTGAAAATTGACCTTGGCTTGGGCTAAACAATAAAATGTGATTGCTTCAATCAATCTGAATCCGCCTGAACTAGGAATGTTTGAGTGCCAGGTTTTCACCACATCTCCAGGTTTTCACCACATACTTCTTGTTGAGTTTAGACCTATCACGAAAATTCTGATGGCTGGCTCTATACATGAAGCGACTGGAAGCGACGTTGGATGCGTTTCTAATCAACAATAAGGATTATCGAAAAAATATCGGAAAATCCAGCCAGATATACTCATCGAACAGAAGTATGGCATTTCTTAATGGGTTAGCCATTTCTTCACACTTTTTGAATGTTTGCAAGATCTCCGTAGAAACTATGGGGGCTGTATGATTTAACACGCGCATTGACGGGGGTCTGAGCCACCTTCGCTTTGACGGGGGGGGGCGGGTACCCGCCCCCTAAGATCTCGAGAACCACGGTAGGTAGCGAAAAACAGTAAACGGCGTTGGGTTGCTCATCTACGTCTCCATCGAAAACATTTGAACCATTCTTTTGTCAGGTCACATTTAGGGTCACGAGAGGTCAAAACATGCCGTCATAGGGATAACATGTAAATTAAGTTTTTCGGCCATTACATCTGAAAAATAAAGATAGAGCAAAACGACTTGAACTATATGAATCCTCTCAGCAAGCCGAATCGAATGATATATAATTTGACCTTGCTAGGTCAAACGAAGGATTTGACCTGACCTGAGGTCAGGTCAGGGTCAAATTATATAAAATGCATATCATTAGAATCGCAAAGCCCAGGCGGGCGAGTCTAATGCAGCTAAAATAAATCCTCTATCACCATCTGTTACTGAGTTATTCCGTAAAAAACATTTTTCCCATGTATTTCCAATGGAGAGGTCATACCTCGTACCTGACCTTAGGTCATCGATATCAAAAATACCGGAACATATTTTAGAGAACTCGGTGGGGCCATTATGTTATATGAGTTTCAATCGGATAAGTTCACCCTGCTCCGACTTATGCTATCTTAAACTTTTTTTGAGGTCGGGTCACTTGACCTGTACTGGTGACCTGACCTGAGATGACCTAACCTTAAAATTTTCACAGAAGTTGTAAACATGATTAGGGAAAAGGTATGCCAAGTACGGCGGCGCTACGCGCCGCCGTTTTTCTGCTATTTCCGAAAAACCCGAGAGGGGGGGGCGGGTACCCGCCCCCCCGTCAATGCGCGTGTTAAAATCTCAAAAGGACCATATGGTGGCTATGTGGTGACTGATTATAGTGACCTTCAGATCGTCCTAGACTCAGCTACCCGCGCACATTCCTTGACAATACAAGAAAGCGGGGAACTATGACGCAAAATCGATGTTAAGTTACAAAGCTTGGAGAATGTCTGAAATCACGCAACACGTATTATCCGAAATACATCACCAAGTTTTCATTGGTGAAATAATCATTAGTAAAAAGCCTTTAGGTATAGCCATATATTTACGCCTTTATTCGATTAGTTAAAGTTATTCCATTTATTTTTAGCCTGGGGACTACGATCGGCTTCTTTACAGGGAAGTGGTGGAATACAACTGAACTGGAGAAGATTTTACACCGGCTCACTGGGGCAAGCTAGGGGATAAAGGTACTAGGGGAAACTTTTGAAATTGTAACTGTGACTTCAACATTCAAAGCAATTTTTACAGAACTTGGAATTAAAAAAAATTAAGGATAAAACAGTGGCGGCGGATAAGGGGGGCAGGGGGGCAGTTGCCCCCAAAAATTATCAGAGGGGCCCCTGGAAAAAATACGGAATTTAGCTCGGTTCTTTTCTGAATGTTCATAAGCGACCTGACTGGGCCCTCAACAGTTTCTCAGTATTTAGGGGGCCCTTTGCTGCCGAGGGGGCCCCATCGTCAAGGGGGCCCCCTGGAAAAATTATTGCCCCACCATCCGAAAATAGCATCCGCCGCCGCTGGGATACAAGCACTGTAAGCATTGGCTTTGTGAAATAGATGTTTACGAGTCCACTGAAAATCTCTCCCGGCGGGGGAGATTTTCAGCGAATACTTTCACACAGCGAATACTCTCCCCCTCGGGTTTTTCCGGTGGCACGAAAAAACGGCGCTGCAAAGCGCCACCGTACTTGGCACACCTTATCTTCGATCAATTTTGCAGCTTTCCTCAAAATTTTAAGGTTAGGTCATCTCAGATGGGGTCACCAGTGCAGGTCAAGTGACCTCACCTCCAAAAATGTTTAAGGTGGTAGAAGTAGAAAATAGGTCAATCTATCAGATTAAAACTTATGCCACATGATAAGCCTACCAAGTACTACGAAGTGTATTCCGGGATTTTAATATCGATGACCTAGGGTCAGGTAAGGATCATAACCTCTCCATACTATATTTGCTTACTTAAGGGTATATCGCGCCTTGCTTACAACAAAAAAAGCCTGAAATAAAGAGCCAATGCCCTTTTGTGTACGTCATTGAAATATGTTCAATTTTTTAATTGAGCTTTCTGAAATTGTAGGTAACTATGGCTGTCTCAATGCGGAACAGATTCTTTTGACTGGAAGCACATAAAAACCTGGCCCGAAGCAGGCATTAGGAAAGGCTCGAAGTGCATTCACCGGTTGTACAAAATTCACACCATACAATTTCACGGAATTGTGATGAGCTAAAACTAAGAACTTCTCCGACGGGTCGGACATTTCCAGTGAGGCGGACATCTTTCACGTCCCGTGACATCGATTAGCACGCGCATTGACGGGGGTCTGAGCCACCTTCGCATTGACGGGGGCGGGTACCCGCCCCCCTAAGATCTCGAGAACCACGGTAGGTAGCGAAAAACGGTAAACGGTGTTGGGCTGCCCATCCACTTCTCCATCGAAAACATTTGAACCATTTTTTTGTCAGGTCACATTTAAGGTCACGACAGGTCAAAACATGCCCGTCATAGGGATAACATGTAAAATTCAGTTTTTCGGGCATTACATCTGAACAAGTAAAGATAAAGCAAAACGACTTGAACTATATGAATACTCTTAGCAAGCCAAATCGAATGATATATAATTTGACCTTGCTAGGTCAAATCAAGGATTTGACCTGACCTGAGGTCAGGTCAGGGTCAAAGTATATAAAATGCATATCATTAGAACTGCAAAGCCCAGGCGAGTCTAATGCAGCTAAAATAAATGCTCTATCACCATCCGTTACTGAGTTATTCCGTAAAAACCATTTTTCCAATGTATTTCCAATGGAGAGGTCATGCGTCGTACCTGACCTTAGGTCATCGATATCAAAAATACCGGAACATATTTTAGAGAACTCGGTGGGGCCATTATGTGATATGAGTTTCAATCGGATAAGTTCACCCTGCTCCGACTTATGCTATCTTAAACTTTTTTTGAGGTCGGGTCACTTGACCTGTACTGGTGACCTGACCTGAGATGACGTAACCTTAAAATTTTCACAGAAGTTGTAAAAATGATGAGGGAAAAGGTATACTAAGTACGGCGGCGCTACGCGCCGCCGTTTTTCTCCTGTCTCCGAAAAACCCGAGGGGGGCGGGTACCCGCCCCCGTCAATGCGCGTGTTAATATCGCCTCTGCGATCACATCGTGGGTCGCACGGCGGTAACGGCCCCACTGAGGGAAAAGGTATACCATGTACGGCGGCGCTACGCGCCGCCGTTTTTCTCCTGTCTCCGAAAAACCCGAGGGGGGGCGGGTACCCGCCCCCCGTCAATGCGCGTGTTAATATCGCCTCTGCCATCACATCGTGGGTCGCACGGCGGTAACGGCCCCACTGAGGGAAAAGGTATACCAAGTACGGCGGCGCTACACGCCGCCGTTTTTCTCCTATCTCCGAAAAACCCGAGAGGGGGCGGGTACCCGCCCCCCCGTCAATGCGCGTGTTAAAATCTCAAAAGGACCATATGGTGGCTATGTGGTGACTGATTATAGTGACCTTCAGATCGTCCTAGACTCAGCTACCCGCGCACATTCCTTGACAATACAAGAAAGCGGGGAACTATGACGCAAAATCGATGTTAAGTTACAAAGCTTGGAGAATGTCTGAAATCACGCAACACGTATTATCCGAAATACATCACCAAATTTTCATTGGTGAAATAATCATTAGTGAAAAGCCTTTAGGTATAGCCATATATTTACGCCTTTATTCGATTAGTTAAAGTTATTCCATTTATTTTTAGCCTGGGGACTACGATCGGCTTCTTTACAGGGGAGTGGTGGAATACAACTGAACTGGAGAAGATTTTACACCGGCTCACTGGGGCAAGCTAGGGGATAAGGGTACTAGGGGACACTTTTGAAATTGTAACTGTGACTTCAACATTCAAAGCAATTTTTACAGAACTTGGAATTAAAAAAATTAAGGATAAAACAGTGGCGGCGGATAAGGGGGCAGGGGGGCAGTTGCCCCCAAAATTATCAGAGGGGCCCCTGGAAAAAATACGGAATTTAGCTCGGTTCTTTTCTGAATGTTCATAAGCGACCTGACTGGGCCCTCAACAGTTTCTCAGTATTTAGGGGGCCCTTTGCTGCCGAGGGGGCCCCATCGTCAAGGGGGCCCCCTGGAAAAATTATTGCCCCACCATCCGAAAATAGCATCCGCTGCCGCTGGGATACAAGCACTGTAAGCATTGGCTTTGTGAAATAGATGTTTACGAGTCCACTGAAAATCTCTCCCGGCGGGGGAGATTTTCAGCGAATACTTTCACACAGCGAATACTCTCATTTTCATTTATTCATTTCATTTATTCATCATATTGCCCACGGAACAAGGCTCATTTACAGGCAAAGTCACATAGAAAATCGGACGTCAAAATAGGCTAAGGAAGTGTTACACACATAAGATCCACATAAGCAGGAAGTTAAAAAAAACTTCCGTAAAAATTAAGAAGTAAAAGCATGTCAAAACTTGTAAAGATAAAACACGTCAGGCTAAAAACGTTGCGCTAAAAATATAAAAATATAAGTATACCTAAGACATAAAAACTAAAAACTGGGAAAAAACACAAGACTAGAACCGACAGGTGCAATCTTAACTATAATGTGGCTATATATGAGATGACCTTTGCTCGAAATGAGCTGAAGGTGTCATGAAATATGTCTGCTTGTGGTCGGATGTTCAGGAATGTGTTCATGACTCTAGGCAATCTAACAAACAATCCTTCCTTCACGGTATTCACTCTTGCGTATGACACATTAAACAACGCTAATTGCCTCGTTGCTCTCACGGGCACATACAATGAGAAACGGCGTACTAAAAAAGATGAGTCGATCCTACCTTTAAGAACATTGCGCATGAACCTCAAATCATGCTGACTTCTTCGCGATGACAATGACATGACCTTAAAATGGTTCATGAGGTCGCTGTACAATAGTGATCTAGATTGGTTCCGACAGTTTGCGTTCAACCATAGAAGGAATTTGTGTTGCACCCTGTCGACTCTAGTCAAGTGAACAGCAGCTGCTCCGCCCCAAATAACACTACAATACTCGAGGACCGAACGAACATGTGCATAGTAAGATACGAGAACAGCTGATAGGCTGAGATTTCCTCCTTCACCGGATTTTTGGAATGATCTTATTAAAAAACCAAGAGTTCTGTTGGCCTTTTTCACCATGTTTTCAATTTGAGGACCAAACGTGAGTTTTGTGTCTAAAATGACGCCCAAATCCCGGATTTTTTCAACACGTTCCAACTCTATATTTTCGACAGAATACGTTGCCAGAACCGGTTTTGTTTTCAATGTCATGCAGAAGTATTTGCACTTGTCCGGATTTAGATTCAATCGCCAACGTTTGGACCATCGACACACTCGATCAATATCGAACTGAAGCAAGGCTGTATCAGTCTCGCACTTGACCTGACGATAGATTTTCAAGTCGTCAGCGAACATGAGACAATGGGAGGAGGAAATCTCATCCGGAAGATCATTTACGTACATCGCGAATAAAAGAGGCGACAGCAATCCACCTTCCGGTGTGCCCGATATAACCCGGCCCCACTCCGAGCACTTTCCGTTGACAATAACTCGCTGCTGTCTATTCTGTAAATAAGATGAGAACCAATTTAATGCTGAACCGGAAATTTTGTAGGAATTTTTTAGTTTGTGTACTAAAAGGGAATGGTTTACGCTCTGAAAAGCGGCCGTATAGTCTGTGTATATACAATCTGTTTGGTAGCCAAGCGAGTTAGAGTCCCAGGCCGCGCCCAAAAGTGTGGCCAGGTTAGATGCGCACGATCTTCCAGAAACAAATCCATGTTGAGTCCGCGATAAAATGGGTTTTACATGCCCCAACAAGCACACATAGACTACTCGCTCTAAAATCTTTCCAAACAATGGAGTTAAAGATACTGATCTATAATTTTTGGGGTCTCTAGCGCATCCCTTCTTAAAAATTGGCACTATATTCGCTTGCTTCCACTTCTTCGGGAAGATTCCCTGGGCCAGTGACAAAGAACAAATCTTAGCGAGCGGCACGGCAAGAGGATCACGACACTCGTATATGATCCGTGCACTGATTCCGTCCGGACCGCATGCTTTATGGACTGAAACAGTGTCTAATATTGCCCTCACCCTATTCACGTCACACTCGATATAATCAAACAGTGGTACATCATAGTGAGGTGCGTCCGGCAGGATGTCTACTTCGGGTTCTGTGAATTTAGCTGCAAATGTTTGATTTAGTAGACTAGCCTTTTCCCTGTCGTCTGTCACGTCTTCATAACCATTGCGAAGCACAGCTAGTCCCTTTTTTCCACCTTTAAGACTTTTCAAAAAGGACCAAAAACGTTTTGGATTAGTCTTAAAATCGTCGGTAAGACTAATGAGATAATCTTTATACTTCGAACTGGACAGATTCTTAAAGTAGCGCCTCTTTTCCCCGAACTCCGCGCCTGACTCCGCACTACCCTCGCGTTTCATGCGTTTGTGTGCTCTTTCCTTGTCCAGAAGAGCAATCCGCAAATCCCTATCAAACCATGGTGGAAATTTACGTTTTACATGAACAATGGGAATATAATCGCGATTGCAGATTCCAGGAGACAATAAAACAGGTCAACCGCGTCATCAACTGTCATGCCGTCTAATATACACCACGGAATCACATGCAGGGCTGTTCTAAGACCGTCAAAATCAGCCCTCTTATAGTTAAAAGCACTCGACCTATTCACTAATGGAGTTACAGTTTTAACAGTGTGAACAGTAGAGATGATTTCAGTGTGATCTGATTCAAATACACCTTGCCTCACTACTGCTTCCACCTGGAGTTGTGTTGAAAACACTAAATCTAAGGTTTTATCGCTCCTAGTTGCCTGATGAACGTGCTGGGTAAATCCAGCCAGACTACAGACGTCCATGAACAAAGATGTGCGGTGACTGGCACGGGTCACAGTTGCGTGGGCCGTCCCGGGTCGTGTTACTGAAGGCGTCCACTTGACGTCAGGAACATTAAAGTCCCCGACAGCAATAAGGTGATGATGTGGATGGTGTGTAATAGCCATCTGAAGTGTAACCAGGGTCTTCTCGAGCGCTCCCCGTCCGGGGCCGGTTTGCAGTAGCAGACCGCGAGAAGAATTTTTGGTTTACTTCCTATCTCGATAATCAGTGTCTCGTTGTCATCACTTTCCAAGTCCAGTCTTCTTGTTGGACCTAAGAGCGATTGGACTGCACATGCAACGCCCCCACCGTGGGTTTGTCGGTCCTTCCGGAACCACGTGTGGCCATTTAACCCGAGCTGCAGTTCTGAGGTACTTATTTCGGGTTTCAGCCAAGTTTCTGTAAATGCTATGACTTCATGCTTTTCCAGTTCCGGAGCATGGGAGCGAAGGGTATGCAGCTTATTACGCATACTGCGAATGTTCTGGCAGCTGATTGTGAGAGGCCGGTGACCTCTCACAGTATTGGACACTGTCTGTCCGTCGCCCGTTTCCAGCCCATGAGCCAAAGCACCAGCCATCGCTTGTCCAGGACCGGGATTGACCTCAATGTCTCCCGCCAGTAGAACGGGTGGACGGTAAACAAAGCGGCCAAGCTGAAATGAGGATGGGCTGTTGGCACTATACGCCACTCTGCTTTTGAAACGGCGTATCCCGACGATAGGTACTCTCAGAGAGCCACTGCACAGTGGCTGCTGTTTCTCCGTCCAGTGAATGGCGTTGATCGCCCCTGAGAGCCTCAAGCTGTAAGGACGCAGCACGTCTCCAGCAGCAGCGGTGCAACGCGCAAAGGGCAGCACGGGTGGGGCAGCTGGGTGGTAATCGGTGTTGTGGGCGACAAAAACGACTCCCAGCACGCAGGCAATGACCATCATAAGTCTCGCCACTACCCGCATTCGAACTCGGGTTATCCGCGTGGCACGCAGACGTTCTACCCACTTGGCCATCATTTTTCGATGTAGAAGAGCCCTGCAGAAGGTAGCGATATTTCCCCGCTGAGTGGTCAAGCAGCGTCCTTCCGTTGATTCTCTCAGCGCCGGGTACACCCTCATCCGCTCCCGATTCTAAACAGCCTATAATCGGGCGCGTACAGTTTGCAGGGAACCAAAAGCTATGCCACACTATGCAACAGAAACTGCACTATGTTGTGGAATGAACGGAAATGCATGAGATGGTCACGTTCGTTCACAATGTACATATTTCCTCAGAGCGTCCGACACGCGTCCGCCATCACCGGCGCATCCCCCTCGGGTTTTTCCGGTGGCACGAAAAAACGGCGCTGCAAAGCGCCACCGTACTTGGCACACCTTATCTTCGATCAATTTTGCAACTTTCCTCAAAATTTTAAGGTTAGGTCATCTCAGATGGGGTCACCAGTGCAGGTCAAGTGACCTCACCTCCAAAAATGTTTAAGGTGGTAGAAGTAAAAAATAGGTGAATCTATCAGATTAAAACTTATGCCACATGATAAGCCTACCAAGTACTACGAAGTGTATTCCGGGATTTTAATATCGATGACCTAGGGTCAGGTAAGGATCATAACCTCTCCATACTATATTTGCTTACTTAAGGGTATATCGCGCATTGCTTACAACAAAAAAAGCCTGAAATAAAGAGCCAATGCCCTTTTGTGTATGTCATTGAAATAAGTTCAATTTTTTAATTGAGTTTTCTGAAATTGTAGGTAACTATGGCTGTCTCAATGCGGAACAGATTGTTTTGACTGGAAGCACATAAAAACCTGGCCCGAAGCAGGCATTAGGAAAGGCTCGAAGTGCATTCACCGGTTGTACAAAATTCACACCATACAATTTCACGGAATTGTGATGAACTAAAACTAAGAACTTCTCCGACAGGTCGGACATTTCCAGTGAGGCGGACATCTTTCACGTCCCGTTACATCGATTAACACGCGCATTGACGGGGGTCTGAGCCACCTTCGCATTGACGGGGGGCGGGTACCCGCCCCCTAAGATCTCGAGAACCACGGTAGGTAGCTAAAAACGGTAAACGGTGTTGGGCTGCCCATCCACTTCTCCATCGAAAACATTTGAACCATTTTTTTGTCAGGTCACATTTAAGGTCACGAGAGGTCAAAACATGCCCGTCATAGGGATAACATGTAAAATTCAGTTTTTCGGGCATTACATCTGAACAAGTAAAGATAGAGCAAAACGACTTGAACTATATGAATTCTCTTAGCAAGCCGAATTGAATGATATATAATTTGACCTTGCTAGGTCAAATCAAGGATTTGACCTGACCTGAGGTCAGGTCAGGATCAAAGTATATAAAATGCATATCATTAGAACTGCAAAGCCCAGGCGAGTCTAATGCAGCTAAAATAAATGCTCTATCACCATCTGTTACTGAGTTATTCCGTAAAAACCATTTCTCCAATGTATTTCCAATGGAGAGGTCATGCGTCGTACCTGACCTTAGGTCATCGATATCAAAAATACCGGAACATATTTTAGAGAACTCGGTGGGGCCATTATGTGATATGAGTTTCAATCGGATAAGTTCACCCTGCTCCGACTTATGCTATCTTAAACTTTTTTTGAGGTCGGGTCACTTGACCTGTACTGGTGACCTGACCTGAGATGACCTAATCTTAAAATTTTCACAGAAGTTGTAAAAATGATGAGGGAAAAGGTATACTAAGTACGGCGGCGCTACGCGCCGCCGTTTTTCTCCTATCTCCGAAAAACCCGAGGGGGGCGGGTACCCGCCCCCGTCAATGCGCGTGTTAATATCGCCTCTGCGATCACATCGTGGGTCGCACGGCGGTAACGGCCCCACTGACAGCCTGTGTCAGATGACAGATAATTATGCCGGTCTGTCAGGCGAGGTGCGCCGACAGCCGTCGCCGCTCACCGCTGGACAGCGCCACTCCCAGCGCTGAGCGACGCACTGCGAAACAGTGATTAATGAGCGTCGACACAGCGAACTCGGGGCGGATAAAACTGGTGCACAGCGGGCACGCGGACTGATAGGATTGGTACAGCCTGGGTCAGAGAGTCATAGGGATAATGTTGATATAAAATTCAAACTTGGGTTTTTACAAGTGCTTATCGGAAAGATGATTTAAATATTTCAAATACAGCTCGGGAAACTTGCACTATGTTGGCCCAAAGCAGCAGAATTCCGGTGCAGAACCGGTCGTCGCGCATGTCTAATAAATACACGCTCATCGCAGCTCGTCGTTGTTTGTGTAACAAGCCCGGCGCACATCTGCGCTCCGGTCCCTTATTCCCGCTCTCATAACGTCACGTCTAATCAGTCTGCACAGCGGCGCAGGTGAGCCCCGTTGCGTGGCCCCAGTGTCACATTTCGCCGGCGGCGGCGCCCCGCGTCTCACTGTGACGGCTCCCCGGGCGCTCGTCAGCGGGGTAATCCGTCAGTTCCGGTGTCGACAACGACATCGACGACGGCGCCAGCGCCGGGAGTCCCGCGCCGCCAACGTTGCCCTGCCCCCCCCTGGCTTATCAGCAACTCTACACATTGTTCTTTGTGATGTTCTATCGCAATTAGTTTGAGCTTAGCCCATACTTTACGTGACTACAGAGGTGACGTTACTGTGTGGCGTGGATCTGCTGTCAAGCATCACTCTCCCAGCAATGTTAGGTCTGTTTCCCGCCTCAAACTCGCCACAGGACGGAGCGGCCTCAGGAGGTGAGGAGTCATTTCGCTGAGTGGAGTCTCTGGCTGAGCCGTCACCGCGTGGCTCCCCAGGGGCCTCCGCCGCCGCCGCCGCCGCCGGCTTGTCGCGCCGCTGTCGACGGGGGCTCATCCATCAGCGTCGGCGCCGACGACCGCCGCTCACGTGCGGCCGCCGCCGTCACGCAGGCCGCGCTGGCGGTCACTCGTGACAGGTCACGGCACGCCCGCGGTGTCCTCTGATCCTGCGCCGACGGTCAGCCGCCCGCGTCGGCACCGACGCGTCGCTGCCGACGCGGCTGCCGGCGCGCCTGCTTCCGGTGGCGCGCAGCGCGGGTTCAGGAAGGGCTGATGAGCGTTGTAGGGTTGTATTGTCAAACCATTTGTATGGATGGGTTGTGGAGCTGTGTTAGAGGAAACCAGCAAAATTTATTCAAAATGTCCTCAAAAATGTACTTCAGGTCGTGATACGGCTGACCTTTCCTATCGGCTCACTCAGCATTTATCTTGAAATGGTTCCATAGAATTTACTTCGACAACAGATTTCTTGGCTATCAATTTTTAACTGCGATCACTCTTTTTGATATTTAAATATAAGCGAATTCTAGGATTATCCCGGTTGTAAACTTAGCTATAAAACCTCACAACTGATTTATAGTTGCCGAAAACAAAACCTCGGTAGGACATTGTAAAAACCAGAGTAAGCCAGTCTGTACGGTCGACCTCGGATATGGCTGAATAATAGATGATTTATAATCCCAAAGACTACAAATTCATTTTAAGAGTATAGCCTCAACATAAAAATAAATTTTAAACAAAGGCCACGTTTATAACAAACATAATGATGTGCCGTCAAAAAATACGCTCAGAACAGGGCACTTAGCGCGAACTTATTGAATTATTGGCAACGTATCTTGTATCTTGTATGCTGTGGTTGGGTTACGCCAACACGTATTTATGAGCGTAACCCAATTACATGCGACATCGGGACAAAAACGAGCCTAAAATGCATACAAGAATGGTCACAATTAAAACGTCGCATGGTTAAAACAAAAACAAGACCAGATAAACCTTCCAAGAGGCACCAATCGGGCCCCTGTATACAGAGCAATCTCCTTCTTTAGGCTGCCGATTGGGTCCACCAATATGTTTGTCCTCGGTGAAAATTACAGAAAAGCATTAGCAGTGAGAGAAGCTCGCACGAACAGGCCGGACTTCACAGTGTTAACTTTGCCAAATGGTCCCTGGAAGACAACACTACTTCTCACTAGCTTCGGTTGTACACACAAAGAGATGCATTCTAAGAAGTGCGATGTTGAGATGAGACCTTTAGAAAATATTGTGTAGAAATAAAATATCAAATTGATCGCGCCTCACCTGCAGTAATCGGATTCCGTAAAACATCATCAGCTGATCAGATTCAAAAAAGCGGGCAGGCTGGTCTAGTGTGGTTTGAAAGCCACATGAGAAGCCTGTGCTGGGCTCTTTCAATGCGAACGATATGACACCGTGCCGCTCCCGCCCAGGACGTATGTACATACATAGAAGGTGATTCAAAGACTGAGCAAACCGCTCAATATTCTCAAGGCGTCCGTTTAAAATCGTTATTTATGAAATAAGAAAGTAATTTGAGCTTTGCCTTTCTTAAATTTAGAGTTTTCTTATTTCAATTAGATCTGTTTGTTTCAATGATAAAAGTTTTCTTTACAAAAAATATAAATTTAACGTCATGCCAAATCACGAAATGGTTTCGAAATTGTGTGAATGGTAAAGCATGACCATTCAAGAACCACTCTTTTCGGGAAGGTAGTCGCGCTTACACATTTTTTCCGGCTGCATGCTGCGAACAAAATTCCATAGAACCGTGAATGTACCCTTGCGATGTGTAGCGCACAGTCGCCCATTGCAAATGTGCATGTGTTACGTGTGCTTGACAGGAGACAGTTGATTTACATAGCAGTATAGGTATCGCACACGAGCGTAACCACAGTGTTGCATGCATATTGCAAGTCATCTCAGAACCGGTGCCGGCCGTCTCGGACCCGCTCCGTCGCACACGAAGCTATCCGTTACCGCTGTATTGCCATGCATCCGGATCGGTCATAATCGCCGGCTGCCGCGGGGCGCCATTACGCCGCGAGCGCGCAACATTTGTCTGTGCAAACAAACTATCAGCGGCGGACGCTGCTAATGAACAGCATTAGGGTAATCAGGCGTCATTTGCGTGGCGCGCCGAACCGGCTGACTGGGCTGTGATTGACCGGTTCCGGACGCAGGTAATTTGGCTGTCGTCCGCCGACTCGGCCCAATGAGCACGCTTCAGCGCCGCTGCCGATCTGGGCTCCCGTATCATAGGGCCACTGCCGTGGTTAAAGCTGGGGCGTCACGTCACCTGACGTCCAGTCACCTGTCAGTGGCGTGACAGCATTGTTTCAGTTCGGTCATTTCTGTCACGCACGTCATAGGAAACATAAAGTTCAAATATCTGCGCCCAAAATTGGTTGAACCACTCGAAATAGCTGGAAAGGCATTTGATAGAATCGGGACCATTTCCGTGAGCCTTGAAGGGTCATTTTAGCACTGAAAGCTTTGCAGATCCAAAAAGTCTAGCACTAAACCGAAGCCCCTGGGCAACGCCAGTCTGGAGTTAAAACTGCAAATTGGCTTAAACAAGCTTTTTAGAAGAAAATAATGAATCATTGCAAATATACACGAACATACAATCCGAATTTCAATATTCTAAAACCATTCATGTGATTCACGAAAGGTATGAATTTCATATGAATGTTTTAAGAGACGTTAAATTATTTGGAAGCGATAGAAATTACGGAATAGACGCCGTTAGATCCAATTCTAGTGACGATACGGTGTAAATCGTCAATCCACAAATTACGGTACGAACGTAAAAGACCCCATGTCTTACCATACCCTTGACACTGAAAGGCAGTGGGATGCTCAACAGACGAGAGTCCCGTAAACCGCAAATACGACAGCTCTCTACTCAATGCTAAGCACTTTGCTAAACTGCCTTACCCTGGCATGTCTTCCATTTTTGCCGTGATAACCGCTGAAAATCTACGGTTACTGTAAACATCCGACATGCGTCCACTTCGAAAGATGCTTCAACGGTCACTCAGTTCATAGGTCAAGTAGAGCTTCCACACCAAGAACCAAGAACCTTCTTCGCCCACCTCCCCATCCGATGTGAAATCCTAAATCATGTTTGTCTTGTTTCCGAAGAATATCTGTAAGCCTATCTCGTAGAGCTTATGTTTCTATGATGAAGCATAATCGACCGCCAGTTCGACATTTACTGCACGGCCAGGCCTAAAGTCTTAACTCAAGCTCTGCATACCCACCGAATGTGCGTGATCGGCACCAATAATTCATGCAGACAATAGTGCAGGTGATTTAAGAGGACGCTGATAAACATGTTAGTTCATTTGGACCACGGGATACCGGCGCCCCTCTGCGTGCTTGCGCCTGAAGTGAATTCTGGCTGTCTTTTACAGTGAAACGATCGCTGATTTCCAACGCCGATAATGTTCTCACATTTTAGGTCAGTAGAACAAAGGCAATACGATGGCCACCTCAGCGATGGTTGTCTTCCGTTTCATGTGAAACGTAGTCCTAGATTACATTTTGCTTGTATCTTTAGATAGTTCCTGCTTTTCTACATTTCATGGTTGCATGTTAGACCCACTATTTACGCCTAGTCCGGAAAAATAAGACAAAGGCCCGGAGAAACACAAGGTTTCTGCCTCTTAGCCCCTGATTGCCCATGGCGCTTGCAATACTCTGCGGGTTCTTATACTGCAAAGTATGCATTATTCATTTTAACGTGTCCTTTAGTCATATTTTAGCGTCTATTTTTCGATGTTTCGCCATTCCAGAACGCTGTTCTGTGCATTCTACGAATTCTAAGCATGTCCATAGACCAGCCAGGGAAACAATCCTGTACGAATAACTCAGTAATTTTATTTACGTAAACAAAAATAAATAGACACGTTTCATGGCAACACGTAGGTGCACCCGGAGCGGTCCGTCAAAATCAGATACATGTCCACTTCTAAAGTAGGCTCGACTGTCACACAGTTCACAGGTTAAGTAGAGCTTCCACGCCAAGAAGGAACACCTAGCTGAGGAGGGTACATTCACACTTATAACATTGCAACGGTGATCTATAAAATGACTATTCAGTGACATATAATCACGAGTTTACACACCATAGGACATGAACGAGTTGATCTAGCTATTTGAATTGCGGTATGGATCTGCAGGACCATAACCTACACGACTGTCTGGGTCCCAGTCCACCAATTCTTTTCACACTATTTTGAAGACAAAAAGTGCCTAGCGGTAAAGGTCTAGACTTATTTTTAGGTCAAAGCAGATTATTTGTCTCCGTTCAAAGAGCTATCCTGAAGTCTTTTCGGGGCAATAAGTGCGCTGTATTAGGTCACCTGTATATGCTGTATATGCACCGTTCATTCCCGGCACGGCTCGGTACCGTGAATAGAATTGGCATGAATCTGTGTTTGTTCAGGCTGTTTATAATTATTGAAATGTGTTTGCAGTGTTTTGGCGTTTTTTTCTTTTGTGCGAGGTTTATTCGGTGAATTCGTAATAGGGAAGAAGCTACCAAGAGGTAATCAAGTATTTTCAAAAGCTATGCGGCTCATAAAAACAGCACGGTACATTAAATATTGCGCTGAGCTTTTAGCCTGGCACTATATTGCAACATAGGTAAATAATGGTGCTGGAAATGGAAATTATTTCTATGATTTTACCTCAAGCTTGGCAGAGATAATTAGCTTTGCAAATGAATTTCCCATTAAAATTATTCGCAGATGATAACAATTTAGCAGGCCGCATTACCTGAATGAGCTGTTTATGACCCAATTTTTACTGTTGGCGCTAAAAATATCACGACTGATCGCTTTAATCACTTTGACGGCGATGTGAGGTTTGGCCCGTTCAGTACAGTACATCACGTTTTGTGCCTTCAAATCTGCAAAACTAGTTCCTGGAGAAGGTGGGCAAAGCTTTCCTCTATTGAAGTAGGGGAATTTCTGTACAATGAGGTATGGATGGACTTTTTAAAGCCAAGACGTATTAAAGCAAAAACAATCGGTTAAAATATGAACATTGTACCTGACCCGGCAAACAGATGCTTATTCTGCCTAAAATTTACAGGAGTAAATTAAAATAAGCCATCTAAAAGTAAAGCCCCTGATCATTCATATCGTATAACTTCAGTATGGGCCCAACAAACACATCACACCTAACACGACTGCCCCACTCATTTCAATAGCCCAGAACACAGAACACACATGTTTATTTAGCCTCTTGTGATGTAGCGTTCTCACAACTTCTCCAATGACTTGGGGTTGAACATGATGTCTCGCAGCAGCCTCCAGACCTGACGCGCTGCCGTATCCATGGCCGCCGGCGACACGCCCTTGTGCAGGTTCAGCGCAGGCAGGAAGTAGTGGGGACACCGCCGGTTCTGAAGACACGAGATAAGCTGCACCAGAATACCCAGAATCCGGTCATAGATGGCAGTGTCGTCCCACTCAATCTCCCGCGGGTGCTTCTCGCACTCGTACAGCAGCAGAATCTGAAACAGGCCAGAGAGCCGACCGTCACTAACTGGGCGTTGTTTCTGCATCAGTTTTACCACTAATGTAAAATTTACCATGAATAAAAGAGGAGGGGGCAGTGGGGGCGATCGCGCCCCATTGGGCTGAGCTTAGGCACCGCAAAGAAACCCCCACACGGGGCCCCAGAGATGTCTGATGGGCGTTCCGGGGAACACAAACGCCATCCAAATACTGGTCTCCCAAGGAGTTGGGCTGGGAGTCCCAAGATTTGATCTGGACCCCTTTCAGCTGGTCTGGAGGCTCAAAGGGTCAGTCTCGAGGGCCCCCAAGAAATGGTCTCAAGGCCCCCTAGAATTATTAAACTTTACTGTCCCGGCAGAAATAAGTATTTCACAAATTCAGTTTGCAGATATTCCCCGTTCAATAAGTGGAAAATTGCGGCCCCGAGGCTTACATTCGCGCCCCCTTCCTCCTTGAGGATATTCTGGATCCGCCCCTACTTCTAACAGATTTCTTATTTCATAAATATCATTAAGTGAAACATGGCGGGTGCTCCCCGACCCTTAACCTTCGCCCGGGTGGGGGTCTTTTTAGAACCCCCTCGGGTTTTTCCAAAGTTACAAAAAACGGCGGCGCGCAGCGCCGCCAAACCAAGTTTGCCTGTTCCTTCATCATTTTTACATCTTTTTTGAAAATTTTAGCACAAGGTCATATCAGGTCAGGTCACCAGGCCAGGTGAAGTGACCTCACCTCAAAAATCCTTAGGACTGCATAACTAAAATTCGGGTTAATCGATCACGTTGAAACTCATACCACATATCGGGCCCACCAGGAGCTACAACATATGTTCCGGGATTTTTATATTGGTGACCTAAGGTCATATACAGAACATGACCTCCCCATTGTAAATACATTGGGAAAATCACGAAATGAGCTTTTCTCAGTAAGTATGGTTGGAATCAACTTCAAACATCGGTTACGACTTGCTCTTAGCCCATTTCTGAAGTTGATGCCAAACAATTTGACTTAGGACCTTTAAAAGGTGACCTTATGTCAAATAAGCATTTTTTCGTGTTTTACTCTATTAATTTTGAATAAAAAAGATAGAACTTTTATTTTATCACCAAAGTGTTTGTATAGTCACTGCAAGTCAAATTATATACATCATGACTATACAAGGTCAAGTTGGGTCACACCGTTGACCTAGGTCAGGTCAAATTTTCACATTTGACCTGGCATAGCAATATTATATATCATTCGATTCATATTGACGAAGAGGATTGCAATTTTGTATCAAATATGGCTGCATCTTGCTTGGGTTGGAAGTTATTAGCGAAAAAGTAAACGCCCTTATGCATGGGTGGCTATGGATATTCCCAAGAACATTCCCAATATTCAGTGACCTGTAGCTCCCTAGGCTTTGACCTGACCCGAAAACCATTGCCACTGTGATAAAAGAGCAACTCAAGAGCTTTTGAATGGTGTTAGAAAAATGTTTCTAGCTATCATAGTTTCTGAGATATATGAGGCTTCCTTAGTATACCTCATATTGGCCATTTTGACCTATTTTGACCTCTGGTGACCTTGATATTGACCTGACGAGAAAAATGACTGAGGTATTTTCGATATCATTTTTGAAGAGCTTTCGATTGCCGTTTTGCGCTTTTTTCTAGCTCTCTTAGTTTTTGAGATCGTGGGGGTCTTTTTTAGCCCCCCACCAGGGCGAACGTGGCTCATACCCGCCACCGGGGCAAGGGTTAAAGGAGCCACCCGATGGGACCCCCCTGAGGCTGACATCCAACTCCCCTTGAGGAAATCCTGGATTTACCCCTCTCAATTGAAGATTATTTATTTTGCGTGACTCATTTCACCAACTGTATCAATAAACGAATGAGCTGAAGCAGCGACTCAACTTCATTTAAAACAATTCCGACCAAGGAATTGTAGGAGATAAATGTTTGAATTGGGCACAGGAGCCACTGGAGATAGCGAGGTTGACAAATAACGCTATATTTGAACCAGCGGCGGCCCAGCAGTTCTGTTCGCCGCCATTTGAATGCACTGGTGCTGTTGCGGTATGAGTTACAGCGTCATTAGGTTTCAAGCTGTCTTTTATGCGCTCCATTAAACCCCTGACAGGAGTTTTTATTCCACGAGGTGGGGCTTTTATTGCCAGTGTATAGTGTTCTGCTCACTTGAAGAGGGAGAAAAACCAACAAAAATATGAAGGTGACCAATAAATACTATGAAATCGGCACACATTTTTCATTAGTCTTAGTATTTTTCTAGTCTTATTCTTGGCTTGGTGCTGCTATTCCAGGCATATGTGCATTGTACATGTCGTCAGGACACATTTCTATGTAGTGTGTGAGCAAAATTCACAGCATGTGGTGCAAGTAGATATGTGGCGCCAGTATCATACTCAAATCCAGCGTCAGTGGCGGATCTAGCCGGGTGGTTTGATAGGGGCAAACCAAAGTCGAAAAGCAAAAAGCAAAAAAACGTCGCGCAGTGAAAAATTGCGTTACAATATGCCTTTTCGGTAGGATTTTGGGAACTGGAGACGAAAAGCAATAAAAAACAACGACACGGGACACGGGGTGAAAAATATGTACTCAAGATACTTTTTTCCTATCCAATCCCCAATATTTACACTGAACTTCACTAATTCTGTTTGAAGTTGAGAGTTGAAGCACCAAAATCTTGCTTACAAGCTAAAAAGGAGTCGGGGAAGAAGGAAGTCGATCGCTTTGGGGGGGGCAAAAACATAGTTTTGCCCCGAGCTTTTCCGTTTGGGGGGGCAATTGCCTTTTTTGCCCCCCTGGATCCGCCACTGTCCAGCGTCTCAAATCCTATCACAGGGACATTTCGGGGGCTCCATCGACCATTCAGGGGGCGCTGTGACCATTTCAGGGGGCGCCGAGGGTCGATCGGGGAAGCGGGCAAGTGCCCCCACTCATGCCCCTGGATCCGCCTATGGACAAGGTGATGCAGACCCGTTTGAACTCAAGCGAAAACTGAGCCGGATGGGAAAAGCGCAGCCCAATGCATGCTGTTTTTTCGGCTTTGAAGTGGTCCCACCCACAGATTTTACCCCTGAATTCACATGCAAATTTCCTTACACGGCACAATCCGGCACATATGTAAGGGGGGACGGAAGAAGCTGCCCCCGGCCTCCCGGCCGGCTGGCATCACGCTGTCCATTGATGGCCGATAAATCAGCCCTCTCTCCCGCTGCTCTCAGAGCTCTGACATAAACCAGACCAGGACCCAGCCCAGGCAGCGCGGCGCGAGGAGCGTTCACGGCCAAAGTGACATCCCCTACTCAAACAGCATTGTTATCGGCTAAAATTATTGCTTGCTCTGAGCTGGTGATTTCAGTAACGTTTTTAACTTTGCACCACCGTAAAATAACGATAGAAGATTTCCAAGACATTGTTATGATTATAGGTGTATGACCAAAACTTCAGTGAAGAGCGATAATCACATTCGAATGAGCTAATCTACGGACCGAGTAGAACAGAGCTGGTCTGTGAGTAATTCTGTAATGGTGCGGGTTGTGGTCAGGGACGGATCTAGTAAGGGGCTGAGTGAAAGAGGCAGTCGCCCTACTTTCGTCTCTGGAGGTCCTGCTTCCATATAGGGCGTCGACTGAATTCAGCCAAACGCCCGCAAAATGCTGGAGCTATGCAGTTCAGGCGCCTTAATGAAAGCCGTTCACAAAAAACCGGTTTCCTGCTTCTTTCAATTTTGGCTGCACTTTCACTATCACCGGAAAACCTCAGTTGACTTCTTGGTCACCACTCCCTAGAAAGCAGCTCTCTGACAAAATCAGGTTCGTTACGGTCCGATAAGATTTTTAAAACATTCAACACCCGAAAAGACCCGAAATTCGTTTCAAGGGCCGATCGTAATGCACCAAAGGCACGCTCCACAGGTGGTGTACTATCACTCCCAGGTTTGGCTTTGCCTTAGAGAAATCCTAGAACAGTCACAGGGTGAGTTAAAATGAAATAATGAATAAGAATATCTTTTGTAGCTTATCTGTCGTCGTCTATAAATGGGAGCCCCGGCCCATAAAAGGTGTATGGAATACGTGAAATGAAATGCAATTCTCTTAAACCTTGTGTCTTCTTTCGAAATTTATGCCTCTTTTGAGACCAATTTTATCTTAACCCTTACCCCGGTGGCGGGTACGAGCCACCTTCGCCCTGGTGGGGGGCTAAAAAAGACCCCCACGATCTCAAAAACTAAGAGAGCTAGAAAAAAGCGCAAAACGGCAATCGAAAGCTCTTCAAAAATGATATCGAAAATACTTCAGTCATTTTTCTCGTCAGGTCAATATCAAGGTCACCAGAGGTCAAAATAGGTCAAAATCGCTAATATGAGGTGTACTAAGAAAACCTCATATATCTCAGAAACTATGATAGCTAGAAACATTTTTCTAACACCATTCGAAAACTCTTGAGATGTGCTTTCATTACAATGGCATTCATTTTCGTGTCGGGTCAAAGCCTAGGGAGCTACAGGTGACTAAATATTGGGCATATTCTTGGGAATGTCCATAGCCACCCATGCATAAGGGCGTTTACTTTTTCGCTAATAGCTTCCAAACCAAACAAGATACAGCTATAGTTTATGCACCATTGCAATCCTCTTGTCAATACGAATCGAATGATATATGATATTGCTATTTCAGGTCAAATTTAAGTATTTGACCTGACCCAGGTCAACGGTCTGACCCAACTTGACCTGGTATAGTCATGATGTATATCATTTGACTTCCAGTGACTATACAAACACTTTGGTGACAAAATAAAAGCTCTATCTTAGCTTATTCAAAATTAATAGAGAAAAACACCAAAAAATGCTTATTTGACCTAAGGTGACCTTTTAAAGGTCACAAGTCAAAATTTTTGGCATCAGCTTCAGAAATGGGCTAAGAGCAAGTCGCAACCGGTGTTTGAAGTTGATTCCATTCATACTTACTGAGAAAAGCTCATTTCGTGATTTTCCCCATGTATTGACAATAGGGAGGTCATGCTCTGCACATGACCTTAGGTCACCAATATCAAAAATCCCGGAACAAATGTTGTAGCTCCTGGTGGGCTCAATATGTGGTAAGAGTTTCAACTTGATCGATTAGCCCTTCTTTTAGTTATGCGGTCCTAAGTATTTTTTGAGGTGAGGTCACTTCACCTAGCCTGGTGACCTGACCTGATATGACCTTGAGCCAAAACTTTCAGGAAAGATGTAAAAATGATGAGGAAACAGCTAGACCAAGTTTGGCGAGCTGCGCGCCGCCGTTTTTTGGTCACTTCGGAAAAACCCGAGGGGGGTCTAAAAAGACCCCTCCCACTCGGGCGAAGGTTAATTGATTAAATGATACAGGAGGTCCCAGCGGTCGTTTTATACGTGAAAAGCAAATTCATGTATTTTCCACATTCGATAGATCACTGGTTCTTTAGCCTGTTGCTATAGCCCAGCAGGCAATGCTACATAAAACGATGGAACCCCCACACTTATATCGAAAAATATAAATAAAGTTCTATTGGAAGATAAAAAGTGTAGGTTAGATCAATGTATTTTAATTAAATACGAGCCTTTGAGCAGGGGCGTAGCCAAGGGGGGCGGCAGGGACAGCAGGGACAGTCGCTCCCCCCTGAGGGCCCGAAGGGCCTCATGAGGACACGGGCCGCGCGAAGCGCGGCTCGCCCGCAGTATGCTCTATGGCCAAATTTGAAATTTCATACCAGACAGGGCCCTCTTAAGCCCTCTTCAGCACTCTTCTGTAACAAGCAGGGCCCTTTTACCCATCTGGGCCCCTTTGGCGCTTTCGCAGGAGCCCATTTCGGGGCGCCGCCGCCCCTCCCCTGAGCGAAATCCTGGCAACGCCCCTGCCTTTGAGCCTAACACTCGAAAGAATAATATAACTGCGTTGCCAGGGCGTGAACCTGTGGAGAACTTCACTTGCTCTGACCACTGACTTTTCATGACTGTGATTAATGAATTGTAACATAACAGTTGTGGCCGCTGTTCTTTCATTGCATGTACGCTAGCCCCCACAGAAGACTTATACGTTCGATTTATTTATGTTGTAGCATTTTGCACATCGTCTACGAGTGACCAAATCATCAATTGACACTTGCTTGCAATCCTTGTCGTCGTATCTTCTCTGCCTGTCTAGACGACGGCAAACCACTTTTTACTGCGTTCAAAATGTTTGTGTGTGTTTTAGAATGCCTTCTACTTGGTGTGGTGGCATGTTAGAGCACCCACTAGGCGTTGTAACTGCACGTGAGAAATAGGTAGCACAGAAACATATTCTAACGAGGCATAACATGCCAGCGATCTGTGCTTACATTGTTACCACATTCCGGGATTGAATCACTGTTATGACCAGGGGGAGATCCAGGGGAGGCAAATAGGGGTTTACCGCTGAAATCCCCGATTCTGCCAAATTCCTTAAGAAAACATAATCTCACGATTTTGGGCCCCATTTCCCCGACCCGGCACTGGCTAGGGTACAAATTGTGCTAGCAAATCGCGACAAAAGGCTTAAAGGTGTGGAGACCGTTGATGAAGCCACCAAGATTGTTCTTGACTCCTCTTTCTGCCATAAGCCCGAAGAACAGGTGCCGGAATAGGCGGAGACAGAGTGGGCTTGGCTACTCATTTCTCGTAAAATGTAAATTCCAGATTCCAACCAGTTTGGAAAAACCAGGCAATTTTACAACAGCAAATGAGGAGGGCAACAAAGAGCACAAATCAAATGATTCAAGAGGAGAAATTGTGTTGCTAGGAGGGTATTGAATTTTGACTGGCACCCTCCCTTTTTTGCCGTTGGTGACGCTTATGCCCCACTGCATGTTCTTGAGACTCTTGCGTCGGATTAACTGAGCGCACGGCTACTTCTGTCTCGGCGCAGTGGGGACACGACGCCGATATCTATACTGGAATGGCTGCGACACCAACCGCCGCTGTCCGCCGTCAGGGAGGCGCGCGTCGTCGCAGCAGTCAGCGCCGTGGGAAAGGCCGCCAAGCGCGCCGGCGACGCCGCCGACGCGCGCCGACACCGCCTGGCACTCCAGGGCCGCCCCAGTCAGCCGCCGACACGACAGGGCATAGGTGGACCAGCTTGTTTCATGCTTCAAATGTCAGCTTATGCTCAAGCGTGCGTCTTTTATTCTGAAAGAGACGAAAACAGACAGGTGATTCTAGGTAAAATTCAGAATGCCATTGTTGGAGTTTGACAACACACCAGCTAAGAGCGTTATATGGCGTCGTAAACTCCTGCCCTGAAGGTAGGAAGCACCATTCACACCTTTTGCACTTACAGTGAACTGGGACTTGAGCCAGGCACATTTCAGAGGCCAGCCTGGGACACAAATATGTTACCTATGTCGTTATATTCCGTCTCAGAAGAAAGAACTAACAATAGATTAATATTTTTCCCCGTACTGTATTTTAACCTTTGCTCTGGTGGGGGTAATTTTTTACCCTCATCGAAGATTTTCTCGGATATACCAAACAGGTAATGAAGGTAGCGCCGAGAAACCTAGTCTAGCGGTTTCATCAATAAATTTGGTACATTCTGACATTTTACGGCAAGCATTTACTAAACATAGCTCTAAAAACTTATATATGCTGCCCCTGGTAAAATTCGATGCTGATTACTTCGAAGCTTGGGTGATATAATACACTTTTCAAGGACTTAAAATCAGCCATCTCTAAGTTTGCCTATCGATGACCCAGGGTCAAGTCACAGGACCGAGAATTCTATTGTAGGGCAAGGGAAAAACTCAAAAATCGCATATTTAGACCAATTTTTTTGCTAACAACCTTTCTCGGAAACCGCATGGGGTCAAGTTATAAGGTCACAACTATTTGTTGATATATAGATGACCTGAGGTTACCTAACATCATATACGTTTTTGCTCATAATTTACGTAACCACTCTTCAATTACCCTGGGCTTGTGCAATCCTCGCTAAATAAAATTCCAAGGCAGTCTATGATTTTCCCTCCCCCTCTTCAGAAACCGTAAAAAAATCCAGAACCTCCCCCTTCGTTAGAAAATTCTGCAACTGTCAGATCCCTCCTCCTTTAGGGGCTGACGTCAAATGTGAGCAGTCCCTTACTCAGTATGGGAAGGTTATTTGCAGTAAACTAGGTTTGATATTGTTAAATTCATACCAATCCACTACGACTGGTGTCTAAATGGCGGTTCGCAACGGACCTTCAACAGCTCTGCAACGCATTGAAGAGCAACCGATGAGTGCAAAATTCCCCAATAATCAAAAGGCTTGGAATATTGTTGAAATCTGGCATAACTGAAGAAAAACTGGCAGCATTCCGGCAAGCGTTTGTCACATTCCCTGGTGACAGTAACTGGTCGTGCGGATGGGGTGAAGAAGTTAAAAGTCTTTGGCCGTGCTTTCGGGATGTAAAATATCGCAGAACAAGTCCAAGAAATCGGAATGATTTGTGCCGTGGTATTTCAAATTTGAATTCCGGTGACGAATGTGACGAGTGCTGACTGCTGACTGATTAAAATCATGGTTCGCAATGAAACTGTAACATTGCTCTTCAGTACATCTGCATCGCACATGCGCAGTGTTTTCGTGTCTTTGTTGCAGACGGAATGCATAACAAAGCTATTGAAAAACTATTGCAAAGGTCCCCAATTTTATCAGGATTTGCAGTTGCGCACCCTGATAAAATTGGGGGTGTGAAAAAGTATCTTTTTGCATACCCGGTTTTGGCTTGGTTCGGGGAGACGCCGCCCCCCTCCCCGGATTTGACCGGCGCTCCCGGCCGGTCAAGAAAAAATCAGACCTAAACACTCCCTACCTGAAAAAGTAGGACCCTCTGCGTGAAATTAAAACACTTTCATAAAAAACAAACTAAATTGAAAACAAATCCTTAAAACAACAACGATGCCAATAAGCCTGTTTTCCGTGGGATGCACCCCTTTAATTTTGCTTGCTTTTATCCACTCAACGCAGGGAAATCATGTCGGCGACTGAACGGCTCGGAACGGGAGCAAGAACGGATGTGTGGAATGGGGGTTGTCAATCTCTTTCGTCAATTTCAAGCCATGGTTTAAGCTTTGTCCTTGAAAAATACAGCATACAGAAATTCGGAAGCATAAACTGCAATGGTATAGATTCATTTTCGCGGTAGATAAACAATTTTCCACAGTATAGGCTCTATGCAGGTTTCGTTAGAAACATACCTTTTTATGCCTGCGAAACAGCTTTAGCGTTAGCAACCAGTAACGACGGAACGGCCAAATTTAATGGGGGGGCACCATGAGCTTTTCAACCAATTCCTTGCAGTCAACGCCATATGATTAGTGTTAAAATGTCTGATTTAAGGGGGGACACCATGCCCCAGTGCCCTCCCAGTTCCGCCGCCAGTGTTGTCAGTGCAATAACAATGCAAATTGTAGGTGTTTAGAGGTCTGCCGCATGAAAGATTTGTCCATTATGATTTCCACATGAAATCTTTTATATTAGGTACACACTCGGTTTCCGACCACGCAGGTGTTTTACTGATTTATAGGTAGGCTGGGTCAATCAGTTGTGTCGCAGGTGAGGTCGAACAGGAAAATATGGTGGATTTTACAGATAAGTGTGATTTTATATACCATGTTTGTTTTTATCTAGTCAAGATAATATTTTGGAGCAACTGAAATTTTCCAATGTATACCCCACCTACTAAACTATCGATTGACATCGATTTTGATTTTGCTGACCATTTCGCTGGAATCTAGCTGAGGAAAAGTTGTGTAACATCTCCGAAAGGCATCAAATTGAATCTGTCCGACGTAGGCTCGTGTTTGAATAATAACCAATCAAGCCACGTCTGGGAGGAAGGGTGACAATAGGCTCACGACTGGTCTCAACTGAAGATGTCGCTTCACTGATGGAACTACAAGCAAAAAACGTTGACTTTTTTGTTACGCCTGAAAAAATATTGTACGTAACCATTTAAGTACTCATATCTCTTCAGGGAACACGCATGAGAATGAAATTCTCGTAATGTTCACCTTTTTATCTATAGCTTATACTTTTGTCGTTCCTTTCACTTTTGGAGGCCGGGAAATAAGCCCCAGGAGCTTCAAAAAGCGTGCACATGCAGAGCACCGGGTCGTAAGCATTACATACTTTGCATTTACTTGTCTGCTCGCTCCATCTGGCCATGTCATGCAGGCTTAACCAGTATTTGTACACTCTTCCTCCCACCGGATCCAATACTTTTATCTAGTGCACGGATAAGGATTGTGCATTACTCTCGCTTCTCTCTCTCTCTCTCTCTCTCTCTCTTTCTTTCTCCCTCTCACGCCGAATACAAATTTGCATCAACCAGTGCTATGTACGGACAATACAATAACCATAATCCGCCCAGTAAATATTCTAAGTCTTGAACCTCTGGAACATCATCCTCAGCAGTCAAGCAATAAACCATCTTAACACGCGCATTGACGGGGGTCTGAGCCACCTTCGCATTGACGGGGGGCGGGTACCCGCCCCCCCTAAGATCTCGAGAACCACGGTAGGTAGCGAAAAACGGTAAACGGCGTTGGGCTGCCCATCCACTTCTCCATCGAAAACATTTGAACCATTTTTTTCTCAGGTCACATTTAAGGTCACGAGAGGTCAAAACATGCCCGTCATAGGGATAACATGTAAATTCAGTTTTTCGGCCATTAAATCTGAACAAGTAAAGATAGAGCAAAACGACTTGAACTATATGAATCCTCTTAGCAAGCCGAATCGAATGATATATAAGTTGACCTTGCTAGGTCAAATCAAGGATTTGACCTGACCTGAGGTCAGGTCAGGGTCAAATTATATAAAATGCATATCATTAGAACCGCAAAGCCCAGGCGAGTCTAATGCAGCTAAAATAAATGCTCTATCACCATCCGTTACTGAGTTATTCCGTAAAAACCATTTTTCCCATGTATTTCTAATGGAGAGGTCATGCCTCGTACCTGACCTTAGGTCATCGATATCAAAAATACCGGAACATATTTCAGAGAACTCGGTGGGGCCATTATGTGATATGAGTTTCAATCGGATAAGTTCACCCTGCTCCGACTTATGCTATCTTAAACTTTTTTTGAGGTCGGGTCACTTGACCTGTAATGGTGACCTGACCTGAGATGACCTAACCTTAAAATTTTCACAGAAGTTGTAAAAATGATGAGGGAAAAGGTATACCAAGTACGGCGGCACTACGCGCCGCCGTTTTTCTGCTATCTCCGAAAAACCCGAGGGGGGGCGGGTACCCGCCCCCCCGTCAATGCGCGTGTTAATGTCCGGCTCTCCGGAGCCTTCAGCTAATACCTTTGTTTGTGACGCAACTCAACACAGTGGATCGTAAATTGCTTGACCCCAAAGAAGATCCAAGAAACGCTGATCTGGGTACTGAAAACAAAGTAGAAAAGACAACCAGAAGCCCCCTTAAAAAGATTTAGGGAAAAAAGCATAAAGTTCAGTTTCATGCCATTCTTAACTTGGGGTTGACGAACTTCAGAAGACATTGGACGACTTACTGCTGGCAGACAGACACGGCTGCATGTGACCTTTAGCCCAAAAGGCGCTCAGGGACAGGAGGGGACACCTGCTAAAAATGAACAAGAGATTGTCTGGTGATCTTATGTTGAACATACGGAAGGATATGAAAATACAAACTTTAGAAACGGGCTGCACAACGCTCCAAATAACTAGAATTTTACAAACCTTCCCCGATCATTTTACAAATACAAACCTAAAAGTTTGCGACGAGCCGCATGAACCTGAAAAAGGCAGCATTCGCAGAAATCACAAATTATAAACGGTAGCATCATGGGAGGACATACTTTCGTTCTATGCTATGGACGACGGGCAAACCATTTCACTCCAGAAAAAAACAAATAGATTGGGTTATCTGAGGAATTGCATCAAGAATTATTCCACGTTATAGCCTGGAGCGACGTGGGCGCTATATTTCACAGAAGCGCAGCGTGTAAAATTAAAATCAGTCGCATATTTGCAACAAAGAGGAATGACAGTTTCGTATAAGTCGGTCAGGCCTTATGGTTACTCTATCAAGGAAACTATTTTGCAATGCTGAATGTTAACAATGTAGACTTAGAACTTCTAGCTAAATAAACCAATCGACAAATACTTCCTGCACAAATTTTGCAACTGTGTATGGTCACTTGACTGTATACGGAAAACAAAAAATGTCCTTAGGGCCAGACTTGTTGAGTCGCTACTCACAGTCAGAGTCTACTCTGATCCGACTCAAGTTTTGCTTGAGTCAGAGTTGAGTCGACTCACTTCTGGATTGGATTGAGGCAGAGTCGACTCAACTGCTCGACCCCTTGAGTCGAGTCAGAATCGGAGTCAGTCTCCAAGCCGTGAGTCGGAGCTGAGTCAATTCAACAATATTTTCTTAACATATGCGATCGCATACCTGACATTTGAGAAATTGTAATAATTATTAATTTATTATTTCAATATCCACACTAGACCCATGCCGGGATCAGTTGTTGACAAAAACGAGTTTGCAAAATATACAGTTTCAAAAGCACACTGATTTAATTATTTCCATTTAATCTTAGCAATAGCATACAAAATCATACAGAAAAAGTTGGGATTTGGCACAAAATAGACTTGTTCAACCTTAACAATGCACAACATACAAAGTTCTAAGCGCATTCTCATGCAATAATTCACTCTTATGAAACCACACCTTTTTCTGTTTTCTTCGTTCGTTTGACTGAACACACTAAACAATTAAGTAACATAAGCGCCAGCTAGAGGGTGCCAAACAATCGTATTTTGCACATAAACCTTGAAATGGGTCACGACGGAAACTAAAGGCTTCAACCAACTGCTTATTTCAAAGCATTATCTTGATTTGTAATGGTTTGAGGACATCCCCTGGTAGGTAATTAATACTGCCTGTACACGGAAAATAAAAGTCAGTCATGTCTGTAGCATTACCTATGTATTTTCAAACTGTGAAACTGACAGAAAAATATACATAAATTTTCTCACAAGCCACCCCTCTTCAAATTATGATGGTGATGATTATTATTGACCACTCACTGGCGCCGTGTGCGTGCGCGCCACTCAAGTCACCAAACCATCTTGGTGCGCTGCGCAACAAAATATTAGCGATTAATGTTTTGGTAGCCTGAGGGCAAGATTATGTCTCATAAGCCTGAAGATTTTGTCAGATTTTTAAGTCACATGATTTTTAAAGTGCTATCTAGTGTCATCTTTTGTACCATCCGAGGTATGATTCGCAATGTCTTCAATGCGCCATCTGTAGTGTTTACTACAGCTTTTTCGGGAGGACGAGGCGAGTGTTCACTAATTGTTTTGTTTTTGAGGTGCTGCTTCATTGCACAGCAATAGAGACATTGTCAGTGTCAATGTGCAGCAGTGTAGTAGTTCTAAGCTAAAATCGTCAGGATTGCTCAGAATATGCTGGGACAGAAGTTGCCACTCAAAATGGCATATTGGTAAAATATTGATTCCTGTTATTTGCATTTGAAACTTCACTTATTGCTTCAATTATGACTGCTCGTGAAGTACATGCATTCCAAATGAAATGCCCTAAGGCCCTTGGATCTTGATCGTACTCGCCTGTTAGCATTTAGCATCCTTCTACATTCCTATCAAGCAAATAGTGTATGTCGTGAATTCATGCATAGCAGTTTGCATAATATTGAAGGAAATGTGCAGTTTATGTGTGCATGCTTTGCCACCATTCTGAGTTGGAGTCGACTCCGACTCAATGCTTATTTGAGTCAGAGTCGAGTCGACTCACTTCTGAATTTGGGCTGAGTCGAGTCGGCTCACCATTTTCAACACAGCGAGTCGAGTCTGAATCAGAGTCAGCCATTAAGCTATGAATCAGAGTCGAGTTGATTCAAGAAAATGTGAATCACCAACAAGTCTGCTTAGGGCTATCTTGGTCGACCTGTCACACGCGTGGAGTCGAACACTTTTACAATTTGGTCTGCTAGAGAAAGTATAGCATTGATAGAAATGCCTTCGTGATGATATTGATATGCTGAGGCGATTTTCCGAAATCTCTTGGTACCAATACCTTAAAGCAATTTTAGAAGTTGTAGCAATTAAAGCTATTGTATTGATAAATTTAAACAGCGGTGAAAAATTATTGCAGCAAGTGGCTTTGCAAGGCTCTGTGACGCAAGGAATATATGAAAAACAAAACAGGCGATGCAAAACTATGAGAAAAGGGATCTTTTGATCACAGGTGAGGCAGCTGGAGGAGTAAAAAAGGGGCCCTGTCCCCAACGGCGTCGCTACAGATTTTAGACTCGGGGAGGGGGCGGAGTCAAAGTGAGGGGCCAGGGCCGGTGGTGAAACCTTGAAAACCCTACGTCCGCTTAAATTTGGCATTTCCGACGGTATTACCGGTCAAAAGTGGGGTCGGGGGCAGCCTCCACTTTCCAAGAGCGGAGGGACCACCCACCTCCCTCCCCTCCAGTGGCGACGCCCCTGCCTGTCCCACTCCTCGTCCGTCAATTTTCTGATTCTAATTAAACTGGTACAGAGCTTCTAATTTCTTGAGGGCGTCGAAAATACTTAACACGTAGCCAAAATCATAAAAATGTTTAACATTACACAGAAACATTTTCTTTGAACGATGAGCGAATTTTCAATGTTTGCCTCCATCTCGTCCCATTTTTTATGTGATCGTGCTCTTGGTGCGAACGAGCGTCTGGGTTGCTTTTTTAGATACTGTCTGATGACGGTTGGATATTTTCCCAAACTTTTAAACGGAAGCAATATAAGGATGGGACTGATATCAACCCGTTCGCTAACAGGGCGTGCAGTTCTCACAATCGCAGGAAGAAAAAAACTAAAATTGAAAGAAGAGAACAGTGTTTTTTTAAACCATGTTGAAACATTGTGATGCAATATCTCCAAAGATTTCCAAGTTCTATGAAACCGTAAGGCTCAAAATAGTAGGTAGACATTAATTGCAAAAAGGGGCCATTAACGCAGCAATTTGTCAGTCTCACTTCATTGTGTTATATCTAGGAGACAGGGGGCAAGTTTTCAGTCCAAAGGCCAGATCCGGCGAGTAAATAACTGTTGAGTGGCCCACGTCTCTCCTCACAAGATATCACGTGAACGAAACACTGTTCGCTTCAAGCGTCAACGAAGCACTGTTCGCTTCAAGCGTCAACGAAGCACTGTGTCGCTTCAAGCGTCACTGTGCTTCGTGATCAAGGTTTGGTCATGTTCCAACAGTACCATGGTGCAATGAGAAGCTCCCCTAGTCGGAGCTTCGAAGGTATATGTGTTTTCAGCTCCAGGGGCTCAGTTGAATAATGGGGCACAAAATAAGACAAATTCCCTGCTGAAACACCGAGTCAGCCTCTCGGCTTGGCAGCAATATTTAGATTAGTAATTTTACTCACATAAAACGTTACAAAACAAATCACAAATCGAGTTTCAAAGCCATCAAGCAAGCAGATAAGAAGTAAAAATGGGTCATCATGACTTTGTAAGCTAAGGTATTTACATACTCGTATACCCGGGACCTTAACCCAAGCAATTTACAGCCAAGCATTGTAATTTGCAGTGCGGGGCCAGTGCACTAAACACGTACACACGTCGTCTACGACTGTGCTCTGCAGGGTAAATACTGAGCCTGTTGGGATAGGCTGACATTCCAGATAACGCGTAAATTTGAAGCATATACAAACAGTCCCATTGCGAGGCACTAGCTGAGTCATCATTTCAGTTTCTGGAATTGCCACGAATCTGAGCCATGTGAGTCACGCCGGGACAATTTTAGTGGTTTTACTAATCGATATGTCTCCATGGGATGGATATACCTAAATTTGTTCTGGTGAACTATGTTTTATCATAAAGATACTGGAAGTGGCCTATTCTGGTTTGTTTAAACGAAAGCTTCTGAGATAATATGAGGAAAGCGGATTCTTATGTTCTAATGGAATTCGAGCGGCTAGGTATTTCAAAACGCTTCGTTCCATTTTAGGAGTGAGGGCGCTACATGAAAATAAAATCTCCTGATAAGAAACCTCAGTCTGCTAGGAAATGCGGACAAACAAGATATTATCAACAAACTAATAATCTTTCAATACAATAAAAAGGGCCTCGTCAAAAATAGTTTCAACGCAAGGCTTATCAAAACTACAGCTGACAGATATCGCACAGATCCATACTTCAGCCACGATTACCAGAAATCCCGAACGACTCTGGCATTACACTTGAGACACCATCCCACAACATTGCTGCGGGCGTAAAGTACTTTAAAGATCACACTTGTCACGAAGCATGATTCAGACGGGTCGAATTCTCGACGCGTTTCAAGATTGGAAAAATAGAAAGCCTTTGGGAATAGAGCTTATCGACTTCATAATGCTTCCAGATCTGAAAGTCGATACGACAGCTTTCCCAAAGAACTTCAGTTCAATGACACTCCCAGCTCACATCGCTATAGCCACTGACACTGAATTCAAACGCATTCCTCTTCAAATCCACAGGCCTTATGTTTGAGGAAAGCTCTTGTAAACATACTGCAAGGCTACATTAGATTGTTATCATGGCTTGTTGCTCATTGCTCATTGTTGCAATGGTTTTGCTCCTTGGAAATTCCGCTCGGCTTTAGCTTAAGCATTGAAAGGTTTAGCCCAAAAGGCAAAACTATTATGAGAGGCCCGAAAGGGGACACCATTACGCAACACAGAAAATCTCCACGGGACAGAGAGCGGGATGGGAATTACAAAATGCGATTGAACACGACGGAATGTAGCCAGGGGCGGATGTAATGGGAGAGCGGAGCAACAGGGTCAACACATTGTGAAAAACGAATTTTTAATCGGTGATTTTTTTGTTATTGAAAGAACGATTTTTGTCCTTATTTACCGGATCTAGCAGTAAATGTGGCAGGGCGCTCCAGATTTAATAGGGCAGGAGAATTCTGTTTTGAAATTTTCACAGAGAACAATTGAATGAAATGCGGCCACTTAGGTATCAGATAGAGACCCTTATTCCGCAACAGAATGGGACAGGACAACCTTAGATGAAATGATGGGACGGGAAAAACTTAGATGGGACGGGACAAACTTAGTAGGGACGATGGGACGAGACAACCTCAGATAGAAGCCGTTTTTTCACTTCGTTCATGTTCGGCTTCTGATGGGACGATGGGAATGGACAACCTTAAATGGGACGGTGGGACAGGACAACCTTAGATGGGACGATGGGAAGGGACAACCTTAGATGGGACGATGGGACGGGACAACCTTAGATGGGACGATGGGACGTGACAACCTTAGATGGGATGATCCTAAAATGCTGCCCCACGCTGTTCTCTATAATACACTATCCACATGCCCACCACCTAGAACTACATCGCCATGAAAATACTGCACCGCAACACTCCAACCATTGGTACCGATTGCTTGTTATCGATCACCGATACCTACGGCTACATGGATTTATATACCGGCAACACCCCTCCTTAGTTGCAGATTATAACAACAAACTATAAAACCATAAATAACAGATTCGCGTTCTGCGGTGCACCCCAGAAGACTTAGCGGGCACTGATAAACAGCCTGATAGGGTCAGTCAGGGCACATAAAGGGAGCAGGGAACTTGTGGGCCAACAGATGGAGCCAAGAAAGATGGACAAGAGACAAGAGCAGGCCGTGAACGGGCACTCAAGAAAAGAGTAGGGTATTCGTAGGTCAAATAGGACCAGACAGGGCAGCGAAGAAAAGGTAGGGCGCTAGTAGCCAGACACAAGGGGCTGGAAATGCGGAAAGAGGAGGTCTGGTCTGGGCACTGATGGTCACTGCAATACATTCGGGCAAGGCGAACAAACCGAGAGGACGGAACACTGGTGGTCACTCGGATACGGCTGGACAGGGGAAGAAGAAGGAAGGGCAGGACGCTGGTGGGCAGTCAGATACGACCGGATAGGAAAGAGAGGAAGAGAGGACAGGAGACTGGTGGTCACTCAGATATGGCTGGACAGGGGAAGAAGAAGGAAGGGCAGGGCGCTGGTGGGCAGTCAGATACGACCGGATAGGAAAGAGAGGAAGAGAGAACAGGAGACTGGTGGGGCCGGACAGGAAAGAGAGGAAGAGAGGACAGGAAACTGGTGGGGCCGGACAGGAAAAAGAGGAAGAGAGGACAGGAGACTGGTGGGCAGTCAGATACAGCCAGACAGTGCAGAGAAGGGGGGACAGAGCACTGATGGACAGTGAGACACGGCCGGCCGGCATACTCTTTATTATTTCGACGGAGTGGTCAAAATTAAAATAAAAAGAAAACAGATGAGAAGAAAAGAAGAAAAGAAAAAGATGAGAGATGCCTGTAAAAATGACCGAAGTATGAACACGCGAAATATAAAATGATCAAACGTGTAACTACGCTAGTAACTAGCTAATTTCTGTTTTGTTTTCTATTTTGTGCAAAACATAATAACGATAACGGATATGAGACCAAATTTATTTTCAATCAGGAAGAGCATCCTCTCATGAAGTCAAGCGGCAGATGTTCAACAAAGCAGCTCTGGGAGTTTTGCAATCGTATAATTCAGGATACATATATAGGGACCTGGTCAACCACCAGTGACCCATGATTGGCGCATAGAATTCCTCCTGACTGGCAAAAAACACTGAGCGAACATTTGGCACGCGCATTGATAGGGTTCTGAGCCACCTTCACTTTGACCCCTCCCCCAAGATCTGAAGAACCACACTAGAAAGTAAAAAAAGTAAACGGCGTTGGATAGCGCATCCAATTCTCTAAAAAAATGAAATTTTTGTGTCAGGTCACATTGTCCAGACATGCATCCAGAGGAATAACATGTAGATGAAGGTTTTCAGTCATTAGGTACATGCATACATCTGAACTAGTAATGATAGAGCAAAACAATATATAAAATTGGAATCCTCGCAGCAATACAAATCTAATGATATAGAATATGACCTTGATGGGTCAAATCAGGTCATATATAGGATTTGACCTGGCCTGAGGTCAGTTTAAGGTCAAATTAGGTCGAAATTCATATCATTAGAACTGCAAGGATGAGACAAACCTAATGCCGCTTAAACAAATGATCTACCATCATCCATTACTGACTTTTTAAACAATTTTAAAACAAACAATTTTAAACAATTTTTCCCATGTACTTCTCATGGAGAGGTCATGATTCGTACCTGACCTTAGGTCATAGATATAAAAATACCGGAATGCATTTTGTAGAAATCAGAAAGCCCATTATGTGAAATCAGTTTCAATCGGATAGGTTTGCACTGTTTAGACTGTGGCTACCTTAAACTATTCTTTTAGTTGAGGTCACTTGACCTGCACTGGCGACCTGACCTGAGATGAACTAACCTCAAAATGTTTTCCAAAGTTTTAGAAATGATCAGAAAAAGGTATATAAGGTACAGCGGCGCTATGCGTCGCCGTTTTTATTCTATCTCGAAAAAACCCGAGAGGGGCGGGGTGGGTACCCACTCCCCGTCGATGCGCGTGTAAAGTTCAAAGACCCAGCCCTCCTTAAGTTTGAGCTAGTCGGTGACAAAATAAGCAGTGAACTACAAAATCGCGTGACTTGCTGCGCTTCAGGGCCCCTGTGTGGTCTCAGGGACCCTTCTGGCTGGTAAGAGGACCTTTTGATGGTATCAGTGGCACTGGCCCTTTAGGGAAAACCTGCAATATTCCAATAGGAGGCTAACCTCCCCGGGAGTCTGCGCCCATGTGACAACTCATTCTGTCATCAGGAGTTTCTTGAGAAAATATTGAAACCCTGTAGCATGCCGAAACCCAGTTAACGGATCCTGCAGATGAGACGCTGCCTCCAGAAGATTGGCGTTAGCTCTCTGCAGCGGTGCCCTCCCGACTCGCGAAGGAGGCTAACTGCGTGCGATTATGTGTGCTGAACAACCAGGGCGACCACTCGGCGCTGCTGATATCTCAACAAGACTAAGCCCTGAGTCACTGACTCATTGTAATGAGTCAAAAGGAGATGACAAAGCTTTGTATTTGGACATGTTCGCTGCTCAGATTAATCATCCAGGAAGCGACTGTCCCCCGTGACAACTTCCTAGCCAACAAAGGTAAGGTTGGAGATTGCCGATGTGATTCTCAAACTAAAACCACGGTAAGTACAGTACATCGCTGTTGAAATAATATTGCCTTTGCGCAGATTCGTGGGTGGAAATATTTCAGCGAATTTCTGTGATTATGTTCATAAGTGTCGCCACCGGCAAAAATGTGGGAGGGGGCCAGGAAAAGTTTAACCTGATGCTGACAAAAAAACTTTCAGCGTCAGGACCAAAAACTGTTCGAATTTGGGCTCCTCGTTGCCTTCCGCAGCAGCTGGTTATAAGAATGTCCGGTTTTCTCTCATTTTGACTGAGACCAGGAAATTGTTTCCAAAAAGTGGGGGACAGGCCCCCTGGCCCCTTCTTTTCCGACGCTTACGATTATGTTCGTTGATTTATAAGTCCCATGGAATATCAAGTCATGTGGTCCGACGTGTGTACACCTTCTTATTCCCCTGGAACAAAAAGAACGCATCACGATACATGCCACCCGTCATAGACATGTTAATCGTTTGCTGCCGTACAGGCAGACCTATTCAGTGCTATCTAGCTTTTGCTGCGTTCTGATTGCAGAGTAAATATATGCCAAAACAAGTGCTCAGTTCAAATGCGTTCATATTGCCAAGTGTTTCGTGCAAAGATTATGACACAAGAAACTTGGTGCAAAACGCTTGGTTACAACAGACATTGTGCATTGGCGAGACAGGTGGTTTTATTTCTACTCAAGCATTTAAAGCTTAGGGGACCAGCCGCGGATCTAGCCGGTCGTTTTGGGAGGGGCAAACCAAAGTGAAGTCGAAAAAAACGTCACGTGAAAGCTGTGCTAGAATATCACTTGCCGGTAGGATTTTGGGTATTTGAGGCGAAAAGCAAGAAAAAAACGTCACGGGAAGACAAATATATGGGCTAGAGATACTTTTTTCCAGTCGAACGTCCAATATTTACACTGAACTTAACTGGTTCTGTTTGAAGTTGAGATTGGAAGCACCAAAATCTTGCTTATAAACTAAATAGGAGTCGGGGGAAAAAGGAGGTCGATCACTTTGGGGGGGGTAAACATAGTTAAGCCCCGAGCTTTTCCGTTGGGGAGGGGCAAATGCCTTTTTGCCCCCCCTTGGATCCGCTACTGAGGAGGACCCGAGAGGTATTTATTTTGTTCTGCGTAGACCAGTTGAAGACCTGCTGCAGAGCGTAACGCACCGTCACCATATAGGCTGGCGCGTGCTCGAACCCGCAGGAGAAAAACTGCGCATGGCCCAGCGTTGTGGCTCTGATTTTAGTTTAAAATGTCCGGTTTAGGGGGACACAATAGGTGTCTTTCCCAGCATAGGTGAACCAGCTTAGAATATTTCTTCACATTGGTGGACCCTCACAACAGCTGACAACGCAGCAGCTGACTGCATTCTGATGGCGTTGCTTCTATGATCGTGTAGGTGGACGATTTTTCAGGCCAGCCTATGCTAGAACTCCCGCTCCCGACGTTTTATATCCAGAAACGACACCAGGTGAGTTTCATTTAGGCGGACCAAGGAGGTCCACCGATCGTGTCAGGTCCAACAACCTCAGAAGAGTTTAATTTAGGTGGACCAGGGAGGGCCACAGATGG
Organism: Lepas anatifera; assembly: GCA_034440635.1. Classification (NCBI taxonomy): domain Eukaryota; kingdom Metazoa; phylum Arthropoda; class Thecostraca; family Lepadidae; genus Lepas; species Lepas anatifera. The sequence continues at coordinate 2,765,663 of JAOTON010000629.1, forward strand.
TGTCACGTCCAACGAACCTCAGACAGAATACAAAAATTTTCTGCCGATGTAATTTTTTGAAAATCATATTCATGACCACATGCTTTCGCGCATTCCAATTAAAGTTCTGAAAGAGAGCTTGCGAAGCTTTCCTGTAGGAAAACTTCTATCTGAACTCAGTTGTAAATTCGATTTCAGGTGGCACTCGCTATGTGAACAGCTACAGCTTCCAACAAAAAATGAAAACCTCATCCAACCAGTACAATCAGTGTTACTGACAGGGGCGTAGCCAAGGGGGGCGGCAGGGACAGCCCCCCCCCCAGGGTCCGAAGGGCCCCCTGAGGACACGGGCCGCGCGAAGCGCGGCTCGCCCGAACTATGCTCTGTGGCCAAATTTGAAATTTCATACCGGACAGGGCCCTCTTAAGCCCTCTTCAGCACTCTATTCTTTAACAAGCAGGGTCCTTTTTACCCATCAGGGCCCTTTTGGCGCTGTCGCAGGGGCCATTTTTGGGGTGCCGCCCCCTTGAGCTAAATCCTGGCTACGCCCCTGGTTACTGAGCTAAGTGGTGTCTAAAGTAAACGGAGATGTAATAGCCATGACGACATGGATATCTCTAAGAACTAAAAAATGTGTTCTCAAGCAGGCTTTTCCTATTGGACAGAAAACGTACGCTGCGGAGCTATATCACATGATGAGGGGTGGGGTTTGTATCCTCAACATTCTCATCAACTGATTAAGAATGTTCCTCAGAGACTGGTTCAATTGGATCTAGACGTTCGTGTTTCAGAAATGGGAGAAGGCAATTATCTGAGGAGGATAATACGCTTACCCGTTATTTCCAGTTGGCTGGCATTTTCGAGCCTACAAACCATGCCAAATCGGAGTGAAAATAGGCATACTTATTGATGATTTCAGAGCTGTACGGAACGTTCTTGAGTTCATATTTTACATCATCAAAACGATAGCGCTCCATGAAAGGAAGCGATCTAAAAATACTGTTGACCCTCATCCTAATATTCTGGATGTCCCTAAGCCTTCTGTAGTCAGAGGGTGCGGTGGTTTGGTGGTCAGCTCACTGGGCTTCTGCGCAGACGACCAGGGTTCAAATCACGGCAATTTCTCTGGAAAAAATGTTATTCGATTCTCCAAAATCCATTCCAATGGGGAGAGAGCTGTTGATGCCCCATGACCTCACTGCTCAGCAATAAACCGTTTGTTTAGCGCACCCCTCCACCAACTAAATACTCACTGATAGATTCATCCGCTATGCATTGCACACCCAACATGGAATAAGCACCATCAAACCGTACCCGAAATCGAAAATCTTCCCAATGATCTGGGGTAGTGAAGCTTCCACACAAATTCTTATCTAAATACTTTCCGTATGATACAATTTCAAGCCTGTTCCTCCACTGCATTTATTGGAGCAGGTTTGACAGTTGCTCTCCTGCCCTTCCAGCTCAGAAGCTTACCTTGAGGTGGTACGAGGTGACGGGGTTGCCGGGTAGATCCAGATGTCGGTCCCGCAAGGTCTTCAGCACGCTCAGCACACGGCGCCGGCAGCCTCCGTACAGCAGTCGGTTCTCAGCCTCACTGAACGTCAACACCCAGGCATCGCCCTCCATCGAGTTCTGCTTGCTCTGGATCGCCTGGCTCTCCTTACTGAGCAGGTCGAAGCCCTCCGCCTTGACCTCAGCCACCAGGCTGGGCTTCGGCCAGGGGATGCCCGGCACCGGCCAGTGGGCTGCCGAGCGCGGCCACACACCCGCACAGCGGAAGGAGGGCGTGATCTGCACAATGTAGCGGTCTCGGATTCGCAGCCGCACCTCGGTGGTGTCGCCGATCATCTTGACGCAGTCGCGGTAGTGGGACTTGTCGCACGCCTGCGCGCACAGCGTCTGCAGCTTGGCGCGCATCTTCCGCGCCGAGAGGTAGCCGGAGGCGGTGATGAACTCGATCCAGAGCGACATGCTGCGCTTGCGGCCGTCGCTCAGCTTCAGCACCGAGCAGCCGGGGATGGTGCCGTCGTCGACGAAGTTGAACTCGCCCATCTGGTTCAGGTACAGGACCACCTCGAACTCTGTCGGGGAGAGCACCTCGAAACCTTCGAAGCGTCCATTGCACTCGGTAAGGGAAGAGATCACTCGCGGTTCCTGCACTTCAACCTCCTTCAGAATGTCCTGCACCACCTTGCACACCTCACGCACCGTTTTGGCGATTGCCACCTTGCGCGCCTGCACCCTCTCGGCGTAGTACTTGTTGAACTGGTACATCGCCTGGGACTGGGCTGACAGCACCTCGGCCGAAAGATGGCCGAGCCCGTCGGTCGGCATCTTCACCAAGTCTAACATCCGTGGAGCGTCCGACGCGCCTCCACCGCCGCCGCCGCAGACCGTCTCAGGCTCCCCGCTCGGCTCAACACGGCCGCGCCGCGCGGGGGCGGGGCCAGCCAGCTCCTGCCCGCCAATTGGCGCAGACGGGCTCGGGGCGGGGCGAAACGGACAAGGATAACAATAGGAGGAGTGTGAGCTGTGAGAAATGCCCGGACGGCGGCAAATGGGCAGGTAATCTTCGCATCAAGCAAGAGAGGAGGAACCTGGCCAGATGCAGCATGTGTGTCGCGCGTTTGGGGGAGGGATGGATAAAAGAAGCGTGAGAGGGAACCGCACTCCGCCAGCTGTTCGGTGTTTTATTGGACTCATTAATGTGTTTTTACCTGTTCTACCCGCACTGAATTATCAGCATTCACGGCGAGCGTTTTTGTGAAATGATGGCGATTACGTGCATCTCCAGCAGTCGAAATGTGGGAGGTGCCGCGGCTTTTCGATAAAGTTTCCACTCGTAACTTGCTAAAAAAATCTCCTGGCAGACCAGAACATACTCGCAGCTCGACTGACGGACGAGACGTGCAATTTGGAGAATCGAAATTCGGTAAATTGAAAATTGGGGTGGGAGGGAAGGCAGTTCTTCCCCCCTCCCTGCGCTTTCGTGGCGAGGCCCATAACTGGAATGGAGCCCCCAATGGTCGCAGGAAGAGAAGGCAGTAATGAGCAAACCAGCCCTGGTGTGCTTTTTACTTTCTACGCTTTAAGGGAATGTGGCACCTTGGTGGAATCCTGGAATTTAGAGTAACCGGGGAACTTTTAGCCGAAAATCAAGGAGGCGTCCATGATTTCTCTGAAAAATGTACAATAAGCTCAATATTTTGATTTTTTAAATTCTCCTCTCGGGAAAGAAAGAAATATCTGCCTGTGGATGACGTCATGACCTGGCAACCACTACCATATTCAATACGCTTCAAGGGCTTCGATTGGCTGATAGGTACTCACTGTGACGTCAGCATATGTCGTCACACTAACAGCCATGAAAACTGTGGCCTGCTGCTGAGGGTACATGATGGGTACATTTCAGGTAGGTTTTAGTTTTTTCTACGGAAATATCGAGTTCGAAGACAAATGATAAATTGAGTACCGGGTTTTCGGACTTGCTTTACAACTTGACGCTCATGGAAAGATGCGTATTCCAAACGCTTCTTGCGCATGTGCAACCTGTTCTCACAGAGAAACAGCACGGTTTTGTCCCTCGCCGATCCTGCGAAACGAATTTGGCAACCCTTCTAAAAACGGCGTGGGACTCAATATCTTCAGGCCATCAATTAGACATTTTGTATCTTGATTACTCTTCCGCTTTCCAGAGCGTCAACCATAAATTGCTCCTCCACAAAATCCAGAATTCGTACAGCATTTCAGGACAAGCGCTTCGTTGGCTCTCATCTTATCTTTGCGATCGAAAACAACGTGTGATCATTAACGGGAAATGTTCAAATTGGACTGAAGTGCGCTCTGGAACTCCGGAAGGCAGTTTGTTATCACCTCTACTGTTCGTGCTCTTCCTAAATGATCTTCCCGACATCATCCAAACCCAAATTTTGATGTTCGCTGACGATGTGAAGCTTTTCAACAAAATTACCTGCACAAGAGATGCAGAATTTCTCCAGAAAGACCTGGATCACCTCATTCAGTGGTCAGAAACCTGGAAATTAAAGCTAAATCCCACCAAATGTCAATCATTTAGGATCACCCTGAACAAAAAAACAATTCTGGCTAGGTACAAAATTCGTAACAACGACCTGGAACATGTTCAAGAAATTCGAGACCTAGGCGTTTGGCTAGACACAAAATTGACGTTTCAGGCTCATATCAACCATACCGTCAGCAAAGCGAATAGGATGCTAGGTTTGCTCATGCGCTCACTCCAGACTAGCCGAATGGCGGGACGACTGAAACCTGCTCCTATTCTTGCAGCCTTCTTTGGCAACGTTCGCTCCATCTTAGAATACGGTAGCGTAATCTGGGGTGGAGCCGCAAAAACGCACTTAGATCGACTGGAAAAAATTCAACACAAATTTCTGATGTGGTTGGCTGCCCACACTCACGTGCCTCAACAAAATTTATCACTCTCCTACAATGATCTACTTGGTAGTTTCAAAATTACTTCACTTTCAAAAAGGCGACTAAAAAGCGACATTCCGTTCGTCTACAAAATTATCATCCACAGAACGGACTCCGCCTTCCTGCTTGGGCACCTACCGTTGCATGTGCCTCAGCGTCGGACCAGGGAGGGACAAAACCAGCCGCTACACATTCCTTTTGGGAGAGTAGAAACCGTGAGATGTGGATTGTTCATCCGTGCAGTTCGCGCTTTTAATCATCAAGTCAGCACGTATCCTACCATCGACCCTTTTATCTCTAGTTTCTCATCGTTTAAGTCCTCCGTCATTAAATATCTTAGGGATCATCCGTTTTAATGAACCCATGGTTTTAGGATTTCACTGTTTTATAGCATCATGTTTTTCTTTTAATATTTACATGTTTATTTGAATTTAATGTTTCTGCGGTTGTAACTGTATATGTGACTATCAGTTCATCATCTCTTGTAAATATTCACGTATTGTTTTATCCATTGACTTGAGCTGTAAGTGGGATAATCCTGTTGCTCATATATACTGAATAAATACAAATACAAAAAAACTTGGCTATCTCAGTTAAAATCACGTTATGAAGGTGCCACATTCCCTTTAAGATGTCTGGAGGGAATTTCTGAACAAACATTTCCATACAACAGACTAAATTCGAATTCATGATTATTGCGTTTTTATGTGGATACAGAAACTGGGAGAAACTGTCTATTACTATCCAGTTTCTTGCTCACTTTTATTGTTGTCACTTTATTTTGCGGTCCAAACCTCATTTGGTCCCTGCTGCAATTGGGACTACAGAGGAAGTTTTCGATTTATGAATTTGTACTTTGAAGTTTGCAGAGCCATAACTTCATAAATGCAATGTGGTTTCTGGAGTTTAAATTGCAGCCAGGGTTAGCTGAGATGCCTTCCCTTACTTGGGATTTGCATTTTCATGGGGACTAGAAGGTGCATGCGCAATGCGCATCTTTTTATTTTGATAATTTTTGTCCGATTAACTTTACCCCATGCAGCCCCATTTCCGAGAGATTCGCCTCTTTGCCTTACAACAACGACATGCGCTTGTTATTCAACATTACATTACAACTCTCACCTCGGAGACAACGGGGGACCAGTCAAAGGCCAAACAATTTCGAGCACTATCTTCTATCCAGCCCCCTGGCGGATCCAGGGTCTGAGTTTTGGGGGGACTGAACTGGTCCCGGATTTTAGTGGGAGATGAAGAAGTGGGGTGAAGCGCAACATTTTGGTGGGAACAATTCTGCTGAGTGAGGAGGGAGGGTAGTGGTGAATCTCACCAGTGTATTTTAAAGTTCCGTTTTTCTTAATGAATCTGATTCGGCTCACTTTTATTAATTTTTTCACCGTTTGGGGGCATGACCCCTTTGCCTCCACCCCTGGATCCGTGATTGGTTCGATCCACGGGCGTCCACTGCCCATGCAGTAGGGATGGCTGCTGCAGGATATCATACGATACCAGCCGTAGAGACGGGGCTATGCGCGATGGTAACGAGGCGAGTCAGCTAAAAATCCACAACATATTTAGAAATCCAAAATAGTATGGCCGTGGGGATTTGCTAGACTCAGACGTAGAAGGCAATACACCAGACAATTTCTTGGTAATGAAGTTGAGAGACAAACTCTAAATTCATTACGGGTATTTTGTGTGAAAGCCAAGAGAAACCATGCTGTCACAGCCAGTCATCTGCACGCCACAGAAGCAGAGACGGCGGATTCCATTTTCGAGAAGTGGTGCAAGATTTTCTGGAGGGGGCGCCTTCCTCCCCAGGGGGCGCCATCATCTCTTGGGGGGGCGCCTTTGCTATCCAATGGCGTTCTGCAGAAACTCTTTGGACTCGGCGTGCGAGGCCACTTGGGGTGTTTTTTTCTAATATTCCGAAAAATAGGTATTTTAGATTTCGCGTAAACTCAGTCGTATCGGATTGGCATCAGCAACAGAGTAGCATAGCCCAGGATTCTGCGATATTCATAGCCTTGTTTGCAGTTATGACCAATGATATTGCAGACACTTTCCGCAAACATACGTCACGTGTTTTTCGTTGAAGACTTCACAATATGTGTGACAGTGTCTGCTACAGCAGCTGCGCAGAGGCGGCTGCAGCTTGGCCTTGACATATTGCAGCAATGGATCACACGCAATGGACTGAAATTTTCAAGTTCAAAGACATAGTGCATGCACTTTTATAATAGACATTGAGACTGAATACCCGATTTTGTAAATTCGCGGAAATCCGAGCGACGTTGTAGCAGAAACCAGATTTATCAGGCTCACACTCGATAAGCTTTCATATGTGCCACACCTGAAGGATTTCCGCAAACAAAATGTTTCGATACGCTGAAAATACTGAAGGTGTTGACGAGGATGAGATACCGTGCAGATAGAGAAATGTTTCTCATGCTATACACGTTATACGCTTATCGCCTATATATACGTTATGCGCACGTTATACGCTCATTGTTATACGCTACGTTATAAGCTTCTTATGCTGTATAGATCACTTATTCGTCCGAAGATCGAGTACGGCTGTGTCAGAGCCGCATGACGAAATCCATGGAGCGAAGCGGATTGAGATTTCTCAAGAGGCTCTATTCTGGCCGTTTGGCGGTTCTGAGTTGATGCCAGGGCTCTGCAATTGTGTAGGGTGATTGCCCTTTTACACTAGACGCCCAAACTAAGGCCCCCAAATTTAAATTCAAAATAGTTTTGAGAAATTTTGGAACAAATGTTTTCAATTTTGCATTTTTATCATTTTTATTTCTTAAGCGACGAACTTGAAATTTGCCTCCTTTTGAATAAGCAACAAGGCCACCTAAGAAAAAAAGTTCGAACTGGTCCGACAATATTTATTACGCCAAAACGCAGTATTTCTAGTACAAGCAAAAAAGATATTGAAATTTGACAGCCGACTTGTAAGCTCGAAATGTCAGAAGGCACGCTTCAGTTAGTTTAAAGACAGCCACGTGGAGGCAGCTACGGCAATTTTCTTGTGCTTAGGCATAGTTTCCAGTGGAAAACGTAAAATTCTGACCTAGTTTTTGCCATTTTGCCGGAGGACTACATTTTTGCTCATTTCATTTAAATCTTAATCTCTCGCGATCTAATGCGCCGATTTGACTTTTCATTTCAAATAATGAAAGAACATTGCCTCCGCCTGATAATATTCGGAGATGGATATCGTGATAATAAAAGTCATTGTCTTATATGTATAAATATAATTTTAGTAGAAAACCTTTTATTTGCAGCTTTTCGGTTCAGAGCACATGTCATTCACAAGCTCAGAATTGACATGGCTGAATAGGAAAATTAATTGCAGTCATTCAATTCATTTACACTACCCACTTATCTCCAACGGCTTTCGAGTATTTCGTCCGAAAGGGTATTTCAAGGAGCTAAATTTCTCGGAACATGTTTGCTTCTCACCATGGTTTCAGGTCCTCAAAATGAATGGAAGTGGATGCAATTTGGCATAAAGCTAGCTTAGGGTCCTGGGTCGCCGATACAAGTGATTCTAGGCGAATCTAATGTTTGGTTCGTCTTCTAGAAGCAGCTTTATACCATGCCTTTTCTGTACGAACACAACACCCGGCGCCACGATCACTGCATCGTTTTGATTGCGTGATACCGGCCAGTGACCTCCTGACGGGTCACAGGTGTAGGGTTAGTGGGAGTCGGTACAGTGTGGCGCAGTGGCCTAGTGGTTAGAGGTCCTGTCTCGTGATGAGGGGTGCGCGGGTCGAATCCGGGGTTGACTGCGGGATATTCACTATTTATTTCAAAGAAAAGAATGATGGCACTGACCTACAGGCTTATGAAGAGATACATTGAGAATGAAATATGGTTGATTTCAGCACATTGTCATGCGGCTCTCCTGCGCCGGTGGGGGGTTATCCCAGGTCGCAGACCGGGGTTGCGTATGAGGCCACTCCTTAGTCCGCGAAAAAGATTATCGATATGTCCGTCATCTCGCTATCAGAATAGTAACAGGAGCGTTCCAAGCTTCACCCATAATAAGAATGCTAGTGGAAATTAATGAAATACCGCTATCAAATGCGCAGTAAGATACTCGCTTTGCATTAAGCCATTGAAAGGAATGTGGCACCTTTAGAACGTGATTTTAACTGAGACAGCCAAGTTGTAAAGCAAATCGGAAAACCAGGTGCTCTATATATCATTTGTCTTGGAACTCGATTTTTCCGTAGAAAAAAACTAAAACCTACCCGAAATGTACCTCTCATGTACCTCTCGCCAGGCGGCCATTGTTGTGAGCTGCTGGTGTGACGACATATGCTGACATCACGATGAGCATCAGCCAATCGAAGCCCTTGAAGTGTTTCGAGTATGGTGGTGGTTGCCAGATCATGACATCATCCAGAGGCAGATATTTATTCATTTTTCTAGAGGAGTATTTTAAAAATAAAAGCATTGAGCTTGTTGTATATTTTTCAGAGAAATCATGAGTGGTTTCATTATTTTCGGCTAAAAGTACGCCTAATTACACAAAATTCCAGGATTTTACCAAGTGCCACGTTCCCTTTAAAATAAGCCACCAACACGCCCCACATACCAAACATTTTTTTTTTGGCGACGCCTACCTCAGTCAGATAGACAGTGGCTCGCGTTTTGCAACCCGTCACCAGGGAGTGAGAGTCTGTGCCTGGCTGGCACAGGCTGGTATCGACAGCAATCTCGTCGAACCACATGAAGCAGCTGTTATTGAACCATAGCTCATCTCGACAGTTAACACGAACACAACCTACGCCAACAAAGCAAAAATTTGCCTCCTGAACCGACGCGCCAGTAATTTATGAACTTGCTAGCGGAGCCGTTCGAAAACCATGTCTGTTTCTATATAGACGGTTGCAAAAGAAAGTGACAATGGCACAGGGCGTGCATTTGTTGGTGACGATGTTGAGAAGTTTTCTAGTTTGCCTTACGAAGGATCTATTTTTACTTCAGAGCTGTACTCCATTTTTTTGCTGTTTGGACCAGGTGTCTAAGCTGATGGTGAGGAAGTTTGCGTTTTTTACCGATTCGCTGTCTTATCTGCAGACATTGAAGCCATTTTATTTCTATAATGCGTCGTCACCTTGGCAGGCCATGCTGAAGATGACTGGATCTTCTGTGTGCACTGATTAGTCCATTAGGAAGACACAGGCAGTTTGGATGGCTACCATCTCAGCCTGAAAACTCGAGCAGAGCGAGCCTGCTGGTCGCCTGAGCTCATGCTGGGCTCTGTCTGGTGACTCGATGAAGACCCAGCTCCCCCGCTCGTGACCCCTCCGTGCACTGACCCGTCGGTCCACACCCATGTGGCACATTGAGTCAGGGAAGCGAGGTGGGGGAGAGCTACTCGCTTCTTCCGGACAGATGGCGCTCCTGATGTCAGTGGGCCCACGTCTAGTTGAAATGTGACTCACTCTGCTGATACCCACAGTGGAAGACGTCGAGGAAGGAAAGACTCGATGGGGAGGGAGATGCCTGCTTGATCCCACATGTCTTTGCCCACCTGCCGCCACCCGGTCACGGAGGAGAGTCGAGAGGGCGCTGTCGCCTCCGCACGTCTTCACAGAGGGTCTTCAGGCGGCAGGGTATGGAATTTCACCAGCAGTCGGGTCGCGAGTACCCTCCTTCTGGCCGCTACGCGGGGAGTCTTAACTCGGCTGGGAGTGGAGTGGGTGCATCCTGTGATGATACGCGCCGACGCTCTCATTTTGCGTTCCAGCAGCTCGACATGAAATGGCGGTGTGGCGTGGAGCCACGCTGCGGCCGCTTACTCCATCGCTCCTCTCACGTAGCCAGTAGCGACGGTTCGGAGGTGCTGTTCGTGCAGCCCCCAGTTGCAGCCGGACAGTTGACGTAGGTGGGAGATGCGGGGGTGGACCTTCTCCCACAGTCTCTTACAGTGTGGACCGAAATGGAGGAGCCGATCGATGGTGACGCCAAGTAGCTGTAGGGTGTCTCCAGCAGTGACAGACTTCCCGTCGACCTTGAAATTGAAGGGATCGGCGTCTCTGGCCCACTGGGACATCACCAGTACTTGGATCTTGGCTCCTGATACCACCATTTTGTGCTGTCGGGTCCACTTCATGAGGGTGCCAGCAGCAGCTTTATTGCGCCCGGTCCTTGGCGACTTGGATGTTGTTGCCCGTGCAGAGAGCTGCCGTATCATCGGCGTACATGTAGGGGAGCATCCGGGAACCGCGCAGAGTGCGTCTACCAGCCGAGCCGCCCATACAAAATAAAACTGGCGATAAGACACTTCCTTACGGCAGGCCAGTTCGGAAAATGCGCTCACTGGAAAGCACACCATTTAGTTCCACCTGGACTCTTCGGTCCCGGAGCCACTGCCAAATCCAGGCCACCGTGCAATTTGACAGCCCCATCTACAGCAGGCAAACGCGTAGCAGGTGGTGGTCCACTACGTCGTACGCGTGCGCGAAATCAAACGCGACGAGGACGTATTTCTGCGCGGTCTGTCCATCGGGAGGGCGGCTGTGTCTCGATTTGGGCATGCACAGTGCACGCTCACCTCTTCTCTTAAATGAGTCCTGAACTTGACCTGAAGGTGATGGTTGATGGTATAAGTGGATGGTCAGTGACAAAATATACTCGTTTTATCAATCTGAATGGTCTTTTCACTTCGATCTGAACACTGCACATGATCATTAAACGCGCAAATTACAGCCAATAAACGAAAAAAAGTTATCAATTTAACAAGAGAGTACTTGGACACGTTGAAACTGTTTTCTTTTTATTCTAGTAGGGCCTATTTATGTCACAAATCACACATGCCTATGGCATGATCTATTTCAGCATTCAATCACATGGCTACCGAAATTATCTTAACACCTCCGAAATTTCAGGCACAATAGCAATTCTCCCATGCTGATGAATTGAAGAATATAGATAAAGGTCGATGGAAAATGCCCACATACTTCATTCTGTGTTTATCTTAACGTTTGAACTTCCCTTATATCTCCTTGAGTCTGCCATCTGGTTCAAACATTATTTTTTAGGAACAATTAATAATGTGGGTTAAAGTCCGGTTTGTGTTTCCTACAACTTAAAAGCTTTTCCGCTGAGATAATTTTCTTGGACAGCGCACAGGCCAGGTTCACACTCGCTGCGATTATTTTAATGTCCTCTCACCATTATCTTACGAATCTTGGCCACGTGGAAAGGCAAAATGATGCTTATCATATTTGATATTAAAATAAACTTAACCCCTCTTCACTAATAGAAAAATCCTCAGATATATACCTTTATGTTCAGCTGTTGCATCTTCCCAAGTGTCTTGAATTTCTCCATGACCTAGTGGCAGTTACAGATTTTTCAAGAGGTGCCGAAAAAGTGTGGACTGAACTGTTTAGCAATTCATTGTTTCAAATATCACGCCAAATAGGCATCTTGCTTGGCTGATACAAACTGTTATGGCTGGGAGAGGGTGGGATAGGACGTTGTTAAAAATACGATCCACCAAAATGACGGCAACCGAAAACCGAATACCATAGGCGCCCTTTGGGTGAAAAGTTGATGGTAAAGTGCCCACTTTGAGGCTCCGCGTTTCCCCCCCACCTTACTAAAATTCTAATCAATCAATCAATCAATCAATGTATTTCAGAACATCCTTACACTCGATACAAGGCTTTTCATGTTCCATCGTCAATTCAATGAAGGGGTCGTGGAAAGTGTAAAAGTAACAGTGAAGTCAGCGATACAGGCAGTAAAAACACAAGTACTCAAATGCAATCACACACGTAATATGATATAAAATACTGCGAGCTTACACTTACAGGCCCAATAAACTTCTCAGTGAGTTTCGGAAACCTGACATTCTGGTATTGGTTCTTAGATCAGTTGGCAGGTCATTATATTGTGCAATGGCAGCATGGCATAATCTTCGCTTCCCTGCGTTGTTTCTAGCACGGGTGGGACGTAAAAGTCCCGCCTGTCGTGTACCGTAGCTATGGTCAGTAAAGGTAAACATTTCACCAAGCACACACGGCTCACCGGTAATCAACACGCTATGAACAATGCTCAACCGGTGGTAGGTAAGCAGCTGTGCGGGGTCAGGCAGTCGTAATCTGGCTACTTCCCGAGAAATGTGCTCAAACTTTCTCTTCCCAGTTAAGACGCGAGCACAGAAGTTGATCACTTTTTTAATTCGGTGGAGTTGAGTTGTTCCACAAGTCCCATAAATTGAAATACAGTACCTGATGTGAGATATGACGAGTGACTGTATTAATAGTTTCAGTACTGACTGTGGAATGATGTGCCGAATGTGCATGAGTCCAATGAGAATGCCAGTACATTTCCTAGTGATTATGCCTAGAGATCCATTGCTATCAACATGCGATTCGAACGTCAAGTTCCGGTCCATATGCACGCCTAGGTTTTTAACTTCCCTTGTTTCTGTTACTACTGTGTTGCCCACCCGAATACTAATTTTTGGCAAATTTTGGAGCATTGCACGGGTTCCAAGTACGATGACCTGGGTTTTTGCTGGGTTGATTTTGAGGGCGTTTTGAGAAAACCAATCTAAAAGTACAGCTATGTCATGCTCAAGCAATGATACCATAGTATCAAGGTTCTGTTTTGGGCCGGATATGATGAGCTGAACGTCGTCACAGAATTGAACCATGGTGGAATTCTTAATATACAAATTCATGTCGTTTGCGAAGATTGAAAACATGATACAGGATAAACTTCCGCCTTGGAAAACGCCCACCGAGTTTTGGAGTGATTTGGAGAGTTTCGAACTGCCATTCCCCTGTGTTGTTGCGCCACCGCTAAAACCGTTCGTAATTTTGACTTGTTGATAGTGATCACGGAGGTAATCCCTGAACCAGTGGTCGTCAACACCATACTGCTCAAATTTTTCCAGCAATTTCTCGTGACTAATTACATCGAAGCATTTTGAAAGATCCGTAAGAACTAGTATTGAAATATGCCCCTTATCCATGGCTTGGTACGCCTGGTCAGTAACTACTGTGAGCGCAGTTTCGGTGGAATGATTCTTCCGGTAGCCGTGTTGCGTGTGTGAAAGCAGATGGTTTTTGGTGAAATACGTACTTAGTTGGTTGTGGACTATACGTTCGGTAATTTTTGTCACTGCTGGTAGAATAGTGATAGGACGCCAGTTAGATGGTTTGGTTGTGTCTCCGCCTTTCAGTATTGGAACAACCATGCCGTGCTTCCACTGTCGTGGTACTAAACCGGTCACAAGACTAGAGTTAATGATATGAAGTAACACATTTTGAACGCCAAAGAAAAAACGCTGAAAAATCACAATATTAAGACCAGAAACATCGACAGAAGTAGAGGGTTTCATGGAACCTAAAGTAATGCACAAGTCGTCAGCTGAAATTGGTCCGATCTTCAAGCCACACGCAGGTACACGCGGGAGCCTAACTGGTAAGTTAGAGAGCGGCGGCGCAACACCAGCTGCGGTGCGAGGTCCAACATTTACAAAGAATTGATTAAGAGCGTCTGGTGTAACATTCGGAACAGAAGTGGTACTTTTCTTACTGCCGATAATCGGCCGAATGACCTGCCATGTCTTGCTCGGACCGGCCTCGTTCACACGCTGCAGCAGGTCATTGCGGCAGTCCCGACGTATAGCTGCCCGACACTGCCGATTGATGACCTTGTACTCGTGGCGGGCTGCCGGCCCGGCCGCCAGGGCGGCGCGGCGCCTGCTGAGCAGCTCACGGGTCGGTCCAGTCACGTGCGGGGCAGTTGGTGGTGGCAAACGCACTCGCCGAACGGGTGCCACAGTGTCTAGCAGAGATGTAAAAATGCGAACAAAAGCGTCCCACTTAGCAGCAGGTCCATCGGCGGAGTAAACCTCCCGCCAGTCGTGATTGGCCAACTGGATGTTAAAAGCAGTCTGGTCGACCCGGTTCAGATTGCGTTTTTCGATGGTTGGTCGCTGTCGGTCACCACGGCCTCCACCGTTCCGCATGAGCATCCTGGTCTAGATCCGCCCATACGCGGATCCAGGGGGCAAAGGGGAGGGGCAGATGCAGCCCCCGATCGATCCTCGGCGCCCCCTGAAATGGTCACGGCGCCCCCCTGAAAGGTCGATGGCACTCGCCTGAAGTGGCGCTTCCCACTCTCCCCCAGGATGCGAAAATCGGTGCTCGCCGATAGGATTTTACGCCCACCTGGTAGGTTTTTCCGGTCAAAAGTGGCGCCCCCTGCTCCGGATGGCGCCCCCCGGGAAGGTGCTCCCCTCCGATTGGCAATCCTGGATCTGCCTATGGATCCGTCACTGTTCAAGAGCAAACAATTCACAGAAAAAGCAGGAAGATATCAAATGTTAGCGGGGAGTGGTGCGGCCAAGATAATTGATGATGCTAACAAATTGTTTAGTTATGTGGATAAAATAATTGGGTCGCCACACGGGATTGGAAGGGGACTCCTGCCTTCTTATGAGATGGGCAGTGTGCTAAAAATATATCGTCAAGTCAATATCAAATGATCAACATTTAGTTTTATACAGTGCACTGTTCACTGCAGTGATACAAGAGTGCTCTGTCCTTTTTCTGTGGGTTTATGACACCCGGTAGGGTTCGTTTTAGCCTCAAATATGGCTTTTGTGGTATTTATTTGGCCATTTGGCCGCCCCGGTTGCTCGGTTGGTAGAGCGTCGGGCTCCGGCCCGCTGCTGAGAAGCATGCAGTGGCAGTGCATGTCCAGGCTTGAGATCGGTTCCCCTGAGACGCTCCGGCGCTCAATCGTTTGCCCGACGTAGGTCGGCTGTTAACTGACTGATGAGAGGGTGACCTGAGCGAGGCGGCCATCCCTGTGCTTTGTGGGAGGTTAAACTTTGGCTTCTAAATCAACCCTTCATTGTGGGCGTTACTCGTTCGGGTGGTGGGGTCGGGGTCTCCGTGACAAGTCCCTTGAGGACTTTAATGAGACTCAGACTCCAACAGCCGTCGAAATTTATAAAAAACAAGATTTTTTTGTGCAAATACAATTTGAACCTTTTGGCCTTTTTGCAAACCCGGTTTGGCCTTTTTCCGTTGAAAAAACCCGCAGTCCTGGGCAGCATCTCTAATCTTTAGAATATGGAATAACAAAAATTAGGAGACATTTTTAACACTAGCACGTCTAAATTTTATTAACGCCCCCTCCAAATGGGGGTTTGATCCCCCGAAGACATTATAATGGCCAGCACAAGAAAATCTCCACCGCCCCCCCTCCACTGAGTTTTCCTTAAAAAATGTTCTGCTGTCCTTTCCAGGGGGCGCCTTCCTATCCATGGGTGCTTATTCTTTCCAGAGGGAGCGCCTTTGCTCTCGGGGGGGGCGCCTTTTGCTATCCAGGGATGCCTGTGCTAACCAGGGGGTGCATATGATATCAAGGGGCGCCGTTGATCTTCTTCGGAGGCGTCTCTGCTGTCCAGGAGGCGCCTGCGCTATCCAGGGGCACCTATGCTATCCAGAGACCCGGATCCTTTACTCAGGGGGCGGGGGCCGCCTTTTGCTGTCCAGGGGTGCCTGTGCTAACCAGGGGCGCATATGCTATCCCGAGGTGCCGTTGCTCTTCTTTAGGGGCGTCTCTGTCGTCCAGGGGTGCCTATGCTATCCAGAGGGTGTGTTCTGTCCATGGGGCGCTTTTGGTATCAAAGGGCTTATTTGCTGTTTTGGGGGCGCCTATCCTATTCAGAGGGCGCCCCTGCTGTCCAGGGAGCGTGATTGCTATTAAAGGGAGCTTATTATATCCAGAGGGGTGCCTTTGCTCTATGGGGGAGGGGGCACCTCTTAGTGTACAGGAGTGCCTGTGCTAACCAGAGGGCGCCTATGCTATTCAGGGGCGTCGTTACTCCTCAATTGGGGGTGCCTTTTTCTGTCCAGGGGCGCCTCTGCTGTCTAGAGGTCGCCTTTGCTATCCAGAGGGGCGCTTTTACTCAAGGGGGTGGGCACCTTTTGCTGTCCAGAGTGCAGCTTTGATGTCAGGGGGCGCCATTCATATTTGAAAGTGTATTTTATTTTACACAGAGGGTACTACCCCTTCAGACAGGCGATGTGTCTGATTTTCTCTTAAACCGGCCGGGGGCGCCGGCAAAATCTGGGGGTGCCACCCAAATCCGTGAGGGACTCCCCGTACGAGGTCAATACCAGGTGTGCAAAAATATACTATTGTACACCATCATTTTTTCAAGGTGTGCAACTGCACACCCTGTCCTGCGGAATCCGCCGTCCCTGCCGCCGTTGTTCTCGGGAGGGGGGGGGTTCTCTCTTATCTCTCCAGGGGGTGCCTTTCTTATCAAAGGGCGCCTATGTTGTCCAGGGGGCGCCTTTTCTCTGCGGGGGGCGCCTTTTGCTGTCAAGGGGTGCCTGTGCTAACCAGGGGGCGCATGTGATATCTAGGGGCGCCGTTTCTCTTCTTCGGAGGCGCCTCAGCTGTCCAGGAGGCGCCTACGCTTTTCAAGGGCGCCTATGCTATCCAGAGGGGCGCCTTTACCCAAGGGGGGGCACCTTTTGCTTTCCAGGGCGCAGTTTTGATGTCAAGGTGCGTCATTCATGTATGAAAATGTCTTTTTCACAGAGGATCCTACCTCTTCAGGTAGGCGGTAATTAGGCTTGATTTTCTCTGACCGGCCGGGGGCGCCGGCTGAGGCCTGGGGGGGGCGCCTCCCTGGACAAAGCCAAAACAAGTGGTGCAAAAAGATACTTTTGCACCACTTGAAAAAATCGAGTGGTGCAACTGCACCACTTGCACCCTAGAATCCGCCGTCCCTGCACAGAAGGTTAAAATTTTGAGACCTTGACTGACATTGCAATTTACCTATATACCCATCCTATCGATATACTCCCGCTTTACCCATCCTGGACGTGTAGGCACTGAAGGCAGTTGGGACACGATTCCTTCAACTAGAGTACCACTGAAGGCCCACAGTACTGCTGCTACGACCATCGCTAAGCGGCCGTCCCGGCAGCTCAGTTGGTGGGACGCTGGGCTCCGGCCCACTGCACAGAAAACCGCGCGGTGGCAGCACACCAAAGAATTATTGGGATTGATTCCACTTAGACGCTCCTGCTCTGGATGTTTTTTCCAAGGTTAGGCGGCCGGAAGCTGACAGGTGAGAGGGCACTGGCGGATCCAGGGGAGGGGCAAACGGGCCGTGGTCCCCTCCAAAGCCTAAAATTGTAGATTGTGGTCCCCTCAAAGGACCAAATTGTAGCCGCTTTTCTTTAGAATACCACGTTTTCGCGATTTTTCTCCAATTTAGCCCTCCTCCCAAAACGTTGGTTTGGCCCCTCGAAAAGTTGCTCCTAGATCCGTCAATGTGAGAGGGTGACCTGAACGCGGCGGTCGTCCCTGTGCTTTTTGGACGAAAAACGTTGGTTGGCAACAAGTTCCTTAAGAACATAAGCGTCGTCACCGGCAAAAAAGTGGGGGGGGGCAGCCAAACTTCAAACTGACGCTGACAAAATACTTCCCACGTTAGGACCAAATACTGTTCGAATTTGGGCTCCTCGTTGCCTTCTGCAGCGGCTGGTTAAAAGAATGTCCGGTTTTCTCCCATCTCGACTAAGATCAGGAAATTTTTGGCCAAAAAGTGGGGGGAGGCCCCCTGCCCCCCCGGTGGCGACGCCCCTGCTTGAAAACTCTGGAATGGAATCTGGATTTCGATCCAAAATTAGAGTTCGGTCCCAGAAGCCGAACTTGCAATAAATTGGAGAAAGTAAATTAACCGAGGGAAACGTAAATTATTTCCTGACTCCACCGTATCTGAACTTTACCCTCAATAAATTTCCGGCGAAACCCGCACCTTCTGCATCAGTGGCGATACCAGGGGTTGGGGGGTGGCAAGAAGGGCCCCAGCACCCCTAAGTTTCCGACGGCCCATAGCAGTCACATAGTAATACGTTGTTCAGGATCAAAATGAGATATGGTTGAACCCCCTACCCCTCCCCCGCTCCAAAATAAAGTCTGGATCCACAACTGTATTATAAATTCATTTCGACACTCTCATTTAATTCACTTTCTTCAACATGCAGCCAACTATGCTGCAGCAAAAGCCGAGCCAAGCATATTTCATTTAGCAAAATAACATATTTATAATTAATTTCAGTGGTACTGAACTGAGGCATTTCCGAACAAAATATGATGGGTAATATAATTGCATATGTTGTCAGTAAGTTTTCACGTTGATACTTTATCTTAATTATTTCTCCTTTCTTTATTCAGTTGACGTTTTGCAACAGACTAACTGGGAAGGACTAGGTATGACGCTGGAGAGGGCAGGCTGCAAGTCAAAGTTTAGCTATATTGGATAGAGCTCCAACGTGTGGTTAGCGTCAGTGATATTTTTTCTTATCCATTGTAAAAGAAACTTACATTTCAAGCTATTAAAATTAGGTTCATGAATAATTATCACAGCTTCATCTTAGCGGATTTCACTGCCTTCCCTGCCAATCGTTAAGTTGATGACTTGTAAAGCGTTTTATGAACATAAATCACCGGGAGCTTGATTAATAAATATTCGATCTGGAAACATCTTTCAAAGCAAGCAGGCTGGCCATACAGGAGCCGACTACCGGAGGTGATCTGAAACCTATCAGTCGTATCGATTGTTTGATCTTACATGTTTCACATGTAGTGGCGGATCCCGGACTTCATTGGGGGGGGATAGAGGGCTCGAGCCTTCCCCACCATTGCCAAAGAACAGCTTCCGTCTAGTTATTGGGTAACTATAGGCACTCAGATATTTCGGGGGAGGGGGCTTTAGTCCCTAACTCCCTTGCATTCATCACTGTTAACATGAATGTTCATCAAAATTTCTGTCAATGTTCAATACATCGGAAAGAACGAGAGTGCTTTAACCCTCGCCCCACCGGGGCCATCGATGGCCCCCCTAAGGTTTTTCCGAGATAGCAGAAAAACGAAGAGGCGCAGCACCGCGGTTGACGGCTCTACCTCTCACTGCATCATTTTCCCACCATCCCTGAAATTTTTTACCCCGGGTCACCCAAGGTCAGGTCACCAGACGAGGTCAACCAAGGTCACCACACTTCAACTTTAGAACTCTGTAAGAGCTACATTTCGAAGTCGATCGATTTGAAACTTCCTACACTTTATGGCTCCTCCAGGGTCTACAAGGTGTATATCCGGGATTTTTCAATTTCATGCCCTGAGGTCAGGTCACGAGGTGACCTCTCGCATTGAAAAAGCATGGGGAAAAGCTGTCTTATGATCTAAAAGTCACAAAAGCGATTTAAAATGCTCAGCTTGATCAGAAAAGCGTTCTTGGACACCCTTTCACGGATTCCAGGGGCCATATTTGCCCTTTGACCTCTCCAAGGTCACCCAAGGTCACCAGGGGTCAAAAACAGCATTTTGACAATAACTTTTGACCTAATTAAGCTAGAGCGCTGAAACAAACACCATCGTGTTTGTCTCATCACTGGCTTTCATTTGATATACGGCAAGGTCACTTTCTGACCTTTCGTGACCTCAGGTCATCTTAGGTCACGAGGTGACCTCTGGAGGTCAAACCACTGGCGGGAGGTCTTTACGTTTCACATAGCGGAAAAAGAACTGACAATTTACTATCAAATTTACTTTACCAGACCTCAATAGCTTTAATGGCATAAGAGTTATGCCAAGTTTGCTTAAGCATTGCATATTTGAGTGAAAATAGCCGACTTTCACCTAATTTGACCTCTGGAGGTCAAACCATTGACCTGAGCACTAAAACATGTGAAATAATTTCTTACTGAATTCACTCGAGCTTTCTATTGCACTTCGCAGATTTGCGCTAACGCCCATATTTTCGGAGTTAGAGAGGGGGGCCATCGATGGCCCCGGTGGGGCGAAGGTGGTGCTGGACCCCCGGTGGGGCGCGGGTTAAGGAACCTGAGAGTGAACAGCGCCCCCGGGGTTAAGGTATTTGTTTATAAGAAGCTGAAGGCCCCGTGGTTTAGCTGCTTCCCTTGCAGGATTCTAAGCATGAATCCAACATGGAGAAGCACAGGTTTCGCGACGCATTTCGAGGGTTCGAACGCAGTAATTCACCCAAGTAAGGCTAAGGCTTAAGCATCACCGACCCCAAAAAAGTGAGGGGACCACTCAGCCTTTGACCTGCTGCGTACAGGAAACATTCTCTCTAGAAAACAAATCATCGGATGCGGTTTTTTTCTTCCTGCATTGGCTGGTTATCATATTTTTCATTTCTCTCCAAATTGGCTGAAATCGGAAAATTTCTTGATGTATGTTTGAAAAGCCTGACCTATTCTGACGCACAATGATAAAAATACTGTGTATTGTACTATTACGATAATGTGCACGGTGTGCACGATGTACATCAAACACTCGATTTTCCGTCGCTTCAGAATCGCCTCCGGTGAAAAGATGTGGTCGGGGGCCGCCGTAGGAAAACCGGTACATCTTCACTTGTAGTTTGAAGCAGTGGCGAATCCAGAACTTCATTTCGGGAGGGGGCTAAGGGGCTCGAGCCTACCCCACAATTGCCGTGGATCAGCCTCCGCCTGTGCATTAACTATAGGCACTCAGACATTTCGGCGGGAGAGGGTTGAGCCCCCTAGGCCTCCCTTCTTGTTTGCCACTGGGCTGAAGGATGAAATAGTTTTTCTCTTCATTCGTCAGAACTAGTTCATGGAAGAGAACGGAAGTAGTCAGTCCGCTATGATAGGACATCGGACACTCATAGGCGGATCCAGGGGGGCAAGGGGGGCACGTGCCCCCCGATCGACCCTCGGCGCCCCCTGAAAGGTCGATGGCGCCCCCTGAAATGTCGCTTCCCACCCCCCCCAGGATACGAAAGTCGGTGCCCACCGAGAGGATTTGGCGCCCACCTGATAGGTTTTGCCGGTCATAAGTGGCGCCCCCTGGTCCGGATGGCGCCCCCGGGAAGGCACCCCCCGATCGGCAATCCTGGATCCGCCTATGCAGACACTGATACATCACACAATCCCGACTACCACTGCCAATGTCAGTCGAAAGGCTGGAGATCAATTTGTCCTGAAGACAAGACAAGCTGAAGTCCTAGCTTCATGACTACGCTCTGCATCTGCTAAATGTTGGAGGCCCATCACCAGTTCACCTCTCCGTGCTCTCTCCCTCGTTCGTCCACCACGCTTCACTCGTGGCCTCATTACGGCTAAGAGGCCGGCTTTTCCAGCGTGTCTGTTTTCCATCAGGCCTGTGTTGTTGTGCGCCGCCAGTGTTGCCGAGGTCTGTTCACAATCAGCTGACCCTGCTGCCGACAGCCGGGCCCGCGCTCTGCAAACAGCGCGTCAACACACTCAGCCAATTACAGGCGGGCTGGGGGAAAAACGCCAGCTGCCGGCGTCAATGTTGATCAGGCCGGACAGGTCGCCGCGACGCACATGTCGCCCGCCGCTACTCCCTTGACCGCCGCCTAGCACTAGCAGTGTGCATTTTACTTTTTACTCTCCCTGCTCTCCTACTGCCATTTCAATCCATTCTCATCTTCGAAACCCCTCTTTTCATTTTTTATCTCTCACTCTTTTTTCCTTTTCCTAGCTCTTAACACGCGATTTGACGGGAGTCCGAGCCACATTTGCTTTGACGAGGGGGCGGCCCTCCAAATATCTATAAAAAATATATGAACAATTTTTTGTCGGGCCACATTAACACGCGCCCCGCTGGGGGGGCGAAATTCGCCCCCTCCTGGTTTTCCCCAGATAACGCAAAAACTGAGAAACGCAGAGCAACGAAACTTACAGTACCTTATCCCTTATCAATTTTACTCATCTGACCAAATTTTTAGGTCAGGTCATGTCAGGTCAAGGAGCTATTCAAGGTCAAGTGACCCGACCTCAAAACCTAAAATCACGATTTTGAAGAAGCGCCTAAGGAACATCTGCCAACTGATCAGTTTGAAACTTTCGCAATATGATGAGGTCATTAGGGTGATTAGGTGATTAGGGTCATCATTAACAAATCTGTTATCTCGGAATTTCGATATTGTTGACCTAAGGTGGGGTCAATTTTTTGGTCACCCCATTGTAATTCTAAGGTAAAAAAATTGAAAGGGCTCGTTTTCAGTAAATACCGGATAGATAAAGCTAAAAATCCTCACTCCATGTATAATTACCACGATCTTGACGATAAAGTTGAGTTTTTGACCATCTGACTGAGGGGTGAAACTTTGTGAAAATGTTTAGGGGTGCTTTTTCCTAGTCGACCCATAAAATTTTACTGGCGGTGTTAGGGGATAAAAAAACGTTTAAAAGCGGTAAAAACCTTATAGTTTTGTCTAAACATCTCTAATGACTTCTTTCTTGCTTTATTTTCACCCCACACTGTTCCCCCGCGGGTCCAAAAATATTTTGGCCCCCTGGTTTGAGCGTTTGGGGGAGCATGAACCTAATGTCCCCCCCCGCCCTGGATCCACCAGTGACTAGACATACTTTAAGCCATACGCTCAAAAACCGTGGCGGCGGCTGCAGCCCTAACTTTCGGACTATGGGAACAGTGCCCACCAATTTCCAACCGTTCCCATAACTTGTTTTCGGTCACAAATCAAGCGATAGGCCGAGTCACCTTTGGCCCCACCGACGTCGGCGACCCTTTACCATAACTTCAAAATAGTTGCTGCGCCCATGCTTAAAGCTTCCTGTTCATCAAAAGGTCACGGCTCGAAAAGCTGCAAACGTGGTGGAACCCGGAGCTTATGGTGTCTTTTTGGCAAAAAACTTGGGCGCGCAGACAACCAAGTATTATTGTTTGCATTTTATCGCCATTTAAAGCTTATCTATGGTGTAACATTGTTGTTGGACTAACAAAGCTTTGAAAACTTATTTAATCAGGGGAGCTTCAAGTGCCGATGTGATTTGTGATAGACAATACATCTTCTCGTAAGAGTCCTACGTAGTATGATAAGCGAGAGCTAAAACAGCGATTTCTAGTCACTTTACGTAGAGGTTCACATAAAGCTCTTGTTGGCAGGGTTCAGAACGAGTGGCCGGATGTGGCCCCTCCACTTTTGAAAACGTTCCGACGCGCCTGGTTTAAGGAGACTTTTTTTAACCCGCGCCCCGGTGGGGCTCCGAGCCACCTTTGCCCTGGTGGGGGGTGTTTGAACAACCCCCCTCGAACTCGGCCCCTATGCGGGATAGCGAAAAAACGTGAACGCTGGTGGATAGCTCGTACAAATTCATGAAGAGACTATATCAGTAACTTTTTGGCTCAGGTCAATATTGAGGTCATGACAGGCCAACAAAAGTGACATTTTGAGTACAGACTTTGGGCTCTAGTATCTGAGTGAGTTGAGTTAGAATCATCTTTTAGGCACCATTCGCTTCCTCTCGTAATGACGAATCGAATGATGTATAATATGACCATAATAGGTCAAAACAAAAAAATGACCTGACCTCAGGTCAAGTCAAGGTCAATTTTTAACCTAGTATAGTCAATATACATATAAATCAACTCGCAATAGCAATTCAAACACAATGATAGAAAAATAAAAGCTGTATCATCATTTCATGCAAAGTTATTAACCTAAGCCTGAAAACTGCTTAAGTATCCCAAGATGACCTCTCTGAGGTCACAGGTAAAAACTATGAACCTGGAAAGGGGCTAGGATACTACGATTTGGAGAATATGAATGCATTCTCAGCTGCATCTACACAAATACAGCCCAACTTTTGTTGTCCCCATGTATTTTCCATGGAGAGGTCATGGTTTATACTTGACTTAGGTAATTAATATGAAAAATCCCGCCATATATGTTGTAGCACCCGGAGGGCCCATTATGTGGTATATGTTTCAATTCGATAGATTCACCCATTTCTTACCTATGCCACCTAAAATATTCTTTGAGGTGAGGTCACTTGACCTGCAATGGTAAACTGACCGGAGATGACCCAACGTTAAAACTTCAGGAAAGTTGCGGAAATGATCAAGGATAAGGTGTGGCAAGTACGGCGGCGCTTCGCGCCACCGCTGTTTTCGTGCCGCCGGAAAAACCCGAGGGGATGTTTAAACACCCCCTTCCCACCGGGGCGAGGGTTAAAGGGAATGTGGCATCTTTAAAACGTGATTTTAACTGAGATAGCCAAGTTGTAAAGCATGCCGGGAAACCCGGTACTCAATATCTCATTTGTCTTGGAACTGAAAATTTGCGTGGAGAAAAGCTAAAAACCTACCTGAAATGTACCCAAAATGTACCTTAGCAGCCGGCTACAGTTGTCAGCTGTTGGTGTGACGACATGCTGACGTCACGGTGAATAGCCAGCCTATTGAACCCTATTGAATATGGTAGTAGTTGCCAGATCATAACGTCATCTACAGGCAGAGGTTTATTTCTTACCATAGAGGAGCATTTTAAATATAAAAATACTGAGTTTGTTGTACATTTCTCAGAAAAAAATCATGGTCATTTTCATGATTTTCGGCTGAACATACCTCTCATTACGCTAAATTCCAGGATCCGATCCGGGTGCCACATTCCCTTTAACCCGCGCATCACCGGGGGTCCGGCGCCACCTTCGCCCCACGGGGGGCCATCGATGCCCCCCTCTAACTCCGAAAATATGGGGGTTAGCGCAAATCTGCAAAGTGCATTAGAAAGCTCGCGTGAATTCAGTAAGAAATTATAGAGCATGTTTAAGCGCTCAGGTCAATAGTTTGACCTCCAGAGGTAAATTTAGGTCACGATAGGCTATTTCCACTCAAAAATGCAATGCTTAAGAAAACTAGGCATAATTCTTATGCCATTAGAGCTATTGAGGTCTGGTAAACTACATTGGATAGAAAAATGCCAGACCTTTCACCGTTATGTGGAACGTAATGACCACTTGCCAGTGGTTTGACCTCCAGAGGTCACCTCGTGACCTCATATGACCTGAGGTCATCAAAGGTCAGAAAGTGACCTTGCCGTATATAAAATGAAAGCTAGTGATGAGACATACACGATGGTGTTTGTTTCAACGCTCTAGCTTAATTAGGTCAAAAGTTATTGCCAAAATACTGTTTTTGACCACTGGTGACCTTGGATGAACTTGGAGAGGTCAAAGGGAAAATATGACCCCGGGATCCGTAAAAGGGTGTCCAAAAACGCTTTTCTGAGCAAGCCGAGCATTTGCAATCGTTTTTGTGGCTTTTAGATCATAAGAAAGCTCTTTCCCATGCTTTTTCAATGGGAGAGGTCACCTCGTGACCTGACCTTAGGTCACGAATTCGAAAAATCCCGGATATACACCTTGTAGACCCTGGCAAGGCCATGAACTGTACAAAGTTTCAAATCGATCGAAAGAGAAAGGTAGCTCTTATAGAGCTCAAAGTTTGAAGTGAGGTGACCTTGGTTGACCTCACCTGGTACCCTGACCTTGGGTGACCCGGGAAAAAAAATCAGGAATGGTTTAAAAATTATGGGGTGAGAGAAAGAATCCTTAACCGCGGTCCTACGGTTCGTCGTTTTTCTGCTATCCCGAAAAAACCTTAGGTGGGGCTAGGATTAACACGCGCATTGACGGGGGCGGGTACCCGCCCCCACCCCTCGGGTTTTTCGGAGATAGCAGAAAAACGGCGGCGCGTAGCGCCGCTGTACTTGGCATACCTTTTCCCTCATCATTTTTACAACTTCTGTGAAAATTTTAAGGTTACGTCATCTCAGGTCAGGTCACCAGTACAGGTCAAGTGACCCGACCTAAAAAAAGTTTAAGATAGCATAAGTCGGAGCAGGGTGAACTTATCCGATTGAAAATCATTTCACATAATGGCCCCACCGAGTTCTCTAAAATATGTTCCGGTATTTTTTATATCGATGACCTAAGGTCAGGTACGAGGCATGACCTCTCCATTGGAAATAATGGGAAAAATGTTTTTTACGGAATAACTCAGTAACGGATGGTGATAGAGCATTTTTTAGCTGCATGAGACTCGCCTGGGCTTTGCGGTTCTAATGATATGCATTTTATATAATTTTACCCTGACCTGACCTCAGGTCAGGTCAAATCCTTGATTTGACCTAGCAAGGTCAAATTATATATCATTCGATTCGGCTTGCTAAGAGGATTCATATAGTTTAAGTCGTTTTGCTCTATCTTTACTTGTTCAGTTGCAATGGCCGAAAAACTGAATTTACATGTTATCCCTATGACGGCATGTCTTGACCTCTCGTGACATTAAATGTGACCTGACAAAAAAATGGTACAAATGTTTTCGATGGAGAAGTGGATGGGCAGCCCAACGCCGTTTACCGTTTTTCGCTACCTACCGTGGTTCTCGAGATCTTAGGGGGCGGGTACCCGCCCCCGTCATTGCGAAGGTGGCTCAGACCCCCGTCAATGCGCGTGTTAATAGCCTGTTAATGACTGATCTTTATTGGCCAAACTGAGGGCGAAAACTGCGTTCATCTAGAGCCATAATGTAGGCGCCATTCGAATCCTCTAGTTACGGCGAATCAAATAATGTATGGTATGAACATGCTGTGTCAAAATCTAAAAACGACCTAACCAGAGGTCAGGTCAAGAGCATTATCTGGTGTGAAATAATCGATATGCATACCAATCGACTCGTAACGACAATCTAAGCGAAATGGTACCAAAGTGAAATCTCTATCATCATTTCCTGCCAAGTTATCCTGCGAAGTTGTTTGGGTTTCCTGCAAACCCACGTCTGAAAAAGGTTTAAATAGTCCCGAATGACCTTACAGAGGTCGCAGATCAAACATGCCTAGTTGTACCTTTGGGGTGGCCCAATACGCTTATATTACGAGAACAGGACGTTATTCTAAGCCTTGCCCTACTGGAGGTATTTTACTCCCTCGCCCTACCGGGGGATCGATTCGACCCCTAACCGTTTGAAAACTAAGAGAGGTGGAAAGACGCAGTAAAGCGCAGCATGTTGCCCGTGACCTGAACTCTCCGATGGAGTACCTTTTTTACCCTAGGTTAAATAGTGACCTTGTGAGATCACAAAATGGTCGAATTTTGACACATTTAGAAAATCCCTTATAATTAGGGAACCAGTAGACCCAGGGCAAAGCCCAAGGTGTCAATGTGTTTGTCTTGACCCAAGGAGTTCCACGATACGAGGCATAACCTTGTAAGGTCACGCGTAACCTTGAACTTAGGTCAAGGTCTACCCTAAGGTTAGGTTGGGCCACCTAACCTAACCTTAGGTCAAGGTCAAAGTCAGGTCGCATACCATTCGAATCCTTGGGTGATGCTCGTCACTACGATACCAAATTCATTGCTGCATCTTGTCATGTTCATGAGTAATAGCCAATAACAGTGTCTAAAATGGTAACCTTTGCTGACATTTGGAGACTGGTGCCTTTTTTATATACTTGAACTCAAAAAGGATAATATATTTCAGATTGCCTTTTCAGGAGCTTTCGAATGCTGTTTAGGAACTTGATCTAGCTCTTCTAGATGCCGAGTAACGCCCAGCTATTTTCAGAATTATTTTTAGGACCAGAATTGCTTTACATGGGCTTAGAAATGACGTCACAACTCGGTGAACTGACATGACATTCACTTTAAATTTGGTCAAGATGTGCCAAATTAATTTTTTTATACATTTTACACGCAGCATTGGGCTAAACTGAACTTTTTTGTGTCATCGCGAAAATAACGAGGAGCGTCGAAACGTCCCCGAAGGACGAGGATTAAGCAATACGAACCGATATAGCCATTTTACAGTTTTTAACCTGGAATTCCATTGAAGAGGTGACCCGTAAATAAAACTATGCCACTGATTTCCAAAAGCCTAGAATATATATTGTAACCCTCGGTAGGCCCATCATGGTGCTTTTGCATTGCGTGTTCCGTCAAGAAACACACGGGCGATGACTCGTGCACTGCTGCACGTGCCCTTCGGCCGTGTAGATTGCATAAAACGAGGGCTTTTCTGTCGTTCTGCGAATAATTTTAACTCTTATTTGGCAGCGTGCCTTGAGTCAACATTTTTAATTGTTCTTTCGGGCAGTTTAGGTCACTGACCCGATCTTACGTCAAGCAGCTGCCTCTACACTGAGAAGTGACTGTGGATTTTAACCCTATTTCCGTCAGGCTCCCGGCTACCCCCTATTTCCGGCAGGGGGGCAATATCGGCCCCCTAAGATCTCGTAATCTAACCGGCCGATTTTGAAAATTCAAAGTGCTATAGATTCCCCTGACGCTAAACTTTATTTTGAAAAAAGAAAATTTCAAAATTTTGATTTTTAAGGAGAAAGTCGTGCAAAATATACAATTTTTGTGTATTTTTTTAGATTTTCCATAACCCTTGTCTCTGTTGTACGATTTTCACAAAACTAGTTCAGATTTACAAATAATTGACCCAAAATTGTCATATACTCGAGTTACGCAAAAATTCGAAATTCAATGGCAGTTCCAGGACCAGGACTATGAGGGGAAATATATACAACCTAAAAAGTTTTTGTTACGCGGATTAGAAGCCGTGATATACTGCTTGGCATCTTTGACACATAAATAAATGAAAAAAGTGAAAAACTCATCAGGGGCGGATGCAGTAAGGTAAAACAGTGGGGTAAAATACATCCCAACAATATGCGAGTGGTATGCATGAGTATATTAGTCCCTCGACTAGTTGAAATTTATTTCTGATAATTTTTACCCTCCCATGGCAGCTCTGGGAAAGGGGGTGACATAGGCGGATCAAGGACTCTCGTCGTGGGGGGGGCGGGTGGGGGTGATTGGAAACACATTTTTAATATACAACGATATTGAGTCGCGGCGGTGATACTGGCTGGGAATATGCATTTTGAAAATGTGTAGTGACTGGACACGCCTCTGGTAATCTAGAATTTGGTTATAACTATTTTGAATTTTCATATACCCAATTGTATTCGCCCTGGCACGGCTGTAAGCAGTCTTCTCACTTACTAACGTTTAGTCCTTCTTGATAACATTCCCCCCATTTTGAACTGCTGTAACCGCCCCTGATGAATACAAATAGTGACAATTGTGAATGCACTATCATCTCACATAAAAAAATGATATAATAAAACCATATAACTGGTATCAGGATCAGCAGAGACGGCTTTCTTTTACAAAGAACCCATCGCATACGATAATACTTGGTTTGTGGATAGAACCTCCCCAAAAACCCAGCCATAGCTCCGCCCCTGGTAAATATATAATATTGACAATTTCAGAAAACCTGCCTGTACTAGTTTTAGGAAAAGTCAGGAAGTTTCAAAGTTCTATCGCAAGCCGTTTCGGAGATATTCTTGAAAAACCTTAGGGGGGGCAATATTAGCCCCCCCTGCCGGAAATAGGGTTAAAGGGTTTTATGTGTGCCTCTTTATGTTTTAACAGGGTTTTCTGTATACTTTACGTAGCTAGGATCATATATCGTGAAAATATTCATTCTGTGCATTGTATTCGTCGACATGTTTTATCTCATTTGACTTGAGCCGTCATTGGGTCCTATATAACTCCTGCTCATAAGCCCTCAATAAACAAATAAACAAATAAATAAATGGTGTATAAGTGTCGGATTGCTAGGTCAAACGAGCTGTTACTTATAAGTAACTTTACTTATAAACTTAACTTAACTTTACTTATTGCATAAATGCAATCCTAATTTTTTACAGGAAGCCACTTGCCTTGGCCTGATGGCCTAACATAACCAAACTTAGTTTTTTTAAATGCGGAATTGATCAAGGAAGAGACATGCAAAATACGGCGGCGCAGCGCTGTGGTTTTCCGCTATCCTTGAAAAACCTTACGGAGGTCATTGATGCTCCTCCCGGACGGGCGAGGGTTAACACGCGCATTGACGGGGGTCTGAGCCACCTTCGCTTTGACGAGGGGTTGGGCGGGTACCCGCCCCCCTAAGATCTCGAGAACCACGGTAGGTAGCGAAAAACGGTAAACGGCATTGGATAGCCCATCCACTTCTCCATCGAAAATATTTCAACCATTTTTTGTCAGGTCACATTTGAGGTCACGAGATGTCAAAACATGCCGTCATAGGGATAACATGTAAATTAAGTTTTTCGGCCATTACATCTGAACAAGTAAAGATAGAGCAAAACGACTTAAACTATATGAATCCTCGCAGCAAGCCAAATAGAATGATATATAATTTGACCTAGCTAGGTCAAATCAAGGATTTGACCTGACCTGAGGTCAGGTCAGGGTCAAATTATATAAAATGTATATCATTAGAACTGCAAGGCCAAGGCAAGCTTAATGCAGCTAAAATAAACGCTCTATCACCATCCGTTACTGAGTTATTCAGTAAAAACCATTTTCCCGTGTATTTCCAATGGAGAGGTCATGGCTCGTACCTGACCTTAGGTCATCGATATCAAAAATACCGGAACATATTTTAGAGAACTCGGTGGGCCCATTATGTGATATGAGTTTCAATCGGATAAATTAACTCTGCTCCGACTTATGCTATCTTAAACCTTTTTTGAGGTCAGGTCACTTGACCTGTACTGGTGACCTGACCTGAGATGACCTAACCTTAAAATTTTCACAAAAGTTGTAAAAATGATGAGGGAAAAGGTATACCAAGTACAGCGGCGCTACGCGCCGCCGTTTTTCTGCTATCTCCGAAAAACCCGAGGGGGCGGATACCCACCCACCCCCCGTCAATGCGCGTGTTAAGTACAAGCTGCGTTTCCCAGACACTGGTTCTGATTTCCCTCCCTTCTAAACAAGTATCAATAGATGCACAGCTACCCCATGTTACCTCTTTGACCCTGCTTTGGTACGTATGGCAGCTATGGACAGGTCTGATCTACATACAGCCTAAATAAATTCAGGAGAAATTGCAGCATGCATCATGTCATTTTGGAGAAGAAGTCCAGAAGTGAGCTTTGTTTTTTTCATTCTGAAAGCCATGATCAAGGAAGCAACGACAAGTCTAGCTGCACTCGATTGTACTGCTTCTGAGATAACGGCGACACGGCAATTAACATTTATGAAACCTCCAGATCACTTAAGAAATCTTTTACGCCCCAAATTATCTCTCCAGATGGTTAGTTACAAGAGAGCTCCGAATCTAGGATACTTTCTATTTAATTGCTTTATAATCCTGGCATTAGGTCCTACTATAATGTCGCAAAATAGTTTTAGGGGTGCTTTTGAAAGTTTAGGGGTGCTTTCAAAAGTTTTAGGGGTGCTCGCGCACCCCTAAATGTATAAAAAAGTTACACTGCTGATCTGACTTCTCCAAGGTCATGTCAGGTCACAGCAGCCTACATTGATTTTTTTGCCAATAACTTCTCATTGAATTGAGATAAAGTTTTATTTTGCTTGCATTGTGCTTATACTGTCACAGGGATTCGATTGATATGCAACATGACCATACCAGGTCACCCTGTGGCCCTGACCTAGCTCAAGGTCAGGCCATTTTCACAATTTGACCTAGAAAGGTAATATTATACATTATTCGATTTGCCACGATGAAAGGAATCCAATGGTGTATAAATATTTGCTCTAGCTTTGCTGGGTAAGTATCTAGAGGTGGAAACGTACACTGCCCTGTAGTAAGCCTATGGAACCTTTTTTACCTATGCTGACCTCAGTTTTGACCTGACATAAAAATGCTTCGTATAATTTCTCTTTGTCTCGTCAAGAGCTTCCGAACACCCTTCGTAGCTTTTCTTTAGCTTTCCTGGGAAATGAGATACGGAAGGGGGCGAAAAACGCCCCCAGCGGGGCGCGTGTTAAGGTCACTAGAGGTCAAGGCATTGCACCATAGGAATAACATGGAAATGCAGGTTTTCTGTCATTACGTCTGAACTAGTAAATATATATATATATATAAACAATTTAGACAGTTGGAATGCTCGCAGCAAACTGAATCGAATGATGTATGATATGACCTTGCTAGGTTATAATATGACCTTGCTAGGTTAATCTGACCTGCGGTCAGGTCAAGGCCAAATTATGTAAAAATCCCTATCATTAGAACCACAAAGATAAAAACCTAATGCCTTTGACATAAATGCTTCACCATCGCCGATAATCAAATTATTCAGTTTAAGCCATATGTCCCATGTATTTCCAATGGAGAGATCATGGCTGGTACCTGACCTTAGGTCATCGATATGACAAATCCCGTTAACCTCCTTCTTACTTATACGACCTTAAAAAATCTTACAGGTGAGCTCACTTAACCTGCAAGGGTGACCTGACCTGAAATTACCTGGATTCAAACTTTTAACAAACGTAAAATAATCAGAGAAAGATATACCAAGTGCGGCGGACCTACACGCCCCCGGTTTCAACACGCGCACTGGAGGGGGGGGCTTCGAGCCCCCCCTACCTGTTTTTCCAAGGTGGCCGGAAAACCGCTCGTAGCCAAAACACAATACTTTGCCACATTTAACAGAATTTAAAAGCACGTCGAATGGTGAAGATTTTTTTTTAAATCGGTCGTAAGTTTTTTGACTTATAGGCTTTCAAAGTCAGACCTGCATTTTGAGATCGCCGTAATCGCGCAGTCGGACCAGTTAGCTTGCATTGGAGACCGAGTGGTGAAGTCATAACGCCATATAACCGGGATTATATATCAAGGTCACCTCACATGAAGGTCAAGGTCAAAGTCAAAGGTCACAGGTCAAGGTCATATCTGCACTTTCAAGGTCACTGACCACAGTGCTTCCGGTCAAATGACATTACCCGGTCTGACGTATATTATGCTATGACGTCATCGATAAGGTACCCAAAACAAAGGTCAAGGTCAAATGACAAGGTCAAAGGTCATTTGGAAAGGTCAATCCTCATTTCCCGCCAAACAGTGGCTATAGTGTTAGTCCAAGTGTACATTATAAGTAGTATACCATATTGTGACCTTAAAGGTCAATGACCTTGAATGACCTTGACCCCAAAATTGTAGGGAAGGCTCTTTGAGACCTTCTCTATATGACCCTGGTCCGCCTTTAGCTTATTCCCGCCATTTCCCCGCATAATCACGGCATTTACCGATCGGTCCCCAGCATGGCCAAGATTTGACCTTTATCACCTCGTTCGACCTTGAAGATATTGACCTAGGTTAATGAAAATTGGTCATGATGTAGATCACCATAGCCCCCACCCACCTCCCAAATGGCGTTTTTCTACACCTCTTAGTTGCTGAGATCTTAGGGAGGGGGGCCTACCAGGCCTCCCTCCAGTGCGCGTTAGTGCCAGACCCCCTCCAGTGCGGGTGTTAATCTGTTTCCGAAAAAAACCCGAAGGGACGGGTACTCATCCCCCCGTCAATGCGCGTCCTAAATTTACATTTCAAAGCTGTAAGTACTTGCCATACTCCTCCAGAGGCACAGTCAGC
Organism: Lepas anatifera; assembly: GCA_034440635.1. NCBI lineage: Eukaryota > Metazoa > Arthropoda > Thecostraca > Lepadidae > Lepas > Lepas anatifera. The sequence goes on from JAOTON010000629.1 coordinate 2,799,413, forward strand.
ATGCGGACAAAGGGAGGTGCTGTCCACTTAAAGATTTGTGAGCCCTCTCTGAACGAAAGGAGGTATTATATGTTATCATCTAGTAGGATAAACATTTCGTTGCCTCATAAAAGGAGCCACTGGAAGGGACATAGAGGCTTTTGACCAAGGGATTTTCGCACCTTTATACTAGGCTTGGACAGAGAAAGCAGTTTTGTAGAGAGAGTTGAAAAACTAGTGCTGGCGTATTTAATTTCACTAAATTTAATTTCAGTACACTTTAAAGTTTGAAATAGCGGACCTGCAGGTCTTAATTCGAAACATGCAGGAATCACTTATTATCTGGTTTAAGCAAATAGTCTAAATTACAAATACGTGACTGCCACGCATGTCACGCGATAGATGCTAACTCACGCCTTGACGGGTGACGGGTACCCTCCCGCCTCAGGATTTTTCGCATATGGTCTAAAACAACGACCGGCAGCGCCACCATACTTCGCATACCCTTTCTCTTATTATTTTTGAAACTTGCGTCAAAATTTTAGGTCCAGGTTAATTCAAGTCAGGTCTCTAGTGCAGGTTAAGTGATCTCACCTTCAAAAATTTCAAGGAAGCATTCTTCCTGCTGTAGCCACGATCATTTCCTCGCAAGTCTTAAACTCCTCGCGACCCATAACTTGAAATTGCCTCCCGATTGCTTTGAGACATTAAGCCTTGCCCCGTGGCGGGTAAGAGCCACCTTCGCCCTGGTGGGGGGCCAAAAAAGACCCCCCACGATCTCAAAAACTAAGAGAGCTAGAAAAAAGCGAAAACAGCAATCGAAAGCTCTTCAAAAATGATATCGAAAATACTTTTGTCATTTTTCTCGTCAGGTCAATATCAAGGTCACCAGAGGTCAAAATAGGTCAAAATCGCTAATATGGAGGTGTACTAAGAAAACCTCATATATCTCAGAAACTATGATAGCTAGAAACATTTTTCTAACACCATTCGAAAGCTCTTGAGTTGCTCTTTCATTGCAGTGGCAATGATTTTCGTGTCAGGTCAAAGCTTAGGGAGCTACAGGTCACTGAATATTGGGAATGTTCTTGGGAATGTCCATAGCCACACATGCATAAGGGCGTTTCCTTTTGCGCTAATAACTTTCAAACCAAGCAAAATACAGCCATAGTTGATGCACCATTGCAATCCTCTCGTCAGTACAAATCAAATGATATATAATATTGCTATGCCAGGTCAAATTTAAAATTTTAACCTGACTCAGGTCAACGGTCTGACCCAAATTGACCTGGTATAGTGATGATGCATATCATTTGACTTTCAGTGACTATAAAAACACTTCAGTGACAAAATAAAAGCTCTATCTTTGTTTATTCAAAATTTATAGAGTAAATCACCATAAACTGCTTATTTGACCTAAGGTGACCTTTCAAAGGTCACAAGTCAAAATTGTTGGTATCAACTTCAGAAATGGGCTACGAGAAAGTCGTAACCGATGTTTGAAGTTGATTTCATCCATACTTACTGAGAACAGCTCATTTCGTGATTTTCCCCATGTATTTACAATGGGGAGGTCATGCTCTGCACATGACCTTAGGTCGCCAATATAAAAAATCCCGGAACATATGTTGTAGCTCCTGGTGGGCCCAAAATGTGGTATGAGTTTCAACTTGATCGATTGACCCTTCTTTTAGTTATGCAGTCCTAAGCATTTTTTGAGGTGAGGTCACTTCACCTGGCCTGGTGACCTGACCTGATATGACCTTGAGCTAATTTTTTTAGAAAAGATGTCAAAATGATGAAGGAACAGCTAGACCAAGTTTGGCGGCGCTGCGCGCCGCCGTTTTTTTGGTCACTTTGTTCTGAATCGTTCACTTGCATTGTGAGCGATTCAGTAGGAATTTCTCCATGCAAATGATAGAGCCTCACAGTATGTACCAGGAAATGTATTTAGAATTGCATCTTCAGACATTCCTGGCTATACTCTGTTCTCTAGCGGATTGATTATCTGCCCCACTAACCAAGGCTGCTCTTCGGTACAGGCGAGACGGTGGCGGGGTCAGCACAGGCTCGCCGGCGGCCGAGTTCGCTGAAGTGAGGAGTGTCGAGATGGGTTTCTGCTAAGAGAAGAGGAACGGGCCCGGATACATAAGTAAACAAGGGAGGGAGGAGGGGGAGGCGTTTGCGGCAAAACCTAAAACAAGCTGTTAGTGGCGATTTATAGAGCAGCTCTGCCGAAGTACTACCGAAACATATATCCAATGGAGAGGAGAGCATGAGCTGCATTGCTCCATGCTGAATGGGTGAAAAGGCACGGAACTTAAGTCCTGACCCAAAGAAAAGGTTCAGAAATACCTCAATCTCGCCAACATAGTTGAATAAAATAACGGAGAACTAGAGGAGTGATATGTATTTCCTTCAAACCTAAGCTGGGTACCAATTGAGGTGATAGCATGTCCTTTAATCTAACATGCTATCAGGATTTCCTACCCAAGCTTGCAACCCTGTGAGTTGAAAAAACCATTTCCCTTCTCGGTGGGCTTCACAAACTATTTTATTCTAGAGAAATATATCTTAACCCGGGGAAAATTGGTCCTTAGTGGGGAAAAAAATTGTTTACCTCCACTCAAATCTTTGTGGATGTTTTAGCCCGCTTCGCCTTTGAAGCGCAATGCCGCAAAAACCAAAACCTTAGGACGAGACAAAAACCATGGGTGGGGGGTGGGGGGGGCAGGGTACCGTCAATGGATCCATTGAGTCAGTTGAATAACTAACTGCTGCTGTGCAGAGGCGCCACGGATGTTTTGCTCCGGGGGACGGAGTCCAATCTGGCATCAATCAGGAGGATTCAGGATGGGAGCTGAAACCAATATTGGTCAATATTTACTCAATAGTCCCGGCGACCGTCAGCGAGGCATTGCACCAAAACCAAATTGGGTAAAACCGCATAGGTCCACGTGTGTGGATTTCCAAAAATCATTCGGGGTGCCCAAATTTGAATATAAGTAAATGACCGCCACATGAAAGGATAAAGCATAGTTTTATTTTTGTTTTAGCCATCACGCAATCCTTTTGAATTCTGAAAATGGTTAACAATAAAATTTAAATGATATTTTAACAATAAACGAACATTTCATTACAGGTATGTACCCGGGCTCCAAAGGAATAAAAATTCACACCCTTATATGGTACTGTTCATTAGTCCGGCACCGCCTGGGCTCTTTTCATACACACCACCGCCTGGGGTGTGATGGGACCCCCTATGATCTCGAGAACCGTAGGTGATACGGAAAAATCAAAACGGTGCGAGAAGCACCTTACACTCTTCCACTCTGCATCCGAGTTTGAAGCGTATCCGTTGACCAGTGGCGTCACAGTGCGCCAACATGGGTTTTTAGACTCATTTAGAACATTTCTTACAACTCGGAAATCAGAGACCTAGAATAAAAAATAATCAGTGTGTTCGTCTTGACCCAAGGTTTCAAATTATATGCAGCATGGCCTTGTAAGGACACATTATGGCCTTGCCCTTAAGTCAAGGTGAAATAATAACCTTTCAATGCCATATTACATACCGTTTGAATCCTTGGGTCATGCTCATTACTATGATACCAAATTTAAGATTGCATCTTGTTTGGTTCAAAAGTTATAGGCACAAACAACTTCGCAAACCGTGAAATTTGGTGAACTCTGGCCACCTTGCATGGTATCGATCTGACCACAAAATTGATGACAGCATGCATATTTTTTCAAGAGCTTTCGAACGATGTTTAGAAACTTTATCTAACTCTTGTAGAAGTTGAGTTACACCATGTTTTTGTCAGCCTCATTTTAGAAAAACGGAATTGCCTTACACGGGCCTAACAATGCTGACACAACTCGTTGAACTGACCTATCTGATGCCAATTTGTATCATAAGGTGTCGAATTGATATCCCTAGAGGCCTGCAAAGCGACGCAGGTCTCATCTGAATCAGCTCAGAATCATTTGCGTAAAACCGAGGGGTCCGATCGGACCCCTAGGCGGTGACGGGTAAGGTACAAGCAACAACCCATCACTATTCGAGATCGTTCAGCTATCATTTCTACTGACATGCACCATATTAACAAGATTTCACAATGCAACTCCAAATATTTTGAACATATTCAAAACCTAACCTGATCCCGTTTAAAAGCTACCGTCGCTCCAAATAATTTATCTAATATTGTTTGATATTCATGAGTGTTCTCTCCCATCATCGTACCAAAATTTCTGTGTGCGATATTGTTTGGCTCAATAAGAAATTTCTGGACTGAAAAAGAAATACACCAAAAAATATTTCTTTTTTAAGGTTCACCATTTGCAATACTTGACATCACTTGTGAGGTCATTCACTGCCCCAGTTTCGACAACTTATATATAACTCGAAAGCTGAGTGCTGAACGTCTAAGTCTAATGAAAAACAAAATAAAAACAAATGACATTAATAAACAATTACTAACTAGGATCGCAACGTCATCCGGGAGATAAACAGCGGAGTATTGTAGCACACAAACTCTTTTGTGCCTCAAAATAGAAAGTCGAACATTCATGGTTAGACCGCAGCGCACAGTGACTTCTGGCTGCCTGATCGAAATAATGTGGCGGCGGCATCGGCGGCATCGAAATAATGTGATAGGGGAGTGGCCCATGCTAAAGGAATACAGTGATGTTGATGCCATTAAAATATAGATACCTACTCAGTCAATTGCCTCGTCCATCCTGTGATTTGCCTTGGACCCTCCTTGTTTGAACGGTCAGAGCCATTTATCCCTCCGCCTCAAATAGCCATTTTATCAGTTTAAAATGCTAGTGTTGCACACACATGAAAAGCCAGCTAGTCGTGTATGTCACATGTACCATATGTGTTGTATTGCCAATAAATTTTTATCAATAAACAAATGAAAAGCTGCATCATTAACCCTGATGCCGAAAAATACTAAGGATTCTAAATCGGTACGTGCAATTTTACCCGTCAAGCGTATTCACATAACGAACTCATTCAATGAACTCATACTCATGTTTTCCATTGATATCGCCACCGCGCACTGCACACACACCTAACCCATACATCCGCCCATGTGCACAGAATGTCTCCTATATCTGTCCTCCTCCCTCGATCCAACAGCAGACAGAGCAACCACCATTCTCAACACCACACGCTTACGTTTTATAATCCGCCACGCGACCCCTCCCCACCGAGGCTTGAACTCGGCGCCAGCGGCGTGACCTTTCTAACCTCTGTACCCCGCGGGCAATCGGCAACCAGCGGATGGCGGCAGCTGATTGGTGGAGGCGCATTCACTTGTATAGCGAGAAATTCGGCGGAAATTTCTTCATGAGAATGATAGAGCTTATACCATAAATCAAGAGATCTGTCAACAAGATCTTTTGCAGGCATTACTAGCCATATTTTGTCCTACATTGGCTTGATTATCTGCGCCACCATCCGATACTCGTTGGTACAGGCGAGACAGCGGCAGAGTCAGCACTGGCTAGCCGGCAGCCGAGTTCGCTGAAGTCAGGAGAGTTGTGAAGTGGGTTTCTGCTGAGCGAAAAGGAGTGGGGCCCGGCCCGATGGTAACCGATAGAAGGAGAGGAGAGAGAGACGTATGTACATAAAAGTAAACCTTAACCGTCGGACGAGTTATAGCGAGTGTGAAGTAATGAGAGCGCTGCCGAAGTAAAACCAGCTAATATACCCGAAGAGGGAAGCACGTGCTGCTTTGTTCCATGTTGGATGGTGAAAAGGCACTAAACCTAATTTGGGTTTAAACACATTTTGGATGTTTTAACGTATTTCGCCTTTTATACGTCATAACACGTCGCACTCTTAATCGATCCACCATAATAACGTGGATTTTCGAAAACCATTGGGGGCGCCCAAATCCGAAAACTGTCAGCTACGACAGCATTAAGAAAACCATTGTATCATAAACTCTGCACAATACACTCCCTTAAAGGGAATGTGGCACCTTTATAACGTGATTTTAACTGAGATAGCCAAGTTGTAAAGCAAGTCGGAAAACCCGGTACTCTATATATCATTCGTCTTGGAACTCGACATTTCCGTAGGAAAAGCTAAAACCTACCCAAAATGTACCTCTCGCCAGGCGGCCATTGTTTTGAGCTGCTCGTGTGACGACATATGCTGCCGTCATGATGAGCATCAGCCAATCGAAGCCCTTGAAGCGTTTCGAGTATGGTAGTGGTTGCCGGATCATGACATCATCCACAGGCAGATATTTATTTATTTTCCTAGAGGAGCATTTTAAAAATCAAAATATTGAGCTTATTGTACATTTTTTCAGAGAAATCATGAGTGGTTTCATTATTTTCGGCTAAAAGAACGCCTAATTACACTAAATTCCAGGATTCGACCGAGGTGCGACATTCCCTTTAAATACATGAAACTAGGCAGCACTGCCCAATAGGAAAAATCAGAGGTACTTCACATCCGGAGATAGAAACTTATACCCCAGCCCTGTAGGTAATTTCAAAGTTTCATTTGGCTAGGGACTGAGCGCATACAGAGGAAACATACTCCTTAAGTATAAAATATCCTGGAAAAAGATATTGGATAAGTGACAGTGACAACGTTCTGTTTTATTGCTGCATTTTCGCTATTAAGTGCCTCATAAATGCTATCATTTAGCCCTGTGAATCAATAAAAGCTAAATAACTGTATTTGCAAAATATCAAAACATGCCCACCAAATATATTTATATATATTCCTAACCACTACTAGGGCACACGGTTGATTTACGGGATTGTTTTTTTCAGGTGCAGATGGGATCAGTATAGGAGTAATAAAGACCCCGTGTCAGAAGCCGGTGACGAACAAAGTAAGAAACGGCTTCTATTCTGACAGTTTTTCCGGTCTCGTCGTCGTTGTCAGAAGCCGGTGACGAACGAAGTAAGAAACGGCTTCTATTCTGACAGATTTTCCGGTCTCGTCGTCGTTGTCAGAAGCCGGTGACGAACGAAGTAAGAAACGGCTTCTATTCTGACAGTTTTTCCGGTCTCGTCGTCGTTGTCAGAAGCCGGTGACGAACGAAGTAAGAAACGGCTTCTATTCTGACAGTTTTTCCGGTCTCGTCGTCGTTGTTGTCAGAAGCCGGTGACGAACGAAGTAAGAAACGGCTTCTATTCTGACAGTTTTTCCGGTCTCGTCGTCAGAAGCCGGTGACGAACGAAGTAAGAAACGGCTTCTATTCTGACAGTTTTTCCGGTCTCGTCGTTGTCTGTCAGAAGCCGGTGACGAACGAAGTGAGAAACGGCTTCTATACTGACAGTTTTTCGTTCTCTGTTGTCCGTAGTAGTAGTCAGAAGCCGGTGACGAACGAAGTAAGAAACGGCTTCTATTCTGACAGTTTTTCCGGTCTCGTCGTTGTTGTCTGTTGTTGTCAGAAGCCGGTGACGAACGAAGTAAGAAACGGCTTCTATTCTGACAGTTTTTCCGGTCTCGTCGTCGTTGTTGTCAGAAGCCGGTTACGAACGAAGTGAGAAACGGCTTCTATACTGACAGTTTTTCGTTCTCTGTTGTCCGTAGTAGTCAGAAGCCGGTGACGAACGAAGTAAGAAACGGCTTCTATTCTGACAGTTTTTCCGGTCTCGTCGTCGTCGTTGTTGTCTGTTGTCAGAAGCCGGTGACGAACGAAGTGAGAAACGGCTTCTATACTGACAGTTTTTCGTTCTCTGTTGTCCGTAGTAGTAGTCAGAAGTCGGTGACGAACGAAGTAAGAAACGGCTTCTATTCTGACAGTTTTTCCGGTCTCGTCGTCGTCGTTGTCAGAAGCCGGTGACGAACGAAGTGAGAAACGGCTTCTATACTGACAGTTTTTCGTTCTCTGTTGTCCGTAGTAGTAGTAGTCAGAAGCCGGTGACGAACGAAGTAAGAAACGGCTTCTATTCTGACAGTTTTTCCGGTCTCGTCGTCGTTGTCTGTCAGAAGCCGGTGACGAACGAAGTAAGAAACGGCTTCTATTCTGACAGTTTTTCCGGTCTCGTCGTCGTTGTCTGTTGTTGTTGTTGTCAGAAGCCGGTGACGAACGAAGTGAGAAACGGCTTCTATACTGACAGTTTTTCGTTCTCTGTTGTCCGTAGTCAGAAGCCGGTGACGAACGAAGTAAGAAACGGCTTCTATTCTGACAGTTTTTCCGGTCTCGTCGTGTCTGTCTGTTGTTGTTGTCTGTTCTGAGCGCTGGTATCAGAGACCTAAAACTTTTGTGGATAGAAGGCACTTCCAAATGATTAAGCACCACGGTTGTCAATTTTCAAAATTTTCAAAAATTTTCCCAGAATTTTGCATTATGTGATTTGTAACTTTTATTTTTCTATTTTTTGCTAATTCACCTACAGTCTTCAAACTTGCACCCTTTTACATCAGACAAATTTGTAGTTCACACAAAAAGTTGGAAAGAAAAAGCTTTAAATTTAGGGCTCTAAATTAGCTTTTAAACTTTGCACCCTAAATTTGGCATAAAACCATTGGTCTTAACTACAGGCTCGAAATATCTGAAGCTACAGCAGTTCAGGTTCTGAGTCAAATATCAACTTGAAGGCCGGTTTGTGCAGTACTGCACAAACACAGAAACAAAACAAAAATGGAAATTTAAGGGTCCTTTTTGGCCCATTCCGTGAAGGTCTGCATTTCCCAAAATATCATTTAAACCCTTCTATCTTCCGATCTAATTGATAAAAATTAGTTTCCATTTCAGATAATAAGAGAGAATAGCCTCCTTTATTATATATTTAGAGATAAAAACTTTCAGACTGAAACTTTTTATTTTATAGGCAAAAATAAAATATAAGTTTTTAAAATTTTTATTCTCAGCCCCCTGGTTTCCAGACCATGATAGCTACGGTATTGAACTTAACACGGCTGGATAGAAAACTTCGTTGCCGTCATTTTTCTCACTCATACCCCCCACTTATCTCTTACGGCTTCCGCGCTATAAGCCGTAAAATACATTTCGAAGTGGTAATTTTATCAGTTCATTTTTCCTTCACACCTGGGTTTAGGGTGGTTAGAGTCATTGGAGGGAAATGAAATTTTGCATGCAGCTAGGTAAGAGACATATGTCGACATTCCATCTGCACAGATATCAATGAAACACCAAGTTACCTTTACAAACATGCCATTTCTCCACGCAACGTTGTAGCAAATCACCACGCGTCACCCCTGCGTCCAAGCCGTGGCAACGCCGGCGATCGGCGCGGCCGTTTCTGTTTATTTATAGTCTGGTAAAAAAGTACCCAATACTACCCATAATGCATCACAAGTAATTAGAGTACCGTAAAAGTCCGAGTTTACAATAAGAGTATTATGTTTCTGTTTTTGGACCATGGGTGGATCCAGGGAATAAGTAGGCTAGGTGCCCCCCTCACCCTTCTCCCCCCCATCCCCCTCCCCAACCCCCAATCGACCATCGGCGCCCTCTGAAATTGTAAAGACACGCCTCTCAAGGTCGATGACGCTCCCTGAAATGTCGCTTCCCATACGCGGATCCAGGATTGCCTATCGGGGGCGAGGTGGAAGGGGAAACTTCCTGGTGGGCGCTATCTACACCAGGGACGCCACTTTGGCCGGAAAACCTATCAAGTAGGCGCTAAAACCTATCAGTAGACCCCGATACCTGCATCTCGGGGAAAACGACATTTCAGGGGGTGCCATCGAACTTTCCTGGGGTTTCCGGGACAATTTCAGGGGGCGCTAAGATTCTATGGGGGCACCTGTCCCCTTTCCCCCTTGGGTCCGCCTATGTTGTTTTGGGGGGGCACGGAGGTGGGGTCGTTACGTGTGTGGGGGTAAGGAGCTCGAGCATAAGCGGATCCAGGACATCAGCATGGGGGTAGGGGCTAAAGAGTTCGAGCATAGGCAGACCCAGGACATCAGTACGAGGGTGGGGCTAGGGAGTTAGAGCATAGGCGGATCCAGGACGTTAGTACGGGGATGGGGCTAAGCAGCTGAGCATTAGCGGATTCAGGACATAAGTACGGGGTGTGACTCGGGAGTTCCAGCATAGGCGGATCCAGGACATCAGTAGGGGGTAGGGCTACGGAGTTCGAGCATAGGCGGATCCAGGATATTAGTACGGGGATGGGGCTAAGGAGATCGAACATAGGCGGATCTAGGACATCTGTACGGGGGTGGAGATAAGGAGCTCGAGCATAGGCTGATCCAGGACATCAGTATGGGTGTGGGGCTAGGGAGCTCGAGCAGAGGCGGATCTAGGACATCAGTACGGCGGTGGGGCTAAAGGGCTTGAGTATAGGCGGATCCAGGACATTAGTAAGAAGGTGGGGTAAGGAGCTCGAGCATAGGCGGATCCAGGACATCAGTAGCGGGTAGGGGCTAAGGAGTTCAAGCATAGGCGGATCCAGGACATCAGTACGGAGGTGGGGCTAAAAAGTTCGAGCATAGGCGGATCCAGGACATCAGTACGGGGGTGGGGCTAAGGAGCTCCAGCAAAGGCGGATCCAGGCCTCAGTACCGGGGTGGGGCTAAGGAGCTCGAGCATAGGCGGATCTAGGACATCAGTACGGTGGTGGGGCTCGGGCGTTCCAGCATAGGCGGATCCAGGACAATAGTAGGGTGGTAGGGGCTAAAGAGTTCGAGTATAGGCGAATCCAGGGCAGTACGGAGGTGGGGCTACGGAGTTCGAGCATAGGCAGATCCAGGACATCAGTTCGGGGGTGGGGCTAAGGAGCTCGAGCATAGGCGGATCCAGGACATCAGTGCAGGGGTGTGGCTCCAGAGCTCGAGTAAAGGCGGATCCAGGACATCAGTACGGGGGTGGGGCTAAGGAGATCGAGCATAGGTGGATCCAGGACATCTGTACGGGGGTGGGGCTAAAAAGCTGGAGCATAGGCGGATCCAGGACATCAGTATGGGTGTGGGGCTAAGGAGCTCGAGCAGAGGCGGATCCAGGGCATCATTACGGGGGTGGGGCTAAGGGGTTCGAGTATAGGCGGATAAAGGACATCAGTACAGAGGTGGGGCTAAGGAGCTCAAGCATAAGTGGATCCAGGACATCAGCACAGGGGTAGGGGCTAAAGAGTTTGAGCATAGGCGGATCCAGGACATCAGTACGGGGGTGGGGATAAGGAGCTCGAGTATAAGCGGAGCCAGGACATCAGTACGGGGGTAGAGGCTAAGGAGTTTGAGCATAAACGGATCCAGCATATCGGTACGGGGATTGGGCTAAGGAGATCCAGCATAGGCGGATCCAGGACATCTGTACGGAGGTGGGGCTAAGGAGCTCGAGCATAGGCGGATCCAGGACATCAGTATGGGTGTTGGGCTAAGGAGCTCGAGCAGAGGCGGATCCAGGACATCAGTACGGGACTGGGGTAAGAGGCTCGAGTATAGGCGGATCAAAGACATCAGTACGGGGGTGGGGCTAAGGAGCTCGAGCATAAGCGGATTCAGGACATCAGTACGTGGGTGGGGCTCGGGAGCTCGAACATAGGCGGATCCGGGACATCAGTAGGGGTAGGGGCTAAGGAGTTCAAGCATGGGCGGATCCAGGGCAGTATAGAGGTGGGGCTACGGAGTTCCAGCATAGGCAGATCCAGGACATATGTAAGGGGGTGGGGTAAGGAGCTCGAGCATAGGCGGATCCAGGACATCAGTTCGGTGGTGGGGCTGAGGTCTCGAGCTGGGGCATAACTCGGTAACAAATAGACTGAATTGGGTGAAAATCTGCAGGCATAGGTGAAATACCGTCGGAAAACCCATCATATTTTATATTGTATCTCCTTTCTTCTCGTCGTGCCCAGTCTTTGCTTAACAAAACAAACATTATTCGTGTGTTTATTTCTTTGATGATATGAACAGAGGGCAAGCGTGGTGCAGTATGCAGAGACATGCTAATTTAGGAAAACATGGGCCTAGACAGGGGATTGAATGGAGCCATAATGAGAACACAAAACCTAAAACTCCAACATTGCGTTGTTATAAGCATCAAACTGCTGAAAAAACTCGCCTGTCAATCGAACTGTTTGGATAACGTACATTGTCACCGGCTTCTCCTGCGCCAGAGTGGCACCAGCCGAGGCCGCAGGCCGAGGTTTTAGGAAAAGTAGTAGTAGTTGTTGTCTGTTCTGAGGACTGGTATCAGATACTTGAAACTTGCAGGGATGAAAGGCAGGAACCCATAAAAAATCCCGACGGCTGCAGATTTTCGAATTTTGCAAAAACTTTTCCAAAATTTTGGATTATATTTTTCTAAGCTTTTATTTTTCTATTTTTCTATTCTTAGTCTACAGCTCTCAAACTTACACTCTTTTACACACAATCAATTACCAGTTGTTGCTCAAAGTTTGAAGCAAAAAATCTAAATTTGTACTTCCAAAATGATTTTTTGAAACTTTTACCTCCAACTTGTAGTTAAATGCATTACAAAAGTTATAAGTTCGAAATATCTGAAGATATGATGCTAGGTGTTCCAAACTGGATTTTTACAGACAGAATGGACTGTGCATTACTGCATAGACACTAAACTGAACCAAAAGCATAATTTTGAAGGTCAGTTTTGGCCCTTTTCCCAAAACATTGCCATTATGGCCTAAAATTTTAAAACCATATAACTTTCAAAATTCTGGACATTTTTGAACGCAGTTTTCTTTGTTGAGATGGGTATTGTCATTTCAACAACATATTCTAAACTCAAATTTCTGAGTTAATGGGAAATATTTTTCTGCAAAAAACAAAATATTTTTTTGTTTTTTTTGGAATTTATGACTATATATTTCCAAATTTTCTTTTCGAAATTGGTACCAAAAAAAAGCCCGGCTCAAGTTCTACAACCGTCTGCCTGACCATACCCGCGCGTCTCCCATAGGTTTTGAGCTATATGATGATAAAGACTGAATTTGGTGCGGTTTTCATAGGTTGTAATAGATTCATCACGTGATAAAGTGCCTTTATACTCAACTGAGATATATGGCTCTCTCTATACTTGTAGTATGGGAAATTATGAGCTCTGCCGTTTTTGTTTCATGACGCTCCGACGACTAGTTCGCCACTGAGGGGCAAAATACTTTGGTCCCGTTTTTCCCGCAGCAGTAGTGACGTCATTCTGCCCTTCTTGCATGGACCTTCTGTGCTGCGGCAGTAGGCTGCAGCCGGTAAATGCGTGCAAGAAAGGCATAACATTACTATCCGAGTGCATACAGCGGGTGGCTAGCCGGTCGGGGCGGCCGGGAACCTGACTAGAGGGCAGAGGGTGCCGAGGCGTGTTTAGAGATCCGAGGAAGTGAGCAGTGATGCCCTCAGGCATCTAGGGAACGGTAGCAGGGTCCAGAGGCGTGCTGAGATAGCTCATGGGAGACATTTCGGACGGGGGAGCAGTGAGGATGGGGGCTGGTACGGGACTGGAGCCTTCCCCGCCATTGCCTCGGAACAGCTTCTGTGTTTGTATTAACCATAGATATTCTGACATTGGGGGGGAGTTCAGCCCCTAGCTCCGCCCATTGTATCTACCACCATTTGAATAGCCACCATGTATGTATATAAGCATATGAAAGATTGAAGATTTCGTTGCACTCCGTACCAAATTACCGAACAATATCAATGAGAGGCATTTGACCATGCAGATTTCGAATGTGGTATTCAGGTCAACAAAAGGTCACTGCGCATGCGCACTGGAGCTAATGGTAACAGAGGCTATCTCGGCAACCTACGGGTCGATTTTCTTGAAATTTTGTGAACAAAAGAATAGCACGAAATGTAAGTCAAAAATGTCATTGAAGCTGCACTGCGCTCCGCATGCGCAGAAGAAATTATGAAGATAAGCCTGAAAGGCGAGGATATTTCAGAGGAGGACCTGAACAGAGGGAAAGCCAACGTGCTTAAATTAAGCATGAATTTTTTGTCACCCTTGGTAACAACAAAGGTCAGTGCGCATGCGCATTAGAACTTCTGGTCATGGAGGCTATCTCGGGAGCCAATAGACTGATTTCGCTAAAATTTTTGCGAGTAAAGGCAGAATATCATCTGCTAATCCTAATTGATGGCATTATGACGCTGCACTATTATGCGCATGTGCAGTAGGAATTCTAAGGAATAATAGGCTATAAGGGATCATTTAGACCAGGAGACAAACAAACGGCATATTAACATGCTTCAGTCAACTATAACGGTATCTTTGCTCTCATTCACTGCAGACGTTACTGCGCATGCGGACTGGGACTTAGGGTAACCGAAGCTAACTCGTTAACAAATTGGCTGAATTGGGTGAAAATCTGTAGGTATATATATTTTTTTATTTGACTTACACGGCATCTCCACTATTCATGTGGCTATTCTGAAGCCGGTCGTAATGAAGATGAGGGACATAAATGACAACTTAAGCAAAAACACACTGTAGGATAAGGATAAGGATAGGATGGTTGCTGGGGAAGGACAAGGATTACCCACGGGGAGGGTCGCCACAGGCGCCGCGCTCAACCCATGGGGTGAGGTAGTGGGACTTGATGAAGGGATCTGGTGAAAAAAAAACATCTAAAACAACAAACAAGGCGAGACGATGATGGTGAAGATGAATAATTCTTGTTCTTTTTCGGCTGGTCTCTCTTTTCGTTCTTGTGCTGTTGGCTGTCACATCTGGGAGTGTCGCATTTCTTGTTTCGTCGGCTAGTGACTGGGTTTGCGCTGATGTCGTGACATGTCGTTTGGGAATCGTTAATGTCCTGGGTCGTTTTTCGGCTCTTAATCGTTCTCGGTACGCACACACTGGTCGATTGTTAGTTATCACTTGTACATGTTTTTCTCTTGCTGCTGGTTCCTGTTCTTTCAGTTCTTCCACGGCTTATGTTATTATTGCACGGCACATTGGTTCTGTTCACTGAGGGGTCTAGGTAAAAAACACGTGTTCTTGAGAGAAAATTCAAGCAGATATTTTGTCGCAGAAAATATGACAGGATATGAAAATTCACAAAATTACCCAAACTTTAAAGCTTTTAAACGACACAAAATTCACATGACAGAACTGAAAAAATAACTTATTTGATCCATCACTTCTTCATGTATAAGGCGCTTTCTTTATTATTAGCTAATGACTATTATTAAGCGACATCTAAACCTTAGGTGAAATACGGTCGGCAAACCCATCATATTTGATATTGTATCTCCTTTCTTCTGGTCATGCCCAGTCTTTACTTAACAAAACAACCATTATATGTGTGTTTATTTATTTGATGACATGAACAGAGGGCAAACGTGGCGCAGTGTGCAGAGACATGCTAATTTAGGAAAACATGTGCTTACAAAGGGGATTGAATGGAGTCATCATGAGAACACAAGACCTAAAGTCCGAAAATTGCGTTGGTATAAGTATCATACTGCTGAAAACACTCGCCTGTCAATCGAACTGTTGGCCTAACGTACATTGTCACCGGCTTTCCTCTCCTGCGCCGGAGCGGCACCTGCCGAGGCCGCAGGCCGAGGTTGTTGTTGTTGTTGTCTGTTCTGAGCGCTGGTATCAGAGACCTAAAACTTTTGTGGATAGAAGGCACTTCCAAATGAATAAGCACCACGGTTGTCAATTTTCAAAATTTTCAAAATTTTGCCCAGAATTTTGCATTATGTGATTTTTAACTTTTATTTTTCTATTTTTTGCTAATTCATCTACAGTCTTCAAACTTGCACCCCTTTACATCAGGGAAATTTGTAGATCACACAAAAAGTTTGAAAGAAAAAGTTATAAATTTAAGGCTCCAAATTAGCTTTTAAACTTGGCACCCCTAAATTTGGCATAAAACTCATAGTCTAAACTACAGGCTCGAAATATCTGAAGCTACAGCAGTTCAGGTTCTGAGTCAAATACCAATTTAAAGGCCGGTTTGTGCAGTACTGCACAAACACAGAAACAAAACAAAAACGGAAATTTAAGGGTCCTTTTGGCCCATTCTGCGAAGGTCTGCATTTCCCAAAATATCAGTCAAACCCTTATATCTTCCGATCTAATTAAGATAAATTAGTTCCCATTTCAGATAATAAAAGAGAATAGCCTCCTTTATTATATATTTAGAGATAAAAACTTTCAGACTGAAACTTTTTATTTTAGAGGCAAAAATAAAATATAAGTTTTTAAAAATTTTATTCTCAGCCCCCTGGTTTCCAGACCATGATAGCTACGGTATTGAACTTAACACGGCTGGATAGACAACTTCGTTGCCGTCATTTTTCTCACTCATACCCCCCACTTATCTCTTACGGCTTCCGCGCTATCAGCCGTAAAATCTATTTCAAAGTGGTAATTTTATCGGTTCATTTTTGCTTCACACCAGGATTTCGAATGGTTAATATAGATGGAAGTGGATGAAATTCGGCAAAAAGCTAGTTCAAAGACATATCTTGCCATCGCAACAGGTTGCATATCATAGCAACAACAGTGTACCTTTAATTAAATGTAATACACAATGCTAGTAAGTTTTCCGCTCGAAACCTCACCCCGCCGTTCGGCCGTAGCGTCGCGGCGGGCGGCGCACTGGTAGCTGCTATGCGAGACAGATACCATAGCCATCTACGCATGCTATAGACCAGCGCAAATGCCCGGTGGTGGCAGGGTAGTCTGTCTCGTTTCGGCTCCTCTACTCGTGCGGCGGGCGCGTTGTCTATTAGATATTCATATCAGTCGGACGGCCGGGTGGCGGCCGTGCGGTAGGGTCCCGCTCGCTCCGGCGACTTGCGACGAATAAAAAACAAAATGGTGGTCAGGAACTGGTTTGCTTGTTTGGTTTGTTGTGTTTTGTTTCTTTATGTGTGTCCAATTACTGTGTATGTGTGTAATAGGTCCGGTAAAAGTGAAGTGTTTTATGAGAGAGATAAGAGAGGCCCCACCACTTAAGCCTTCGGGCTTTTGCGTCAATCTATTTGTTATACCTGTCATATTGTTTCCGTCCAATAAAAGTTTATCATCTGTCTATATATCTACACACTAGTTAATGCATCCTCTAACCATAGGTAGCACTGGCCAAAGGATCCACCGTTGCACACCATTTCTTTCCCAGCCGAATAAACCTCTTTGTGGTGATACCATGACACGTGACTCATTGCACTCCCTGCTTAAATAAACTTAATAAGCAGTGGCGGATCCAGGCCATTAGTATGGGGGTGGGGCTAAGGAGCTCGAGCATAGGCGGATCCAAGACATCAGTACCGGGGTGGGGCTAGTGAGCTCGAGCATAGGCGGATCCAGGACATCAGTACGGGGTGGGGCTAAGGAGCTCGAGCATAGGCGGATCCAGGACATCAGGAGCGGGTTGGAACTCGGGACCTCGAGCATAAGCGGATCCAGGACATCAATACGGGGGTGGGGCTAAGGAAATCAAGCATAGGCGGATCCAGGACATCAGTAGGGGGTGGGGCTAAGGAGCTCCAGCATAGGCGGATCCAGGACATCAGTTCGGGGGTGTGGTTAAGGGGCTCGAGCATAGGCGGACCCAGGACATCAGTACGAGGGTGGGCTAAGGAGATCGAGCATAGGCGAATCCAGGACATCAGCACGGAGGTGGGGCTAAGGAGCTCGAGCATAGGCGGATCCAGGACATCAGTACAGGGGTGGGGCTAAGGAGTTCGAGCATAGGCGGAACCAGGACATCAGTACGGGGATGGGCCCAAGGAGCTCGATCATAGGCGGATCCAGGACATCAGTTCGGGGGTGGGGCTAAGGAGCTCGAGCATAGGCGGATCCAGGACATCAGTACGGGGGTGGTGTTAAGGAGCTCGAGCATAAGCTGATTCAGCTCATCAGTACGGGGGTGGGAATCGGGAGCTCGAGCATAGGCGGATCCAGGACATCCGTAGGGGGTGGGGGCTAAGGAGTTCAAGCATAGGCAGATCCAGGGCAGTACAGAGGTGGGGCTACGGAGTTCGAGCATAGGCAGATCCAGGACATCAGTAAGGGGGTTGGGTAAGGAGCTCGACCATAGGCGGATCCAGGACATCGGTAGGGGGTAGGGGCTAAGGAGTTCGGGTATAGGCGGATCCAGGACATCAGTACGGAGGTGGGGCAAAAAGTTCGAGCATAGGCGGATCCAGGACATCAGTACGGGGGTGGGGCTAAGGAGCTGGAACATAGGCGGATCCAGGACATAAGTATGGGTGTGGGGCTAAGGAGCTCGAGCAGAGGCGGATCCAGGACATCAGTACGGGGGTGGGGCTAAGGGGCTCGAGTATAGGCGGATCAAGGACATCAGCACGGGGGTAGGGGCTAAAAAGTTCGAGCATAGGCGGATCCAGGATATCAGTACGAGTGTGGGGCTAAGGAGCTCGAGCATAAGCGGATTCAGGACATCAGTACGGGGGTGGGGCTCGGGAGCTCGAGCATAGGCGAATCCAGGACATAAGTAGAGGGTCGGGGCTAAGCATAGGCGGTTCCAGGGCAATACAGAGGTGGGGCTAAGGAGCTCGAGCAGAGGCGGATCCAGGACATCAGTACGGGGTGGGGCTAAGGGGCTCGAGTATAGGCAGATCAAGGACATCAGTACGGGGGTGGGGCTAAGGAGCTCGAACATAAGCGGATCCAGGACATCAGCACGGGGGTGAGGCTAAGGACCTGGAGCATAGGCGAATCCAGGACATAAGTATGGGTGTGGGGCTAAGGAGCTCGAGCAGAGGCGGATCCAGGACATCAGTACGGGGGTGGGGCTAAGGAGCTCGAGCAGAGGCGGATCCAGGACATCAGTACGGGGGTGGGGCTAAGGAGATCGAGCATAGGCGGATCCAGGACATCTGTACGGGGGTGGGGCTAAGGACCTGGAGCATAGGCGGATCCAGGACATAAGTATGGGTGTGGGGCTAAGGAGCTCGAACAGAGGCGGATCCAGGACATCAGTACGGGGGTGGGGCTAAGGGGCTCGAGTATAAGCAGATCAAGGACATCAGTACGGGGGTGGGGCTAAGGAGCTCGAGCATAAGCGGATCCAGGACATCAGCACGGGGGGTGAGGCTAAGGACCTGGAGCATAGGCGAATCCAGCACATAAGTATGGGTGTGGGGCTAAGGAGCTCGAGCAGAGGCGGATCCAGGACATCAGTACGGGGGTGGGGCTAAGGAGCTGGAGCAGAGGCGGATCCAGGACATCAGTACGGGGGGTGGGGCTAAGGAGATCGAGCATAGGCGGATCCAGGACATCTGTACGGGGGTGGGGCTAAGGACCTGGAGCATAGGCGGATCCAGGACATAAGTATGGGTGTGGGGCTAAGGAGCTCGAACAGAGGCGGATCCAGGACATCAGTACGGGGGTGGGGCTAAAGGGCTCGAGTATAGGCGGATCAAGGACATCAGTACGGGGGTGGGGCTAAGGAGCTCAAGCATAAGCGGATCCAGGACATCAGCACGGGGGTAGGGGCTAAAGAGTTCGAGCATAGGCGGATCCAGGATATCAGTACGAGGGTGGGGCTAAGGAGCTCGAGCATAAGCGGAGCCAGGATATCAGTACGGGGGTAGAGCCTAAGGAGTTTGAGCATAGGCCGATCCAGCATATCGGTACGGGGATTGGGCTAAGGAGATCCAGCATAGGCGAATCCAGGACATCTGTACGGAGGTGAGGCTAAGGAGCTCGAGCATAGGCGGATCCAGGACATCAGTATGGGTGTCGGGCTAAGGAGCTCGAGCAGAGGCGGATCCAGGACATCAGTACGGGGCTGGGGTAAGAGGCTCGAGTATAGTCGGATCAAAGACATCAGTACGGGAGGTGGGGCTAAGGAGCTCGAGCATAAGCGGATCCAGGACATCAAAGGGCTAAAGAGTTAAAACAGGTAGGGGCTAAAGAGTTAAAACATAAGCGGATCCAGGACATCAGTACGGGGGTGGGGCTAAGGAGCTCGAGCATTAGCGGATTCAGGACATCAGTACGTGGGTGGGGCTCGGGAGCTCCAGCATAGGCGGATCCAGGACATCAGTAGGGGTAGGGGCTAAGGAGTTCAAGCATAGGCGGATCCAGGGCAGTATAGAGGTGGGGCTACGGAGTTCGAGCATAGGCAGATCCAGGATATATGTAAGGGGGTGGGGTAAGGAGCTCGAGCATAGGCGGATCCAGGACATCAGTTCGGTGGTGGGGCTGAGGTCTCGAGCTGGGGCATAACTCGGTAACAAATAGGCTGAATTGGGTGAAAATCTGCAGGTATAGGTAAAATACCGTCGGAAAACCCATCATATTTTATATCGTATCTCCTTTCTTCTCGTCATGCCCAGTCTTTGCTTAACAAAACAAACATTATGCGTGTGTTTATTTCTTTGATGATATGAACAGAGGGCAGGCGTGGTGCAGTATGCAGAGACATGCTAATTTAGGAAAACATGGGCCTAGACAGGGGATTGAATGGAGCCATAATGAGAACACAAAACCTAAAACTCCAACATTGCGTTCTTATAAGTATCAAACTGCTGAAAAAACTCGCCTGTCAATCGAACTGTTTGGCTAACGTACATTGTCACCGGCTTCTCCTGCGCCAGAGCGGCACCTGCCGAGGCCGCAGGCCGAGGTCTGTTGTTGTTGTTGTTGTTGTCTGTTCTGAGCGCTGGTATCAGAGACCTAAAACTTTTGTGGATAGAAGGCACTTCCAAATGAACAATCGCCACGGTTGTCAATTTTCAAAATTTTCAAAATTTTTCCCAGAATTTTGCATTATGTGATTTTTAACTTTTATTTTTCTTTTTTTTTGCTAATTCATCTACAGTCTTCAAACTTGCACCCTTTTACATCAGGGAAATTTGTAGATCACACAAAAAGTTTGAAAGAAAAAGTTGTAAATTTAAGGCTCCAAATTAGCTTTTAAACTTTGCACCCTAAATTTGGCATCAAACTCATGGTCTAAACTACAGGCTCGAAATATCTGAAGCTACAGCAGTTCAGGTTCTGAGTCAAATATCAACTTAAAGGCCGGTTTGTGCAGTACTGCACAAACACAGAAACAAAACAAAAACGGAAATTTAAGGGTCCTTTTTGGCCCATTCTGCGAAGGTCTGCATTTCCCAAAATATCATTCAAACCCTTATATCTTCCGATCTAATTGATAAAAATTAGTTCCTATTTCAGATAATAAGAGAGAATAGCCTCCTTTATTATATATTTAGAGATAAAAACTTTCAGACTGAAACTTTTTATTTTATAGGCAAAAATAAAATATAAGTTTTTAAAATTTTTATTCTCAGCCCCTGGTTTCCAGACCATGATAGCTACGGTATTGAACTTAACACGGCTGGATAGAAAACTTCGTTGCCGTCATTTTTCTCACTCATACCCCCCACTTATCTCTTACGGCTTCCGCGCTATAAGCCGTAAAATGCATTTCAAAGTGGTAATTTTATCAGTTCATCTTTGCTTCACACCGGGGTTTAGGGTGGTTAGAGTCATTGGAGGGAAATGAAATTTTGCATGCAGCTAGGTAAGAGACATATGTCGACATTCCATCTGCATATATATCAATGAAACACCAAGTTACCTTTACTAACATGCCGTTTCTCCACGCATCGTTGTAGCAAATCACCACGCGTCACCCCTGCGTCCACGTCGCGGCAACGCCGGCGATCGGCGCGGCCGTTTCTGTTTATTTATGGTCTGGTAAAGAAGTACCCAACACTACCCATAATGCATCACAAGTAATTAGAGTACCGTAAAAGTCTGAGTTTACAATAAGAGTATTATGTTTCTGTTTTTGGACCATGGGTGGATCCAGGGAATAAGTAGGCTAGGTGCCCCCCCACCTTTCTCCCCCCATCCCCCTCCCCAACCCCCAATCGACCATCGGCGCCCTCTGAAATTGTAGAGACACGCCTCTCAATGTCGATGACGCTCCCTGAAATGTCGCTTCCCATACGCGGATCCAGGATTGCCTATCGGGGGCGAGGTGGAAGGGGAAACTTCCTGGTGGGCGCTATCTACACCGGGGACGCCACTTTTGGCCGGAAAAACCTATCAAGTAGGCGCTAAAACCTATCAGTAGACCCCGATACCTGCATCTCGGGGAAAACGACATTTCAGGGGGTGCCATCGAACTTTCCAGGGGTTTCCGGGACAATTTCAGGGGCGCTAAGATTCTATGGGGGCACCTGTCCCCTTTCCCCTTGGATCCGCCAATGTCGTTTCGGGGGCGGGGGGGCACGGAGGTGGGGCGTTACTGGTGTGGGGGTAAGGAGATCGAGCATAAGCGGATCCAGGACATCAGCATGGGGGTAAGGGCTAAAGAGTTCGAGCATAGGCGGACCCAGGACAACAGTACGAGGGTGGGGCTAGGGAGTTAGAGCATAGGCGGATCCAGGACATCGGTACGAGGGTCGGGCTAGGGAGTTAGAGCATAGGCGGATCCAGGACATTATTACGGGGATGGGGCTAAGCAGCTGAGCATTAGCGGAATCAGGACATCAGTACGGGGTGAGACTCCGGGAGTTCCAGCATAGGCGGATCCAGGACATCAGTAGGGGGGTAGGGGCTACGGAGTTCGAGCATAGGCGGATCCACGATATTAGTACGGGGATGGGGCTAAGGAGCTCGAGCAGAGGCGGATCTAGGACATCAGTACGGCGGTGGGGCTAAGAAGCTCGAGCATAAGCGGATTCAGCTGATCAGTACGGGGGTGGGGCTCGGGAGCTCGAGCATAGTCGGATCCAGGACATCAGTAGGGGTGGGGGCTAAGTAGTTCTAGCATAGGCGGATCCAGGGCAGTACAGAGGTGGGGCTACGAAGTTCGAGCACAGGCGGATCCAGGACATCAGTAAGGGGGGTGGGGTAAGGAGCTTGAGCATAGGCGGATCCAGGACATTAGTGGGGGGGGTAGGGGCTACGGAGTTCGAGCATAGGCGGATCCAAGACATCAGGAAGAAGGTGGGGTAAGGAGCTCGAGCATAGGCGGATCCAGGACATCAGTAGGGGGTAGGGGCTAAGGAGTTCGAGCATATGCGGATCCAGGACATCAGTACGGAGGTGGGGCTAAGAAGTTCGAGCATAGGCGGATCCAGGACATCAGTACGGGGGTGGGGCTAAGGAGCTCCAGCAAAGGCGGATCCAGGCCTCAGTACGGGGGTGGGGCTAAGGAGCTCGAGCATAGGCGGATCCAGGACATCAGTACGGTGGTGGGGCTCGGGCGTTCCAGCATAGGCGGATCCAGGACATTAGTAGGGTGGTAGGGAATAAAGAGTTTGAGTATAGGCGAATCCAGGGCAGTACGGAGGTGGGGCTACGGAGTTCGAGCATAGGCAGATCCAGGACATCAGTTCGGGGGTGGGGCTAAGGAGCTCGAGCATAGGCGGATCCAGGACATCAGTGCAGGGGTGTGGCTCCGGAGCCTGAGTAAAGGCGGATCCAGGACATCAGTACGGGGGTGGGGGCTAAGGAGATCGAGCATAGGTGGATCCAGGACATCTGTACGGGGGTGGGGCTAAAGAGCTGGAGCATAGGCGGATCCAGGACATCAGTATGGGTGTGGGGCTAAGGAGCTCGAGCAGAGGCGGATCCAGGGCATCAGTACGGGGGTGGGGCTAAGGGGTTCGAGTATAGGCGGATAAAGGACATCAGTACAGAGGTGGGGCTAAGGAGCTCAAGCATAAGCGGATCCAGGACATCAGCAGAGGGGTAGGGGCTAAAGAGTTCGGGCATGGGCGGATCCAGGACATCAGTACGGGGGTGGGGCTAAGGAGCTCGAGCATAAGCGGAGCCAGGATATCAGTACGGGGTTAGAGGCTAAGGGGTTTGAGCATAGGCGGATCCAGCATATCGGTACGGGGATGGGGCTAAGGAGATCCAGCATAGGCGGATCCAGGACATCTGTACGGAGATGGGGCTAAGGAGCTCGAGCATAGGCGGATCCAGGACATCAGTATGGGTGTCGGGCTAAGGAGCTCGAGCAGAGGCGGATCCAGGACATCAGTACGGGGCCGGGGCTAAGGGGCTCGAGTATAGGCGGATCAAAGACATCAGTACGGGGGTGGGGCTAAGGAGCTCGAGCATAAGCGGATCCAGGACATCAAGAGGCTAAAGAGTTAAAACAGGTAGGGGCTAAAGAGTTAAAACATAAGCGGATCCAGGACATCAGTACGGGAGTGGGGCTAAGGAGCTCAAGCATAAGCGGATTCAGGACATCAGTACGTGGGTGGGGCTCGGGAGCTCGAGCATAGGCGGATCCAGGACATCAGTAGGGGTAGGGGCTAAGGAGTTCAAGCATAGGCGGATCCAGGGCAGTATAGAGGTGGGGCTACGGAGTTCGAGCATAGGCAGATCCAGGACATATGTAAGGGGTTGGGGTAAGGAGCTCGAGCATAGGCGGATCCAAGACATCAGTTCGGTGGTGGGGCTGAGGTCTCGAGCTGGGGCATAACTCGGTAACAAATAGGCTGAATTGGGTGAAAATATGCAGGTATAGGTGAAATACCGTCGGAAAATCCATCATATTTTATAATGTATCTCCTTTCTTCTCGTCATGCCCAGTCTTTGCTTAACAAAACAAACATTATGTGTGTGTTTATTTATTTGATGATATGAACAGAGGGCAAGCGTGGTGCAGTATGCAGAGACATGCTAATTTAGGGAAAACATGGGCCTAGACAGGGGATTGAATGGAGCCATAATGAGAACACAAAACCTAAAACTCCAACATTGCGTTGTTATAAGTATCAAACTGCTGAAAAAACTCGCCTGTCAATCGAACTGTTTGGCTAACGTACATTGTCACCGGCTTCTCCTGCGCCAGAGCGGCACCTGCCGAGGCCGCAGGCCGAGGTAGTAGTAGTTGTTGTCTGTTCTGAGGACTGGTATCAGATACTTGAAACTTGCAGGGATGAAAGGCAGGGAACCCATAAAAATCCCGACGGCTGCAGATATTCGAATTTTGCAAAAACTTTCAAAAATTTTGGATTATATTTTTATAAACTTTTATTTTTGTATTTTTCTATTTTCAGTCTACAGCTCTCAAACTTACACTCTTTACACACAATCAATCACCAGTTGTTGCTCAAAGTTTGAAGCAAAAAATCCAAATTTGTACTTCCAAAATGATTTTTTGAAACTTTTACCTCCAACTCGTAGTTAAATGCATTACCAAAGTTATAAGTTCGAAATATCTGAAGATATGATGCTAGGTGTTCCAAACTGGATTTTTACAGACAGAATGGACTGTGCATTACTGCATAGACACTAAACTGAACCAAAAGCATAATTTTGAAGGTCAGTTTTGGCCGTTTGTCCAAAACATTGCAATTATGGCCTAAAACGTTAAAACCATATAACTTTCAGAATTCTGGACATTTTTGAACGCAGTTTTCTTTGTTGAGATGGGTATTGTCATTACAACAACATATTCTAAATGCAAATTTCTGAGTTAATGGGAAATATTTTTCTGCAAAAATACAATATTTTTTGTTTTTTTGGGAAATTATGACTACATATTTGCAAATTTTCTTTTCGAAATTGGCACCAAAAAAAGCCCGGCTCAAGTTCTACAACCGTCTGCCTGACCATACCCGCGCATCTCCCATAGGTTTTGAGCTATATGATGATAAAGACTGAATTTGATTTGGTTTTCAAAGGTTGTAATAGATTCATCACGTGATTAAGTGCCTTTATACTGAACTGAGAAATATGGTTCTCTCTAAACTTTTAGTATGGGAAATTATGAGCTCTGCCGTTTTTGTTTCATGACGCTCCGACGACTAGTTCGCCACTGAGGGGCAAAATACTTCGGTCCCGTTTTTCCCGCAGCAGTAGTGACGTCATTCTGCCCTTCTTGCATGGACCTTCTGTGCTGCGGCAGTAGGCTGCAGCCGGTAAATGCGTGCAAGAAAGGCATAACATTTTTATCCGAGTGCATACAGCGGGTGGCTAGCCGGTCGGGGCGGACGGGAACCTGACTAGAGGGCAGAGGGTGCCGAGGCGTGTTTAGAGATCCGAGGAAGTGAGCAGTGATGCCCTCAGGTATCTAGGGAACGATAGCAGGGTCCAGAGGCGTGCTGAGATAGCTCATGGGAAACATTTCGGACGGGTGAGCAGTGAGGATGGGGGCTGGTACGGAACTGGAGCCTTCCCCGCCATTGCCTCGGAACAGCTTCTGTGTTTGTATTAACCATAGATATTCTGACATTGGGGGGGGAGTTCAGCCTCTTGCTCCGCCCATTGTATCTACCACCATTGGAATAGCCACCAGGTATGTATATAAGCATATGAAAGATTGAAGATTTCGTTGCACTCCGTACCAAATTACCGAACAATATCAATGAGAGGCAATCGACCATGCAGATTTCGGAATGTAAAATTCAGGTCAACAAAGGTCACTGCGCTTGCGCACTGGAACTAATGGTAACAGAGGCTATCTCGGCAACCTACGGGTCGATTTTCTTGAAATTTTGTGAACAGAAGAATATCACGAAATAGAAGTAAAAATGTCATTGAAGCTGCACTGCTCTGCGCATGCGCAGCAGAAATTATGAAAATAGGCCTGAAAGGCGAGGATATTTCAGAGAAGGATCTGAACAGAGGGAAAGCCAACGTGCTTAAAGTTAGCATAAGTGTTTTGTCACCCTTGGTAACAACAAAGGTCAGTGTGCATGCGCATTAAAACTTATGGTCATGGAGGCTATCTCGGGAGCCAATAGACCGATTTCGCTCAAATTTTTGCGAGTAAAAGCAGAATAGCATCTGCTAATCCTAATTGATGGCATTATGACGCTGCACTATTATGCGCATGTGCAGTAGGAATTCTAAGGAATAATAGGCTCGAAGGGATCATTTAGACCAGGAGACAAACAAACGGCATATTAACATGCTTCAGTCAACTATAACGGTATCTTTGCTCTCATTCACTGCAGACGTTACTGCGCAGGCGGACTGGGAGTAGGGTAACCGAAGCTATCTCGTTAACAAATTGGCTGAATTGGGTGAAAATCTGCAGGTATAGGTGAAATACGGTCGGCAAACCCATCATATTTTATAATGTATCTCCTTTCTTCTGGTCATGCCCAGTCTTTACTTAACAAAACAACCATTATACGTGTGTTTATCTATGTGATGACATGAACAGAGGGCAAACGTGACGCAGCGTGCAGAGACATGCTAATGTAGGAAAACATGGGCTTACACAGGGGATTGAATGGAGCCATAATGAGAACACAAAACCTAAAACTCCAACATTGCGGTGTTATAAGTATCAAACTGCTGAAAACACTCGCCTGTCAATCGAACTATTTGGCTAACGTACATTGTCACCGGCTTCTCCTGCGCCGCAGCGGCACCTGCCGAGGCCGCAGGCCGAGGTCTGTTGTCAGGAGCCGCATGACGAAATCCATGGAGCGAAGCGCATTGAGATTTCTCAAGAGGCTCTATTCTGGCCGCTTTACCGGTCTCGTCGTGGTCTGTCAGGAGCCGCATGACGAAATCCATGGAGCGAAGCGCATTGAGATTTCTCAAGCGGCTCTATTCTGGCCGCTCAGACGGGTCTCGTCGTGGTCAGAGCCGCATGACGAAATCCATGGAGCGAAGCGCATTGAGATTTCTCAAGAGGCTCTATTCTGGCCGCTTTACCGGTCTCGTCGTGGTCTGTCTGTCTGTCAGAGCCGCATGACGAAATCCATGGAGCGAAGCGCATTGAGATTTCCTCAAGCGGCTCTATTCTGGCCGCTCAGACGGGTCTCGTCGTGGTCTGTTGTTGTTGTTGTTGGCGTCTGTCAGTCCTGAAAATTGATGTCAGAGCTCTGGAATTTTGTAGGGTGATAGCCCTTCTGCTCCAGACACCCAAACTGCAGCCCCGAGTCGAAATCCAAAATAGTTTTTGAGAAATTTTGGCTCAAACTTTTCTGTTTTATATTTTTCTAATTTTTACTTCTTAACCTACGAACTTGAAACTTATGTCCTTTTCGAAAGATAACAAGGGCCAGCTAGGGAAAACGAATTGAGCTGATCCGACAATATTTATTGCGCGAAAACGCGGCATTTCTCACGCGAGCAAAAACCTGCTAAAAGTTGATGGCCGACTTGTGCGCTCGAAATGTCAGAAGAAAGCCCTCAGTTAGCTGAAAGACAGTTACCTAGGGGTAGCTAGGAAAATTTTGTAGTGCTTAGGCATAGTTTAGAGTGCAAAACGCAAAATTTTGACCTACTTTTTACAGTTCTTCCGGAAGACTGAATTTTTGGTTCATTTCATTTCAACGTTAATATCTCACAATCTAATTGACTGATTTGAGCTTTCATTTCAAATAATGAAAGAACATTGCTTCCGCCTGATAATATTTGGAGATGGAAATTGTGAATGTGAAATTCTTTGTTTTATATGCATAAATAGAAATGGAGTCAAAAACTTTTTACTTGCATCTTCCTGGTTCCAAGCTCATGTCATTCACAAACTCAGAACTGACATGGCTGAAGAGGAAAGTTACTTGCGGTCATTTCGCTCACTTATACTACCCACCTATCTCTAATGGCTTTCGAGTAATTAGTCCAAAATGTATTACAAGATGCTAAATTTCTCGGACCACCTTTGCTTCTCACCATGGTTTCAAGTCCTTAAAATGGATGGAAGTGGAAGTAATTTGGCATGAAGCTAGCTTACGATCCTAGCTCGACGATACAACTAATTTCAGCCCAAAAGAATGTTTGGTTCGTCTTCTAGAAGCACCTTTATATCGTGCCTTTTCGGGACAAGCACAGCACCTGGCGCCAGCGGCCCGGAATATTCGGCGGAGTTGTACTAGCCAGTGACCTCCTGACGGGTCACAGCTGTTCAGCTAGTGGGAGGATGAGTAGTGTGTCACGGTGGTCTAGTGGTTATGAGGCCCTGTCTCTTGATCAGGTAGGTCCGGTTCGAATCCAGGGGTGACCACGTACTCTTTATTGGTTATTTCAAAGAAAAGAATGATAAAACTGACTTGCAGGCTTATGAGAGAGATACATTAAGAACGAAATATGGTTTGCTTTCGGCACATTGTCATGTGGCTCTCCTGCGCCGGTGGCGGCGTTAGCCCAGGCCGCAGGCCGAGGTTGTATTGTTGTTGTTGTCTGTCCCGCCTGAGAATTGATGTCAGAGCTCTGCAATTTTGTAGGGTGATAGCCCTCCTCCTCCAGACATTCAAACTGTAGCCCCGATTCGAAATCGAAAATAGTTTTTGAGAAATTTTGGCCCCAAACTTTTTCTTTTTATATTTTTCTAATTTTTACTCCTTAAGCTACGCGAGTTTGTAAAACTTATGCCCTTTTCAATAGGTAACAAGGGCCAGCTAGGGAACAAAAATTGAGCTGATCCAATAATATTTATTGCGCGAAAACCGCTTTATTTCTCACGCGAGCAAAAACCTACTTAAAGTTGATGGCCGACTTGGACGCTCGAAATATCAGAAGGCAAGCTCCAGTTAGCTGAAAGACAGTTACCTAGGGGTAGCTAGGTCAATTTTCTTGTGCTTAGGCATAGTTTTGAGTGGAAAACGTAAAATTTTGACCTACTTTTTACAGTTCTTCCGGAAGACTAAATTTAGGTTCATTTCATTCAAACGTTAATATCTCACAATCTAATTGACCGATTTGAGTTTTCATTTCAAATAATGAAAGAACATTGCTTCCGCCTGATAATATTTGGAGATGGAAATTGTGAATGTGAAATTCTTTGTTTTATAGGCATAAATAGAAATTGAGTCAAAAAACTTTTTTATTTGCATCTTCCTTGGTTCCAAGCTCATGTCACTCACAAACTCCAGAACTGACATGGCTGAATAGGAAAGTTACTTGCGGTCATTTCGCTCACTTATAGTACCCACCTATCTCTAATGGCTTTCGAGTAATTAGTCCAAAATGTATTACAAGATGCTAAATTTCTCGGACCACCTTTGCTTCTCACCATGGTTTCAAGTCCTTAAAATGGATGGGAAGTGGAAGAAATTTGGCATGAAGCTAGCTTAGGATCCTAGCCCGACGATACAAGTAATTTCAGCCCAAAAGAATGGTTGGTTCGTCTTCTAGAAGCACCTTCATATCGTGCCTTTTCGGGACAAGCACAGCACCCAGCGCCAGCGGCCCGGCATATTCGGCGGAGTTAGTACCAGCCAGTGACCTCCTGACGGGTCACAGCTGTTCAGCTAAGTGGGAGGGTGGGTAGTGTGGCACGGTGGTCTAGTGGTTAGAGTCCCTGTCTTTTGATCAGGTAGGTGCGGTTCGAATCCGGGGGTGACCACGTACTCTTTATTGGTTATTTCAAAGAAAAGAATGATAAAACTGACTTGCGGGCTTGTGAAGAGATAGCATTAAGAACGAAATATGGTTTGCTTTCAGCACATTGTCATGCCGGCTCTCCTGCGCCGGTGGGGCGTTAGCCAGGCCGCAGGCCGAGGTCTGTTGTTGGCGTCTGTCAGTCCTGAGAATTGATGTCAGAGCTCTGGAATTTTTTGTAGGGTGATAGCCCTTCTGCTCCAGACACCCAAACTGAAGCCCCGAGTTGAAATCCAAAATAGTTTTTGAGAAATTTTGGCTCAAACTTTTTCTGTTTTATATTTTTCTAATTTTTACTTCCTTACGCTACGAACTTTGAAAATTTATGTCCTTTTCAAAGGATAACAAGGGCCAGCTAGGGGAAAAAGAATTGAGCTGATCCGACAATATTTATTGCGTGAAAATGCGGCATTTCTCACGCGAGCAAAAACCTGCTAAAGTTGGATGGGCCGACTTGTGCGCTCGAAATGTCAGAAGAAAGCCCTCAGTTAGCTGAAAGACAGTTACCTAGGGGTAGCTAGGAAAATTTTGTAGTGCTTAGGCATAGTTTAGAGTAGTAAAACGCCAAAATTTTGACCTACTTTTTACAGATTCTTCCGGAAGACTGAATTTTGGTTCATTTCATTTCAACGTTAATATCCTCACAATCTAATTGACCGATTTAAGTTTTCATTTCAAATAATGAAAGAACATTGCTTCCGCCTGATAATATTTGGAGATGGAAATTTTGAATGTGAGAAATTCTTTGTTTTATAGGCATAAATAGAAATGGAGTCAAAAAACTTTTTATTTGCATCTTCTCCTGGTTTCCAAGCTCATGTCACTCACAAACTCAGAACCTGACATGGCTGAATAGGGAAGTTACGTGCGATCATTTCGCTCACTTATACTACCCACCTATCTCTAATGGATTTCGAGTAATTAGTCCAAAATGTATTACAAGATGCCTAGATTTCTCGGACCACCTTTGCTTTTCACCATGGTTTCAAGTCCTTAAAATGGATGGAAGTGGAAGATATTTGGCATGGAGCTAGCTTAGGATCCTAGCTCGACGATACAAATAATTTCAGCCCAAAAGACTGCTTGGTTCGTCTTCTAGAAGCACCTTTATATCGTGCCTTTCCGGACAAGGACAGCACCCGGCGCCAGCGGCCCGGCGTATATTCGGCGGAGCGTTGTATCAGCCAGTGACCTCCTGACGGGTCACAGCTGTTCAGCTAGTGGGAGGGGTGAGTAGTGTGGCACGGTGGTCTAGTGGTTAGAGGCCCCGTATATTGATCAGGTAGGTCCGGTTCGAATCCGGGGATGGCCACGTACTCTTTATTGGTTATTTCAAAAGAAAAGAATGATAAAACAGACTTACAGGCTTAATGAAGAGATACATTAAGAACGAAATATGGTTTGCTTTCGGCATTATTGTCATGCGGCTCTCCTGCGCCGGTGGAGCGTTAGCCCAGGCGCAGGCCGAGGGTTGTCAGAAGCCGGTGACGAACGAAGTAAAAAACGCGGACTTCTATTCTGACAGTTTTTCCGGTCTCGTACGTTGTCTGTTGTTGTTGTTGTTGTTGTTGTCTGTTCTGAGCACTGGTATCAGAGACCTAAAACTTGTGTGGATAGAAGGCACTTTCCAAATGAATAAGCACCACGGTTGTTAATTTTCAAAATTTTCAAAATTTTGCCCAGAATTTTGCATTATGTGATTTTTAACTTTTATTTTTCTATTTTTTGCTGATTCATCTAG
Organism: Lepas anatifera; assembly: GCA_034440635.1. NCBI lineage: Eukaryota > Metazoa > Arthropoda > Thecostraca > Lepadidae > Lepas > Lepas anatifera. Next base: position 2,831,339 of record JAOTON010000629.1, read on the forward strand.
ACTCTTCCAAACTTGCACCCTTTTACAGCAGGGAAATTTTTATTTCACACAAAAGTTAGAAAGAAAAGCTTTAAATTCTAGGGCTCTAAATTAGCTTTTAACTTTGCACCCTAAATTTGGCATAAAACTCATGGTCTAAAACTACAGGCTCAAAATATCTGAAGCTTACAGCAGTTTAGGTTCTGAGTCAAATATCAACTTAAAGGCCGGTTTGTGCAGTACTGCACAAACACAGAAACCAAAACAAAAACGGAAATTTAAGGGTCCTTTGGCCCATTCCGTGAAGGTCTGCATTTCCCAAAAATATCATTCAAACGCTTATATCTTCTGGATCTAAATGATAAAAAT